>OY759204.1:232500-1666418 GCA_963662085.1 Eupithecia inturbata
CTCGCGGTTAATTAAAACGCGTGAGAACCGTCATATGCGCCTTTTATAACGCAATGTGGTTGTTTATTTATGCAGCCGGCCCTCAGACAGGAGTGGTCCTGGATGTGTATCCACGGACCGCAATGTGCGTTCGAAATGTCGATGTTCAAATGTGTCCTGCAGTTCACACTATGACGCGCAGTTAACTGCGTTCTTCATCGACCCGCGAGCCAAGTGATCCACCGTCCAGGGTAATAGTTTACAAATGTACATTTTTGAACATATAACAAAAAAAAAAAATGTTATATCATGTTTGGTAACTTAGAACGAGAGCGCGCGCGCGTACAAAACGCACCGTCTCTCACTCTAAACCGTGATTTTTATTTAGTTAACGAGCACGCTGCATTCGTCTGAGCTCGGGGTGCGGATTTTTCACCCGTCAAAGCCCTCTGACGCGAGCGTGACGCGAGACGTAACGTTAAACCGCGAGCGAATAAACGCAACGCAGGCTTACCGAATGATCTCTTTTGGGGCAATTAAGTTATATATAACTTTGGATGGTTTATAAGATATGCACATATTGTTGTGTGATGTGCAAAGTTAATTACAACAACAACGACGACAATAACGCACACACGTTAATGATCCTTCCGCAGGTTCCCCTACGGAAACCTTGTTACGACTTTTACTTCCTCTAAATGATCAAGTTTGGTCAACTTCCCAACGACGCCAACGGCCGTGAAGCCACCGCGTGTCGGTCCGAAGACCTCACTAAATCATTCAATCGGTAGTAGCGACGGGCGGTGTGTACAAAGGGCAGGGACGTAATCAACGCGAGCTTATGACTCGCGCTTACTAGGAATTCCTCGTTTATGGGGGATAATTGCAAACCCCAATCCCCAGCACGAAGGAGTTTCAACGGGTTGCCCGGGCCTTTAGGCCAGGGAGAACATGTTGATTCCTTCAGTGTAGCGCGCGTGCGGCCCAGGACATCTAAGGGCATCACAGACCTGTTATTGCTCAATCTCGTGCGGCTCGAAACCGCCGGTCCCTCTAAGAAGAATTTTAATACGTCGCCAGTGAGTTGCTTGACCGAAGCCATGCACACCGAAATGACGACGCCTATTTAGCAGGCTAGAGTCTCGTTCGTTACCGGAATTAACCAGACAAATCGCTCCACCAACTAAGAACGGCCATGCACCACCACCCACCGAATCAAGAAAGAGCTGTTAATCTGTCAATCCTTCCGGTGTCCGGGCCTGGTGAGATTTCCCGTGTTGAGTCAAATTAAGCCGCAGGCTCCACTCCTGGTGGTGCCCTTCCGTCAATTCCTTTAAGTTTCAGCTTTGCAACCATACTCCCCCCGGAGTCCAAAATCTTTGGTTTCCCGGAAGCTGCCCGCCGAGCCATTGTAGTAACGTCGGCGGATCGCTAGATGACATATTTACGGTTAGAACTAGGGCGGTATCTAATCGCCTTCGAACCTCTAACTTTCGTTCTTGATTGATGAAAACACCTTTGGCAAATGCTTTCGCTGATGTTCGTCTTGCGACGATCCAAGAATTTCACCTCTAACGTCGCAATACGAATGCCCCCAGTTATCCCTATTAATCATTACCTCGGAGTTCTGAAAACCAACAAAATAGAACCGAGATCATATTCTATTATTCCATGCACGAAATATTCAAGCAGCATTTTGAGCCCGCTTTGAGCACTCTAATTTGTTCAAAGTAAAATTGTCGGCCCATCTCGACACTCAATAAAGAGCACCGCGATAGGATTTTGATATTGAACGGGCGTTTTACCGCCCGCTCACCGACGATATGCTCCGCAAACGTGTCAGTATCACCGCGGATGCGGTGCACCGACAGCGCGGCGCACAAATGCAACTACGAGCTTTTTAACCGCAACAATTTTAGTATACGCTATTGGAGCTGGAATTACCGCGGCTGCTGGCACCAGACTTGCCCTCCAATTGTTCCTCGTTAAAATATTTAAAGTGTACTCATTCCGATTACGAGGCCTCGTAAGAGTCCCGTATCGTTATTTTTCGTCACTACCTCCCCGTGCCGGGAGTGGGTAATTTGCGCGCCTGCTGCCTTCCTTGGATGTGGTAGCCGTTTCTCAGGCTCCCTCTCCGGAATCGAACCCTGATTCCCCGTTACCCGTGACAACCATGGTAGTCGCAGAAACTACCATCGAAAGTTGATAAGGCAGACATTTGAAAGATGCGTCGCCGGTACTGGACCATGCGATCGGCAAAAGTTATCCAGATTCATCAAAATTAACGACTTCGGACGCGAGGCCCTCCGTCGATTGGTTTTGATCTAATAAAAGCACTCATCCCATCACTGGTCAGAGTTCTGATTGCATGTATTAGCTCTAGAATTACCACAGTTATCCAAGTAACTGAGTAAGATCTAAGGAACCAAAACTGATATATTGAGCCATTCGCGGTATCGCCTTAATACGGCTTGCACTGAGACATGCATGGCTTAATCTTTGAGACAAGCATATAACTACTGGCAGGATCAACCAGGGAGCTATCGACTCATTTAAGAGCTGAGAGAGCATCATTCATTCCCAAGCCAACCGCTGAGCGCGGCGTGCGAGGGTTGTCTTTTTATGGACTGAATGTTTTATTTTTTCAATAATTATTTATATATAATAATATAATAATTATATGACGACTTTGTTGTGTCGTTACAAATGTACTTTCCTTTCAGGTGACAATCCACGTTTTTATAATAAAACTGGTTTCATAATTGCGTTATCGACGAATCGACGTTCACGCCCGGAGTGTTGAGAGACCTGGATTATAGCTCATGGCCGCGTTTTAGCGCGAGGGCAACAGCTGAATATCATTATTTCCCATCTATCAATGTATATGTATATATATATCACACATTAATTTAATTCACATATAATATATAATAATTATTGACATCATCCAAGCAGGCCGTGCCACATAAAGACTGGCTTGCAATGGATTCATAATCGGTAAAACACAGAATAATAACATAATATCGTATACAACACACAAAACCCCACACATTATAATATTATGTAGGATCCCACGTATCATAATAATATCACGATAATAATAAAAATGTGATGATGAGAATTTTTTATTGATGGATATATTGTATAGAGAGCAAGCGGATCAGTAAGCACGACGAGACACCACATATTATAAAAAACCAACACGTTATGTTTATAATATATGTGTTTTTTTTTTTTTTTGTAATATGCGAACTAAACACCACCACAAACAATAATAATAATATCAATAGAAAACAAACAAACCACCACACCACCAACCACACAAACACCTCCATATATTATACATATCTTCATCTTGTGTTTATAACACCACTACTATAATAATTCACCACACATCACATGGGTACAATGTGTGACCAATAAACTGCGCATGCGCACGTTTAGTTTGTTTGACTCACTGGCGTATAGCTCTGTCAAACTCAACGTATTTTACGCGTAGGTATTAAATTTATGTTGTTAATAATTAAATAAAAGTTGTTTATTACATGAAGATAAAGATAAATTAAAAAAATTTGATGAATAAAAAAAGGGTGCATTTTCAATAAACGGTGGGTCACCCCTGTTACATGTACACAAAATAGAACACACTCGTATCGGAGGAATTAAAAAAAAAGTATAATATAAATATATATACTACATATGTATATGTACATATTATATACCTTTAAATCTTTATTGACATATAAAATTACAATTCAAAAATAAAACCAAATTAGAACTAGTATTTACAATATATGTACCAATATACGTATGCGAAGTAAAAAAAAAAAAAAAAAAGAAAAAAAAAAACTCAATCTACTCCACCATGACGCCTTAAAAAATAAATAGATTCGAATTATGATGATAATTTTAATTTTAACGATTAAATCAAGTTCAATTTTAATAAAACTAGTAACTAATTTCTGCCCGCGGCTTCGCACGCGTTGCTTCTATGGAAGTATACATATGATTAAGGGGGCCTGCCTGCCTGCCTTTTTCATAACGGTTTTGTTTGTCAAACTAGGCCTAGATATCAGTAATCACGGGATCCCCGTGGTAAAAAACTCGAATTACGAATTACAAAATTCAATTGATTGGATGTGTAAACTAGATTGAGAAAAAAAAAATACCATAAAAATGAATCATTTTATTTAATATTATTCATTTCGCGAAATCCACAGCCATCTTTAATCAAAACAACAAAACCTAAAAATATATCACTTACAGCCAATTAAAAAGGATTTAAATTAAAGAAGACAGTCACCGATATGACAATAAAGAAAATAGAAAAACAAACATTATTTAACTATATCTATAATTCAACTTATACAACATATGTATATTACTTAGGTACTTATGTATGTGATACAATTAAGTTGAATTAAACTGCTGTTTATCTATTTTTTTACCTACTTATACGGAAAAAATAATTATTATACATACATACATACATACAGATAATCAATAATTATCAGACGAACCCTACTTATAATATAACTTACAACAATAAAATTATAGGTACAATTAAAGAAAGTAAATAATTTTGAAAAAATTAAATACCTACAATTAAAACAAAATAAAAACAACCTACGAGTACATTATGTAGGTAATATGAAACGCTGAGAGTATTTTCAAAAGATACCTACTTTAGTTTTGGTTGCCGAATTCGATGGGGCATAGTTTTCTGGTAAAATACATATTAGGTCCTTACATATGAAATTGGCGTTTTGTATGGGAGGAACAAAAAGTCGAATATTTTTTAATATAATATATTTAATTAATCAAAGTATGAACCATTATTTTCTATGCACTTTTGCCATCTTATAGGTAGTTCATTGATCCCTTTACTAAAAAAACCAGTCGGACGGGAATCAATAAAATCTTTGAAGGCGATTTGGACTGCCCCATCGGTGTTGAATTTTTTCCCTTGCAAGAAGTTATCCAAATTTCGAAAAAAATGGTAATCTGTTGGAGCAAGGTCCGGGGAGTACGTCTGTTGCGCAGTGTGTGGTCTAGCGTTGTCGTGAAGCAGCAGTGGCGTGGAGCGATTGACCAGCCTAGGTTGTTTAGCCGCTAGCTTTTCCATCATGGTTTGCAATTGCTGACAATAGACATCAGCCGTAATAGTCTGGCCAGATTTGAGAAAACTGTAATGAACAATACCGGCACTAGTCCACCAAACGCTTACAAGTAACTTTTTTGGGGTTAATTTTCGCTTGGGGCAGGATTTGGCTGGCTGGGCAGGATCCAACCATTGCGCTGAGCGCTTCCGATTATCGTAAAGAACCCATTTTTCATCACAGGTAATGATTCGGTTTAAAATACCTTCATTATTGTGCCGGTTTAGTAATGTAACGCAGCAGTCGACGCGCGTTTGCCGGTTTGCTTCAGTCAATTCGTGAGGTACCCACCTTTCAAGCTTTTTAATCTTCCCAATTTGCTTCAAGTGAATTAAAACAGTTTTATCACTAACATCGCAGCCTGCAGCTAACTCGGACGTGGTTTGCGATGGATCCGCTTCCACAATAGCCTTCAACTCTTCATTATCAACTTGAGTCTCAGGCCGTCCACGGGGCTTGTTCTGCAGGTCAAAATTTCCAGAACGAAAACGTTGGAACCAAAAACGAACTGTGTTTTCTTTTGCAACACGACCGCCATACACATCATTCACCCTTCGAGTTGTTTCCGCAGCACTAGTGCCACGGCGGAACTCGTACTCGTAAATAATGCGATATTTTAAGTTTTCCATTTTGTAAAATGAGTGACGCAAACAGAAAAAAACAGAAGAAAACAAAACAAATGAATGACGATCATCGAAGCACAAATACATGAGTCTATAGCTGTACAAATTTGAATTTGGAATTCCTTACCAAAGAGGAGAAATTTGTGATTAAAGTGGCCAGTACGAAAAACGCCAATTTCATATGTAAGGACCTAATATCATCTAAAGTACATAATTTGGTCGAGATCTCAGGAACCCTGTGGGTCTATTGAGATGAGTTATGTTTTGATTTGTAGGTTATTAGTAATTATTTCGTTCCTTGAACCAGTTTCTTCATAAGTTGTGTAGTTTTCATGCAAATAAACAGAAACTTGATTTTTGCGCTAACGCCGCCGCCGCCGTTCAATAAACACTATGTATGCTCATAAGTTAAATTCAATCTCAAAACTATTGCAAAAGTTCCTTACTGATAATAATAATAATAATAATAATTTAAGGAGTTTTAAGAGCAGTGATATCGTATCAAATCACATTTTTCATAAATTAAGTTGATTTATAGAAAACTAGCTGTTACCCGCGACTTCGTCCTCATTTATTTATGTTCAACATTTTAACCTTACCTACTTACGTATGTACGTTGAGGCAAAATTCAAACATCGAGTGGGTATGTTGAATTTTTTTTTTTAATTTTTCTTCTTTTTGCCATACCCAAACCCATTCACTGCCTTCTTCTCTTCTTCATTTCTCAATTAGGTACAATATGCGTGCGTTATTGGCACTGATGATGTCCTGGATCTTGTAATAAAACTATTAACCTTCCGTCATTTTTCCTTCTTCTGTCAGCGAGCTGTAGTTATCTCATGAATTTTATTGTAATTCTATCTATCTTCAATTTAACATTTTTTTTTATATATACACAGACATGCTGTTACCGCTATAACAATAAAATATGTAGGTAAATGTAATAATTAAGGTGGGCAATGTCCATACCTATCACCACAAATCCCAGCAATTTATTTTTATTATTTGTTTTTATAGCGGCAAGATACGAGTACCTACATATTCTGTGATAATTTCAACTATTTACCTTTGACGGACAAACTTTGGGTTTGCTATTAACTTGAAAACTTGATCAAACAAATTATGCGCTAGAAGCTCCATATCTCTGCTTACATTTTGTCTAAATCGCAGGTCACATTTTAATGAAAAACATGATAAATATGTATGTACATACATAGATTACCTACACATTCTATTGGCACAAACACAAATACGCTGTACAATAGCACATAAGGCAGACCACGATTAACAACACAACACCATCCCTTTGTAAGTTAAAACCATGGTTATTTTTACCGATTTCGAAAACAAAAATAAATGCTAGGGCCACCAACCACCCTCCATACAATAATCTTCACACCATCAATCGTCTACTACGACCCAATTTCTTTATTTACCTGCAACTATTTACCTTTGGCTGAAAATAATAAATCCTGTTATCTACTACATAAAAAAATGTTAAAATTACGCCGCTAGTACAGATTTAAATTTAATAAATAAAAACGCTTTTGTCTGTGTTCTGAGTTTTAAAAATTGCATACAAACTATGTATGTTAGAAGGAGTGGCCGATTGGCTAATGCTTGTATAAGAAGATAATAAAACTAGATGCACAGATTACATAATAAAATTGTAAAAAAGACAAAAAATAGGCAGTAGTATGGTGCTCCATAGTCAAATCAGTCAATAATTATGGAACCTACAACCCCCACAAGGGTCTAGGTCGACTTACATAATTTTATGAAAAAACAAAATACTATGTATGTACATACAGCTGAATGTAGAACCTCCTCCTTTTTTCAAAGTCGGTTAAAAACAGCAAATCTTACATATGTACGTACAGCTGAATGTAGAACCTCCTCCTTTTTTCGAAGTAGGTTAAAAACAGCAAATCTTACGTGTTGTCTCGGTTTAGAAGCTTAAATTCCTTGTAATAAAAAGATTTGTGGTGACGGACCTAGTCCAGCGGCAACCTACAAATTTTTACGACTGGCCTCAATAAGCTACCTGAAAGAGTTTTCAGCCTCACTGACCTAATCACCCCATCTTTCCCAGGTAGCAACTCAGTCACTATACCGCGTTTCCACTTGAGACTAGGAAGATTTTCCTCTTTAATTAACACCAGGTCCCCTATCTTTGGAGGATCCGTTGGTGTTGTCCATTTATTCCGATGTTGGAGACAATGAAGGTACCGGTCACTCCACTGCCTCCAAAACCTTTGAGAGATAGCCTGCACTAACTTAAACCGACCTAGCCTCGTGTCGGGTGTATTTTCCAGATTGTATTCTGGAACTGCAAGTAGTGATTTCCCTACCAAAAAATGTGCTGGCGTCAGCACTTCGAGATCCTGAGTGTCCTGCGTCAACGGGCATAGTGGCCGAGAGTTGAGTACCGCTTCAACTCTGGCGAATACGGTGCTTAGTTCTTCGTACGTCAAAACCTGCTCCCCTATCATCCGCTTTAGAAGAGTTTTTGCAGATTTGACAGCCGATTCAAAAAGACCACCGAAATGAGGAGCCCCTGGTACGTTAAACAGCCAAGTGATACCGCTTTTAGCTGCAACGTCCCCCAGAGTCCGCTCCATGTCATTACCTGCCAAGTACCTCTGTACCTCGTTCAAGTGTCTACTTGTCCCTACGTAATTAGTGCCATTATCGGACCGTATAATGCTCGGGAGACCGCGCCGAGCTACAAATCGCGATAAGGCCGCCGTGAACGCCTCTGTGGACAGGTCGCTAACGACCTCCAAGTGTACCGCCTTGGAAGCAGAGCAGATAAATACACAGAGGTACGCCTTCAAAACCTTGGCATTTCTAAGCCGCGACGCCTTGATAGAAAACGGCCCTGCAAAGTCCGTTTGCACCGTGTGGAAGACACCTGTTGCGTTTACCCTATCGCTTGGTAATGCAGACATCAAAGGCTCTACAGACTTAGCCTTTGTCCTAAAACAGGAAATACACTTGAAAACCCTAGTCCGAATGGCTTGCCGAGCCGAGAGGATCCAATAATCCTTTTGTAGAATCGCCTGAAGGGCCGTTGGACCGACGTGACAATGCACCCGGTGTGCATGATCGATGACCAACGTAGTCAATGGATGGTCCTTCGGTAAAACGACCGGATGTTTTACCTGGAACGCCAGATTAGCGTGCTCCAAACGACCACCTACCCTCAAGAGGCCCGCGTCGTCTATGAAGGGGTACAGCCGTCTCAACCGCGTGGAACACTGCTTGTTCCGCTTCAAGCCATCTAAATCCGCAGAAAATTCCGTCTGCTGCGTCATCATCATCAGCCGTCCCATGGCTACCTTACGCTCCTTAACCGTTAACACGCCTACAATTTTCGCAGACGGATTCCTAGTATTATGTACAAATCTTAAACAATAAGCTACAACCGACTGCAGTATTACTAAAGAACTAAACCTATTTACTAACAAACTAAACATGGGGTCCTGTTCCGCAGTACCCACATGAACCTGGACCTGTGCCGACGTCTGCCGCATGCCTGGTACGTTCAGTACTTTCCTAACCCTATCCTCAGGCCACGTAGCTGCGTCGCCCAGAAGCCATCGGGGTTCCCACCACAGGGAATGTCCGACTAGCTCCGACGCTCTACACCCACGGCTCGCAACGTCCGCAGGGTTAAGCTCTGAAGGAACGTGACGCCACGTTAAGTTCAGACCGCTATTTACAATTTGGGACACCCGATTCCCTTCAAAAACCTGCAACGTATGTGGAGGCATCCGCAACCAAGAGAGAACGATGGTGCTGTCCGACCAGCATACCATCTCCGCAATCTCCACCATGTCTTGAAGGGACTGTGCGACGTACTTGAGTAACCGAGTAAGCAAAGTCGCACCTAGCAGCTCCAGTTTGGGGATTGTTATCTTCATTTTAGATGGCGCTACCCGCGATTTCCCCATCATGAGCGAAACCCTAACACGGCTTTCACTGTCTATGGTTCTCAGGTAAACCACTGCGCTGTACCCACGTTCAGACGCATCTGAGAAACCATGCAGTGAGCAAACCTTGGAATTCTTACCCTGTGCAAAACGCGTCATTTTTATATCCTCTATATGAGGCAAGTCCGCAACAATTTGACTCCATTCCGCTACCACATCCGGTGGTGGAGTCTCGTCCCACGACAAATCCAACCTCCAAAGTTGCTGCATGAGAACCTTGCCCTGGAAAAGCACCGGTGCTATCCACCCTAATGGGTCAAATGTCCTCGCCAAAGTTGACAAAATTATCCGCTTAGTGCATGCCTCATTAGCCTTCAATTTGCAATGATATGAAAAGGCATCACTATTTGGGTCCCATTCTACCCCCAAAATTTTAAAGAATCCTGGCCCGTCTTTATCGAACGTCCGTGGTTTTTCTAAATCCTCCGCAGGAATATTTTCTAGCAACCGCTTACTGTTGGAGACCCATTTGCTAAGCTCGAACCCGCCAGAGCGAAGCAACCGCGTTAGGTCCTCCTTTAGTTGTTTGGCCTCATTCTCAGAATCGGCCCCGCCTAAAATGTCATCCATAAAAACAGAAGACCGCAAGAGCTTAGCCGCCGCAGGGAAATCTGTCTCCCCATCATCAGCTAGCTGCCTCAACGTCCTTATTGCCAGGTATGGACTAGACTTCATGCCGTACGTCACCATGTTGAGGGTGTACAGGAGCAGAGGCTGGCCGACAGCCTCTCTCCAAAAAATGAGCTGATAGTGCCTGTCATCTTTATGAGTTACGATTTGACGGAACATCATTTTAATATCCGTGGTGAAAACGTATTCGGACATACGAAACCTACAAATTATCTCCATAACATCCCGTTGTAGCCTTGGACCCGCATGTAATGTGTCGTTGAGAGACGTCCCCGCAGTCGTCCCGCAACTGGCATCAAATACAACTCTAATTTTGTCGGATTCCGCCTTAAAAATCCCATGGTGTGGTATGACGTAACCCTTTCCGTTTGCATAGTCAGTCTGGTTCCGGTCACAGACTGACATATGACCCATCTGTTCATATTCCCGCATGAACTTTATATATTTTTCCCGCAATGCCTCATTCGAGGAAAGCCGCCTTTCCATTGACAGGAACCGCCTTTTAGCCACATTCACTGAGTCGCCTAACTCCGGCCTTTCACTTACAAAAGGTAGCCGCACTATGTACCTACCCGACTCATCCCGCTGATGAGTATCACGAAAAAATTGTTCGCATTCGGCATCTTTAGGATTAGATATTACCGCGTCTGGTATATCTTCCACTTCCCAGAACCGCTCTAATATCTGGTTGGTGGTAACATGCGCCGAAAAAACCGAGCGAGAGCAGTGAACCGCGTTAGTAGAATGGGGCGCCGCGTGTGTTACCGGACCCATGAGCACGTGCCCGAACACAGTGTTCATTGCGCATGGTAGGTAATCATTCACCTTCACTACTCCGCCTATCATGATCTCCCCCATAAGATCTGCGCCAATAAGTAAGTCAATAGGTCGGCTCACAAAGAAGTGCTCATCTGCCAAAAATATTCCCTTGTACCAATCCCCAATATTGGAAGACAAGGTAGCACCGGGAAGGCTATGCGTTATGTTACTAAGAATGGTGGCCGTAGCAACTAGTCGAGGATGGTCCGCGTACCTAGGACTAATAGTTAAATTTACCCCCCCTCGACAGTCACTAACGGGTACCCCCCCTAATCCGGTCACAGTTACAATGTCAGACTTAAAACGCCGCAAGCCTAACCTGCTTGCACAACCTTCTGTTACAAAGGTGCTCTGCGACCCTCCGTCTAGCAGCGCGCGAACCTCCTGGTAGTCCCCGCAGACATCCAAAACGCGCACCATCGCGGTAGCGAGCAACACGGTTGTTTGCTGTTGTTCGTTATAATTTTTTAATCGATTGCACGATGTTAAAGCCGCTCCCGTGTTCGCATTACCCGCACCTCCCCTATTGTGGTCCGAGTTACCCCCATCTCCCCTATTTGTCGGTGCACCTTCTCTATCCGGTCCGGGTGCGCTAGACCGACCTGAATCCGTCCCTGAGATCCGAGGTCCACCCCCCGCTGATGGCCCCCCCGTACTCCCCTCAGTACCTCCCTGTGGTAAATCAAAGTGGATGAGATGGTGGTGTTTGGTTGACTTGCATTTATAGCAAGACCACCCTGATGAGCATTTGCTAATGCTATGTTCCCCTAGACACCTAAAACACAACCTAAATTCCTTAACCTTATTCTTGCGTTGCCTAGGTTTTAGGGCTAGGAATTCCCCACATTTAGCCAAATAATGCTTCCCCCTTTTGCACAGTTTGCAAACACCATCAGACTGTGCTGTGGCATGATGAGCTAGCGATGTGGAATTACCACCCTTGTTATTTATATTCTCCCCACTAGATTCCAAAATCCTGACCTCATTTTCCAAGAACCTGAGCAAATCTGAAAAGCTAGGCAATTCTTTGCCAGACAATTTATCCTCAAAATGTTTCTTGAGACCACTATCCAATTTTTGGAAATTTATAAAAAAGAGTAGATAAGACCACTCAGCCACTGGGAATTGCATTTTTTCCAAAGCCTTAATGTTTTCTAGCAAGGTGTTCAGAAATGGTTTGAGTGAGCTCAAACTTTTGTTGACATGAGATGTCCCTAATAAGTTGTGTAACAACTTGTCCGCAAGAAGCCGCTTGTTATTATATCTATTTTTCAATAGCTCTATGGCTATTGAATAGTTGTCACCGGTGACAGACAAATGCTGAGTGATTACTTTAGGTTCCCCGGACAAAGACCCTAACAAATAATATAGTTTTTCTGTGTCACTCAACGTTGAATCTTTGCCTACTAACGATTCGAAGAGGTCCATGAAAGACAAGAACTCTTCTATTTTCCCCGAGAATGTAGGCAACTGCACTCTGGGTAGGAACACCCGCTTGCTGCTACCCGCCCTTTCCAATGGGCTTGCAGTCCCACAAACCGAGGACACACTGCTAGAGCTCGGATACAACTCTACATACTTCTGTTTTATTTCATAGTATTTTTTGTTGTAAACAACATATTTATCCATCCCGCTATCTAAACTTTCACTTTCCTCACAAGCCGCTTGGAGTTCCTGAGTTGTTGATGTGAACTCAGAGTAAGCAGTTTCTAGGTCCCCGTACCTAAGCCTAAACTCACCTTTTGCTTGCTCGGACCCTAAGTCAGATTTTGATAGGTCATAAAGTATGTCTAAATTCAGTACTGCAGTACTGTTCCGCACTTTCAAAAGTTGTAACTGAGCTTTAGAAGGCATTTTGAGTTTATAATTTACTTGTAACTAACAGAATAGTAACTTAGAAAACTCTTTCAGGTTAAATATAATATCTAACACAAACAAAATCACAAAAAATACAATTTAAGAACTGTATTTTAGACAAAACTAAACCCCCCGAAGGGTTTCTAACTGCTTGGGATTGAAGTACTATTCAACCTAAGCCAGAAAAGTTGCAAGGCTACCGGATGCCTTGAGAAACCGCCAGATAATCGTTGCCGCCGAGTAGGCTGGTCCGGCACCACCAACCAATTTTTTGTTCACAAAAAATGAATAATTGTGCAACCGCTGCGCGAATTAGCACCGAACATACACAGTAAACTAGCTTGCCCTAGACCTAGATCCGCTAGACAGGAATAAGCTAGGTTTCCAATGAAACCAACACAATATAAACACAAATTAAACCCCAAAATAGCGTTCTGAAGAAAATCCGCATGTGTAATGTTTGTTCTGAATAAATAAATGAATTTAGGGGACACTACTTGTATGTGTAGCCCTACCGTAATATCTTATAATTTGAGTTACTCTGTGCAGTGTTCTGATGGTCGGCTGGTCCCAGACCGGCCGGTACCAAGCCACCACCTTCCGAGAGAAATTCGACTGAATATAGGTACTTTTCACCGCCAAGTACTTATAAACAGCCGCCGCGAATGAGGAGTTAGGTATAAAGTTTCCTTATCGAAAGCTACTCGTATACCGCCAGAGGAGCTTCGATTTGGAATCACCGCGTGTATGATGTTCCAGCACTACGAGATGGCAAAACTACAGGGCTTCGGGTCAGACAAATCTGCGCTCGAGTAGGACCAAATGCTCGATCTAACGGAGATCATACAAACATTACCGCTGGGTCTGACGCCGAACCTGCCTCCGGTTTTGTCGCTCGGCTTTGTGCTGGGGTGAAGGGTGAGAAATATAATAAAATCTAAATAGACAATAATATATCTAGGCTCACCCAATATTCCTTCCACTGCTCCTCAGTTAATTTTACAGATTCCTTAGATTTTCTTTGATGTTGAATTTTATGGAAAACCCCACGGCCGATGGGTTTTTGTTTTCGTCTTCAACTTCTTTTCTTCCGCCGCTTGCTTTTTTCTGCTAGTCCGGTAAATTCCCTCGAGTGTCCAGTGTCAGATCTTGTTGATGGCAACATTGGCAACATATCTCTGGTTGGACTTGGACGAACAAAATCCCTTACCCATTTTGGTAGAAGAGGGCACAATATAAGCTAAATATACACATACATACCTACCAGTAATTATGAGAGTGATGTATGTATGTGTGTCGCGCGAACCATAACTAAAATTAGTCATAAATACTAAACAGCTAGGCTAGCATAAATTCGAGCGGATAACCGTGATATTAAGTTCTCTATCCTTCCTAACAGGGAACTACCACTAGGTATAAATAAAAAAAGGCAGGTAAATTTACATCTCATATAATTAAACAAAGAAGATTTTTTAATACAGGATTGTTTTGCTTACTTTCTAACACGTACAATAAAAAAAGAGATTAATACTTTCTTAATTAATCTACGTTATACAACTTACCTAATACTGGAACTTACAGAGTCTGCCTACCCGCTATCATGTTTGAAAGCGTTCCCTAGAGGTGACTGGGGCTCGACCCGATGTAGTTGTCAATTAAAGAATCCCTTTCAAGCTACCCCAGACGAGTCTAGTGATGCTTCCCAGCTTTGACCAGACCCCAGAAACAATCTCAACTATAAATGCTCGAAAATCTAACCCTATGCCGATATGACTTTTTACAGTTTTTACACAAAAAAAAACCCGACGTGGATACCAATATAAATCCTAATCACACAACGAGTTCAATACGAATCAAATAACAACAGTCCAAAATAGAATCCAGTACAATAATAATAATTCAATACAAAAATAAGAATCCAATACAAATTTACTAATCCATCAACCTCTGTTTTCTGGCAGAAGCCCCATAGGCCGAACGGCATCACCTCAAAGCGGAACAAACCACGACCTAGCACTGAAAACTCGTCTTCTCCTTGGATGCTTTATCCAATGGTATCTGCCAAAACGGCGACGCTAAATCTATGGAAGACAAACATCTCGCCTTTTGATATTGCATTCAATTTCCTGGAGTCTAGACAGAAACGCCATTCCCTCTCAGCTTTCGGAACTAATAGCATTGGGTTGTTCCATGGGCTATCGCTGGGTGTGACTGGGGTGAGCTCGGCGGCTTATCTTGCCACGGACTCGCCAAACGGTATCAAACAACGAAATTCCCGAAACCTTCTCGAATACAAATAACTTGGAATGTCTTTGACGAGCTGTCTGACCAAAAATCGAACCCTCAACCCACAACCTTTCAGTGTTGCTTACGTTCTCCGTCTGTCCCCTGCTCCGTCTCGACCGAGGCTATGTAAACACTGATTATTCTAGAACCGACGAGAAGCCTTTCGAACGATCCAAGCACACTTCCGCTTGCTATTCTCCGCTAGGGGCTACGGACCCTTTCACACTGGCCATGATTCGTGTCTACTTTTTCTTGTTTATTCAAAACTTTATTTGGAATGACTTATACCTCTATAGTACAACACCTTACTCACAGCCTCCTATACGACGTGGCCCTTCCCTACATAAACCTGAATTCGTATACATTATTATTTCTCCTTTTTAATTCCCTAAAACCTTTACTCAACCTGTAAAGGTGGTCTCAGAAAAACTTAACTTTACTGAGTGGGCAACAGTGGGTATACATAAGAGTACCTAGACAAAAGTTGTATGAACTGTAAAAAATTCAACAAAAAGGGTTAGAAAAGTTTGTCATATAGCAAAATCAAATTATATGAGCTCAAAAATAAGAAATAGTGAAAATGTAATAAAGTCAACTTGGAAAATATTAAATAGAGAGACTGGAAAAGTCAGCACCTACGTTAATAACAGTATTTCTTTGATTTTTGGTGTGACTTGGACATCTGGAGAAATGGATCTTGTCGGATGTTCTATTATTTTTGGACTAGAGGGTATTTGTAATACCACCTCTTTTGGGGCCTCATGGTAGTCTTCGGATGTATCAATACCAAGCAGTGCATATTTGGATCCTCAATAATAACTTGAGTTTCATTTTCTGTAATAAGTAAAAATTTAAAATTATTTACTAATACATGTATAAATAAATGATGGATAAAGTTAGCTTGAGAATTAAGTATAATTATTTCACACACTTTGACTTCCTTATTTTAAAATGCCTGTGTGTAGCAAACATACTCATACAAACATACTCATACAAACTTTCACTTGTATAATAGTAGGTGGTAGGTAGTAGAGAAACTTACCCAAGTTATAATATGGAGCCGATGAGTCAAATTCATTGGATAATGGTTTGAATTGAGGAGTTAATAGTGCTACTATTTTCTCATCAACTTCAGTTATCTTCGGACAAAGTGTTCCACCACCTGTCTTGTACATCTCAGACTGAAATGAAAAAACACTGGTAAACCATTGCATTGTGCAAGTACTATGTATTTATTGTGTAGATAACATGAGGTGAGTCACTTGTAGGTACTTGAGACGCAACTGAAATGTTTAAGGTATAGATACTAATGAGTGAGTGGAAATATGTATACAAACAAATAACCTACCTTGTCATCACTGATATTTTTTCTTTAAATTGTCGTATGTAATGTTGTTAATGTAATTGTTTTTCGGTTCTTGGGCCAGTTTCCGACACAGAATGATATTTTCTTGCGAGTTCTACCCATGCTTGCTTTTTGGCTTCAACAGAAGTCCCGTCTGTTTTCTTGTTGTCTAATAATGCGACAAATTCTTTCGCGATTTCAATGAGAAGCATCTTCTCCCTTTCTGTAAATTTTTTGCTACGCTTTCCAGGATCCATTTCACACACGTTATGTAGATTATGTAAGATGCGCAAACCACAACACAAAACAATGTTTGTAAACCACAAAGAAGGATGTCCACGCTCCATACATAGGTTGACCTGTCATTCAGATTTGTTTTTTTGTGATGTATTTTCATGGTAAGTATATCAAAATAAACATTAGTAATTCCTATTTATTTTGCATAAATATTTTCAAAATCGCCAATCAGGAAAAAAAGTTACGATGAAAACGAATTTTGAGGTTAAATTAACATCAGAGCGGACAACGACATACTCTGAGCTCCTAATAAACGGACTCTATCAAAGAGTGAATTATTTTTAGTTCCAGATACATACATCGTTTTATAAATGCGATTATTTTGTAGAAATAAAACAGGTTTCCCTAGCCACAAATAGGTATTTATCCTTTAATTATGTTTTTGTAGTAGGTACCTCTATGTAGTATAAGTCTGTTCTTGTTACTGCCTAGGTACTTATATTTTGACTATTATGGACTTGTTCTGAAATAAATGTTTACCTACCTATTATTATTATTATATAAATAATAAAAGCCCATGTCGACCATAGGCAATTATGACATGAGATACAAATAAAACAGCACATTCAATAATTAATTATCTTTATTTTATTCCAAATCCACCCTCACAACAACATCATCTAAAAATGGGGCCGGAGGTACTACATTATCTTGGTACCTAGCCCATCCAAGGTACCACACCAAAGTCATTACATGTGAGCAACAACCTACTGTACGACGTCCCACTATGCAGTTACAACAATATTCAGCTATGCCTTCCCTTCCATTTATATTATTTTCTATTAGAATATACACATAGTACTGCTTTTTTCCCACATGCCTTGATTTTATTTTTCCTCGGATTAATGAATTTTCCCCACTACCTCTTAAATAAAACTCATCCATATTTATCATTTCTCTGCATACTTCTATGCTGTATCTGCCATGGAAACGTACATGTTCACCGTAATACGAACGTGCTTGACGTATTTGGTACGTTCCCAGGGCAAACAATACAAGATCACTATATTCTAGCCGGGGGAACAGAATATTATTCTCATCAGCTGTGATATTTCTAAAGCGTGATGCGCGTCTGTTGAGGTTCAATGCATGTACTGCGATTGATAAATTGTTTTGTAAATCCATTCTTTCTCTAATCAAACTAACGATTTGATGGGCATCAGGTCTATCATGAAGGCGAACACCAAACTTATTAATCAAACTTGCTGCTATTTGGAAGTAAGCCATCATATTTGGCACCGTTTTATTGAAATGGTCAAATCGAAGCAGTCTGTAATCTCTTTTAAAATACCCGTTAACCACCTCTACAACCCATCTACATATTGTTACACACCTACTTCTATTTGCTTGGGGTGTGGTCAATTGGTATTCGCCTTCACTGACTGACTCTGGTACATATACCTTATAATTATGACTTTCCAGTAAGCTGATTGAGTCTCTGAAACCCCGGTCTAAAATAAATATATCATTTTGTTGAAAATACTGGTTTAGTGGGGAATTTTCATCCAGGAAGAGAGATTTCATTATATCTGCATCTGATGTGGTAGCCTTGTAGGGACCCAAACAGTCTAATATATAACCATCACAGGTTACTATCATAAATGGTTTAAGTAGATTTCTGTATTTATGTAATGAGTAGGAATCTTTTTGAAACTTGTAGTTTCCACTTTTGTTCAAGTAAATATAAGTTCCATCGCATATCACAATAGCTTGCAAGTTATTTTCATTGTATATCCCATTCGGAATCGTCAAATTGCGTTCAAGTAATTCTTCTCTAGTAATATGGTTTATTCCTAAGTTTCGTGGCACGAAGTCTTGCAATAAAATATCTCTCACTTTACTCATAAGTCGTTCGATTGTAGTACGGGGCACTTCTAAAAGTGTCGAGATTCTTTCATCAGAATCCCCTGTTCGCATTTTAATTAAAACGCATGCCAGACCCAATATACCCCTATGCATTTCTAAAACCCGGGGTACTGATTCTCTCAGCAAATCTACAAAATTAGTTTTATTCATACCCATCCAGTACCCAAACAAATGGTCATCCATCTTATGTACGGACTCCATGCTACTAAAGTCCAGAAATGGTCTTGCAACATTGATAAAGGACAGCATGTGTTCAATGTGTTCAACTGTAAAATTAGTCATACTATGGGGTGCGTCAAAAAGGGAATCCCAATCATTCCTTCTCAAGTGTTCGGAGCAGACTCGGGCACGGACAGGTATGTAATATTTGTAATTGGTCAGAAGTGTTCTCCGTAAAGGATCAGACACTGTGTGAAGATTTAATTGATCACATCCGTAAAAAATGCAATGAGATGCAGTGTTCGGTGCTCTTTTATAATTTCTAAGAGTTGTGTCTGGAAGGCTCTGTTCAGGTTGTTCGGAAGACTCTGTTTCGGTTTGTGGACTTCCTGGACTGTTGGACGATTCAGCAGCCTCATCTGGCTCTGCAGAAGGCTCTGCATCAGATTGTGGTTCATGTACTCCAGCTTGGATGTTATCTTCAATTGTCTCATTATTCACGAGTCTTCTTGCATCATTATCCAGATTTCGGATAGCTTGTCTCTTGACATGCATAAAACATGCATGGCATAGTCGATCAGATGTTGATATCTGAAAATAAGTAAAGTGATGAGTGTAAATAATATCCCATATCTCTAAAACTAACTATGATTAAATCTTTTAGGGCTTTACCTGACGAGGTGCTACTCTGCTTTCAACTATCTGAATCATCTCTATGTGACAAGCTGTAGTCTGTCCTAGAATAAGGTGATTTTGGCGGTTGGTCAAGGATCGTCCACACACTAAGCAAACTTCCATGTGACCACGGCGAGATGCCCCTGCTCCTGTGTTATGGTTTTCACCTCCATGTAGGTTGTTATTTGCAGCCTGCATTGCTAAATGAAAGCATGCGTCACAAATGTAATCATCTTCATTAATCTGAAATAAAATATTAATGCATTTAGAATTGCAATGTACCTATAACATACCTATAACAAGCCTACAAAAAAATATTAAAAATAAAATGTTTTTATTTCAGACACAATTCCATATCATAATTAGAATGAATACTATGTTAGTAGGAAGGTAAAGCATGTTTAATTCATGATAATAAATAGTACAGTCCAGCTTTAACCAGGTATTCGAATCTGCAATCACAGCATTGTTGGAATGTAGTGCCCTAACATTGGTCTACTGTCCAATGTTAGGGCACTTAGTCCACTTGTAAACATACTAAAACAAATAATCAAACTTACGATGACTGGAGATATCCAGGTGCTGATTATAGAGACGACTCTTATATTCTGCTCCAGAACGAGATGGCGGATTTGTGTATTCGAGGAATTAACACATATATTGCAATTGATGCAATTGATCCGCTGCAATGTCAGGGGTCTCGAAAATGCACCGAGGGTGTTTTCGCCCATTTCGAACGAACACAACTGAAGTCCCAAATAACAGAACGCAAAACAGAATCCGTGTGAAATAGGTAGCCAAAGTTATCGTAAGCGACGGGTATCGGAGTCCGTTGTGAAAGCCAAAGTTATCAGAAAGAGGGAAACAAAATCGCACAGTACACATCGAAACGCAAACGAAACTAGACTGCATCACAGACTACTCAGATGAAAACAATCCAAAGTGACGCACTGATGGAATTTTTTGACAGATAGATTAGAGTTGACATTAACTTGACAGCGCCAATTAGCTCAGACGTTTCGTTTTCCTACTCATCCTGAACGTTTTCTGGGTCCATCATATTGAAATTAAAAATGATTTTCTTTTTTCCCTGATTACTGATTTCAGTTAAAGTTTGTGATATGTAAATAAAAAAAAAATACGATTTTTTCCAATGAATATCAAAAATATACACGACAACTTCTGTCAAAATGTATGACAGGTCAATTCTGGACATTCTTCTTTACAACTTGACTTTTTTGTTGAACGCGAAGCCGAGTTTGACGTTTTTGAAGTTTGACAGTGACATTTCAAACCAGTTATTAGAAACGTTAGAGAATATTATTTTATATTTTGAGTAAAATACTTTAAAACGACCTATTTCAGTCCCAAATCAACAAATGTTTTTAATAAAACTAGTTACATTGACGAATTATAGCAATGCAGTTAATTTTATTCTCGAATTTAAAAAAGATGCATCTAGTGGCTAGCTAAAGAACTAGTTATCGGTTCTATAACTAAGTTAAGGCTCGTTGCATGCTCGGGAACACGGCAACAGTTAACTGTAGTTTATCCTATGGATATCTACCTCTATAATGAATCAATAGCTAGTGACAGTTTATGTTAGATCTTCAGAAACCTGGCATAAGAATGTCATAGTTATAAAAACATGAAAACTTTGAAAATATATTGCCTACAAGTTTAATGTTTCTAGAAGTAAACTAGACTTGTTTTAGAACGATCAACTGTGATCTAGTAGCATTACATTTAGGCCCTTTCTACATTTATGTACAATATGCCTGAGCCAGATAATTTAGTTAAAGTTAAATGAATAAATCACTATGGATTTAGGCCTAAATAAATATTGTAATTTAGCAAGTTTTAATTGTAAGCTTTTAAAGCGGCCAATAGATGGCATTCATAGGTACGTAGTATTTGTAATAAACCGCCAAGTACGAGTCGACTCGCACATGAAGGGTTCCATACCATAAAAATCAGGCCACTTTTTCAAAGAACATCATATTCTCACTTGTTCGGAGGCCCCTTTAAAATTTCATTTTTATTATATTTTTTGTATTTTTTGTTATTACAGTTAAAATGTTACTTATTTATAGAAAATTTCATGTGTTTACCTATAGTGGTTCAAGAGATAC
Source organism: Eupithecia inturbata (assembly GCA_963662085.1). NCBI lineage: Eukaryota > Metazoa > Arthropoda > Insecta > Lepidoptera > Geometridae > Eupithecia > Eupithecia inturbata. Next base: position 254,326 of record OY759204.1, read on the forward strand.
AGCCTTGACAAACAAAGAGCAAAAATAGCCAAAAAAATCACGTTTGTTGTATGGTCCTTTAATTTGGATATTTATTTTGTGTCTATTATTTGTTGTTATAGCGGCAAAATACACTTCTCACACACACATTCTCTGAAAGTTTCAACTGTCCACCTCTTACGGTTCATGAAATAGAGCCTTGTGACAGACGGAGGCTTAGTAATAGGGTTCCGTTTTGACCCTTCGGGTACGGAACCCTAAAAATTATGACATAGTGGCTCTTCAAGACACATGGCTGCTCCCACATGTCCCGTTACTAGGAACCACTTCTGGCACCTTTGAGTATTCTGGCAAGTCTGCAGTAAATACATCTACGGGTCTATTAAGGAACGGCCAAACAGGGGATTGGCCATTATTTGGAGACCGGGCGTTTTTCATAATGTTACGTCCTAGAGTGTATTAGCGCTCTCTGTTTATGCCTACTAACTCACTGGACAATTTACCAATTTTCTCTGAAGTAATGGGTGAAATTAGTGCAAGTGGAGAGTGCAAAAACTGAAAGTATATTTTGTTTAGGCGATTTCATCGCTCATCCTCATGAATACTTGTATAAGGAATTGTTAATCTTCTGTCTTGATCAGTCTTGGGGTCAGACACGTACACTGTTGGCTAGTGAGACCCATAGTGTAGGCGAATGGAATAGATCACTGTGTCGTGTCGCTGTCGGCCTGGCAAGCCTTTGTTGAGGAGGGTGTTATTGGAAATGTATTAGATTCTGTTCTTTTTACCCCTTGCAGTGAAAGTTAACATAGAAATAGTAACACCTAAACTGATGAGTGATGACCCGCGACCTAAGCAAGCTATAGACTTCATATGAAATACGAAATACTTCACATGCAACGTCAAACAAGATGCACCGCACCTGTCTATGTAATGTCATCTTACAGTGCAATGCCTATTCAACAAAAACAATGAAATTTATTTCTAACAGTTAGTGATGATGTGGATATTTCTTTTTCTCTGGATTTAATTAAATCTAGTTTTGAAGGGTGGGTGAGGGATGAAAAAGGCACAATTGTCAACAAGTTAGGTTTATTGGTATTTGACCTCATATACCTCTACAGTTCTCAGAGCTCTTGTAGCTAAGGTTACAGCGGTCCGTTGAGCGCACCTACCTAGGTAGGTACAAGTATATTGATAGAATATTATGTGTTCTACAGTTTTTAATATTAATATCTAGGTACTGTAAGTTCACTAACACCACCCCTTCCTATTGTAGGAACTTGTGGATAACGGGGCTGGCCACACTTTTTGAATTTAGTTTAAATAAGATTTCCTATAGTCAATATTTAAGTATTACTGTTAGTTATCCCTAAGGTATAAAAATAAAATAAATGAATAAAATAAAATCAATCGTGGTGACCATTGTGAGAGACAGGTTGGGGAATATTTCGGACTTAGATCCTAAACTAGCAACCTGTTTCTCTTGCAACCATTATTGCTAAAATGCTGGATGGTCTTCTTGATTCTCATTATCGATAAAATATAAAAATTCATGACGCTCAGTTTGAGTTCCGACCCGGACTGTCTACAGAAAGCGCAATCAGAAGTCTCAAGAATACTTCAAAAATATATAATTGATCGAAGCTTCTAAGAGATTTTTTTCATTGTCATCTTGTTCTATTTCTAATTGTGTAATCTGTCTCTTTGCTGACTTGAGTTCCAGTAAAGCCTGGTTTAATTTGTTGGCTTCTGCCTGGCGCAACAAGGCGCTTCTTGTATTCATTTCGAAACAGTTTTACCGCAACGAGCTCAGGACAGAAAATACCTGTCATGTCTGAGGTACACCTCAGACATGACAAGTATTTTCTGTCCTTAAATTAATTAATCTGCGAAAATCTAAAAATGCTAAGTTTGTCAAAATGTTGTCAAATTAATTCTTATCATTTCTGAATGTTTTTGCGACAGACTTTATGGGAAAGTTGCCATTGTTCTTTCAATTTGTAAGCTGAGAAATTACATAAACAACATTTTCGTTAGATTTATTTATTATTGTTGTTCAATATGTCTGCCGCGGTTCCAAACACCAGCACGGGCCCATCTTCTCACTCTGTACTTGTTGTTTTCAACATCATCTCCCACCTTCATGGTTTCAAACGCTCAATAAATGTTCACATGAATCTTCCAGCATGTTACTATACCTCGTGTGTGCATGTGATTCCCTTGCAAATTACAATATGCGGACATTAACGGCTGTAACTTTGAAATAAAACAAAACGACATCCCACCAAAGCTTCATGACAATACGAAATGTGCACGGTGACGTCACGTTCGCTCTAACCAATAGCGTTGCGTTTAGGAATGTGCACGGTGACGTCACTTTCGCTCTAGCCAATAACGTTGCGTTTAGAAATTTTGCAATTGACATTTAATATTGTAATCTACTTTTCAGTGATTAAATTTCACGTTAAAGCTTGTTGCACACCTGAAAAGCACCGCTGCAGCACAGCACAAAAATGTGCATGCAAATAAGGATTCTAACTCGTAACATTTAGATGAATTTTATATTGATGACATTAGATGCCAGACAGCTCGCGGACCACTTCGTTATTGAAGCTTGTGGGAAGCAATTTTATCAATGTAAAATGTATCTAAATGTAACGAGTATAAGCCCATATTTGAATGCATGTTTTTGTGCTGTGTGGTAGCGGTATTGGATTAATGAGCGCAGAGCTTTCATCAAATATTACTAAAATAAAGATACAGGGTGAAACTGGGCCCCGAGTGGATCAACTTGTCAATTCAGCGTTTAATGTTCAATGCCGGCAAGTGCGATTCGCCTCGCATACCATCGTACAAAACTTTCGCAAAAGAAACCTTCTTAGGCTGATTTTTTTATTGGATCTATTTAACAAAAGCAAAAAGCCAACATGACGCGGTCGGGTCACCCATCCAAGTACTGACCGCGCCCAACAACTTCGGTGATGGTTGTTCCACTTGGTACGGACGTTAGCCCTTAATTATTCAATTTATTTAATTTGTATTATTTTCTGTAACAGCGGCAATAGTAATGCACATTCTCTAAAAAACCAACTATCTATCTATAACAGTTCAAGAGATACAGCCTTGACTAACACAGAGCAAAAATAGACAACAAGTTATGTTTTTTGTAATCGCAATAGCTATTGTTTTAATACTAGCGGCGGCGGCGGCGCCGCGCGGCTTGGCCCGGAGGGACATTGACCGCGCGCCCCCTAGGGGTACTTTTGTAAAATAAAAAATACGTGTATCATTATTTACTTTATAGTTGTGTTTGTGTCTGAAGTCGTGAATAAAAACCTTTATCTATCTATCTATCTATAGGTTATTTATACCGAGTTTTGAGTGAATCGAACCAAGGAATAGTCATTTTCCATAGAAACTTTACCACCCTTTCTAACCCCCTCGGAGGTTAATTTTTCCAAATTAGATTACCTTATGTGTTATTCTTAAACTACTATCTACATACCAAATGTCATCTAAATAGGTTCAGTAGTTACAGAGATACGTGGTACTCAACAAACATTCACACGAACTTTCGCATTTAAAATATTAATATGATTTATTTTATTTTTATAATTTTTTGTTATAGCGGCAAGACAAATAAACACTCTGTGAACATTTCAATTGTCTACCTTACGGTTCATGAGATAGAGCCCGCTAATGGAGGGACACACAGCAGAGGCTTAGTAATAGGGTCCTGTTTACAAACATTGGGTACGGAACCCTACAAACGTAACAGTTTTTCTTTATGTACTAGAGCAGGTCATCAATTAGTGGAAGCCTATAGGAGTCCGTTTAAGATATAGAATCCAACTTACACCACAAAATGTGAAGGTTCTAGCTTTTTCAGTTTCAGTAGAGCTGGACAAGATACATACTCCCGATGACCCCAGGTGCACTCAGCATCTAGTCTACTCCAGCTTCCACGGTGGCCGCTCAGCTGGGCCGCGTCGGAGGGTGCCACAGCGATGAGCAGATCTCCAATGGCTATGGTGCTCGGCGTAAGGAGTGCACACTCCCTTTTCGCTGAAAGCATTATCATAACACATAAGCAAGTTTGCTAAAGCAACCAGTACACCTTAAGCGAGCAAAGTACCTCCATACTACCCTTAATACCTATCTCAGCAGAATAGCTCCGTCCTCACACCTAGGAGGATGGCTAATATTCCAAGGTAATAAAATAAATGTGAAAGTTTGGATGCTACCTTGGCCGTGGAAAGGTGACACCTAAAATCAGGCTAAAATTTTGCATACAGGTAGTCCTACGCCTGAAATAAACAATTATTGCCTACTTTTTATAAATAACCTTTTCACTGCTCAAAACGTGTGTAATACTCATTATAGCGTAGCTAAGCGGGAATAAAATTCAACAGCGCTGGATCTGAGATCGTGTCTGTCCACGGAGCAGATACAGATACTCTGTATCTGCTCCGTGTGTTTGTCACTTGCTCTACGGTTCTGACTGAAAACCAGCGCTCTTTCACAAATTACCCCAGGTTTCTGTGTTAGAGCAACAAGCTGAGTCAGGACCTGTTAGACCTACACACACGCGCTAGTCTGCTTGCTGAGTGGACTACTTAGTACCTATTAATTAACCCAATGTTTGTGTTAGTTTACTACTTACCTAGTTCACATGTGTTTGTCTGTGCTGTTTGTTAGTTTATGCTAGTACTAAGTAGTCTCTTTTTATTTTTATTGTCTTAAAGTTTTTTTTTGTGTGTGTAGTGTTTAATAAATAATTTCTTTCTTTCTTTCTTTTTTCTTTAACATTATGCCCTAGAGCTCACAAGTATTTTTTATTTTAATATTTTGCCTGAAATCATCAGCCAGTACATTGTTTTATTTTCTCTAAATCAGTGAAAGATAGAGTGTAGTTGTTTAACTCGAGCCAAAACCACCCATTAAATGTCATCCTCCCTCACTGCACTCCGGAGTATCATATATAGGTATGTCATCCTCCCTCACAGCACTCCGGTGTATAACAACCTCATATATGTATAATGGGGTGCTTTAGTCCCCAGTAAACCAATCTACTATTAAATATTTCCATAGAAATAATGTGTGCGAAGCTAGTTACAAATAATTATAATAATTCAATCCAGCTTTACAAATCCATGCCTTGCAAGGTATCACTATTCATTGCTTAAGGTAGGACTGCTATTGCAACAGACTTACAGATTTGTTTTATAAATTGCAACATTTGTATCCGCTAAGTTTACTGAAGTATTCTGCATGCTACCATCAAGCAAGCTTGGTGATTGATCGAACAGGGTTATTTCTATTCCTAGGAGTGGAGAGTGTACAGCCTACACCCAGCTATGCAGGACTTGGCAGGAGTGCCCATCACAGTAGTAGGCAATCATAGAAATTGGACGAATATGATTGACATGTTCAGGCACTGTCGAACTGCTTACTGACATTGCATAAAGTCATAAAACTGATTACCTACTTATCTGCGCCTAAACCTCAGAAATGTATGCCAGCAGAGCGGATGTATAGGTAAGTAGGTACAACACAGTCACCACAGTTATAACACTTCAAACAAACGGAATTGTACTCACATTGCTCAGTGTTCAAACCTACTCGCGTCGAGTGAGCCTCCGGAGCGTTGGAGCGTCGTCGGGAACACGGCCTCAGGTCTCAGTAGACGGCAGTAGTGCGCGCAAAAGGCCGGCCGGCTGTAGCATTCGTGCCCTCGCGCCCCTGAGCCACCGGTCTAGAGCGGCGGTGTGCCGGTGTCAGCGGCGGCGCGGCGGCGGCGCCTGCGTCGGCACCACAAACACGCGACGAGCGTTCGTTCGTCTTGACGGACGACAAACACCTGTAGTTGAAGAAACGCAATTATGTAGTCCTGCCTGTTGTGTCTGAGCCGAGCTTTATGTAGACGGAGTGGTTTTATTCTCTGGTACCTTCCTTGCAGAAATGAATTGATTGGTTGGAGAAATGGCGCAAAAATTTCAGAGTCGTCGTAGCGAAAAGCAAGCAACACCAAAAAAAAAAGAAGAAGGAGCCCAACCGTGTAGCCTTATCTTGTTTTTATGCGTGTGGTTTCGCGGCTTCGCGCGGGTAGTGCGTGTAGGCAATCAATTCAACGATAATCTCATCTATGCTTTTTAGAGTTCCGTACCCAAAGGGTGAAAAAGTAAGCCTCCGCTGTCCATCCGTCCGTCCGTCTGTCACAGGGCTCTACTCTACTCTCTTGCCACTATAACAACAAATAATAAAAATAAAATATCTAAATATCCAAATTAAAGGGGCTTCCTTATAAAAAACATGATTGTAGGGTTCCGTACCCGAAGGGTCAAAACGGAACCCTATTACCTACTATTACTAAGCCTCCGCTGTCCATTCGTCCGTCCGTCTGACACGTGGCTATATCTCATGAACCGTAAGAGGTAGACAGTTGAAATTTTCGGAGAATGTGTATTTCTCTTGCGGCTAGAACAACAAATAATAGACACAAAATAAATATCAAAATTAAAGGGGGCTCCCATACAACAAACGTGATATTTTTGCTATTTTTCTTATAATTTGTTAAGGCTCTTGAACTACAATAGGTAGGCACATGAAACTTTCTATAAATAAGTAACAGGTCAACTGTAATAACAACACATACTAAAAATAAAATAAAGTTGAAAATTTAAAGGGACACCCCACAAATGAAAATTTTATGTTCTCTGAAAAAGTTGCCTAATTTTTACGGTACGGAACCTTTCGTGTGCGAGTCGACTCGCACTTGGTGGTTTATTTATATTCCCATAGGGAAGGGGATCGCTGGGATCGCAACTTTTGTTTAGCACATTTAGGTTAGAAAGTTAAGGCAAGGAGTGAAGCGGAGCGGAGTATTAATTTAAGTCGAAGTCCGAGCTTAATGAATGCGCGGCCCCCGCGAAGCCGGGCCGCATGACCGACATTGTGACAGAAAGATGCTTGCTTTTTGGCCCCGCAGGGCTACTCAGACCGACTTTATTCGATCGTACATTAACACAGAACCGTCACGGATAGGTTAGGTTCGGTTAGGATATCGCAAGGAGCGAAGCAAAACATATTAATTTTACTTTCGGGCATCGACCCTAGCAAAACTAAACATTTTCCCAAAAAAGTTCACTGACCTTGACCTCAAAACAATTTTTTATTTGGTATGCTGCTGCTTGGCTATCTGATTTAAATCAATAATCCAGTCTGCTCAAAACTAAATAATTTTACTTTCGTTCTAACTCAACTACCCTAGCAAAAATCTACGTCTTTACAAAAAAAAAGTCAAAGACCTTAAGGTCATTGACCTAAAAAAAAATGATTTTTGCTTGCGTCCCGTCAACTACACTGACCAAAATTTGATATTCTTTGAAAAAGTTGCCTGATTTTTACGTTACGGAACCCTTCGTAAGCGAGATGACTCGCACTTGGCGGTTTGTTGACAGCATTTACACGCGATATAAGGGATAATCACACGTACCACAACCACGCGACAACGGCAACACGTGTTCGGGTGCTAATTTGTATGAAAATTAATACCTAGTTTAATTCAGTCGGACCACATTTTGCCGTCTGATTAACCGTGCGGTCAGTACTGGCCACAGCGCAACCATCAGCCACACCACACCACACCGCGCAGTAGGCGCCCGCCGGTCACATCGCAACTGTTATACTAGCGTCAACCAATGAGGTTTTACCAATCAGTTTAATTATAATATCATTGGCGTCAACGCAACCACTTTGACATTTTGTCGTAACCACAACGCAACTGCTAAAAGCAACAACGACACCATTCAGTCGATGCGATGTGGTACGTGTGAATTGTCCCTAAACATAAGACCTACAAACATGGTAGGAATAGCAATATGTAGCATTATTCCCTCTTTTTCTAAGACGGTGAGACTGTTAGTTGAAATTACAACTTCTTGTTAAATGGCTCTGCGTCTGGTTCAAAGTTTAGAGAAACTTGGCATCAGCCAGCATCATAGAGTTAAAATAGGGGCAACTTCCCTTCTATAAGCTGTCCCAAAAATTCCATCGATCGATGGGACATTATCTTATCAAAAACATAAATGTGAAAACTAGCCAAGTTCGTTGAAGTTGTGGTTTCACCGATAGAAGAGCTGAGATCATATAGAATATATGTGTCAAGATTCATAGCAGTTCATAATCTCAATTTGTTACGTTCTTTCATTTGTTATTTGGTAAGTTTATACCCACCGCATTTGATTGTAATTTTCGAGTTCATAAACATTCATCATCCTCATAACCATAGTTATCATATCAGTTATATGAGGACATACTGATATTGGCCACAATCAAAGGCAAAATACTTACACAGAATCTAAAACTAGAACGCCTGACGAAAACTTCAAAGCAAACGGGAAAATACATAATGCTTTAGAGAAGAGAGTCTCAGCCATTTGCTCAAGAACGGCAACGGCTTCTGACAAGAGGGCTTAACTTCGCACCTACACCTCAGAGAGTCATAAGTAGGATAATCATTATTATCAAGCCATACTAATTACGAGTGTGCAGTGAAAGAAACAATCGCACGTAACAAAGTACCTACCAACGCACGATGCTGGAAGGCAATTCTCGGCAATTTAACACTCGATAAATCAAAGTCAAAGTCAAAAACTCTTTATTTACATAAATACAATAAATGAACACTTAGAAATGGTGAAATTCTTAATAATTAAACACTGACACGGAAATAAAGTGATATTTTTGATTTCAGTCGCTTCGGTCGGGTAAATATCAAAAGAACTGTCAAATTTGACCTTTCATATAAAAACTGTAAAATTTGTCAGTTCTTCTTTTGAATTGCCTTCCAGGATGGCGAGAATTGCCATCCTGGAAGGCAATCAAAATAACTGTCAATTTTGACAGTTTTTTTGATATTTATCGAGTGATAAATTTGCGAGAATTTGCCCCCTGATTGTTGGCGTTGCTAGATAACGTAATAGTAGTTTACAATATGTAGGTACAAGTGTTTTTATAACTCGCCGAGTTATAATATATGTACAATACTACATAGTAGGTAGGTACCTAAGTACCTATAATTTGATTGTATATAAAAGCCTAAAAACTTACTGGGAATACTTTAATTTTCCAGTTAGTAGGTTTTGCGGGATGAATAGTAATCCCTCGAGAATACAGTTCTTATGACAACCTCTCGGTCATTGTTCATAGAGGTAGAGGTACAGTACCGATATAAATAATTTTCAAAATCGGTGCATACTTCTCGGAGAAATCGACGAGCATACATAAAATAAACCGCCAAGTGCGACTTGACTCGCACCCGAAGGGTTCCGTACCGTAAAAATCAGGCAACTTTTTCAAAGAACATCAATTTTTCACCCCTTTAAATTTTCAACTTTATTATATTTTTAGTATTAGTTGTTAAAACAGTTGAAGTGTTACTTAATTATAGAAAGTTTAATGTGGATAACTATTGTAGTTCAAGAGATTACAGCCTTGACAAATTATGAGCAAAAGTAGCCGAAAAAATCACGTTTTTTGTATGGGAGCCCCCTCTAATTTGGATATTCATTTTATTTTATTATTTGTGGCAAGAGAAATACACAATCTCTGAAAATTTATACTATTTACCTCTTACAGTTGATGAAATAGAGCCCTGTGACAGACGGGCGGATGGACAGCGGAGGGTTAGTAATAGGGTTCCGTTTCCACCCTTCGGGTACAGAACGCTAAAAACATACAAAGAGCCAAACATAGAACCTCCTCCATTTTTCAATGTCGGTAAAAAATACTCGTCTGGACTCTCATATCATATGGTTCATCGTTCTTAGCTAGTTGTACCCCTCATTTTACGAAATAAACCCGCCAAGTGATGGCGGGTTTACAACTAGAGTCAACTCGCACACAAAGGGTTCCGTACCATACCAAAATACTACTTTCGCAAAAGGAACAAGAGAAACCCTAAAACAGATTCTCGAAATTGCAGTACGGTTCTTGAGATACGTACCTACAGCCCGCTGACAGACGGACGGACGGACAGACTACGGATGCTTAGTAATAGGGTCCCGTTTCCAGCCTTTGGGTACGGAACCCTAAAAAAGTTAAAAATCAGGGACCGAGTCGTTTGGGCTTCCGTACCTAATAAACGAGGAACCCGTAAAATTTCGCAATGTCATTCTGTCCGTCCGAGGCTTAGCTCGAAAACTGTTATTAGGTAGGTACCTACTAGAGAGCTGTAGTTTTGCATGGGTACCTAGGTATACATTAATGGAAACGCCGCCGACAAAGTCGTAAAATGTATTAATGAAAAAAAGATAAAGTAGGCAAGTACCTCCCATAATAATATCTAGAATGACGTAACTCTCATAAATGAATCCAAGCTGCTATCGTAAAAAGCCAGAACAGAAAGAAGTCGACAACCTCTTCCAAACTTGAACTTGCGGTCGCGCGGAGAGAGGAACGCAACGGAACGCATTCATTCGAATATCGAACGTGCGCGCAGTGCACGCACGTCCGCTTAAACCGGAAATACGAAAATATAAAATGGTTCATATTCATAGCTGACAACTTCTTATTTAAATGCAAAAAGTATTTGGTGCGATAAATGTGGCGTTAAAATCAAAGGAATATTAGTGTGAAGAAAGTGTGTGTAGTTGTGCGCGTGTGCAAGAAGTGTTTGTTTTGGATTGTTGAAGACAGGATGGCGGTAAGCGGTTTGCATATCCCGTTACACACAGAGTTAGATTTAAAACATTCTGCTCGCATTATTTCCGGTTAATTTCTCGGTTAATTGGATAATGCTCTGAGAAGCTGCCACAAAAACGAATTCGTTTAATAATTGTTTTAGGATATTTGAAAACTTTATAGAGGTATGTATACATAATCTATGGGAAAAAAATATTAACCAACCATTTTTAGACGAAGCTCGAACGGCTTGGCAATAGTGCCAAGCCGTGCCGTGCGGCTTGGCATGTGGATGATTTTCACGGCATCATCCGCAAGAAAACCGCCTCGCTGCTGCGCAGAACTTGGGGTAGTACTAACAGCTTTTTTTTTTTTGAATAAATAACACCATCCTGCAGGTTGTGGGCAGCAAGTTTGCCTCGCCCATCATGCAGTCCTTCAACAGAGTCCTCACTCTTTAGACTTCATGGGTTGGGTTAGGTTAGGTTAGTTCTGTCTTACCGTTAGTCTGTTGAATGACTACTACAAGTAATAATAGTTATAAATAAATATAAGTTTAATTTAAGGTCTTTTGCTTTCTTTCTTTTATTGTATTTTATTTTTGTAATTTTTGCTTAGGTATGTATGTAAGTGTGGACAACAATATGTCTGAGTAAAGAAACTTTTTTTATTTTTTTTAATAGTGCTTGCCCCAATGCTGCTCCTCCAAAATCTATTTTGTCCCAACGGCAATGGGACGGGTCTCTGTGTGAGTTGACACGGAATTGTTTGTTACAAACGTATTCCAGCTCTGCGGATCGTGCCCGTCTCCTGGCCGATTCTAAATGGGAGTCAGGACATTGGTTGCAAGCATTTCCTTCATTTGACACTGGCACTTTATTGGATCCCGTAACTTTCCGTATCGTAACACGTCTTCGGTTGGGTGCAATGTGTTGCGCGCCTCATCAAAGCCAGTGCGGTACTGATGTCGAACAGCTTGGTCATCACGGATTGACGAGATATCACGCCGGTCGGATATCTCATCATGCCAGCCTTAACGACATCATCCGGCGGGCCTTTGTCACCGCTAACGTACCAGCTATTCTCGAACCGAATGGTCTGTTCATGACGATAGTAAGAGGCCCGACGGCATGACACTAGCCCCATGGGAGCTGAGGAGGTCCATTGTGTGGAACGCTACATGCGTCGACACACTTGCGCCTTCCCAGCTTCCGAGGACATCCGTGAGGGCTGGTGCGGCGGCAAATTTGGCCGAGGATCTCAAGAGACATTTGCTCCCTTTGGGGTTGAGACCCTAGGTCCGTGGGGTACCGAGGCTCTCCGGGTTTTTAATGTTATTTAAGCGTCTGGTCGACGCAACGCGTGACCCGAGAGCTGGTGGGTATCTGGCGCAGCGTTGCCATACAGCGGGGCAATGCAGCCAGCGTCTTAGGAACGCTTCCGACTGGTATATGGATCAGTTGAGCTACCTGTAGATTGTTTGCAACGGTCTGCAGTTAGCTTAATTGTTTCAATTGTAAATACTAGGTAGTTCTAATTTGTTTTTATTATTGAATTTTAATTTCCTTTGTCATTATAGAGTTTTATAACCTACTATTTATTTCGATTTTAAATGAACCCTGTACCTATGTCTCAGAGTGCCAACCGTCATGTCACCTCGACGACACGCTTGCAGGGCGGCGGCACATTGACACAAACTCAATCCAAATGTTTGAAACAGATTATGAGAGGGGGTTGGTTTAGGTATTCCCCTGACGACGTCTCATTAGGGCTTATTCCATTCTTCCCCGTTGAAGATCCCCGTCAACGGGGAACAATGAACTTTTGGTTCACTATTCCCCGTTGACGCCGATCCGAGCTTGTAACGGGGAATAATGAACTAAAAAGTTCATTATTCCCCGTTGCGTCAAAACTAAATACTAATAATTTTTAGAATCATGTTTTTATTTATTTAGGTAAAGATCACACTGATTATTTTTATAATCTTTAGGTACCTACCTAAGTAGGTAAAGCAATCATTTGGTTTACTCAGGTCGTTACTCAGGATGGTGTTTTCTAAACTACACTTGCGAGCTATAAACTGGAATCACTTCATCGCTGGTTTTTGCAGACCATATTTTACAGTTTCCATGCAATAAACTGTAGGTTGTGGTATATTATTTTAAAGATAATTTTATTAGCTTTCAAACTCTTTCGATATCATAGCGAAAAAAATGTTCATCATATGTCATGGAACGTGAAACAAAAGACATAAATTTTTAGAACGAAACATCAATTTTTCAACTCCTGGATCCCTATAAAAATTGGGAATTTATGCAATTTTGTCATCAGTCCAATATATCACTTCACTCAAAATACTGGAATTACAAGAAAATGGAAACCACACCAATAGAAGCCGCTCAAATCGTCACCCTAATCCAGCAAGGGTTCTCTCAGCGTACTATCGCTCGACAGCTTCATCTGAGCCAGTCCTGTGTCTCCAAAGTATACAAGAGGTTTAGAGAGACTGGAAACTTAGTCCGAAGACCAGGATCTGGACGACAGCGATGCACTTCGGCGAGAGATGACCGATTTATTGTCAGCACTTCTCTCCAATATCGACATCTAACCGGCGTTGACGTCCAGCGGGAGCTCGGAGAAGTTCGAGGGAGAACTGTCAGCGAGTGGACAGTGAGGCGAAGACTCAAAGAAGCTAACTTGACCCCAAAAAGGCCAGCAACGGGACCCAAATTGTCTACAGCCCACCGTCAAGCCCGACTTCAGTTTGCTCGTGATCACTTAGATTGAGATATAAGGTACAGCAATGGAGCCGATTTTTGTTCGCGGACGAGACTAGGATGTGCCTGCATGGCAGCGACCGTCGACGGAGAGTCTACAGGAGACCGGGAGAGCGATACGCACAATGCTGTATAGCGGAAACAGTGGCATATGGGGTGGGTCTTGTATGATGTGGGCGGGGATTTCAATTGAAGCTAAAACGGAGCTGGTATTCGTACCCGGTGGAGGTCGGGGAGGAGGACTAACCGCAGAAAGGTATATCAACGACATTCTGCTGGGCCATGTTCTCCCTTACGCCGGGTTTATTGGCGAAAATTTCCTGCTAATGCACGACAATGCCCGCTGCCACACCGCTCGTGCGACTAGACGGTACCTGGAAGAAGTCGGGATTCCCACAATAGACTGGCCAGCCGTCAGCCCTGACATGAACCCTATCGAACACCTGTGGGACGAGCTGAAAAGGCGGGTACGAGGAAGATCTCCAGCTCCGGCGTCAATAGAAGACCTAAAAACTGCTCTTATCGAAGAGTGGCAGGAAATTCCACAGGATTCCATCAGGAAACTCATTAGGTCAATGAAAAACCGTTTACAAGCAGTCATTAGGGCCAGGGGGGGGGGGGGCAATACAAAATATTAAGCGGGAAATAACAAAGATTTTAAATAAAAATTTGATATTTTCATATTACTTCTTATTAATTTAAACATCCACAACTTCGACCTATTGTAATAATTCACTAAATGAAGGTAGGAAACTTAATTAAATTTAAATAATTTAACAAAAAGCTAACAAAATTTATTTTCAAATGGTATACACTAATCTGCAGTTTATTCCATGGAAACTGTAAAATATGGTCTGCAGAAACCAGCTATGAAGTGATTCCAGTTTATAGCTCGCAAGTGTATATGCGGTAGCTTCTTTCGAAAACTTATGTCTACACGTCAATTAGAAATATTAAAATGTAATTATCATTTAGAGAAAACTATCCCTAGCTACAGAAAGAGCTCCGCCCAAGCTGTTCAGGCTGCGCGGGCAGCGGAGGTGTTCACCTGTTCAGGCTGCGCGTGCAGCGGAGGTGTTCACCTGTATCACAGATATCAGTACACTTAGGAGTGCACTGGTTCGGTTTCTGCGGATACCGGTACTAGAGACCGGTATTTCGGCCGATGACGTCATCAGCAAAATATAAATACCGACGCGAGACGCCGCGTACGCTCCGATTCTGAGCCGGTCGACGCACAGCTTTACAAATACCTACGACTCAGATACTTATCTACCTAACTCCGTTCAAGTTCGCTAAATAAGGGTTCTGTTCATCGAATGGTATTTGGACAGTCAGCAGCTTCGTCCGCTACCTGTGACGTATAATGTATGAAAACTTCTGTCAATAATATATTGGTGTGTTATAAAAAACAATAAACCGACTTCAAATTCCGGTTTATAGATAACTAGCTGCAGCCCGCGGCTTCGCACGCTTTTTTCCGGAATAAAAGGTAGCCTATGTACGGCCCCGGGATACCATCTACCTCGCTGCCAAATTTCACCGAGATCCGTTCAGCCGTTCTTGAGTTATAAATAGTGTAACTAACACGACTTTCTTTTATATACAGGGCGTCCCACGGCTATGCCACGTGGAAGGAAAGTACCTTGAATATTGTAGATGGAACATTTTACTGAAAGAAGTCATTATTTTAATTTAAAAAACAATTTAAACTGCATTCGTAGATTTTTAAATAATTACATGGTTGAACCAAGAATCGAACCCGCTACACGAGAAAAAACATTACCCTGTATCTTTATCATATTGATCGAAAGGCTTCATCTTATGGATTATTTTTTGCTAAATAACATAGTGTCAGAAATAAAAGGAAGACCATGAATTTTAACATTTGATGTGAAGTTTTGTTCAGAAAAATGAAAAGCTGACGTTGCCGGAACGACATTAATACAACTGTGAGCCTGCAATGCGGCTGGCTGATTAAAAAGGCTGATTAGAAATAATTCAAAAATGTGTTCCATTTTCATACTTTTATTATTTTGTTTCTCTGTGATTTTCATTTTTGGATTTTTTCATTGTACCTATTGTGAATTTGATATACAGGGCGTCCCACGGCTATGCCACATGGAGGGAAAGTACCTTGAATATTGTAGATAGAACACATTGCGACCGGCGCGCGGCGCAGGGGGCCGCCGCTGGCGAGTAGAGTTCAAACGAGGTTCACTCACATCTTTGAGTGAAGAACTTGAACAGGAACCTGAAGCTTGTTTATTTTTCACATGTTAATATGATATTTTGTAAATCGACGATAGAAAAAAATACAACGTAGTATTTTGATAGTAAAGTTTTCTCAGTCATTTAGCAAAATTTAATTCAATTCTTTTATTGATTCTGATAGGATAATATAAAGATCTATAAGTGAAGCTAAGATAACAATGCAGGTAGGTACCTACCACCAACCTACTTGCGATTTTACAAGCCTTTATTTAACTTGCCCTGTTAGTATGTCTGGGGCAAATCTTGTAACAATTTTAGATCAGTTATCCTCAACCGGTTGAGTTGAAATTTCGCATTCTTATGTATGTTCGGTGACAATGCAATGTTATGTACCATCGAGCTGGTCTGATGATGGAGACAGACGGTGGCCATATAAATAAATAAATAAATAAATAAATAAATAATAAATAATGCTGGACAATCCACACAGCATCATCTAGCCCCAAAGTAAGCAGAGCTTGTGTTATGGGTACTAGATGACTGATAAACTTTATACTTTACATAACATAGATAGATATTTTTTATTATATATAGAAAATACCCAGAACACCCGGAACAAATATTTGCAGATCATACAAACATTTGTCCCAAGGCGGGAATCGAACCTGCAACCTTCTGCGTCGCAGGCGGACCTTCGCCCGCCGCGCCACATCGGTCGGCCATAGGAACTCCTAAACGAACCCCGTCGAGTAGAGACCCCCGTACCTATGCCTACATGTTCTCTTCATCATATCCATACACAAATTATACGTTCGAAAGTACCTATCTCTGTCTGTATGTCTGTCCGCCTGTCAGCTGTTCACGCCTTAACGGCTAAGTATTACAATAATAACAATTTAATAATAATTTATTCAAATAGTACTCAAGTCAGATGTTTAACATACCTAGCAATAATAATAATTTAAATTACTAGACTACGTGTGCTTGAACTACGTGTGCTTGAACTAGGTAAAACTGTATCTCAGGCAAAATTGTTTACAAGGAATACATAGGCATGTATGCAGATATAATCACATAAATAAAGTAAATCAAAGCGACTGCAGGTTTTCAAAACAACTTATTGTGGCTGATGGTTGCGCTGTGGCCAGTAAGTACTGACCGCACGGTTAATCAGACGGCAAAATGTGGTCCGACTGAATTAAACTAGGTATTAATTTTCATACAAATTAGCACCCGAACACGTGTTGCCGTTGTCGCGTGGTTGTGGTACGTGTGATTATCCCTTATATCGCGTGTAAATGCTGTCAACAAACCGCCAAGTGCGAGTCATCTCGCTTACGAAGGGTTCCGTAACGTAAAAATCAGGCAACTTTTTCAAAGAACATCAAATTTTGGTCAGTGTAGTTGACAGGACGCAAGCAAAAATATTTTTTTTAGGTCAATGACCTTAAGGTCTTTAACTTTTTTTTGTAAAGACGTAGGTTTTTGCTAGGGTAGTTGAGTTAGAACGAAAGTAAAATTATTTAGTTTTGAGCAGACTGGATTATTGATTTAAATCAGATAGCCAAGCAGCAGCATACCAAATAAAAAATTGTTTTGAGGTCAAGGTCAGTGAACTTTTTTGGTAAAATGTAGCCTAGTGTAGCGTAGCATAAGTCTTATGCTACGCTACACTAGGCTACATTTTAGGGGTACTATACGAGTAAATACGGGTGCTCCATAACATACGTAAACCTTCTATAAAGACTAAACTAAGAGTAAACCGTATCGGCACTTTTAGGTGCCTCCGTAGTCTAACGCCTCCGTAGTACAATGTGGCAGAGAGGCAAATGGTATTCCGGGGACGGACATAGGCTACTTAAAAAGCACGTGCGAAGTCGCGGGCAGCAGCTAGTGTTACTATACACTCGTAGTAAGAATGTACTCGTAGTAGGTATGCAGTACAGTACCTGCCTAGTGTCCATGACCTTTTGCACCCAACAACGGCTGAACACCTTTCAGTTGTTATTTGTCTAGAGGTAGGTACCTTTATGATGGCATCGTGTATCTGCCTACAGCACAATTATGTTTTTAACAACGTCAGAAACTACAGAATCATTAGAGCGTCGGCTGAAACAAGCCGGACACAGCAGCAGTAGGTAAGAATGGATTGCCAACTTTCCAATTTGCAGCCGAGTGCATCGAAAGATTCGCAAGGCACAAAAAAGTAGGTAGCTATTAGTGTGTTTTCAAAGTTAGTTATATACAGAGTCAATGAATTATCTTCTGCCATCTGTGGTTACTAGATAATGTTTGTTTCCCTAATAAATAAAAAAAAAAAAAATGTAAGTCTAGTTGCGGGTTCGATTCCCGCCTTGGGACAAATGTTTGTACGATCTGCAAATATTTGTTCCGGGTGTTCTGGGTATTTTCTATGAGGTACATAATAAAAAGTTTGTTTATCAGTCATCTAGTACCCATAACACAAGCTCTGCTTGATTGTCCAGTATTATTTATTTATTAGTTACATTGGGTTTACGGTCAAGTTGAATTATAGCAATAAATTTACTTTAGAACAACAACCTACTCGTAAAATTCTACAAACTACGTTCTGAGGTATTCAATTCCCGGCACCAGCACCTTCGATTGTTGATCGAAGACCAGCACCGATGGTGTTCCTTCTCCGGCGCCGCCGCCGCGCCGCTGAAACGAAACAAACGATTTGGAAGACGAGCCGTGACATTGATACAGGCGTTCATAGACGCGAGATAAAGTCAAGAACATAAATAAGATCCGTCAAGTGCGAGTGTGACTCGCGCGCCGCGCCGAGGGTTTCGAACGTTGGTCAAGTATACTAATAGGTACCGGTTAAAGACTTTGCTATTTATTGAACCTAAAAATTTAAGATACATTTCAGATGGATCGGTTTGCAAACTTCTGAGTTTATAGGGTTATGTTAAATTTTCGACGTTTTTCCAAAATATTTCGAAAAGGATGTAACCTACAAGAATTTCAATAAACCGCCAAGTCTAAATTTAGATTAAGTTTAAATTTTTCAAAATATTTAAAAGGTATGAAACCTACAGAATATTTAAAAACAGTTTTGAAATGTACAAATTGATACCTTTCTTTAGAGAACCCACTTGACCTTGTAGGGCTCTTTTAACATTTGGACATCACTATTTGTACTGACATTTTTTATTTAATTTTTCATTTATTTTCATATTTTTTCCTTTTAATCTGTACAGGCTCAAGAAATGTATTATTATTTTAAATTTCACATTATTTGCTGCCGTAGTTGCTGAGATATTAAAGACGGAAAAAAGGACAGAAAAAGCGATAAGGGTTACGAAATCGATCTCCGATACCCTAATTATAAGTAACTAGCTGCATCCCGCGGCTTCGTCCGCGTGGAAATTGATTGCACACCCCCACCACAGGGGTGGTTTTTGGAAAATAAAAAATGCGTGTAACATTATTTTACTTTATAGTTTATTTATAACTAAGGAATAATAATTTTCCATAGAAACTTTTCCGCCCTTTTAAACCCCTCAGAGGTTAATTTTTGAAAATTAGATTAGCCTATGTGTTGTTCTAGAACTAAAACTATCTACATACCAAATGCCATCTAAATAGGTTCAGTAGTTACGGAGATAAGTGGTAACAAACATTCACACGGACTTTCGCATTTACCTTATAATATTAGTACGATGTCCTCGTCTTTAAGGATCTGTTTTCAAACGTTCATATGAGATATTAACGAAAACATTGCGTATAGCTGGTTTACGTCATTCTAACTTTTTATTAATTGCTATTTCAATAGAAAATGTATGGCCTCTTTTCTTTTTAACCACAATCAGAACCTGGACAAGTATTGCATAGATAGACGCCCGTCCGTCCGCTTGTCGGGGGCGTGCCGCAAACTCGTAACGTAAGCCAAAGAGAATGTAATTTATACTACGTAAGCCTCGTGAACTGTCTTGCGAGTGGCATCCGAGTACCTTCCCACGTAGCGAGGACCGGTTCCTACGACGCGACGACGACGGTTGGCCGGTTGTTGTCCTTGAGCTTTACTACAATAAGGTAGGTACCTACTGAGCGAGTGTGTTGAGCTCAGGCACAGAATATGTAATGTTGGCTAAGTTAAGTCATCTATGATGCGATGAGTCATCTTCATAGGTATTCGTCTGCCAGGGGGACTTGTTTAATAATTATGTATTCTTGCAAATAAATAATGGATTATAATTATTGGGACAGGGAGGACTAAATACGTAAATACATTTAAAAAATAATTAAAAAACGATAAACCGACTTCAAATTCCGGTTTATAGATATTACTCATCTATGTCTCGGAACGAAATCACCCCTCCCTTACTTTCCCTGACCGAAGGTCTATGTTCACGTGCAAAAAATTGAGTTTACACTGGCGACGTCTATAGTGCATTCACAGTTATTTTACCTCTAGCTGTTAGGTTGGCAATCTGAGCGTTATATTGCCATATACAACTTCTATGACTCCCTTAAACGAAATGTAAAAACAGTATTGCTAATATTACCTAACTATGCCGATTTAGTTTTACACTTTGTGTAATAATGGTACACATAATACGATATTTCTTAAATATTTAATCAGGTATTTTGGAAGTAATTTTTTTTATAAAATATTTATCATATTCTGAATAATTTTTACAAACCTACGTTTTATGGCACAAAGCAATTCCTCGAGAAACTTATAGGGGACCACCTCAAAATCAATTTGTATACAATCACGAAAGAAACCATTAACCCGGCGTCATGGGGGTGGAAAATGACCACACGGACGTGGGGGTGGGTCATCATGACCCGATACTTTGACCTACGATATTTCTACATTTTAAAAAGAAATTATGTTTTTTTTTTAAGATTACAGCTTTATAATTTCATGGTTTTGTAAATTAAACTAGAATTTGTGTTACCAGAAAATTTTATTGTTTATTTAAACCTCTTTAAAAAAACACGTTAAAAATCAACAAAATTGGCATTTCTTAGCATTATCTAAGTTTTCTTATCAATAATGAACATTCTTTAACTTTTTATGGCACTTTTATAAACATATCTAAGACATCTTTGGAAAAAACTTACTAAAAACTAATTGAAATCATCGTTGTAAATGCAATCACCGCAGAAAGGTACAACATGTTCAGGGCAAATATATTTGTTGCAACCATGACATGTGTGGGTTGTTTTGCGGTCTTTCTTCGCAGGACATACTTGACATCTTTTACGAGTACTGGTTCTTTTAGCTGGTGGCTCCTCTGAACTTTCGCCAACAAATTTGTGAATTTTTTTTCGCATTTTGCGAGGCAAACATGTCACATTCTGGCGAGCTTTCAAATGTTCACCCACAAGGCCAAGGCCTAGTTTCTTCAAATAATGACGTCGTTTTTGGTTCGACTCATTATTGATTCTATGTATAATGAGACCGTTAACGGCAGACATGTTCAAAATGGCATAAAAAATTGAAAAATTATCACTGTCTGATAGTTCTTGGGTTTGAACAACAGATAGTGGGTCATTGTACTCATCATCTTCCGAGATGTCTTGCTCTGTGTCGCTGGGAAGACTTCGCATACTAACACAGTCCTCTTCATTAGCGGACTCCTGATCAGATGACATGACATCCGAGTCCGATTCTTCAAGAATTGAAACGATACGCCGTCGTTCTCTTTACAATAAGTAAACAAATAAACAAAAACATCATATTTGAACCATAAAACATAAAAACAACACCAAAAGCAATGACAAAACGTAAAAACCACACATTGAAAAATGGCGCGAAATTGTTACACCGAGTACGGGGCTGGGTCAAACTTACCTTTTTCAACTTTGGGCGCTCTTAACTCCAAGCACGGTCGCCGTCCAACTGATACTTTATAAACAATGCTCAGAGCGATTTGCTGACTCCAGCTACTGAGAACAACGGCAACGTCACGTGCATAGTTACCAATCTGCAAGCTAGCAAAAAAGTCCCGGGTCATTATGACCCAGCCCCCATGACGACGGGTTAAATCTATTAAAAAATTGCCGCAGATATCACCAAAATTGTTGTAGCTAGTCGTGATTCTCCAAAAATATTATGTTGCTTATTAAGTTTAACGGGATAAATACTAATCCCTCGGGAATAAAATATTTATGGGACCACCTCGGGATCATTCTCTATACAATAGCGAAAGAATCAGTAAAATCGGTTACCCATATGCATTAATAGAAAATAACTACCTACATTCAATGTAAACAAAGACTATTTTAACAATAAAATTATCTTAAGAATTTATTTTACAATTTCCAATTTTTTTAAATCTCCTCCTGTTTGAAGTCAGTTTAAAATATGTAGTTTTAGCTGTACCTAGTACCCGCATGCAAACACAGGAAGAGGAACGACATAGACATGCATGTTTCATCGAATCATCTGAATTATACGACCTACGAGTTTAATGTGGATGCGCAATTAAGTGCTTGCTTACTGGGTTTAGGTAGTCCTACAATACAATACAATACAAATATTCTTTATTGCACACCAAATAATAAAAAAAATAAACACAGAACACAAAAACAAATAAAGATAATGTACAATGGGCGACAATGTCCTAATCCCACAGAAATATATCTTTCTGTGGCTAATCCTTATCTAGGTAGGTAAGTACCTTGCATGCATAACTTACCTTGAGTGGTAATGAAGCAGGTAGCAATAAAGACAGTAGGTACTTATGAATATCTTTAAAATATTTATTGACAAAGAAAATTACAATTCAATAATAAAAACAAATTAGAACTAGTATTTACAATTAAAACAATTAAGCTAACTGCAGACTGTTGCAAACAATTTACAGGTAGCTCAACTGATCCATATCAATACCAGTCGGAAGCGTCCCCAAGACGCTGGCTGCATTGCCACCCACCAGCTCCCGGATCACTCGTCGCCTCGACCAGACGCTCAGATACCTTTTTAAAAACCCGCAGAGTCTCGGTACCCCACGGACCTAGGGTCTCGACCCCAAAGGGAGCAAATTTGTACGCTCTGTCGAGACCTGCATATTTACGTCTCTTGAGACCCTCGGCCAAATCTCCCGCCATACCAGCCCTCACGGATGTCCTCCGAAGATGGGAAGGCGCAAGTGTGTCGTCGCATGTAGCGTCCCACACAATGGGCCTCCCCAACGCATGAATATTAAACAATCATACTAAGTACCAAATAGTATAAAATCATCACCATGATTTTAACCATATTTACGTGCAAATAAAGTGAAATGTTGTTCATTAATATACTTGTTATTAAAACTAGTTTAGTGTAGTTAGCATAAGTAACTATTTTAAAGCATGCACCTTCGCCTTGTATAGTTAATAAGTTCTATTTGATTATTTTATGTGATGTTAGAACTGTTTTTGCCTGAAAAACAGGTTTTTACTTAGTTCAGGCACACACATTATTTAATACCATTAGAATTTTGGATGAACTTTGTTATCTTTTAGTCGTAAGTTATTTTGAATAAAATATTATTATTATTATTCACTTCATTTATTTTAAATCTCGTTATAAAATACATTTTTTACTATAGAAAATAAAATATTATAAAACTATTCTACAGTAAAAAATATATCAAAACGGTGAATCACCGGCAACGAAGCTAGCCTTAAGCGGCCGGTGACTAGGGCTGCAGAGAGAGGAACTTCCTGACGATGCGCGCCGAGTCCAGGAGTACCGCCTTTTGAATCTGACCCTTGATCCAACTTCCTAGCGAGAGTCTCTTGAGATGTTGATCGAGGCTCTTCGCTATTAGGCCGTTAACTGAAACGACTATCGGGACGACGGTCGCTGAATCAACATCCCACATGCTGACAACCTCGTTGGCCAAGTCAAGATATTTGCTAAGTTTATCTTTCTCAGCTTTAACGAGGTTAACATCATGTGGTATGGTGACATCAGCGAGCACCGCCCTCCGTTCTAACCGATCTATCAGTACAATATCAGGCTTATTCGCAAGAATAGTCCTGTCTGTAATGATAGATCGGTCCCAATAGAGCGTGGCACGGCCATTTCCGAGAACTGGCGCCGGTGTATACTTATAGTACGGAACTTCAGGGCCAGTAAGGCCATATCGGAGAGCAAGTTGCTGGTGTATAATTTTGGCTACTTGGTTGTGTCTGTGCAAGTACTGAGAGTTAGCAAGGTGCGAACAACCCGAAAGTATATGACGAAGGGTCTCCCCAGGAAGATGACACGCTCGACAAATATCGATCGTGCCATCTTTCATTATATACTTTCGGTAATTGTTCGTCTTTACCACCTCATCCATAATTGCACAGACAAAACCTTCGGTTTCCCCAAAGAGGTCACCGAAGCGTAGCCAGTTTACGGAGCTTAGGAGATCTACATCAGGTCCTGTGAGGACCTTGTAGAATCTCCCATGCGGCTCTTTGCTCTCCCATATAGCCTTCCTGCCCTGAATGCTCATCACCTTAAGTTTGCGCCAGTTCTCGTTAGCTAAGGAGAGAGGAGTAAGGTTCTTATCAACTGCAACCACATCACGATGTATCTGGTATTCGGCTTGATGAAAATGATTTCTGAGATTGCATACCTCACGGTTGTGTAGGGTTTTGGCGTTTAAAAAGCCTCGACCACCACATTTCCGCGGGATATACAATCTCATTACCGAAGCTCGGGGGTGTCGCATGCGATGAGTGGTTAAAAATTGACGAACCTTACAGTCCAAGGCGTCTAGTTCAGTCTGAGTCCATCTTAGTATGCCAAAGGTATAAATGAGTAATGGCATTACCCAGCCGTTGAAGGCACGCACCTTGTTGCCACCTGACAAAAGGCTATTTAGCACTTTTGTGAGGCGACAAAAGAAGCGCTCCTTCACCGACTGCTTTATGTCCCCGTCTACTATACCCAACGCTTCTGGCATACCAAGATATTTGTAGGTTTCACCCTCTGAGAGATATTTGAGGGACATTCTCTCTGAAAGTTGTAAATTATTAGAATTCACAACTTTCCCTCGCTGTATTTGTATGACCGCACATTTATCAACGCCGAACTCCATGTTAATAGCACTACTGAATATCTGTGTGATATTCAGAAGCGCCATTAACTGTGTTTTATTCGACGCAAATAGTTTGAGGTCATCCATATACAACAAGTGAGAAATGACCTCACCATCTCTCCGAAGGCGATAGCCTATTCCTGAATCTTTCAGTAGAGTACTGAGTGGATTCAGAGCTAGGCAAAACCACAAGGGACTCAGACTGTCGCCCTGGAATGTACCCCTCTTTATTCTTATCAGATCATTGGTGGTTGTTGGATCCAATCGGCTCCCTGGATGACGAAGAACAGTGGTCCACTGCCTCATACATGATCCCAAGAATGATCTTAGAGTAGTATCTACTTTATACAACTCTAAGACCCTCTCAAGCCAAGTATGAGGCACCGAATCATAAGCCTTCTTATAGTCTATCCATGCAGCCGACAAGTTCCCTCTGCCACTTTTGACCTGTTGACTAATGGCCATGTCAATGAGGAGGAGTTCCTTTGTACCACGGGACCCAACCCTGCATCCATTCTGAGTAGGTGCCAAAATTTTGTTTGTAACAATATGCGTGTTAATTTTTGTGGTCAGAATGGATGTAAGCAGCTTGTAGATGGTGGGTAAGCATGTTATGGGTCTATAATTCTTTGGTTCCGCAGTACTACCAGACTTATGGAGCAGGAAAGTTACACCTTTCGTCATAAAATGTGGGAGGGACCCGATCTCAATTGCTTCTTGGAATTGTGCGGCCAGAACCGAGTGTGAGCATCGAAACCATTTTAGCCAAAAGTTATGCAATCCGTCCGGGCCAGGACTTTTCCAGTTTTGGGCCGAGCGGATTGCATTACTTACATCTAATGGAGAGATGTTGATAGCTTCCATAGTTTCGATGTTTTCACACTCAGCACTTACCGCATTCATCCAGTCCGCTTCCGTGTGCTCGACTGGCATGGACCAGATGCTTTGCCAAAAAATTTTTCCGGTTTCGGCATCCGGTACCAGACCGTCGGACACACGTAGATCGGGTTTCTCCCAGTCGCGGTAAACTTTCCTTTGGTCACTTTGAAATATGCGATTCTGCCAAAATCTGTCAACTCGCTTTTTATACCTCCTTATTCGACTTGCCCACGCATAGACTTTTTGCTTTAGGTAGTCTATGCGCTCTGTGACGCAGGCTAAATAGTCCCGAGGTTGAGTTTCAGTTCCGTCAAAAGCCTGTGTCACAAAGCGCATAACCCTCGGTCTATGGTTGCCCTCCCTAAAGCAAATTAGCTTAGCTATGAGGGTCCTGAACCTACTGATACGCCTCTCTATTCTCTGCTGCCAAGTAGGAGTACTGCTAGCCTGGCGCGGAGCACGGTCATAGTCAGGAAACTTTACCCGTGCAACGCGGCAAGCCGCAATAGCCCCACAGTAGAGAATAGAGTGCGTATCAGTAATATCACTACTAGTCAGTAGATATGGGACTAGTAGTGGGTTCAAGGCCCCCACTATAGCTAAACCACGTCTATGGGTGGGAAAGCGAGGCAGACATGGTCTTTCATTCGAATGTCTATAATTTAGAATCGCATCTTCCAAAGCCCTTCTCAATTGCTCATTATTTTGGGTACTTACCTCAATGCTCTCGTGACTGACCTCTTCCATAGCGTAATCAGGCTGGGGAATCACTAGTGTTTGTGTGATTTGTCGCGATGGTGATGTAACAGCCCGGTTACACTGCGGGTGGTCCATTGTTGTCCATTATTATTATTATTATTATACTTAGGTAAATTACAGCTGGACTGATTGAGTAGGCAAATTTTTTTCCGGGTAGGGAATGGAAAAAAAAAATTTTTTTGTTGTAAGATTTGCGGAAAAATTGTATCTGTAAACTAACAATTTGATAAAATTAAAAACCTAAGAAAATTTTGAAAACAGGGAGCAGCACTTATGACCAAAACTGAAAGTTCAACTTTAGTTTTAGCGAACCTATCGGTATTTAGAAGGTACCTACCTAATACGAAACTTAATGCTTGTCTTACTGTGCCATAACCAGGTCACATGCTGACTGTTCCAATCTAAGTCATGGTCGCAATAAACGACCATCTTTGTCTTCCCCAGGGTGTGAACTGTCGCCTGGTGTTCGCGGTGGTCGCCGGCGCGGGCTGGTCCGCCTTCCAGCACGGGTACAACACCGGCGTACTCAACACGCCGCAGCATGTGAGTCATCAACATCATCATCTAGCCACAAGCTAAGCAGAGCTTGTGTTATGGGTACCAGATAATTGGTACCTATACCTATAAAATAATCGTACAATAGGTAGAACACAAAGATAGATATTTTTTATTCATACGTAGGAAACACCCAAAAATTATTTTCAGAGAGTTTTCACGTGTTAGTGACATATTCCATAAGGATATTGACCATAAATTCAAATTCAAATATATTTACTGCGTCAAACATGGTATAAAGGTGGTTTAGTTCTAAGTAACGCACTCATGTCTCACTATAATCTAGCATGCAATAATTATGGTGGCAAATTAAATTAGGTATTATTATTTATTATCTTACATTTAAAAACTCATTGATGTCATAAAAATTAATTTCATTCAGCCATCTAAGCAATTTGATTTTAATTATATAAATTATTATTATTATTATCGTGACCCGAGAGCTGGCGGATATCTGGCGCAGCGCATCAGCATTGCCATACAGCGGGGCAATGCAGCCAGCGTCTTGGGGACGCTTCCGACTGGTATTGATATGGATCAGTTGAGCTACCTGTAGATTGTTTGCAACAGTCTGCAGTTAGCTTAATTGTTTCAATTGTAAATACTAGTTCTAATTTGTTTTTATTATTGTAATTGTAATTTTCTTTGTCAATAAAGAGGTAAAAAAAAAAATTATATATATAATTATTTAATAATTTGATTTCATTTGGTAACTTATTGTATATTTTTACGCATAGAGTCAAACAACTTTTGGAAAACTTGGCTGAACGCGGGGTATCTTTTAGAATAAGTCTATTCGGATCTCTACATAGTCTAGGGTGTTTGTCACATGCTTTTATAAACAAGTTTAAATTATTTCTAACAAAATTTGATACTTCATAAATATAAAGCGACGGTAGAGGTAATAAACCAAGCTCCTTAAACAAGGGTTTGCATGACTCATCCGGGGGGATTCCACAGATCGCTCTGATGCATTTCTTTTGTGCTATAAATGCTCTGTTTTTATCAGTGCTGTTGCCCCACATTACAAGCCCATAGCGAAGAGCCGATTCAATATAAGCATGAAATGACGTTATTGCAGTTTTCACATAGAATACTAAATACCAGGTACTTCCAGGGTTTGATGGCAAATGCTAGGTAATTTGATGGTCCGATGTCGCCGAGCCCATAACCGTTTAACGCCTGGCCCATAACCGTTAAACCAATGAGTGAAAGTGAACTCCGCAGGTGATGTCCCGCTGGCTGCAAGAGGAGGCGCTCCCCAACTCGAACCGGTCTCTGCCGGCGCTGGAGGACCCGGCCGTGGCTGCCGTCTGGTCGCTGGCCGTGGCCATCTATTGCGTCGGAGGCATGCTGGGCGGCGTGCTCACGGGGCTTGTTGCTGACAGGTAGACCACATGTGGGCGGTTGGTAACTATTTATCTTGTCGACGCGGACTTGGCCGAGATGGCATAATAATAACAAACAAGATAATCTGGAATCTGGAATATTAATCTACCGCTTGGTATAGTCCAAAGAATAGAATAGAATAAGAATTTATTTAGCACACACACAAAGATCCTATTCTCCGCCACTTCAAGGATCTTGGCTGGTCTGGCCAGGCAGTCGGCCTGCCTGACCAGACCAGCCATCCCTAATACATGCGACATAAAATTTCCTCTGCCCTCTTGAATTAAAATTGGTTAATCATTATCAGCGACTTTTATAAGGTTCAACTTGTATTTCAGGTTCGGTCGCAAGGGCGGACTCCTGCTGAACAACCTGCTGGTGTTCGCGGGCGCGGCGTGCCAGGGCGGCGCGCGGAGCGCCGGCTCCGCTCACCTGCTCGTCGCGGGCAGGTCTGAGAGACAGATACTGGAGGCTTAGGGTCGATTTAACTAGTACCGGCTCCGGAACAGCACAATCCCCGAGTCACAGATATTGTTATTATTATTTGTGATACACAGGCAGCTCCTAAGCCTAAGCATTTGTCAATGCACTTTAAATATTTGTCCAGTCTATTTTTGAAAGAGTTCACTGAGGGGGCACTGATCACTGATTCCGGTAACCGGTTCTAAGTTTTCACTATGCGATTGGGCAGTATGTGCTCTCTGGGTTTGCTGGTGCTTGGCCCGCGTTGCAGCTTCAGCGAGTTCAGTCTCGCCGCAGTTTACCAAATTTATCACAGACACTAGTCTGTGATAAATTTGGTATACTACATATGTTGGTGGGGATTTCGAAGGTCTCTATGATGTCTCCGAGCTCTCTACGTTTCTGAAGGCTGGTTAGCGCTAGTTCTTAGTCATTCTTCACAATAATATAGGAGTTCGTTAAGACTAGGGATCATTTTTGTTGCCCTCCGATGCACTCGTTCGAGAAGGTGACTTTCTTATGGATTCCATATCTGGAATGCATACCCCAGTAAGGGTCTCAGGCAGGTCTTGTGCAGCTTTAGGAACAGTTCCTTATTGATGTATGAGAAGGCCTTTCTTATAATGTTAATGATTATCTTAATGATTATCTTTTCACTACTTGCACAATCCCCCATTGTCGATAGGCTTTACTGTAAACAAATAAAAACCTATTGAATGAAGGGAAAGAAAAACTTTTCTTATGTCAGTGATTACGATAAACAATCATAACAGCTTGCGGCTCTCTGAGGTATCCCATTCTCCAAAATTGAATTGTGAACCCCGTTCCATAGCAGCGAGTAACTCCTCCATGTCCCCTCCGTTGTTGCAGACTGTTGGTCGGTGTGAACAGCGGCCTGAACGCCGGCCTCGCGCCGCTCTACCTCGCGGAGATCGCACCCACCGCGCTCAGGGGTTCGGTGAGTACATCACACCACACTCGGAGACTTTAAATGCAGATGAGACCGACCCCCGAATACTCGAACGCAACACAGACTTAAGCACGTCTCAAATATCGATTTATTGACAGTTTTCAATGTAAAGTCTAAAATTCATCACAAGATGAATTTCACATTTTTGCAATTGATTATTATTATTTTTCGAAGGTTGATCTGTGCTGTGAAAATAAATAAGTTTCAACAGTCACACTGCATGTGACAGGGGAACACGTTTTTATTTTACGGAGTTTCAACCGTCACCATGTATGTGACGGGGTGACAGTTGACACGTTTTATGTCAATGTTAAATACAATACAGGTCGATGACAATGTGATGGTTGAAATAATTAAAAGGATACCCGTTCCCCCAGCAAAACATCCCTAAATACACAACATTTGACTTATCACTTCCAGATCGGCACAGTGTACCAGCTAGTGATCACGGTGTCGATCCTGCTGGCGCAGGTGCTTGGACTGCAGGGGGCGCTGGGCTCGGCGGACGGCTGGCCGTGGCTCCTGGCGCTGCCGGCGGCGGCGGCGGCGCTGCAGTGCGCCACGCTGCCCTTCGCCGTCGAGTCGCCCAAGTACCTGCTGCTCACGAGGGGTCAGGAGCTACATGCGCAGCGAGGTCGGTCTCACAGGAATTGATTTTATTTTAAGCCGTGTCATTGATATTTTTGAAAACAATACGAACATCGCTGTTACTATTGTGTGGTTGAAGATTTAAAATAATGATATAAAAAATATTTCAAGTGTCAACTGACACCCCGTCACTTACAAGGTGATAGTTGACACTCTTTAAATCCAATTGTCGCGTCCGTCACTCGAATGGGACAGAAAAGAATAACGGTTGGTAATAATCCTTCGTTAAATACCTAGGTTGTATAAAATTGAATGTTGTGAATGAAGACTAAAGGTATTCAGTTTGCCGTTTTCACTTGCAGCTCTGTCTTGGCTGCGCGGAGATGTGGCGGTGCACGCGGAGATGGAGGAAATGCATCAGGTGAGGGGAATGTCTACTTCATCTTAGAGGATCACTCGTCTAATGAATGGGTGTCAGCCCGCCACCGCCGGTCATCGAGATACTAATTCGTTTTGGACTTCAACTGTATTGTAACTGTAAAGTTGCACTCGGCGAACTTACACCAATTGCTCTTCAGTATTCGTAGGAATACCTAGGCGCGGAAACAGTTAGATCTAGTCAAGTTTCGTCAGAGCAAGTGGAACTAAGAGAAGATGGGAGTGAGAAATGCGAGGCTTGAATTTATACCAAATGAACTCCTTGTAAGCTGTATGTTCTGCAAGGATAAGTTTCTATTGAGAAATAGCGTAGTCTAACTAAATTAACTTATTTATATCCTGTAATCCATCTGGCCAACTAGCACAGGACCGAAGCGAATCGCATGTGTGCCTAAATGCACATTTGCTTCGGTCCTGAGGCCTATGTCGGGCAGCGGGTCGACGAGGGCTGATGATGATAATGAAATCCTGTAAAGATTAAAGGTTCTCGTTTGTTTACATTGTGTCTATTCCTCAGGAAGCCGAAAAGAGCAAAGTGAGCAAGAAGGTGACTCTCCGCGAGCTGTTCTCGGCGCGGCATCTCCGACAGCCCATGCTTATCGCCATTGTAGTCATGATGGCGCAGCAGGTAACCAATCAACCACGAGAGGCTTATATGTGATCTATATAATCATTTTTGTTCAAGCCTTTCTCACTGTTATGTTGTTACAACTAATATCCCTTTCATAATTCTTTTCATATTTGTGATCTACACCCGCGTCTAATAACTGAAGTAAGTGGTTCGTAAACATTTAATGATGGCTCCATAGAATTAATGATGGCTCCATAGAATTTTTACCATCCCCCTGTACGCAACGAGCTGACAGTTGAAACTTTTTTTAGGGTTACGTACCCGAAGGGTAAATCGGAACGGAACCCTATTACTAAGCCTACGCTGTCCGTCCGTCCGTCTGTCAGAGGGCTCTATCTCTTGAACCGTGAAAGGAAGACAGTTGAATTTTCCACAGAGTGTGCTTTGCTATTGCCACTATCAACAAATAATAAAAATAAAATAAATTTAATCATTAAGGGGGCAACGTCCATACCAAGTGGAACAACGATCACCGAAGTTAAGCAGCGTTGGGCGCGGTCAGTACATGGATGGGTGTTTTGCTTTTATTGCGACTCGTAACTCTTTTTTCTCTTGTTTTTTTTGCGAAAGTATATCAAGTATGGAACGGAACTCTTCGTGTGAGAGTGACTCGCACTTGGCCGGTTTATTATCAAAGTGTCAACCATCACCCTTTTGTGCTGTATGCACAAAAGGGTTACGATTCACGCGAATTCCTACCGTCCCCCCAAGAAAACGACCAGAGTAACGATAGGTATCCGTGTAGATCCTTTAGGGATCCATAATTGAATACTTGAATATTGTGTTTGTGCAGTTGTCTGGTATAAACGCGGTGATCTTCTACTCGACGGACATCTTCCGCAAGGCGCATCTCTCGGACCAAGCCGCGCAGTACGCCAGCCTCGGTACGTACCGACCTATGCTCAGAACTTAGTTCGTACCTTTGTTTTTATTTATATTTATATTTTATTTTTTTATCCTTTTAATTACTCGCATTATTTGAGTAAAGCACTATGTAAGCCTTGTTCGCAATGACTGCCCTGCTGGCCACGCAATGATGGCCTCAAGCTAAGCTTGCGGTCTCGGCCTTCTAGGTTGGTTATCATTGCAGCCCATGCTGTCCGAGGAGTGGCCTCGACCTTCGGTATCGGCCTTTAGCTTATCCTGAACCTGCGCTGTGCTTTCGGCTATCATCATCGCTGCTGCCAAGCAGTGATTACAGACCGCGACAGTATCGTACTATAGAAGCACTGTGTGCGTGTCTCCAGGTATGGGCGGTATGAACGTGCTGATGACGGTGGTGAGCCTGGGCGTGGTGGAGCGCGCGGGGCGGCGCGCGCTGCTGCTGGCCGGGCTCGCCGGGATGTTGCTGTGCACGCTGGCGCTCACTGGAGCCACCAGATACGTGAGTCTCTCTGTACATGTACTAGTTGGTGATAGCAATGAGACGAAACCAGATGAGTCTCTCTATCTCTACATTACCTTTGCCTTCTTAAACTCGGGCCGAGTAAACCCTTCTGGTTCTCTTTTCATTTTGATCGAGATAATAAATATAACATGGATTTTGGTAACTCCCAACCGTCTCTTCAATCTATACCCGAGCTGGGACGTTTGGTTCAGTCCTACTGTATGGTACAGATAGGGTTAAGTTAAAGCTATACTAGCAGATAAAACTATCTGTCATGCCAGTGGTCAGATGGTTTTTTTATTTTAACACTTTATTGCACTTTAAGGTACAAAGGGTGGGCTTAATGCCGAGGCATTTTCTACCTGCCGACCAAAACCATATGGTTTTTACAGGGGGTTGGCGTGCTAATAATAGTTAATAAATATATATACATTATATATACTTATACCTAAATACCTACTTAATGGTTGTCCTCATGCAGTGGACAACCATCCGAATACCGTATGAAGCCGCGGGCAATAGCTAGTCCCTAATAATACACAAGCAGCAAGATAAATGTGTTTGTTCCAGTCTCAAGTCGAGTGGGTGTCGTACGTGTGCGTGGCGCTCGTGATCCTGTTCGTGTCGATGTTCGCGCTGGGTCCCGGCGCTATACCCTGGTTCCTCGTCACCGGTGAGAATCATCATAACTGATCTTCATATGGGCTCTGCATGTCACAGTCCGTAGACGTTCATGTGGACGTGAGGCCTTCAACAGCACGTGTTAAACAATGCACCAGTAGAATTCCAATATAAATGTCATTCACTTATTTATTTATTACACATTATTAGACTTTTATATAAAAGTCTAAGTTTATTTATTTTGCTCCAACTCGAAAAATAGCAACTAACAGGCTAAAGGTTTAGTCGTCGCTTTTTTACTTTAGTCTACATACCGAAGCGACTGAAATCAAAAATATCACTTTATTTCCGTGTCAGTGTTTAATTTTATAATTTGATCTTTCCTAAGTGTACATTTATTTTATTTATGAAAATAAAGAGTATTTGATTTGATATTAAAAGCCACCGAATCTGAAGCTGAATGGAGTCCAATCTCCGGGTTATCTCTTGTAGAATTGTAGCGCCCTGACAGGGTTTTTATGCATTGTGTACTAAGACTACCTACATGCATACAATCACAATAAATTATATGAATTAGACACACTTGGCTCTGTTAATAAAATCGTCGCCACCCAACGTGGACGCATATGTAACACGTGTGGCATTGTTGCAGAGCTGTTCGGGCAGGCGGCGCGGCCGGCCGCCACGGCGGTGGCGGTGGCCGTCAACTGGCTCGCCAACTTCATCGTCGGACTCTCCTTCCTACCACTCTCTGTAAGTTACACTAATCCCACTGTCGCCGATCCCATTCGTCCGCTTTCCAGTAGAAGTGAAACGGACTCTGTGCTCGAAGACAGTGGTTTAAACAGTTTGCAAGGCCCGAAACCGCACACATATTCTCATTATTTTTCTTGCATAGATCTTACATTGAAGGTGTTTCGCGTCAATGTGACCATTGTCAACGCACTCTTTATCACAAATTTTTTCTTATCCTCTAACCGAGACTTAAACCTTTCCATCCGCAGCTGGTGCTCCACACCAACGTGTTCCTGATCTTCGCAGCTCTACAGCTGCTGTTCATAGTGTTCCTGCGAGCCAAACTCCCCGAGACGAGGAACAAAACCACGGACGAGATACAAGCCATGTTCCGACAACATTTGTGAAACTATCATGCATAGCAACACTGGCTTCTGGAAAACTCAAACGCAAATCAGATTTGGGCCAGTGTTTGAAAAATGCCAAAAATCGCGACGTGATATTGTTTTTTTGCGTTTGAGTATTCGGGGGTATAGATTCATTACATCTGTGTTTTTGATGAAATGTTTATCAATACTATTCTCAATCAAAGTTTTAAAACCAACTTCCAACATCATTGCTGTCTACTTTTACGAAGGTTTTGGAACGTCTGGTTCATAACAGTATGTATCCTAGTTTACACAAAATAATTATCAAAGAACAACATGGATTTGTTTAAAAGCGTTTTATTATTAGTAACTTTATTCTATATACCAACTATCTTTTTCAATCTATGGATAATAGAGTACAAGTACACTCAATATATACAGATTTTTGCAAAGCCTTCGACAAAGTAGATCATACAATACTCTTGCAGAAGCTTGCTGTCTATGGTATTCGTGGAAACTTACTTCGGTGGTTCTCCTCGTACATTAGAAACAGAACGCAGCGAGTAGCTACCAATGGATACACTTCAGACATAATTAAAGTCACTTCCGGCGTCGCACAGGGGTCAACTATTGGCCCCCTGCTTTTTGTTCTTTTTGTTAATGACATCGATAGCTGCTTCAAACATACTCAGTTTCTTCTTTATGCTGATGATCTTAAGGTCTAACGTGAAATCTCCTTGAATGAATCGTGGTAAATATCCCGTTGCAAATGACTTTGTTATTCTCAATCGTTCCCCGGTCCGTTGCTTGGGCCTAATTGCTGCAATCGCACATTTTTAATCCGAGTTTCAACCGTCACCTCCTGTATATGGATGGCCACATACAAGGGGATGGTTGAAAGACTTGGAAGAGCGTAATTAAAATTTTAATCAAGATTTTCCCAAGATGCGATAATACTTAGCAATATTAACTAAGTGCAATTTTTAAAGAAACTATTCCATCAACCAATGTGTCAGCCTACTGTAGGATAAGCTTGATAGATCTGATGTACTCATTTTGATAAGTTATTGGTTTAACGAATTGAATACCTAGCTAGTATAAGAAAACCTTGTGCTTTTGAACAAATATTATTAGGAATAAATTTTTTTTTTTTTTATTGAATTGTGCCTATTGACTCTGAGTTTCTTCCCAAACCATTATTGATTTATCTAAGACCCCTTCCCATCACTCTTAGAGGCAACTACGAGTAACTTTCATGAATTCAGCTAAAGCACAGAAGGACCCTAATCTGCTAAAATAATCGCTTCACTATGACACTGAACAATGTACAATGTAACTTCAGAGAATGATTAATAAACATTTTGTATTTGTATTATTTGTATTTGATATTGTCGTAAATAACGTTAGATGGACAAGTTTTGGTATTTTACCTGAGATGAAATAAACTACAGATGGAGGGACGCACATCAAGTGTCGAGGTCTCTCCCTCGACACTAACATTATGTGCAAAAGTGCAAATAGCACGCACACGCTCTGTCTGTAGTTTCTTTCTACAAAAGACAACGTGCCAATTTTGCGACGGTACCATTGTCATAGTGAAGCGATTGGTTAGTAGAATTAGGCCTTTGATAGCTGCATACCTATAACCTCTGTCAAATCATCAACATCTGCAGCTAGGAACACCGGATCACTGTGCAGTGGGCTACCATAAACCTTTGCCGTCCAGGCCACTCGCTTATTTTGTATTAATTTAATTCAGATAATTAAATCCATAGCCTCACATGAGAATTAAAATTAAAATAAACATTAAAATTAAATTAAAATCAAAATTAAAATACAAACGTGATACAAATTAAAATTAAAACTAAAATACTAGCTAAATTTACAAAATTACAAAAGATTATATTAGAAAAAATAGATTACAGTAAAATAAAATAATAATTAGAATATAATCATTTGTTATATTTACACACTGGAGCAACACATTGGACAAAATGTGTCCATATCGGGGACGTACGCCCTGCCACAGTTTGTAGGATGCTGTTGTGACTCGCCCTCGTCCTGCTCATCAGAGATGCTGTTTTCTTCCGAATGACGGCATGAAAGCCGTCAGTTCGATGCTGAGCAAACATCTCTGAGGCACTACAAAAACGGGGGAGTCTCAACAGCATCCTAAAAATGTTATTATACTGTACCCGTAGGGCGTCCAGCGATTTTCGAGTGTAGTTAACCCAAAGATTACCCGTGTACAGGCTCTGACAATACGCCTTGAAGAGCGTAATTTTCACTTCGTCAGAGCACCGGGCAAATCTACGGGCCAACATATTACCCCTAACCGCCAGAGCCCTACGTTCCCTTTCTATGTCTACATTGTCTTTAAGATCATCGGTGAGGACATGCCCTAAATACTTGAACTGCGTGACACGCTTGATCTTGACACAATTCAGGGCCAAGCCACGAACGTTATCCGGATTCCCACCGGCGGTCTTAAAAACAATGTATTCACACTTTTTAACGTTATAGGTGAGGCCGTGCGATGCAGCGTAGGAACCACATACCCGCAACATCTCCTCGATAGATCCCGCAGTCGGGCCCAGCAGCACCATGTCGTCCGCATAGCTGATATTATTTGTACTAACACCGTCCACGCGGCACCCAACACGCATGCTGCTGAGCTCGGCTATGAGATCGTTGACATACAGGTTGAAAAGCTTCGGAGAAGTTAGCCCCCCCTGTCTTACTCCGCACTTCAACCTGTACGCCTCCGAGTACACGTTGGCCCGCTTGATGCAGTTCCGTTGGTTCGCATACCAATACTGAAACAGTTTTAGTATTCCCGCCGGTACACCCCTGTTCCTCAGCTTTCTCCAGAGTATGTCATAAGATACAAGATCAAAGGCCTTGGAGAGGTCGAGGAAACAGGCGTACACCGGCGTCTTACGATCAGTATAATACTGGACAGTGTGCTTGAGCCCTAAAATCGCGCTTTCATTTGATAGTTTGGGTCGAAAACCAAACTGCGCATCCTGTAAATCCAAACAATCGTAGAGGTAAGAATCAAGCACGCTGTCCAGTACCTTGGCGATGGTGGTAGCAAGAGAGATCGGTCGGTAGTTTCCCTTATCCGAGATATCCCCTGTCCTGTTTTTAACTATTGGGACTACGGTAGTTTTCATTAAGTCCGCTGGCAAGTAGGAGTGACTCATACACATCGAGTAAAACATGGACAGTACCCTCAGTAAGTGAAACCCCGCGTACTTCAAATGCTCGATACTGAGTCCGTCGTGTCCGGGTGACTTGCCTCTAGTCATACTATTGATGACGGTTTTCACCTGCGTTTCTGAGAACTTAAACGGAGGCTCATCACCCTGACAGCCGCACTCACCATCGGGCATTCCAGCCGATGGGCCGAGAGGAGACTGCACCTTAAAGTGTTCCATGAACAGTTGTGCTATGTCCTTCGGATAACTCTTCCCCCCTACACTCGCCGGGAGGCCAGGCCTAGAGTTTAATTTACCAGTGGACTTCCAAAACTTGGAGAAATCTTTGGCAGCTCGTTCCGTTGCTATTTTGTCCATAATTATCTGGTCCTGGTTGTTTTGGCACCACCTCAGACGACCTTTAAAGGTTTTACGCGCCTTCGACATTTCCTCAAAAATATCGCCTGAAGTGGGTCGGTTATGAAGCACCCAGGTCTCAAATTTAAGTCTGGCCTCCCGGTAGGCTACCTGGACGTGCTTATTCCACCCACATAATACCTTACCTCTTTTCTTCCTACCACCACCACCCTGCTCCGTCTGCACCGCCGCACACATGATAGAGACAATGTCATTGTACATACTATCCAGAGCTAGCCTATGATCGATCGAGCAGCATGACCCGTAATCGCACTCTTCAAGCTCGTGGGGAAGATGTAAATCCTCCAGCTTTTTACTGCATAGGTCATGGTACCTGTCAGTCTGCTCGACACTCCTAACACCCCATATGACACTGCTCGGGGGCGCATTATTAGCCTTTAGTTTTGGTCTTATTGCAACTAAGTTACATTCGACGTAAATAGGGAGATGGTCCGACATATATGTATATACCCTCGTCAACACCTACATTTACAATCGTCTGCCGCCGATGTGGAAAGGACACAGTGGTCTAACCACCTTCTACATCCGTGTGCTTCGCTAATAAAGGTATAACTATTAGAGGTTTCCACATCAGCACAGATCCACGACTGATCCAAGCAGAAACTGACCAATTACGACGGCTTATGCAACAGTCTGCCAGTGGAATGTGGCGAGGTATCCTCAGTACATGTCTTCAGATCTACACTCTATCATCACTTTCTTTCTCAGGAATAACTCGGAACGTTATATATTTTATTATTCATGTATGTATATTTAGGTATAATATAATACAGTACATATAATATACCTCTATAAGTATTAATGTGAGTAATATTATTATTTTTTGTTAATGTCACGATTTATTAATTTTATTTTCCTTTGTTTCTTGTAATTAATATTTTTTGTTATCTAGCACTACCTACTAAATTGTTGTCAACACTACCCAAAGGTTAGCAGGTAGAGAATGCTATCTAGCATTATGTTCACCTATGTACAACTTTTGTGCAATAAAGAATATTCTATTCTAATATCTTCAATTGACATTCATCATTCAAATTTTGATTAACGGATAATTTACTTTTTAGAAAATTTATTTTATATAAAACACTAGCTGCGCTCCGCGGTTTCGCCCGCATGGAAATTGATTGCACACGTCTATAATTATGTGTTACAGTTTTGTAAAATAAAAATACGTTTAACATTATTTACTTGATAGTTTATTTATACCGAGTTTTAAGTGAATCGAACCAAAGAATAGTAATTTTCTATAGAAACTTTACCACCCTTTTTAACCACCTCAGAGCCTAATTTTTGAAAATTAGATTAGCCGATATGTTATTCTAGAACTTTAAACTATCTACATACCAAATGCCATCTAAATAGGTTCAGTAGTTACGGAGATACGTAGTAACAAAAATTCACACGAACTTTCGCATTTATAACATTAGTATGATGAATAAAAATTGGTATTATTTAAAACTCATGTACTCGTAAGAAAGTGTTTTATAGCCGGCATGTACTGCTTCCTCGAGGCGCACAGGTTGTGCTGAGAGAAGTAGCGGAGAGACTCGTCGGCCGACTGGGCGGGCGGCGCGTCGGCCGACAGGTCGAAGGACGGCGTCCACGCCAGCAGGAGTGAGATCAACTGAAATCAATACACGCTCAGTAGGATTCCGTAGTCAACAAGGAAATCAGAAATCAATTACGTTTATTTCTCTTGGCTTTCAAAATAAGCTCAAAGACAAGTCAAATTTAAAGTACAAATAAGTATCAAATAAGAAATAACGCGTCTGTCCGCGTCAGCTCAGAGACTATTGTAACAGACGGGCTGGCAGGAACATTTGATATGAATCACTTCGACAAAGTAAAAAATAAAATACTGATCGTTTATTGCCTCTATACGCAGTAGGGATTTTTTTCTCGTTTACCCCATAGATTGGGGATCTTTGGATAGGTCGTTCAAAACTATTGTGGGTATGTGAAAACAATTTTTCGAATATGAAGCTAAGTTTTGTTAGACTCAAGTGTCCAATCTATCAGTTAAACTGATGTTTTGAAACACAAACCCCGACAACGATCACAGATAAGTATGCTTTACAAGTTAACGAGTAATACTAAGATAAGTTTTCATATTTAAGAAATACCTTTTTTAAAACAAGCTGTTATAGTTGTCATCATTTAGGAAAAAAGTGCTTGGAAAGACAAATCCAAGGAACCCAAACTCGACGGGGTTACGTCGCGTCGTGTCGTTTCGTTTAGGAGTTCTTATGGCCACCTTCTGTCTCCATCATCAGACCAGCTCGATGGTACCATAACATTGCATTGTCACCAAACATACATAAGAATGCCAAATTTCAGCTCAATCGGTTGATGATAACTGATCTAAAATTGTAACAAGATTTGTCCCAGACATACTAACAGGGCAAGTTAAATAAGGGCTTGTGAAAATAAACTCGTACAATGTGGTAAAGCAGTATTCCTTCAACCCGTTACCTACCTTTTCCCTCCTCCCCTGGTCCAGACAGTAGACGGCCGCGTCCCTGCGGAGCCCGCCCGCGAGGTCTATACCGAGCAGCACAGCGGCGGAGCACCCGGCCCGCGGCAGGGCTGCGCTGAGGGACGACAAAGAGTCTTCTCTTAGCAGGAATTCCTGAAACATGCAATGTACGTGGTACGAAGTGTTTGAACAGCGAATAAAGGTAACAGCGAATAAGGGCTTGCAGTCTTCTTTCTTATTCCTAACCGTCACCCTGGGCTACAGTTGGGTCGAAATGGCACCAATCTTTCCATATCTTCTCGGGTGCCAACTGTAATTCTCAACTGTTACCTAATCCTCTTTCCAGACCGGAATCAGAAGGGCATAGCTATCGAAATTGCAGAAATAAGCGAACGAGGATTACAAACGCGGGTTTATGTAAAACAACGCCCGGGTCTTACAGACATCGTTTACCGAAGGACTGTCGGCAAGCTCTACGGGACAGACAAAAATGGCGACTTCAAAGTAAGTGATATTTCAATTGCATTTCCGACATCGGCCTCAGTTCGCTGTAGAATTCAAATATTTATTTAGCAATTTTAATGCAGTATGAAAGACTTACAAAAATTCACTTAGGCTAAGTATTAAGCGCTATGAGTATTTAAATGGTCCACGTGTTTATGACAACTATGCATGACCCACCTTCACGAGCAGCGGTAGACTGGGCACCAGCACGTCTCCCTCCACCTTGACGTCCTTCCGCAGGAGCTGTGCACCAGTCAGCGCCCGCACGTCCGCGCGGGCCGACACCAAGCGAGAGAGCTTGCTTTCACTGCAATCAGTACAAATACCTAGAATCATTTTCAGGTCCTAGCTTTCATTCGTTATTAACGTCGGCTTTTTGTTCCACAGTGCCTAATTAGTTGTTATATTATTTTCTATTTTATGTGTAAATCTGTAACTCGTTGATATACATAATTTATGGTTGTCTGAAATCAAGCATTTTTATTGATTTATTTATTAGTAGCAAAGATATCGATAGTTGAAGTGCCTCGAGATGGTTCGAGAAAAGGGTTTCCGGCGGCGCACAGTATGAAAAATGACCCGAAAATCGGACATCACTTTTTTATGTTACTTATCGAAACTTTCTGCTATTTATAATGATAGAGTAGAACTCCCAGAAGTCAATTCAGTTTAGAATTGGAGTTATGATTTTTTTTTTTTTCTATGGATATCATAGAAACCCTTAAGAAATGTTGTAACTATCTACATATATAAGCAAAGGTTTTTAGTTTCGATTATAGCATGCTATAAAACCAACTAACTACTATTTTTGCAAACATGCAATTTATTTTTAGGTGAACAATGAAGAAAACTATGACATTTTTTCAGTATTTTTTTTATTTTTTATACAGCTTTCTTAAGATATTAGCACCTGATTTTCATACACAGTGTTCATTAGTGTTATGTTAACCTGCCTGTAAAATATGGGATGCGTATCAAGTAGGAATTCGGAGTTATTCAATTTTAAACTTTTTTTGTTAGGGTTGGCACTCATCAAAAGTGAAGTAATCGGAATCTGATTCCGAATTTTTAGTTTTTACATTAGATTTTGTATTTAATTTCGGTGATATTAAAATATCAAAAATCAAAATCAAAAATCGTTTATTTCTTTAGAATTACAAAATAAGTACTTAGACACGTCAAGTTTTCATTTTTTCATTCACTTAAATTTTTTGTCCGCTAGTGGAAGAAGTGAGAAGAACAGTAAAGCTAAAAGTAGTTATAACTGTCAATCATATGTACCTAAAATAACACCATAACGTATATTATACAACCTACATTCTAATTCTGATGAAGGAGTGTATGTGATGTAGGGAAGGGATCCGCCCTCGTTAGGTGTGATATTATAACTAATACCCTACATCGGAACGTGTGCTCTGGAGGCTCGGGGGTGAGGCTCCATGGAGCCGTCAAAGATCCATGGTGGCATTTTGCCTCAGCAGGACCTGACTCAGCCTGCTGAGGGATGTCTGTCCGGGCTCCGACCGGCAGACTCAGTGTTAGGAGGGCAACAGGGCGCCAACCCTCCTGTTAGTCCACGAGTGGCGATCAATGAAGCTGTGGATGATGCCACAGCCGATGCTCTTCAACCTCCAGGAGTTACCGCAAGTGCGAAAGGAGATGAAACTGAATTTACGAGACTTGAAGCCTACAAGGTTTTAATTAATTTGGCTAAGCAAAAAGGCCAGAATACTCGACCGTCCGATTTACCTTTAGAATATCGGACAGCTGCTATATTGAACAGCCTATCATTCAATGAGGACTATAAAAATGATAAGGACATCAAACTTTATATATCAAAATTTACATCCAAATTCGATTCTTTATATAATCAATGCAAACGTAACTGGAAACATTTTAACAAAAAGCACGCAAATATTCTCAGCACAGATTTTCGAAAGGAATTTTCAGATTTTGCTAAGAAAAGTTTAGGGGGCATTTCCGATATTCTTGTACCTGATCTCAGTTGCGTTAATGTGGACGTAGTGCCTGATCCAAGTTGTATGCCTGCCCATCCCAAACCTGGACACAGTTACATGACTGATCAACCCGAACCTGGGCCTAGTAACATAACTGATCAGTCCGAACCTGCCTTTAGTTACACGAGTAATCAACGCGAACCTGGGCCTAGTAACATAACCGATCAGTCAAAACAAGGCTCCAGTTACATAGCTGATCAACCCGAACCTGGCCCAAGTTGCATTATCGACCCCGATTCTACATTAGAAATTATTAAGGAGTCGTAAACGCTTATCATCATTATTAGAAAATGAGCCAGCCGAAATGTTATTAAAGTTTTAGTAGAAACAATAGAAATTGGAGGACAAAAATTAAATAAAAATACGGCAAAAGACTTAGAGTATGTAGTAATCAGAGAGTAATCAGTACTTCTCTTTTAAGTCCAACAAGACCAACCAAAATAGCAGCAAAATTGAAAGCCATTCCAACACCTTATACTGAGGAAGAGGCTTTAGGTATTTATATAGATAGGAAGTTCTCAGTGGAAACATACCATTTCTTACAACAACACCTCAAAGATAAAGGTTTTAACGCATTTCCTCCATACTACCGCGTTCGCGAGGCAAAAAAACAATGTTATCCCCTTTCTCCAGTTCAAGTATCAGAAAAAGAAGCGTTCGTTTCTGTATCAAGCTTACTTTCGCACACTTTTAACAGAATTATTCAGTCGTATGACGAAGCCATTACTTTTTACTGTGTTCAAAATAATTTAGAATGGGCTTTGATGGTAGTACAGGCCAAGCTTTGTATAAACAACGCTTTTCTGAAGGCCTAGAAGATGAAAGCAGCCTATTTGCGACTACGTTCATTCCACTGCAAATAAAAACAGAAGGTGGTCAGGTTCTTTAGTCGAATCCAGCTCCGCAATCTTACAGGTATTGTCGACCAATCCATATACAATATCGTAAAGAAACCAGAGATTTGATTCTTTCGGAAAAAACAATGGTTGAAGACCAGATCAGGGACTT
Source organism: Eupithecia inturbata (assembly GCA_963662085.1). NCBI lineage: Eukaryota > Metazoa > Arthropoda > Insecta > Lepidoptera > Geometridae > Eupithecia > Eupithecia inturbata. The sequence goes on from OY759204.1 coordinate 298,467, forward strand.
ACCTTTATGCCTTGCTGAAACATCGAAAAACCATAAAATATCAGCAAAAAGCCAACTTTATTTGACGATTATTGATGGTAAAGTTCTTAATATTATTACTGATACTTCGTTACAGCTCAGGTGCCCTTTCTGCACACTCAGGTGCCACTTCAAAGGAATTTAATAACTTAAATTTAGTTTATTCCCGGCCGACAAATGAATTGCTCATGAAACACGGATTAAGCCCCTTACATGCATGGATACGAGTGCTAGAATTTCTGCTACATCTAGCCTATAAAAACCCAGTCAAAAAGTGGAGAGTGTTGCAAAGTCCCCAGAAGCTAAAATAGTAGAAGACACTAAGAAAAAAATACAGATAGAAGTTAGGGCTAAATTAGGACTTCTGGTGGATGTGGTTCGGCCTAATTCTGGCACTACAGCGAGATCAGCTCTGTCTGATCAAAATCGCCATACATTTTCAGAAATATTAGGTCTTCCACAGTGGTTATTAGATGATCTACACGTTATATTAGTGGTTTTATCGTGTGGATTACCAGTAAATAGTAATAAAGTTGGAATATTCTCAAAATCAGTCGCGAGTAAATATGTAACAGAATATGGGTGGTATCCGATGACAGTGACCTTACATAAAATATTAGTTCATGGAAAAGAAATTATAGAAAACTCAGCGTTACCTGTAGGTTTTCTATCAGAGCAAGCAGGTGAATCGAGGAATACATTTTGGAGATACGATCGTGAACATCACAGCAGGAAATCAGACCGCGTAAAGACTATGTTGGATTTATTCCACAGAGCATTAGAGTCTTCTGACCCATTAATTTCTGGTATAAGGCTTCAACATAGGATGAAAAAGCTAAAGCGCCTACCACTTTCCATCGCAGCTTTAAATTTGTTGAAACCTCTTGAAGTCAACACTGAGACATGCCAACCAGAAGAACTGAGCTGCCGAGACGAGACCACTGATACATCAACTCTCATAGAGCTTCATCAGAATGTCACACAAACTCTTCAAATAGAAAACGATCATTTAGACACCGACTAATTTTATTGTCATATTTCAAAGTAAACTCCTCCTTTTTTTGAAGTCGGTTAAAATATAAAATTTCCATGAGTTACAAACTCTCCTAGTAGAGAGAACATAACTTTGTAAATCAAGACGGATCCAACGACACATCATTTGTTAAAATCTACCTAGTCCATTTGGGTACAGTGACAGATAAAGGATCACACATTACCATTACCACATTACTCAGTCTTCGCGGTCGGGTAAAAATCATATTTGTGTTATTTGCGTAATTTCGTGCTTGATGACCGTTTTTCAATTGGGTGTATGATAAATAATCAATTAATATCATAAACATGCCTTTAATTTAGCCATGAAAACTATTGTTGTTAATTAAATAGTTGTTCATTAGTTTGAGTTCATACCCTCACCGTTCCTTGCCCCAGTCCGCCGGTCCCAGCACTTCCTCCAGAAGAGAAACCATCTCCTCATCGAGGGGGGTTCCTTTCTGCAGCGAGGGGGAGAAGTTAGCCGTGTCCAGGATTATTGTAGCTGGAATGTGAAACAAAAATTACAATCTTCAAAAAAATATATTTGTCAATGACTACATAATAAAATATTTATTATTTATTAATTATTATCAGTAAAATACTTTTTAATAACTTATTCCCAGCCGTCACCCCGATCTTTTACCCCGGGGGTACAGTTGAGTCGAAATTGTTCCTTCCTTCGCATTTGTAATCTAAGGGACAGTTTAAACTTTTAAGTATTACCGTTAACCGTTCACAAATAGCAGATTAGGGGGACAATAGGGGAATATCGAAACTGCTTACCAAAATAAAAATTAATATTTTACCAAACTTTTAATGATGGTGTCGATTCGGTTGTTGCAAAAACTAAACTTAACTAATTTGACAGAACAAAATATGTTTTAGTTTTTTTGTTATATTAATTACATATTATGTCGTAAAGAAAGGGACGACAACCTTTTTAGTTCTGTCAAATAAGTTAAGCAATAATTATTCAGGCAAAATGTACTCACAATGCAGCATGTCAGCTAGCCGGCTGTCTGCCGCCAGGAACTCGACCCTCTCCGCAAACAAGGCGCTCAGGTCCGCTATACGCCGCGTCACGAGCGTGGCGCAGGAGCCCACCTGCTCTATGGTAACCCGGGCGTCCGCGGGGAACGACCAGGCACTCCTGGAAACGACGGATAAGTGAACACTTAAACGAGTGGAAGGAACACGACTTTTTGGTAATTAACAATGTTAAGGCTATTTCTAAATCGCGCCATAGCGCATCTGCCAGCAGTCCAGTGCAGGTCGCTATCCCATCTGGACGCATGACACTACACTTCCTGAATAGCAAACAACATGTTGTATTGCATAACGTTTTATGTAGGAGCTACACTTTGGACAGTTTTACCTGAGATAGGATGTAGAGGTAGTGAAAAGAGTATGGTTTGGGGGTTGTGGTAGATGGTGCTGGTTGATCCCCAAACTGCCCTTTGAGATTGATAGTTGGTATGGAGCTTGGTTGGTGGTCAAGGAAAGTCACTGGTGTGGTATGGTACGGACTATATTCTCAAGACACGTTATGGTAAATTAAGTTACTGCCGCCAACTTATGGTATAAATGGTTAAAAGTGCTGGTTTGAACTCGTGACGATGGCGGTCGATCGCGAACTGAGTAAGTTTAGGTAACCGCGAGCAAATACGCATTCAACAGCAAGCGCAGCTAAACGCATATCTGCTGAGTGGTCGGTTTACCCGAACATACTCCCGACGAGATGAGGATGCTGTGGTTTGGTGAATGATGGTGATACATAACAACTTCATCTTAAATATGCCATCTAATACAGCAAACATTGTTGATAAAATACAAATTGGTATAAAGCAAATATATATACCTAAGCACATTGGTCTTCATACAAAACATAATAATATAGAATGTCTAAAAGTTAAATACTCGTAGTAAAATGGTATAATATGCAAACTAAAAGAATAAACAAGTGGTATAGTATAAACTGTAAATAAACCCTATCACTTAAATATTGTCTCTTCCATAAAACCGTTATTATTTAAACGATTAGCACAGTGAGTCCTTCTAGGCATTCTGGGTGCCTATTTAACTCACTAGCACAAACACTTCAACTGGTGGTGGTGCACTGGTGAGCCTCGGCGGAGCGGAAGTTTCCGCAAACTCCTGTTGACGGTGACTTCCGCGTCGACGCCGAGGTCTGGAGGGCGCGGCGGCGGCGCTCCGCAGCAGGTGCCCGCCGGCAGCAACGTCCGCTCCTCCACATCCATGCTATTACAGCGCTCACTACGCCCACTAAAGTGGTAGAGCTGATGGCGTAGTAGTGGATGTTATGTTGATTTGGTTGAATAGGTGGCGAATGGTGATAGTTTAAAGTCATTGCCTTTGAGGATAAGCTCCTAGCTGGTGGTAACGACCCCACTGCCACTCAGCTGGCGTTTGGTAACTTGGTCATTGCACATTATCTTTATTGTGTACACATCACAACGAAAGAAAAAATGCTGAGATAATATTTGCGCAAGTACCATCTTGGTATTTACTTGGTGAGGTACAAACGGTAATTCGTAGAGTTGATAGCTTTCTCTGGCTAATAGCTGGAATATGATTTCTATTATAATGACGAATGTTTTGGTAGCCTTGACCTTTAAAAGCTTGGTGTTGCATTGGATCTAGTACCTACTTTAAACCCGACACCGTCCATGCGACCGCGTCGCGCGGCGTCGGCTGCGTCTAGCGTGGATATTATAATGTTGAGCTTCCTGGAACTCGCGCTGGCCTCGAAGGATAATATTACAATGGTATTGGTTATGAATGGTAGGGCATAACTTATCTAAATATTTTGGTCGGTAATTTCTTTGAGTTGGTTCTGCTTTGGTAGCTGGTTCATCTTCTGGTTTTTGGTCAACTTTTGGTAAATATTGATTATTTTGGTTTTTAGGTAGAACCGGTGGATTGATGATTGGGCTTTTATGCAGACCGTTTATGGTTATTGGTGTCACGGCCCGCACTAGGTCCTCATAAAATTCATTGTATTTGTTTGTTTTGATTGTCAGCAATTTAGCGTCGTTCAACTCGTGTAACCCGTGGTGAACTGGTTTCGTGTTGGTAGGTATTGCTGTTGTGATGCAACTATATTTATTTGGTAAATGGTCTATAGTCAATGATGAATTTTGTTCATAGACATCTGTGCTGGTTTGGTCTTGGAACATTATTTTCTTTTCTGGTTTGGTTTGGCATAAGGGAGTATGGTAATAGTTTTGGTTTTGCTCTTCCCTTTCTGAAAAATTAAGCAATTTATCCTTATGGTGCAGAATGATATTGCAATGGTAATGGGGTTTCATAGTGCCGCAGAGGAGCCATCCTAGCTGCGTCTGCTGAGCGATTGGTAGCTCGTCAGACTCTGCTCTTAAGATTCCTTCCAACATTATTTTGCTGTAAACATCAGCCCCAAAAACTAGGTCTACTGGTCGACTTACATTCCGGTTCGAAGGACCATGAAAAGAGTATGGTTTGGGGGTTGTGGTAGATGGTGCTGGTTGATCCCCAAACTGCCCTTTGAGATTGATAGTTGGTATGGAGCTTGGTTGGTGGTCAAGGAAAGTCACTGGTGTGGTATGGTACGGACTATATTCTCAAGACACGTTATGGTAAATTAAGTTACTGCCGCCAACTTATGGTATAAATGGTTAAAAGTGCTGGTTTGAACTCGTGACGATGGCGGTCGATCGCGAACTGAGTAAGTTTAGGTAACCGCGAGCAAATACGCATTCAACAGCAAGCGCAGCTAAACGCATATCTGCTGAGTGGTCGGTTTACCCGAACAGGTAGAGGTTCGTAAACCAGAACTATGGGTTCAATTTCGATTATCGCACTTAAAGGGTTACATATACCTGAGTTGTTCTATAGGCCACCGTGGCCAAGCCACAAGCGAAAGCCAGTGTAATTCAATTCAATTCAATGCGTTTATTTCAGACAACCAATAAATTATAATACAAAAATAAATTAAAGTGCCCATATTCGAGTTAGATTACAAAATTAAAATTAAACACAGAATTAAAATTAAACATAAAACTAAAATCAAAAATAATTAATTACAACTAAAATCACAACTAGAGTCATCCATCATCACTGTCCAAGAGAGCACAATACACTCGTACGCACTTGTCTAGTGTTCCATAAACAGACAGTCAGTGTCCAGCCTCTGTGCGATGAGCTGTAGGTGCTGTGTTGGAGCTGTCGCGCACCCGGCGCTCCAGGGACGCAGATCTTTTGCTCATTATCGCCGCGAACCGTCTACTCGTGCGACAGCAAACATTCCTGATGCGCTGCAGAAGCGCGGCAGCCCCATCAGTACCCTGAACGAGTTATTGTACGACTTGCAAAAAAAGCTCTAAAAAGCGTCGTTTTCACGTGACTTGTGCAACGCGCAAATCACGTAATACCCAGTGATTTTTTGTTTGCTTTTTGACTAACTGCCAACCATTTCTGTCCCTGTGTGACGGTTGAACCGAGATGAAATTGTGTCAACAGTCACCCTTTAAGCGACGGGGTTGACACTCTAAAGAAATATGAAAAGTTAACACATGTATATAAATACGAGTCATCTACGTAAGTGCCTACAAACGAACACTACATAAACCATACTTCATGGATGTTAGAGACCACTGATGATAATGATGATGAGTACAATATGTACCAACTTGTCCACGGGCCTGTGGTCTATGATCTCTGTGACTCTCGGCGCGAGCGCGGCGTCCCGCGCGGGCAGCGCGTGGTGGTCCACCAGCGTTGCGGACTCGGCGCGGAGGGCGGACAGGGCCTCGTCGTCACTGGGGGATAATTAACATTTAGATTTAATCATGTACGAACGGCCGGACAAACCAATTGCAGCATACGTAGCCTGAAAACCACTTTCTTGTTATTTTTTGATAGAATTTACACTATTCATCCGTTTGCGATTTTTTGTAGGTTGTTGTTTTGTTCTTTTGTCTGCTTGTAGGTAAGTACATTTAATTTTCTTTAGTTTAGTAGTTTTTCCTTTATTTAGTGTGTAGTTATAGATAGTTGTTATTATATTAAGTTAATTGTTTGTGTCGATTTTTATGGGACAGTGTGGTCGTTACGCGACAAACTCCTTCATTAAAATAATTAAAAAAAAAATGCTCATGCTAATGTTAATGCTGACAATTATTTTTCAACCACTGTCGTGTTAGTTGTCACAAATAAAAGTATTTTGTATGTGTATTTTGTAAGTACAACACACGTGGTCAATGTTTCAAGAATGCTATAGTATAGACAGACTTAATCAATTCCCGAAAGTGCGAGCAAAGCCACAGGCAGAAGCTCGTAAGCTATAAAACTAAACTTCCTCACCGAAACAACAGATGTCTCCCCTCCACCCCGTGTTCCCGAAAGCAATGCACCACCTCCGTCTTCACCGGGTAGTCTTCTCGGTCCACGTTCAGCACGGGGACAAAGATCTCGTCCACAGCATCCTCGGCTCGCTTATTTCTGAGGGAAAAAGGAAGGAAAATTATAGAATTTTTAAAGGGACATTTAGACTTTTTACATTGATATTTGAGTCTTAAGGCTGTATGCCTGCCTCGCCCAGCATCAACCACAATTTGTTCTTCTTGAATCTATGTAGTCATCATCATCATCATCAACCTATCTAAGTCCACTGCTGGACATCGGCCTCCCGCCTCCCCTAATGAGCGCCATAACGCCCTGTCTTCAGCTTGCCGCATCCAGCATCTGCCTGCAGCCTCCTCAGTCCAGACACTGTCAGTCCTCTATGTAGTACAATGTAGTTATTCAGTGCTCTAGCTTACAACATTGAAGAGAAGAGAATCTAACCAAAAATATAAATGTGAAAACTAGCCAAGTTCGTCCAGACAGTGGCTTAACCAATATGAGAGCTGAGAACATATAGATAGGTGCAAAGTTTCATGGCAGTTCATAATCTTAATTTGTTACATTCTTTCATTATTTAGTTTGTGTCTTGGCAAGACCAACATTAAAACGAATGTGGTGGGTATAAACTTGCTAAGACACAAAAAATTTAAATATAGTTAATTTTTAATCTGCAACACAACAAAACCATTTAAGGCTGATGTAAGCGTCAAAGAAGAAACGTTAGAAACAGTTAAAAGTACCATATTCTTAGGAATAACCTCAGATAGTAAACTTCAATGGGGCCCACACATAGACAAGCTGTTGAAGAGACTTAGTTCTGCAGCGTATGCAGTCAAAAAAATCCGTCATCTTACAGACGTAATTCCGAAATTATTAATTAATATGATTTGGCAGTTTTTATAAATTTGACTTTGTGAGCAAATTTTTATTTTCCGCCTCATCTTTTTTTGTATGAGAGGGTATCTTATTTTTCATGAATTATTTATTTTTGAATATTTTCTAGTTTTGGGTCATTATTCAGGCGCGGTTCTAGCCCAAGACTTGGGGGGGGCGTCACGCTTGGTACCAGGCAGGTTTTTGTAAATTTTTCGCAGTGATGGGCAAAGTGATCTTAAACAGGTGTCGAGCACTGGATCAAATACAAACAAAAACAAAATACTATTAGCGAGCGGAGCGAGCCGCTAAATGTTATGGTTCTGACATCCTGACCCTCAACTCTAAGTATAAATAGTGGCGAGCGAAGCGAGCAAGAGCTGCAAGAGTAAGATAGTGAGAAGTGACCCCTGAATATATTAAAAACCTTGCATTGGTAGAAACCAAGCGAACAAGATTAACAAAAGAATTAGGAATACAAATAAAGATGTAATAGCGAGCGGAGTGACCCGCCAAAATGTATGTTACTACTTTTTCGGGTCACAAAATGGTCCAGAAGAGTATGAGAAAATAAATAGGTAACAAGCGAGCAGTGCGAGTCCAATAATATCTGCGAGTGGAATGACCGCAGCCTTTATTAAATTAAGTGAGGCATGCGTAGCAAAAGAATTCAGTTAAATAATGAGTTAAGAACAATTTATAAGTTTGTCGAACAACAACAAAATAGTAAAAGTAGGAACAGACCTGGTGCAAACCTTGCACTTAATCCGCTGGTGTTGCCAGTGCAGGAAGGCCGCAAACACGAGCGCGCACACCGCCGAGTCCAGGTCACAGCTCTCGTTGCCGAGCACTATGTGCAGAGACGAGTACTGCCGGGAGTTCTGGAGGAATAGTGCTGGACTTTAGACTGATTACGTGATTACACAGCAATATCTAGTTATTCGTAGATCTAGCCCCAAAGTAAGCAAGGCTTGTGTTGATTGTATTGTAGAATTGTAGTTTTAGTATCAACGTGAGTTCTATTTGTTCGTGAACTTAACGTAATGAAGAACCAAACTGAACTTACAAGTTTTTTAACTGTAGATGTTAGATACTCATCCAGATTGAACCCACAATGTGGAGGCATCACTACACGCCCTGTATACGGAGAGCTAAAAAATATAACTTTCAGAACGAATAATTGATTATTGTTCTGGGTATGTATTTTCAGAGAAAATCTAATTATTTTTGTCTTGGATGGATTTTATTTAGGTAAACAACTCAACTTCTTGTTATATGGCGCCGCTTGCTTTTCGCTACGACTCTGCCAGTGTCTGAGTCGAAGTGTCATAAACTTCGAAGACTACCTATTCATTTTTATGAACATTATTTTTTTATTTTGCTACTACAAACGGACAACACAACTTAAGTAGGTAGGTAAATAATTTGGTAAACCAAACTTTTAAGCGTTGAAAGTAGTCCTTCGATCAGGGAGTATATTGGATACGCATGATAAAAGACTTTTTTTGAATAACCTCACGTTTTTATGTTGTGAGTTTGATTTAGATACGGTTTTCTGTATTGGATTCGAAATTTGTTTGCAATAGTTCTTGGCTGGGTGATATGGTGGTCACTTGCTAGGGGGCGCTGTTGTGTGTGTTTAGTGAAAACCAATGTTCCCATTTATCTCCAGGACGACGGTTTGATCGATTTAGACATGGTTTTCTGTAGAAGGTATGGGGTTCATTGGCAATGGCTCTTAGCTGAGTTGTATGGTGTCTACTCACAAGGGGGAGCTGCAATCAACCTTTTAAAATTTAGACACAACTGCCTGCAACAACCATCATGAAAAAAAACCACATTATTTTTAAATAAAATCAAAATAAAAATAAATTGTTTCATACAAGTATACTCATTACTCTTAAAATTACATTTAAAATACAGAATAATAATAAAATACAATGACAAGAAAATTAAAATGTAAAATCAAAACAAATCAGACAGAAAATTAAAATCAATAAACTAAATTGTAACTAAAATGACAGACAGACAAAATTAAATATGCTTACACGAGGGACCATCAGTAACCCCGCCCTTTAAAAGGGGTTGCGTGCAAGTTTATCCAGTGCCCCATAAATGGAAAGTCCCACCTATCCGCAAATGTGCTTAGAATGGTGTTGGGGCCACACAGGCGTTTCAAGAGCGACGCGACGCACAACGCTTTCTTATGATGGCGTGAAAGCCATCTGTGTGCGCCTCACTGAACCCCATCAGCACTCTAAACCCATTGATAAATTGCACGCGTAGCGCCTTCTGCGTATAGGTCTGTAGTGACACAGTTTAGCATAAAGTACGCGGCGCAACCACGTTTCGTGAAGTAAGCTTTTTCAGTAGCTAAGCCGAGTTCAACCAGTCACTCCTCAACCCTCTGCAGTATCATACATATCCTAACATAAGGATTAAAGATATCGTAAACGTTAATTTTATGTACTCGTGTCTCGTATATTGAATAGACGCAGTAAAGTGAAACGAACTCTCTTTTATTACAACCAACCAACCCACAATAGCATAAAGACAATATATATAGATAATTACAAAAGTGGTGACCCCGACGTGATTTATTTCTTTATTGTGGGTTGTGTCAGTGTGAAAAAACATTACAGACTGCGGAGTGAAGTGACTCAAACTTTTTCGGCCTAAAGAACATCAAAAAAAATTTTTCATAATGGAAAATTCTGCGGAAATTAAGACAAAGGAAGAAACGGTCGAGGAGACTGTCAGTGCGATTGCGGTCTCATCAAGAATACCAGATTTTTGGGAAGACAAGCCAAGGCTATGGTTCATAAGAGCCGAAGCTATTTTAAAGCCGCAAAATTCGTCCGATGAGGCGAAGTTCAACGTCGTTATTGCGAGGCTGGGAAAAGAGGTCGTATCGCAAGTAACAGATATTTTAATCCGCCCGCTACTGGAAAATATGAAACATTGAAAAGTCGACTATTGGAAGTGTATGAAGAATCGGAAAATCGGCAAATACAAAAATTAATGGGAGAAATGGAACTGGGAGATCAGAAGCCCTCACAACTTTTACGAAGAATGAAGGATCTAGCACGGAATAAGGTACCTGATAAAACTCTTTTGGGTTTATGGATAAATCACTTACCTACAAATATTAGAAGTGTCCTGGCAGTAGCTGATGCTAAAGACTTAAATACGCAAGCATCAATAGCGGACAAAGTGATGGAAACGTCTAGACCATTAAATATGATTGCACGCATCGACGAAGCGAAACAGGAAAATTTTAGTGGACTGGTAGCAGAAATAAAGACACTAACTGCTCGTGTAGAGGGTTCCTACAGTTATATAAGTTAAGTTAATAGTTAATAGTTAGAGGGAAGGATAAAGTACGAATCAAACCCCCGAGTGCTAGTTTGACACTGATTTAATATTCACAAGTAATTACACAATAATACGTAGGTAAGCAAATTGGTGCAAGAACATGTGTTTGAGTTGGTATATCTGCTTAGCTTTACATGACCTAGTTCATTAACTCTACCTATCGTGCGGTACTCCGTACATTCTGCCGGCCAAAACGGTAACAGTCAAATCACTATGTTATCTTAATGCTATGATTCAAAAGTGTATAAAACGTAAGTAAGTAAAGCAAAAAGAACATGTATGTGAGTAAAGTTATGTAAACAATGTAAGTATAAAATATGTAAATTAAATAGTAAGTAGGAATATGAATGAACTCTAATATATTTCATCCCTGCACTACACTACACTGCACTACACTACACTGCACTACACTGCACTACACTACACTGCACTACACTGCACTACACTACACTGCACTACACTGCACTACACTACACTGCACTACACTACACTGCACTACACTGCACTACACTACACTGCACTACACTACACTGCACTACACTGCACTACACTACACTGCACTACACTGCACTACACTACACTGCACTACACTACACTGCACTACACTGCACTACACTACACTGCACTACACTACACTGCACTACACTACACTGCACTACACTGCACTACACTACACTGCACTACACTACACTGCACTACACTACACTGCACTACACTACACTGCACTACACTACACTGCACTACACTGCAGTACACTACACTGCACTACACTACACTGCACTACACTGCACTACACTGCACTACACTACACTGCACTACACTACACTGCACTACACTACACTGCACTACACTGCACTACACTACACTACACTACACTGCACTACACTACACTGCACTACACTGCACTACACTACACTGCACTACACTGCACTACACTACACTGCACTACACTACACTGCACTACACTACACTACACTACACTACACTGCACTACACTACACTGCACTACACTACACTGCACTACACTACACTGCACTACACTACACTGCACTACACTACACTACACTACACTGCACTACACTGCACTGTTAAATTGTCAATGGAATATCCAATCGTACAGATGAAAGTCGTGGTCGGCCCCTCGGAGCCAAGTCGTCCAGCTCGAGGTCCGTGACCGCCAGCGCCGCCGCAGCTGTCGGCGCCATCGGCGCCGTCCGCGCCGCTGCAGCCCTTGTGGTTGAAGTCATCGGTGCGCTAGAGGTTGGCGTATTGAGAGCCTTGTTCCGGCGCCAGCGTCTCCATAGATACATACATAATACAACAACGCTTAGTCCGAGTATTGTGTAGAGTACTGCGAACTGATGCATGTCGTGTACTGTGAGTGGCGCGTTTTCTTGTTCTTTGATTGCTTTGATTTGTGTATCTATACGGCGCCATTCATCATCATGAGTTTCAGGTGAAAAGTCGATGCCAGAAGAGTTTATGAGGGTGTTAAGTATTGATATCTCCGGTCTTAAGTACTTGCTGTCATCTTGGACTGTGATATGGCTCAGGTAGTTGTTATGTCCGAGTATTGTGATTGTATCACTCTTGATTGTGCAGCCTTGACCTATATCCAGTATTCCATTTCCTTTCAGGGACTTAATAGTCATGCCACTACCAGTGCAGAATATGCGGACTGTGCACTTTCCACAGCACGAGAACAGCCAGCTATTGATGTTGTGTAACTTGATCCATCGCTCGCAGCACTCCGCCTTCTTCGCGTGACACATTGTTATGTTTTGTATTTTATAGTTACAAAGTGATTGTTTTATTTGTGTCATATAAATGGGTTTATCTATATGGCAGAGTAGTTGGTTTGTCCGTACAGTGATACAATTTTGGATATCTGCTTCAGTAAAGGTGATGAGCAGGTCCTTTTGTAGGTTGTACGCGATGTAAGGTGCTATAAATTCCATAGTATAAGACTGTTGAGGTAGGCTTATTATCCTGTCTAGCTCAAAAGATTCCTTGTTTACCAGAGGTATTCTAGCTTCGATAATCATGTAAAAGCCGTAGACTCGTCCCTTTACCTTCATAAGTTTGTAAAACTCCTTTACGTCTTGCTTGTCGGCAGGTAAAGTCAGGTCGGAAGGTAAGTGACTGTTTATTGTATTAATTTGTTCCTGTAATTGTTCTGGTGGCAACAGGTATGTGTCCATATGCCCTTGCGTTAGGTCAGTTATGGTATTTATTATGTTTTCTTGCATGGTTCGTAGGTGAGAGAGAATGATCACTGCCGAAATTGAAGCTGATAAGATATGAAGTTCCTTGTTGTTTATAGTTTGTTGTCGAGTTGATGTAAGTGTAATGTTCTGTAGATAGTTTTGTACAACTCCAAACTGTTTGTTCATGATAACTTCGTTTCTCTGCATGAGGTTTGTTTGAGCTTCAATAACGCTTGTTTGGTTTTTCAGTAGAAGTTGCAGGTGATTTTCGTTTTGTGAAATCTTTGTTATGTCCTTTTCGTACTTCCTTGCAAAATTGTCGTCAAGTACTCCAAACAAAGAGTTAGCTAGATAGCCCACACCGTTGATCAACCCTCTTTTGGGCCTTTTAGTAGGTTGACTCGTGAGAATCCGGTTGTAGTGATTTATTTCTGATAACTCGTGTTGAAGTTGATAAATTATGCTCTTGTACTGTAGTGGTAGTTCGGTATCCTTAGTATGTAGGTAACCTTCCAAGTGGTTGACATAGTCTTGCATGTAGTCCAATCCTGTCCAGTAGGTACTCATGTTGTAGTATACAATTAGTTTCCATTCATCTCGTATGATGTTCATGTTGTACATCTTATCAAAGTAGATGTCCTTGTCGTCATTGAATGTTGAGATGTTGTAAGAGCTCTGGCCTGGGGTAAGTAGGACTAGAAGTAGCATTGTTAAAAATAGGCTTCTGGAAAGCCTCCGTGTTGCGCTCACTGGTTGCCTGCTCGTCGACGAGTCAGCCGGTGTCGGTGTGACGTCATCTCTTGTAGATTGTGCGTCATTGATCTGTTGCTGAGGATTTCCGTTCTTCACAGGTAAGGATGACAGTTTCTCGATTGGCCTCTTCATGTCGATGTAAGGAATAAGAATTGATAAAAGGCTTTCTTTGATTAGTTTGATTAGTTCCCTAACTTGTAAATCTTGTAATAGTTCGTCTTGAAACTTCATAGATTGAGCAGTCGTCACCATTAGATTTAGAGTGATATGCATCTCTGTAGGGCATAGGCTTTTATGTTGAGGCGTTTGTTCATTTCGCAACCGCTTTGTGAAACACCGTAGCCAGCAGATTTCTGTCATGTGCCGTGTAGAGCTACGTTTGTTTACTAACAAATCATTTTTATATGTTAGGTCTAAGGCTGCGTTCACACTGTGTTTCTTGACCTTTATGACCAGTGGTTGGTATGTGTTATTTTGTATGTTTTTGTTATAGGGTGTAGTCAACCACTGCGGTTCCTGCGGTCCTGGCCACGACAAAGGATGTTCTGGTAAATGTAGCGATGCCAGTCCTCTCGTCGGGTAGTCTGTTGCACTGTCTTCAGAGCGAACGGGGTGCCATGATGATGATGGTATGATGTTGAGTAAAGTATGAACCCTGTTAGCTACAAATCGTATCCGTTTGTTGGTGTCTATATGTAGCCAACCAAGAACCACCATTGAGTCGTTCCACGCGTAAATCTGTACAGCATGCATCCACGAAAGTGCTTTATTGTCCTCCTTCATGAGGCATACATGTAGCAGCGCACTAAGTTCAGTCCGTGGTGAGTGTTGGTAATTTTTCAAAGGCTCTAATTTTGTTTTGGCGGTCACAATCGTCGATGTGTACTCGCCTTTAGAGTTCGAGGTTAAAAAGTAAATAGTACAGGCATAAGCTTTTTCTGAAGCGTCGCAAAAGCCGTGTACTGTGTAATTTTTTCCAAGGTATCTAGGTATTTGGAATTTATTTAGAGTTTGAAAATCCCTTCTTTGTTGTAGCCACTCCTTGTTTATATTTTCTGTTACATGTTTATCCCAGTCAATAGTTTCTTGAGACCATGTTTGTTGAAATAACAACTTAGCTTTGATAGTTAGTGGAGATAGCCACTCCGTTGCAATGAATATCTCGAAAATGTTAGATACTTGTTTTGTTTTAGTTATGATGTCATCACAGATGTCGTTTTGAAATTGGCGATTGCAAATGTTCATCTCAGCTTCCTTCAAAATGGATATTACTTCCTGTTGTGGCTGTTTAGCTTTAGACATGTTGTTGCTACCTTCTAGGAGATGGTTCATGGAGAATGAAGACACCAGTGTGGCAGCCGCTTTGGGGAACTTGTGCTCGTCATCCATTTGTCCTTGATATTCATAGTCCTCTAGTTCCCAATGCTGTGATAGTTCAGCCTTGTTCTTTACCAAAACGTGACAATTGAATGTCTTGACGCTTCCTGACAGTATCCAGCCCAGCCTTGTTTGTTGAGCGATGGGAGCCATGTGCGGGCCCTTGAGCAGGCCGCTCATGAGTATCTCTGAGTAAACGCTCGCATCCAGGAGTAAATCGATAGGTTTGGAGACATTTTACTCAGGGTTGGCGAGTTGAATGTGTTGTAGGTGTGGCCATGACTGTCTGTTGAAGGACACATTGGGTAGCTTGTTTATGACGTGTCTAATAACCAAAGCTTGTGTTGTAAAATCATAGTCCTTGTAAATCGATTGGCATTCAAGTGTGATGACTGCCTTGCCTTGTTTGGACCCATTTCCGATGCCAGAGATAGATGCGTGGTACCGCTGTCGGGGCAAGCCTAACATCTGTGCTGCGTTTTCGGATATTAAGGAAATCTGGGAACCTTGGTCCAAAAGAGCTGTTAAGGTGACGTATTCACCGTCCGCGGCCTTGACCTTGATAGATACGGACGTAAGTAAAATCTCCTCATCATCTGTAGCGACGTGATTAACGCTGTGTTGTATTGGTTGTAGTGGTGGCGTTTGAGATTTCGCAATACGAGCCGTAGGTACGGAAAATGACCCGGCCTCGATTGTTATATTCGATAAATTGTCACTAACGTCGATATTTGCATATGCGTCATGTAAAATCGTATGATGGTGCTTATAACAAACTCTGCATGTTTTCTTCGATAAACACGTGTCATCGTTGTGTGAGTATAAGCAATTTTGGCAAATATGTAATTTTATTACGGTCATTAGCTTCCGGTCCGGTGTTAATTTAGTAAAATTGGTACATTTATATAAATAGTGGTTCTTGTTACACATAGGACAACTGATTGCGCATACCACACTAGCTTGATGTTCCTTGTATGGATATTTACCATTCCGATATGGTAAATAATGTTGCTGACAATTAGGCTTGTTGGCCCTCTGTTGATTGGTCTTACCAGGTGACAAATCTCTCTCCTTTTTTGTAATTATAGGCTCCAAAGCTGTGAATTTTCCCTCCAAGAAGTCCATTAGTTCCGATAGTGTCGGTAGATCACGTGGCGACTTACGTGCTTCCTTGTAATCTCCGTATGTTTCAGGGTCTAGCTTCTTTGAGATGAGGTGAACTAACAGCGGATCCCAGGTACTTGTATCGATACCTAGATTTTGTATAGCGTAGAGGCACTCCCTTGATGTATCGTAAAGACGTCTGATTTCGTGTGCTGTCTGCTTGTGAGCTATAGGTTGATTTAGGAATATCTCTATCTGCTTAGTAAAGAGCAACTGCGGGTTGTTGTATCTGTGTGTGAGAAGTTCCCACGCAGTGTCGTAGTTGTCTGCAGAAATATGTAGATGCTGGATAAGTCACTCAGCATCACCCCGAACTCTTCCCTTTAGATGCTGCATCTTCTGGGACTTCGTAAGTAAGTTGTTATTATGGATGCTTTCCACGTAGAGATCGTAGAAAGAAGGCCATTGGGTGTACTTGCCAGTAAATGTTGGGATCTCGATATGAGGCGTCGATTGTTGAAGATGCGATGTTGAAGCCAGCTTGTAGTTTAAAGTTCGCTTGATCTTCGTGTATGTGTCCTCGTAAGTATCAAACTCACCGTCATATTGAGGATCTGATCCTTGTAGAATGTTGTCAATTCGTAAGTGCAGAGAGTCGATTGCATTCCATCGGTGTTGTAATGTACGCAGCTCATCTTCGATCTCCCATCTGTCTCGTATCTCTTCAACTTGAAGTTTGTTTACCTGACGGTTAAACGCGCGGAAGTTGGTCCTCTGCAGAGAGAGATAGTCACTCATCTACCTGCCCCAGCGAAGAGGTAGTTTGCCCAATGGGCGGTGGCGGGCCCGTCGAGAGGGGCCTAGGTGATCGAGTAGGACCTTCCTCGGCTGATGTCTCCGGCCTCAGTAAGGGAGATAGAGGTGCTAGAGTTACATCTGCAGGCGCAGCCGCAGGGGGACAGGACGATATCTTAACACGGACAGATTCGTAGTACGCTCTCATTTGCTCGAATTGATTTTCGATGAAGTATGGATCGCTGTCATTTGTAAAAGTAGACAGTTTCTGGTTGTTGGATTGAAAGTCTCCCCACAGCTTGTCGAGGTAATCCAGACGTTCATCCAGGTATCTGCGGGTCTTCCGACTCGCAGAATCCTTGCTAAAGTTGCGTTCTAACTTCTTGATGGCGTCAACAATGACGTGTTGGCGCTGAAGTAGATTCTCCATTTTGTAGTTGTAGTAAGTAGTAGTAGGAGATGTAGGTAGGTACCTAGGTAAGATGTTCAGTACTTACCTGTTGCTAAGTACCTGTAGGTACTCAGTGTCCTCGTGAAATTAGCACAACCTTATGCGCCTTCTCAATGACTGGTGGAACCCGCTGGTGGGAAGCCAGTCAACCGATTCGCAGTCGCACGTAATTCACTAAAACACTAGAGCACTGTTTCCCTGTTTAGTATCAAACGTCGATGATACTTCACAGAATAGCTAGTAGACCACTTTCGGTTGTAATTTGTAAACCGTGTCTCCCGAACGTCGACAGGAGGCGGCCACGGTACTGGTAAAAAGTTAGGCTGAAGGAGCAAAAACTTTTAGGCTGAAGGACCAAAAACTTTTAGGCTGAAGCACCAAAAACTGTAGGGGGTTCCTACAGTTATATAAGTTAGGTTAATAGTTAATAGTTAGAGGGAAGGATAAAGTACGAATCAAACCCCCGAGTGCTAGTTTGACACTGATTTAATATTCACAAGTAATTGCACAATAATACGTAGGTAAGCAAATTGGTGCAAGAACATGTGTTTGAGTTGGTATATCTGCTTAGCTATACATGACCTAGTTCATTAACTCTACTTATCGTGCGGTACTCCGTACAGCTCGTTTTGGGAATTTGGAGAACACACGTAGATCTCGTTTCGATAATTATCAGCGGAATGGTGACCGTGGCCGTGGGCGTGGTCGCGGAGGACGATCGCAGTCGAGGGGGCGCAGTTCCAGCAGAAGAAGACCAGGTGACCCAGATTGGCTATGTTCCTATCATTTTCGCTATAAGCATAAGGCACATAAGTGTTTCGAACCCTGCAACTGGAGTAAGCGAAATAAAAAAAAAGGAACAGGAAAACTAGACTCGGTGCGGACGACGGCGGACTCCTGCACCAAACCTATAGTGAATAACCGCCTAAGTGTAATGGACAATAGATCCGGACTACGATTTTTAATAGATAGTGGTGCAAACGTTTCAGTGTTTCCACGAAATTATATGAAGAAAAACTTTAAAATCTGTGAGAGGGATCATAAACTTTATGCGGCAAATGGGACTGAAATTAAGACATACGGACTCCACACTATGGACTTAGATTTAAGGTTGAGACGTAATTTCAGGTGGATGTTCATTATTGCAGATGTTAAACAGCCCATTATTGGTGCAGATTTTATAGTAAAGTATAAATTGTTCATTGATTTGGCAGGTAAAAAATTGGTAGATAAAATAACGAACTTGAATATAATAGCTAGTCTAACAAGTTCTAATGAACCAACGGTGAAAACTATAGAAGATTCTCATCCGTATAATGATCTGCTACAAAAATATTCAGATATAACGAAACCTTTTGCTTTTAAGGAAGGTACCAATCACAGTGTTTTCCACCACATAGAAACGACGGGAGCTCCAGTGCACGCGCGGGCCAGACCTCTACCTCCTGACAGGTATGTAAAAGCTAAAAAAGAATTTCAGATTATGCAGGAATTAGGTATTTGTAGGCCTAGTAAGAGCGCCTGGGCCAGCCAGTTACATATTGTACCGAAAAAAAGATGGAAACATAAGACCGTGTGATGATTATAGGATGTTAAATGCAATTACTAAACCTGATAGGTATCCGGTTCCGAGGCTACAAAATTTTACTTATGTATTGGCAGGTAAAAAAATTTATAGTAGATTGGATGTGAACAGAGCTTTTAACTGCATCCCAGTAGCTGAAGCTGATATAGAGAAAACAGCCGTGATTACCCCATTTGGATTATGGGAATTTTGTAAATTACCCTTCGGATTACGTAACAGTCCCCAAACTTTCCAGCGGTTTATGGACAATAATGTTCTACAGGGAATGGACTTTATTTTTGCATACATAGATGACGTAATTGTAGCTAGCGATGATATTGAAAGTCATAGAAAACATTTAGAGGAAGTTTTCAAACGATTTGATGAATATGGTTTAACGATAAATATATCCAAATGTGTTTTTGGTAAAGAAAAGCTTGAATTTCTAGGTTACGAGGTATCAACAAGTGGAATCAGACCCTTGGACCACAAGGTAAAGGCCATCGTAGATTTCCCGAGGCCCACCACTGTGGAAGAATTAAGAAGATACTTGGGTATGTTAAATTTTTATAGATCACACATTCCACATGCAGCGGATCAGCAAGCTGAGATGAATAAATATCTGCATAATTCTAAGCGAAAGGATAAAACAGTAATTAATTGGACGGTGAAGGCTGATGATGAATTCAAACTAACGAAGTTAAGTTTGCAAGAAGCAGTTCAATTATCTCACCCGTCTATAGATAGCCCATTGATTCTCATGACAGATGCTAGTGATACCAGTGTTGGCGCATCGTTACAGCAGCAAGAAGGTAAGTCATGGGAACCTTTAGGATTTTTCTCGAAACGATTAACTGAAGCCCAAAGAAAATATACCTCTAGTACATACGATAGAGAACTATTAGGTCCTTACATATGAAATTGGCGTTTTGTATGGGAGGAACAAAAAGTCGAATATTTTTTAATATAATATATTTAATTAATCAAAGTATGAACCATTATTTTCTATGCACTTTTGCCATCTTATAGGTAGTTCATTGATCCCTTTACTAAAAAAACCAGTCGGACGGGAATCAATAAAATCTTTGAAGGCGATTTGGACTGCCCCATCGGAGTTGAATTTTTTCCCTTGCAAGAAGTTATCCAAATTTCGAAAAAAATGGTAATCTGTTGGAGCAAGGTCCGGGGAGTACGGAGGATGTCTTAGACTTTCCAATTGAAGCTCTTCTAATTTAGTAGCCGTCTGTTGCGCAGTGTGTGGTCTAGCGTTGTCGTGAAGCAGCAGTGGCGTGGAGCGATTGACCAGCCTAGGTTGTTTAGCCGCTAGCTTTTCCATCATGGTTTGCAATTGCTGACAATAGACATCAGCCGTAATAGTCTGGCCAGATTTGAGAAAACTGTAATGAACAATACCGGCACTAGTCCACCAAACGCTTACAAGTAACTTTTTTGGGGTTAATTTTCGCTTGGGGCAGGATTTGGCTGGCTGGCCAGGATCCAACCATTGCGCTGAGCGCTTCCGATTATCGTAAAGAACCCATTTTTCATCACAGGTAATGATTCGGTTTAAAATACCTTCATTATTGTGCCGGTTTAGTAATGTAACGCAGCAGTCGACGCGCGTTTGCCGGTTTGCTTCAGTCAATTCGTGAGGTACCCACCTTTCAAGCTTTTTAATCTTCCCAATTTGCTTCAAGTGAATTAAAACAGTTTTATCACTAACATCGCAGCCTGCAGCTAACTCGGACGTGGTTTGCGATGGATCCGCTTCCACAATAGCCTTCAACTCTTCATTATCAACTTGAGTCTCAGGCCGTCCACGGGGCTTGTTCTGCAGGTCAAAATTTCCAGAACGAAAACGTTGGAACCAAAAACGAACTGTGTTTTCTTTTGCAACACGACCGCCATACACATCATTCACCCTTCGAGTTGTTTCCGCAGCACTAGTGCCACGGCGGAACTCGTACTCGTAAATAATGCGATATTTTAAGTTTTCCATTTTGTAAAATGAGTGACGCAAACAGAAAAAAACAGAAGAAAAAAAACAAATGAATGACGATCATCGAAGCACAAATACATGAGTCTATAGCTGTACAAATTTGAATTTGGAATTCCTTACCAAAGAGGAGAAATTTGTGATTAAAGTGGCCAGTACGAAAAACGCCAATTTCATATGTAAGGACCTAATATTAGCGATTTATTTAGCGATAATTCACTTTCGTCATTTAATTGAAGGGCGACAATTAGTAGTATTGACAGATCATAAGCCTTTGACCTATTTATTTAGTAAAGTAGGTAATAGTAAAGATAAAGAAACGTCTCGTAGGACAAGACAAATAATGTTCATTAGCGAATTTACTACTGAAATTCGTTTTGTAAAAGGTAAAGATAATTCAGTAGCTGACTGTCTTTCTAGAATTGAAACAATATATTGCCCAACAGTCGTTGATTTTGCAGAACTTGCTATAGCACAGGAAACAGACGATCAGCTTTCAGATTTATTCAACGAATCGAGTAACAATAACAAGTTACAGTTTAAACGTATTATGTTACCAGGTAGTGAGACATCCGTTGTTTGTGAAACGTCAGCAGAACGTGTAAGACCCTACCTTACAGAGCAGTTTAGACGTGTAGCTTTTGACGCAATTCATAATTTAAGTCATCCAGGTATAAGAACTACAAGGAGACTTATTACAGATAGATACTTTTGGAAAGGAATGAATAAAGACATTAATTTATGGTCAAAATCATGTGTACGATGCCAAAGATCCAAAGTCTTGAAACATACAGTTTCGGATTTAGGCCAGTTTCAGACGACAGATCGGTTTCAGCACGTTCATATTGATATTGTAGGTCCCTTACCAACAAGTTCTGAAGGTTATAGATATTGTGTTACTATGATTGATAGATGTACTAAATGGACAGAAGCTATTCCAACTAAAGATATTACAGCAGAAACAGTTGCGAAAGTTTTTTATGAAGGATGGATTTCACGTTTTGGTTGTCCTGAAAAACTTACCAGTGATCAAGGTAGACAATTTGAAAGTAATTTGTTTAAAGAATTAATGTCATTACTAGGTATAAATAGGATCAGAACTACTCCATACCATCCACAAAGTAACGGTGCCGTAGAGCGTTGGCATCGCTCATTGAAATCAGCCCTTATGGCACGCCTTAATAGTAACTCATGGGTAGATAAATTAGCAACCGTGATGTTAGGCTTACGAGCAGCTACTCGTGTAGATACAGGCGTTAGTGCAGCTGAAATGACTTATGGAACTTCTATTAGATTACCAGGAGAATATTATGATAAAAAAGCACAGGATGTTCAAATAGATTCTGAAGGCTATGTTAATAAAATAAGGCAAATTATAAATAGTTATAAACCTGTGACTAGAGTAAATAAATCACCTAAAAAAATATTTTTGAATAAAGATTTAAAAGATTGTCAATATATTTTCATTAGGAATGATACGGTGCGAAAATCTTTGCAACCACCTTATGATGGTCCTTATAAAGTATTAGATAGGACAGAGAAAATATTTAAAGTTCAAATTTATGAGAAAATTTCAAACGTTTCTATAGATCGTGTAAAACCAGCTTATATGTTAGCAGAAAATGATTCTGATAATCACGCATTACCTAAATTAAAAGGCATTACCTAAAAAAAAAAAAAAAAGGTAGCGAGAATCGAACCCGAGACTTAAAGCGCGTGAGTGAAACTACTAGTACGAGTACTGATAAGTTAGGCGATAAGGTGACGCCACGAACTACTCGTAGCGGCCGGAGTGTCAAGTTGCCAGTTAGATTTAGACTTTAAAGCAAGAGAAGTAAGGTAATAATTATTCATAAGTACACCTACAATAAGTTTTATAATTTTAGGTACTTTTGCAAGCAGCTGAGACATACTCATCGAATTCGTAAGTACATTAGGTCGTAAGAGCATTGACATTAGGTAAAATGTTTATTTCGAAAATTTCTGTAGTTGCAAAAATAAAACATTTTGTAGAAGGAAAATCGTTCTTTATTCACAGTTGGTTCTTAGATCTTGTTATGATAATAACTATGGGGAAAAATCAAAGTAAAGAAGTTAAAGAACAAGTTATTATAGCACAATCAGGTGCAGATGTGTCATTAATTGAAGAACAGTTGAACCATTTTAAAATATTTTTTACAGTTTTAACAGTCATATTGATAATTTCGATAATTTATTTCTTATGTACAAGATGCTATGGAAGATTAAAGAAATGGGTACATCGTCAAATATATACAGTAACACCCCATAACTTAGAGTTACAAAACACAGTGCCGAGTGTATCGCAACAGGCACCACAGAAGGTCAAAATTATAAGTGTATAAGTAAGAGTTGTTTTAAAAATGTATCTTAATGTAACCGTGTAAACTTGTATATGCTTAAGACTGATTATTTTTTTATTACAGTGGCGTAAGGTTAATACTTCTGCGTAAGTAGATTGTACACCTACGTACGGTGTACAGACAGGCGTTGTCCCAAAGGAGGTTTTAGCAATATTGTTGCTAAAGTTAATTTTTTTATGGCAGGGGATAACTACCTTAATGTTAGGGAATCCAGAATTTTTAAGTTTACATAATGAAACAATTTTTTTAAGTTTACTTTTATATTTTATTGTTCATTGTTTACAGCTTTATTAAAAGATGAAATGATATAAATGTATAATAATATTTTTTTTCAAAAACATTGTATGTAGGTTTACAGGTTGACTGTACTTTTCGTGTTCATTCAAATAAACTTTGATATTATTTTAACTACCTACTTAGGAATGCGACTTCGAAACATGAGCGCATTGTTGTTGTCAGCAAATTTGTTCGTGTAGGCATGAACTTGTGTAACTTATTAGAGATTTTGAATTGTAAAGTTTTAAATTGAACCTTTATGGATGAAAAATTTTTATTGTATAAAATTTTTGAAAAAAGGGGAGGATTGATGTAGTGACACAGTTTAGCATAAAGTACGCGGCGCAACCACGTTTCGTGAAGTAAGCTTTTTCAGTAGCTAAGCCGAGTTCAACCAGTCACTCCTCAACCCTCTGCTGTATCATACATATCCTAACATAAGGATTAAAGATATCGTAAACGTTAATTTTATGTACTCGTGTCTCGTATATTGAACATACCCAGTAAAGTGAAACGAACTCTTTTATTACAACCAACCAACCCACAATAGCATAAAGATAATATATGTAGTAAAATACAAAAGGTCACCCACAGGCTGCCAGTGTACCTATTGCTATTTTTAGAGAACCCTAGTGTCTAGATAAACATAACAATTTAAGACACTGCTAACCAAAAACATTCTCTTTGACAATAAACGATATCTATCTATCTATCCATAACTATTTTTCCCATTATATCAGAGCCCGTGGGCCTTTGCATAGGACTCACATGTCTGCAGCAGCTTGCGTAGGGCTCCAATCGAAGGGCTCAGCAACACCATATCGTCGGCGTAGCTACTGTTATTAATACAAACCCCATCTACATATGTGACAGCCGACTTTGGTGCCGCTGAGCTCTTCAATCAAGCTGTTCCTGTACAGGTTGAAAGACTTGGAGAGGAGACACCCCTGCCTCGCCCCGCATTCCAGCCTGTACATGTCCGAGTAAGAGTCCGCTCACTTCACAATATTGGTTTGGTGACTATACCAATAACGAAATAGTGACGCTAACTCTCCTGGGAAGGCTGACTCAAGCGCCAGCTTCTTCCAAAATATGTCATACGACACCAGGTTAAATGCCTTGGACAGGTCCAAATAACAGGCGTACACTGGTGTTCCTCTAGCTGTGTAATACTGAACAGTTTGCTTGAGACGCAAGATAGCACTTTCTGTTGATAAACCTGACCGAAACCCAAATTGAGCATCGTTCAGTTTAATGTGCCCCCGTAGGTGTTGGTCAAGCAAAGTATCCAGTACCTTAGCCCGATAGTAGCGAATAGTAGCGATATAATAGTGAAATAGGGCTATAGTTGGGCATGTTCGAAACATCACCCGTCTTGTTCTTCACAATAGGCACCACCGTCGTCGTATGCATCCGGTTATCAGGTAGGTATGAATTACTCAGACAAAGATTAAACAGTATTGATAGCACCCTAGGTAAATGACCGCCTGCGCACTGCAGGTGTTCGGTGCTGAGATAGTCGTAACACGGAGATTTACTACGTACCATGTTTTTAATTACACTTTGACGTCCATTGCAGAAAATCTTAGTATCGGTGTATCAGTACGATACTCATCATCGCACACCGCAGCCGACGACGACGGTCCGTGGGGCGAGTCAACTCTAAAATGCGCCTGAAAGGCCCTACCTAGCTATGCCAGCAGGATCGTGTACCCCAGCGACGCTCACGGGAATACTCGGCCTCGGACTAAGTCTGTTTGTCGTTCCAAAAGCGTTTAAAGTCCTTGCTGGAACGATGTTACGAAATAATGCCCAAATTCAATTGTTGCTGGTTGTTTTGGCACCATTTCAACTTAGACTTAAAAACTCTTCTCGACTCCAACATCTCATTTTAAACTTGCCCAGCTCTAGGTTTACCGTGGTGCTGCAACATCTGAAAACAAAGGCGAGACCTCTCGTGCACGGCCCTGACGTGCATATTCCTCCCAGCTACTTGTTTATACTTTCTACGCCTCGTCTTATTGATCTTATTAATGATCCGACCAATAAGTATCTAATAACTAATAAGTATCTAGCCAGTGCAGACATCTGGAAGCCAATTCTCCCCAATAAATCAATCGATAAATATCAAAAGAACTGTCAAATTTGACAGTACTTGCCATAATTATCACTCGTTAAATAACAAAAGCAATGTCCAATTTGACAGATATTTCTTATAAAAACTGTCAAGTTTGACAGTTCTTTTGATAATTAACGAGTGATACATTGGCGAGAATTGCCTTCCAGTGCCATGGACGTTACTAACGAAAGTATGCGTTTCCGCCGGTATAAAACATTTTTGAACCGATCATATTTGAACGAAACCATAAGAAGCGAAACCTATCATTATTTTGTTTTCGCAGTTTATGACTTCATGTGTGTGTGTCATATAAACTTCATGACACTGGCCGAGTCTTATCTAGGATTCGGTTATCTAAGGAATGGGATCGAAGATACAGCGGGACAACATGCTCTCCCGCGTAGATCATATTTGATTTTTATTTGACTTCGATTTTCAATCCGATTCTACATATATCTACACGATTTACAGAATTTAACAACCTACCTAAATATAGAAATACTTAAAAGTGTACATACTCGCCTCATAATACTTAACTAATATACTTACTTACTTACAAATCTGCAGATTGAAGGTTTTTACACAGCAGCGTTTCTTATTAATGAGAAAAACTGTGGTCAAATTTGAATCATTAGTCTGAAATAAAATGGAGTTGACCTGAGATGAAGGGGTTATAAAATGAGTGTCAAATAAGACCTAGGTTGCGATAGCTAGCTGCAGTACCTACCTATAGCTATTGTTATTAGCTACAATATTCTGCATCTATTCTAGAAGGCGCAGTTATGAACGCAGGAAATAGGTGTGTAGGTACCTTCGTTGTTTTAGGCAGGTCACACCTGCCCACTCGCTAGGAAGCTATCAGAATCTGTGATTGGATTTCGTTCTAATAAATCCTCCGCCGATAAAAAAGTCATAAAGTTCCGCCGAGCGTCTCGCCGCTGATGGGCATTCATCCTAGGCAGGTACCTACCTACTTAAGCTGCTGTTATTCTGTGCCCAGCGATGCTGCACGAACTTTTCATTGTGCTTTTGTTAGGTAAGTCGAGGCTTTTTGGAAATTGATGCATGGACGTGGGGCCATGCATCAATTACGCGGTCTTGCTTCTGACCATGGGGTCAGAAGCAAGACCGTGGTGGTACCTAACAGGTCGTGCTCCTCTCGATGCAGTACCCACACCCCCTCAAAACGTTCAAATAGAAAAGGCTCAGTCTACTTTACAATCTAAAAACTTATCTAGCCTACCAAGCATGAATAACCCTCCTTGCGCAGTCGGTAAAAATATCTAACATTTTAACCTCTCGACCGCCGCTCGCCAGGTTAGTACCTAGGTATACTTTTCCAAACAGAGCAAGTGGAAATATTTCTAAATAAATAAATTTCTTATTGTTGTTATTAACGGACTTCAAAAAGGAGGAGGTTCTCAGTTCGTCTGTAAGTTTCTTTTTAATATTTTTATTTATATTATGTTATTTGATATCTCCGCCTATGGGTAACTGATTTTACTGATTCTTCCACTATTCTATAGAGAATGATCCCGAAATGGTCCCATAAATATTTAATTCCCGAGGGATTAGTATTTATCCCGTTAAACATTAAAAACCAATTTCATATTTTTTGAGAATCACGACTAGCTACAACAGTTTTGGTGATATCTGCGCCAATTGTTAATAAATTTTGATGATTCTTTCGTTGTTGTATCAAAATTGATTATGAGGTGGCATCCTTTAAGATGGTTCTCGATGAATCGCTATGTGCGCCGTAAAACGTAGATTTGTAAAAATTCTTCAGAATATGATATTTTCATTATCACCTAATTAAAGGTTTCCATGGCAACGGGCGTCAACAGCTTCATCCATGTCATCAAACTAAATTAGACTTGAATTATATCTAGATGCCGCCCCAGTGCAAACTAAATTTTTTGCACGTGAACATAGACCTTCGGTCAGGGAAAGTAAGGGAGGGGTGATTTCGTTCCGAGACATAGATGAATATTATGTATAAACCGGAATTTGAAGTCGGTTTTTCGTTTTATAAAACACGCCAAATTAATATTAGGAACAACTGCTACAGTCCACTTGAATAACGGTGACGATGTAGGTAGAGGAATGCCACCATCATCAACATTATTAGCCAGTAGGTCTACGTAAATTAAAATGAAATTAAAATTATCTTTATTTCGAACAAAGTAAAGGGGAAATACACAACAGGCGTGAAAACATAATATGCGCAGTAGTTATATTATAAAAACTGTGTCGCGAGCATTAACGCCCTCCTCCAAATACATGGTTACAGAGTCCCTTAATTATACTTATTGGAGATGCAGAACCTTAGTCTTAAGGGATTACAACAATAGTAAAAGGTGCTAAAAAGACAGTGAGCTGACGGCAAAACTTAAAAATAAAACAAGCGTATAGTTTGGGCAAGTACATTATTATTGTTATACTATAGATAAATAAATACATAAAATATCAAGATACCTACTCCGGAAGTACTTACCTGCTGAAGTGCTGAGAGATACTTCGTAAGAGATGTAGGTATGTAGGTACCTACTATCCGATGAAAATAAAGATCGGCTGTGCGATTACGCAAAACCAACCATCATATTGACATTTAAAAGCCCTTTGAATGGCCTTCGTAATTTGCTATTGTATGGATATGACCATTGAAAAGGCTTTTAAATATTAAAGGATGGGTAATTTTTGCGTAATTGCTCAGCCGATCTAGTTAAAGCCTCCATTTGTAGCAAATACCGACTAGTTTCAGTAGATATTATTTCGATCTATAAGAATAAATTTATAGTGCTGACAAATACGTTCAGTAGATATATTATATACCTATTGACCTTAATTTACTAATAGGTACCAACTTTCTAACCCCACTCCAGCCGTGGACTTTACCTCCCCTATAAAGAAGAGCACTCGTCTCTCCAAGAAGGCCCCCCACCTCCCCGCCAACTGCGCGCGCGTCAAGTGTCCGCGCGAGGAGCGGCCGGCGTGCGCGCGGCTCGTGTACCGCCGAGCCCGTGCCGGCGCCGGCAACAAGACCGTCCATGTGGTGATGCTCAACGAGTGCGAGATCAACTATGTCAAGTGTCATGAAGGTACCTAGCCTGTCTTACATTATTTGTATGTCTTTATAGATAAGCTGTTGAAACTGTACACTATTTTATTTATACATAAGATCTTTTTGACCGACTTCAAACAGGAGGAGGTTCTCAGTTCGTCTGTATTTTGTTTTTATGTATGTATGTTACTTGATATCTCCGCATGTGTAACCGATTTTACTGATTCTTTCACTATTGTACTATAGAGAATGATCTCGATGTGGTCTCATAGAAAATTTATTCCCGAGGGATTAGTATTTATCCCGTTAAAGTTAAAAAGCAACATAATGTTTTCGGAGAATCACAGCTACTACAGTTTTGGTGATATCTGCGCCAATTGTTAATAGATTTTGATGATTGGTTCGTTGTTGTATAAAAATTGATTTTGAGGTGGTCTCCTATAAGTTTGATTCTCGAGGAATTGCTATGTGCGCCATAAAACGTAAGTTTGTAAAAAATCTTCAGAATATGATAATTTCATTATCACCTAATTATTGGTTTCCATGGCAACGGGCATCAACAGATTCAACTATGTGTCATCAAACTAAATTAGACTTGAATTATTAAGTATAACTATAATAGATGTCGCCAGTCTTTAACTAAATATTTTGCACGTGAACACCCCCCACCTGACCCCGAAGGTCAGGTGGGGTGTTCACAAAACTAAATATATAATAATATAAACGCCAAATTATTTGTACAACAGCTAACAATAAACGTATTTCTGATTCTGACTTACAGAGTCATCATCGTCAGCTTAAACAAGTCCAAAACTGCTGTGCGATTAAACAAAAAACATTTATTTATTTATTTATTTACCATTTATAACATAGATCGTTATACAAGGCAAGTCACAAATTGTACAATTTGAAAAGATAAAATACACATGTCGTTTAATTCCAGATCATAAAGTTCAATGTCATGTTTTCATATTATGTAAAGAAAGGGATTGCAATAGATTGGTACTCATAAATTCACTGATGCTGTAGAATGCATGGCTTTCAAAGAAATGCTTGATTATGTGTTTAAAATGTCACACACCCTTTCTATATGTACTTACTTAACATTAGAGACCTTGCGCGCGTCCTATCCATACAATTTCAAATTACTAAGGTCACGAGAATTAGTTTATGCATAACCGCACTAGATCAAGCTAGACTGGCCGACCATAGGTAATGAGCGTCACAGCGCCCTGTCTTCAACTTGCCGCATCCAGCATCTGCATTTCGCAGGTCGTCATCTCCACTACGTTTGCTGAGGCGCGGTCTTCACTCAATAACTCGTTTACCCCAGCGGTTTTCGGTTCTTCGTGAGACATGGTCGGCCCACCGCTATTTCAGCTTGCTAATTCTTTGAGCGTTGTCGATAACTTTTGGAGCATAGCTATTTTCATTAATTGATCTTGATGATTTCATTAATTGATTATTGGATATTATTTCCATAGCTCGCTGAGCTACTTACAGACTGACAGAGTACCTACCTAGGTACTACTAATTTGTAGGACACCTGGTCAGACGTGGCCATGGCCGTAGGCCATGGCCTCTATCCTGCCTGAGTAAAGTTGTAGTCGAAAACGTCAAAGAAACCACGAAATAATATTGCTGGGTGCACCTACATGCACAGGGCAGAAAAGGCACCTAGTAGTTGTTGTGTTAAGGACTGCAATGATGATTATCTATTCTCTGTCCCTTAATTTTCTGGACCAATGTGGAAGGTCCACAAAAACTACATTTTCCCTGAAATTCCCCCTTGACCACTGACGTCAAAAATGGCAGCCGTGTCTTAATACATCTGATTAATAACACAATATACGCAGGACTGGAAGCAGCCATAGTGCCGATGGAGAACTGCGGCCATGAAAACCTATTGAAAACTCGTAAGGACATTATATACTGCTTTTATTTTTCAATCAACCTTGTTAAATATGGTACCTACCTAATCAAGTATCGATCTATTTCACAGGTCACAAGCGAGCGAAAAGAGATCTTGCAAGTGGTAAGATAATAAACCGTCACACGTGGTAGGCACTTTACCTAACAACATCTGAAATGGAATGTACTATAGAAACATGACTTGAAGCCACCCTAGTTTCATCCAAACAATTTCTAAATAATTTCAGGGGTGTGGCACCAAGCATTCCATCAAGGTCGCAGGCAGATCATAAAAGGTACCTGATTTTCATTTCAATCTGTGGTTGTTATCATTTGTTTTGTGAAACATGACGTCATCGTACCATAATCCACTACGCTATTATGTTCTTTCTTCACTCCAAATCATGGCAAGACCTCAAGACATAACCTTTACTTACATAATAGGCGCGCTTGCTAACCGCACATTAGGAATAACATCACTTTGGTTGCTAGTGACAGAATGGTAGCATAAGAAACTCACGATTTTATTTCATGTGCGTTCTGTCATAGTATTGAACCGTTGTCAACAGAAACGAAGCGAGAAGGGGACGAAGTGAACGAGGAGCAAGCTCCGGAAGGAAACGAAGATGCTCCGGAAGGAAACGAAGAAGCGCCAGAAGGAAACGAGGGAGCTCCAGAAGGGGATCAGGGGAACGGGTTCCCCTCGGGCGGCCCGCCCAGTGACACCAGTATTCAGGAGGGCATCGAAGACGTGGAGTACGAAGCACACGTCGCGGAGAAACTCGTCAGTACAACCAACATTTACTTATCTACGCTGACTACAAATTGTATTGTTTATACCAGAGCCCTGAATTTGGTTTCTCGGTATATCGAGACGTCCATTGTTGAATGGGAATTTGGTTTCTCGGTATATCGAGACGTCCATTGTTGAATGGGAATTTGGTTTCTCGGTATATCGAGACGTCCATTGTTGAATGGGAATTTGGTTTCTCGGTATATCGAGACGTCCATTGTTGAATGGGAATTTGGTTTCTCGGTATATCGAGACGTCCATTGTTGAATGGGAATTTGGTTTCTCGGTATATCGAGACGTCCATTGTTGAATGGGAATTTGGTTTCTCGGTATATCGAGACGTCCATTGTTGAATGGGAATTTGGTTTCTCGGTATATCGAGACGTCCATTGTTGAATGGGAATTTGGTTTCTCGGTATATCGAGACGTCCATTGTTGAATGGGAATTTGGTTTCTCGGTATATCGAGACGTCCATTGTTGAATGGGAATTTGGTTTCTCAGTATATCGAGACGTCCATTGTTGAATGGGAATTTGGTTTCTCGGTATATCGAGACGTCCATTGTTGAATGGGAATTTCGTAGATCCACGTCTGCACGGTAGCAACGCTGTATCAAATCTCACACAAAATGTAACAATGGTGTCGATTCTGTTGTTTTAGAATTAGCTAACATTAGGATTTAGGAATGTCAAATAGACGAAAGCTATTCTATGCTCTGAGTTGGTTTCAGTACTCAGAGATTCTATGTTTCAAAAATTAGACTGGCAGGTTTAAAATTAGAATGACAGATCTAAAACAACTGAACTTAGATATAATAACTATCACCTTATTCTTTGCATTACATTTTAGCTATGATTACAAACGTCTACCTAACTTAAGGAAGCATCTAATTTGGTCATGATTAAAATTTATAGGCAAAATGCTGGATAAAAACATAAGGGTAGGTACATAAAAGTTGTACACACCTGTTTGATACTAGGGCTGACTGACTGACAGACAGACATACAGGCAGACAGACAGACAGTCAGTCAGTCAGTCTGTCAAATAACAATTTTCAAACACGTTTTATTTTAGCTATTTTTAGGATCTGTTTAAAGAATACCATCATTTTTAGGTATATTTGAAAATTAAGAAATCGTAAAATTTAAGTAAGGAATCCAAAAGAAACAGAATCACCACAATCAAAATTATTCACCAGCTTACTACTTGTTACTTGTTTCTGGACTGGTTTCCGCAACTAGGCCACAGGTGGGCCCTTTTTGCGTGTCGGGTGGGGGGCTGCTAATCTAACCACCCGATGTCCTCTAGGAAAGCCAGCAGCTCGCTGACGCCGGTGCATGCCTCCCTAGGCGTCCTCGGTGTCCCAAGGTAGTGGTAGTCGTTGAGACGCTACGCTATCGCACTCTACAAGCACATGCGCGGCCGTCTCCTCTGCGTTCATGCACCCTCTGCATAGGCTGTCCGTGATACCCAGATTAAACAGATGTTTATTAAGCATGCAATGTCCTGTGACAATACCGACGATTTGCCGGAGTTTGTCACGTTTCAGATTGAGGAGCTTTCGGGAGAATCTCAGAAATATTCACCAGCTTATTTACATGACGTCTGCTTCTGCAAGTAAATCCGCGTGAGCCTCATTGATATAGGTAACAAAGCTTTGTGAAATGGTCATCAGAACGGCTCCCCGGAAGAACGCGACTTCGGGGCCGAAGACCAAGAGCTCACTGACATCAGCATGCAGAAGGTCGACGCGCCAGGTGGCGGGTATGACAAGGTGAAGCCCAACTACTACTCGAACAGCGCCTCGGCAGAGCTTATATTCAGCTTTCACTCGAAACCGGAAGGGACGAAGAAAGGTAGCTTTTTAGATGTCCCGATTTATGACGATTAATTACGACTAAACGACTAAACGATTTATGACGGTCTATAATATTGACGAATTCCTAAATGATGTAATCTAATTTTATGCTATGATAAATTAATAATCTTATAAATCTGTTATTGTTATGTACAATTAAATTTAGACCTGCATGCCATAACTCTCCAATTACTTTGCACACCAATGTATATTGGTCAAACATGTTGACACAAAAAAACTATTTGTCATCTTTTTTTTTACACGTGTTTTGCAAATAAATGACTTTTGAATTTTTTATGTCCTATCTCTGTTTAATCTCTCTTAATTTTGGTCATGGAACTTTTTCATCTGCACAGTAATTTATGATATTTTTCATTTATTTTTAGATAAAATCAGGATAGATGGTGAGTTGACATTTTTATATGTCACAAGTACGTATGTAGTACCCTACCTACTAAGGAATAAGTACTACGCATGTAGGTACAGGATGCACGATAGGTACAGGATGCACGACAGGTAGGTACCTACTATATATGTACATACTACTGTGCTTTCACTTTTCCAGATGTAGAACGTAAGTTATTTCAATTTTATTTTTAAAAATAGAATTTTGGAATTGGAGTGAGATGAAAGATGGGGCGGGGCCAGTTCTGAATATTTTAGCTCATTTTATTAGTCGGATAGGAAAGGCCTTATAAAATTGAAGAAGACTTCACAATCTTTTGGGGGCTGAAGGTGGATAATGTTATGCCCCGCACCGATGTTGCCACAATCTTCTTCACACGGCTGATTCATCAAGTTCCTACTAACATTCTAGCGGACATGAACGAGTATCAGGTGGATTGCCCCAAGGTGTGCCCCGCGCGAGACGTGATGGTCTGCGCGCGCTGCCAGCACGCCGTCTACCGCACATTCCTGAGTGTGTGCCACATGCGCATGTTCCAGTGTGAGCATAAGGACGAGAGTGAGTTCCAGTGCAGGCGCATAAGCCTCCCATCTTGTGAGCTTGATCCTTCTATTACAAAATGGCGTTACAGCGTCATCGCCTATACCAGAGCATCAGGAGATCCTGCTCTATCGTGATGATCCATACTCTTAGGGGTCAGCGACCCAAGTAGATCTTCCCTTCGCCACAAGACTTCTCAAGGCATCTTGGTTTTAAGCTGTCTGTCATAATAAGTAACGGAGTGGAGTGGAAGCCGATCTACGCAAATTTACCGCAGTTTGCGGAGATCGGCTTCCACTCCGTCAATTCAGCGATACCTGTGCTGGGGCCGACTGGCCTACACCCCGATGGTTTCCCCCATACGTCTTTCTGACAGCCCGATCCTCCATGCTCAAGACGTGTCTGAGCCAGTGGAAACGATGGCTATTAAACTCACGTATGACGTTCGGTTCGGCCAAGTCCACGCGCTGCTGATTCTTATTTCTGTAGCTACCCTAAAATGTCTCTTGGCCTCCGACACGAGAGTTCTCCTGGCATCTCAGTTGCTTGATCTCAGTTCTGAGCTGTCTAGTAAGCTGGCGAAACAGCTCAGAACCGAGATCAAGCAAGCTATAAAGCAAGCAAGATTTAGCGTCAAGTTGGGACGTTCTTATTTGCTTGTTCAGGGCTGCACCTGGCGACGCGTCTGCCTTGTATGATGTCGGCGCCCTACCTGGCCGAGAGCCGCATGCAGCCGCGCGGCCGCGTACGGGAGGCCGGGGACGACGACCTCGTTCTGCGGTTTATACGGTGCAGCGCCCTCGAAGACAAGTCTAGGGAAGGTACGTCAGGGCAGCTTGTAAGGCTTCATTCCTCCGGTTCATCCACTGTAGCGTCCTTGGAAACAAGTCTAGGGACGTTAAAACGGCGAAAAAAATTATCTATTAGATCTCAAAACCCAAGTCATTGTTCTGAAAAACTCGCATTCCCAGACGGTTTTCGTCGATTCAAAAGTGAGTGTATTCTTCATACTATTTTCGCCGATCATTGGCTGCATTTTGATCACGAATAAAAAACAAAAGTAAATTAACCAATGAGCGGCAAAAATAGTATTCGAGTGACTCGCGAATATACCTGAATCGACCTGCAGGACCAACTGACGCATGACGCGGAGCAGTGCAAACCAACCTTCTGCGGGAGACTAATGTGTAGGTCGATACCGCTGTGCTCCTCGTGAGAACTCACCCAAAATTCTAAGCAATTATGTAAATAATTAGTAAGTTAATAATAATTTGTTTTATTTTTTCAGAGGACCCGCGGTGTTACTTGGAAAAACAAAAACTCATGCTTCAGCTCGAGACGTACAACATAAGCGATCAGTATTAATTTATTACAAACCATAATCAAACCATTAATATGTCCGAAGTACAAACCTAACAAATAGGCAGTTGTGAGCCAGTTAATTTGTTTTACAAAGAAAATTACAAATTTTATCTTGATTTTATATTATTTAGGTACCTACTTCGTTCTCAAGTTATGTATGACGGTTACATATTACGCACGTTAAATAGATATGTCTGAGATTTCCCCCGCCGGTACGAACGCTGTGCCTTTGCGCCTTGTCTTCAGCGTTTTCAGGAGTGTGTGAACTTTAGCGTCGATAGGTAGGTCTTGTTTCTTTATGGCCTCGAGTTTTGGGTTATCATGAAAATAATTTGGCTTGAACAGCTTGTAGATACCGTTTTCATATTTTGCCAGTTGTTCGTCGATATTCTTTAATGTTTTTCTCAGTTCGTCTCTTGGAATTTCAGGCTTTCTATATTGTGGAATGTCTAGATTGGAAGACCTTCGGGCACTACTCGCTTGCAGTTTTAACCCAGGGTTATCCATGGTGGCACTCGTTCTATTACCTGGAGACGTATATTTGTCTTTAGGCCAATGGATACCCGGCATATTCATCCCTGTACCAACGTTGGTAGATCCCGCTCTGTTATTTAAAGGCATGTTCGACCATTTCATACTCCATGCTGGCACTTCTGTGTGAGTTGGCACATTCGTTCCTGTGTATAATCTATGTTTGGCTCTCGGCACACTCCATGCGGGCATATTTCTCTCTCTGTTATTCGCGTCTCCCCGTCTCATAAACATGTCTCTTTCTTTCATCCTTTGCATACTATTCATCCTGCTTTTCATTAACATCCCAGCGTCACCCAGTGGTTGCTGTTTAGGTTTTGTATAATTCCTTTGCATATAATTCATGCGTCTTTCCCCTTGCCCTTGATTATAATTTGGCAGTTGCCATTGTTTGTTAAAAGTCGGTGGTTTTGGGCTATATTTGGGCTTCTGGTCATTACCAAAGCTTTGAGCTTGACATAATGCGGTCAGAAACGCTAAAAAATTCAAAATTTCAATTTGAATCACTATTTTAATTTAATTTGTGGTAGGTAAAAACTTACTCAATAGATATATCAAAACAAACATAGCCTTAGTGTATGCTTCTATTTAAATATTACAAACAGATTCAGATCAACAAATTCGAATAAACAGTG
This sequence comes from Eupithecia inturbata, assembly GCA_963662085.1. NCBI lineage: Eukaryota > Metazoa > Arthropoda > Insecta > Lepidoptera > Geometridae > Eupithecia > Eupithecia inturbata. The sequence continues at coordinate 335,294 of OY759204.1, forward strand.
ATAAGGTTCTATAATCATAAATGTTTAGGTATAGCTTTGCAATAGTAATAAAAACAAAGTAATTTTTTACGAACCCATGCAACCATGTTGTAGTTATTTATGCGCCGTTTTTTGTATAATATTTCAAACCAAATACATAATCAAAAACGTTTATTTATACGTTTAAATAAAGCTCTTAGAATATGTCAACGTTTAAACGACTTTCCTAGTGGAAGAAGATTTTATCGTAATGCTACCGCATTTCATTGGTGAGTTTATCTGGTATCAATATCAAAAACTGACGATCTTAACTCTTTCACTGCCCAGTCTCTGCGGTGCGGCTACAACCAGTGCTAGAACCACATGTGCGACGTGGGCAATGAAAGTCTTAGTAAACACTGTTGGCAATTAAATAAATCAAAAGTAGATTTATCAATTTAGAAGATAATTTTAGCTATCGCATTGATTTGGAAAATAGCGACATGTATGGACCCGGACGAAACAAAACAAATGTTCAAAAAGTTCTTCATCCAAAGTTTTCTCCTTCACAAGAAAAGATCCGGCTTAAAAATGGACACAGATGATTTGATCGAGATCATAAAAAACCTATCGAATTCCAAAATAATAGACGAAATAACAAATCGGTTAACTGGAAAGGTCATGAGACGTCTTTCGGAGCGGTTAATTTCAAAGTCTCAAACGGACTTCAGTGGAGAAAATCAGAGGCGAGAGTCCTCGGTCGAGAGGATAGAAGTGATACTGGGCGATGTCCATGCTCAGGAAATAGGACAGATGGGCACGGGAATTAATGAGATTGGAGAGAAGGAAGCAAAAGTAAAGGGCACGGGAAAGAGTGGAACAGAAGGAAATATTGAAACAGAAATAAAGGGAGCAGGAAAGAAGAGCAAACGAAAGAAGAGCTTAAAGATGGGCACAAAATCAGAGGAAATGGGTATTCCCATCATGATAAACGGTAAATTTTACAGCAAATAAACTAGTTTTAATTTTATTTTGATGACGTTTAATTATACCTCTATAAAGCAAAAATATATTATTTGAGTTCCCATTTACCCCAACTCGATTATTATAAGTGGGTGGGAATATTCCCTACGCTCATTAATTATTGACATGAGTGGGAATATTCCCTACGCTCATTAATTAGGTGCTTTAAGGGATAGGTATTTTCAGTTTATTCGTAGGTCTTAGAACTCCCATTTGCCCTAACTCGATTATTGACATAGGATCAGGTGGGAATATTCCCTATACTTATTAGGCAGGTACTTGAAAGGTTAAATATTTTTAGATCATTAATTGATAGGTTAGTACTTAGGGTTAGGTTCAAAGAATTTTATTCTCATACAAACACACGGTTTACTTAAGGCGCTACCCCGACCCAGAATAGCGCCGCCACCTAGTTTATCTTATTATTACGTTAAACAAAGGAATTTTCTAATATCCATCGGGCAGTTTGTGATATCTATTATAAGCTTTTTTTTAATGCCTCTGTCTGCTTAGGGTTTTATTTTGTATAGTTTATACAAAGATGCGAAGTTGATCTTTTTGGCCACCAAACTCTGTTTTCGCATCTCTGTATAAACTATACAAAATAAAACTATTACAGAGGCATTAAAAAAAAGCTTATGATAGGTATCACAAACTGCCCAATGGATTTTAAGAATTTCCTTTTATTACCTTAATAATAAGATAAACTAGGTAGCGGCGCAATTCTGAGTCGGGGTAGCGCCTTAAAATGAGATACATAAGAACAAATTAATCTAGGTTGTATAATTTTTTTTATGGTTCGTTGAGCCATATGGTAAGTATTCATAAAAATATGTTCCATAAATAAAAATATATTTATTAACTCTTTGGGTCTTAGATTAAATAGAGATATATATAAAGATTAAATATATTAATCAATGTAATTACGATAAATCTTTTAAAACAATTAGTCCCATAAAAACGATGCTTAATTATAATTATTATACTAAACATACCTTAACTTGATTAACCTAAGACTGATTTTAGAAGCGCGCATTGTGCGCCATTTTGTGAAAAGTATAGGGAAAATTATAAGTAAAGGAAAAGGCATAGGATTTCGCGTTCATAGGAGCCGGTCTACATATTATGTAAAATAATAGTTAATCCATATTAATATTATAAATTCGAAAGTAACGCTGTCAGTCCGTCTATTACCTTTTCACACCTACACAGCTGAACAGATCTCACAAATATTTGGCAGGGAGGTAAAATAATAAACATGAATAAAATATAATTTACTAGCTGCTGCCCGCGGCTTCGCACGGTTTTTTCCAGGATAAAAAGTAGCCTATGTCCCTCCCCGGTATACCATCCCTGACAAATTTCACTGAGATCCGTTCAGCCACTTAGGCGTGAAAAGGTAACAGACGTTTATCCATACTAGTATTATAAATTCGAAAGTAACAGAACGGAAGGCCATTGCCTTCCACTGCTATACCTCTACATAGATCGTCCCAGGAATCGGCACAACGACTGGTCCGCGGGATCTGCGTCCGCGTGCAGCAGATTACAGCGATCCAGTTTCTATACAAACAAACATGTTTATTATTTTAAGTACTTAAATCGTAAAATGTATTTTTTTCCATTATTAAAATAAATATAACACTAACCCCCGAATACTCAAACGCAACTCAGACTGAAGCGCGTCTCAAGTGACCTAATTTTGACAGATTTTCATTGAGAACTATCAAAAAATCGCGACATGAGGCGTGCTCAAAATGTAAGTTGCGTTTGAGTGTTCGGGCGTAAGTAACAGGACAAACTTGTCTAATAGTACCGTTCTGATTTTGGTAGCAAAAATAATTTCATGTGGCCGCCCCGCCCCGCCGTTACGAACTCATTCATTTTCATGATAATTTTCAAGGTTCCATACCCGAAGGGTGAAAACGGAACCCTATTACGAAGCCTCCGCTGTCCGTCCGTCCGTCTGTCACAGGGCTCTATCTCATGAACCGTATAAGGTAGACAGGTGTATGTCTCTTGCCGCTATAACAAATAATAAAAATAAAATAAATATCCAAACTAAAGGGGGTTTCCATACAAAAAACGTGACTCTTCGATTGTGACACATGAAACTTTCTATTAATAAGTAACACTTCAACTGTAATAACAACAAATACTACAAATATAATAAAGCTGAAAACTTAACGGGGTTCCAAAGCAAGTGAAAATTGTATGTTCTTTGAAAAACTTGCCTGATTTTTACGGTACGGAACCCCTTCGTGTGCTCATTTTTGATGAACTGTCAAATGTGACCTAATATCTTGTCCCCACTGTAGCTATACTTTAAGGGTTCATATGACTTGTTGAATGAATGAATATCAATAAGACTTGATATTGTTCACCTACGCTGCGGCCGCCGCGTAAGAATCGACCCCTCATACTCAGCCCGAGGATGTCGTAAGAGCCGACTCATACCATAGGACGGCAGCAGCTTCTTTTTGTGTACACATAGATAGATATTTTATTGGAGAAAACAAATATTACAAGTCATGAATTGAATAAATTAAATTAAATTTAAAAATAATAGTAATAATATACTTATGAATTAATAAGAATACTAATAATAATCACAATACAACTTGTAAAAAAATAATTCATAGATAATAGTTAAGCTGCACGGACAAAAAAATCATACCTTCAATCTTTACCTCTTCAACCTCCTGCTCCTCCACATCCACGGGTTCTGTCTTCACGGGGAGCGCAGCCGCAGGGTGGGAGGAAGCCGGGGATGCTGCCTGCTCGGGGAGACTCAGCCAGTCCACATTGGTTGTGCTGCAGCCGGTGACGCCGAGGGAGGAGAGGCCGGGGCACTGGAATATTTCAGATAATATAGGTATCCATAACCTATTATTTAAACTAATCTGTTTATAACTTAAAATTACACATAAGAAAGAAAAGAAAATAAGAAGAAATGTGTTAATGTTCCAGAAATTATTGTACCCACAATTGTATAATCCGTCTGTTAACATTTCATAAACAGCTAAAACCCTGCTCAATGATAAAAAACTTCTGAAAGACAGCCTGCTTCTGACTGCTGCATAACATGTGCATATTATGCAAAAACTAGTCACAATGATATTATAAACTGATAGCTCTTTAAGCCAATACTTACTACTGAAATATAATATTTAACTATAATAAGTTACCCTGTGAATTTAAAGAAATGTCATCCAATTTATTTAAAATTAAAGTTAAAATGTGGTTATTGGATACATGTTTTTATGACTTGAAGAAATATTTTAATTACAAGACGTTTTAATTATGTAACAAATTGTTGACATTTTTTGTTTTTATTTTATCTGTTTTATATTTTTATTATTTTTTTTATTACTAAAGCACTGACAATACCTTTAAACCTAACATTATAATAATTTGTACTAATTGTGCACGCCTGGACGAGGCAGAATGTACTGGAGCTATTACTTTATTATTAAGACCTTACCGACATTCCTGCAAATAAATGATTTATAAACTAATTAGACTAAAATGTTGCATACATGTAGGTGCTACACCTGTAACAAAACATTGGCTACTTTTTACCTCCTAGGTAAATGAGTTTTCCCATGAGATAGAAATAACCTTTAAAATTTTTCAGAGAAATAACGCGAGCGAAGCTGCTAGGTTACTCGTGCCGCAAGTGCGGACCGGGCGTCTACAGAGGTCAGTGCTTCAGCAGTAGCCATTTCAATTGCACTTGTTAGCATCATTATTAGTCGTAGTTTTATACAACTATTGTTACATATACTAGACTTTTATATCAGCATCCCAGGAAGAGCTAGACGAGATTTATATCATTATTTACTTTACGCTTTTTTCCAGGATAAAAAGTAGCCTTTGTCCGACCCCGGGATACCATCTCCACCTGCGAGCTGAAGCAAACTATACTAATATTACAAATTCAAAAGTAACTCTGTCTGTCTGTTACATTTTCACGCCTCAACGGCACTTTAGACTTCATCATCATCATCAACCTGCCATCCACTGCTGGACATACTACTTTAGACATATCAGTACTAGCTGCTGCCTGCGGCTTCGCACGCGCATTTCAAGTAGCAGAGAGGTAAATAGTATCCCGGAGACGGACATCGTCCCCGGGATACTATTTACCTCTCTGCCAAATTTCACTGAGATGCGTTCAGCCGTTTAGTCGTAAAAAGGTAGCAGACAGACAAGGGTTACTTTCGAATTTATAATATTAGTATGGATTTAAACCAAGTTTTGAGTGAATAGAACCAAGGAATAATAATTTTCCCTAGAAACTTTACCACTCTTTTTAACCCCCTCAGAGGTTAATTTTTGTAAATTAGATTAGCCTATGTGTTATTCTAGAACTTTAACTATGTACATACCAAATTTCATCTAAATAGGTTAAGTAGTTATGGTGATATGTGGTAACAAACATTCACTCAAACTTTTGCATTTATATTAGTAGAACATAAACATGGACAATGAATAGGTACCTTGTTATCCATAGGCAGTACTCGCTTGGACTCGCAATCAGCTCGCCTCACCATGTCTTGGAACCGGTTGCAGCTCTGCAGCTGCGCGGTGCACAAGTAGCACACGGCGCTTCGACCTCCTGAGATCAACTGCAAGATTGAGGAGTTATAAAGGTCGTACCAACATAGTAGAAGTAAGAAATCAAATAATATCCCTTTTATAGTATGAGTAGGTATTTTATGTTTTACCTCAGCACCAGTGATTTTCTCAAATATTTCTTGCAGGGGGGTGTTCCGTAGGTCGAACATTCTACTGTTGGACCCTAGGCACGCTCTGCACACAGTTTTGTTGGAGTTAGACATTAATAGATTGCTGGTTGATTTGGATTTATTGTACCGGCGGCGGCGGCGGCGACGCGACGACGGCGGCCCGACATATGGACCGGTACTGGGGCGAGGGCAGATGCATAAAAGAACTAATCGGAAAAGATAGAAACGAGGTGGAATATGTGTAAAGACATTAACGCTGACGCAAAATAATATTTTTCTCTAATCGGCATTTTCCGAAGGAAATTCATTGGGAAATATTGCTATTTCCACGTAAGTTCCACGCGCGGTCAATTCTTAGCGCGATCACATTGACAGGATATTTCTTCTTCTTCTTCTTGTCAGATGGCTTCTGCGACTGGGTTGTCGCAATTTCGCCAATGTCCGTCTCATGACAGCATCACAAGCTTTATGGATTGCACTTTTTAATAAGGTACATTAAAAACTTATTAGTATTTATAAAAGAAAAACATTCACACCAAACAAAAAAAACACCTAATAACTACAAAACAGAACAAAAGGAAACAGTGCTACAATAACTTAAACTTGCAAAATAATTAAATTTACAATAAATAAACACAAAGGAGCTACTACTACTACTAATTACAACTTTATATCATTATTATATACAAATTTACAAATGGCATAGTTAATTTTAGGGGAAAAGCATAGAGATAAAATACATTTCATAGAAGTTGGAAGGGGGACTTCAGGGGGAAGGGAATCGTATAAAGAAATAGAAACAATAGGGCAACTGAAAAAAATGTGGTCCACGTGACCTTCATCTAAGCCACACTCACATAAGGAATGGTCCCTGATCCGAAGTCTCGCCAGGAAGACAGGAGTGCAAGAATGACCTAGCCTTAGCCTGCAAATTGTCGAGGTGGTAGTTTTATTAAATTTTCGAAACTTAAAAAACCACGGAGATCGAGGGATGTCCGGCTGGACATCGGCATAATACTTGCCTTTAACAAGTTTTGAGGCATTCCAGAGGTCTGTCCAAGATTTCTGGAGATAAGTTTTAGGAAGGAGGCATAAGTCGTGGCAGAATGAATGGAAATGCTCAAGCGAACCTAACTGCACCGCTGCTTTCGCACAAGAATCAGCAGATTCATTACCTGGAATTCCAGAATGACCTGGGACCCAGGCAAGAACTACATCAATGCAGAGATTATTGCACTCATAAAGGGCCTGACGAATTTGAAGAACCAGAGGGAATCGTGATATGTCTCCAAAAGGATTAGAAATAATTGATTGGAGGCAACTTCTAGAATCAGAGAAAATTATAGATTTGTTTAATTTATGAGATTTAACAAACAGAATAGCTTGTAATATAGCAACAGCCTCACCAGTAAAAACCGACGAGTAGGAAGGGCATTTAAAACTTAGCGTAATATTTGTAAAAGGCATCCAAACCGCTGCACCAACCTCACTATCTGTTGATAACTTAGACGCGTCAGTAAAAATAGAGTGCCACCCACAAAATTTTGTATCAACTTCCGAATTAAATATTCCTCTCGCATCAACAGAATTCTTAAATATACCAAAATGCAATAAAACATGTGGGCGGAAAACCAGGGCATCATAAGGAGTGGAATATAAAGGGTTAGTTGGAAACTGCATAACAGGATATGGAAATTCTGAAAATTTTTTGAAGCTACGGAGTAGACAGGGAATTTTCTCAGTATATCGGAATAAACTAAGAAGATGGTTTAGTTTTGGGAGAAGAGGGTGATTAGAGTTTTGAGCTAGTTTGAATAAAAATCTATCGGAAAGAAATTGTCGGCGCAAAAATAATGGAGGTTCGCCACACTCAACCTGCATAGCATTTATAGGCGAAGACTTCATGGCACCAATTATTATACGTAAACATTTATATTGGATTTTGTCAATTTTGTCAAAACCTACTTTGTTGCACATGCTAAGAAGGAAGGAGCCATAATCAAAATGACTCCTTACTATCGCATTATATAACAATTTCTGGGTGTATGGGTGAGAGCCCCACCAAACACCGGATAGAGACCGGAGTATATTTGTATTTTTTTCACATTTTTGGGCAATTGAAATAAAATGTTGAAAACCCGTCATTTTAGAGTCCAACGTTATGCCTAAAAATTTTGCATGACTGGCTATAGGGACAGTGTCACCATTAATAAAAATATTTACAGGCGGGACTATTCGTTTTTTAGTGAAGATGACAGCAGAACTTTTTGCCGCAGACAGAGACAGACCATGATCTATAAGCCAGTCATTGAGGTATGATAGAGCTGAATTGATTCGGGTACTTGCCTCATCAAGGGAAGAAGATGATATGTAGAGAGTTAGGTCATCAGCATATTGTAATACATTACAGAAAGAATCAACAGTCTGGTCAAGATCATATGTATAAAGGCTATATAGTAGAGGACTTAAGACAGAGCCCTGAGGTAAACCCTTCCAGACTAACCTAGGTGGAAGGAGCCCATGGCAAGATTTAATGACCACTGATCTTTCCAATAGAAGGTTACCAATAAATCGGACCAGCTTCTCGGGAACACCAAGTTGATGAAGCTTCCTCATAAGTAGCGGAAGTTGGACGCTATCATACGCAGCAGCAATGTCGAGGAATATAGCTACGAGGTATTTTTTTTCTTTGAAAGCTATATGTATATCTGAAATTAATAAACTAAGGTTATCTAGAGTTCCCATGCCTTTTCTAAAACCAAACTGAGTTTTAGAGAGGATAGATCCATTTTCAGACCACCATTGTAGGCGGCGATTGACCATCTGTTCCGCCACTTTGGCCATAACTGACGACAACGCTATGGGCCTACGACTGGATGGATCCGAGGGATCTTTGCCAGGTTTGAGGATAGGTACAATAATTTGGGACTTCCACTGATCCGGTATAACACCAATATCAAAAAATTTGTTAACTAGAGACAGGTATACCTGTTTAGATTCGGTGGAAGCTTTAACAAGAAAAGAATAAGGGATTTTATCTATGCCAGGGGAAGAGTCTGTCAGTCCGTCAAGAGCAAGAGTCAGTTCACTAAAAGAAAAAGCGGCGTCTAAGCCGTTAGTGGAAGGAAGAAAAGAAGGGGGGGATGGAATAGAATTCAAAGAAGGGGCAGAAGGGGGAGCAAGTTTATCTGAAAAGGCCTCCAACCAAGAAGAGGGATCATTAGCTGTCAGATTATCAATTGCACAAGACCCTCTAAAGCGCCTTATTTGCCTCCATACAAGTGATGAAGGAGATCTAGGAGATAGGCTTTCACAAAAGCTTATCCAGCCTTGCTTTTTCTTTTTAAAACACAACTTTCTAAATTTTGCCGCTGATTTTTGATAACTCAAATAATTTTCCATGGTCATAGAACGACAATAAGCGTTCTCAGCAGACTTACGCTCAGCAATCGCCGCTGTGCATTCTGAATCCCACCATGGGGTGGAAACCTTAAAATCACGGGAGGTCTTTTTTATGGGGACATGGCGGTCTGCACATGCAATGATACAGTCGACAAATTCACTATAGGAAGAAGCAGGGGAATCTTCAGATATAGAAAAAGATTCCAAACTAGAATCCAGCGAAGATGAGTAAGATGACCAGTCAGCATGAGTAGTGATATATTTTGAACATGGAATGGGGTTACGAAGTGGAGTGACGCTATTAGACTTATTAATGGAGAGAACTATAGGAAAGTGGTCGCTACCAAATGTGTGAGGTAAGACTTGCCACAAAATATCAGGAACAAGTGATGAAGAACAGAGGGAGAGATCAATAGCGCTTTTAGGATTTTGATTGGGAAGAACCCTGCGGGTAGGTGACCCATCATTAAGAATGCAGAGGTTAGCTTCATCAATAATTTCTAGAAGGGAAAGACCAAACAAATCAGAGTGACTGTGACCCCAGACAGTGTTATGCCCATTAAAATCTCCCATGATTACCTTAGGAGAAGGAACGGAAGAGAAGAGAAGAAGGATATCCGAAATCATAGTGGAGTTGGGATGAGGAATATATACAGATATAAAAGATATACCAAAGGACTTGACACCAACGGCGTTGATGTCAACGGTAGGGTGATTTGAGAGAAGGAAAGGGAACGCCGTACTAATAGAGCGCTCCCGGCATGCCCGTCAGCTCTGTCCGCTCTAAGACAAGAGAACCCTGATATCCGGAAATGGGAACCAGGCTTCAACCATGTCTCCGAGACGGCAATTACTGACGGGCTATATGTATTAATTAAGTGTGTGAGTTCATGACGTTTGGCTCGTATGCTTTGACAGTTCCATTGCAGAACAGTCAGAAGATTCATTCTGGGAGGTTATGGATATAAGTTGTGACAATTTTGAAGCAACGTTGTTCGGTAAAGGAAGTGAATTCGTAACAATTATGTTTATGATTAAATTTAAAAGAGTTTCTAACATGTTATTATTTTGGGAAGGTTGGTTGAGTGCACAACCATTAGGCTCCAAAGAGGTCGGCGTAGAAACAATATCTCTATGGGCGACCTTATCGTAGGTCCTAACTGGTGAGAAAGAAGGTTTTGGGGAGGCGTAAACAGTTTTAACATACGATCGCGTAGGTTGTGGGACAGGTCTTCGAGAGGATTGTGGGGGAGATTGGGAGAAAAGGTCTTGGGAGAATAATTGGTCTTGAGCAACTTCTGTATAAGGGCGTGAAACTCTTGGGAATCGGGTAGAAGCCTCCTCATAAGAAATACAATTTTGCGCCATAACAGCCTTGATGGAACGTTGCCTCACTTGCTCCGGGCAAACTTTGCTGGTAGCAAAATGCCGCCCTGAACAGTGCAGACAAAAGGCTTCCACCTCAGGAATGTCGCAGCTGTCTCCAGGGTGTTCTTTAGAACACTTGAAACACCGTGGATGTGATCTGCATTGCATTTTCGTGTGACCATACCTGCAGCATGAGTGACACTGGATCGTGGGGTAGGTGTATAATTCTGCTGGCAAGGAGTTATAGTATAGGAATATTCTAGGTGGTAGGGACTGACCTTTAAATGTTACAACAACTGTTTGAGTTGGAATCCATGTAGCTTTGCCTTCATCCAAAACTTTTCGGTTTAAGCGTCGGGCTTTTAATATTATTCCGCATCCAGTGGGAACGACCGTGTCCTCTACGAACTCCTGCATAGGTAGGTCAGTAGGGACCTGGCGAACCAGTCCCATGCGTGTAACGTTGTAGGTTGGGATCGATGCGACCATCTTCGACATTGGGAGAATTGAGGATTCAAGGAAGCTGTTAGCAGCCTCAAAGGTTTTAAATATCACTGATATTTTGTTCCGACCTACCTGCTTCACACCTTCTGTACATATACCCTTAATTTCATTGTTTGCTAAAAACTTACCGAATTGTATGGCCTTAATGGTAGTGCCCGCAGCAGGCTCCGGCTCCACACGGGAAACATTGACGATAAATGGGCCTTTATCAGATTCGGAATAGGACAGATTATTAGCGCCCACCACAATGGATGGGTGAGTGTATACTGTCTGTAAAGACGGTACCGTAAGGTTGGCGGTAGATTTTTTCGCAGGGACGGCGGCCTGGCTATCAGCCATCGACCTGCAGGAGTCAGCCTCAATCCTTCTCTTGGTCCCTTTTGAATCCCTAGGATCAGGGGGTTCCGGGGGGATGGGGGGGACGGTACTACTCCCGTCCATGTCCATGACGGACACGGACACGAGCGGTCACGGGATAAACTATATATATATTAAAATAGTACCTAGGTACCTACTAAAATAAAAAAATAAAGAATTTGGAAACTAAATAAGTTAATTCTAACTAAACCAAATGAATTTTCTTTGTAAATAACTAAAAACTGAAAAAATCACGCAAATTTTTCGTTCGCTTGTTCCGCTGTCAATCGACCAACCGACAGGATATTTCAGCGATGCTCTTACACAATTGACTCAAGCAAGAGTTTTAAACATAAAAAAAATGTGTAACCTACCTAGGGTAAGCGGCTTAGTTCTTGGCCAGTTAAAGAAATTAGCTCACTCATTTCTGTAAAGTATGCGCTTTCGAAATGCCTTTTTATCATTATCAGTTAACAAGATAGTGCTAATACCATTGATTAAATACTTACAAATAAAATTCAGAAAGATATATCGAATAAATCTTAATTTCAATGAAAATAAAATATGACACGGTTTTACAGAACTTAGCCACAAAATACAGATAATGGACACGTTTAGGCACTCATACATATGCATATCATACATATGCATGCGTTACCTTCAGAGATATAAAATAGATTCGGTAACCTACTTAACTAAACAATTATTACCTATCTTCTTCCTCGAATAGCAACCAAGTAATACTCTGTAGAGGTGTAGAAGAGTCTGAGTCTACATTGTGTTAGCAACCATGATGGAGTACTTATCATCTGCAAGAATATTACTTTTGTGTTAAGTTGGGAATCCCAACTTAACACAACACAATCCCAACTTGGGATGCAGTTTTTGTGGAAGGTACCTACTGCTTTGGGCATCCACCCACAACATTAAAGACGGCAACCTTTACAAGAATCACACAGTAGAGTATTTCTAAATCAGGAGATAGACAGTTGAAATTTTCAGAGAATGTGTATTTCTCTTGCCGCTATAACAAAAAATAATCAATTCTTTATTGACAAAGAAAATTACAATTCAATAATAAAAACAAATTATTAGAACTAGTATTTACAATTGAAACAATTAAGCTAACTGCAGACTGTTGCAAACAATCTACAGGTAGCTCAACTGATCCATATCAATACCAAAAATAATAAAAATTAAATAAATATCAAAATTAAAGGGAGCTCCCATACAACTAAAGTGTTTTTTTAGCTATTGTTGCTCATAATTTGTCAAGGTTTTATCTCTTGAACTACAATAGGTGGCACATAAAACTTTCTATAAATAAGTAACAATTCAACTGTAATTAATAACAACAAATACTATAAATAAAATAAAGTTGAAAATTTAAAGGGATCTCCAAACAAGTGAAAATTAGATGTTCTTCGAAAAAGTTGGCCGATTTTTAGGGTACGGAGCCCTTCGTGTGTGAGTCGACTCGCACACAAAGGGTTCCGTAGGTTTATTTAAGATTTTCTTTTCTGTGCTAACTTAATATCCTCTTTGAATTGTTAAATCTGTAGCAAATGTGTAACTTAGTAAGCCTATGCCAAAAACTGAAAAGTGCTGATTATTAGGGTTCCGTACCCAAAGGGTCAAAACGGAACCCTATTACTAAGCCCCCGCTTTCCGTCCGTCCGTCCATCCGTCTGTCACGTGGCTATATCTCATGAACGAGAGAGAGGTAGACTGTTAAAATTTTGGAATTTATTTTATTTATTTATTTTACTTCTCTTGTCGCTTGAACCACTTACAAAAATATAAAATAAAATACATATCAAAATTAATGGGGGCTCCCATACTATAAACGTGTTTTTTTGCTATTTTCGCTCTTAATTTGCAAGGCTTTATCTCTTGAAATACAATATGTGTAACGTAAAATGTTACATTTATTATCCATAAGGATTTTCAGTGGTTAGTTTTACGCTAAGGAACTCTAAAATAAGTCTTACGTTGCGCTTTTACTACCTACTGCTAGATCAGGTGATCGGCGCCTGCCTCGCCGCTATTGGTCCTCGTGATCGAGCGAGTAAAAGCGCGCGATGCGTACGTGACTAAACACAAGGTTAACAAATTCCTTTGTCTTGGCGCGCACTTAAATAGCCGCCGAACGATGCCCCGTCGTTCATTCCCTCGCCTTGCATTTCAAGAGACACGTTCTCACACAAATATTTACCTACCTATCTAGGTAACCTAAAGTATCGTGTAGTGGTCTTAAACCATGTTGTAAATCACAATTAGTACTACAAGTGTAGTTATCCCCAAATTGGGTAAGTGTGCACAATATTACTGTTTAGGACCTACTTACCTATTGTATTTATTGTTTGTGTTTTGCATCATCTAGGTTTCATTTCATGCCTGTGCTTCCTCTTCGTAAAACCTAGCTTAGCTATGCTATCACGCTAGTTACTTATTGTAATACCTACCCAGGTACATGTTTTACCTGCGGCTTGGCTTGTATAAGAATCTTACCTAAATACTACCTATCTTTTCATGTGCTAGTATTCTTTGTACACTAATGTTCTACCTTCAATATTACCTTTGTAAACTCCGCTCTGCTTGTTCTCATGGCCACCACCACATTATACTCATGCGGTTTCCTTAGAAGTAGCTTCGTTTCGCTGTCGCCTTCGGACTTTCGCCGTGGTGGTCATGGACAAGAACACATAAAGCTCAACATATGTTATAACATGGACATTGATTCCAGAGTTCCAAGCTTGGGCTTAAAGAAGTCGGAATGGCGCACCAGCTCCATCGGCGGACGTGGGGACGTTTATTTCCCATCCGTCGACCTGCGGACATCTGGTCGCGCCACGTCGTCAGTTTCCAAGCTTGGGCTTAAAGAAGTCGGAATGGCACACCAGCTCCATCGGCGGACGTGGGGACGTTTATTTCCCATCCGCCGACTTGCGGACATCTGGTCACGCCACGTCGACAGGGTTCAAGTTTTGGATTAAAAAGGCTGGCATTGCGCATCACCTCACTCGGCGGACGTGGACCTTTACTCCCCTTCACCGACTTTGAGGCGACCGGCAAAGATATCCTCCTGGAACCACACCCCTTTATCGGCGCTCACCCTGGACCCGGACCTACGGCCCTACGTTCTTCTAGAACCTCCGCTACAGGGAAATGCCGTAGAAAGTGTTGAGCGAAAGTTAGGCGGGCCATAGAACTTACGACCTACCTTCATTATAAAAGGTTTAATAAATTTTCATGTTAACGTTCCTACGTCTGTGTTTATCATTTTATCCAAACCCACGTAGGACGCTACATACGTTACATATGTTAACACATGAAACTTTTTATATTAGGTTACACTTAGACTGTAATAATAACAAAAACTGTAGGGTAGTGAGTGAAGCCAATGACATCCAGTAATCGTCTTTTATTGATAGACAACACGTTTACATGCTGAGTCTTATACGTTGACAAATAGTTACTGTCTAAAGCCCTAACAAGACGTCGAGGGTGGACTGCAGGGATATTACTAATTCGTAGACTGCAGGTAACTATCGCACCCCCTAGCCTATAAACGTAGGCTAAGCTAAGACTTCTTACTAGAGGTGCGGGAGGGGACTGCAATCTGGCTATCGCTCTCCGTTACCTTGACTCGACTATATACTAGAAGACTGCATTGTACGCTATCGCTCTAGCACGGTCGCTAGCCTAGTGCTGTTTGTTGTGTGCGTGGCCGTATTTATATGCATCGAGAGAGGTGGGGCGCGCGGTACTCGTACTCGTAGTAACTGTTATTTCTTCTGTGCGGAACCAGTTGAGTGAGGCGGCATACCTCTGGAGTAATAGTGTTCTGTGCGGCAGACTACTGTGCGAGCCAGGCGAGCATTCGGATCCGTGCATAATAGATACTTATGTAGGTTGACTAGCTACAAAACTAAAAATAAAATAAAATTTATAGGGGCCGCCGAACAAGTAAAAATTTGATGTTCTTGGAAAAAGTTGCCTGATTTTTACGGTATGGAACCACTACGAAGGGTTGGCGGTTTAATCGTATAGTTTTTGGCCACTCCTTATTTTGTATGGAAAACAAATAAATGTAATAATTATAGATTGAAAACATAAAGAACTACATAAATGTGATCAATAATTTAATTTTTTTATGTTTTAAAACGATTTTACATTAAATGTAGTATTGCTAAGTTATTTTTACTGTTTTGAAACAAACTCAAAAAATTTCCCACCACCAACTGCTCACGGTTTAATATTGTGAGCGGGTAAATTCTGACTTATAAGTTGGAATCAAAGTTTAATACCAAAAATAAACTGCCAAGTGCGAGTCGACTCGCACACGAAGAGTTCCGTACCGTAAAAATCAGGCAACTTATTCAAACATTTTCATACATCAAATTTTCATAATATAACAAAGAAAGCATTAGATACTAACATATCTAATAAACGCTTCATCGACTGAAATACGTACCAGATTTATGGAAAATTGCGGAAGTAATCATGATTACAAAGCCAGGATAACCACCTCAAGAGACTACATCCTACAGACCAATCTCTCTGCTACCAATCATGTCAAAACTATTTGAAAAGCTGTTCCTAAAAAGACTTAAACCAATACTAGACAAAAAGAAACTCATTCCAGAGCATCAATTTGGTTCAGAGAATAACATTCTACAGTAGACCAAGTCCACAGAATAACGAATCTAGTTAAGAAAACACTGGAAAATAAAGAAGTCTTTACTACAATCTTCCTCGATGTTGCACAAGCTTTCGACAAAGTATGGCATGCAGGCCTGATAATACAGCTAAATAGTGTACCTACCAATAGTATAAATAGAATACGTAGAAATAATTAAATCAAATTTAACTAGAAGAGCCTTTAGAATAAGGCGAGAGGATCCTTACTCTGAAATAAAGGAAATCAAAGCTGGAGAGCCACAAGGAAGTGTATTGTCCGGTCTTATATCTATTATACCTCTACTCATGACATCCCTGAACATGAAAGCAACACCATCGCAACTTTTGCCGATGACACTGCTATAATAGCCACTGGAAAAACGCATGCAGAGGCAGCCGAGAAGGTTCAAGTTGCGGTTAATAAAATACACAACTGGACCAAATCCTGGCGTATAAAATTAAATGAATCGAAGTCGAGTCACATCAACTTCACAAATAAAAGAGATCAATATCATCCAGCTTTCATAAACAGGGCCATAATACCATGCGAAAATACAGCGAAGTATTTGGGCTTGACATTAGACGCGAAGCTACACTGGAAAGCTCACGTCAAATAGAAAAAAGAGGAACTAGAGATCCCCTACAAAAAGATGTATTGGCTGATTGGAAGAAATTCTACTTTAGCAGTACACAATAGACTTCTATTATATAAACAAGTCCTCATGCCAATCTGGACCTATGGAATACAGTTCTGGGGCTGTACAAAAAGGACAAATGTAGCAATCATACAAAGATTCCAAAACAAAGTACTTAGGTCAATTGTTAATGCTCCTTGGTACGTAAGAAATGACGATATTCATCGGGACCTAAATATTTAATTTGTCCACACAGTCATACAAAAATACGCAGAGGCTCACGAACAGGCTTCATCGTCATGTGAACGTCGAGGCAATCCAGCTCCTCGACAACACGGACATCGTGAGAAGGCTCAAAAGAACAAAACCTTTTGAGTAAGTGTAGTGATAATAATAGTGTATGTGCATAAGTGCTATCTTAAAGAACACATGAACAAAGTGTCTTCACCTTAAGGTGAAGACATACTTAAGTATAATAAGAAAAGTGCCAATGGACACGTTCTTAGTAATATGTTGTTCTACGGCTAGATTGTAATTATACTCTAGTGTATTTAACATTAATTTAAAACGTGATTACTAGACAAAAAAAAATTATTAACAATAAAAATAATATTTTTAGTATATGTTATTTATTAGTCAAAGTGTTACATAATTAAAGAAAGTTTATGGTGTTTACATATTGTAGTTCAAGAAATACAGCCCTGACAAATTAGGAGCAAATATAGCCAAAAAAATCACGTTTGTTGTATGCCCCTATAATTTTGATATACATATGTTTAACTTTTATTTAAATTTATTTGATGTTATAGCGACAAGAGAAATACACATTATTTGAAAATTTCAACTGTCTACATCTTACGGTTCATGAGATATAGCCACGTGACGGACGGACAGCGGAGGCTTAGTGATAGGGTTCCGTTTTGACCCTTCGGGTACGTAACCCTAATAAGTACTTTTTTATAAGTACTCAATACAATAAAACGTATTGCTTGTGATGTGAACGCTTTCGCTCATTATTACTGATTTAATGAGAAAGTGGCTAAGTACCATAATGTATATGTGACACAGTTTTTGGCCACCATATTATGGTGGCCAAACACTGTGTCAAATATATGTACAATTTTTTTGGATATTACTCTCAATGAAATGAAAATGAAATATCGGTTTGTTGAAATAGACCCTACCAATTGCTTTGTTTATTTATAAACGAAACGAAGGGAACCTAAAGTTTGTAATTTTGATTTTTCCTCGTTGCGATGGTGAATTGTGCAGTGCCTTCATGCAAAAACGATTCCAGAAGACAAACCAAACAAAAAAGCAACGTTACTTTCCACCGGTAAGTACTATTTAATTCATAAAACTTGTTTTACGTACTTCCCATCACGTAACTTTTGGCGAGATTCATGCGTATAGTGTTTGTATTACCTATTACCTCCTTTCTATAATTTTCCCTTTAGGCATAATGCCCTACGAAGATAGGGAACCTTCAACAAACTAGAAAGTCTTTTTATTTTAATGATTGTTTGTTTTCAACACAAACAACAGGTTTCCTAGAAACGAAGAACTCCTGAAGAAATGGGTAGACGCTGTGAAGCGCGCCGACTGGGAGCCCACGATACGCAGCTTCGTCTGCTCCGCACACTTTCCAGAACCCTCCATGTATCTCAGCAAAAGCGGCCTTCGGAAACTAGTTCAAGACGCTGTCCCCGAATTACTGATACACAACGAACCACAGAAACGGAAGAAAAAGAAAACCAAATCAAAGTCTAAAGTTACCAAGACTAATACCTCAGAAAATAAAACATTCTCTCTAGATAAAGTCAAAAAAGAATACGAGCCAAGAACTGACTCGGATGCTAACAGAAAACTGAAAAAAAGGATTGTAAACCTCACCAAACTATCCAAAAGACGAAGGTTGCGTTGTAACGCGCTCTACGCCAGTCTCAACAGAATCCGTAAGAAGGTGACAAATGTGGTAGGGACGTTGAAAGGCTTACAATCAAAGATAGCAGAAAACGAGGAGTTAGGTCGAGTCCTGGAGAGCTACGGGGTGTCTCCAACGGAACTGTTCCAAGGGCTGGGGAACCGGGAGCGGTCAGCATCGCCTGAGGCTCAGGATGAGGAATTCTTCTATGCTGAGGTATGTTAAGCAGCGGACAAAATGTTCAGGGTCTCCACCCTGAACATAATAAGGCAGTGGAAAGGCTTACAACCATTTATAAGATAAAATGATAAAAACGAATATGGTACTTATCAGGGGAGGCCTGTGTCCAGTGAACTAGTATAGATAGATGATTTGTTGATGATGTGATCCTTCTAAATCCAGCTTCTATCTATGAATTGTATTAAGCAAGTGTATCAGTTAAGTAAGTACCCATAACTCAAGGTCTTAGCTTAGCTTTGGACTAGATGCTTGTGGGTTGTACTAGAAGTATTGGATTGACACTTCAAATCATCATGTCATCTTCTTGTGCGCAGATCCCAGACGAGCTGGCAGCCAGTCATCCCCCCACCAAGCGCCATATCATGGTGCATACGAGCAGCTATACCCCCTTCCCGCTAGACTCTCCCCCGCCGGCCCCCGCCGTGGAGGTATCGGTCGTAAAGACGGAGGAAGCCTCTCCGCCAGCCTCGCCAGCTCCTATTGGTAACTTGGTTTCTCTTTGATCTGATTCTAATGCTGAGTAGGAGAAGTTCACTGCTGTTCTGGCATGGGAGTGTTCGCACGTTTACAGACATTACATAACGTTAGTATGGATAAAAGTAGAGATATTAATAAAATATAGTAATGCAATGGAGACTTTAAATCTGTTATTTTATTTTCAGACATCCCCGACGTCCTGGAGCCTGTGTTTGTGGACACCAACGCGGCGTGTCACGTCTGTCTGCAGAGTAGTTCGCCGCCCGTGACTGCGCTCGAGGCGGAGTTGCGGCCGCTCTACGAGCAACTGGCTGATACTAAGGTATAGTACGTGTGTGGCCTTTGTTTGGTTGCTATTCCGGGCAACTGCTGCTCTAAAAGCTGATTTTTAGGGTATCGGAGATCGGTTTCGAAACCCGTAGGCATCGCTTTTTTGTCCTTTTTTGAAAAAGGGGGGGGGGATAATTTTCAAAAGGGGGGGCTACCTACCTCACCGAGTAGGGTATCAAATGAAAGGTATAAATATTTCAACACAGTTTTTCAAATTTCTGTAGGTTTTATATACTTTTTGAAACAACTCGAAAATTTTTCTATTATTCTGTAGAGGTATAATCCAGTTTGCTAACCGATACATCTGAAATGTAGGTATCCTTTAATTTTTTGGTATTCATCAAATAGCAAAGTCTCTAAATATCCTAAATGTCCTGTGGGGGCATACTCTTCACAATAGTTGGTAAGTTCACTAGTAGTCTGCCGGTCGGCTGGTGCGCGAGGTCTGCCGGTCGGCTGGTGCGCGAGGTCTGCTGGTCGGGCACAAACTTTTTGCAACCATTAATATACCTACCACTAAAGTTATTTATTTAAAGCGAATGAATGAATGAAAGTGTTAAAATACGACTGTGAGAAGTATGTACAAACTAACCGTAAATAAAGTCAGGCTTGAAGATGAAGATGCATGTTGTATCCTTCCAGCTGTGCGAGTCCCCCGCGCTGGGCCTGTGCCGCGCCTGCCGCGCCGTGCTGCGCCGCTGTCGGGCCTTCGCGGAGCTGGCGCAGAGGGCCGACAGCTTTCAAACACAAAGTACTACATCATTCTTAAATAATAGTTAAAATGGTTCCCATAGGTTGGGACAGCTTAACTTAGGAGCAATATATATAAGTGTATTCTTTGTTTTATAATGTACATGTAAATTTTAAGCTTTATAATTTGCCTTAAATTTTCAGTCAATTTTATTTATAGTGACAGTCAATATGTATTAAATTATACAAAAAGTAAATCCGTTATTGGCCGTATGTTTTGCGAATAAGCTTGTAAATTTTTAGTTCTTATGGGCTGTCAATTTTGTTTCTTAAATAAATAAATAAATTCTTGCATCCGATCCGAATCCGTGATAATGCGGTTGCATTATCTATTGTTGCTCACGCATTTATCCGATCTAGTTAAATCTAAGCACTTCTGGCATCGATCACGTTATTCGCCGAATCATTCCGAATTGCAGACTCACGAATGCCAACGAGAAATCGAACGTAGTTCGTAAACTACCATTACATACAATTATGTACCAGAGCAGGACTTTTGGCGGTTGACAGCTTCGTTTCAGCTTTTCTGTGGGTGTGGACGGGTTTGATGCCTCAATGAGACTCTTCAGCCCCGTCTTGTGTCTGGCCTCTTCTGTGGCCGTGCAGTGTGTTCCACAGTCTCTTCTTCCTGGTAGCAGCCACGACACAGGCTGCCGTCTGTGTAGTATTTAGCTTATAGGGAACAATGTTCCAGCGCAATGAATAGATTACGTGCCTACTCAAACAAACTAAGTGCAAAGATTGCTTTGCGATAACGTCGGGCGAAAAATACCTAGGCTTAAGTGTGGGCCTGCAAGCTCTTTGCAAAACTTGCGTTAAGAAATCCTACATGATACTACATTATTACGAAAAGCTGCTGTTATTGTTGTCTATGTGACACCATCGCTCCATACATACTCCAATAACTAATCTATCTACGAACCCAATGCCACCAAACTATGGATGTGCAAGTTGAGGCATTCTTATAGAAAAGTAAAAGATCATAAAATATTATTTCATTTTCTCAGGTGCTGTTACTGAAATCAAAATGGCTGAGGAGTTATAGCTACAGGACTGAAGGTGAACAAAATATTATTTCATTTTCTCAGGTGCTGTTACTGAAATCAAAATGGCTGAGGAGTTATAGCTACAGGACTGAAGGTGAACAGAAGAATAATAAATAAATAAAATAAATAATGCTGGATAATCCACACAGCAGCAACTAGCCCTAAGCTAAGCAGATCATTGCAGCTCATTGAATAAAGCAAGAAGACTAGAGGAAGAAATGTAGATAATGGTGTTGATTTACATACAGCTCAAATAAATTAACCTTAGGGTACTTCTAAATATTAGCAAGTAGGTTCTGTCCGCGGCTTGGCACGCTTTGTTTCTATGGAAAAAGGTTATTTTCATCCCATCTATTCGAAAAGGACGACTTGGTTCACCTCTAAGTGCACCCAAAGGTGGTGTTTTCTATAAGAAACGTTTAGCGGGCAGTAATGAGTTTTTAATCATCTTTATAAGTGCGCCGCAATCATCTTTCCGCGCACTTTTTGAATTTGGAACATCTTAGTGTTCAGCGCCAAAGAAATCGAACGCAAATATTGTTTGAATAAAGACTGGCTGGTACTACATCCAAACAACGAGACATCCAAACCTCACGTCACAATTTCCTCAAAATGAGCCAGAAACGGACATTATTTCAAACACGCAGAATATAAAATCTACAACAATCTCTATTCCTAATAAAACTGTAACAATAAATTTTCATAATTGCGAAAATGTCATAAATGTAAATATAAGTTTTTAGTTGTTTTATTATTAGATACTAAGTACTTATTTAATTTCAATTTAGTTGTTACTCTATGTTTTATTAAATAATAATATTACAATAAAATATGAGGCGCCTTTTATTTTCACTTATAGGGTGATGAAAAGTAGAGTGTATCTTAAGGGAGCAAAATAATATTTTTATACGAGTCAACTTTTGTTATTTATGCAAATTATAATATTATTGTTTTCTTAGTTTTAGTTATTTGTATTTACGTATTATTTTTGTTGTTTGTTTGTGTGTGCACCACGACAGTCTCCAGGCAGACCAGCGCTGTGTCTGCTCTACCATAGCAGTCATATGCTAAGTGGCAACCAACAGTTAATTTTCACCTACATATTAAGTAGGTATCTTATTCGTTTCTGTTCTGGCAAAATAAATATCTTTTTACTTTTACTTTACATTAGGAAATGAATTTCACAGATAAGTCACAATCATGTCAATAGTATATTTTTTTTTTTACATATTTTGTCCATTATTGCGTGATTCCTAACATTTGACATTCCCTAGCTAGAGCGAGATCACTGCTCTCCTACTTGTGGATTCTTATACAATGAAAAGCCAAAATAATGATGAAGAAAAATCGAACCCAAACCCCACATAAACCTACTGGATTATTTACTCGTAGGTCATTGCACCTTCAAGGTCAACGTGCCTTCGGGGTCATGCTAATTTCTACCAAAAACTTCTAGCCTGTTCACAAGACGGTTGAAGTCAGAATTCATGCTAAATAACCAGACAAAATACCAAGACTTTGAGACGCAAGCAACACAAAACAGACAGTAACGTCAAGTCAACTGTCAAAAATATAAAATTAAATTTTTCCGTTGACCGCTTGGTTACGCCGTGTTATTTTCATGTTCCGATAAATTGTAGCTGTTTATTTGTGTTTTGATTCAGTAATTATGTTATCATTTAATTTAAATTCGATAGGCTCGGCGCTAGACGAGCCGGGGAATGTAAAAAGTGGTGTAGATTTTTCAGGAAAGTCTCTGAAACTTGACACAGCAAAAGATGGTAATTATCGCTTTTATTTCCTTCCCAGCTTGCTATTTACCATTGTACATATATTCCTATTAAAGTCACATTTGGGTGTTCGATTATTTGTGTAAATCCTTCGTTTTCAAAACATAACCTAAACAATAAATCAGTTCCGCGATTAACTCGCTCAGGTTTGCCTGTTTTGCTTCAATATCTATTGATGTACTACTATGAGGCCTTTGCATTTGGTTAAATGCTAAAAACAGTGCATGTCAAACGACGGTGTATGTAAAATCAAAATATTCACTTTTGTATGTTATTTTGTTTATGAAAATATATGATTCTAAGGCAACCAAAAACTGTTGAACATAGCAGTGCTCAAAAATGCCGTCTTACACAGCCGACTTCATAAATAGGTTCATTGTATATTTTGATAATAAAAGGTTCACTATATTGTATGCCTATTTCCCCACAATCATCCAACCTGCTGAAGCTGAAGCAAATGAGATGCTAGTGTGTAGACATCATGAGGATGATGATGCTTACAAGTTAGATGAACTCTTCCGCAACCTAAGACAGAAGTGATTATAATTATTTGTAAATAGTTTCTGCCTGCGGCTTCACACACTTTGTTTCTATGGAAATGTTTTATGGTTATTTATGTCCCATGGAAACTGATTTATGGGATAAAAAGTAGCCCATGTTTTATTCCAGGCCTAGAAGTAGTAGGCCTACCTGTGTGCAAAATTTCAACCCAATCTGTTCAGTAGATTTGGTGTGAAGAAGTAACAAACATCCATCCATACATCCAAACATTCACATTTATAATATTAGTGTACACTGGCAGCTCGTAAGCTGATGCATGTATCTCTAGACTTGACCTCTTTGTTATTGGCAATATGTGTCTGGATTGCCACTTATCTGCCAGTGTCCAGTTCATGGGAATTTCATAGGCTAAAACTAAAGCTTGCTCAGTCCAAACTATTTTGAAAGAGTTCACTGCAGACTTGTTTTGTTGACATTTCTATGAGTAGAACATTATTTCGCCTCCGCAGCCCAGCCCATAGTAGACGCCATCAATGCGTGCAGCAGCCTGCAGTACCTGACCCTGACAGGCAACACGCTCGGCGTGGCGGCGGCCGAGGCGCTGGCTGGAGCCCTGGCGCAGCACCCCGAGCTGAAGGACGCGCGTTTCTCCGACATGTTCACAGGACGGATGAAGACTGAGATACCGCCGGCGCTGGTGAGAACCCTCCTTACAGAAGCTGATGGTAGCCTACAGATGACGCTAGAACCTAATAGCCCAGCCAAACGCTCCGTCTTGCCTGCGAGCATGCCTGCACAAACCAGTTTGCACGTGAAGGACGTGTTTGCACGTTGTTGAGCGTGCGTGTGTACGGCAAGACGGCAGCTTGCGCAGGGTCGGAAGCGCGTCTTGTCCAATTGTTGTCATGCTGGAGATTGGACTGCGCAGCCAAGACAGAGCGTGAAGCCGGGCTATAAGGCCGAGGCGTGAGAGAGGTACGCCTGCGCTGGTGATACATGCCTAATGCCTTTGATAACATGTTGCAATGACACCTCACCCACCTCCAAATCAGTGTATTGATATTATGTAAGTAAGAAACATAATCTTGTGAGAGAACGACTCGGATTTTCGCGACAACCCTTTCTTGGCCTGCACATAAGATATCCAGTTTTACATAAACATATTATGTTTAATTTTAAGTATTGAACCTACGTATTTATCACTTACTTGTTTCTGGGCTGGTTTCCGCAACTAGGCCACAGATGGGCCCATTTTGCGTGTAAAATTTATTACCCTATACTATTTGTCCTCAGAGCGCGCTCGGCGAAGGCATGATAGAGGCGGGCGCGCGACTCCGCTCGCTCGACCTCAGCGACAACGCGTTTGGACCGATAGGCGTGGAGGGACTCGCCAAACTACTGCAGAGCGATGTGTGCAGCGAACTAGAGGTACCCGCGCGTAGTGACGAGCATGTTGCTCCTATGCTAGGCATCATCGTACCAGCACGCTCGGCCGGCAGATTACTAATCGCAGTGAAGTTGTTAACTAATATACAAAAGGAAGATGCTGCTTCCTACGACAGGTTCCCTTAGTCGGCTTTAGTCGGACACCAATGACCGCCACTGCCACCAATGACTGCCACGGCTGCCAATGACCGCCACGGCCAGCAATGACCGCCACGGCCACCAATGACTGCCACGGCCACCAATGACCGCCACGGCCACCAATGACTGCCACGGCCACCAATGACCGCCACGGCCAGCAATGACCGCTAGTGTTAATACTAGTCTGTCTTTCCAGGAGCTCCGTCTAAACAACAACGGGCTGGGCATCACAGGCGGGCGCCTGCTCGCCGCCGCGCTGGCCGCGCGACCACGGCGGCTGAAGATATTCATAGCGGGCCGCAACCGACTCGAGAATGACGGCGCCAGGGCGTTAGCTGCTGTCTTTAAGGTGATCCGCTATATCTTGAAGGCCTGTGCAGGACCTATGCAGTCTATGCTATATCATCGCCGTGTACTTCCTCTGCTGAACATGAGGCCTCCTAACAAAGGGGGTTCTGCCATAGTCACCACGCGGCAGGTGGATTGGTGATCACAGTGAAGGTATTACAATACATCTGCGGAAGCTGGTGCCCTTCCTGGTAGCTTCCCTTAGTCGGCTCGCACGACATCCACGGGCTGAGCTGCAGGGGTTCGTACGCCACGACCGCCACGGCTGTGCCTTAATAAATAAAATAAAAATAGCCTTTATTGCCTCTAAAATTACAATTTAACAATAATTATGATGAAATGTAAGTGACACAAATAAGGTTCATAGTTAACCCGCTTACACCCGTAATTAATAATTATGAGTACTTTAAAAACTAATAATATTTATTTTTAATTCACTTATTCAGGGTTTGTTCAATTATTTGAACATGCCACCCTTCTAATAATAATTATAACAATTATGAGTTTTATATGAATACTTATTATGATTAATTTACAAATTATATTTCTTAAATAGATAATTATGAAGATAATAAATTCGTAATAGTTTTGTATTTACTACATATACTGTCTTTATACTATTGTGGGTTGGTTGTAATAAAAGAGAGTTTGTTTCACCTGACTGCGTCTAATCAATATACGAGACACGAGTACATTAAATTAACGTTTACAATATCTTAGCTACTGAAAACGCTGACTTCGCAAAACGCGTTTGCGCCGCGTACTTTATGCTAAACTGTGTCACTACAATAGTAACATCAATAAAATTTTAAGAGCCTTCATTAATTTCTGGTTGCTCTGGTTGGAGTTGGAGCTGCTCTTATCCATTGCTTTCCTGCTACGGCTGTGCCTTTTTTTTTCAATTTATTATATTTGTATAATTCCAGTCGATGGGCACGTTGGAAGAACTAGCGATGCCTCAGAACGGCATCTACCACGTCGGGATCTCTGCGCTGGCGGACGCCTTCCGGGACAACCAGCGGCTCAGCGCGCTCAACCTGAACGACAACACCGTGGGGGGGAAGGGCGCGGAGGCGGTGGCGCAGGCGCTACCTAGGTACGTAGGTAGCATGCTGTGCGTGGGAACCAACGTCCGTTGGTTCACCAGCCGAACTCGAAGGGAAGTGTTTGTAAACAAACCACCACACAATAAACTAAAACTCACCTGCTTGGCGTCGACTGAGATATGATTGTAAGCAATATTTACTGAAGGAAGGATCTCAAATAATAAATAATAAAAAGTATTTATTTTTTGTAAAAAGACACAGTAAACTTACATTCTAACGTCATATTATATCTAAATAGTTATACACCAATGAACCCTGTTATAAACGTAAGTTTGAATCCTCGCTCTAACTGAGAATCTTGTAAGAAGATGCGAGGGATCTCAGCTTCAATTAATTTCTAGTTAATAGTTTTATCGTTCATATATTTGTAACACAAAAACTACCTTAAATAGAACAAATAAAAATAAAAAATTATTAATACATTAATATCAGCTGAAAAGAAACCCTGTTGTGTTTGTATTAGGTCCTTACATATGAAATTGGCGTTTTTCGTACTGGCCACTTTAATCACAAATTTCTCCTCTTTGGTAAGGAATTCCAAATTCAAATTTGTACAGCTATAGACTCATGTATTTGTGCTTCGATGACCGTCATTCATTTGTTTTTTTTCTTCTGTTTTTTTCTGTTTGCGTCACTCATTTTACAAAATGGAAAACTTAAAATATCGCATTATTTACGAGTACGAGTTCCGCCGTGGCACTAGTGCTGCGGAAACAACTCGAAGGGTGAATGATGTGTATGGCGGTCGTGTTGCAAAAGAAAACACAGTTCGTTTTTGGTTCCAACGTTTTCGTTCTGGAAATTTTGACCTGCAGAACAAGCCCCGTGGACGGCCTGAGACTCAAGTTGATAATGAAGAGTTGAAGGCTATTGTGGAAGCGGATCCATCGCAAACCACGTCCGAGTTAGCTGCAGGCTGCGATGTTAGTGATAAAACTGTTTTAATTCACTTGAAGCAAATTGGGAAGATTAAAAAGCTTGAAAGGTGGGTACCTCACGAATTGACTGAAGCAAACCGGCAAACGCGCGTCGACTGCTGCGTTACATTACTAAACCGGCACAATAATGAAGGTATTTTAAACCGAATCATTACCTGTGATGAAAAATGGGTTCTTTACGATAATCGGAAGCGCTCAGCGCAATGGTTGGATCCTGGCCAGCCAGCCAAATCCTGCCCCAAGCGAAAATTAACCCCAAAAAAGTTACTTGTAAGCGTTTGGTGGACTAGTGCCGGTATTGTTCATTACAGTTTTCTCAAATCTGGCCAGACTATTACGGCTGATGTCTATTGTCAGCAATTGCAAACCATGATGGAAAAGCTAGCGGCTAAACAACCTAGGCTGGTCAATCGCTCCACGCCACTGCTGCTTCACGACAACGCTAGACCACACACTGCGCAACAGACGGCTACTAAATTAGAAGAGCTTCAATTGGAAAGTCTAAGACATCCTCCGTACTCCCCGGACCTTGCTCCAACAGATTACCATTTTTTTCGAAATTTGGATAACTTCTTGCAAGGGAAAAAATTCAACTCCGATGGGGCAGTCCAAATCGCCTTCAAAGATTTTATTGATTCCCGTCCGACTGGTTTTTTTAGTAAAGGGATCAATGAACTACCTATAAGATGGCAAAAGTGCATAGAAAATAATGGTTCATACTTTGATTAATTAAATATATTATATTAAAAAATATTCGACTTTTTGTTCCTCCCATACAAAACGCCAATTTCATATGTAAGGACCTAATATGTAGATAATGTATTATAATTTAGGTGTCTGCTTTAGTCTCCTGAGGTCACCAGTCTCATGGGAGTCTGGGCAACAGAAAGACGGCACAAGTGTAGAGTAGTATAGTAGCGTAGTAAAGTAGAGTGGTGTAGTAGCGTGTGTAGATTGTAGCTGTGGAGTAGTGTAAATGTGTGTTGTTTTGGTAAAATAAAGTATCTAATTGTGTGTGTTGTTGTGACAGTACTTTTAGAAGAGCTACCGTTTCACAGTAGTTTTTTTGACATAAGTAATCATTTACCATTATTGTACATTGTAATAAAGGTGATTTATTTATGAATAATTGCTCATTAATTTTGTTATATAAATAAGGGGCAATGAAGTATGAATGTCTATGAGCAAACGCAGTTTTACATTGGACTGATTGATAAATTTTCTTTGTTCTTCCTTTGTTCATCGACTGATAGTCAGGTGCTACTTTATGTTGATTTATAATGATATTTTGTATGAAAAGCTTTCGCACTGAGAGAACTTTACAATCACTATACAATTGTGTTGTGGGATACCTGATAGGTAGAGAGTGCGCGACTGAGCACTGCTCTTTGTGCTCTCTCTAACAGGAGCATGTGGGCAGTAGCTGCCCCGCCCCATGAAGCAACACAAATCGACAAGTTATGTAAATTGCATATAAAAGACGCGGCAACATAATGAATTTTAGATTAAGTATGGGTGATTTGTATACAAACATTCCACATCTAGTTTGGCTAGTGTATAAGTACCACATAGCACGACTCTACAGACGTCGCCTTGCCCCAAAAATAGTAAAAAAAAACAAAACGTTCTAAAATATTGTAAAAATTTAGACAAGTTCGGAACCGCTACAGATGCCTCTAACTAAAGGATGTGATTCTGATCAACGGTTTGATTTCCCTTGAATCCTTGTTCCAGACTCACGAACCTGAAACGTATAAACTTCGGCGACTGCCTGTTGAAGAGCAAGGGCGCGCAGACGCTCGCCAAAGCGTTCAGAGACAACAAACTACCACTAGAGGTGAGATTCACTTGTATTAAGACCTTTGCCAACTGCATTCATTTTTCTTCCTTTTTAAATCATTTATTTAGGGTTTGTTCAATTATTTGAACATGCCACCCTTGAAAAGTACACAAGTTATAATGAAAAGGACACAACAGAAAAATCAACAAATTGAAACAATTATTAGCATAATAGTGAAACATGGAACACAACCTTCACTCCGGGCACATTCCATGAGAGTGTGATGCGCTTCCTGAACTGTATTACACAACTCACAATAAGGTGCAGGAGATTTTTTCATTATTACGCAAATTAGTTGAATGCACGTGACCAGAGCGAAGCCTTAGCATATCTTTTACACTTTTCTACTTATCCCACTTTGCACCACTGCATTCATTTATTGTTTTATTGTTAAGAGTATGAGACAACACTGTCTTATGAAATGTTCTTTGGGTTGTCTGATGCGTCTCGAGGAAGGACATGATGCTTCGTTTTATTCACTAAAAGCGCGCACTTGCGCAGCCGTGGGCAGAAGTTGATTAACACTTTCATTGGCCACGACGCATATGCCTGGTTACGCGGATCGCCTGCGTGCCCCTGCAGGTCGCACCGCCGCGCCGGCGCTGACGTCTGTTAACATACTCTCTAACGACTCTACAAATGAGTACAATAAGTTGGTATGATAAGGATGATTGTTTGTTTGTTCCAGTCTGTAGACCTGAGTCACAACGAGATCGGTCGCGCGGCGTGCCTGGAGCTGGCGCAGGCGCTGAGTGCCAGCTCGCGGCCGCAGCTCACCAGCGTCGTGCTAGCTGGTAACATTACTGTACTATACTCTGGCCCAGCCAAACTCTATATACAATGTTTGTAAACATTGCCTCCATACTTAACCTAAAAATCACTTTCTTGTTGTCGATTTTGAGTAAGAATTTGCAATACTTATCAATTTGAGCTCGCATAACGCTGACAATTTTTAAACAAACATCACGCCAAAATGGAAATTCTGGATTTTTGTATTGAAATGTTTGCAAGCTGTAAATTGAGAAAAATTGCAAGTCCGCAGGTTTTATAACGTCTGAGTTGTAGACGGGACCAAAAGCGTGCCCAATGGTTCGTGTGAAGATACTGCTATTGCGTCGCCCGTTTCTATCCGGACTTGGCTGGACGTTCTAACTCGCGTCTCGATCTACAAGCATTATTTATTTTATTTTAATTACAATGAGGTTAAAACCTCATTGAATAATTGGCTGGAGGATAGCTCGAGGATTACCTCGAACTATCCTCCAGCCAATTCTCAGGGTACAATGTATGGTTTGTAAACAACTCGCAACTCATTTTAGCGTTGAGTTCTATAAATAATTGTCAACATTATGCATTGTTGTAAAAAACTCAAAACGACAAGTTGTGCAAACTGTGACTAAAAGTAAAAGTTATTTTTAAATTAATAAGTGTGGTTGCGAAAAGTGAATTCTCATTGGAAATGCGTTAACGTGAACCACATCGACCACCCGATGGCATCACATGTTGATGAAACTTACTAATACCGATGTCGAACTGCATTCCGAACGCACAGAAAGATTCAGTCTGGCTTTTGTTACCCTACCGAGAGAATATGCACCCAATGCTGGGCAAACATATGCTCTCTATACACTAGCCAAACTAGATGTAGAATGTTTGATAACAAACCGCCCATACTTATCCTAAAATTCACTCTGTTGTCGCGTCTTTTTATACGTAATTTAAATCTCTTAATTAATCCTTCCTTCAATAAATATTGCTCACAATTGTATCTGAAACTCGACGCCAAGCAAGTGAGTTTTAGTTATTTGTGTCGTGGTTTGTTTACAATCAGACATCGATTTTGGCTAGTGTATAATTCGTGATGTTACAACTTACAAAAAGTTTATTGTCTGAAATCAGAAATCAATAACTTATTTGTTTTGGTTTATAAAATAAGCATTCATACTAATTTATAAATTCGGAATTAACTTTGTCTGTCTATCTGCCTGCTTCTTACCTTTTCACGCCTAAACGGCTGAACGGATATGAATAAAATTTGGCAGTGAGATAGTTGGTATCCTGGGGACGGACATAGGCTACTTTCTAATACGTTATGTCTCGGAGAAGAGCGTGCGAAGCCGCGCGCGGCAGCTTGTACATAATAAGGACAAGGATCTACTACTGTCCTGATGCATGAACGTGTATAGAACACCATTGATTTGTACCCTCATGTTGACACAGGTAACAGCCTCGGCGACGCGCAACACAGACAGGCCATCAAGTACAAACTAGGAGCGGCGGCGTCTCTCTCTGACGGAGAGGGCAGTGACGATGAGTGTGAGTACAACCATCATCATCAACCTATCTTAGTCCACTGCTGCACATAGGCCTCCCCCAATGTGTGCCATAGCAAGTCTTCAGCTTGCCGCATCCAGCATCTGCCTGCAGTCATACAACCATTCATCCTTACATCCTGCTCATATTATAAAGGGGGAAACTTGTGCCGTTGTAAAGACGTAGACAACACCAAAACTACTAAGGTGGCTGCAAACACCTAAGACCCCATACTAACATACTCGCTGATCCATTTTGAAACTACATCCCCGATTTCAATGACATTTTGCATACATGCCGCTGAATTTACGAGATGTTTGTAGCCTTCATAGTGGATCGAGCTGAAATTTATGCATTGAAGAAAGGAGATCAAATCGAGGCCTATCCAACAGTGGATTGGTTAAAGGCTGTTTGTTGATGTTATGTGGTTAGACTGTTTATAACGTTTACAACGGATACATAGATTTGATATTGGGAAAGGATTATCACTCTCTTTATTTTCAGATGTGACGGATTCAGAGGCATCCGGCGAGAGTGACGCGGAGAGTGATGCGCACAGCGACGGTGACGCGCACAGCGAGGCCGATGACACGCTGAGAACCGTGCGCGACCTGCAGATATCACTCGACACGTCCGGTGAGAGGTTTAGACTTCTAATAATTAGTTACTAAAAGCTTGCGAATCACAGGAAACTATCTTACACGGATTTCTATCCTTGATGTCTATACATGCCTGGTACTTATAGTCGCATCTAACTTGATGTCTATGCATGCCTGGTACTTATAGTCGCATCTAACTTGATGTCTATGCATGCCTGGTACTTATAGTCGCATCTAACTTGATGTCTATGCATGCCTGGTATTTATAGTCGCATCTAACTTGATGTCTATGCATGCCTGGTACTTATAGTCGCATCTAACTTGATGTCTATGCATGCCTGGTACTTATAGTCGCATCTAACTTGATGTCTATGCATGCCTGGTACTTATAGTCGCATCTAACTTGATGTCTATGCATGCCTGGTACTTATAGTCGCATCTAACTTAATGTCTATGCATGCCTGGTATTTATAGTCGCATCTAACTTGATGTCTATGCATGCCTGGTACTTATAGTCGCATCTAACTTGATGTCTATGCATGCCTGGTACTTATAGTCGCATCTAACTTGATGTCTATGCATGCCTGGTACTTATAGTCGCATCTAACTTGATGTCTATGCATGCCTGGTACTTATAGTCGCATCTAACTTGATGTCTATGCATGCCTGGTACGTATAGAGCCGAAATGGATCTAGCCTTCTATCTCAGCTTGGTGGCAGTAAAAGCATCGTACCTTCCATTCCTCATCCCAAACTAACCACATTGTGCCGTCCCCAGGACTGGAGGAGGTGGAGTCGGACGTGGCTCGGTTCCTGAGGGAGCCCACCGACCACAACCTCAGCAAACTGGGGCCCGCGGCGGAGGCCGTTATAGACACACACTTGCAGGTAACACATTGGACACGAGCTCTGCTTACTTTGGAGAGAGATTCTAATTTGTTTCGTGGTTTATGAAAAAAAAAAAAAAAAAAAAAAAAGTAACTTCACTGTATACGAAACCTTCCAGTCCATCAAAGTTTAACTTCACTGATTACGAAACCTTCCAGTCCATCAAAGTTTAACTTCACTGTATACGAAACCTTCCAGTCCATCAAAGTTTAACATCACTGTATACGAAACCTTCCAGTCCATCAAAGTTTAACTTCACTGTATACGAAACCTTCCAGTCCATCAAAGTTTAACTTCACTGTATACGAAACCTTTCAGTCCATCAAAGTTTAACTTCACTGATTACGAAACCTTCCAGTCCATCAAAGTTTAACTTCACTGTATACGAAACCTTCCAGTCCATCAAAGTTTAACTTCACTGATTACGAAACCTTCCAGTCCATCAAAGTTTAACTTCACTGTATACGAAACCTTCCAGTCCATCAAAGTTTAACATCACTGTATACGAAACCTTCCAGTCCATCAAAGTTTAACTTCACTGTATACGAAACCTTCCAGTCCATCAAAGTTTAACTTCACTGTATACGAAACCTTTCAGTCCATCAAAGTTTAACTTCACTGATTACGAAACCTTCCAGTCCATCAAAGTTTAACTTCACTGTATACGAAACCTTCCAGTCCATCAAAGTTTAACTTCACTGTATACGAAACCTTCCAGTCCATCAAAGTTTAACTTCACTGTATACGAAACCTTCCAGTCCATCAAAGTTTAACTTCACTGTATACGAAACCTTCCAGTCCATCAAAGTTTAACTTCACTGTATACGAAACCTTCCAGTCCATCAAAGTTTAACTTCACTGTATACGAAACCTTCCAGTCCATCAAAGTTTAACTTCACTGTATACGAAACCTTCCAGTCCATCAAAGTTTAACTTCACTGTATACGAAACCTTCCAGGCCATCAAAGACCCATCCGCCTTCATCGAAGCGTACGTGGAAGCCACCCTCCTGGTGTCCGGCCTGCCCTCCGGCCGCGCGGCCGCGCAGGCGCTCCTGCTGTCCCTGGGCGCGCGCTCCGCCCAGCGGCACGCCGTGCAGTGGCTGATGGCAGACAGCGTGCTGCGGGGGCTGGCGCTGATCAAGGTACGCAGAGTATGTACTGGCAATACCTACAGCTTGTATCTATGTTGCCGGCGACATACTTGAAACTGCCGAAGTCAATTGAGTATTTTTTTATCTGTTAATGCAGTATTACTAAGTTTTAAAAATAAAATTAAGTCTCATTTCAGCAAAATATCATATCTACAATATTTAAAGTTCTTTCCCTTCATGACACATAGATTTTTTTAGAAAATCTGCTAACGCAGTCTTACTAAGTTAATTCTGTCCATTTTAAAGACACCCTACTCTGACAAACGTCTAGCCCATAAGACCCTGTCCACGCAGTCGGTACCGACAAATCCCAACCTGTATCTTTATGCGTGAACGCATAATAATATGATAATATTGGAATATTTTACCTGTCCGGACCTACCCCTGCAGGGTTGCCTGCACAGAGAGCCCGCCTCATTATGTCCTCACCCTTACGCAGGATCTGCTTAGCTTGGGGCTAGTAATAAATAAATAATGCTGGAAAATCCACACAGCATGATGCAGTGTGGACAGTCTAGCATTATTATTATTAATTCATAGTAATCTTATAAATTCAATAAACTCTAAGTACCTCTGTCTGTCTGTCTCAAGTAACTCTGTCTGTCTGTCTGTCTATCTATCTGTCTGTCTGTTACCTTTTCCCGCCTAAACGGCTGAACGGATCTCAATGACATTTGTCAGAGAGGTAGATGGTATCCCGGGGACGGACATAGGCTACTTGAAATGCGCGTGCGAAGCCGCAGGCAGGTGCTAGTACTAATATGTCTAAAGTAGTAGTATGTCCAGCAGTGGATGGCAGGTTGATGATGATGATGATGAAGTCTAAAGTGCCGTTTCGGCGTGAAAATGTAATAGACAGAGTTACTTTCCAATTAATAATATTAGTATGGTTTAGCTTCTGCCCGGGGCTGCGCATGCGTGTTGCGAGATAAAAAGTAGCCGGCATGCCACACGGGCACAAATATTTATGTGCAAAATTTCAGCACAAAATCATTCAATAGTTTCGTCGTTATGTCCGACCAAGTTGTTTTATTCATATTGCACGTTGTGTTCCAGAGTGAGAACAAAGCCTACAAGATCCGCTGGTCGTTGCCGCCATGCTACGAAGTGCTCGCCGCCGTCATATCGCACGAGTCCTTCCCGGTCGCGCTGAGAGACACGCTCAAGTATGTACTGTACTGTTCATTCAGGTGTCGCCAAAACTAAACTCAACTACTTTGAAACCACTAAAAACGTCGCTGGATCATAACGATCGAAATAATACATTTTAATATTTGAAAAACCTTTTAAAAACAAGCACACACAGTGCTTAGAAAGACAAATCCAACGAACCCAAACTCGACAGAAGGTAGCCGTAGGAACTAAGAGTTCCTACGGCCATCTTCTGTCTCCATCATCAGACCAGCTCGATGGTACCATAACATTGCATTGTCACCGAACATACATATGTATGGCAAATTTCAGCTCAATCGTTTGAGGATAACTAGTCTAAAATTCAGTTGCAAGATTTGTCCCATACCATACTAACTGGGCAAGTTGAATAGGAGCTTTTCAAAAGGACGGTATCATGTTCGTTCATGACAAATGAGTTTGGTTTAGTGTTGACAACATCTAGATTAACACCAAAAGCTTCAGTCCGCGTCTTTAAACGCGTTTTCCGGGGAAAAGTAGACATCTTCTACGTAAAGTTTAGCGACTTGTAAGCCATTTGAATGAATTGTTGTTTCGGAGTCTTTCAACATTATTTTGATTTTAGTAATTAATCTCATATATTATGTCGAAAGATTCAAAAACGATAATTGATTCGATGTTTGTGCATGACATAATGTCTTACAGGTGGGATGATGGTCTGCGAAAGACTGCAGGCAGATGCTGGATGCGGCAAGCTGAAGACAGGGCGCTATGGCGCTCATTGGGGGAGGCCTATGTCCAGCAGTGGACTAAGATAGGTTGATGATGATGATGAATGTCTTACAATGATCGTACCTATTTGCTAGCTGAATCACATGTACAATCCAGAAATTACAGAAACGTGGAAAAGTTTTGAACGCTGCAAGTTAACGTCACACACCTCCGTTTCTAATATAACTAAAATAAATAAATAATGTTGGACAAGCCACACAGCATCATCTAACCCCAAGCTAAGCAGAGCTTGTGTTATGGGTACTAGATGACTGATATACATAATACAAAATATTACTTATACATATACAGGGTGATTGGAAGGTGGGTGCAAAGCTGGTGGGCGAAGGTAGTGTGGACTATTTGGA
This sequence comes from Eupithecia inturbata, assembly GCA_963662085.1. Classification (NCBI taxonomy): domain Eukaryota; kingdom Metazoa; phylum Arthropoda; class Insecta; order Lepidoptera; family Geometridae; genus Eupithecia; species Eupithecia inturbata. Next base: position 372,072 of record OY759204.1, read on the forward strand.
ACCATTTAAGCCATAGTTGTCTTAGACGAAGTCTGACTATTTTTTTTTTACCAATTTTTAATGGGAGGCAAGGAAAATACCCAAAATTTTACAGTTAGTTGCTAATCGTTGCCAGTTTGAAAGGTCAGTTAATTCTTTTTTGTTTAATTTAGGTTAAGCTATGTGTAAGCAATCTACCAAACCATGTTCTTAGGTATCTGAGTCATTAGCCATTTTTTTACAGACATTTAAAACTTACGAAAATTTTCAGTGATTTACGAAAACCATTTTTGACGGTATTTAAGAAAAAAACGTACGGTGTTTTTTTTGTTCAAACCTTTTTAAAAACATGTTTGGTTATTAGTCTTTCTTTTGAGGTATCATCTAGGCGGATATCTCACAAATAATTAAAATTAAGACCTACAAACCAAATTGAGGGAGAAAATTTTAAGCAACTTTAATAAAAAAAAAAGTTGTTCATAGTTTAATTCTATTAAAGTTTAAGTTATCTTACAACAAGACGGCTGTCCAGCGCATTGGACACTAGATGTAAGGGAACACCTTAATAACTGCTTCCCCAACAGCTGGATCGGTAGAGATGGGCCCTTCCCTTGGCCCGCTTGGTCACCAGACCTGACACCACTGTATTTTTTCGTGTGGGGTCGTGCAAAGGTTTGGTTTATACCGATGTAGAAATAAGCACGAAAGAAGAGTTGGTAGACAGAATTAATTCTGCGTTTGAAACAATGAAGCGAGAGATGATGTTGAAAACAACTACAACAGAAATAAGACGACGGGCCCGTGCATGTGTTAGAAATCGTGGCAGTCATTTTGAACATAAAATAAAATGATTTTAATTAAAATGTTGTTTTAATTAGTCAGCCAAAATTTCAATTTAAATTTAAGTTTTCTTTCTCAATTTGGTTTGTAGGTTAATTTCAATAATTTGTGAGATATCCGCCTAGATGATACCTCAAAAGAAAGACTAATAACCAAACATGTTTTTAAAAAGGTTTGAACAAAAAAAACACCATTCGTTTTTTTTTAAATACCGTCAAAAATGGTTTTCGTAAATCGCTGAAAATTTTCGTAAGTTTTAAATGTCTGTAAAAAAATGGCTAATGACTCAGATACCTAAGAACATGTTTTGGTAGATTGCTTACACATAGCTTAACTTAAATTAAACAAAAAAGAATTAACTGACCTTTCAAACTGGCAATGATTAGCAACTAACTGTAAAATTTTGGGTATTTTCCTTGCCTCCCATTAAAAATTGGTAAAAAAGAAATAGTCAGACTTCGTCTAAGACAACTATGGCTTAAATGGTTCCAAATAGTCCACACTACCTTCGCCCACCAGCTTTGCACCCACCTTCCAATCACCCTGTAGATATATTTTATTATACAAAGAAAACACCCAGAACACCCGGAACAAATAATTGCAGATCGTACAATCATTTGTCCCATGGCGGGAATCGAACCCGCAACCTCCTGCGTCGCAGGCGAACCTTCGCCCGCTACGCCACATCGGTCGTCACAATACAAAGTATTTGCTATTTTACTTTCTGTAGGGTCCAGCATTAATATGTGTATCTAGAGTCGCAGCAACAAGACGTTAAACGCGAGTACCCTTCCAGATTCTTCATCAGCAGCAAACTGGCGACGATGTCTCCGGAGCTGCGCGCCGCCGTCGAGAGGCTCCCCGCGCTCTACACGTGACCTGTGATTTGTTGATAATAAACGCCTTTATTTATAATAACGGAGCGGGTGTATCTATATCCTACTAGACCTCTGGTGTCTGTTTAAAAGCTGGCATGTGATGTACTCATCATCATATCGGAGTCCACTGTTGGACATAGCCTCCCCTGCCAAGGGGATCCCCTCCAGGGATCTCTCGCGAACTTCACTAGGTCGTCGGTCCATCGCGTGGGGGCCTACTGCGTGACGTGCCGGTACTACGTCGCCACTTAAGAGCTTTGTGGCCCCAGCAGCCGTCGGTCCATTTCGAGTATTGAATTATTTCGAATATTGGCTATATATAACAGATGACTGATTGTTTAGATCTGTTTATTTAGACCATGTTTAGGTCTGTTGGTTCCACCACTGAGAATCACTTTCAAATCATTGTTGTAAATAAATAAATATTAGGTCCTTACATATGAAATTGGCGTTTTTCGTACTGGCCACTTTAATCACAAATTTCTCCTCTTTGGTAAGGAATTCCAAATTCAAATTTGTACAGCTATAGACTCATGTATTTGTGCTTCGATGACCGTCATTCATTTGTTTTTTTTCTTCTGTTTTTTTCTGTTTGCGTCACTCATTTTACAAAATGGAAAACTTAAAATATCGCATTATTTACGAGTACGAGTTCCGCCGTGGCACTAGTGCTGCGGAAACAACTCGAAGGGTGAATGATGTGTATGGCGGTCGTGTTGCAAAAGAAAACACAGTTCGTTTTTGGTTCCAACGTTTTCGTTCTGGAAATTTTGACCTGCAGAACAAGCCCCGTGGACGGCCTGAGACTCAAGTTGATAATGAAGAGTTGAAGGCTATTGTGGAAGCGGATCCATCGCAAACCACGTCCGAGTTAGCTGCAGGCTGCGATGTTAGTGATAAAACTGTTTTAATTCACTTGAAGCAAATTGGGAAGATTAAAAAGCTTGAAAGGTGGGTACCTCACGAATTGACTGAAGCAAACCGGCAAACGCGCGTCGACTGCTGCGTTACATTACTAAACCGGCACAATAATGAAGGTATTTTAAACCGAATCATTACCTGTGATGAAAAATGGGTTCTTTACGATAATCGGAAGCGCTCAGCGCAATGGTTGGATCCTGGCCAGCCAGCCAAATCCTGCCCCAAGCGAAAATTAACCCCAAAAAAGTTACTTGTAAGCGTTTGGTGGACTAGTGCCGGTATTGTTCATTACAGTTTTCTCAAATCTGGCCAGACTATTACGGCTGATGTCTATTGTCAGCAATTGCAAACCATGATGGAAAAGCTAGCGGCTAAACAACCTAGGCTGGTCAATCGCTCCACGCCACTGCTGCTTCACGACAACGCTAGACCACACACTGCGCAACAGACGGCTACTAAATTAGAAGAGCTTCAATTGGAAAGTCTAAGACATCCTCCGTACTCCCCGGACCTTGCTCCAACAGATTACCATTTTTTTCGAAATTTGGATAACTTCTTGCAAGGGAAAAAATTCAACTCCGATGGGGCAGTCCAAATCGCCTTCAAAGATTTTATTGATTCCCGTCCGACTGGTTTTTTTAGTAAAGGGATCAATGAACTACCTATAAGATGGCAAAAGTGCATAGAAAATAATGGTTCATACTTTGATTAATTAAATATATTATATTAAAAAATATTCGACTTTTTGTTCCTCCCATACAAAACGCCAATTTCATATGTAAGGACCTAATATTACTGGACAATCTACACGGCATCTGTTAGCTAGATATGTATTGTGGTATCTATGCTACGTTATACTACAGTGATAGATATTTTTCATCCCATCTATTCGAAAAGGACGACTTGGTTCACCTCTAAGTGCACCCAAAGGTGGTGTTTTCTATAAGAAACGTTTAGCGGGCAGTAATGAGTTTTTAATCATCTTTATAAGTGCGCCGCAATCATCTTTGCCGCGCACTTTTTGAATTTGGAACATCTTTGTGTTCAGCGCCAAAGAAATCGAACGCAATACTAGATTGTATCATTCTTAGGGGAGCAAAATAATATGTTTACGGCGAAGGCGCTTTTTTGAATCCAGAGCGAAGTGAGGAATTCTAGAGTAGAATCCCGAGCATAGCGAGAGACTCTAGTAGAATTCTGAACGTAGCGAGGGATTCAAAGTACGTTGCCGAATCCCTCGCTACGCTAGGGATTCTACTCTAGAATCCCTCACTTCCCTCTGGATTCAAAAAAGTGCCCTCGCCGTAAAAATATTATTTGCTTCGTTTTGATACAATATACTATTTTATTATACCTACACAGAAAATACCCGGAACAAATATCTGCAGAACTAACAAAAATTTGTCTCGAGGCAGGAATCGAACCCGCAACATCCTACGTTGCAGGCGGACCTTCGCCCGTTGCGCCACAGTGTTCGCCACCCACAACATCTACAAGGGTTTCGTTTTCGCACTCAAAATAACAAGTCCTTAAAAGTATGTACAAAATATAATATAAACTTAAACACGTGTTACTTGTAACGTATACTCTGCTACCCTCCATGCAGCGTGGATATAAACATTATTACATCGTCCGCCTGCAGCTCGTACTCCAGCTCCCCGGAGAGCTCCCAGTCCGCGTCGTTGATGAGCACCAGGATGCCCGGCCGGACGGAGGATCCCTGCAAGTAAACCGCGGGTTATTGCTGCTGTGATGACCTACCAACACGGCTGGTGTGTCCTAATGCTGGGCAAAAGCTCACAGCTACACACACAACCCAACCCCCAACCCTACATAATGAATGATCTTGAGCTAGCTAGACATTAGACCAGTGAAAATACAAATTGTCATACACAGATTTAACAAATTTGTAACTATATTTGATACCTAGATCTCAAGACAAGATAGATGACGAAAGGTTGTGAAAAACAAGCAACAAACAATAATATGTTCTCTCCACAAACATTCTCAATATTTTAGGAAAACCCTCACAATGTGCTGTTTTGTAAAACAACTGATTAGTAGAAAGGCATTACTGTGACAGGCACAATGGGGACTCGTGGAAATAATGAATGTGGAGTTATTTGGAACCTGCATCATCACAACACAAGTTCTATTTGAAGACTGGAGTCTTTGATAGTGGTAAATTTGACAGAACTTCAACTTCTCTTCCTTTCAGAAGGATCTGCATAGACCGTTGATGTCTATTTGATGGTCTATGAGGATGTAAAAGTGAGCAAATAAAAACAAGCCTTACTAGTATAGGTCTAGCAAACGGTAAGTTTAGTTTAACACAACATTGGCTGTTGGAGTCATTCACAATGTTCATCAAAAACCTCACTACACTACTGACCTCCCTCATGACAACATTCCTACTTTCATAAGCCTAAAATGCACAACCTGCTGTGTGATTATGATTACGCAAAACCACCCATCCTATAGACATTTGAATGGCCTTCGTAATTTGCTATTGTATGGATATTACCATTGAAATGGCTTTCAAGGTAATTAACAAGGCCATTTATTAATTTTTGCTTAATAACTGGCCCTTAGCGGTCGACGGGCAGCAGCGCAGTGCAAAAAACAATGCATTTTAAGGGTTTCGAAGATCAGAGATCGGTTTCGAAACCCTTATGGCATCGCCTTTTCTCGTCTTTAATATTTCAGCAACTACAGCAGCAAATAACGTGAAATTTAAAATAATAATACATTTCGTGCGCCTGTACAGATTAAAAGAAAAAAAATTAACATAAATGAAAAACAAAAATGAAAATTTTCATTACAAATTGTGATGTCGAAATTTTAAGAGCCCTACAATGTCAAGTGGGGTATCAAATGAAACGTATCAATTTGTACATTTCAAAACAGGTTTTGAAATTTCTGTAGTATTTGAAATACTTTTTGAAATATTTTGAAAAAAGTCGAAAAAATACCCATTTCCCCCTATCTCCGAAGTTTACAGAGCGATCCATCTGAAATGTATGTAGCGTTTGTAGATATGGATCTATATTTTACAGAAAAAGTAAACAACAAAAGTAACAAAAGTAAAGTAGACAACTTTTTGAAAAATGGTCAAAAACCCCCTGTTTGATCGATTTTCAAAAGTTGGGTGGCTACCTCACCGAGTGGGGTATCAAATGAAAGGTATCGGTTTGTACATCTCAAAACAGTTTTTGAAATTTCTGTAGGTTTAATACTTTTTGAAATATTTTGAAAAAAATAGAAAATTTTACTATTACCCTCTGTACTCTGAAGATTGCAAACCGGTACATCTGAAATGTTACCTACATAGTTACCTTTAATTTTTTGGTATTCATCAAATAGCAAAGTCTAACCAATACCTATAGTACATATTGGTATACTTGACAACCGTTCGATACCCTCGGCGCGCGAGTCACACTCGCACTCGACGGATCTTGTTTGTTATTCTTAGGTTAAGAATCACCATCAGTCACTATAACTAATCTAACTCTACAGTCTGTTCAAAATAGAAATGCAACTATAAATGCTAAAATAATAAATAAGAGACAATTATTGTCAGTACTATTGTAGTTAGTTTAAATACCTAGTATAAGTTTTTCTGTACGAACCTGCGGAGAGTAATTATTAAACTTATTAAAATATAATACAAACCTGTACTGTTTTCTTTACTGGTTGTTCATCATTTGTTAAAAAACAGCATAATACATCCAGGCAGACCGTATGTAAACCTCTCTGGTTCCCTTTCCCAATGATTTTGCTTGTGGGAATACATTTAATTTTTTTTTAATTTTGATTTAATTTTGTATAAATATTGAGCAACTTATCAAGCGCATTATTTTTCTTCTGTATCACGATATGCTTTGCAGAATGTATTTCATAATCTGGATATGTTTCCCATGTTTTAATAAACATTGACAAATAGTGTTTTTCCGTGAGAGTGCTATCATCAACACTAGGATCAAGACTATTTTCGCTTTGGATACTGTTTTCGTCTTACATTTTGAAGAAATAACATGAACGTCCGCCTGCCTTGAAATCTTTTCCTCAACTAAAATATTGCCGCGCGCCCGCACACGTCAATATTATTGACAGTACCCCTCGATATTGACATGACAAAATCAGAATTTCTGGATAATCCACAATAATATTTATCAATACCGCAATACAGGCCACACAATGTTTTTGACAATACATACTTTATTTGAAATTATTTGTTTTTTTTTTTACTTTTTTTAAAACTATCTACAAAAAAATATACTCATATCTATAATTTAAGAAATAAGGAAAAACTAGTCAAACCAATCGTACGCCTTGCAAAGGTACAAAAGCAGGGAGAATATATTAAAATACAAGTATATAATAAACTACCAATTAACATTACGAACATTGACAACTTTGAACATTTTAAAAACATAATCAAGCATTTCTTTGAAAGCCATGCATTCTACAGCATCAGTGAATTTATGAGTACTAATCTATTGCAATCCCTTTCTTTACATAATGTGAAAACATGACATTGAACTTTATGATCTGGAATGAAATGACATTGTGTATTTTATCTTTTCAAATTGTACAATTTGTGACTTGCCTTGTATAACGACCTATGTTATAAATGGTAAATAAATAAATAAATATTGTCAATATTATTTTGCGTGTGCGGCTAGCCTAAACCCAATGCCCATTGTGAGGGTTATGGCATTACCGAGCTAAATAAGGCGCTTATTATGGTCAGTCAAGGTCCAGCAATGGACTGTTATAGGCTGGTGTTGTTGTTGTATGTACCTGTAGAAACAGCTCTGGCCTTTCCTTCAGCAAGTTGTCCTTGATCCATACAAGAAGTTCCCTGATCGTCCAGTTCTCTTTGTTCGCATTCGGTAAGTATTTGGAGAGCACTGGGAGCTCGACTTCTCGCTTCTTTATCTTGTCGAAGAGAAGCTCGGCGCCACCGCCGAAGTGAATCTTTATTTTTAGAGACATCTGAGAAGGCAGTTTGAGAAATAACTATTCTTTATAAAATCCATAAGAGAGAAGTTGTTCATAAGTTGGCTTCGTAATAATATATTTAGTGATTCCCTTTATACAGCCGCACAAACCTTTTGTAAAAATCTATTTGATTTTGCTGTTCACAGATTTCTAGGTTAGAAAAATGTAAACAACGATTGTGCGTGCAATTAACTTCTACTTCATTTTATATGGCGCCGCTTGCTTTTCGCTACGAGACTCTGCCAGTGTCTGAGTCGGAGTGTCATAAACTTCGAAGAGATCAGATATAGGAAGTTTAAGAACTTAAATTTTAAATTTTTTCAACGAATTCTGCTATATGACAATCGGGGCGGGGCGCGGAGCGAACATTTGGAGGGGGTCTTAGTTATAATCTTATTCTTCCCACCGAATCTTCGAACCGAAGACATCAATCATCCGGAGATTGCAGAATCGGACTGCGAATGGTTTTCCTTTTTGGTAGTATTTGGTAGAAACCAATTTCATTAGCTAAACGTCAAACCCAGCCAGCAGTCTGTCACCACAACTTGTCAAGTTCGCTTCCCTTGATGTGTGAAGTATTTAACTACAAATTGTCGATTTATTTCAAGGATTCCGCTAAAATACGCCCAACACTAGCTCTACGTGACTTTCCCACAGCGTACCATGGCGGGTACGTACTCTATTTCAATTTATTTCTCCCGAAAACCGAGTATTTACTAACTTTCTCTGACCGACACGTAGGAATTCACGATTAAACAGTTAAAACATAGAGATGATAGCATAACTAGATGTTCTGAGCGACTTATGTATAAACATTATCATAGGTTTAACGCATGGTTCCCGAGCACGGCCTGTTTAGTGCACAACATAGTAATTAACCTTTGCACAATACCGGTTTCGATCACTTGTTTACATTAACTCATAGACCCTATCAGTCTCATAAAAGTACTTATTTAGAGGTCAACGAAGAGAGACCTCCTAATATAAATTTATGGACATCTACTCTGCTATCACTTGGATTTTGAATACTGACTCGACTAAGATAAGAGCCACATTAGTAGGAAATTAAATTTGTAATTAAATTGTAATTTATTTAAATGACTTGATTAATTGTAAATCAAGAGTAGTATTCCATGAAGGTGCCAACTACCAAGGTTTCTATTGTCCAACAAATAACTTGACTTCTTTGTATTTGGCAATATGTGACTCGTTTAGCACTCTTCTTGCAATAAATAATCAATATTATACACTTAGGTTTGCCACTTTTCTGCCAGTGTCCAGTTCATAAGTCAAGCGCAAAAAATGATTATTTGTTATTGGCAATATTGCCAATAACATAGATTTAAGTCATAAGTTTGTATCAAAACTAGAAATAATGTTGCTTTGATCATATAATAAAAATAACCTTTAACCTACCTCAACACAAGCTTTGCTCAGCTTGGGGCTAGACGATGTTGTGTGGATTGTCCAGAATTATTTATTTATTTTATTTATTTATAACTTATGTCCTGTAAATAGGTTGAAAAAATTACCCCTACATATTTGTCAGGTGTGCAAGCAATCATATAATATTCTGCACAAATTCAAGCAAACATAATATTATGTTATTTACATTTCAGCTACAAGCAACCCGTTTGACCGTCTGCTAAAGAGCATTGAGATCAACGGGAAGACATTCCAGTACTATGATCTAACTCAGCTTGGACCTAAATATGGTAAGAAAATACACTATCATTCATATTCTCTTGGCTATGTCTAATGTACAGTTAAAAAATAGTAGATCATCAATCCATCCGCTTGCCAAGTAGTTGACTATGGCAAGGCTCCCCAATGCTGTGGGAGACACCTTCAGCAGTAACCTTACGGAGAGCAGCATCTCATCAATTGGTAACCCCTTTAATGTTAACTCTTCTACCGCTGCCGGGATACAGTGATGCTGTCTGTACATGAGGTAGGGTCAAAAAACGTTTAATTCCCAAACCTTTTTTGATGAGAGCACGACATTCCACAAGATCACATACCATATGGAAAAAAGATTTAAGGACATTTGTTCTGAAAAAAATACGAGAGACAGGCTGACATTAAAAGAAGTGGAAATTATGAGTATTCAAAATTTACAATGTTCAGCTATTACATTTTAAACGAACACAACCTAACTAAGCCATCAAATGATGTCCAGGGCTCGACAGTGTTAATAATACACAACCTAACTAAGCCATCAAATGATGTCCAGGGCTCGACAGTGTTAGTAAAAACAAATTAGAACTAGTATTTACAATTGAAACAATTAAGCTAACTGCAGACTGTTGCTAACAATCTACAGGTAGCTCAACTGATCCATATCAATACCAGTCGGAAGCGTCCCCAGGACGCTGCTGTATGGCAATGCTGATGCGCTGCGCCAGATACCCGCCCGCTCTCGGGTCACGCGTCGCCTTAAAATTTAAATTAATATCTTGCACTCTAGCTTGAACATAAGGTGAAGTGGGATCGGTTTTGCGAGAAAAGGACAAGCGAACGCCGCGCGGGGAAGGCGAGAAAGGAACGCGAGAGACACTACAGTAATACTATTTCGCAATAAAATAAAAGCATAATTGTCTATTGTAAAGTATACAGAGTAATTTTTTTAAATGGGACAGTATGGGGAAATCCGAATCTAAAGGAGATAGAGGAAAAGTGTCTAAGGAGACATTAGGTGTTTTTTTATGTAAACAAATTTGGCTCGTTCAAATTTGTGGTCAAGCGTGAGTTGTTCTTAAAAAATTATAAAGTTGGTCAATTTTTTTTTTGACGCGGATCGACTCTGTTTCATGCAAGGATTATTTCATTGTTTGGAAAGAAAAAAATCTGAACAGCAGAAGTTGGTCAAATTTAATAAAAACTAATCTTCATACAGTTGGTTTATTACTTGAGTAAATGTTCGATGTGGCCGCCGTCTTGTCTTATGCAGGTACGAGCACGCTTCAAGACACTTCTAGTTGCATTTAACAGAGACTTATGGTGAATTGTGTTTAAAGTGTTGTAAACAGCATCTTTTAATTCTTGTACGGAGTTGTATCGGGATACATAAATTCGACCCTTAAGGTAACCCCATAAGAAAAAATCTAATGGCGTTAAGTCGGGCGATCGTGGGGGCCACTTTATCGGCCCATATGTACCCATCCAACGGTTTGGAAACTGCTCGTCCAAACATAGTTTACTTGCCCTACTGTTGTGGGCTGGTGCACCATCTTGTTGGTAGATTATCTTACCAAAGTTCCTTAAGCTAATAGTCTCATCCACTAAATCTGCAGCCATGTTCAATATTTCCTGATATTTTTCACTATTTAGCGTTCCTTGGTAAATTTTGATAGCAAAAATTCTGTTATGTAATATCGCACACCAACAATTAAAAGAAAATCGGATTTGGTTGTGGGTTTCTGTAGTTCTTAGCGGATTTATTTTTGACCAGTAATGGTTATTTCTCCTGTTGTACATGCCATTGTTCGAAAAGTTGCATTCATCAGTCCAAATAATAAAATTAGGAAAACATCTATTTCTAATAGTCTGAGCCACATACCAATTACAGAAATGTAACCTGCGGTCTTTATCTCCAGGTAGTAACGCTTGTACAAGTCGACCTTCTATGTAACACTTGTATTTATGAGCCTTCAATATCTTCCTTACAGTTGATTTATGAATACCGATAGTTTCAGCTGCTTCCCGTAACGAAGCTTTTGGGTATGCTTCAAAATATCCCAATACGGCAATAGTTATAAACTCACTATTGACTATTGTCGGCCTTTTACGCTTAGGCTTGAAACAGCCTTCCTGTCTTAGGTTCTTTATTAAACTATCAAATATCTTGCGATTCGGTACTACACGGTCAGGATAGCGTTCTTGATACCACTTAAGTGCATTATCTCTACTGCGATAATTAAGAAAATACGCCTCAATCAAATCAACTTTATGTGAATTAGTTAACGCCATGATGAATAAAATTACAAGCATGAACTGATTGGAAACAAAATCACAGCTGCAGAAATAACTTACGTTCCAAATTTGAATTCTTTTTTTTATAATTTCAAGACTATCGGTTGCCATGATGTTTACGAAGATTAAAAAAAATGTTCTTCTCTTGAATCATCTGGAGCTCTTATCGATTATCAAAATTTAAAAATGGAATAATTTTAAATATTTTTTTACACGCCTAGGCACTTGTAACAATATTAAAAGGCGAATACTGCAACTGTATGAAGATTAGTTTTCAGTAAATTTGACCAACTTCTGCTGTTCAGATTTTTTTCTTTCCAAACAATGAAATAATCCTTACATGAAACAGAGTCGATCCGCGTCAAAAAAAAAATTGACCAACTTTATAATTTTTTAAGAACAACTCACGCTTGACCACAAATTTGAACGAGCCAAATTTGTTTACATAAAAAAACACCTAATGTCTCCTTAGACACTTTTCCTCTATCTCCTTTAGATTCGGATTTCCCCATACTGTCCCATTTAAAAAAATCACTCTGTATATTATAATGGAACACGTGGGCGGAATTTCATTGAAATATGTTAAATAACTAATAAAATAAAACTGCTTTTTCCGTAGAAGTATCTCTGTAATAAACCGCTAAGTGCGAGTCGACTCGCACACGAAGGGTTCCGTACTGTAAAAATCAGGCAACTTTTTCAAAGTTCATCAACATTTCACGTATTCCGAGACACCTATAAATTTTTAAATTTATGATATTTTTAGTATTTGTTGTTATTACCAGAGATCGGAGTAGGTAGAATGATTTTACGTACTTGCATCATGGTTTTATAGCATGGATATGGCTTTTTTCCGGAAAGTTCCGATATTTACCGGATTCAGTTAAATATTATAATTAAAGTAGTAATTTAGTAACTACTACATTTGAAACTTATAGGAAGCGATTGTCAAACGTTTAAAGGTTAATTGATTTTTATTACTGTCGACTAACCGAACGCTTTTTTGTAATTTTTAGTTTTGTATAATATTAATTATTCAGACGCTTTGTGCACAAAAATACCAATGTTTGAAAATTTACCTAATTCTCATTATTTTGTCTATTGGATACTTTGTCTAGATATACAACCTTTTTATGGTCTACCTAAAAATTGTAGGTAAAAATGGATTAAAAAACAGGTAAAAATTAAGTTTTATTTGGTATTTCACAATTACAATAAATAATAAACAATGCTGGACAGTCCACACAGCAACATCTAGCCCCAAGATTAAAAATAATTGTTATTGTGAGCTGTGCTTAGAGTCGTAACACTGTGTGTATAGAGCTTAAGATAAGGTGACAATAGACCCTGTTTGCCAAGTTATAGGTAGATATTATTATTATTGTAGGCTATAGGGGTATTACTCTGATCCTGTTTATTTATTTGTTTTTACTTTCTTAGGATTTTACTTCAAGTCTATCAATACCACAGGTTTTTAACTACTGAGTGCCAATCACCTATGCCACCCCTAGGATGTTAAAGCAAAAAATACATGGTTAAATTGATACCAGTCGCTCGTCCAGCGGCGCGTCGGTCCGACAATATAGCATCCATCGCGAAAGGGACGTGGATGAGACAAGCACAACACTGTGGAGATTGACACATGCTAAGGGAGGTCTATACCCAGCAGTGGGTGAAGTTAGGCTGCGAATGATGATGATGATGATATTGATACGTTTCTCACTTTACGCCTCCAAGTAATATCTAAGAAATTACGGAAAAAATGGCTTCATAATTATAAAATACCGGAATTCCGGAGGCATATCCATACTAACTTAGCATTTGAGGTCATTGGTCCTAAATCATTCTACCTACTCCGATCTCTGGTTATTACAGTTGCAAGTGTTATTTATTTTAAAAAGGTTTCATGTCTACCTATAGTGGTTCAAGATATACAGTCTTAACAAACGAAGAGCACAAATAGCCAAATAAATCATATCCAAATTAAAGGGGCTTCCATATAAAAAACGTGATATTTTTGCCTATTTTTGCTCTTCGTTTGTCAAGACAGTATCTCTGGAACTACAATAGGTAGACACATAAAACTTTCTATAAATAAGTAACACTTCAACTGTAATAATAACAAATACTAAAAATACACATAATAATAAAAAAGGGGTCTCCGAACAAGCGAAAATTTGATGTTCTTTGAAAAATTTGCCTGATTTGTACGGTACGGAACCCTTCGTGTGCGAGTTGACTCGCACTTGCCGGTTTATTTTCTCAATCATGTTTTCACATTCAAGGAACCAAAGAAAAAATGTTGAATTTATGTAATTTAAGTTTTAAGTTTACCACGAAGATCTCGTGAGTACTGAGATCTCGGCCTGGTTGGACAACACAACCCGCCAGGTTCCTACAAGCTGTACAATTAGCACTGTTATCTATCATGGTAGCGCAGCGTCACGTCATGTCATCCCAGAGACTGACCTAAGATAAGGCTTTGTTGTATTGAAATGATAATGCATAGCACTACATCATACAATTCACTAGTTACTAAATACATTTATGGCACAGTTTGCGAATTATAAAGCGGTGGGTTCGATTCCCACGGTAATACATAGTTCGACAAGACATAGTTCGATGCAATTAGGCGCAATAATTTATTAGCAAATCCAATGGCAGATTTTCTTTTCTCAAAGTTATTAGAGCTTTTACAGCTTAAGCTCCGTCCACGCATTTATTATCTTGACTGAACGAAATAATGCAATATTTAATATACTCTGCTTGTTTTTAAGAATAGTGATGCTAATCTATCACCTCGAAATATATCGGGACTAACGAGAGCTTCGATATTTATCGAGCTGGCAGATTACGTGTGTATGAAATTTTGCTTTATTTAATTCAGTAAAGAAAACAAATGCGTGGACGATACTCCGTCCACGCATTTGTTACTACTTAGTTATAAAGGGTTATTGAGTTGATTCAAAAATCAAGTGTTGTTACAACATACTATGTACCGAATGAATAGTAGATAAATAGGAAATAGTTCTCACATGAACCTTCCACTTGTGGCCTCTCTCAAATGATTGTTTGTTTGCAGCAAGGTGTCTGCATGTGATGTAGGCACATGGACACACCCAATAAGTATATTTATGTAATGTATGCGCTGACGCACGAGCAGTGACCTGTGGGTTGGACCTTGTTTGTGTTTTAGTTATTCACTCACTTGCCTGTTATGACGCACATGTGCAGGTAGACCAGCGTGTGTCTGAAGCTGGTGGGGGTTCTATTCCCGCGGTTTCGCTCACAGGTACCTGGTTAATTGTATCCTTTATTACTGAGAGAATTTATTTGATATTTTATTACCAAAATCTTTCTAAGACACTTTATTAAAAACCTTTGTCTAAATACGCGTTCTTTTCTGATAAAATTAGCCTATAACTAGTAGTAATCTATGCCTAGAACTACCTCTACGCAAGGCTCGGTCTATTCCATAGTAATCTATGCCTAGAACTACCTCTACGCAAGGCTCGGTCTATTCCATAGTAATCTATGCCTAGAACTACCTCTACGCAAGGCTCGGTCTATTCCATAGTAATCTATGCCTAGAACTACCTCTACGCAAGGCTCGGTCTATTCCATAGTAATCTATGCCTAGAACTACCTCTACGCAAGGCTCGGTCTATTCCATAGTAATCTATGCCTAGAACTACCTCTACGCAAGGAATGAATGAATGAATGAATGAATGAACACTTTATTGTACTTAAAAAAATAACATATTATAAACCTTATATCTACATTTACCAAATACTTAGTACAATAGGCGGCCTTATCGCTGTGAGCGATTTCTTCCAGGCAACCTACAAGGCTCGGTCTATTCCATAGTAATCTATGCCTAGAACTACCTCTACGCAAGGCTCGGTCTATTCCATAGTTTTGGCGTGAAGAGGTAAGAAACATAACATATGTAAACATCCAAACATGTGTTTCCTCCAGACCGCCTCCCCTACTCGATCCGAGTGCTCCTGGAGTCGTGCGTGAGGAACTGCGACAACTTCCAAGTGCTGGAGAAGGATGTCGCCAATGTGCTGGACTGGGAGCAGAACCAGAGCGCGAGTGTCGAGATAGCATTCAAACCGGCGAGAGTCATACTGCAGGTGAGGAAGAACATAATAATACAGTGTACCTACATATATCGAGGGGAGAAAGTGAACGATTCATAATGAGCGTGTCATAGACAGATAGATAATGCTTTATTCATCACCTTATAAAACAGATTGTACTCATTAAACATAATGCAGGGAACAGCAATGTAACTGGCGGCTTTATCGCTTAAAGAGATTTCTTCCAGGCAACCAAAACGATGGTGAGAAAAATAGAGGATGGCGGTGCTTTTTGTCATTTGAGGCCCGAGGCGCAGCCGCAGCCTAGGACACGAGATAGGAATCGTTCGCTTTCTCCTGAGTGATACATAGTGCTTTGTTACTACACCAACGAGGAGAATCATCGTTGTAGGATCTTAGAAGATCTCAGATTTTAGTGTTCTTCGTTTCTTTTCTTGTTATTGTTAGTTTTTATTATTGTTTCTTTTTACTAGCATCCTGTATAATTGCTGTATTCTGATATGTATGTATGTGTGTGTCTGAAGTCGTAAATAAAAACCTGTTGTCTATGTATCTTAGAAATCACGGCAGTTTGAGTCGATTTAAATTGTAAACTCAAATTGAAATTCGAAGCAATACCATTACCTAAATTTCTGTAAAATTATATTTGTAGGATGATTCTCAGCTTGTATCTGTTATTTTATTATCTGACCTTTTTTTTATTGTTAAACAAAATCATCAGCCCATATCTCGAAACATTTATTAACAAAGAAAATCACAATTAAAGAAACAAATTAGAACTACATTTGAGCTAAATGCAGACTGTTGCAAGTACTCTATAGGCAGCTGAACTGATACATGTCAATTCTGTATTATTGAATGATTCTCTTAATTCTACCTAAAACATATCTTTGTAACATGTCTTTCAAATGTTGCTCTACAAAACTACGAGCTTACAAAAAGTGTTGCCATCGCGATATATTGGGAAATAACGCGGTAAGTAACTGAATTGTGTTCCTTGTAGGACCTGACCGGCGTGCCAGCGGTGGTCGACTTCGCGGCCATGCGGCACGCCGTGCGCGCGCTCGGCGGAGACCCGGACAGGATCAACCCCATCTGTCCCGCAGACCTGGTTATAGACCACTCCGTACAAGTGGACTTCGCGAGAGTGTGAGTTACTGGTCTCTAGGACCCGACTGTGGTAGGAATCGACCCAATTTGTCCCGCAGACCGAGTTATAGACCATTGTGTGAGTTATTATGGAAATTAAAGGTGGAATAATATGAAACTTGTTCTTGAGTGGAGAACGCGACTCGGCGAACCTAGTGTAGATCGCCCTGTAGCCAGGTGGGAAGGTGGATAGTATGTGCCGAGACGCGACTTTAGTTTGGAGAAATGGCCGGACACTCGACCTGCTGTGTGGGGGAGTCCAATTGATAGACCCCCTCCCCCCTCCCCCACACACACACACACACACTGGATGTTTCAAAGCATGTGTTTCCTTGCAGACCGGACGCACTGAACAAGAACCAAGAACTGGAGTTCGAGAGAAACCAAGAGAGATTTCAGTTTCTAAAGGTAATGCTAGAACGATAACGCTACCACATTAACCAATCTTTAATCCCAGTCAAACAATACTTATACACTAGCCAAACCCGATGTAGATTGTTCGTAAACAAACCACGACACAAAAAGTAAAAATCAATTTGCTTGTCGTCGTGTTTCAGATATAATTGTAAGGAAGGATCTCAAATAGACAACTTATGTAAATTCCGTATAAAAAGACGCGGCAACAGAGTTAATTGGAGGTTAAGTATGGGCGGTTTGTTTACAAACATTCTACATCGAGTTTGGCTAGTGTATATATAGACAGATAATTTCTTTATTGCATCTGATATGACTAAATAAATACCTTGTCTCCTGCAGTGGGGCGCACAAGCTTTCGACAACATGCTTATAGTCCCCCCGGGCTCAGGCATCGTGCACCAGGTCAGTGAATAATGTATCCTAGATATATTAACTCCAATTAACGTAAATATAGTTTTAAGTTGATAAATAACAACTAAATATGTATTTATTTATTTTCATAACTTATCAACTGCGCAGCCCAAAAAAAAAAGTGACGGATATGGGGCGGGCCCTTCGCGGGTGGTCCGCGCGTGACCGCCGCGTGGTCTATGATTGATGATTACTTTAAATTTTACTGCTGTAACTATAAAGTATCGTATCATAATGAATTCAGCTTGAAATAGTCTAACCTATCGAACAATAATTACTACATGTTTCCATATGAACACATCGCTACTCGAACTCAAAGATTGTGAAGCGGCTGGCTGGTTGACATATGCTAAAGAAGTGCAGCTAAAATTTAGTCCGGTCAAAAACGCGTCAATTAAGCGCCAAGAAAGGGTGCGGTGCATTGACCATAATTCTGTCTTGCCGCAGACGCGCGAAATTTGAACTTGGACGAATGTGGCCTTCTGCCAGATTAAGTGTTATGGCGTATTTGAACTTGGACGAATGTGGCCTTCTGCCAGATTAAGTGTTATGGCGTATTTGAACTTGGACGAATGTGGCCTTCTGCCAGATTAAGTGTTATGGCGTATTTGAACTTGGACGAATGTGGCCTTCTGCCAGATTAAGTGTTATGGCGTATTTGAACTTGGACGAATGTGGCCTTCTGCCAGATTAAGTGTTATGGCGTATTTGAACTTGGACGAATGTGGCCTTCTGCCAGATTAAGTGTTATGGCGTATTTGAACTTGGACGAATGTGGCCTTCTGCCAGATTAAGTGTTATGGCGTATTTGAACTTAGCCTTCTGCAGGTTAAGTGTTATGGCGTATTTGAACTTGGACAAATGTGGCCTTCTGCCAGATTAAGTGTTATGGCGTATTTGAACTTGGACGAATGTGGCCTTCTGCCAGATTAAGTGTTATGGAGTATTTGAACTTAGCCTTCTGCAGGTTAAGTGTTATGGCGTATTTGAACTTGGACGAATGTGGCCTTCTGCCAGATTAAGTGTTATGGCGTATTTGAACTTGGACGAATGTGGCCTTCTGCCAGATTAAGTGTTATGGCGTATTTGAACTTAGCCTTCTGCAGGTTAAGTGTTATGGCGTATTTGAACTTGGACGAATGTGGCCTTCTGCCAGATTAAGTGTTATGGCGTATTTGAACTTGGACGAATGTGGCCTTCTGCCAGATTAAGTGTTATGGCGTATTTGAACTTAGCCTTCTGCAGGTTAAGTGTTATGGCGTATTTGAACTTGGACGAATGTGGCCTTCTGCCAGATTAAGTGTTATGGCGTATTTGAACTTGGACGAATGTGGCCTTCTGCCAGATTAAGTGTTATGGCGTATTTGAACTTAGCCTTCTGCAGGTTAAGTGTTATGGCGTATTTGAACTTGGACGAATGTGGCCTTCTGCCAGATTAAGTGTTATGGCGTATTTGACGTTGCGACCGCGTCCGCCATGTATACTAACTATGAACAGTAATTAATAGTAATAGTAATTTGAAAAATATAATAAAATAAATAAAAAATAATAAGTAGTAAATAATAATGTTTTTTTTTTTTAGTAATTTGATTTCACACTGTTTTTAAGTTTTGCGGGATAAATACTAATCCCTTGGGAATAAAAGTACAATGGGACCCTCGGGATGATTCTCCATACAATAGCGATATCATTTTTAAAATCGGTCCATAATTGACGGAGAAATCGACGAACATACATAAATAAACCGCCAAGTGCGAGGCGAGTCTTACATGAAGGGTTCCCGTACTGTAAAAGTCAGGCAACTGTTTCAAAGAACAGCAAGTATTCACTTGTTCAGAGACCCCTTTAAATTTTAAACTTGATTACATATTTAGTATATTCGTTGTTATTACAGTTGAAGTGTTACTTATTTATAGAAAGTTTCTTGTGTCTACCTATAGTGGTTCAAGAGATATCATTTTATGACAAACAAAAATCCAAAATAGCCAAAAATCAGGTTTTTGTATGGAAGCCCCCTTTTATATGCATATTTATTTTATTTTTATTATTTGTTGTTATAGCGGCAAGTGAAAAAAACACATTATCTGAAAACTTCAACTGTATATATTATTATACCTCTTACGGTTCATGAGATAGAGCCCTGTGACAGACGGACGGACGGACGGACAGCGGAGGCTTATAGTAATAGGGTTCCGTTTCACCCTTCGGGTACGGAACCCTAAAAAAGTGTCAAAACGTAACCCAATAGCTAAGAGAGAGTCGTTGATTTTCTTCTGATGACAAGCTGTTCTGTTACACAAACACTGCTTAGCCTGTTTAGTTATGACTAGCTGCTGCCCGCGGCTTCGCACGCGCTCTTCAAGTAGCCTATGTCCGTCCCCGGGATACCATCTACCTCCCTGCCAAATATCATTGAGATCCGTTCAGCCGTTTAGGCGGGAAAAGGTAACAGACAGACAGACAGACAGACGGCAGACAGAGTTACTCTCGAATTAATAATCTTCTACTATATAAAAATAAGTCGGGTTTTCCTTCCTGCCGCTATAACTCCAGAACGCACGAACCGATTTCCACGGTTTTGCATTCGTTGGAAAGGTCTCGGGCTCCGTGAGGTTTATATCAAAGAAAATTTAGGAAAAATTTAAAAAGAAAAGCGGGCTAATCTTTTTTCACATACAGCGCCATCTCTGATACATAGCATGTACTACAAACGAATATTTTAAGTAGATGGAGTGTTACATAAGCGAAGCCATCTGGTGGCGAAACGGAGTTCGCCGGGTTCGCTAGTATTGGTATAGATTAGCGAAGGGGTTTATGTCTTACCCGAGTATCATTCCGGACCCGCTTAGGGTCAACTACGAACCTTATTGTGCTGGAAGCACACCAACGTTTACCCGCATGTGTTTATTCCCAGGTGAACCTGGAGTACCTAGCCCGCGTGGTGTTCTCCGACAAGACGGTCCTACACCCGGACTCGGTGGTCGGCACCGACAGCCACACCACCATGATCAACGGGCTGGGCGTGGTGGGCTGGGGCGTCGGAGGTAAGGCTAGTCCCAAAGTATATCAGTTATCTAGTACCCAGCTCTGCTTACTTTGGGCAGAGAATATAAAATAATACTAACGTAATTTCGGTTTGCGTTCCAAATGCAGAGGATGTACGGCGCACGCACGGGCCGCAGTATAGAGCATGTTGAATGATTTTGATAGACGGCGCCGATGGTGTTTGATGTATAGTTTGTTTTCATGGACAATAATATGAAATTGTTAAGGGGTTTGAAGATTTTGAAGAAATCGGCGAGTGTGGGGGTGTGCCTTGGGGCTAGTTGATTCTGTGTGAATTGTCCAATATATATTTTTGTACCCTTTCCTTTCCAGGCATCGAAGCAGAAGCAGTGATGCTGGGCCAAGCCATCAGCATGCTGCTCCCGCAAGTGGTGGGCTACCGCCTCGTCGGGGAACTGAACCCGCTCGTGACCTCCACGGACCTCGTACTCACCATCACTAAGGTAACAACGTTCGTTTCTCCTTTTCGATCTACCAGGCAACTATAACCAACGAGGATGCTAGGGTACTCTATTACAAGACGAGATAAACCATAAGGAGGTTCCAACCTTTACTCTTCAAACTACCAGGCAACTATAACGTACGAGGATGCTAGGGTACTCTATTACAAGACGAGATAAACCATAAGGAGGTTCCAACCTTTACTCTTCAAACTACCAGGCAACTATAACGTACGAGGATGCTAGGGTACTCTATTACAAGACGAGATAAACCATAAGGAGGTTCCAACCTTTACTCTTCAAACTACCAGGCAACTATAACGTACGAGGATGCTAGGGTACTCTATTACAAGACGAGATAAACCATAAGGAGGTTCCAACCTTTACTCTTCAAACTACCAGGCAACTATAACGTACGAGGAGGACGTCCATCTGTCACAGAGCAAGTGGCGAACGTCACGGGTTGTGTTGTCAAACTAGGCCTCGATCTCAGTACTCACGGGATCCCCGTGGTAAAGACCTCGAATTATATAAAATTCTAAATTTTTTCTTCAATTCCTTGAATGTGAAAACACGAATGAGAAAAAAACAAGATCCGTCAAGTGCGAGTGCGTCTTGCGCGCTTGCGCGCTTGAGGGTTTCGAACGGTTGTCAAGTATACCAATATGTACAATCGGTTCCTACTGGTTACAGACTTTGTTATTTGATGAATACCAGAAAATTAAAGGTACCTACATTTCAGATAATAATGATAATAAGTGTACGAGTTGTTGTACTTACCATAGAGACTGAGGCTGACGGACAAACCGATCAACGGTTTATGTTAGCTGTAGCATAAGTATGTAATTAATGTTTAATATATAAAAAAAAAAAGATGTATCGGTTTGCAAACTTCGGAGTACAGAGGGTAATAGTAAAATTGTCGACTTTTTCAAAATATATCAAAAAGTATGTAACCTACAGGAATTTCAAAAACTGTTTTGAGATGTACAAACCGATACCTTATAGTTGATAGCCCACTCGGTGAAGTAGCCCCCCCTTTTGAAATGTTGCGTAGTTTTCTTGCTATTCTAAATAAGCAAAAACTTGATTTTTGCGCTAACGCCCTTCCAAAAACATATGCTCTATCCCGCTCCTATGAACGCGAAATCCTATGTCAAACCCTTTCACAAAATACTACGCATCGCGCCCTCTTAAATGGACTCTCCCCTTCACTGCCCCCTATATTTGTACTGCTCTATCTGAAAGTACCAGGTAACATAACCAACCAACGGGTGTTAATTTCGTATATTCTCCATTCCAGCACCTCCGCTCGCTCGGCGTCGTCGGCCAGTTCGTGGAGTTCTTCGGCCCCGGCGTGGTTGCACTGAGCATCGCGGACCGCGCCACCATCGCCAACATGTGCCCCGAGTTCGGCGCCACCGTCGCACACTTCCCGGTGGATGAGAGATCGCTGGAGTATCTCGTGCAGACTAGTGAGTGTGTTATGATCTCCTGGTACTATAAGATCACATTTCTATACTAGACAGACACACACTCACACACACAAATTGATGTTATTTGAAACTTATAATAACACCCCTGATTTAGCGCAAGACACACAAATAGATAATAATAATAAATAATGCTGGACAATCCACACAGCATCATCTAGCCCCAAGCAAAGCAGAGCTAGTGTTATGGTACTAGACGACTGATATACTTAATACAATACATTACATAGATAAATATTTTTTTTATTATACAATGAAAATACCCAGAACACCCTGAACAAATATTTGCAGATCGTACAAACATTCGTCCCAAGGTGGGAATCAAGCCCGCAACCTCCTGCGTTGCAGGCGAACGTTCGCCCGCCGCACCACATCGGTCGTCGATACATTATCACCGATTTGTGTAGCGACATCTACTGTCGACTACATAGGACGCCAGAACAGGAGTTAGATGACTTCACTAAGAACTTTAAAGAGAATCTGCTAGATGGCGCTACATATGCAGCCACTCGGATATTTTAATTTTGTTGCTTTGCGATTTGGGGAAATTCGACGTTCAGCCTCCACTTGTTTGTTAGGGGTACTCAGCTGAACTTAAAGCGCCCGAGAGGCACAGACTTGTATTATCCAGGTAGGTAGCACGTGAGCGAAGCCGCGAGCGGAAACTAATAAAATGCTCAATTTCAGATCGGTCTTCGGAGAAAATCGCCATCATCTCTGCGTACCTCCGCGCTACCGGCCAGTTCCGAGACTACGGCGACTCGGGACAAGACCCTGTCTTCTCTAAGGTATTCATTAGTTAGACTGTATTTTTTAACACCTCCACTGCAGTCACTAATCTGCCTGCCGAGCGTGGTGATTGAGGCAAACCCATTGTTTGGGGGGAGTGGTGGAGGCACGTTCAGAGTTCGCTGCCGCAAACGAGCACGTCGTCTAAGCGACGCGTTAAACCACAGTAGGTAATAATAAATTCGTAAAATAAAGAGAACCCACTGCTTAGACAAACCTAACATAGGCTTTAAGGCATTGCTAACCAATGCATGTAACGAACTTTTATTGAATAAATGATATATATCTATCTATCTGTGTATTATAGACATAATGATAAATAATTTAAGGAACTTAAAATTTGATAGATGATGAAATAAGTCTTCTTTTATCTTTGGCTCTGCATCATGGTTTGACACAATTCGGCCAGTGTCAGTTCCCAATAGCGCATTGTGAACGAGGATAAAAAGTTATGGAGGTTGAGTTTAAATTATTTATTTATTTATTAAAGGAAAACCAGCAGCACATACAAAAGTTTAGATTTAGGAAAATAACAACAGAGGGCTATTATACAAAATATTGTTTTCAAAATCTATAAACCGACTTCAAATTCCGGTAGATAATCTTTTTTAAACGAAATCACCCCTCCCTTACCTTCCCTGACCGAAGGTCTAAATCTAAAAATGTTCACGTGCAAAAAATTTAGTTTACACTGACGACATCTAGTTATAATTCAAGTCTAATTTAGTTTGATGACACATGGATGAAACTGTTGACGTACGTTGCCATGGAAACCAACTGTTGTAGCTAGTCGTGATTCTCCAAAAATATTATGTTGCTTATTAAGTTTAACGGGATAAATACTAATCCCTCGAGAATAAAATATTTATGGGACCACCTCGGGATCATTCTCTAATAGTCAGATAAAGAATCAGTAAAATCGGTTACCCATAGGCGGAGATATCAAGTAACATACATACATAAAAATAAAAAACATACAGACGAACTGAGAACCTCCTCCTTTTTGAAGTCGGTTAAAAAGAGGATAATTTAATCTCAATCAAGTACATTGTTTACGTGTAACCAAAAGCAGTTCCAAACCACCAACCACAATGACACACATGTCAACTAAGTATGACAGAAATAATGGATTTCTTCTCCTGTTCTTGACAGATGACATTAATTGTCAATTCTAACTCTCACACACCCAGTGACAGAATGACAAACATGTCAACTAGAGTGGTGGCAGCTAAGAATGACAGAGGTTGTGATTTCCATTTTCTTCTTATTTCTTCTTGTGGTCTTGACAGATACATAATCCGCCACTTTTAACTCTCACACACCCAGTGACAGAATGACAAACATGTCAACTAGGGTGGTGGCAGCTAAGAATGACAGGGGTTGTGATTTCCATTTTTTCTTATTTCTTCTTTTGGTCTTGACAGATACAAAATCCGCCACTTTTAACTCTCACACACCCAGTGACAGAATGACAAACATGTCAACTAGAGTGGTGGCAGCTAAGAATGACAGAGGTTGAGATTTCCATTTTCTTCTTATTTCTTCTTGTGGTCTTGACAGATACATAATCCGCCACTTTTAACTCTCACACACCCAGTGACAGAATGACAAACATGTCAACTAGAGTGGTGGCAGCTAAGAATGACAGAGGTTGAGATTTCCATTTTCTTCTTATTTCTTCTTGTGGTCTTGACAGATACATAATCCGCCACTTTTAACTCTCACACACCCAGTGACAGAATGACAAACATGTCAACTAGAGTGGTGGCAGCTAAGAATGACTGAGCTTGTGATTTCCATTTTCTTCTTATTTCTTCTTGTGGTCTTAACAGATGACATTATCCGCCACTTTTAACTCTCACACATCCAGTGACAGAATGACAACACGTCAACTGCAGTGGTGACAGCTAAGAATGACAAGAATGTACTTAAATCAATAAATAATGCTGGACAATTATTCATACAGTATATTTATTTCCTTATTGCTTCTTCTGGTCTTGACATATGAATTTTTTTGTCAATTCTATCAGAGACCCAGTGACAGTATATAAAACATGCTAATCGAATGATGGCGGCTAAGAATGTCAGAAATTAGTGATAACTTCTATTTTTTGCTAAATCAAGGAAGAGCTGTTTTACATATTAGTCACTCACTATTTTTGCTGTCAGAGTTTAGACATAATATTATGTAGAATAATATTATGTAAAATTATGTAGTCTTTATAATTGTCATTTTAATTATTCTTATTGAATTTTAGCTCCAGCAATAAATATCATGAACCTTAAAAAAAGTTATTCTGTAACTAATCTGACGACCTCTGTTGCGCAGCACGCGAATGTCTTTTGTCGCTGTACAAATATTTGTATCATGTGCATTATTTGTTCCGGCTCTGGTGCTAGCACTAAGTACCTACAAGTAATCTAGTCCCATTACACAAGCTTACGTTGGTGCCAGAAGTGCTGTGTTTCAATTTACAGCATCTTAGAAGAAGGCTTAAAATGATAGTAGTCACAAACAAGGTGAAGCCAAGAAATGCGACAGATACATATGTCTCAATTTCCTTTTCGTATACGTGCGTTTGTGTGCGTGAAAGCACTAAAGGTATATGCTTCACATCTTACAAATACATTTATTATTGGCTTCAAAATATGCAGCAGCGAATGTGATAGCAGCGTGTGTTATTCCTCTAATTGTATTATTAAAATAATAAAACAAAATACCTTTTTTAATACAAGCTTTTACCAAAGTGCTTTGGAAGACAAATCCAATGAGCCCAAACTCGATGAGGTTACGTCGTTTCGTTTAGGAGTTCCTATGGCCACCTTCTGTCTTCATCATCAGACCAGCTCGATGGTACTATAACATTGCATTGTCACCAAACTTACACAAGTATGCCAAATTTCAGCTCAATCGGTTGACGATAACTGGACTAACATTCAGTTGCAAGATTTGTCCCACACCTACTTACGTACAAATAATAAAAACTTGTAATTAACTGTGACCTTTTCCGCAGGTGGTGGAACTGGACCTGGCGACAGTGGTGACCTCAGTGTCGGGCCCCAAGAGGCCGCAGGACCGCGTCTCCGTATCCGTCATGAAGAAGGACTTCCAGGACTGTCTGACCAACAAGGTGAGTGGAGTCGTATATTCCGTGCGTGGTCACAACGGGATGGAACCATATCGAACTGAAACCGTTAAGTCATTTAAAACAAAAGCGCTCGGACATTTACTTTGACAAGGTTCTGTCCCTTTCTGTTCGTGCGCAGATTATAAAGTAGATTGAGAAAATATACAAGTAGAACTGTAGTGGGATTTTTACCATGATTTAAAGTAAAGTACTAAAGCATTTGATTTCTATGTCAAAGAAACACAAATAGCAAGCAAAAATTATTGCAATAAAAGTGGCCATAGCGACCGATTTCTCATTTCTTGACTTAAGAATGAGTTCCTTCAAAACTTAACAGATGATAGAATCTGTCAATTCTAACAATCACACGTCCTGTGACAAAATGACAAACATGTCAACTGCAGTTGTGACAGCTTAGAATGACAGAACAGTGTTTTTCTTCTTCTTCAAGGGTTGACAGAAATGTTGATAGAATCTGTCAATTCTAACTCTCACACACCCAGTGACAGAATGACAAACATGTCAACTGCAGTTGTGACAGCTAAGAATGACAGAGCAATGCTTTTATTCTTGAAGTGTTGACAGATATTAATAGAATCTGTCAATTCTAACTATCACACACCCAGTGACAGAATAAAAACATGTCAACTGCAGTGGTGATAGCCGAAACTGACAGAACACAAAGATACTTTTAATTTTGACATAATTTGTCAATTCTAACTATAACACACCCAGTGATAGAATGAAAAACAAGTCAACTGCAGTTGTGAAGAACAAAGGTTTTCTTCTTTCAGTTGACAGATGTTGACAGAATCTGTCAATTCTAACTATCAATCACCCAGTGACAGAATAAAACACGTGTCAACTGCAGTGGTGACAGCTAAAACTGACAGAAGAGGTGAGAATTCTCGCTTTCTTTTGACTTCACAGATGACTTCAGTCATGATTCTTCAGAGTTCTTCTATTGATGTGATCGTCTTCTATGAGGGTTAACATATTCCTAGTGATAGATTATTGAAGAGGTCTGTCTACTAGGGTGACGGAAGCTTCTTTTGTAACACCGAAGCATTCTCGTGTGAAAAAGATGATAAAAAAAATCTGAAATCAACAAGACCCGACTTGCGCGCGGGATCTTTAATAACAATTATAATCAAAGTTTGAGAGGTACAAACGAATACAAAAATGCATTTAAGGAAAAGAAACATTAGAGCCTAGACTTAGTAATTACAATTGAAACAGTTGACAAACGAATATCTTTCAGATTATAATATTTCACCTAAATTGCTAATCTTATTTTTGTAAATTTCTTCAAAACTATATATTATTAAGTTAAAGACTGCAACAGATTTGTTAGTGAACATTAAAAACCTTAAAACAATCAAGCAACCAATAGTTAAACAGCAGTTACACGGTGGATTTACTGTCCCGAGCTTCGATGAAAGTGTCGCTATAAAATAACTATCAGAAACCTGGGTTTCTGATAGTTTATTACTCTGTCACTGGTGACAGAGTAATAAACTAGGGATATGACAACTACTCAAGTAGAAAAAGATCTTCTTTTGATGCAATAATCTTCTTATTTGACCCATATCTTCTTTAAATAACTATCACGGATCCAGTGACAGTAGAAAACTGACGACTAGGGATGTGACAGCTACATAAAGTAGAAAGAAGTCTTCCTGGTGAAATAGCCTCATTTTGTATGTACCGCATTCGAAAAAATGTCTTCTAAAAGTGACTATTACGCGCTCAGTGACCGATTAGTTAACTGTCTACTGGAATTGTAATAGTATACAGAGATCTTCGTACCATATTCTTGAGTTTATTATTTGTTACTATTGAGTAAGAGGCCTAAAATAAATGTTATAATTAATGCAATAGTCTTCTAAAGTGATGACTCGGTGAACATGTCTACTAAAAATAACTATTACACACCCAGTGACAGAGTGGGTAACTGCCTACTAGAGTTGTAATAGCAACTTCAAGTAGCCAGACAGTTTTCTTGCTGATATTTTCTCATGTGTTATTATTCTAGGAGTACCGTATTGGTGAATATGTTTTCTAAGAGTAACTATCAACATAATCCAGTGACAGATTATATTAACTGACAGACTCAGAACTTGATAGCAACTGACAATCGACAGAATATCTTGATAAAATTTTTTGATGATCTTCTAACTGAATTGAGGCGTTTGTGAATATTTCTTCTTAAAATAACTATCAGAAACCCAGTGACAGAGTAGTGAACTGTCTACTAGGGATGTGACAGCTACTTAAAGAACACAAATATCTTCTGATACGAATCGGTAAACATTTCTACTAAAAATAAGTATTACTCACCCAGTGACAGAGTGGGACACTGTCTACTAGCTGTTGCAATAGCTACTCAAAGTAGACAAGTGATTGGTGAAGTAGCTGAAATAAAAATTTAGAAGTTAAATAGGTACATTCTAAGCAGTTTATATCAATAAATAGCGGCGCCCCGCGGCTTCGCCCGCGTGGAAATTGATTGCACCCTAGGGGTAGTAACAAAAATAAAAATGTAAAAATACAAAATACGTATATCATTATTTACTTTATAGTTTACTAGCTGTGCTCCGTAGCTTAGCCCGCTCAGGAATTGATTGCACACCCCATAGCTATGTAAAAATAAAAAATACGTGTATTATTAATTACGTTATAGTTTATTTATACCGAGTTTTGAGTGCATCGAATCAAGGAATAATTTTCCATAGAAACTATACCACCCTTTTTAACCCACTCATGTTATTCTAGAACTTAAAATATCTACATACCAAGTTTCATATAAGTAGGTTAAGTTGTAACAGAGATACGTGGTAACAAACATTCACACGGACTTTCGTATCTATAATATTAGTTTGATTCTAAAATCATTACCAAAACTATAAAGTATGTCGTTTTGTAAAGTAGACAAAACACTTATTTTCGTTAAATAACCTTTTTTGACGCTTTGATGATTATACCTTCAAGAAATAACTATCACAAACCCAGTGACTGAGTAGTAAACTGTCTACTGAGGGAGTGACAGCTACTTAAAGTTGACAATACTGTCTTCTTAGTGAAATCTTCTGTTCTTCTAGAAGTAACGTAGTGGAGAATATTTCAACTTACAATAACTATCACGAACCCAGTGACAGATAAGTAACTGTTTACTAGATATGTGACAGGTACTCTAAGTAGACAAGAAATCTTCTGTTGGTGTTTATTATTCCAGCTTTCGCGAATATGTCTTCTGAAAATAACTATCAGAAACCCAGTGACAGAGTAGGGAACTGTCTACTAGAGATATGACAGCTACCTTGAGTAGACAACAGTTTTCGTGATAAAATCTTCCGATGATAAGTCGTTATTACAGAAAAAGGCATTGATGATTGTGTGTGTCCCTTTAAAATTACTAACAGAAACCCAGTGACAGAGTAGGAAACTGACTACTGAGGTTATGGCAGCTATTTAAAAGCAGACAATGATTTGTAAAACTAGCTGAAATTAAAATGTTAAAAAGTTTGAATTTAAATCTAAGCAGTAAAACTGTGGGTATTTAAATGACTAGCACATACACATTCCCAGTGACTGTACAACATGGCTACTAAATTTGTGACAGTTTTTCCTAAAAGATAAACGCAATTCATGCTTTTTAATTTTTTCGAGAATTCGACGAAATGATCTATCAAATATGACTAACAAAGCACCCAGTAACAGACTGACATACATGTCAACTGAAGTATTGAGAGCTAAGAGATAAACAGTGGCTTCAAATATAGTTCAGGATCCTCACGTGATATCAGTTGTCATTATCTGTCAATTTTAACTATCACACACCCAGTGACAGAATTAAAAACATGTCAACTGTAATGATAATAGCTATAATTGACAGAAAAGTTAATTTACAGTTTCTTCAAATAATTCTTCCGGGTTTCGTATTAGTTGTTGACAATATCTGTCAATTCCAACTATCACACACCCAGTGACAGAATGATATGGGTACATGTCTACTGTAGTCGTGACAGCTAAAACTGGCAGAAGAGTTGGCAAACATCTTCTACAAATTTTAATTTTCATGTCAACATAATCTGTCAAAAATAACTATCAGACACCCAGTGACATAACGATAAACATGTCAACTGTAATATTGATAGCTATGATTCACAGAAAAGTATATTTATAATTTCTTTAAATAATTATTCCAGCGTCGTTTACTTATAGCAAATCTGTAGCAAAATCTGCCAACTCTAAATATCACACACCCAGTGACAGACTGACATACATGTCAACTGCAGTGCTGAAAGCTAGAATAGGCAGATTTATATATTGTGAAATTATTAAATAGTTGAAGAATATGTTAAGGAAAAGCTTACCGATTGTCTAATAATATAAAAATCCTTGCATCCAATGAGTGCAGCTTCTACCACACTAGATAATACTTCCTATCAACAAAGTACCAACATCTAAACTCAAAACACAATATACACAACTAGAAACCACTGTTCAACAAATCTAAAAAAAAAAGGTACAATTTTAGTTTGTTTTGTAATCTCCGAAACTTTTCCGACCCGAGGTTAGTGACGCTCGAAAAAAATAACGGGTTTGTACAATTTTCTAGGTTCTTCAAGTCATACAGATAGCAGGCAAGAAGTTTTGCGCACATTGTAAGCCATTTGCTATGAATCTTTGCTAAAGGAAACTTTGAATCAATTGTAGTTTTGGAGTGTACCGACTTAATGTTGATTTTAGTATAAAATCTCATAATGTCAATAGACTCCAAAACGTTTTAGCTAAGATTTATAGGAAATGACTTACAATGTGCGCAAAACTTCTTGTCCGCTTTCTAAATTACTTGTAGAACCTAGACAATTGTAAAAAAATTTTTTTTTCAAGCGTTATAACTACCTTAAGGAACTCTTTCACTTATCCCGCAGTGCGACATGCTACGTTTAAATCCGGACACTTCAAATAAAACCGCGGCCACAAACTAGTATTCAATATGAATATTAGAGTAAATATTTCAAAATTTTCGGCACTCTCGTAGAGACTCTGTGAAAGTCAGCCCGGTACTGATTTATAATTACCCTTAACTAAGCTTTTATACTAAAGAATATACCTGTGCATAATTAGGTAATGGGGAACATTAAAAATAGGATAATTAATTAAAGGGATTTTAATATTTCACTAATTGATTGCTTAATGAGCCAGTCTACCTGGCTAGGCTACCCTGCAGCCTGCAGGTGACAAATATGTTTTGGTTTGCGCATACATTGAAATAATAACTAAGGAAATAATAAATTGGTGCTGGTAAAGTGAAGCTTACTTCAACTTGATAAATCTTTGAGAGTACTTCTAATAAATATAAATAATAAATAATGCTGGACAATCCACACAGCATCATCTAGCCCCAAGCTAAGCAGAGCTAGTGTTATGGGTACTAGACGACTGATATACTTAATACAATACATTATAAAAAAATATAAATTGGGACAAGCTGGCGTAAAACTCGACATATGTTTAGAAAGTGTAGAGAACTTGTCCATTCCCGTAATTCCGTGTGAATTTATCCTGCATTTCTTTTTTCACCTTAATGACACGATATGTTTATTTATCTGGCCGCTATAACAATAAAACAAAAAAATATACAAATTAAAGGGGCTTCCATGCAAAAAAACGTGTTCACGCCTTAACGGCTGGACGGATCTCAGTGAAATTTGACAGGGAGGTAGATGGTATCCCGGGGACGGTTATACTTTTTATCCCGGAACAAAGCGTGTGAAGCCGCAGGCAGCTGCTAATTCTCTTTACAATAGCGAAATAATTTTCAGAATCGGTCCATAATAGACGGATGAATCGACGTATATAATAAAAGAAACATACATACAGCCGAACGTAGAACCTCCTCGATTTTCTGAAGTCGGTTGAAAATTACCGTTTCTAGCACCTGGTAGGTATTGATTAGACAGTAAACATTGCCACTGGCTGTTGTAAATGTCTGCGGATGATCAGTTAAGATGGTTTGGTTGTTTTGACAATTTAAATAGAAATATTATTTTACTTGCTTCTGCCCGCGGCTTCTCATGCATTTTTGGAATAAAAACCTTGCTTATATGTTACTTCAAGTCCTTATGTGTGATAAAGATAAAGATACATCCATTTGGCCATAGACAGGTACATACAGTATATACAAAAACTAATAACTAGGTAAGTACTTGTAGGAACATTTACATACATAGACACAAATACAAGCAGAGAGTAGTTAGCAAATGATGACATTAAAGAAGAAGATATAGATCAAACACAAAAAACCTAATAATTCATAATTCATTTATTGTTTGTGAATCGGGTAATTTTACAGTCGGTTCGTAAGACTTATTTTATATCGCTGAATGCTGCCGCGGCCGCGGCGCGGCACAAACATTCCATTATACATGTACAAACTAACAAACAATCAGAACGTTTTTATTTTATTTAAAAGCATGCAATGTTATAATTTATTTCCAACTAGCTGCAGCCCGTGGCTTCGCACGCTTTTTTCCGGAATAAAAGGTAGCCTATGTCCGGCTCCGGGATACCATCTACCTCGCTGCCAAATTTCACCGAGATCCGTTCAGCCGTTCTTGAGTTATAAATAGTGTAACTTACACGACTTTCTTTTATATATATATATATACATAGATATTATAACTTCTAATCAATGCCAAATCTTCTATCAATAAAATCATTAGTCACAGACAGGTAGGTACTTTAAATGGCGAAACTAAATTAGATCGTACCTACATACACTACACACAATCGAAGTACGAGTAGATACATACATAGTACCTGCCCACCTTACACCAAAAAACTGTGCAAAATATCTGCTTAAACCAATCAGTGGTTCTGTCTTTGTCTTCGCACAGACATCTTCACAACGACACAAGCTTTCGCCTTTATAATATTCCTTGGAAATATACACAAAATCACACGACTTGTTCTAAAGCACTTGTTGTACGTGAAACAAGCAGAATACTGACCATCGACCACATGCCTGGTTTAATGTAGACCTACCTAAGTGTACTTATTGTTAGTCAAGCATCAACCAATATCATGTTAAAATGCGGTGAAAAATGATGTGCTGATGGCACTATCAATATGTATGCGGTTTTGATAACATGATAGACATATTTTAAATTTCTACTTACTTTTGAATATTTATAAGCATAAGTACATTATTTATTAACATTAAACATAGACATCTATTAATTCATTTAAAATTCCTAGGTACCATCCAATAGTTTACTGTTATTTGTTTTTAAAAATGATGTAGCGGAACACCCTGTCTGTGAGGAGGGCGATGGTGCCTGCGACACAGTTTTATTAAAAACTACTGCGGGCATCATCGAATTCCAATAGTTACTGCAACCATGTAATTCGTTACTAAATAAATTACTTAAAATTACTTAAATCGGGTGAGGCGAGGTCTCCTTGTTGAGATGCCATTGTACGGGGTACGGTGCCGTCAATCATATTAATGTTAGGGGTTAAAGTATGAAATTGCAGATTTGTACAAAAAAAAATATTTTTTTTTATTTTTCATTTAACATCAGGTGATCTAGATTCGACAAACTGTGTGAAAGCATTTTGTACTGCCTCCTGGGAAGAAAACTTTTTAGCAGTCCCCTCTCCAAACGCAACATTGATATTGCGAGCTGTCCCTGCCGCGTTAGTTCCGCCTCGGAACTCGTATACAAAAATCACTCGAATTTTCGAAGTAAACATCTTTCTTGTCTAAGCTGAATAAAATTAACAACTGAGAGTCGATAATCGAATGTTGCACATTTTTTAAAAGAAGAAACTCAGGTACCATGTGAAAAAAGTTTCGCTCAAAAATCTCAAACCATGAAGGTTCTATGTCAATTCGAAGTACCTATTACAATAAAACGGCCATTTAATACCTTAACCCCTATATTATAAATGTGAAAGTTAGTGTGAATGTCTCCGTAACTACTTAACCTATTTTGATGAAATTTGGTATGTAGATATTTATTTTTAAATCTTTATTGACAAAGAAAACTATAATTCAAAAATAAAAACAAATTAGAACTAGTATTTACCATTGAAACAATTAAGCTAACTGCAGACTGTTGCAAACAACCTACAGGTAGCTCAACTGATCCATATCAATACCAATCGGAAGCGTAGATAAATTAATTTCTAGAATAACACATAGGCTAATCTAATTTTCAAAACTTAACCTATTCGGGGGTTAAAAGGGTGGTAAAGTTTCTATGGAAAATATTATTATTTTTTGTTTCGATTCACTCAAAACTCGGTATAAATAAACTATAAAGTATTTTTTATTTTACAAAACTACCCCTCGGGGTGTGCAATCAATTTCCACGCGGGCGCAGCTAGTAGTAAGATACAATAGGTGGAGGCGGCGCTACCGTGGGTGGGTCGGGGCAGCGCCGTGAAGTGTCTAACTAAGTAGGTACATTATAATATCGACATACTACCTACCTATGTACTATATGTAGACAGCCGTGGGAAACAACGACGTTATCAGTTGGTGGTCAATGTCGTAACTCTATCTAATACGTACGCAAAACATATAGACACGTCCAAACATTATCATAACAAAATAATAAATTTACGATCGATTTTAAACTACGAAATAAGTTGAAACTTATACCGCTTCCTCGAAATATTCATGTTTATATTTTAATTAAACCTTGAATAATTTAGAATAGACCCACTTTCCCGGCGTGAATCATTTCTTTAGAATCATCAAAATAAACGATTCGTCAACAAGTACGTACTTTACTAATCACTAATTAACTAAGCACAAGCGTAATAATTATGTAATTAGGTGCCAATTTAATAATTACATAGCCAGCTAGGTACCTCAGCAGGTACCAAGTTATAATGAAATAAAGTTAAACTTCAAGTACGAGTCGGACCCGCGCACCGAGGGGTCCGTATAAGATTTTGTTTCTTGCGAAATATCATGATTCCAGGTGAACGGGAAGTAGGTAGCCTATAGGTTTTGGGCCCTTTCCAGTATACATTTTTTTTTGGAGTGTTTACGGTTTTTGGATTTTCCTCTTTACTTGTGCTACCTTGCTTCTTGCCTAATTTTGTGATTCTAGGTTAACGGGAAGTACTCTATAGATTTGTGCATGTGATTCACTAGGAAATTTCAAAATATTCGGATATAAATTAAATAACTGCTGTATATTATATCACGGCTCCAAGAGGCTACCTACAGACTAGAGTATTTGATGTTCATTTCAACTCGATATCGAACTCGACCCTTTCCTCAGAAAAGGGGATTGACAGACATCAAAGTGATCCTATAAGGGTTATTTTTTTCCTTGTGAGGTACGGAACCCTACAACATACTAGACTCTTCACACTTTATCATTATCAAGCCTAATTCTATCTAGAGACGTGGGCCTCGTGAGAGCTATGCTCGGAGTTTCTATACTCGATAGAATAGAATCCGAGGAAGAACCGAAGTAACCGAAAATGCTCTCAAAATTACCAAACTGGCTACACACTAATATTAAAAATGCGAAAGTGTAGATGGATGGATGTTTGAAACTTCTTCTTCACGCCAAAGCTGCTGAACGGTTCGGGCTGATCTTGTATAGATGTAATACTAGACCATGAATTAAATCCATAATAGTTTTATTCCATAAACCAGTTCCCATGGGATAGAAAATCCTTTAAACTTTTTCATAGAAATAACGCGTGCGAAGTCGCGGGCTGAAACTAGTTTAAAATAAAATGTACTTACGTGTTTCAGGGAATCAATCTCACACACGTTAAAATCAAATCTTTTTAATAAAAAATTTAACAACTACCAGCTATTAAATTACTATAAATATGGAGAGCAATGTTTCAAGAAACTTATAAAAGTATATGTTAACTCTTACTGGGCGATCTTTCACTCGATATTGTAAACAGTTTTCCGCGTATCATAACTTTTTATTGACATGTTTGGTGGAATCAGCGCTTTCCTTTCCTTGTTCGTGTACCTACATGTAGAGATGTTGTTTGTATGTTTGTCTGTTTGTTGACTCTGCTCTGGGGTTGGGTAACATGTTTATGTTATTTTTGTTTACCTTATCTAGTTCTTAGAACTATGTACTTCCCATTAGTGAATACAGAAATGGTTTTCAATTTGTTATTTGTGTAGATAGATAGATAAGGTTTTTATTTACGACTTCAGACACACACACACATACATATCAGACTACAGCAATTATACAGGATGCTAGTAATAAGAAACAATAATATAAATACAGTTGACTAAGTAATAAAAACAAAAAATAATAAAAGGTCTGTGTGTGCTGCAGTACGTCAAAAAGGCAAAGGCTCAGCGGAATATTATGCTCAAGAAGCAAAAACACTGATTTTCAGCCCATCGAGATTGTGTTTTAGTTATTTTATTAGTTTCGTAAACATGTTTTGTTTACAAAAACAATGAAGGCCAATATCCCGTAGTATGGTAAACAACGTAAAAATTTATAGATAAGTTTGCGGGTTCGATTCTCGAGATAGATACATGTTACATGAACAAGAATGAAAATAATAAGGAACAAAAACTCTTATTAATAATC
Organism: Eupithecia inturbata; assembly: GCA_963662085.1. NCBI lineage: Eukaryota > Metazoa > Arthropoda > Insecta > Lepidoptera > Geometridae > Eupithecia > Eupithecia inturbata. The sequence continues at coordinate 409,276 of OY759204.1, forward strand.
TTATTTACTGCCTAATATCCTTGACGTAATTCCAAGTCTGGTCGTAGGACTACCAACTAAATCTTTGTAATGTTTTACTACGAGTCTACGATTCAGTAACTCAGAAGACACGTAACACTAGTGTCAGGATAAACAGACTTTTTATCCCATAAATAATTTCCCACGGGATAGAAATAACCTTTGAACGTTTCCATAGAAATAACGCGTGCGAAGCCGAGGGCAGAAACTAGTTTATTATAATTTTCAGAAATTAATGTTGATTATTCAAAAGCATTGCAAGTGAATCCGTACGCGGCCACTATGTCCACAGTATTGCTGCCTCCGCAAGGTCTTGCATACCGCGTGAGTGGGTCAATGTTACAGTGCTGCTGCTGTGTCCGTGTGTTTGTCATCTACATTAGAACGACGACCGACTGTAACATTGCTTAAGCTGGGTTTTCACCGCGAGCGGAGCGGACCCCGCTTTACTCGCAAGAGTAAACTGGATACTTGTATTTCCACCAACAAATAGTCGAGCAGAAAGATAGTCAAGCGGAAAGGAGTGAGCGAGCAGAAAGCGCCCACTCTTCTCTCATTTCCTGCTTATTACCCTTTTGCGGTGGAAACACGGCTTAAGGGTTCGCGAAATTCTTTACAATGAATTCCTACCGCCCAGAAAAACCTTTCTAAACGTTATTTAGTTTAGGAAACCTCTATTTCGTTCTAGGAATCCCTTTTTGACACTTTTTGGCTTCACCCACATGGTGTGAATCTCAAGTATTTATGTAGCTTTATTTATTTTATTTACTTTATCATCAAAGAATTTATAGAATAGGGTGAGTCGTTTCGAATTAAAATTAAACGTACAAAAGTTCATTCGCGAAACGGAGTGTGAGACCATTCACACGAGGGACCGACGACATTGTAGCGGTCGCTGGGTGTGGAGGCTTATGCCCAGGTATGGACCTGTGTGGGCTGATATGATGATGAAAAAAGTATGTTCTAAATAAATCAAGAGAAGCCGGGCGCGAAAGCGAGTCTTCTTTCATGTAATTTAACTTTCTTCCGTGTTGTGCTAAACGTGTCGAAAAGAGAAATACTGTAAGGAAGTGTCTTTCTACGTGACTTGTTCACATTCGCCTAACTAAAATATCATCACTACACTTTTCCCGTGACTTTGTTCGATTGGACTTGGATATATATCCATCTTAAATATAAAAGAACAAGCGATTTTCTGGGGACAACGCCCAGCCCAAACCGCTGAAGCTAGAAAGCTGAAATTTGAAAAGCAGTTACCTGTTACTACACAACCTCCCGCTAAGAAGGGATTTTTGGAAATGCCACCCCTAAGAGAGTGAAAAGGGGGTTTGAAGTTTTTTTGTTGTTTTTTGTAACTCTTTAATCAGTGACCCAATTAGCTTGAGACTTACTGAGGATACTAAGAATACAAAACTATTAAACACGTAAATCAGGGTTTTTAAAAATTGTGATTCGTAATAAACTATAAAGTAAAATAATGATACATGTATTTTTAATTTTTACTAAACTACCCCTAGGGGTGTACAATCAATTTCCACGCGGGCGAAGCCGCGGGGCGCAGCTAGTAGCTAATAAAAAGGCTTACTATAAAATATCAGATTATCTAGAGGATAAAAAAGCTTGGGACAAGTTTTGCTCCAACTCGAAAACTAACAACCTAACAAGGTAAAGGTTTCTTGTTCGCTTCTTTACTTTACCTTAAAAAGATTGAAGTGAACTAAAAATCAAAATGATCACTTCACTTCCTAGTTTTGCTTATGTAATTTGAATTTTAGAGATAGATAGAGAAACATTTATTAACGAACACAACACTGATACAGCACAGAACTGAAATACTCGTAGTACATAACTTACAAACAATAAATTAAACATACAATACAAAAATACTTAAATGAGAAAAAAACAAATTAAGAAAAAGTAGGCATGTACCTACCCGCCCACCTACACATGAGGTATTTTGTGACGTGTCCAAGAGTCCTGTAAAATCTAAAAGAAATAATGCATTTTGATATTTGATATTTGAGCGTATCCCCTAATTCTAATTTTATGTGGGGGAACTGAGATCTGCACGGACATCTTGCATGGGAGTGCATTGAGCGTTGTCCCCCTGCCTAACCAGGCCCTAAACAGCCCAGCTCCTTGAAGTACCGGAGCAGGACTTTTGGTGACTGACAGCTTCGTTTCAGCTTTTCTGTAGGTGTGGACGGGTTTGATGCCGCAATGAGACTCTTCAGCCCCGTCTTGTGTCTGGCCTCCTCTGTGGCCGTGCAGTGTGTTCCACAGTCTCTTCTTCCTGGATGCAGCCACGACACAGGCTGCTGTCTGTGGCTCCAGTCTTACAGCCCCTCTATATTAAACAGAATAGATAGCTCATTATCATAATCTAAGCGGGTTAACTACGAACCTGGTTTGTGTTGGAAGAACAACCATGTTTCATGCCTTATTATTAGTATTATTTCTAGGGTATTTATCGCGTTTATTTACCTATTTTTCCCGGTCCCGGTATATTTCCCAGTCATCCCGTGACCACGACAGTGTGTAAACCTGTTGAAACGTCGTCGGGACAAATATGTAAATAAACGCGATAAATACGTTAAATAATACTAATAATAATGTCTTCAGATCGCGTTAGTTTAAAAATCTTTCATGCCTTAAGAGGGCGCAATGCGCGCCATTTTGTGAAAAGGATAGGCATAGAATTTTGCGTACATTGGAGCGGGACAGAGCATACGTTTTTGGAACGGCGGCGTAAGCGCAAAAATCTAAATTTTGCTTATTTAGGTACATGAAAACTACACAACTTATGAAGAAACTGGTTCAAGGAACCAAATAATTGGTAATAATCTACGAAACAAAACATAGGATTCATTCCAATAGACCTCAGTGTTCTGAGAACTCGACCAAACTATGTACTCGTATATGCGGCACAGTGCCCTTTAATAAAAAAATTTTATCGTATTTTTTTTCGCAATCGTGTTTTCTATACCGAGCAAAATAAAAAAAAATGAGATTTATGTAATTCGAGGTTTTTACCACGGGGATCCCGTGAGTACTGAGATCTAGGCCTAGTTTGACAAACAAACCCGTTAGGTCACATTCTTAATGATCCATAAGGTTAACTCTAGGCTAAAGTGTGTTAAAAACGTACATGGTTGAATTTGAAGGAATTAATTCAATGTTCTTCGATGTAATTTTTGCCTATTCTGCCACTAGCAGACAAGGCCTGGTTTAGGCTCAATTCACACCGGCACGACAGCGCTGGGCAACCACGAGACCACTTTCAGTGTCCAACTGGACTCAAATAGTTTTAACTTTATGTACATACATATGTACATATAACACCGGTATCGCTAAAAATACGAAAACCTGGCGCGGCCGCCCATCGCGGTGTGAATCGAGTCTTAGGCCCGTATTATGAAAGCTTGCTCAGTCATAGATAAAAAATCTATTACTGAGCATAAGCTATAGCGCTCAAGTATAAGCTTGAGTGACGTTTATGCCATAGAAAAGCGTTCAAGTATGGATCGATGACTGAGCAAGCTTTCTTAATACGAACCTTAGGCTGTCTGTCCATGCTTACCCCACGGCCTACAGTCTACCTACAGCCAAAATGTACGTTTCCTCCAGGTGGGCTTCAAAGGCTACGGCCTCCCCCCTCCCTCCCTCACCACCACCGGAAGCTTCACCTTCAGCGACGGAGCCACCTACAGCATCACACATGGCTCCGTCCTCATAGCGGCCATCACCTCCTGCACCAACACCAGCAACCCGAGCGTGATGCTGGGCGCAGGTGAGACCTCCTTGTGTTCATAGCAACCTGGTACTTTCAATTTGAAAGCCTAACATGAGTAGATTTAGTAGAAATACAGTAGTGAGTGACTAACGCTTCTGGTAAGTACTGTAGTCATTTATACGGTATCTCTTTGTGTTCATAGAAGCCTGGTACGTTCGGTTTTTACTTTATTTAATAACTGGTTTCTGCTCGTGGCTCCGCTTACTTTGATTGCTCAGGCAGCTCATCATAATCATTTACTCACTCTCATCGCTTGGCAGACAAATTGGTGATCGCAGTGAAGGTGTTACAAATACATCTGCGGACATTGCTGCCTTTTCTCTGGTAGGTTCCCTTATCGGCTCTAACGACATCCACGGGCTGAGTTTGAGGGGTGGATTCTTACGCCACGACCGCAACGGACAAGTAAATATATGACGTCACAGTAACATCTGCTTACTTATTTCCAGGTCTGCTAGCGAAGAAAGCGGTGGAAAACAATCTCAGCGTGCTTCCTTACATCAAGACCTCCCTCTCGCCGGGCTCCGGCGTCGTCACCTACTACCTCAAGGTAAGACGACGTATAGACACCCCTTCAGGTCTGCAGCTAAGAGGCCCGTCGATTCGGTTTTAAGACAAGTTTAGACGTATTCGGTTTCGCTTGGTGTCGCGCGTATTCCTGCCAAGAATATTGCATTTTGTAAGTACCGCATAACTCGACTAGGGCACGCAGAACCGTACCCGGTTCCAGATTTCTGAAAGCCGGTTCCGGTAGGCTGTCTGAGAGGCGGTCACGTACATAAATAAGCTCAGAATCTATCAGCGAGCTACGGAAAGGGCTAACCTTGAAATTTTTTTACTTGATAGAATCCGGAATGCGGAGACCCGTATAAGAACCGAAGTCACCGACATAGCTCTCAGAATTAGTGAGCTGAACTGGCAGTGGGCAGTGATAGCTTACAGAACTGATAACCGCTGAGGAGTAGGTTCTCGAGTGGCGACCGCGATGCAACGTGAACGGAGTGTTGGGAGTCCTTCCACTCGATGGACCGACGACATTGTAGCGGTCGCAGGGAGTCGATGGATGGAGGTGGCTCAGGATCGCTATCGGGTAGAACGGGGTGCATGCCCTAAACTCGACTTGTCTACCGCTTTAAGTAGTGATTCGCTTTGTCGTTATTTTCCAGTCTATTAGAAATAGGAGCCGAATTTTGCTTACTAACCTCTTTACTATGGTATCGTCATAGAATGTCCATAGATGAAAGGAACTCTAGATAGTGCGTGCGGTGCTATTCGCACGGAGATATTGATAGATTGGTTTCACACTTGACACTTTTGACTCGCGTCCCTCCATCTGTAGTTTCTTTCATCAAAGGTAAAACGCCAAAATGTGTAATTCTGAGACGATAACAATGTTATGGTGAAAAACACTATGTTTGAACAGCCAACTTCACCACCAATGGCTGACTAAATTATGTGTTCTTTCCCCTCCAGGAGTCAGGAGTAATCCCTTACTTGGAAAGACTAGGCTTCGACATAGTCGGCTACGGATGTATGACGTGCATCGGCAACTCTGGACCCATTGACGACAACATCGCGAACACTATAGAGAAGGTGACTCATGATTTTTTATGGCTATTTTTGCTTTTCGTTTGTTACGTCTGTTGTATCTCTTGAACCAGAACATCAAATTTTCACTTGTTCGGAGACCCTTTAAATTTTCAACTTTATTTTATTTTTAGTAGTTTTTGTTATTACAGTTGAAGTGTTACTTATTTATAGAAAGTTTCATGTATTGTAGTTCAAGAGATACAGTCTCGACAAATTAAGAGTAAAGGCAAAAATATCACGTTTTTGTATGCGAGCCCGCTTTAATTTGGATATTTATTTTATTTTTATTATTTGTTGTTATAGCGGCAAGAGAAATATACATTCTCTGAAAATGTTAACTGTCTACCTCTTACGATAGAGCCCTGTGCTGTCACAGGGCTCTATCTCGGCGTCGGACGGACACATAGGCTTTCTAATAGGGTTCCGTTTTCACCATTCGCAGTGTCGTACAAGTATCCATACATAATAATATAACTTCGAAAGTAACTCTGTCTATCTGTCTGTTATTTTTCACGCCTAAACGGCTGAACGGATCTCTATGAAATTTGTCAGGGAGGTAGATGGTATCCCGGGGACGAACATAGGCTACTTGAAAAATGCTTGCGAAGTCGCGGGCAGCAGCTAGTGTATGTATAAGTTAAAATGTTTACCCCACTTGAATAATAATTTAAAGTGTATTTATTTAAACTATTTCAGAACGAACTAGTCTGTTGCGGCGTCCTCTCCGGTAACCGTAACTTCGAAGGCCGCATCCATCCGCACACGCGGGCCAACTACCTCGCCTCTCCACTGCTGGTCATCGCGTACGCCTTAGCCGGGACCGTGGACATCGACTTCGAGACTGAACCTCTTGGTAAGTCATGTCTCCCTGGTACCAACATCCTCGCCTGGTCTGGTCGCCTGCGCATTAGCAGGCACTGTCGACATCAACTTGGAGACTGCGCCAATGGTGAGGCAATCTCTTTGTGACTTATGTCTCCCTGGTACTATTGAATCACGTCGGACCACTTTTCCACTAATATGACTTTGAGACAGTCGCTTGCTGCATTTAGCAATCTCTTACTGACTTGTGCTATTCTGGTAAATCGCTGAATTATTCAAGTAGCATTAAAAAAAAAAAAAATGAGTCGTATAAAAAAGGTTGAAAGGTCATTTGAGTTTATGTGTTGTAACGTATTTAGCGTCCTACGTGGGTTGGATAAAATAAGAACACAGACGTAGGAACGTTAACATGAAAATATTTATTAATGAAGGTAGGTCGTAGGTTCTATGGCCCGCCTAACTTTCGCTCAACACTTTCTACGGCACTTCCCTGTAGCGGAGGCTTCTAGAAGAACGTAGGGCCGTAGGTCCGGGTCCAGGGTGAGCGCCGGTAGAGGGGTGTGGTTCCAGGAGGATGTCTTTGCCGGGCGCCTCAAAGTCGGTGAAGGGGAGTAAACGTCCACGTCCGCCGAGTGAGGTGATGCGCAATGCCAGCCTTTATAATCCAAAACTTGAACCCTGGAATCAATTTCCTTGTTATAGCATATGTTGAGCTTTATGTGTTCTTGTCCATGACCACCACGGCGAGAGTCTGAAGGCGACAGCGAAACGAAGCTACTTCTAGGGAAGCCGCATGAGTATAGTGTGGTGGTGGCCATGAGAACAAGCAGAGCGGAGTTTACATAGGTAGAAACATTGATGTACACAGAATACTAGCACATGAAAAGATAGGTAGTATTTGGGTAAGATTCTTATACAAGCCAAGCCGCAGGTAAATCATGTACCTGGGTAGGTATTACAGTAAATAACCAGCGCGATAGCACAGCTAAGCTAGGTTTTGCGAAGAGGAAGTACAGGCATGAAATGAAACCTAGATGATGCAATACACAAATAAGAAATACAATAGGTAAGTAGGTATTTACATCCTAAGAGCGATATTGTGCACACTTACCCAATTTGGGGGGAATTACTACTCTTGTAATACAATTGTGATTTATAATTATGGTTTAAGACCACTTCACGATACTTTTAGGTTACCTAGATAGGTAGGTAAATATCTGTACGAGAACGTGTGTTTCTTGAAGTGCAGAGTGAGGAATGAACGCCGGGGCATCGGTGGGCGGCTATTTAAGCGCGCACCAAGACAAAGGAATTTGTGGGACCTGCGTTAGGTCACGTACGCATCGCGCGTTTTGCTCGCGGACCAATAGCGGCGAGGCAGGCACGCCGATGTCCTTATATGGTTATGTTCAGCGTAAGAACTTGTTTTAGAGTTCCTTGGCGTAAAACTAACCACTGAAAACCCTTATGGAAAATAAATGTAACATTTTACGTTACATATCCCGCCAACGTACCAAGGATTTTATTCCCTTAGGTAATAAAATTCTTCTTTAAAATAATTATATTTATATATGAACTTATGTTTTCTGGATTGAAATATTACGGTTAGCTAGTGAACGATGAACGACCGAAAAGCTTTATATCCTTGATATGCCAGGTTCCAAGATCCTTTCCCGACGTGGCGCGACCAAACGTCCGCAAGTCGGCGGGTGGGAAATAAACGTCCCCACGTCCGCCGATGGAGCTGGTGCGCCTCAAGACTTCATTAAGCCCTAGCTTGGAACCCGACGTGGCGCGACCAGACAGACGTCCACAAGTCGGCGGGTGGGAAATAAACGTCCCCACGGCCGCCGATGGAGCTGATGCGCCTCAAAAAAAATGTAACAAATCAATCGACCAATGTAACGTATGTAGCGTCCTACGTGGGTTTAGATAAAATAAAAACACAGACGTAGGAACGTTAACATGGCAAATTTATAAGTCCTCGAGCCTGTTCATAATTTCTACAGACTACCTTAAGGTCATTTATGCTGAGCATTACTTTGCTAATTAACACAATAGGTTGACAAACAAAAAAAATAACGTTCCTTTCATTATGATATTGCCTAGGCTAAATTGTACTGATTTACGACGTAGGTCATAATGAGAAGTATACTTTAGGTATATGTGCTTGTCGAATAAGCCATGATTGTGCCTGGTATTTAAGTTCAATCTTTTGAAGAGATGGAATTTCACTGGGTAAGACATTGTAAAGAAATATTAGGTAAGTGCACACAATCGAAGAGTTGTAACGAAAATACTCCGAACTGTTACAAAAGTTTTTAAAAAATAACAGTAACGTTTCGTTTAAGTATGCAAAAATTAAAAGAAAATTTGTATAAATGATTTAAATTACTAAAAGAACTAGTGTGTACTTTGTATTTTTTTTTTTTAAGTGTTAAAGTTTAATCAAATACAAAATAACAGGATTTTCACGCTGACTGTACCCAACTTTTGCAAGTTGAGTGGTTCATTCCTCACTTGGCAGAAGTAGGTACGTAAGTTAGGACAAGTACACCCTAGTTATTTATTACAATACGAAAACGAAACGCTATAACACAGTATGTAAAAAATTGCACACACACACAAAATACTAAAATGCGTAGCGAAAATTAGGCCATAGAATACCACGTTTATGGGCGCCAATGTAACGTATTTAGCGTCCTACGTGGGTTGGATAAAATAAGAACACAGACGTAGGAACGTTAACATGAAAATATTTATTAATGAAGGTAGGTCGTAGGTTCTATGGCCCGCCTAACTTTCGCTCAACACTTTCTACGGCACTTCCCTGTAGCGGAGGCTTCTAGAAGAACGTAGGGCCGTAGGTCCGGGTCCAGGGTGAGCGCCGGTAGAGGGGTGTGGTTCCAGGAGGATGTCTTTGCCGGGCGCCTCAAAGTCGGTGAAGGGGAGTAAACGTCCACGTCCGCCGAGTGAGGTGATGCGCAATGCCAGCCTTTATAATCCAAAACTTGAACCCTGGAATCAATTTCCTTGTTATAGCATATGTTGAGCTTTATGTGTTCTTGTCCATGACCACCACGGCGAGAGTCTGAAGGCGACAGCGAAACGAAGCTACTTCTAGGGAAGCCGCATGAGTATAGTGTGGTGGTGGCCATGAGAACAAGCAGAGCGGAGTTTACATAGGTAGAAACATTGATGTACACAGAATACTAGCACATGAAAAGATAGGTAGTATTTGGGTAAGATTCTTATACAAGCCAAGCCGCAGGTAAATCATGTACCTGGGTAGGTATTACAGTAAATAACCAGCGCGATAGCACAGCTAAGCTAGGTTTTGCGAAGAGGAAGTACAGGCATGAAATGAAACCTAGATGATGCAATACACAAATAAGAAATACAATAGGTAAGTAGGTATTTACATCCTAAGAGCGATATTGTGCACACTTACCCAATTTGGGGGGAATTACTACTCTTGTAATACAATTGTGATTTATAATTATGGTTTAAGACCACTTCACGATACTTTTAGGTTACCTAGATAGGTAGGTAAATATCTGTACGAGAACGTGTGTTTCTTGAAGTGCAGAGTGAGGAATGAACGCCGGGGCATCGGTGGGCGGCTATTTAAGCGCGCACCAAGACAAAGGAATTTGTGGGACCTGCGTTAGGTCACGTACGCATCGCGCGTTTTGCTCGCGGACCAATAGCGGCGAGGCAGGCACGCCGATGTCCTTATATGGTTATGTTCAGCGTAAGAACTTGTTTTAGAGTTCCTTGGCGTAAAACTAACCACTGAAAACCCTTATGGAAAATAAATGTAACATTTTACGTTACAGTGTCACCACTCTATTGGATACTAGCTCCACACGGTTTCACACACTTTTTTCCGGGACAAAAAGTTGACTATGTCCGTCCCGGGATACCGTCTTTCTCCATGACAAATTTCATTGAGATCCGTTCAGCCGTTGGTCTTCAAAAGGGAACAGACAGACTGAGATATAGAATTACTTTCGTATTTATAAAATTAGTTTGTATGTAAAGTTTCACAACACATCGTCAATAGCAGGGAGCCGAGAGCCGTCTGCTTGCGTCGGGAGCTAAATGTCAGAGCTCTGACTCTCATACAATATGTGTGTATGATTGCAGGCAAGCGCCCGGACGGCTCGGCCGTATACCTCCGAGACATCTGGCCCACCAGGAAAGAGATCCAGGAGGTCGAACACAGACACGTCATACCCGGCATGTTTAAGGAGGTAGCTATACTCTTGCTCTCTCATGTGAGCCTGGTACTATCAGCTCAGCGAGCGGTGTGTGCATCAGAATGGCGGCGGGTGTCGAATCTACCAATAATTACAATAAATGTTTTTTTTAGTACTTTGAATGCAGAGATATTACAAAAATATAATTTCTTTGGCCTTTGTCACCATGGGAGTTGGGGAGGCCCATTGTGTGGGACGCTACATACGTCGACACACTTGCGCCTTCCCATTTTCTGAGGACATCCGGAGGGCTGAGACGCAAATATGCAGGTCTCGACAGAGCCTACACATTTGCTCCCTTTGGGGTCGAGACCCTGGGTCCGTGGGGTACCGAGGCTCTCCGGGTTTTTAAATAGTTATCTGAGCGTCTGGTCGACGCGTGATCCGAGAGAGGGCGGGTATCTGGCGCAGCGCATCAGTATTGCCATACAGCGGGGCAATGCAGCCAGCGTCTTGGGGACGCTTCCGTCTGGTATTGATATGGATCAGTTGAGCTACCTGTAGATTGTTTGCAACAGTCTGCAGTTAGCTTAATTGTTTCAATTGTAAATACTAGTTCTAATTTGTTTTTATTATTGAATTGTAATTTTCTTTGTCAATAAAGATATTTCTTTGAGGTGCATCCCAAATGCTCCAAAAATACCAGTGAATCGAACTTAATTTTTAGGGTTTCGAAGATCGGAGATCGGTTTCGAAACCCTTATGGTCTCGCTTTTTCTGACCTTTTTTCCGTCTTTAATATCTCAGCAACTACAGCAGCAAATAACGTGAAATTTTAAATATAATACATATCGTGCGCCTGCACAGATTAAAAGACAAAAATTTTTAAATAAATGAAAATGATAATTTTTAGTGCAAAATGTCGAAACAGATGTGTCGAAATTTTAAAAGAGACCTACAATGTCAAGTGGGGTATCAAATGAAAGGTTCGTACATCTCAAAACAGTTTTTGAAATTTCTGTAGGTTTTATACTTTTTGAAATATTTTGAAAAAAGGCGAAAATTTTACTATTGCCCACTATGCCTACTCCGAAGTTTGCAAACCGATACATCTGAAATGTACCTTTAATGAAGAATTTAGGTAGCTTTAATTTTTTTGGTATTCATCAAATAGCAAAGTACATATATTGGTATACTTGACAACCGTTCGAAACCCTCGGCGCGCGAGTCACACTCGCACTTGACGGATCTTGTTCTTTCTCAATCGTGTTTTCACATTCAAGGAGCCAAAGAATATTTTTTGAATTGTATGTAGTCGAGTTTTTGACCACGTGATCTGCTGAGGTCTAGTTTGAGAACCAAACCCGCTACGTTCGCCTCTAAATGTTGCCGTATGTTGTTATCCAGGTGTACGCGAAGATAAAGGACGGCTCCTCCGCGTGGCAGGCGCTGGACGTGCCGCAAGGCAAGCTGTACGGCTGGGACCCCAACTCCACGTACATCAAGCGACCGCCCTTCTTCGATACCATGACCAGGGTGAGTACCTCCTCTAGAAGACATTGGAATATAACAAGAAGAACATTTATTTGTATACAAACTTATAAAACATTGTTTAAGTACCTACTGACTAAATACAAAGTTGTTCGCAAAATCATCGACAACAAAACATATTTTATTATATATTATTTTAATGAATGAATTTTTTTCATATTTTTTTGAATGGTATTTAATTTTTTGTAATGAATGTTTAAACTGTTTTTTTTTTAGTTTTGCGGGATAAATACTTATCCCTCGAAAATAACATTTTTATGAGATCACCTACCTCACCATCATTCTTTATACAACTGCAAAACAATAATTCAAATCGGTCTAATTATGACTACGAAATCAACGAACATACATACTCGTATATATAAAAAGAATATACATACAGCCGAACATAAAACCTCCTTTTTTCAAAGTCGTTTAAAAATTATTTGTCAGTGTGACATTAAGGCCCGTTTTATGAAAGCTTGCTCAGTCAACGATCGATGCTTGAGTAACGCTTTGGCATACGCGTTGCTCAAGAACAGATCGATGACTGAGTAAGCTTTCATGACACACGGGCCTGAGAGTGCTCGCCGCGTCGCTGCCTGTCGCTGCTGTTCCAGTGTGAATTTAGTTAATTCATAACATTCTAATTCATTTCAGTTACTTTAATTCACACTAATATTATAATTTCTAAAGTAAATCTGGCTGTCTATCTACCTGTCTGTTACCTTTTCACGCCTAAACGGCTGAATGGATCTCAATGAAATTTGGCAGGGAGGTAAATAGTATCCCGCGGACGAACATGGGCTACATAAAAAGCGCATGCGAACCCGCGGGCAGCAGCTAGTGAGATATACCTCGTGTGTTCATAAGTTTTGAGACGAACTTATTTAATTAATTTAAAAAGAAAGTAATTCATGCAACCTTTTTTAAAATTTAAAATTTCGAATGTTTTGAATAAGAAAAAATTTACATTTGAATATTTGTTTCATTCTCCGTGAAAATTGGGCCAACAAAAGATTTGCGTGCGACTGTAATTTCACTGTTTCAAGCAGGAAAAAAACCAATGCAAGTTTTTAGTGAAATCCAAAGTTTGGGATGTAGTCGGAACTTTGTGTATTATACCATAAAGAGGTACAAGGAGACCGGCTCTTTAGAAGACCGTGGAAGATGTGGCCGCCCGCGGTCTGTAAGGGCGCCCGCCAACATCAAAGTAATCAGAGAGCGAATTCGTCGCAACCCTTGCCGGACTCAAAAAAAATTAGCTCTGCAGACCAACATTACGCGAATATCGGTGAACAGGATACTTAAATATGATCTTAAACTAAAGGCCTACAGTCAAAGGAAAGTGCATTATTTAAACGAGCGTCTTCGTAAATTGCGACTGGAACGATGTCGGAACCTATTGAAGAGACACGATCCAAAAAATATCCTGTTTACCGATGAAAAGATCTTCACGGTGGAAGAAAAGTTTAACCGGCAGAACAATAAGGTTTACGCCAGAAGTTCAAAGGACGTCCAGCCATCTGTACGCAATGTCCAGCGCACTCTTCATCCAGCAAGTGTGATGGTTTGGTGGGGTGTTTCCTACGAGGGGGTCACTTCGCTTCATTTTTGCCAGCAAGGCGTCAAGGTGAAGGCACAAAATTACCAAACCGACATATTGGAAGCGGTGGTTAAACCATTAAATGATACGCTATTCGCTGGAAAATACTGGGTTTTCCAACAGGACTCTGTTCCCTCCCATAAAGCTAAGACTACCCAACGTTGGCTGGAGGCCAATTTGCCAGGCTTCATTCGGAGCGAAGATTGGCCCTCGTCAAGCCCTGACTTGAATCCTTTGGATTATTCTTTATGGACGGAATTGGAGCTGAGGGCATGCAGAAAGTCTCACCCAAACCTGGATTCTCTCAAGCGAGCCCTTATTAAAGAATCGAAACGGATTCCCATTGAAAAGATTCGTGCCGCCATAGATGAATGGCGCACGCGTTTGAAGGCCTGCATTGAATGCAAAGGCGGCCATTTTGAATGATTTATTTTTAAATACAGATCTAGATGTCAGTAGTTTTAATTTTAATATCCAATAAATGAATACTCAACTTAGCTCCAAAAATATTTTAGTTTTACTGTGTCTCAAGACTTATGAACACACGAGGTATTGGTTAACCTCCATTTGTAAAACTTAAGGCTGATTCCTGCTTCTGGTAACCTTACTAAGAGACTTGTATTCCACAGGAGCTCCCAAAGCCCCAAAGTATACAGAACGCCCGGCTGCTCCTACTGCTCGGCGACTCCGTGACCACGGATCATATCTCCCCCGCGGGCTCCATCGCCCGCAACTCGCCCGCCGCGCGCTACCTCGCCGCTAAGGGGTACGTACTGGACTGCAGCAGCATTCTCATGTATCGCTGAGAACACGCGTCACCGATCACATCTCACCAGCCACCACTTGGTGAGATATCGATGGCAGCAAAGTAGATACAGACATCTTCATTTTTGCGAAAATGCTTCTTTTTTTACAACCATATCTACAAATATGAATGTATTAAAATAATTTTTATTTATCAAAATAATAAAGAAAAACTGGCACAAAAAAAAACATCTACAATAATCGAATTTTGAACTACATTTGAAAAAAAAAAACGTCGCAGTAGAAACGGACATTTGAATTTGGCCGCCTTTAGTTCGGAGCTTCGTCAATTTATTTTTAGGTTACGGTCCAACGTAACACGGACATCTACCACTTGTCCGTTTATACGTCGTACTTTTTGCTAAAGTCCCGATCTAGGAATGTATTATTTCTTTCAATACTCAATTTTCTTTATTGACAAAGAAAATTACAATTCCAAAATAAAAACAAATTAGAACTAGTATTTACAATTGAATTATTACAATTATTTCTTGTTTATAAGGAAATTCATTGATTTTTCTTGATATAAACTATTTTGCACATTGGTTTTATGAATTCGTTTTATATTAGTTTATAAGATGTTTTTGGTGGAATGAGTGCCTTTTTGATCACAACACAACACAACGTGTAAACGGATATCAGGTGGATGTCTTCTTCTACGTCGGAAGTTTTTTCAGAGTACAAAAATACAACTACATTATTTCAGTAAAACAACGATTAGCAATAAAACCTGTTACACAATCAATAAACATGGTTATTTTAATGCATTAGGAAAAATTTCTTATCAATCTGTGCTTAAGTCTCGAAATGATATTATATAAATATATTATTTAATGAATATTTTCACTAAATGTGCTTTCCTATAAAATATCGATTAAGTAGATGTCAGTGTCTGCTGTTCTGCCATCGATATGGTCCGAGACAGTCAATCAGCGGAAAAGTTCAAACGGACAAGAGACGAATTAAATTAATGGTAAAGCTGACAAAACCAAAAATTGTTTCGAACTTTCTCTCCGATCATAACAGTTTCGCTAAATATTTTCCAATAATATTTCTTTCGTTTTGTTACCCCTTTGTTTACAAAAAATACCGAGTATTCTAGAACCGAGTATAGATTCAATCACGTTCAATTCAGCCTCTTTTCTAGCTCCTTCTTTTTCTAGCTCATAGGTGCCTTTCATAACCGGCATAACAATAGTCAGGGACACAAATATGCAATCTGTATTGCTAAAGATCTCCCCCACAGGCTGACTCCCCGCGAGTTCAACTCGTACGGCTCCCGCCGCGGTAACGACGCGGTAATGTCGCGCGGCACGTTCGCCAACATCCGGATCGTCAACAAGCTGGCGCCCAGCGCTGGGCCCAGGACCACGCATTCGTCGGGAGACGTCATGGACATATACGACGCGGCCGAGCGGTGAGTACTACGTAGAAGGTTACGTATTTGTTTGTATGCTAAGGTCCTGTATCAGATCTATGCTTGAGTGACATTTATGTCATAGAAAAGCGTTGCTCAAGCATAGATTGATGACTGAGCAAGCTCTCATATACGGGCCGGAGTGGTGTCACGTGGTACCCACACTGTGCTTCTACAATGATCCTTCCACTCCAGGAATCAGTATCTTTTTGTGCTTTGAATTATTAATTATATGAAGAGCCATTTCAAAGTTTGTCTCAGCGCCATCTAACAGATGGTCTTGAAAGTTCTTATTGAATGAAGGTAGAGTCTGTGCTGTCTCATTAGTTCATGTGACGATGGACAGATGTCGCTGCAGCGAACACAGTAGATACGTTCAGAAGTATATCGAACTCAGAAAAGGGCCTTAGACTTGTATCGTAATTGATCATCAAAAGCCAAAGAAAAATGTTTGATTCATGTTAATGTTGTTTCCAGATACGCGTCCGAAGGCGTCCCTCTGATAGCCATCGTGGGCAAGGACTACGGCTCGGGCTCCAGCCGCGACTGGGCCGCCAAGGGACCCTATCTACTGGTGAGGCTTATAGAAAGAACATCTATCTCTCCCAGACAACCCACAATTCCATTAAATTATTATATCCAAATATTTTACCTCTAATGTTCCGGCCAAACTTAAGGTAAGAAGGTAAACATGGCCTGTATACTTAACCTAAAAATAACTTTTAATAAGTACCTATAGAAATGTCAACTAACTAAGTCGAGTTATGAGTTTGTAGACTAATAATATATAGTATATATATATAATAGACATATATATATATATATTTATTAATTATTATTAGCACGCCAACCCCCTGTAAAAACCATATGGTTTTGGTCGGCAGGTAGAAAATGCCTCGGCACCCTTTGTACCTTAAAGTGCAATAAAGTGTTAAAATAATTAAATAAATAAATAATAATTCCTCCATTATATTATTCTAATTGAACCACATTGGTTCTCTCAGGGCATAAAAGCAGTAATAGCCGAATCGTTCGAGCGCATCCACCGCTCCAACCTCGTAGGCATGGGGGTCGTGCCGCTGCAGTTCCTGCCGGGAGACTCCGCCGACAGCCTGGGGCTCACGGGGGCGCAGGCCTACGACATCCTAATGCCGGAGGAAATGACTCCGGGACAGAGGGTCACTGTGAAGGTAATTATATAGTAAACAGTAAAACATTATTTTTAAATTGTTAAATGGTCATTTCGATATCGTATCGAGAATGATCCCGAGGTGGTCCGAGAGGGGTTAGGACTTCTCCCGCAAAACTTTAAAACTGTCAAATGAAGGGATTCACGGCGTTTAGTTTTACCAAAACAATCTAATCCATACCACACTAATATTATCAATTCGAGAGTAACTCTGTTTGTCTGCAACCTTTCACGACTGAACGACTGCACGGATCTTAATGAAATTTGTCAGGGAGATAGATGGTATCCCGGGGACGGACATAGGCCACTTTTTATCCCGGAAATGTACGAGCGAAGGCGCGGGCTGAAGAATCTATAATATGTAAAAAGTAATACAATTAATGAATATTGTCCCCAGGTAAGCGACGGGCGGTCCTTCGAGGTGACCGCCAGGTTCGACACCGACGTCGATCTGACGTACTACAGGCACGGGGGCATCCTCAACTATATGATACGCAAGATGCTGTAACCACGGGCTGCACGACCCAGGCGGCTTAGCGGGGCGGCCGATGAGATGAGACGCAGTTCACAGGAGGTAGCGGGGTCGATCCGTACCAAGGAACAAAAGAAACTCTAGATAGCGTCAAGGTCGCACCTTGACACTTTTGACACGCGTCGTCCGTCTGTAGTTTCTTTCATCAAACGTAAAACGCCAAAATGTATCATTCTGAGACGATACATTTCCACAAGAGTAAACTGCATACTTGTATTTCCACCAACAAATAGTGGAGCGGAAAGATAGTCAAGCGGAAAGCTCGACTATTTTTTGGTGGAAACCCGGCGGGACTGCGTGACTCACTCCTTTGAATGAGTGAGCTGAAAGCGTGGAATTTAACCCAGCCAGTTTGTCTCCCATTTCCCGCTCATTACCCTATCGCAGCGGAAACCCGGCTTTATAATTAATTTAGTGGAATTAGGGCCCTGGATGTGAATCTTTGCCTCAGACTATTTTCGCCTCAGTCAGCAGTCACTCACTCACTCACTGAATAACAAACTAGAGCTACTGTTATTAATTTCATCTTGTTATTTATATTGTTCTCATTTACAAAAATGCATTATTTATTTATTTGT
The DNA here is from genome assembly GCA_963662085.1 of Eupithecia inturbata. NCBI lineage: Eukaryota > Metazoa > Arthropoda > Insecta > Lepidoptera > Geometridae > Eupithecia > Eupithecia inturbata. Next base: position 427,357 of record OY759204.1, read on the forward strand.
ATGTTTAAATAGTTAATTTAAAACTATTATTTTTCGATAGATCCAAAATGTGTTAACTTAATAGAAACAATAATAATTTTGTATCTAAACTTGTTTACAATATTCAACTGTAAAAAAAATTGTAATCAAAACAATGGTTGTATTTATTAGCATTCTGTCTATTCTTAAGTTTTTTGCGCTTTGTTTGTTTTGATAATCATTATATTTATTTTATAAGAATAATGTAATATTACATTATTGGTAGTGATGTCGGCACAAAACATAAACTAAATTATAGAAAAAATGTTGATGTTTTGTACATTTTCAGTATAGTTTAGATTTTGTGGCGACATCACTAACATTGCAAGTTATTTACTATTATAACATGAAACACAATGGTACGGGATATTATTTTGTAGCACATAAGTTAAGGGTATTGTATTTAAACTATAAGTCAAAGATTTTATCAAAAGTAACTAAAAAATTATTATACTTTGTTATAAAAATGTTTATGAATCTACAAAGTGTACCGATGACCAAAATATTTAAAGTACTTATTGGTAAACACGTGTATTTGTAAGAATAAATGATATATTTTGTAAAATAACATTTCTTCTATTTTTTCCCATTTCCTTTTGCAAAAGGGTTCACGAAACTCCACGTGAATAAAGGACAGAGTTATAAGACGCCTGCCAGCACGCGCACGCAAACATCATTCTATACTACACACCGCTTGCTATTAGAAATGAGTAGGCGTTACGTAGGAAGGTATTCTCGGACACGTTAGCAACTTAGAGTGTAAGAATCGGCCCCTCCAACTCAGCCCGTGGATGTCGTAAGGCTCTATTCCACTGGTCAACTGAGCAAGCCATCAATGGATTAATCTTGTGGAATAGGTCGTCGTAGCAGCCGACTAGGAGAACCTACTCGTACCAGCGGAGAAAAGCAGTTGTCATATCGCCTATACAGTACTGCGGTCACCAATCAATCCGTCAAGCGTGATACAGCAACACCAGCCTTGTTTGACGGAACCATGCTCAGCTGTGGGCGTAGCGTAGGTATATGTGCTGAAGAGAAAATAGATATCTAATTAATTAATAAGTAAGGGTATAAATATAAGTAAAATCTGTAGATATGTTACGTTCTCCCAGAGCTTACTCAAAGTCTGGCCTGTGTTACAACTACACGCAGATTTCCAATCTTGTGCAGTTACATTTCAAATCTTGTGCAATAACTTTAATGAACAAACACGAGGGCATTGCTGTAGTCTTTTAGTCAGTAAATCACACTAAAGTACGTCGAAGCCAGCACGCGTAACACGAACGCCTTGTCTTGGGAGTTGGGACGCTTCCGACTGGTGATATTAATTTGAATCAGTTTACCTCTAGATTGCTTGTCTGCTGTTAACTGAGAATCAATTATTGAAACTAGCGCCTGTGGATGGACCTAGCCCTTATTTTACCAATTAGGTAATTGGGTATTCATAATTTTGCGTGTTTAAAAAACGATAAACCGACTTCAAATTCCGGTTTATAGATAACTAGCTGCTGCCCGCGGCTTCACACGCTTTTTTCCGGAATAAAAGGTAGCCTATGTCCGGCCCCGGGATACCATCTACCTCGCTGCCAAATTTCACCGAGATCCGTTCAGCCGTTCTTGAGTTATAAATAGTGTAACTAACACGACTTTCTTTTAATATATAGATATTCGTCTATGTCTGAACGAACGAAATCACCCCTTACTTTCCCTGACCAAAGCAACCTTCGGCCAGCACGTGCAAAAAATTTAGTTTACAGTGGCGACATCTAGATAATATATCAAGTCTAATTTAGTTAAATGAGACATATGAAACTGTTGACGCCCGTTGCCATGGAAACTAATAAGTGATAATGAAATTATCTTAATCTGAAGAATGTTTACAAACCTACGTTTTATGGAGCACATAGCAATTCCTCGAGAACCAAACATAAAGGAGACCACTTCAAAATCTATTTTTATACAACAACGAAAAAATCATCAAAATCTCTTAACAATTGGCGCAGATATCACCAAAACTGTTGTAGCTAGTCGCGATTCTCCAAAAATATTATGTTGGTTTTTAAGTTTAACGGGATAAATACTAAACCCTCGGGAATCAAATTTTTATGGGACCACCTCGGGATCATTCTCTATACAATAGTGACAGAATCAGTAAAATCGGTTACCCATAGGCGGAGATATCAAGTAACATACATACCTACATAAAAATAAAAAATACTGACGAACTGAAAACCTCCTCCTGTTTGAAGTCGATTAAAAATGTATAACTAGGTACATCTCGATTTACAAAAACGATTATTGTAATGCTAGACCATTTACATAACACGGAGATCTTGTTGTATCCAGGGCGTGTTTGAATATCAACACAGGTTAGATACCTACCTACTAGAGCAGCGAGTTCCTAGGTCAGTGCCATTCTGTGAGTGATTTAGATTTACATTGGTCGGGACTACGTGACTACTAAATTTAGTTTTATGTTGATAAGCCTCAGCAGTACTTAGTAGGTGAGATAGATTGATAGGTGAGTGATCCTATCCAACTAATTATTCTAAGGAAAAGTTTGTGTCGTTGTGCGATGTTTGATCGAAGACAACGCCGAAACTATTCAATGGACAGGTCTGAAATCTTGCACATAAACCTCTGGACCTGGAATAACTTTTAACTCAAAAAATTAGAGTTAAGCCGCGGGCAGCTAAGCTGGGATTTCGTATTACGTGGGAGAGCTATATCCTCTGCTACGAGCTGTGTCACCACAACAGCTACCTACTCTATTGTCAGCGTGTATAGTTCCAAAGAATAAGCAAGCCAGTGGCAGTGGGCCGGCCATATCTCGCGGAGAACCGCCACCCGCGTGCTAGGGTAAACGAACTCTTGAATGGAGAACGCGACTCGGCAAACGTAGTGAGACACCTTTCGGTCAGGTGGGATAACGACCTGCGAAAGACTGCAGGCAGATGCTGGATGCGGCAAGCTGAAGACAGGGCGCTGTGGCGCTCATTAGGGGAGCCCTATATCCAGCAGTGGACTAACAAAGGCTGATGATGAAGTATAGTTCCAGCTGGTGCTATACCAGCAGCGTGTGTAATTCCAGTGCGTGCAATGTCCGCGTGCATGGCCCTGCTGTGCGCGGTGCACGGCGCGCTGGCGTTGGACGAAGCCACCCTGGCCCTGCTGACTCCCATGGCTGAATACGGGGAGGCGTGCGGTTATGAGGTGCGTATATTTATGTACATTGTTTCACGTGTACGTTTCAAGTTCTTACGATATACTTGATGAGGTCATAACACGAACCCCGTTAGGGCACTACAATATCAAATTATACCTGATGTTAACGTAATTTGTATTTTAACCGAATTCAAACATGAGGAGGTTCTCAGTTCGTCTGTTTTTTTATGTATGTATGTATAATACTTGATATCTCCGCCTATGGGTGACCGATTTTGCTGATTTATTCACTATTGTATAGAGAATGATCCCGAGGTGGTCCCATAAATTTTTTATTCCCGAGGATTTAGTATTTCTCCCATTATACTTAAAAAGCAACGGATCTCGGTGAAATTTGGCAGCGAGGTAGATGGTATCCCGGGGCCGGACATAGACTACCTCTTATTCCGGAAAAAAGCGTGCGAAGCCGCGGGCTGCAGCTACTTATCTATATAACGGAATTTGAAGTCGGTTTATCGTTTTAAAACACGCCAAATTATTTTACTACAAATCTGAACAGGCGCACGAAATGTATTTCAAGTTGATTGCTAGTGTAGTTGCTGAGATATTAAAGCCAGAGAAAGGGACAGAAAAAAAAAGCGAGCAATTATGGGTTTCGAAACCGATCTCGAGTGTGTGTTACCCCAGCGGCTTGTCGACTCGGATCTCGAGTGTGTGTTACCCCAGCGGCTTGTCGACTCGGATCTCGAGTGTGTGTTACCCCAGCGGCTTGTCGACTCGGATCTCGAGTGTGTGTTACCCCAGCGGCTTGTCGACTCGGATCTCGAGTGTGTGTTACCCCAGCGGCTTGTCGACTCGGATCTCGAGTGTGTGTTACCCCAGCGGCTTGTCGACTCGGATCTAGATGAAAATTATAGAAAAATTAGAGCCCTACGGCCTGTAAATGTGCAGCAAAAATAGCATTAGTGCCTAGAGAGAAAATTAGTAAAATAAAATTAGTGCCTCAAAAAAATACCCATTTCACCCCATTTTCGGGCAAGCCAGACTTTAGGGGCATGAATGTTCCGCCATGAGGGCTCTAGGCTTGCAGGGCCCCTAGTGCCGGGCATTGTGGGCCTAGGCCTAGGCCTGACGGGCCGTAAGGGGAGCCTACCTACATACTTACTTAGAGCTTCTTTCTTTCGCATTTATAGCAAGGTGTGGACGGGATTCGGGATATTTGTTACATAGTTTTAGTAGTAGTTTTTAGTAGTTTTTTTTATTTGCTTAAGGTGGCTTTTGTGTCACGACGGCCATTGTAGGCCTGTTGTGATCGCCACTCGAACGTTCAACCCTGAAGCTGCGACGTTCATAGTTCGCCACTAACCCTTGCAGCTGCTAGGAACTGAGGATTTTCTTCGGGGTGATGGCTCGTAACTCGTATGGGCTGTGCAGGTGCTTGCCTAGATGGATGCTACGTTTTTGCATCAGCGCTCCGCACTCTCCTAGCAGGTGGAGAGGCGTTTCCTCCACCTCTTCGCAGAATCTGCAGGATTGTGTGTCGGTTAGACCCAGTTTGAACATGTGCTTGTTAAGGCGACAGTGTCCAGTGTCATGATGCGAAGGTTGCTTCTGCTTAGCGCTAGGATTCGTTTGGGTTACCGTTTATCGAAGGCTTTTATTACTAATTTTGAGTGACTCATGCCCAAGGAATTCTTCCAGAGCATGGAAGCTTCCTCGAAGCACGGATCCAAGAGGGTTCTGTTAGCCAGGCTTTAGGTATGCCACAGAACGGCTCGGGACCCAGCTAAGTTCCCTTGGCCTCGGAACGCGCAAGTTCGTCGGCACACTCTTTGCCGTTGATACCTGCGTGCCCCGGTACCCATCTTAGGATTAGTTATCATAAGTATGTAAATCCTACATAAATTAGAAGGTTTTTATTAAAATTAACATTACTACATCTTAAAATCATAAATTTATTGAGATAGCACGCTATAAGCCATGGGTTTGTCCAAGTTGTCACGCACATACAGCACGGACTGGTATATGACTAGAGCGGGCACGGTCAAGTTCCCTAGAGTCTCAAAATACGGCCGCGCAGACTCATCCTGCTGAGCGTATTCTCACTATCGCGCTTATTGCGCGCTTTTGGAGTCTGAAGGCGCGCTCCTAATCTGATGCACGCCCCCATAGCTCCACACCATACTTTTGGGTGCGAATGCACGTTGGCAAAGTGGATGCTCCTCACCATAGATCTGTCTAGTATAGCCATTACTTGTAGATTGTTTGCAACAGTCTGCAGTTAGCTCAATTGTTTTAGTTGTAAATACTAGTTCTAATTTGTTTCTATGTTTTGATTGTTACTCGTTGAATTGATCTGGAGAAAGATTTACAGAGTTGTCCGCGCACGTCCAGCGAACTGTTGAACGTGCACATCGTGCCCCACACGCACGGAGAGATCGGCTACCAGCGCACCTTCCTGGAACACTACTCCGGCCGTGAGTGCCCCACTCCATCTCTTAAGGTCACCGCACATCGCACTCCACACGCACGGAGAGATCGGCTACCAGCGCACCTTCCTGGAACACTACTCCGGCCGTGAGTGCCCCACTCCATCTCTTAAGGTCACCGCACATCGTGCCCCACACGCACGGAGAGATCGGCTACCAGCGCACCTTCCTGGAACACTACTCCGGCCGTGAGTGCCCCACTTCATCTCTTAAGGTCACCGCACATCGTGCCCCACACGCACGGAGAGATCGGCTACCAGCACACCTTCCAGGAACACTACTCCGGCTGTACCTGCGGCGCATGGGAGTGCGTGTTCGATCCTGGCGCAAGACAGTACGATCTGCAGATATTTGTTTCGGATTTAGGTGTTTTCTACGTAAAGTAAACAAAAAATATATATTTTGTAGGTACATCAGGAAAATGATTCGACAGACTGCTTAACTAATCTAATCTCTGTTTAAAGTCTACCCATCAGCTACCTACTTATAAGGAAAGATGAAAGATGATCATCTTCTTTCCTGTGGCAGTGATGTGCAGCTAGTTAAGGCATTCGCATTCTTCATAGAACGGATCTAACTAATCTCATAAGCGCTATCAAACCGTATCAGTGGCAGTGGGCCGGCCATATCTCCCGAAGAACCGACAACCGCTGGCGTCAACGTGTTCTTGCTCGGAGACAGCGACAAACGTAGTGTAGGACGCCCTCCACCCAGGTGGGATAACGACCTGCTAAACACTGCTAAGAAGAAAGACTACTTAAGGTTGTCGCAGATCAAGGGCGCACCGCTACCGCACAGCACAAAAATGTGCATTCAAATATGGGGACCGGTGAGATTTAGTAAATATTAGTTCATTGTGGGCAACTCGTAACATTTAAATGCATTTCATATTGATGGCATCAAATGACAGACAGCTCGCGGGCATTCAACGCGGGCATCAAACGCGTTCGTTTGAATATTGTGGAAAGCCATTATGTCAAGTGAGTTTAAGCCCACATTTGAATCAAAGTCAAAGTCAAAAACTCTTTATTTCCATAAATACAATAAATGTACACTTAGAAAAGGTCAAATTCTTAATAATTAAACACTGACACGGAAATAAAGTGATATTTTTGATTTCAGTCGCTTCGGTATGTTGACTAAAGTAAAGAAGCGACGAAGAAACCTTTAGCCTGTTAGTTGTTATTTTTCGAGTTGGAGCAAATCCCGTCCCAAGCTTTTTTATCCTCTAGATAATCTGATATTTTATAGTAGGCCTTTTTACACAAGAAGGTTTTGACAATTTGTTTGAATTTATTTACCTACTGATAATTTTTGCAACTCACTAGGTGTTTTGTTGTAGAAGCGTATACATTGCCCTTTAAAAGATACATTGATTTTGTGTAGTCTAGTTGTGGGCACAGCGAGTTTATGTTTATTTCTTGTATTCAAATTGCATGCATGCACATTGGAGTGCTGTACGATAGCGGCGTTACATTAATGTGCGCAGAGCTTTAGACTGCTGCTGGCAGGCGATGGATGCGGCAAGCTGAAGACAGCGCGCTTTGAATATGCCTATGTCCAACCGTGGACTTTTATGGGCTGATGATGATGAAACCGCATCTAAACGACTTTGCCCGGTCTTCCCTTGTTGCAGACACCAGACTGACGGAGAAAAGCGCTCGGAACATGAAAGACATCTTCGACAAAGTGATCACGGAGCTGTGGGCGGCGGAGCACAGGACGTATGTACCACTAGCTCCTGCCCGCGGCTTCGCACGCGTCTCTAAAGTAGCCAACCTATGTCCTTCCCCGGGAACTGTCATTTCATTAAGATCGTTTCAGCCGTTTGGACATGAAAAGGTGACAAACAAACCGAAGGACCTAGTTTCTTTTTAAAACATTATATGTATATTTTAAGTGTATATATATTTACTAGCTATTGTCAGCGGCTCTGATTGCTCGCACTATATTCCCAGATAAAAGTAGAATGCGTGCATAGGTAGCTAGGTACACATTCAATAAATTTCAAAAACTTTTGCAGATTCGCGATTTCTGACATCGCGTTTTTTTTCCACTGGTGGGCAAAACGCGATGAAACGGGTAAGTGAGAAGTGACAGGGAGAGTAGCATGTACCTACGTATAAACTTTGTGCTGTAAGTAATGTAATAATAATAATAACACTGTTTTGATATATTTTTTACTGTATAATAGTTTTATAATATTTTATTTTCTATAGTAAAAGTTGTATTTTATAACGAGATTTAAAGTAAATGATTTGACTATTAATAATACCACCCCCTCCTGAAATGAATTCCTGGCTACAATCCTGCGCGAAGAGCCAAAGGAACAAAAAACAAATAAAAAAACTGTGACAAACTTGGCTTAGAGGTGCCGACAGACCATCTCGCGCCACCCTGGGAAAGGGCTAGGGCCGGCGCTGGCTCCCATACAAACAACGTGATTTTTTTTGGCCATTTTTGCCGCCAAGTGCGAGTCGCCTCGCACTTGGCGGTTTATTTATTACCGCCCAAGACTTTATTGAAGCGAATTGCGTTCAAACTTTTAGTGTTCCAAACTTTAAAGTAATTTCGTCACTGTTATTATTATTAAGTGCGCTGGACTAACCACTTTGTTCACACTTATCGAGGAACCCTTTGCCTAATTTCGAACAGATGGGATGAAAATCATATTTTCATCCCATCTATTCGAAAAGGACGACTTGGTTTGCCTTTAAGTGCACCCAAAGGTGGTATTTTATATTAAAAATTTTTAGCGGGCAGTAATTAATGAGTTTTTAATAATAATAATAATAATAATAATAATAACGTTTATTGAAAAATATTTGAGACTTAAAATTATTACATCGTTGATCCCCAAACTAGGATAAACCTGTATCTTGGGGACCACCTTCCATGGGTTCTTTACATACAATATATTAAGCAACTTTATGTCTAAATAAAATCAATAATTACAAAATAAACATTAAGTGATTACAAAATAAACATTAAGTGATGGATCTCCTGAGGACACCAGTCTCTGAGGACAAGAGTCTGGGCAACAGGAGACACCATTCGTGTGAGTGCATGTGTGTAGTGTGTGTGTGTGAGGGTGTGTTTGTGAGTTGTGCTCCTGAGAACACCGAACTCTTAAGAGTCCGGGTAACAGGAGCTTTACAGATGTGTGTTATGTTTAGTTATGTATGATAATATTAATATATATATATAACAGTGTAGGTAATATATATTTTATAATACATACTGTGTGTATAATTAAATTAAAATAGAGATACCATAAAATCATCTCACAAAAAGTAAAAAATCTTCAGTTTGATCATAATCTAGAGTTAAGAGCCATTTAGTCGTTTTAAATTTATATTCGGAGTAGGTAATTTCGTGTATACTCAACTGTTTATTAATTTTATTATATAAATAATTCGACATGTATGTGAACTGCTGTTTTATATACTCTGTACGGGGTTGAGTATTAGAGCAAACTTGATAGCTTCTCCTTTTAGGGGTAAATTTTTGTCGTAAGGTGTTATTTTGTGTTTTTTTAATATTACTTGTAGTATGTATAATTGTCTAACGGTAAGTAGTTTACATTCAAAATATAGTAGTCTAGTCGGGTATCTATAAGGCATGAATGACATGACCTTTAAAACACTTCTTTGTGCTCTTTCTAACGGCATAAGGGTGGTTTTATGTGTTCCGCCCCAAACAGAGATGCAATATTGGGTTATAGACTGGCATAGAGCTTTGTAAACAAAAGTTATAAGACGAGTATCCGCTATATGACTTATCTTTTTTAAAATCCATGCTAACTTACGTACTCTACCTGTCAGCAACCCAACATGTAAGTCCCATTTGCAGAGGTCGTCAACGATAACTCCCAAGTATTTTATTTCTTTAGTTTTTTTAATTTCTAAGCAGTTGCACTGTGTTAAAGACGAAGCACGATCACAATTATGCAGAAGTAGTTTAAAGGATTCTGGTGGTTTAGTTGATTTATTAATGGTGAAAGTCATATATTTAGTTTTATCAATATTTAGTGTTAGTAAGTTAGAATTGAGCCACCTTGACACACTTTCAATGCCTCTTTCAGCGAAAAAGTGCGCCTCAGACCAGGTTTTTCCGTGAAATACTAGGACTGTGTCATCAGCAAAACTTACGACAGATCCATTTGCTAGGGCCATGTTACATAAGTCATTGATGTAAATCAAAAAGAGACTTGGGCCAAGGACGCTACCTTGAGGAACACCGAAAAACACTGGGGAATCATTACTAATATAGTTCATTATTTTTACTCGTTGAAACCTATGACTCAAATAGCTTTTAAACATCTCTAGCGGTATACCACGTATACCATACCTTTCCATCTTTTTCAGCAGAATTGGAACCGACACAGTGTCGAATGCTTTCTTCAGGTCAAGAAAGACTCCAATAACCTTTCCCTTACTATCGATCTGTTTTGTCACTGTATTTATTAAGTAATTTACAGCATCTTCTGTGCTCTTGCCTTTTCTGAAGCCAAATTGATAAGATGAAATAATATGTTTTTTTTCCAGGAAGTTTACGAGTCGGTTATTTAATATTTTTCTAAAATTTTTGAGAGGACAGGCAGGACAGAGATAGGATGATAGTTATTGACATCTTTTCTGTTCCCGTTCTTATGAATAGGATGGATAAGTGATTTTTTAAAAACATCTGGAAAGACACCTTCATTTAGACAGAGATTATAGATTTTTGCTAGTTTTTAATCTTCTTTTTAAGTGCGCCGCAATCTTTGCCGCGCACTTTTTGAATTTGGAACATCTTAGTGTTCAGCGCCAAAGAAATCGAACGCAAATATTGTTTGAATAAAGACTGGCTGGTACTACATCCAAACAACGAGATTCACCTCACGTCAAATTTTCCTCAAAATGAGCTAGATTCGGACATTATTTCAAACACGCAGAATATAATATCTACAACAATCTCTATTCCTAATAAACATTTTTTTCTTTTTATATATCTTTATTGACAAAGAAAAAATAAAAACAAATTAGAACTACAATTAAAACAATTAAGCTAACTGCAGACTGTTGCAAATAATCTACAGGTAGCTCAACTGATCCATATCAATACCAGTCGGAAGCGTCCCCAAGACGCTGGCTATATTGCCCCGCTGTATGGCAATGCTGATGCGCTGCGCCAGATACCCACCAGCTCTCGGATCACGCGTCGCGTCGACCAGACGCTCTGATAACTTTTTTTAATAAAACTGTAACAATAAATTTTCATAATTGCGTAAATGTCTCAAATGTAAATATAGGTAAGTTTTTAGTTGTTTTATTTTTAGATACATAATTATTATAATTTGAATTTTGTTGTTACTTTATGCTTTATTAAATAATAATATTACAATAAAATATGAGGCACCTTTTATTTTCTCATAGAGGGTGATGAAAAGTAGAGTGTATCACTCGGGCGCAAAATATATTTTTGGCTCGGGCGACGTACTTTGAATCCCTCGCTACGTTCAGGATTCTACTAAAGAATCCCTCGCTATGCTCGGGATTCAAAAGAGCGCCCTCGCCGTAAAAATATTATTTTGCTTATGATACAATCTACTATAGGCTTGACTTGACGCTTTCGATTGGCATTGATTTGTATCAGATGAGCTACCTCTAGATTATTTGCAACTGACTGCAGATTAAGGCTGCTTACATTGTGGCGGTCTGTGGGGCCGTCGTCGTGGGGCTGAGATGAAGATGATGAATGACATGTTTTACTGTTCAAACTATCAGAGTTCATTTTATATATGAGCGTGCACGACGGCACGCGGAGTGCTCGTCTAGAACCGCACTCATCCTGGGCCCTAACTCCACGAAATTAATGGCTTCACCATAACATTGGTATCGTCTCAGAATAACACATTTTGTCATTTTACCATTGATGAAAGAAACTATAGACGGAGGGACGCGTGTCAAGTTTAAAAATAATCTTTATTTATTTATTTATTTTTATTTGGTACACAAAACACATAACAAGCAATAACAATAATAGAACACAAAAATCTGAGAAAATATGAACTGGCTTGACACGTAACACTATGTGCACTCAACAAATAATTAGGTATATTGAGTAGAAATGTAAACAAAACCTTAGATTGGTTTGAAAACGGTGATACAAAAAAAAACAAACAATAAAAATAAGACCAGATATATAAAATAACACAAAACAGCAATACCTATGTATTTAATGGTGACTTCAGGATACAGTGGCTATGTTGCTCTCACAAGCATCATTTCCCCTGCAGTTTGAATGGAGGATGTCCTTAGCAGTTTTAACAAAACCATACAAACTAGGACAAAATATGTCCAACACGATATGCGACTTTAATAGCTCAATATACTGGCGACACATTCGCGATAGTGGGTTGTAAAAAGAAATGTTTTTTTTATAAGTAAGTAGGTAATGAAAATAAATTAGAATGATTTGCTCTACGGGCGCTAAATTTAGTATTAATTATTAATCTATCAATATCTCCGTGCAAACAGGATCACACGCACTATCTACAGTTTCTTTCATCTATGGACGATTCTGCGACGATACCATTGTCATAGTAAAACGATTGGTTACCGGAATTTGGCCCCTGATGATATCCGTCGTAAAGATTCGTAGCCGACTGAACGCAAATAATGACGTTCGAGAATAGCGATCACGATCGGTTGACGGTCGAACGTCGTCGGCGACACGACGCCTACTGTTGCGCGAAGTCGGCTACGAACTTGTACCTTTAGGGGATGAAACGTTCCAACACAAACTACAAAATCATAACGAATGAGGTGGTGTTCTCAGTGCGTCGCATGGTGTACACGCTGCTGCGCCAGGGCCGCCTGGTGTTCGTGGGCGGAGGATGGAGCATGCCGCACGAGCCGACGGTCAGCTACCACGCTCTGATAGACATGTACACCTTCTCACTCAGGTAACTCATCGACAGAAGTCACAAAACTAAACTTTTTCTTAGGTTAACAAAATAAGCACATTATTATGTAGGTATACATCAAATTGAGTAAGTACCTACTATAAATGTAATTGAATTAAATGCAATAAAGTGATTATTAATAATGAATTATTATCAAATAAGAAATAAAGTGTTATTGATTTTCTTAAGTGGTAATCTTCATAGCAAAAGACAAAAGGTAGGTAGAGTAGGTCGGTTTATCTGCCAATAAAACTCACTCGCATTGCCTTCAGTTATTTGCAACTGTGCCGAAATAATGGAAAACCCAAATTACACAAATCATGGATGACCTTAGTATGTAGGGTATTGTACCAACGTAGTAAATGAGTTCGTGAATTCTGTTTCATATTTAATTCTGCCAATTCTGGCCATATCTCACGAAGAAGCGACAACCGCTGCGCTGGGGTAAACGAGTGCGTGGAGACCGCGCCTCGGCAAACGTATTGTAGGACCAGGCCCCAGACCCGCCGCAGACCAGGTGGGATTACGACCTGCGAAAGACTGCAGGCAGATGCTGGATGCGGCAAGCTGAAGACAGGGCGCTGAGGCACTTATTAGAAGAAGCATATGTCCAGCAGTGGACTAATATAGGCTGATGATGATGAGAAATTCTGTTTCAGGAAGATCAACGCAACGTTCCTGCACTGCGGGCGCCCCCTCGTGAGCTGGCAGGCTGACTCATGGGGGCACTCGCGTGAGGTGGCCTCGCTATATGCACAGATGGCCTTCGACGGACACTTCATCAAGTATAGCTTGCTTATTTAAAGCTGGCAACATTGTATTTTGTCTTTTCATACTTAGAAGTGACTACGCTGACTTCGCTAATTTGTCGATACAGTAGGTATGCGTAAAAACATAAGAGGATCGCGCCAACTCTGTTGCCCGTCCCTCCATCTGTAGTTTCTTTCATGAAAGGTAAATGCCAAAATGTGTTATTCTGAGACAATACCTACCATTGTTATGCGAAGCGATTGCTCCCTTACATAAGGGAGCAATTCCACTAAATCGCTTCGCATAAAATGCTCCCTTAAGTAAGGGAGCAATTCCACTAAATCGCTTCGCATAAAATGCTCCCTTACATAAGGGAGCAATTCCACTTAATCGCTTCGCATAACAGTGGTAGGTATTGTCTCAGAATAACACATTTTGGCATTTACCTTTAATGAAAGAAACTACAGATGGAGGGACGCGAGTCAAGGTTGAAACCAATCTATCAATATCTTCGTGCGAATAGAACCGCACACACTATCTAGAGTTTTTCATCTGTGGACGAGGGGAAAACTGGATTTTTATTTGCAGTTTTCCCTCTTCGGCTCCTTAGGAGGGATTTCAGGGGGGAAAACTGGAATAACCCGATTCTGCGACGCATTGTCCCAATAAAGTGATTGGTTAGCGAATTCGGCTCCTGGATTCTCTTACCTTTGGCCAGCAGTGTGACTCGCAGGGCAGATTGTATTGTAATCTTTGTTCCTGTGGTCTTCACTGAATTCTGCAACAAAGTGATAATCTATCTATCTATCTATCTATCTATCTATCTTCACAGTCCCATCAGCTACTACGATGAGCTGCGGCGCATGAGGGACCAGCGTCTCGAGATGATCTGGCGAGGGAGCGATGACCTCGGTGAGTGGCACGCTTTCTTCAGCTTCATCTAGTTCACGAGCATCGTGAACTAGATGAAGCTCAATACACCATACTCAGACACCCCCGACCGTAATGAGATTGTAACTCCCGCGGAAATGTGGTGGTCGAGGCTTTTTAAAAGCCAATACCCTACACAACCATGAGGTATGCAATCTCAGAAATCATTTACATCAAGCCGAATACCAGATACATCGTGATGTGGTTGCAGTTGATAAGAACCTTACTCCTCTCACCTTAGCTAACAAGGACTGGCGCAAACCTAAGGTGATGAGCATTCAGGACAGGAAGGCTACATGGGAGAGCAAAGAGCTGCATGGGAGATTCTACAAGGTACTCACAGGACCTGATGTAGATCTCCTAAGCTCCGTAAACTGGCTACGCTTCGGAGACCTCTTTGGGGAAATCGAAGCTTTTGTCTGTGCAATTATGGATGAGGTGGTAAAGACGAACAATTACCGAAAGCATATAATGAAAGATGGCACGATCGATATTTGTCGAGCTTGTCTTCTTCCTGGGGAGACCCTCCGTCATATACTTTCGGGTTGTTCGCACCTTGCTAACTCTCAGTACTTGCACAGACACAACCAAGTAGCCAAAATAATACACCAACAACTTTCTCTCCGATACTTATAGCCTTGCTGGCCCTGAAGTTCCGTACTATAAGTACACACCGGCGCCAGGTCTCAAAAATGGCCGTGCAACGGTTTATTGGGACCGATCTATCATTACAGACAGGACTATTCTTGCAAATAAGCCTGATATTGTACCTACTGATAGATCGGTTAGAACGGAGGGCGATGCTCGCTGATGTCACCACACCACATGATGTTAACCTCGTTAAAGCTGTGAAAGATAAACTTAGCAAATACCTTGACTTGACTAGCGAGGTTGTCAGCATGTGGGATGTTGATTTAGCGACCGTTGTCCCGATAGTCGTTTCGGTTAACGGCGTAATAGCGAAGAGCCTCGATTAACATCTCAAGAGACTCTCGCTAGGAAGTTGGATCAAGGGTCAGATCCAAAAGGCGGTACTCCTGGACTCGGCGCGCATCGTCAGGAAGTTCCTCTCTCTGCAGCCCTAGTCACCGGCTGCTTGAGGCTAGCTTCGCGGCCGGTGATTCACCGTTTTGATATATTTTTTACTCTAGAATAGTTTTATAATATATTATTTTCTATAGTAAAAAATATATTTTGTAACGGGATTTAAAATAAATGATGTGAATAATAATAAAAATTTTATTGACATATTAGCTAGGTAACAGACAACATGAGTCCATATGCTCCTGAACTAGTAAAAAACTGTTTTTCAGGAGCCAGTATAATAATAGTATGGATTGTTAGTGCCCATGTTTACGCTAACGGCCAGACGCGGTATTAGCTACCCAGAGCGGTTGCGATGGCCGAGGGTATGTTGCGGTTTTTCCTGTTCATTCAAATGTTGTATTGTATTGTATCCTTACGATCCGTGAGTCTAATGGGACAACCCCCATCCCACAAGGCTCATGACTTTTTGACCTTTTCAAATAATACCCATAACCATAACACAAGCTCTGCTTACTTTGGAGCCAGATGATTCGGTGTGAAAATACCTAGAAATTTTTAGGTAAGTACCTCTACTTACTACCTAAAAATATTATTTCAATGTCATCAAACAATAAGCAAGCAGAAGTACCATTGGACCGGCCATATCTCCCGAAGACAGCCGAGGAGTGTCGTGAATACGTGTGGAGACTGTGATTCGGCAAACGTAGTGTATCACGTCCTGTGTCCAGGTGGGATGACGATCTGCGAGAGACTTGGATGCGGCTTGATACAGAGCTCTATGGCGCTCGGCATGGCGAGGCAGCTGTCCACCAGTAGAGTAACGCGGCTTTTGATGACGATGACCTAATTCCCCAGGTGTAGAGTCCGACATATTCACCCACAAGCTGTTCGACGGCTACTCGTGCCCGCCCGGGTTCTGTTACGGCTACTTCAGCAACGACGCGCGAGTCGAGGCAGACACGATGTTATTAAAGAACACTTCGGTCAAGGTAATTACTAAAAAAACGTCAAGTGCTAGTCGGACTCGCGCACCCAGGGCTCCGTATAATATAAGACCTTACTTCTCGCCAAATATCATGATTCTAGGCCAACGGGAAGTAGGCCCTATAGGGTTTGTTCATGGCGAGAATCAAACTTTTTTTTTGATTAATTAGTATTTCCTTTATTTGTGACCTTGCTTTTTGCCCAATTTCACGATTCTAGGTCGTGTGTATGATATTCACTTGGAAATTCCAAAATATTTGCATATAAACGGCTGTAACTTTTGATTGCGTTGACTTAGAAGTTTCATTTATATCACGTCTCCAAGAGGTCTTAAGAGGTTACGGATTTGAGTATTGGATGTTAATTTCAACTCGACACCTCCACGCGTTCCTGAGATAAGAGGGTTGACAGACGGACAGACGAACAACAAAGTGATACTTATTGGGTTCCTTTCTTCCTTTTGAGGTACGGAGCCCTATAAATACGAATTAAATAATATTCCTAAAATTTACGACCCAAGCTGGACTTGAACGCGCAGCCTTCCACTGAGTAGGTACGGTACCATTTATTTATTTTAACAAAATCCACAGTCCTTATTCTACATAAACTTATAATATAATTTTTTCTTACGACCAATAACGGATTTACATTTTATAGATGATAATTTTAAAAACAGACAGTCAAATAGCAAGTTTAAATTAGTGTTAAAAATCAAAACATAAGTACTATTTCATTTTACAAACGTAGAGATATAGGTGTCTCATAATAACTTAAAGTAAATAAAAATAATAATGATGATGATGATGAATACTTACCTAAAAAAAAAAAATAACTGTCAACTTACTAACTTATCTTTGCTTGTATTTTTTCAGAAAGATTTTTTTTTTTTCGGGAGCCTTGACGGCTTTTCGGGAGCCTTGGGGCTCTAGGGCCGGCGGTCCACCACCTAGGCCGCATCAGGTATTGTTTTCCAGGCCGGGGACAACCTCAGCGCAACATAAATTGAAAGGTGGATTCTCTCTTTGTAGTTTGTTTACGTTGGTTTTGACAGAAGATTATTCTTTGTTATTTTTCTCTCTACAGTAAGGAGGGCGTCTGCCGTGGAGCCCGGGCTACCCCACGCGTGCGCCAGCCGCTGTCATCCCGTTAGTTTATTTAGATTTGTAAGAATTTTGTTTACATTTTATAAGTTACATTTTTTCGCAAAAGCCATCTGACAAGAAGAAGAAGAAGTTACATTTATTGTGATGATACAATGCACGCAACCGATTAATGCAATAAGGAATGAGACGGAAAACCATCCCATCGTGTCTGTGCCGCCTCTCTTAGAGTGCACACAATGTCCCCGGGCTCGCTTTTTTAAGGGACAGAGAGGCCTCAAAATTCATCAAACAAGAATCCATAAGGATCCCAGTATCCCGCTGTCTGCTCCGGTTGCAGGTGCGGTAGATGTTTTGACACAAAATTCAAACTATACGGCTGACACACCCCTTTTTTGGAAAGTTCTGAGTGAGTACAAAGCTACAACTCCTATTTTTAAACGTATTCCTCGAGGTGCCCGCATCTCTGTCGCTTCCGCTCTCTCAGGAGCCATTAGGAATGCTGTTTCAAAAAACACCAAGCGAGCTTGGGAGCACTTACTAGTTTTTTCTTACAGCGTACTGCATATAAAGAAAGATTTGGGCAACAAATCATCAGTCACGGTTAAGATTAAACAAAATTGTGTTAGGTACACTGCACGCGAAGGGCAGCCTATTTCCACTGTTGATCAGGCCACACCACAAAATTCAAATTCTAATAAGCCATTGGCTGAGTCTACTATCTACAGACTAGTAGAGAGTAAACTCAATGATGGTGATATCAAAGGTGCCTCACGCATAATGTTCTCAAACGACACGATGGCGCCAAATGACAATGCTACTCTCATATCTCTTGAGAGTAAGCATCCACCAGCAGGGGCCAATACACAACTCCCCGATCCACCGGAAGAGAGTGATGTCGCTGTAAGCACGACCAGCCAGGACGTGCTTAAAGCTGTCATGTCTTTTCAGAGTGGCTCTGCCGGCGGCCTGGATGCTGTGACTCCACAGCATCTAAAAGATCCTCTGTCTGGCAGGTCTGGCCATGCAGGTGAAGTTCTTCTGGAAGACTTGACAGGTTTAATCAACCTGATGTTGTCAGGCCAAGTTAATAGCGAGATCGCAGAACTCCTATACGGTGCGAACCTTTGTGCCCTAAAAAAGAAGGATGGCGGTATAAGACCCATAGCCGTGGGCACTACATACCGCCGCCTTGCGGCTAAAGTCTGCTGTCGGAAAGAAGCCGACTATTTAGGCGACTATTTCCGACCAATTCAGTTAGGCTTTGGTTCGCGAGGCGGATGTGAGGCCGCAGTACATTCCCTTCGTACATTTTTAGACCAAAATTATGGGGAGGTAATTCTGAAGGTAGACGTCAAAAACGCCTTCAATTCCGTAGACAGGGGCGCCTTGCTAAAACAAATTAAAGACAAAATTCCAGAAATTTACCCTTTTCTTTGGCAATGTTACGGTTCGCCGTCAAAATTAATTTACAAGAACAAAGTCATTTTGTCCGCTGTTGGATGTCAGCAGGGCGACCCTCTCGGTCCGGCCATATTTAGCCTTGCCATCCAACCGATAATTCAACGTCTCCAATCCAAGCTCAATGTTTGGTATTTGGATGACGGAACTTTAGGTGGAGAGGTAAACACAGTTTTTGATGATCTAAAAATCATCACAGATGAATTTCGAAAAATAGGTTTGGAATTAAATTTTTCAAAGTGCGAGCTTTTTATTTCGGACTCTTGTGTAGACAAAAACAATATCATTGGAAAATTCAATAGTTTAGCCCCCAACATAACAGTTGTTGATAAATGTTCATTTCGCCTCCTTGGTTCACCAATTCTTGATGAGTCTTTTCAGTCCTTTGTAGACGAGAAAATTCAAAATTTCAACAAAACTTCGGACAGACTGCTCTAAATTAATAGCCATATGGCTTTTACAATAATTAGATTTTGTCTTTTTGTACCTAAATTTACGTATTCTTTGAGATGTAGTCAACTGTGGAAACACAGTGAGCTCTTGGAAGGCTTAGACAACATAATAAAGAATACTCTATCATCGGTTTTGAATGTCGATTTAGATGACAAGGCATGGTCGCAGGCCTCCCTGCCTGTCAAATTGGGAGGCTTAGGTATACGCAAAATTTCAAGTGTAGCCCTTCCAGCGTTCCTGTCTTCCGTCTACAGCACTAGTTCTTTAGTTGAAAAAATTTTAAAGTCATCTTGTTTGGTCCCACCTGGAATTTCATTCAAAATTTCATTTTTAGACGAAGCTCGAACGGCTTGGCATAATGCTTGCCCTAATGCTGCTCCCCCAAAATCTCTTTTGTCTCAACGGCAATGGGACGGGCCTCTGTGTGAGTTGACACGGAATAGTTTGTTACAAACGTGCTCCAGCTCTGCGGATCGTGCCCGTCTCCTGGCCGTTTCTAAATGGGAGTCAGGACATTGGTTGCAAGCATTTCCTTCATTTAACACTGGCACTTTATTGGATCCCGTAACTTTCCGTATCGCAACATGTCTTCGGTTGGGTGCAATGTGTTGCGCGCCTCATCAATGCCAGTGCGGTACTGCTGTCGAACAGCTTGGTCATCACGGATTATCGTGCACTAGGGCCGACGGCCGGATATCTCGTCATGCCAGCCTTAACGACGTCATCCGGCGGGCCTTTGTCACCGCTAACGTACCAGCTATTCTCGAACCGAATGGTCTGTTGCGTGACGATGGTAAGAGGCCTGACGGCATGACACTAGTCCCATGGGAGTTGGGGAGGCCCATTGTGTGGGACGCTACATGCGTCGACACACTTGCGCCTTCCCATCTTCCGAGGACATCCGTAAGGGCTGGTGCGGCGGCAGATTTGGCCGAGGATCTCAAGAGACGCAAATATGCAGGTCTCGACAGAGCCTACATATTTGCTCCCTTTGGGGTCGAGACCCTAGGTCCGTGGGGTACCGAGGCTCTCCGGGTTTTTAAAAAGTTATCTGAGCGTCTGGTCGACGCGACGCGTGACCCGAGAGCTGGCGGATATCTGGCGCAGCGCATCAGCATTGCCATACAGCGGGGCAATGCAGCCAGCGTCTTGGGGACGCTTCCGACTGGTATTGATATGGATCAGTTGAGCTACCTGTAGATTGTTTGCAACAGTCTGCAGTTAGCTTAATTGTTTCAATTGTAAATACTAGTTATAATTTGATTGTAATTTTCTTTGTTAATAAAGGCCCTTACCTAACTAAATAAAATAGATAAATAATAATAATAGAAAATACAAAAAGGTTATAAAAAAAAATGGGTAAGTTTACCTACTTTCTACGCAGTGTCTTCTAAAATTTTTATAAGATCCCTTCTAAAACCTCTCTTGCTTGTATAAAATAGATCAGTTGAATCAAATCTCTTATTATAAATTCTATGAAGTCTGTTAACTAACGAGTTTTGTGCATAGTTTGTAGATGAGCGCGAAACGGCAAATAATTTAGTGTGTCTAGTACGGGTAATCGGGGCATTTAAACATAATATCCTACTGGCGAGTTCAGGGCAGTCAACGTATCCGTTACATATGCCGTGCAGGAAAGCCATGTCCAGAAGTGTACGGCGATTTCCAAGACTTGCAAGATTATGATTATTACATGAGTCTTCGTAGTCTTGAGGAATATAAAATTTTTTATAATTTAAATGTTTAAGAAATTTATACTGAATGTTTTCAATATTACTACTATACGTTATATAGTGCGGATTCCAGATAGCACTGCAGTATTCAAGGATACTTCTGACAAACGAGTAGTACAGTAGTTTTATACAAGCAATATCTGAAAACGGTTTACTCACTCGTAAGACAAATCCTAAGCTCTTATAAGCTTTATTAACGATTGATTCTATATGTACTGAAAATGTTAGTTTTGCATCTAGTAATATGCCTAAATCACGAACTTGTTCAGTTTTTTGCGCCACGAGGTCAACCCGACTAGTCGAAGGTCTTTGGGACTTTCTACGGACTCTAGTGCCGCCAGCTTCACCTAAAGGGGAAAGTTCAGAGGCGAAGGTTGTAGGTTCAAGTCCCGCGTAGGTTGTAAATTTTTGGGATATTATTTAATTCGTAGAATTTTTCCTA
This sequence comes from Eupithecia inturbata, assembly GCA_963662085.1. Lineage (NCBI taxonomy): Eukaryota > Metazoa > Arthropoda > Insecta > Lepidoptera > Geometridae > Eupithecia > Eupithecia inturbata. The sequence goes on from OY759204.1 coordinate 448,878, forward strand.
AGGCTAGGCGCGCACTAGCAGCCGGGTCGCAGCGGATAGCAAAAAATAAAAAATACAAAATGTTTATTAATTATTCTCTTAAGTTACATTTTACATTGTTCAGTGTTCGAGACCTCCTTTTAAGTATGTATATAAATACCTGTATTAGGAGGTAACGCTCTTCCTTATCATACATTATGATTACCTATGAGTTAAAATAATAGTTTATTACAAAACATTTCACAATACTAATCCTATTAGAAACATAGCGATAGCGAGATTCAATGTGCATTAGTATGAAGTCGCCTGGAGCACGCGCACCCAGCTGCACACGACCGTGGCCACAAACTACTAATATTTTATTTGATTTTTATTTCAAGCTTGATCATTTATGTGCGTCGTGGCAGAAAAATGATTCACAAAGAGAGTATCAGCAGAGTGTTAATTTGACAGAGAGAGAGACTAGAGAGAGTATTAAAAGGGATAGCAGTTACTTAGGTAAGTAAATGATAAGTCGTCCTCACGTGCCTCATTCGACCCGATGATCCTAACTGTCCTCAGGCGGACGAGTTCGTGCAGTCAATGCTGCAGCGCCAGGGCCCGCACTACGCCACCAACCACGTGCTGGTCGTGATGGGCCAACGGTTCGGCTACTTCGACGCCAACGTCTGGTTCGAAAATATCGAGATACTTATGGAGTGAGTTTTTTGGTCAAAAGTTTTACCTAGGTGATCCAGGGTCTCGACCCTTACGCACGTGCTCCCCTTATAGTCGAGACTCTCATTCCGTGGGGTATCGAGGCTCCTCGGGGCTTACAACATTTTATCAGAGCGTCTGGTCGAAACGACGCCTGACCCTAAAGCTGCTGGGTATCTGGCGCAGCGCATCAGCATACGGCGGGGCAATGCAGCCAGCGTCTTGGGCCAGCGTCACCGGTAGGTACCGGTGTAATTTGACAAACGAGATGTTGGTTAAAAACTGTGTATCTATTACAGTTGTAATTTAGTGTATTAATGATTGAAATAAAGCTATGTGTACATTGCAGCTCCGTGCACCGGCTCGCTCACCAGAGAATGCGTTTGTTTTACTCGAGTCCGGCTTGCTACCTGAAGGCGGTCAACGAGGCGCGGTGCGTAGAGTAAAGACCTGCTGGCGTAGTACTGGGTTCGAGTCCCGGCAAGGGACTAATTATTATATTGCAAAATTTGATTTACTAGATAGAGTCTGACAGAAGAAGAACGATAGAAGTACTAGTTTCTGCCCGCGACTTCGCACGCGTTGAGTCTGAGATGAAATGTATAGATAATGTTATTCCAAGTCAACACAGATGATGATTGATCTAATGTTTGTTCTGTGTAAAGTTTCAAGGTTTATAATATACTAATAGTTAGGGGCTATTCAAAAAATACGTCACACGAATTTCGTGATTTATGGACCCCCACTACTGTCCTGGTCACAGCTGGTCACCTTTGTAATCTACTCTACTCGACCTTAGGGGTCGAGTCGGACCCCCCGACACGACGCATATTTTGCAATTTTACCCATCAAATATTCGAAATAATTATATAAGTTTTTCGTTAAATTATAAAATTTTCGCGTTTTAATACCTAGACTAGGTATATAGATTTTAAGATGTGACGTCACGTCAAGTTATGACCCTCCCCACCCCTTGCCACACAATGTCACACTTCGTCGACCCCCTCCTCCTTAAAGTGTGACGTAATTAATAAATGGCCTCTTATTGCAAAACCCCCCTCGTTTAGGGAGGCACGTTCAGCTGTGAACGTATAAGTCCTGATGATATGTTTCCAGGGCCAAGTTCCCCGCAGAGCAAGGGGACTTCGTGCCGGTGTACCAGGACCAGACCAGCGCGTGCTCGGGGTCCTTCACCTCGCGGCCGAATGTCAAGTACATGGCACGGGAGGGGCATGTCTACTTGCAGGTATGATACTGCATCATCAGGTCTTTTACTCGTCAACAGACGACGGCCTGGCATAGCTCTCGCCATAGCGCCCAGTCTACCTGTCTGCAGCCGCATCCAGCATCTGCCAGCAGTCAATAGTCTAGAGCAGGGGCCGCATTCCATTAAATTAATTGCTTCAGAATAACAATGGTAGGTCTCAGAATGACACATTTTGGCATTTTACCTTTGATGAAAGAAACTTCAGATGGAGAAACGCGTTTCAAAAGCACCAAAGAAATCATTCAATCAATCTCTCCTTGCAAATAGCACCGCGCGCGATTCGGTAGCATTAAGCTCACCAGAGCTCGCAGATCGCCCTTCAGGACGATCTGTGGCTGAATTAATTAATAATGTGAAAGGAAAAGAAAAAAAAACACTCGAGAAACCGACTCACGTTTGTCATCGGGAGCCGTCGTCGGGGTCCGTCTGTCAACCGTTGGGTTAAGCGTGTTCTTGAGTGCAGAGGAAGACGACTCGGGAAAGGAAGTATTGAAAGAAAGTATTGACTCGGGAAAGGAAGTACGATTTTGAAAATTCTTCCTTCCTTACTTCCTTTCCCGAGTCGTCTTCCTCTGCACTCAAAAACACGCTTAACCCAACGGTTGACAGTTCTTGGCATGGCTCACTGCGACTTCAGCTAACATTTTCACGCCGATATTCCTTCCACTTACATGTACCTACCTACCATGTTTGATGATAATAGTAAACTTTGTGCGACTAGTCATAATAGAACACAACATCTTATAGTACTGTATGCAATAACACCTCCAGTTGTCTTGTATGAGTGTACATAATGCATGTAATTGGTCCTCATGGCTCGGTGCTGGTCATGAGCACACGATGCTGTATCAGCACTCCTGTCCACAGATGACGAAGCAGCTGCCGGTGCTGGCCAACATGGTGTCAGACAATAAGGTGTATGAAAAAATGAACTGGATCCTGGGTAACTTGAACAATTTAATACATGCAAAACGTGTGTTTTATTCATTTATCTATTTTAAATAACGCGAATCCTCGTATTGAGACGCGCGCTAGAGCGCTAGAGCGCTAAAGCGCCCAGCCAAGTTCGGAAAGTAACTTGCGACGCGGCAATAGCTGTGAGTAGGTATCTTTACACGAATTGGGCCATTGGGCACGCTTTTGGCTTATATTATATCTCAGACATCACAACCACAGACTTGCAAGTTTGCATGTATTATGTATGTAGGAATACCAAATTATATAAATAAATTAAATAAGGTTCTTGAGTTATTGAGGTCCGAAAAGTGTAATTTTTAATAACTGTTTCATCAAAAACCTAAACCTAGGAAGTTGAAGTTTGGTATGAAGGTACCTAGATGATCAAACTTTATCGGAGGAAAAAATCCGAAAACTAAAAATGTTACATTTTGAAGTAGGTATCAATATCAGAGCTGATATTGATGTTCCTGAGATTATTTGTGAATATCTCATTGGATTATAGACCTATTGTTTCAAATATTCACACATAGACGCATAATTTTGGTTTGAGTCCAACACTAAGTAAATGCGGTGTTTACAAACTTGCCAAGACACAAATTAAATAATGAAAGAACGTAGCAAATTAGGATAATGAACTGTTATGAAACTTGGCACCTATCTATATGATCTCAGCTCTTTTATCGGTAAAGCCACTTTATGAACTCTAGTTTTCACATTTATGTTTTTGATAAGAACCTAAGAACAATACTTACCTGCATGTGTGCATACAATCACAATAAACGATATGAATATGAAAGACGATACGATTCTTTGTACGACATTACCTACTGGTCGCGCACTGTAGCCACTACGTATATACCTCTAATAATAATAATAATAAAATAAATAAATAATGCTGGACAATCCACACAGCAATGCTCGGTTCTTGTCCGTCACTGATGCCTTACTGGGTGTATTGCTCGGATCTGTGTGTACACTGAGAAGTTTACACGACAAAGTCAACATGTCGAAAAATTTACAGAACACTGTCGCCTGACTTTTTTTCATTAGATTTATTCACATTTGATTAGAACCCTATTAAGTTTAAATTATTTGTTTAATTTGTACGTATATTAACTATGCTTAACGTCAATGGGGACAAAAGGAAGGATATTTTATGAGATTTTGTTGTCCCCATAACAGAAAACGTCAATGGGGACAACGGGAAGGACATTTTATGACTTCCTGTTATCCCCATAACGGGGACAGCGTGAATGGGGACAACGGGAACACATCGATTCATACGCAAAAACGTCGAACCAACCCGCTGCGATGTATGCAGGCGAGTGATCGCTGCGAGAGAGCGCCTCTAAAGAATGGGTAAAGGTATACGTACGTAGGTACTGTCGTTCCAGAAGCTTAAAGTCCATTATGAATATACGCAGGCGGGGGTGAAGTGTTGGTGAATAAATTAGGTTCGCAGTTTACATTTGTAATACATTCGCCAAACTACGATAGTTGCTATGGTAAAATAGCTAAATAGTCGTTTTACAATCCGCAGGCGTACTTTCAGACCACAACGTCCTGTCGGGCATAATGTCCGACCACGTTATGAAGCACTACGCACACATGCTGCACTCCGCCATCAGCACGGCCATCAGCTGCATTGGGAAGGCTATCAAGTAAGTATTTAGCAGCATAACGTAACACGTGCGAAGATATATCCTACTAACTGATCGGAGTGAGCAAAGCGAACGAAAATCTCAGTGACAGGTTGGGTGATTTGGCTGTATGGTGCAATAGTCGCTTCGAACATAACTCTCCAACCGTTGATCCGATTTGCGTGAAATTTTATAGGTGTGCTGCTAAGACTTATGAAATTTGCTGATAGCTTAGTGAGGCCAAATCCTTCGAGGGGTTTTCGAGATAAGGGGGTCCAAAGGGGGTTAAAATCAATTATCAAATCAAAGTATCTCATATGAAAGGTATACTTACTAGAGTAGATTTCATAATGTTTTTTTTTAATATTATTTAACGGGTTTTTATCGCATTTATTTACCTATTTTTCCCGACGTTTCAACAGGTGTACACACTGTCGTGGTCACGGGATGACTGGAGTACTGAAACACGCAGAGGCGGTAGTTCCATTACTCCAGTCGTCCCGTGAAATAATGCTAATAATAATGTGTTCAGATCGCGTTAGTTTAAAAGAATGTTTTTTTCTAGCTTGTATAGTTTTTTATTTAACGAACCAGCAGCTAGTAATTCCATAAAAAATATTCTTAAGGAATTAGGTATTTATCCCATAAAACTTAAAATGAATTACAATCAGGGACCCTCTCTCAAGACTTCACCCCGACGTCCGTCACCTAAGCTAGCCAACGCAGAACAGCCCGGGAGGTAAAGTACTTTTGTTTTTTCTTTATTTATTTATTCCACCGTAGGTACACGTGTTACACTTGATGTCGTTACGCTTTTTAAATAATTTATAATGTAACAATATCACACAAATTTTTAGCATAGGAAACACCTTATGGGTTGTTCATAAAAAATATAACTAAAAACAAGCAGATATGGACTCTTCCACAAAGAAAATTAAATAAAATTGGTCCGACTAAAATTAATAATAAATAAATTAAAAGGTATGTCAAAGTATGCTGCTGTACAAGGGCATTGTCAAATTATACTAAGAATATTGTACAAAATTACATAAAAACAAAAAAAAAAAATAATGAAAGGATGTCAAAAGTAAAGTTATTTAAATTTATAATGAATTTATAATGTAAATAGAGCTGCTGTCTAAGGGCATTGTCGAAAAACTAAAACAAAAATAAAATTATAGAATAAATACAGAATCATTGAAAAACAATGTCAAAGTAGTAATAAAATTATTATTTGCTGCTGTGAAGGGACATTGTCGATTCAAACTAATAATGTCATTACGTATAAAATGCATGTAAATTTAGATTCCAAGATAACCCTCCAAGATGTCATTAGCAACAGAGCACGTTTCTTATTTCAAACTAGCTGCAGCCCGCGGCTTCGCACGCTTTTTCCGGAATAAAAGGTAGCCTATGTCCGGCCCCGGGATACCATCTACCTCGCTGCCAAATTTCACCGAGATCCGTTCAGCCGTTCTTGAGTTATAAATAGTGTAACTAACACGACTTTCTTTTTATAAAAGACTTTCTTTTATAGATGTTGAATAAATCGCGCAGTCCCGCCAGCCAGCACCCACCCCCAGTAGAGGTGCTGCATCATCAAACGAGTCCTTAATCATTTTAATACGATTCCAGCATCGCATTGTCCACAGCAAGCTGCGCAACTGTCCCTACAAGACGACGCTGCACCGCTGTCAGTTCAACACGTCTTCATGCGAAACAACAAAGGAAAGCAACTACTTCGTAAGAACCACCTCCAGAGTCCACCAGTGTCGCACGCGGCGTGGAAACAGTCATCCGTGACTGTCGGACTGTGCAACACTAAGCTCCGGCCAGACTGAAGATAATATGTTTGATTACATTGCCCCTAAAAATTACTTTCTTGTTGATGATTTTTTGACAGAATTAGCACTACCTACGAGTACTTGCCGGTTTGAGCACTTTCCTACAATGGTTAGTGCTGATAATATTATACCTAGTAATTCAAATTCGACGCCAAATCGAGAATTTTGTGTGTTGTGATCTTGAGAAGGCTTGATCTTATCCGCTCTTGCACAGATTTCTTCTAGATCCGCTTACATTAAATGTAAGCGGATCTAGAAGAAGCCCCGAGACTCGGGCCTGGGGACAAAATTTGTCCCCAGGCCCGAGTCTCGGGGCGGTCTCCAAATAAATAAGTAAAATGAATACAAATAAACAAAATAAATGTTTGTTTCTCAGTTGATAATCTACAACCCGCTGGCCTGGCCCGTGTCCGTGCCGGTCCGTCTGCCCGTGCTGGGCGTCCAGACAGCCTACAGTATACGGGCTCCCAATAGTGAGTACCTACAACTTCGGTACTATCACACTATCATGTGATTGTTTTGAAAAAATTAAAAACCAACTTTTTTTAACTAACCCTTAATTTAACTAACACTAACACTTAAAGTTTTGTGGGATAAATAATAATCCCTCGGAAATTGAGACGCGCGATAGAGCGTCCAGCCAAGTTCGCAAATAAACGGGCGACGCAACACAACAGAAGTGAGTATCTTTACTCGAATCATAGGGCAGGTCGTACCTGTATCTCAGACATTATCAAACCTACAGGCTTGCAATTTTCCATGATATGTCTAGTCAACATCGAGGTAGAATTCTAGTAAGAGATCCATGACAGGAATAGGATACCAAATTTTATAAATAAATTACATAAGGTTCTTGAGTTATTGAGGTCCAAAACTTGCTATTTCTAACAACTGACTCATAAAAAACCAAACCACTTCTAGATAACCTAGGAAATTGAAATTTAATATAAAGATAGATTATCAAACTTTATCGGAGGAAAAAAACAGAAAACCAAAAATTTTATATTTTGAGGCAAGTATCAATATCTGTTAGAGGTACCGGGAAATGATAACTCCAACGATGACAATCTGCAACTGGTTTATTTATTACATTTAAGTTAACATGAAGACATTATGCGGAAGATAAGAAATCACGTTGATGAAATGATGCCCCCCCTTTTTGACCATTTTTCAAAAAGTGTTCTACTTACAGACTTCTCTATATTTTTCCTGTAAAATATAGATCCATATCTACAAACGTTACGTTACATACATTTCAGATGGATCGCTCTGCAAACTTCGGAGATAGGGGGGGGTGGGTAATTTTTCGACTTTTTTCAAAATATTTCAAAAAGTATGAAACTTACAGAATTTTCAAAAACTGTTTTGAGATGTACAAGCCGATACCTTTTATTTGATATCCTACCCGGTGAGGTAGCCCCCCCTTTTGAAAATTATTCCCCCCTTTTTGAACATTTTTCAAAAAGTGTTCTACTTACAGACTTCTCTATATTTTTCCTATAAAATATAGCTCCATATCTACAAACGCTACACACATTTTGGATGGATCTACGGAAATTTCAAAAACTGTTTTGAAATGTACAATCTGATACTTTTCATTTGATACCCCACTTGACATTGTAGGTGTCTTTTAAAATTTCGACATCACAATTTGTACTGAAAATTTACATTTTCATTTTTCATTTATTTTTCTTTTAATCTGTACAGGCGCACGAAATGTATTATTATTTCAAATTTCACGTTGTTTGCTGCTGTAGTTGCTGAGATATTAAAGCCGGAAAAAGGACAGAAAAAGCGATGCCATAAGGGTTTCGAAACCGATCTCCGATCTTCAAAACCCTAAAAACAAAGTATTGAAGTAAAAGTAAAGTGAAAGTAAAAGATTGTAAATGAAAAATTAAATGAATGTAAACTATAAAAACTATGAGATAAAAAGATCTTAATGTTTTCAATTGTCACTTATTAAAGTGGGAATATTCAACCCTAAGCTACATCGCGAAACACTCAGCGCGCACTGCTCGTCCCACGCTGCTTGATGCTGTGCTGCCTTGGGGGAATAAGTTTGATTATCTTCCAGCATCCAAAGTTCAGTTTAGCATAATGAAGACCGCGGTGCCGGTGCTCACCGTCCCCGGGCGAGGCACGCTGAACAGTCCCGACCACGAGCTGGTGTTCATAGCAAGGGACGTCCCACCGCTGGGGTTCAGGTCTTACTTCGTGGAAGAAGAACCGAAGATAGTAGAACGTAGGTATGTATTAGCCATAGATATAAATCCCCTGGCATATTTCCAATGTCCAGCAGTGGACTAATATAGGCTGATGCTGAAGATAAACGTTATACATCTCTCTTATTGTCTTTATCTGGCTAATGTCAATAGAAGAACGCCGCACCAGAGCCACAGGCAGACTCCATCACACTTTCTCTTGCAGGTCCATATACATCAACGAAAAGTACAAGAACAAAAAATACCTTATAAGACAAGCCAACGTCATTCCGACAAGGGTAGATAACTTTCAATACGTAGCTAAAACCGATGTAGACAACGTAACAACGACAGACGAACCGACAGTCTGGACGACAGACGTCCCGACAGACGTCACAATAGACACCACTACATACGTAACAGACGTAACTGAACTTAAAGAGGAAGAAGAATCTCTAGCGATACCTGCCACAGAGCGTGTCAAAGAAATACCAACTGAAGAATATGAAGCAATAGCCGCAGAATTAGAAAAGAAGCATGACCTTTACGTTTCTAGTAACGATCTATTCATTAGCAATCAGTACATAAAGATTTCTCTAGATTCAAAGAAACAAATCGCGTCTGTGACGCTATCCAACGGATTGACCATCAGCTTGCAAATATTGATGATGTTCTACTACTCTGATGACCCAAAGCAGTTTAGCAGAGATTATAAGATAAACCCTGACATGCTTGACCTAGGCTTATTGGGCAAAGTGGACAGAGACCCTAGCCCAAACATACTACGTACATTAAATGAATCACCGTTTCTTATAAACGATAAAATACGCGCTGAAGTTTTCAAATCTGAAATCGTTGAAGAGATTCACGTTACATTCAGTGACTATGCTAGCTACGTTGTCAAATTGTATGTAGATCAACCGGTGATCGAAGTGAATTGGTTGGTGGGACCGATCCCGATCGACAAAGGGTTGGGGAGGGAGATGCTGATCCGATACTCGACTGATCTGAGGAATAACGGAGTCTTCTACACGGACTCTAACGGGAGACAGACGCTCCGCCGCCTGAGGACTCCGCGGGATACAGACAAAAAATTAATGTTTCCTACGTCTTATGTTGCCGGTGAGTTGCCAACAACTTAAAGTAAATCTTTTAAATCCATCATGGTTATTAACACTAAACTCGTTTACAACGCGATATATACCATGATTTGAATTGTGAGCTTTACAATATTTTGGCACACACACACACACAACTTCATTGTTTTCAAATTCAAATTCAGTAAGTTTATTTCAGTTTAGAAACACGATACATATTGCAGCCATATAATAGGTAATAAAAAGAAAAGTAAAACAAAAACATCTTAAATTAATGGAACGCCAAACAACTGGGTCTGGGACAAACAATGTTCATGAGCGCATGGCTCTATGTGTGCGCGTCCAGTGCTGCATGAAAGCGCAGTCCGTGTCCAGCCTTCCAGCTATTAGTTGCAGATAGCTACTGGTACCGCCCCTAACGCGGCGCATCAAGGATGCGGTTCTGTTGCGGATGATTGCGTAAAAGTCATCAACGCGGGACTCTGCAAACATCCCGGACGCGCTACAGAAGCGGGGCAGTCCCAGTAGCACTCTGAATCCATTATTATACTGGACGCGCAGGGCATTCCAGCATTTCTGCGTGTAGTTAACCCAAGCAACTAAAAACGTTCGTTTCATACTGTAACTGGGAAAATACAACTTGATACAGAAACCATTAGGTATTTCTGTGGATTTTGACATATACGACGTAAATTAAGAATGGCAATGTATTGAAGATGCCAGCAGGACTGAAATTCGATCAATTATGATCTAAGCGAGCCAGCATACTGTCCTTTCTTTATCTACACGACTTATATTTCTCTCTTACTAGCTCCGCTTGCGTAAGGCTATTTAGTAGCCAAAATTAAATGTGATTAGTGAGTTGTTAAACCACACAAAATTGTCAAGTTTAAATTTGTTTAGCAATTAAAAATCCTGCGACGCAGTAGGTTGCGCGTTCGATTCCCGCCTAGGGACTAATGTTTGTACGATCTGCTACGTACTTGACGACGTTCTGGATGTTTTCTATGCATAATAAAAAATGTATCTATGTAATGTATTGTTTTAAGTATCAGTTATCTAGTACCCATAACACAAGCTCTGCTTAGCTTGAGGCTAGATGATGCTGTGTGGATTGTCCAGCATTATTTATTTATTTATGAAAGCGGGGCCTAGTAGTCTTCGTGAAGCTTACGCACATGAAGTCAGCAATAGACGTCATGTTAACATCAAACCTTGCAGGCAACATCTACCCGGTCACCTCTAAGGTCCACATAGAGGACGCCACGCGAGACACGCGCTTCGCCGTGTTCACGGACCGCGCACAGGGAGGTACTTCGATGGAGGAGGGACAGGTGAGCTTGTCGCACACCGGGAAAGCACCGCTGCAGCACAGCACAAAAAATGTGCATTAAAAAAAATATTGGCTGTAACTCGCAACATTTAGATGAATTTGATACGTTCTTTCATTAGGTATTTAATTTTTGTCTTGGCAAGTTTATACCCACCGCAATTGTTTTAATGTTAATGTTTATAGGTAATTTTTGATCCGCATCCCAGGACCATGATTAAATTTTCTGTATGTAACTTATAAGTTCATACAGTACCTATGCAATAATTTGAATTGCCCAACCCCCCTTCCAAAACGACCGATAGAGGTCGTTCAAACCTGTGGGTTCTCGTTAGCGCGATCTAGAGCTCGTACACTTGGCTGGACGCTCTATCGCGCATTGCAATAGGTAACTAAATGCTTAATGGTGGTCGTACTTATCCTCCCAAAAGCCCTTTCACAAGGAGGTGTGTCCACAGGTGGAGCTGATGCTGCACCGCCGCATCCTCACCAACAGCCGTCCGTACAACATGGTGCTCAACGAGACGGAACACGGACAGGGTATGTATTGCTGCATAATTGAACAAACAGTGCTGTAGGTAACATACTCACAGGTGCTACATTAAATATTGAATTCTTGCGTTACCTGAGAATTCATGTCATTCGATCATTATTCAGAGGTTCAAGACAGCATGGGCCCTAATTCACCTCTTCAAGATTATTTTTTTAACTGAAAAAGGAGGAGATTGTATGGTTTATAATGTTTGTCGATATCTCCGTCAACTATGATCCGATTTTAAAATTTATTTTGCGATTGTATAGGAAATGAGACCTAGATGGTCGCATCTGTTAGAGTTTTTTATAAAATCAAATTGTTATTTGCATGGATGTGAAGTACCTACCGTGACAACCGGTCATTGTGTCGATCCTTGTGGGAGGCCATGTCGAACGTCGTTCGACTGTGATCATGATTATGATGTTCCTAATTAGAAATCAACGATTAAACATTTATTTCACAAACATTTTATTTTATTTTGCTTTTTTACAAAATGATCTCGTATACAAGTTAATGTTGCAAATATGTTTTATCTTGGATCCCAATACATATCAATACTTTATCAAAGACTGTCAAATAACATAAGTAATTTTTAAGGTATGAGAGCCATCGGCAAACACCACCTCTTCATCTCCAAACTCAAGCACAAGCAGCACAGGATCTTCGAAAAGAAATTCGCAAAAGAACTTGAACTATCACCTGCAGTCTTCCTAACGCACAGCAATCCATACAAGGAATTCACAAAAAAAATCTGGGCACACTCTCGAAACGAATACAGCGGTCTGCGACTCGGCAAGAGACTACCTATAGGCGTCCATTTGCTAACATTACAAGAGTGGAATTCCAAAACTTTACTAATAAGACTAGAAAACTACCTAGAAAAATCTGATACGCTCAAGTCCGGCATCAAAAAAGTATTCCTCGATGGTCTCCTCAAAAAAATAACCATAACAGACATAAAAGAGACGACACTGGACGGAACAAAATGGCTGAAAGACTTCACACCGTTGGCGTGGGACAAGACAGAGGAGTTCTATGAGAATTATAACGAGGCGTTGGGAGGGGATGAAAGGAGGAAGGAGAAAGAGACTCTGCGGCCGCTGCAGGTGATTTCAATACTCATTCAATATAATAAAGCTGATTTCACGAACAATCGAAATCCTTCGATGATAATTTTACTTTAAACTATCATAACATTTGAACGGCTGCCGATTTTTATGAAAATAGCTAAGAAATTTTTGATGAAGTCACCTTTTAACACAAATCGAACTCAAAATTGGTTTACCTGTTTGGGAGCTAGGATGCCAGACAGAAACAAACATACCTAGGTATTTAAAGTACAGATCGCTCTAGGCAGGCCTCTGGGCCGCCCTCTGTAGTACTCTAGGCAGGCCGCCCTCTGTAGTACTCTAGGCAGGCCTCTGGGCCGCCCTCTGTAGTACTCTAGGCAGGCCTCTGGGCCGCCCTCTGTAGTAACCACATGTTGACTTTGGAACTAATTCCTTTAAATCCTAAAATATTTTTTTACTGAACCTTTAGGTAAAATGAAGATCAAAGATCGAAGATCAAGTATCAAACTTTTCTTTAAAACCTAAACAAAAAATATAAACAAAACCAAATAAATTACCTGCTAGTACTTAGAACCTAACTGAGGAATTAATACCTATCGATTGATAGATAATTATTAATAAATACCTAGGAACGTTTTCCTGTAACTATAACGGTTAAGGTACCTGCCCTTACTGGCCCGTCTCAAAAATTCACCCTGTATCTATCTATATGTATATATCTAAATACAACAACTAATAAATAAATTATCAAACTTATTTTCAATATTCCTTACTTAACTTCCACTGAAACAGTTTATAAAGAAACAAAAATAATGAACATTAAGCAGTTATACAAATATACAACATGCATCCTAGTCCGTAAAATATTAAATAATAAAATTCACACAAGTTTAACATACACTAAATTAGGAGAAATAAGCAAACGTAGTTCACGTCGTGCCAGCTTTATCGTTCTTCCGAAAACTCGGACTAACTATGGCAAAAAAACGATACTATGTGAAGGCGCACAGCTTTACAATACTTTACCCTCCCAAATTAAAAGTGTAACCTCATTTAATGTGTTCAAACTAAAATTAGCTCAACATATCATAAATGATAAGTCACTTCTTATTAAGTGAACACATTAAATGAGCCAGCTATTGAATGACCACAACCTATGTATATATATACGTAACCTAAGAACCAATTTATACAAAGTCACTTACATGAGAACAGTCTCATGTAAGTGACTTTGTATAAATTGTCTTTTTGAGAATAAATGAATATTAAACGTAAATGCTCCTACTTACCAGGTAATCGACAAACCAACCATGGGCATACAGCTAGTACCGCAGCAGATACGGACCTTCGTGCTCTGGTACCAGTACGGCACGGCTTCGAGTCGCAACTCCACGACACAGCTGAATGAGGGGAAGTTCAAACCTATTTAGAGGAATAAAGTCGGGAAGAGAAAAAAGGGAAGAATGTGAAATTTATTTATTTATTCAAAATATTGTACAGCTATCATTACAGTAATGAAATTACAGAAATGTACTAAAATAAATATTAATAGTTTAGTAAAATTATTGATTCGTTTGAGCGTCCATCAGCCGCTTCCTCGAAGCTTTTGGTTGACCGATGATTTGATAAGAGCCATAGAGAAATGCAAGTTGAAGATTGTGAGCATTGATTTCACAGACGGGGCTAACTTACAAACCAATCGCTTTATTATATAATCCAAAAACACAGATCCATTAGTAAGTTAGTTATTTATTACTTACTGATAATTATTATGGCCGATAATCGTTAATTAGTTTAAGTATCGTGAATAACTAATTGTTAATTATCACAGCGATTTTGAGATTTTACATATTGTAGTAACGTTTCATAGCACTAGCCTAACACACGATATTTTAAAGTTATTTTTTATTTAATTTTTTAAGAAATGAAAGTTGTCAGTTTGACTTAGCAGACCCTGAGTTGACTCTACGGTACCATGCTGCCCTGTCATTGGCTCTACAGTTCGTGACGTTGTTGGGTCGTCATAGCTCAACTTGTTACCTGCGCTACGGTTTTCTTGTCATTACGTGTTTTCGTGCTCAAGCCTTCGCACGTCTCTGCGCTAACTAATTAAAATTAACTTAGTAAAAAGTGAAATAAAAAGGGGTAGTTATGGGAGAACACAAAAGGAAGAATAAGGACAAGGATGAAGAAATACGACGAAACATTATACTATGACATAACATTATAAATATTATGATCGAACTTCACGTAAGGGTAAGTTCATTTGATCATTTATTATATGAAGTAATATTACTGTAAGTAAATAAATGATGCATTCTTTAACTATTTATATATGCAAAATGTAATTAAAACAAAAAATACAATATATATAATAAAAATCTATTTGGTTTCAAAAAGTTACAATTACACATTAATCGAATCTAAACATGTTGATACTCTACAATATACGTCTTTATCTCTTTAGCCCTGATTTGAACCGTTAAACTCTCATCTGCATCTCTTATCTCTTCAACAGCATTTTTCTTCTCTCTAAAACTTCCGTACTCTTCGTTGAAACTCGCTGAAAACTCTTCCTCTTTGTTCCAAGTCCATTTCTCACCTCCTTCGTTAGCTGACAGCCTGGTCTCTTTGATAGATGTAACCTTTATATTGTTTAGTAGGTTCGTTACATCTACTTCTAGTGTTGATTTATCAGATTTGGACAGATAGTTTTCTAGGCGTAGCAGTAATTTATCTCCCCAAGGTTCGAGAGTCAGCAAGTGCAAGCCTTCCGGCAAGGGAGTTTTCAACCAACTGTAGCAGTTTTTCATCTTCAACCAGTCTTGTACCGCAAATTTTGTAGCATCAGAGACAAAAACTAGTGGTCTTAAATGCATTTCTATAACATTCTTCCTAATTTCGTCACTTTTGAGGTCCGTTTTCATCAATCTATGCGTTCCTCTGACAGCTAAACCTTTTCCATTAGCAGTTTCGTTCAAAGCCTCTCCAACACCAAAAGCATCGTCATGTAACAACCTTCTATGTAACATGAGCTCTATCTCTCCTTCAACCAACGACGCTCCACCTTGCGACCTATCCGTCAACACTGCAAATTTATCATTTGCATCTTGTATAAATATCTCATTCGACACCGGGTAGTAGTTACCCCCTATATGCTCCGCTAGGGTTAGGTTCCACTGCGGTCGTTCATTCAGCTTTCTCTTTAAACTCTGTCTACCATTAGAATCTGTGAAGAACTCACCATTGTTGACTATATTGGTTTGATACTTGATGATGTATTCTTTGCCTACATCGTCTGTTATGTCTATAGGACCCACTAACCATTCGATCTCTATGTACTTGAGGCCGGAATACAGTCTGGCTACGGAGTGCACGTTGTGAGTCCAGGTGGTGCGGATCTCGTTCACGACGGGGCCGTGGATGGTGTTGGAGTCTGTAGGAGTGAGAGGGATGGCTTGATCCGTTTTGGTTCTTAGTATGTATGCTCCGGAAGATCTGCGAATATTAATTTGATTGAGTGTAGTATTTCTTTAAATAATGCTGGATAGTACACAGTGTCATGTGGCCCCAAAGTAAGCAGAGCTCGTTATGGGTACAAGACGCCTGGGACCGGATTATGCTAACCAATCGCTTTACTATGACAATGGTATCGTCTTAGAATCGTCCATAGATGAAAGAAACTCTAGATAGTGCGTGTGATGCTATTCGCACGGAGATATTGATAGATTGGTTTGATCCTTGACTCGCGTCCCACCATCTGTAGTTTCTTTCATCAAAGGTAAAACGCCTAAATGTGTCATTCAGAGACGATACCTATCATTGTTATGGTGAAGCGATTAATTTACACCCAGACCTGGACAAAATATTAGCAGATCGTAAAAACATTTGGTCTAATTGGTTGGAATCGAACCCGCAACAAAATTTGTATGTATTTTGTATTTGAGTAGGTACTTAATAAGGTGTTCACAAAAAAAAAAAAATACTTCGCGATCCTGAATCCTATCAAATTTATACAAACTTAATATTTATGAAGTTACAAGGCCCAACGAGGGTAGGCTTTGCCCAGAACGGGGTCCCTAAAGACAGTTCAATTGAACGATACAAACCTGTGATACAAACAATACAAACAATACAAACAGGGAATCATAATCAGGGGGCGAGCCTGACGGGCTGTGTTGTCAGACTAGGCCTAGATCTCAGTACTCACGGGATCCACGTGGTAAAAGACACGAATTAAAAAAAATCAAAAAAAAATCTTTGATTTGAATTGAATGTAAAAACACGAATTAAAAAAAAATACGATAAAAAAACATGAAAGTGCACTGTTTCGCACATAATTTGGTCGAGACCTCAGGAACCCTGCGGTCTATTGAAATGGCTTATGTTTTGATTTGTAGGTTATTACTAATTATTTGGTCTTATGTTGCGTAGTTTTCTTGTAAATAAGCAAAAACTTGATTTTTGCGCTTACGCCGTTACAAAAACGTATGCGCTGTCTCGCTCCTATGAACGCGAAATCCTATGCCTATCCTTTTTACAAAATGGCGCGCAATGCGCCCTCTTAATAACAAACCTGTTGTTAGCGACCTCGTTGTTGCCGACCTCCCCCGGATAGTACCCGAACGCGACGCGCAGGTCGAAGGGAGCGCCGCGGAAGGACGCCTTCTTGATCTGACCCGAGGTGTTGTCCACTTGCAGGGTTATGAACTGCAACAGGAAGGGTTAGCACAGTTCAAATCAGGGGCCACGGTTTTGACCCTGCCACGTCGAGTAAACACCCGCCATCGGGACCCCTTTCTCAAACTATCTCGAGGCTCTACGCGACGACACAACTATGAAATTGGCAAATTATTCCAACGTTATCATAAACTACTTTGTAGGTACACCCAAGTAATTTGCCAACTTCATAGTCGAAGGTAATAAAATGGCTGTCTTGGCTCTTCTCGGGATCTCACCACTTTTTACGGCGGAAGTATTATGAGACGAGACTTGGAATTATTTTTAACCGACTTCAAGAAGGAGGAGGTCCTCAGTTAGTCTGAATGTTTTTTTTTTTATGTATTTTGTGTTTTGTGTGTGTGTGTTACTTGATATCTCCGCCTATGGGTAACCGATTTTACTGATTCTTTCTATTATATAGAGAATGATCCCGAGGTGGTCCCATAAAAGTTTTATTCCCGAGGGATTAGTATTTATCCCGTTAAAGTTAAAATGCAACATAATATTTTTGGAGAATCACGACTAGCTACAACAGTTTAGGTGATATCTGCGTCAATTGTTAATAGATTTTGATGATTCTTTGGTTGTTGTATAAAAATTGATTTTGAGTTATAAGTTTAATTCTTGAGGAATTGCTATGTGCGCCACAAAACGTAAATTTATAACAATTCTTCAAAATATGATAATTTCATTATCACCTAATGGTTTCCATGGCAACGGGCGTCAACAGTTTTATCCATGTGTCATCAAACTAAATTAGACTTGAATAATAAATAGATGTCGCCCCAGTGTAAACTCAATTTTTTGCACGTGAACATAGAACTTCGGGAAAGAACGTCAGGGAAAGTAAGGGAGGGGTGATTTCGTTCGTCCGAGACATAGATGAATATTATCTATGAAACGGAATTTGAAGCCTGTTTATCGTTTTTTAAAACACGCCAACTTATGACACTAATGTTTTTGTTCGTATCAAAGTTACGTCAGATATTAAGAGCGTTTACGCCTAGCGCGTGATGTGTATGGGACTGACTTGAAATGATTTGCGCGCAGCGTTTTAAAGTAGTTTTAAAATATTTACAGAAAAATAATAACAACAAATTAATTAAAATTTTAAATGTATGATTTTAATGAAGATGCTCTACTTTATTGGGTATTGTCATATTAAATTAAATAAGGTATATCGGTGAAAAAATCATTTAAAATTCGTAATAATTCACATTTTTTTGAATTAGAATTTCTCATAGTTAGATACCAAAACCAAACATCTTTTTAACTAACTATTTTTCCAAGGATCTTATTGATTGATTATTATTTTTTGTTCATTAGATATATCAGTATTTTCATAATATTTTGATCTTCGAAACTGAGGCTAAAAGGGAAATTTAGAAAACCTCTAACAAGTTATCTTGATAGAACGCGTACATACTACATTAATCGAAATATTTTCTTAACTAACTATTTAGAAAACACAATTTCCTCAAATTAATATTAATTAACATATAGTGTAAGATAAGTGGTTCATGTTATTAACGGGTTTGAAAAGTACTGTTTTTGAGCCAAACTGCGCATGGAAGGCGTAAACGCTCTTAAGAGGGCTATTACAAAAAAAAAACGAGATATTGCACGGTTTCATAGTCAAATTGTATGATTATCGTTGATTTCTTGAAATAATAATAGCTCGTTTTCTCTACTACAATATTAATAAAACAAATTTTAGAAAACTTGTTGTTTTATGTAGTTATAGTCATTCTCCCGATGCATGTTTAGGCAAAAACTCTCGGAGACCTGTTTTGGAAGCTCAAATCTGTAGATTCTATTGAATAAAGACAGCCAAAAAAAATGATTTCTTGTTTCGAATATCCTATACCTGAATAATAATAGAATATATTTTCGTTACATGCCTTTATGTAAAGAAAGAAAAAACTGAACCGAACTCGATTATCGACCGAAAAGGCTTCGAAACAAACCCCAATATCTCCGAAGTTCTACATCATTTTGACATAATAAATAATGTATACTATAATAATTATCAACATTGGCTTGAACTACAATATGAAGACTATTTTTCAAATCACTGCTATATTTTTTTTAATTTAGCAAATATTTAGTTTTATACTCCAGCCAAATTTAATGAGAAATATTTGTAAGCTAACCACAACAAAAACAAATAAAATTTTCATGTTTGGCGTCGAGTTTCAGATATTATTGTTCGCAATATTTGTTGATGAAAAGATCTCAAATCAACAGGTATTATAAATTGCGTGTAAAAATATACGGCAACAAAGTTAAATTTAGGTGAAGTTTGGGCGGTTTGTTTACGAACATCTCACATTTAATCTGGTTGGAGTATAGACCTGGAATACCACATAGGCTACTATTTCTCGGTAAAATGGAGAACTAACTTTGGTTTCTTTTAAAATAAGATTTAAATAGTAAGTGCCTCACCTCATTGGCCAGCACAAAGTGATCCTCCAGCGTCTCCACAACTCTCGGCTCATCGGACAGCATCCGCATCTCTTCCTCGCTCAGCCTCGGATACACGGCCGTCTCTTTCGCTCTCAGCGTCGTCACTATCTTCTCTCTCGACTGCTGTATCAGTCTCTCTAGCTCTTCCACATCTATGTTGTCCTGGTTTTTGTCTTTTAGAATGTCTAGGTCTACAGATTGGGCGACGATTTCTTCAAATTTGATTGGTTCTTCCGGTATTTTGATATCTTTGTCTTTCTCTGATTGCTGTAGCTCTCTGTCTAGCTCTGATTCTATGTTTTTGATTTCAACGTAAGTGTTTTCTTTTGCGTCTTTCCAGTAGTCGTTGCGGTCGTATGTTTCTAAGATTCTTTGGTTTTTGAGCTGTTTTGATTTTATGTAGGTTACGTCGCGTTTCGTTCTGGTTACTTCACGTTTCGATTTAATATCATGAATGCTTATAGGTTTGGTGTCCTTTTCGACCGGTTTGGTTTCAGTTAAATCAGGTTCAGTTGGCGATAATTTTTGAACGTAGAAAGACTTGTATTTGAGTGCTTTGAGATAGGCTATGAACACGAGCTCGTGTGTCGCGGCAGACACTCGAGTGGGAATGTCTATCACCGGCTGCGGAATGTCGATTAGCTGCGAGGTGATTTTGTCGCCTGAAAATAAAAAACATGATTTCACTCATTCTTTATAAGTAGATTTAGGAATTCGCAAATTTAGGTACATTATTTAAAAAGTATGGTCGGTTACTTACAGTACAGTACTACGTAACCTAAGTATGGTCGGTTACTTACAGTACAGTACTACGTAACCTAAGTATGGTCGGTTACTTACAGTACAGTACTACGTAACCTAAGTATGGTCGGTTACTTACAGTACAGTACTACGTAACCTAAGTATGGTCGGTTACTTACAGTACAGTACTACGTAACCTAAGTATGGTCGGTTACTTACAGTACAGTACTACGTAACCTAAGTATGGTCGGTTACTTACAGTACAGTACTACGTAACCTAAGTATGGTCGGTTACTTACAGTACAGTACTACGTAACCTAAGTATGGTCGGTTACTTACAGTACAGTACTACGTAACCTAAGTATGGTCGGTTACTTACAGTACAGTACTACGTAACCTAAGTATGGTCGGTTACTTACAGTACAGTACTACGTAACCTAAGTATGGTCGGTTACTTACAGTACAGTACTACGTAACCTAAGTATGGTCGGTTACTTACAGTACAGTACTACGTAACCTAAGCTGCAGGCGGAGGCTAGTGGAGTAGTGCTCATGGTTCCGCTCTATAGTACGAATAGTAAAAAACCTTTTGCCTTTTTTGCAGTCCAAGATAATTGTAGAGGTACCTACCTAACTCTTCTTTACGTTTTTGTTTTGAAGTATAGATATATCAAAAAACAAAATGTGTGTATGTCCGTCATAACTCACCGTTCGGAGCGTACACCTCATAGAGCCCGCTGGCTACAGGGACCCGCACCGCCTCGTTCACGGACCAAGCCACGGGGTTGTACAGGGTCACCTGCAACATTGCTCAATTATTACTTCACGTCCGAACGCATACGTCCATAGCTCCGCCAAACAACAGGCGTTTGCCATCATCACCACGCTTGCAGGCAGATTGGCGATTGCAGTGGTGTTAAATATATACAGAAGAAAGCTGCTGCCCTTGTAGGTTCCCTTCATCGGATCTCACATCGGAACATCCACGGACTGAGTCGCAGAGGTCTTACGCCGCGACCGCCATGGCTACTTAATTACTTTCTACCCTCTTTTTACTTTTCTTAGCGGCGGCCAAACCACACTTCGGTTTCCTGCACTATATGTATGGTAAGTAAAGTAGGTATTGTATTTATTTATTTACGATTTATAACATAGGTCGTTATACAAGGCGAGTCAGAAATTTTACAATTTGAAATAACAAAATAAAAGCAAGAATAAATTATTAAATATCGAAATAAAATAAAATAAAATACACAGTTTAATTAATTTCAGATCATAAAGTTCAATGGCAATGTCATCTTTTCATATTATTTAAAGAAAGGGATTGTTATAAATTAGGAACTAGGCATAAGAGAGAAAAGCTCCTCAAGACTAACGAATGTACAAAAAGATATGCCACTAGGCGTACAGAACAATTTTAAAGTCTGTCGTGAACACAATGAATAGTATTGGATCAACCAAAGAGCCTTGTGCTACACCAAAGTTTTTCTTGACATGTTGCGGGTACGATTTCGTCTCTACTCTGCTTCCTTACAAGCAACGGATATCGTTATAATTTTCATTCACCAACTAATCTACCTACTAAAATTTTAACAGACTTATGATGTCAACTCAGAGCGCACAAAAACTAAACTACTTTTCCAGAAACAAAAAGATAGCTTTCTTATCGATTAAAATAATAAACCGCGAAGTGCGAGTTGACTCGCACACGAAGGGCTCCGTAAAGTAAAAATCAGGCAACTTTTTCAAAGTACATTAAATTTTCACTTGTTCGGAGACCCCTTTAAATTTTTAACTTTATTTTTTTTAGTGTTTGTTGTTATAACAGTTGAAGTGTCAATTAATTAAGTACTATAGAAAGTTTAATGTGTGGTTCAAGAGCATTGACAAACGAAGAGCAACAATAGTCAAAAAAACACGTTTGTTTTATGGGAGGCCCCTTTAATTTTGATATTTATATAATTTTTATTATTTGTTGTTATAGCGGCAAGAGAAATACACATACTCTGAAAATTTCAACTGTCTACCTCTTACGTTTCATGAGATAGAGCCTTGTGTCTGACGGACGGACAGCGGGGGCTTAGTAAAAAGCATGGCATCATTTTTAGTACTATCGGATTAGTTGTTTTTGTGCCAACTGAATTATTGACACCACTGATTATTTCAAAAATGAATATGGTATATAATAACAATGTAAGTACAAGCTCACCACAAATCGGTTGCTATTCTCGGAAGTGAAGCAGCTGGACTCGTTAAGGCGACATCTCTCGAACGAGAAAAGTGGATCGACATCCGCGCGCCCTTGAAGGACCTTGCTGGAATCATAATAGCACTGAGTGCGTAAAGCAGTGTTTTCGCGCAACTCAGGATTCTTGAATAACTCGCGAGCGAAGCGAGGGAGTTACCAGAATCCTGATTGCGAGAGGGTTTTAATCACGCCCAAGACGAAGATATTTTTATGCACGGAATAATCTACTTTCCACAGGCAAGCATTCTTTGGCAGGAGGTAGACGGTGTCCCGGGGAAAGACAGACTACTGTTTATCCCGGTAAAGCGCGTGCGATGCCGCGGGCAGGAGCTAGTAGTAAATAATACTGAACATTTGGTTATTTTACAAAATCATTTGGGCCAAATAAGCTGAGCTTGGGATGATAAAATCAGAAACCAGAGCTACTGGAGGAAATAATGGATTGGGTATCTCTACGCTATCAGACTAAGTTACAATTGCCTTATTTGTGGAAGGTGATATTGTTATGTGTATGTATGTTGAACCTTATGATATGGTCCCTCAGATATCTGGCTAACTTCTCACCGGCCCGGTTACATGGCACCAGCTACACTTACGTGAACGCCTGTCTCGGTACAACAAGTGAGTTGTCTATAGCGCTGTCCAATATCCTCTCGTAGTCGTGTGCCACGTGTTGTTTCTCTGTCCCTGTTATTGCGTCGTGGTGCTGCATCACTCCTGGAAGGTAAATAAACCAATCAAATAAATAAATAATGGTGGACAATCCACACAGCATCATCTAGCCCCAAGCTAAGCAGAGCTTGTGTTATGGGTACTAGATGACGGTATTGTATTAAGTATATCAACTTTATACAATACATTACATAGATAGATATTTTTATTACATATACAAACTTTTTTCCCGAGGCGGGAACCGAACTCGTAACCTCCTGCGTCGCAGGCAGACCTTCACCCGCTGCGCCACTGAGGTCGACGAATAATAAATAAAATGTAGCGACATCTAAATATCGCTGCCAGAACTACACAGACAGCTTCGATAGAATGCTTCGAAGAGTTTCGAAGAAAATCTGCTATATGGCGTCACTATGCAACCACTATGAGCATTAAAATCCTAGATCGCGCAAACGCTTGGTCACAAACCAGATCTTGATTCTACAGATTGGACTGTACAGAAACGCGTGCGAAGCTACCGGCAACAACTAGTCAATAAATAAAACAAAGGTACTACGAAATTAGTTTACCTACTCAGTCGAAAGAAGTCGAAGCGGCTTGATTCAGGACCCAGGCAGAGTAACTAAGGCTTAAGGTAGGATTTCACCGTTTGCCGTCAAAACTAAGAAATGAACTTTTTTGCGCTGGAGCTACATTAAAAAATATATTTTTTACCGGCCCCGAAAGATACGTCAGAAAGACTTCATGTATTTTGGCTATATAAACATAATTTAATGAACGCGTTAAATTACAACGGTGAAATAAGTCCTGAATAATGTCTTACCCATGGCGCTTTTCAGTGAGTTGAGCATCAACTGGTTGTCTCTTTGGAGCCCCGCCAACACTTGCAGTTGTTTAGCCATCTGCGAACAATAATAAAATTAAGTTTTAGAGACATCGAACCCACAGTAAAGCTGAAAGGAAGCTGTATACCACCAAGTTTAGGGTGAGGGCCTGTTTAGGGTGAGGGCCTGTTTAGGGTGAGGGCCTGTTTAGGCAGGGGGACAATGCAAAGAACACACCCATGCCAGATGTCAGTGCAGATCCGGGGAACTTGGATCTGCACTGACATCTCGCATGGGTAATTACACTAAGAATTACAATGAGATAAGTATTTATTTTGATTTCAGCCACCAAAGTGGCTGAAATCAAAATAAATACTTGTAAATAAATACTTGTTGTTGAACGTATCAAAATACGTTAGCAAAGGTGAAAACCGTTAAGTTTCTGAGCCTAAGGCCTAGACGACATCGTGACATGATGTCATGATAAGTAACAACTACGTATTACGACGTGTACTAAGAAGTCTTCAAACTTTTACTATTTACTAGCAGAAAGTGTCGTCTTGGGTATGATTAAATCCCTCTCGCACTCAGGATTCTTGTTATTCTAGAATTCTGAGTTGCGGTCGGGATTCCATGATGCCCGTGACGTAAGACACTGCTTTGCGCACTCGGTGCGTAATCTACTATTGTGTTTTGTGTAATTATATTAATATTATAAATGCGAATTCGTGTGTATGTTTGTTACAACGTATCTCCGTAATTACTTAACCTATTTAGATGACATTTGGTATGTTGATAGTTTAAGTTCTAGAACAACACATAGGCTAATCTAATTTACAAAAATTAACATCTGAGGGGGCTAAAAAGGGTGGTACAGTTTATATGGAAATTATTATTTATTGGTTCAATTCACTAAAAACTAGGTGTAAATAAATAAACTATAAAGTAGATAGATAGAAGATTTTTATTAAGTTCACACACAAACAGCACAGGAAAACCACAAACCAACAAAAACAGTATTTAGGCATACATAAAGAAAAAAAATAATTAAAACAACCAAAAATAAAAACAATACCCAAAATAGACCTACCTACCTACCACCCGTGCACAAGCCCTAATAACAAGTAGGCAGTCACCGCCCACCCTGGGCGGGGGCTACTAATCCGTAAAGTAAATAATGATACACGTATTTTTTTTTTACAATACTACCCCTAGAGGGTTTGCACTCAATTTCCACGCGGGCAAAGCCGCGGGCGCAGCTAAACACAAACAAAATGCGCTTTTTGTCAAAGTACCTGTAAATAGTCGTTCCCTTGTCGCTCGAAGTATTTGGTAGTCGGTCGTGAGGTGAAGTAGCCGGTCCAGTAGGAGTGTCCGTCGCTCGCGTACGGGAAGAAGTCATCTTGTTTTATTGGCAGGGTCGGACTGGAAAAAACAAAATTATAGATTAGACTAGCTGCTGCCGGCGGCTTCGCACGCGCTTTTCAAGTAGCCTATGTCTGTCCCCGGGATACCATCTACCTCCCTGACAAATATAGAGGTAATTTAGATCCGTTCAGCCGTTTAGGCGTAAAAAGGTAACAAACAGAGTTACTTTCGAATTTATAACATTGGTATGGATTACTTAAATGGCGCCTTATGACCGACATTTGATTTCTTATTTAAATCTTAGCGAAAAATAAATTCATCCACCGGTAGCCGGCAAACAACTTGTCCGGTGACGGGCAGCGAGAAGTTTGCGCAGGTACACTCACGCATATAGTTCATATGCCGCCGACAACGCAGCAGGCGAAAGAGATAGGTACAGCTTCGTATAGCTCTGTCTCGCTCTTTCATTGGCGCGACTGTCCAGAAGGTAACTGCCCACCAATTTGGCCTAAGAATTGCGTTCTGCGCACCTTTGTCACGTGGTTCGCGTAAGTACTTGAAATTTTAAGTTATTAACGAGTTAGTTAAGTTATTAAATTACCAGCTTCAGCTTGCGGCTTCGCACGCTTATTCCGGAGATAAACGTAGCCTAATGTTCTATTACAGGTCTACAACTACATAGTTCTACCATCAGTAGGATTGGTGTGAAGAGGTGGCAGACACTTTTATAATATTAGTGGGATTTACTGAACACTCCCTTTACGAGCATTAGGTAGGTACCTAGTCTATGCTCAAAGTGTTTCATTGCCCCCTTAAAACAATTAGCTATTTTGGTTTGCCCTGTGAAGGTCTGCGGTTGTAGCTCTCGCAGGTAAACTAAGGGTACCTATAAATGAATAAACAAAGGATTAGAATAATTACTTACTTGGCTTGCTTCACAGCTTTCAGATAACAGTTCGGAGTGGAGTAAAACAACTTGATGTTGAGGTGATCCTTTGCAGCCTGCAAGTTTGTATATCTGAAACATTTGAGTCTGTTATGACGAGGTATACGTGCAGACTCAGACAGCGAATCAAGTCCGATGTGAAGTTAGCCGCAAACTAAAAACTCAAATAGTCTATTTGTTTGAAATATACTATTCGAGTTTTCTGATTGTTATGTTTGATAACCAGAGACGATGACAAAAACATATTGTGGTTCCTTTTGATTTGATGAATTGCAGATGGATATTATTTTAGAGTAATTTTCGGTTAAATTCAAGGAAATGATTCGCCATTTCAATTATTAGTTGTGAAGAATTAGTAAGCGATAGAGCGTTAGCTAGTTATTAATTAGCCCGGTTTAACAACTTAAAATTTATTACAATTTAAAATTATTTCTGTTTGAACTGAAAACTACGAACATTGAAGTACATTAGGTACTTTGAAAATTTTAAAAGGACTAATAAGGCTATAGTGAAACGAGTCCATATTAAGATCAACCAAAATATTGTAGTTAGGTAGGTAGGTACTCAAGTAAGAAGAAACAACGGATAAGTCAACGTCAATTCTTAAATTACAATAAAATCAGGGATTTTGAAACTATTTTGGTAAATGCTCCAAAATTCACTCATTAAGAGATATTTAACGTGATATGTGTTGTTTTATGGCATATGCTGTATACAAGATAATAGACCTTACTGATATCAAAACAGCTCGATTGGTTTAATACAGTTACTTTCATTCCCTCAAGTCGTATGGTCTTCTCTTGTGGGGTAATTCCGCAGACTCGGATAAAATATTTGTTTCACAAAAGCGAGCAGTAAGAGCAATTTATAAACTCGGACCAAGAGCCTCAGGTTAGTATTTAAGGATATAGGTATTATAACAATGCCATCTCTTTATATATTATTTAAACATTATAAAATCATATTTTACGATACTGTTAACATTCGGACAGCCACCAGTACAATATGAGATCAAAAAAATAGGCTTGTACAACCTATTACACGGTTTACGAACGTTAACAAATCGTTTGTTGTGTATTGTGTAAAATTATATAATGTAACCTAGAACGTAACTAAACTGAACGAAAGAATGTTCAAAAACACCATTAAAATGACGCTACAAGAAAAAGCATACTATTCTGTAAAAGACTTCCTTTGAGATAAAGATGCTTGGAAACATATTATATAATTTAAGGAGTGTTTATTATATTTATTAATGATATTTGACTGTTTTAAGTGCTTTTAAAATTTATGCCTATTGAATAAAAATACATATATTTAATTGAATTTGAATCTTCCTATTTCAGCACAGATGCATGCGATATTTGAAGTCACTAGCCAGTAGATTACAATAATTGAAGTCACTTTCACGTAAATTTTATTTAATTCCATACACAAAACACTATCAAGCAATAATAATATAACAAAAAAAAACACAAAGAAAATACGAATTGGCTTGAGACGTAACCTATGTGCACAGAACAAATAATAGTTAGACGTTGTTACGTAGACATTTCAACATTCTACGCAATTCATGAATTACTACGTCTACAACAGAAAAGGAAGGAACAACCTAAACAAAATAAAACAATGGAAAGTACTACTTTTTTAATGGCAGATATATCGATCTAAACACATTTTCTACAAAAATTACTCTAAAGGAACCAAGTATCTTGCTGCGCCCGAGCATAACAATCACACACAAATGTTTAAGATAGGAAAAGAATAGAATAATTTTTATTTACAAAGTATACATATGTGTACATATGTGTTTATAATGTTGCACCTTTAAACTACAATAGGTTTGTGTTGTTTCTCACACTCGGCTTATACATAAATGTACCTAGATGCATTTGCATCACTTCTTATAATCTAGGTACGTCACAAAAGATAGAAACTCGATATCCCACAATCCCTTAATCCGATAACTAACCTGTTTTACGACAGCTTTTAAGTAGAACTTTCCAAAATTAGCGCGCGTAATAAACTAAAATATTATTCTTATTATTTTGAATATATATTATTATAATCTAGGTATTCATAAAACAGTAAGTAGGAAACACCATAAGGGTTTTTCAAAGACTAAAATGAATAATAAATAAATTAAAATGTATGTCAAAGTATGCTGCTGTAAAGTATAGTACCTATAAAACATTTGATTTGGTTTGGAAAATTCAAAACAACACCGATCATGGTAAATATTTCGGCCGCTATATGGGACCTTACAAAATGGAAAGGTTTGGGGGACGTTTTGTAAGCGGCTGGATAAAGTGGGCTGATTGATAACAAATATCAAAATGCTTTATTTCCTTTAAACCTTACAGGACTCTTAGACACATCTCAAAATTCAAATTACATAAGTAAAACTAGGAAATAAAGTTTTTTTGTTCACTTCAATATTTTTAAGGTAAAGTAAAGAAGCGAACAAGAAATCTTTACCTTGTTAGGTTGTTACTTTTCGAGTTGGAGCAAAACTCGTCCCAAGCTTTTTTATCCTCTAGATAATCTGATATTTTGTAGCAAAGCTTTTTAACAAGGATATGTTTGACAATTTGTTTGAATTTATTTATTGATAAAGTTATTTAAAGCGGTGAAAACAGTGCTACTCACTCAATAAGTTTATCTAGGTTGGTGTACCACATGTAGGCGTCCTGGTATGTAAAGTCTCCGCCCATGGTCACCAATACGTTGTTGGTGGCGTAGCGGAGCGACGCCGTCTTTACGTAGTCTAGGAATAGAGCCACCTGGAACCACAGGGTGGCTTCATTATGAACGTGAGAGGCAGGGGCGTAGCCATCACCGTATCAGCCGTATCAATAATACGGGATCACAAACGCATTTTACATTTGTAAAATGTTCTCCACAATCTCATTTAAACTCCTAGGCCGTACTTCCCGGAAAAAAAACATATCTTCTTTTACATGGATTCATTCTCACACATGATCAAAAATGATCATACACGAGTTTTGGCCATGTCTGCGCTGTAGTTATGGCCACTTGTGGCCCTATAAATATTTAATGCAGGCAATTTGTAATGTATATTATTTTTCAGAGTATTTTAATTTTCGCTCAGAGTGGCTTTGGTATCACTACGGCCTTGATTGGCCTTGATTGCCTTATTGTGATCGCCGCAACATTTTTGAGAGTAACTGCTGGGAAAATCCTTAAATATTCGTATAAACAATCTCGTCAATCTTCTTGTCCTCTGGCGAACCACGTGACAAAGATGCTCAAAACGCCATTCTTAGGCCAAATTAGTAGGCGGTTACCTTCTGGAAAGTTGCGTCGATTATTCACTTTGAGTTTTTGTTTCAAACAATGAAACAGCGAGACATAGCTATACGAAGCTGTACCTAGTATCTCTTTCGCTTGCTGCGTTGCGGTTGTCGGCGGCATATGAATTATATGCGTGAATATACCTGCGCAAACTTCCCGCTATTGCTGCCCGTCACCGGACAAGTTGTTTGGCGGCTACTATATTACCTCTAAATTATCGCATCATGTCATCACGATATTCACCACTGTATTTCCCTTGTCTTCTTACTTAAGTACCTACCTAATTTAAGGGGACTAGCATTACATAGCGCTCAAGCACGTTAATTAAAAAATCTTTAACCGCATGCATTTCAACATCGCCACTGGCATAGCGGTGCACTTACTCGATGAGTTTATCTAGGTTGATGTACCACATGTTCGCGTCCTGGTAATTGAAGTCCTCTCCCATCGTAATAAGGACGTTACTCGTGCGGTACGCGCGCGACATGTTACGTACGGTTTGTATGAACTTGTCCACCTACATATAAAACTTGTTTTTAAATGCAATTTCACTTATAGTCCGTGACTTGACATTAATCATCTAAGGCCCGTGTTATGAAATCTTAATCAATCGTATTATCGTAAATGGTATTATGAATCATAGATCTATGCTTGAGTGATGTTCATGCCATAGAAAAGCGTTACTCAAGCATGAATCGATGACTGAACATGCTTTCATAATACGGGCCTTAGTATCTGAGTACCCTATAATATTTGATTGGTTAAAACAGCACAGAGAGCATAAAAAGAATTAGTCCCAAAATGGAACCCTGTGGAACTCCACGGGTCACTGTCGCCTTGACAGTGACGCGTGGAGTGCGAGACATTTAAAACTTATACTAACTGTGAGCGGTCGGAAAGCTATAATGGCCAACCATTTAGTAACTTTGAGATGAACCCGTAATAGGTTTGATCATTTTAGACAGAAGACGCGTAAATCGCTTTATGTCAATCGTATCTAATGCTCGGTAAAAATCCAGAAGAGATAAAACTATTTCTTTTCCTACATAATATGACTACTTTTGTCAAAATTTTAACACAATCCAAACAAAGGTTCATTTGAGTGAGGGATTTTAAGTGGTAGTGGTTATTCAGTCCATAACATTTACCTCGTCTACAACGGGCGAGTGTACATCGTCTATGATGGGTTCGTACCTTGTTGTCTACATTGTACATGGGCGAGTGTACATCGTCTATGATGGGTTCGTACCTTGTTGTCTACATTGTACATGGGCGAGTGTACATCGTCTATGATGGGTTCGTCGTTACACAGTACGTCGAAGCAGAACCCCGGCGGAGGCGAGTACGTGTTGTAGAGGACGCCTGTGAATATGTCCGAGGACGCGCCTGGAAAGATACGAACAATTGAATTCATCATCATCATCATCATCGTCATCCACCTATTTTAGTACACTGTTGGCCATACGCCTTAATGAGCACCATAGCACCTTCTAGAATTGAATTGAATAATAAATATTATAACACAGGTGTGTAGGAACAGAAGTTAGAGGTATAAAACAAGCAAACGGAAAACAAAAACAATACCACGGAGGCAGACAAACTTACTTTAGCAATGTTCTTATTAACAAAGATAATTACAATCATATTATAGAAACAAATTCGAACTAGTATTTACAATTGAAACGATTAAGCTAACTGCAGACTGTTGCATGTTTGCAACAGTCTGCAACACTGTTGCAAACAGTGAAGAAGTCCCTCGTTAACTTTTAAGCTAACTGCAGACTGTTGCATGTATGCAACAGTCTGCAGTTAGCTTCTACAAGTAGCTCAACTGAACCATATAGCTTTTTAAACTTTCGCGATCTGTTAAAATACATGTATTATAGCAATTGTTAATTTTTTGATAGAATCTGCGCTAAGTACATACTTGTTGATACGAGCTCTTGTCAGCATTATTTATGTAAGAAATACGACATAAACAATGCTATTATATTTCAAACATACGCTATATAAGAGTTTTAGATTTTTGTCTCGTGAGTGGTACACAATTTCTTGAGTATAGACCTACAACATAATAGGCTTTTTATCCCGGAAAAATCCATACGAAGTCGCGGTGCGCAGCTAGTGCATAACGAATGAACACAACTCACCGAGATCATCATCTCCCCTCCACAGCATCTCCATAGTCTTAGCGGCGAGTCTGCGCTTCTTGTCCTGGTAGTCGATCCGACCGAGGAACAGCCCGTCGTAGCCCATCGCGGCGAGCGAAGACGCGAGCTCGCGCGAGTGCCCGAACGGGTCTATCTGCCAGCCCACGCGTGGGAGCGCGCAGGGACCGAAGGTGGCGTTCAGTTTGCTAGAAAATAGAAATCATTGTTGGGATCTATCGTTGACTTCATCCATACTAATCTTATAAACTCGAAAGTAACTCTGTCTGTCTGTCTGTTACCTCTTCACGCCTAATAACGGCTGAACGGATTTCAGTGAAATTTGGCAGGGAGGTAGATGGTATCCCGGGGACGGACATAGGCTACTTAAAAGCGCGTGCGAAGCCGCGGGCAGCAGCTAGTGTGTTATAATTATACATAACAGTCAATTATATATAATAACAGTACAGAACTGAACATAACAGTAAATTATATTTAGTTCTTAAATATGAGTATGGAACATCCTTTAATAAATAATTGTTTTCCAAATTCCAACCTGCATAATATTATGCACAAAATTGACAACGAAACTTTAATAGTAATTCAAACTTAATAATATGCCTTGGAAATATGGGTAATGTGAACAAATCTGACCTGATTAGGTATGTGGACAAACTGTGCTCATTAAATTTAAAACAAGTTGTGATGTTCACATTCCCCTATAGCGACAGCTTGCCACAATCAGAGAACAACCTTAGATATAAGCTTAATATAACATTGCATACTATTTCATGCAACAACAACGTACATGTGATTGATACTAACAGTATTGTTAGTAAAAAATATTATATGACTCAAGGTAGTTACTACCTATCCAATTATTATAAAAGACAGATAGCAACTTCGCTATCCTATTATTTTAAAACTACAGCCAAAAACTTGGCTACAAAAAATGCTTCTTTTGAGCATTGTAATGATTTAAAAAACGAGAACTTGGAAGTTATTCCAAGT
The DNA here is from genome assembly GCA_963662085.1 of Eupithecia inturbata. Classification (NCBI taxonomy): domain Eukaryota; kingdom Metazoa; phylum Arthropoda; class Insecta; order Lepidoptera; family Geometridae; genus Eupithecia; species Eupithecia inturbata. Next base: position 481,960 of record OY759204.1, read on the forward strand.
CATTTAAATTAGAAATAACGACAATAGAGGAAGTCTCTAGCAATAAACAGTCAAATAGTATTAATCACAGGAAAAAACAAAGAAAACAAAATTGTAAAATGAATGCAAAGTCTACTAACTTGGTGCACCAAAATATTCAAGGATTGAGAAGTAAATTGTTAGAATTGGAATTGTACATGAACTCATTTGATATTGACATCATCTGCTTAACAGAACACTGGCTGAAAAGCTATGAGCTCATGTTTAACTTCAGTAACCACCAGGTTGGTAGTTCTTTTTGCAGATCACATGCTATTCGTGGAGGCTCTTTAATATTACTAAATAAACTCATAAAGTTCAAAGAACGTAAAGACATAATATGCTTATCCGTTGAAAGCCACATCGAAGTAGCATGTGTTGAGCTGGACCAAAGTATTGTAGTAAGCGTATACAGCCCACCATCAGCTTCTTTTGAAATATTTGAAAAAATTATGGAATAATAAACTCATAAAGTTCAAAGAACGTAAAGACATAATATGCTTATCCGTTGAAAGCCACATCGAAGTAGCATGTGTTGAGCTGGAGCAAAGTATTGTAGTAAGCGTATACAGCCCACCATCAGCTTCTTTTGAAATATTTGAAAAAATTATGGATGATATCTTATTTAAAATATCAAAATCTAATTAAAATCTCATGGTATGTGGAGACTTTAATATTGATCTTTTAGAAGTTTACTCCCTCAGTAGTAGATTAACTAATTTATTTAACTCTTATAATCTAAGGCCAATATTTATGGAACCAACTAGAATAACTGAAACCTCAGCAAAATGTATAGATAATATATTTATTTGCCAAACTGGAAAATATGTTAGTAAAAAAATAATAAGCAATTTAAAATCGGACCACTTAGGTCAATTAATTAAATTAGAAATCCAAGTAAAAAATAATAATTGTACCAAAAAAATAAAATACATACCTGTGACCACAAGTCGATTTGAACGGTTGAAATTGGATTGGGATTCTAAACCATCACCTACTTACTCACATAACAACCCAAATGAGTCGTATTGTAGTTTTTTTAATAAATTCACCAATGCGTTCAATTCAATATTCACATCCAAATCGATCATGGTCTCAGAAAAACTTAACTTTAGTGAGTGGGCAACAGTAGGTATACATAAGAGTAGACAAACGTTGTATGAACTGTATAGTGAAAAACAATACAATTTTAGCCAGGAGTTCAAAGGTAAAGTAAAAAACTACTCAAAATTGTTTAGAAAAGTTTGTCAAATAGCAAAATCAAATTATATTAGCTCGAAAATTAGAAATAGTGAAAATGTAATAAAATCAACGTGGAAAATAATAAATAGTGAGACTGTAAACCTACGATAATGATTACAATTTAAAGATTAATCATTGCTCTATCAAAAATGACGTTGAAGTAGCCCAAGCATTTGAAAACTTTTTTACTGACGTTCCAATCTCTAAACTCTTCTCAAGTAATTGCTGAGTCATTACTTATAAAAAATGTGCGAAAATAAACTTAAATTCAACCATGTCGATGAAACTGACATTAAAAAACCCTTTAAACTTTTAAATATAAAGAAGACTGCAGATCTCTGGGGCATTTCCGTTGGAATTATTAAACCATTAATTGATACTATTGCACCAGATCTAGCTTTTATATTCAATGAATCTATTGATTGTGGCGTATTTCCTGATCTAATGAAATGTAGTAAAATAATACCATTGTTTAAATCGGGTAGTAGGTCTGACCCCACTAACTTTAGACCAATATCAGTACTGCCTACATTCAGCAAAGTTTTTGAAAAACTTATTTTGCATCAATTGCTTAGACATTTCAATGGCAATGACCTGCTACATAGTAAGCAATTCGGGTTTACTCGCGGTAGGTCAACTACTGATGCCGGTGTTGAGTTAGTATCGCATATTTTTGATGCTTGGGAGAAGTCGCAAGATGCTGTAGGTGTTTTTTGCGACTTGTCAAAAGCATTCGATTGCGTACACCATGAAACATTAATCAGGAAACTACATCACTATGGAATAAGAGACACCTCTTTGGATCTTCTTACATCTTACTTGAGTGATAGGATACAAAGAGTTGACATTAATGGGAAACGGTCTTCGGGGTCTGTAGTTACAATGGGTGTACCACAGGGTTCTATCCTTGGTCCTTTCCTATTTTTAGTTTATATTAACGACCTGCCTCATCTTGTAAAGGATAACCACGAGATCGTATTGTTTGCTGATGATACTTCATTAATTTTTAAAATGAAACGACAAAGCACTAATTTCGACGATGTGAATAATGCAATCTCAAAAATAGTCAATTGGTTTAATGTCAATAACCTTTTGCTTAATGAAACCAAAACGAAATGCATTAGATTTATTCTACCTAATGTAAAACAAGTTAAGGCTGATGTAACCGTCAAAGGAGAAACGTTAGAAATTGTTAATAGTACCATATTCTTAGGAATAACCTTAGATAGTAAACTTCAATGGGGCCCACACATAGACAAGCTATCGAAGAGACTTAGTTCTGCAGCGTATGCAGTCAAAAAAATCCGTCACCTTACACACGTTGATACTTCTAGACTAGTTTATTTCAGCTACTTCCATAGTGTTATGTCTTATGGCATACTGCTATGGGGGAACGCTGCAGATATTAAACCGTATTTGTGCTGCAGAAGAGGGCTGTTCGTGCAATCTATAATATGGGTCCCAGAGAAAGCCTACGTGAAAAATTCAAGGAAATAAACATAATGACAGTACCATGTCAATATATTTATGAAAACCTATTGTACACTCATAGAAATATCAATCGCTTCCCTAAAAATAGCGATGTACATAATTTTAATACAAGAAATAAACATAAACTCGCTGTGCCCACAACTAGACTACACAAAATCAATGTATCTTTTAAAGGGCAATGTATACGCTTCTACAACAAAACTCCTAGTAAGTTTATCAATTATCAGTAAATAAATTCAAACAAATTGTCAAAACCTTCTTGTGTAAAAAGGCCTACTATAAAATATCAGATTATCTAGAGGATAAAAAAGCTTGGGACGGGATTTGCTCCAACTCGAAAAATAACAACTAACAGGCTAAAGGTTTCTTCGTCGCTTCTTTACTTTAGTCAACATACCGAAGCGACTGAAATCAAAAATATCACTTTATTTCCGTGTCAGTGTTTAATTATTAAGAATTTGACCTTTTCTAAGTGTACATTTATTGTATTTATGGAAATAAAGAGTTTTTGACTTGACTTTGACTTTGACTATACATAACAGCGAAATAAAATACATCCATCCATCCTCAGCCCCAGGTAAATTGGTAATTCTATATGTTTAATAACTTCTTCCCTTCTCCGTCTATCCATGTAATGTATTGTATTAAGTATATCAATTATCTAGTCCCATGAGGGGAAGTATGGCTTACATACTACACCCACAACACAAGCTCTCTTAGCTTGGGGCTAGATGATGCTGTGTGGATTATCCAGCATTGTTTATTTATTTATCCATCCACCTCACGCCCCACCCCCTACCCCTATCCAGTCTTACCCCACTATCTCCCCCGAGTCCGTCTGAATATTGTGTCTATCTATTTTTGTATATCATAAATAAAATCTCTCTCTGCGGTGATAAGTTGATGACTGTTTTTTTAGTAGATAGGTATAATTGATGATTTGAAATTCAAATTCACATTATTTAAATTTTGGATATGTAATTTTATATAATTTAATATAATATTTTAACAATGATTTTGTGACGGTTTTATGGAAGTGTACGTTTTAATTTTTTGTATATAATATGATAGCAAACTTTGTACAAGTTTACGATTAGGTATGTTTATTTTCTACTCTAACTAATAATAATAATAAATAATCTAGCCCCAAAGTAAGCAGAGCTTGTGTTATGGGTAATAGATGACTGATAAACTCAATACAATACATAACATAGACAGATATTTTTTATTATATATAGAAAATACCCAGAACACCCGGAACAAATATTTGCAGATCGTACAAACATTTGTCCCAAGGCGGGAATCGAATTCGCAACCCACAACTCTAACTCAAATGTATCTACATATATTACAATTAAACATTTGCACAACTAACAAGTCTAATGCAATGATACTCCACTATTCTAAAACCATCATTGTTAATGTATATTTATTCAAATAAGATTTAATTTGATCAATGCGTCGAGCCATCTCACCTGAGTCCCCAAGTGAACTGATCCACCGTGCTCTGGTAATGCACAGCTGCCTCATCGTTCATGGACCAGGCTCCCCCCACGAACACCAGCCTGCCTTGCTCCACTAGCGCGTGCACCTGGCTTTGCACGGAGTCTGGCTGCTGCACCCACCACTTCCAAAAGAACGCTGTTTCTACGTAGATGAACCTGCCAGGACAATAAGGGTTTATTGATATACAAGATACTGCTTGCAGATTTTCATGGATACAAACTCAATACGTTTATTCGCTTAGTTTATTCGTTTATTACCCATGTTGGGTAGGAAATAAATATAATATATGTGGGTACAGTTGGTCGTAAGACACAAAGTATCACCATATTCTTCGTACCTAACTTAACGTCAGCCCAATTGGATATGAAATGTTTATACCAACCGCCGCCGCCCATACGCACTCTGTTAACTTTAATTTTTTTTGTGGTTTGTTTACAAACATTTCACATCGAGTTAGGCTAAAATATTGAAATAATGATTAGAATCGTTAAAGTAGTTTCCAAAGCAAAACCAATTTCATAAATTTTACTATCTTACGATGAGAATTCTACTTTCTAAGGCCCGTTATTATGAAAGCTTGTTTGCTCAGTCATAGATAAAGATCTATGACTGAGCAAGCTTTCATTGCTTGAGCTCTTGAGATCATGCTTGAGCGACATTTATGCCATAGCAAAGCGTTACTCAGGCATAGATCGATGACTGAGCAAGCTCTCATAATACGGGCCTTTATGTGAGATTCCATAGGACGAGAACATGATCACAATCTGACTTACTTCCGTTTAGGATCCTCCCACAGCTCCTTGATCACGGAGTCCAGGATGTACTGCACGCCGGCTTTCTGAATGGTGTTCTTACCTGCGGATAAACACCACTCAAGGTTTATCCAAACAAAATCATGAATGTCAAAATTATTCCAAGTCTCGTCTCATAATACTTCCGCCGTAAAAAGTGTTGAAATCCCGAGAAGAGCAAAGTCAGCCATTTTATTACCTTCGACTATGAAGTTGGTAAGTTACCTGGGTGTAAGTAGTTTATCATAACTTTCGAGTAGGTTTTTTAGGAGACGGTTAACTACGTTAGGTCATTGAAAGGAAAAAAACATAGAAGCATTCCTTGCGCTATAAAATGGACCAAAGCAAAGTATGCAGCGGTAAGCGGCGCGGCGGCGGCGCAGGCGCTTGTAAACTGTGCTGCGAACGACTTTAATTCGGAAGGAGACTGGCGTTAGCAACTGGAGGGCGTTGTAGAAAATGACATACGCGACTTACACGGTAAACGACAATTTAATCTCAAACATCGAAGGAATAAAGTCGACTTTGAGCTGAGCGTCCCGAGTGTTAACAAATTGTTGGCTAATCAGTTCAGGATATTTGACATGTAAGTTTGTTTGCAATGTTGTGTCAAGTTGCGTGCATATTTTCCTTGAAGGAAGGCTTCCATGTTTTTTTCCGTTCACTGCTTTAGATAGAGTACCTAAAATAATTTCAGACCCTTGGTTTCATTTTTAACAAATATATCGATAGTAACTGAAAAGAGCCTCGAGATGGTTCGAGAAAAGGGTTCCCGGAGGCGGCCATTGTCTGGAGTTGGCAGGGTCACTCACTCACTACGTGGCCCTTGATGCATTATTTATTATTTATTTTAGCCCTTGTCATCCCACTGTTGAATAGAGGCCTCGTTACCTTCAGACATTGCGATGTTGGTATGATAGTTATACCGTCAGCACTCGTACGTCCAGCTGAACATCCCTTCCGAACATGAGGGTGACCAGCACGCTCAGCAAACGGATTGAAGACAGTGAAGGTTAAAAATACACAGAAGGAAGCTGCTGCCCTTCATCTTGTAGGTTCCCTTTGACCCCTCCTAACGACATCCTCAAGCTGAGTTGCAGGGGTCGATTCTTACGCCGCAACGGCCACGGGCGTTGCTCTGTTATACAAAACATAACGTGATGATTATAACACTTTTCATTGGGTCGGCTATCTGCTAGAAAGAAGAACCTGCTGTCCCTATGGGAACAAACCGCGCTCACTCTGAAGAAGTCCCTCGATAAGGGATCAAACGTTAGAGTTCTTCCAATACAAATATGGTTCGTTGTTAACCCGCTTACATCCATAATCCATACTAATAATTGAAATCAAAAGTAACTCTGTCTGTCTATCTGTCTGTTTGTTACCTTTTCTCGCCTAAAAGGCTGGACGGATCTTATTGAATTATGGCAAGGGGGCAGGTGGTATCCCGGGGACGGACATAGGCTACTCTTTATCCGGGAAGAGTGTGCGAACCCGCGGGCAGCAGCTACTGAAGGTATAAATGTGTACTCACTGCCGTAGTAGTACTGGTCCACCGTCTTCAACCAGCCGACGTCGTCGTGCGAGTGCGGCACGATGTGCACGTTGAGCACGTGACTGTCCGTGCGTGGGCAGCCCTGCAACACACGGGACACCATCATCATCAGTCTATCTTAGTCCAGTGCTGGACGCCACGCCAATGAGCGCCAAAGCGCCCTGTCTTCAGACGTATCCAGCATCTGCCAGCTGCTGCATATTGTCATTTCACGGAGGGTGTCCGACACGATGCTTCTTAAGTCCCAGTTTTCACTCAAAAAACCGTCTACCACAGCTGGGCGATCTAAATGTAATGCAAGTCTATCGCTTATACTTAATATTGTTGCCATTCATTGCTTGCATTTTGATTTCGAATTAAAAGAGAAGAAAGCATTGCGCGGTGAACATGGTGTGAGTGATATACGAATACATCTGACCCACTAGTTGGACGGCGCGCGGCGGCAGTCTCCAATAAGTGATATACGAATACACCTGACCCACTAGTTGGACGGCGCGCGGCGGCAGTCTCCAATAAGTGATATACGAATACACCTGACCCACTAGTTGGACGGCGCGCGGCGGCAGTCTCCAATAAGTGATATACGAATACACCTGACCCACTAGTTGGACGGCGCGCGGCGGCAGTCTCCAATAAGTGATATACGAATACACCTGACCCACTAGTTGGACGGCGCGCGGCGGCAGTCTCCAATAAGTGATATACGAATACACCTGACCCACTAGTTGGACGGCGCGCGGCGGCAGTCTCCAATAAGTGATATACGAATACACCTGACCCACTAGTTGGACGGCGCGCGGCGGCAGTCTCCAATAAGTGATATACGAATACACCTGACCCACTAGTTGGACGGCGCGCGGCGGCAGTCTCCAATAAGTGATATACGAATACACCTGACCCACTAGTTGGACGGCGCGCGGCGGCAGTCTCCAATAAGTGATATACGAATACACCTGACCCACTAGTTGGACGGCGCGCGGCGGCAGTCTCCAATAAGTGATATACGAATACACCTGACCCACTAGTTGGACGGCGCGCGGCGGCAGTCTCCAATAAGTGATATACGAATACACCTGACCCACTAGTTGGACGGCGCGCGGCGGCAGTCTCCAATAAGTGATATACGAATACACCTGACCCACTAGTTGGACGGCGCGCGGCGGCAGTCTCCAATAAGTGATATACGAATACACCTGACCCACTAGTTGGACGGCGCGCGGCGGCAGTCTCCAATAAGTGATATACGAATACACCTGACCCACTAGTTGGACGGCGCGCGGCGGCAGTCTCCAATAAGTGATATACGAATACACCTGACCCACTAGTTGGACGGCGCGCGGCGGCAGTCTCCAATAAGTGATATACGAATACACCTGACCCACTAGTTGGACGGCGCGCGGCGGCAGTCTCCAATAAGTGATATACGAATACACCTGACCCACTAGTTGGACGGCGCGCGGCGGCAGTCTCCAATAAGCGCCAGAGTGCGTCTTCAGCCACATCTAACATCCTAATGCAGGTCGGTGTTTCACCGCCACAGGACGTGTCTCACCGCCACAGGACGTGTCTCACCGCCACAGGACGTGTCTCACCGCCACAGGACGTGTCTCACCGCCACAGGACGTGTCTCACCGCCACAGGACGTGTCTCACCGCCACAGGACGTGTCTCACCGCCACAGGACGTCCACTACGTTTGCCAAGTAGGGGTATCCACTCAAGAAAAAGAGATTAAAAATTGCTCAAATTTTCTTAAGTAACTTACAAAAGTCGCCAACCATTTATTCAATAAATTAAGCACACCATGTCGTTCTGGAAACCATTTGTACGCGTAGAGCGGCTAACGTTGCGATTTTTTTTTTTTTTTATTTTTTATTTGAGGGCTTTATCGCTAGCGATAACATCGCCCGTAGAAAAATTTTATTTATGTTGTATACATACAAAAAAATAATCGCGCGATGGATATAGTATATGTGAACAGCCTATTATCCGACCCTTTTTGTGAAGATATTGTGTTTTTGATTAAGTTGCGATTTATGTATTGGGTTTTGTTTTTAGGATTCCGTACCCATAGGGTGAAAACGGAACCCTATAACTAAGCCTCCGCTGTCCGTCCGCCAATTTATAAAATGTTGGCGAGCTACTTCCGCAATCGCAGGGTGGCCATGGTCGCGGGCAATCGAGCGGTGTGGAAGGTGTCCACTATGGGTTGTCCCCAGGGATCTAGAGGGCAACGAGCTGGGGTGGAGCAGCTCGGCAATGAAGTCTGTGATGTGATGTGGCATGCCCCAGGGGGAGAGTGTTCGGGACATAGTGCTTAGGTTTTGTAGAGTCTGGAGTCACCCGAGTGGCTCTTTTCTCACAGATTCGTGTAACCGCAAGGTTGGCCGGACCATGGAAAGGTGGAGGGATTGTCCGTCCATCCGTCTGTCACAGGGCTCTATCTCATGAACCGTAAGAGGTAGACAGTTGAAATTTTCACAGAATGTGTATCTCTCTTGCCACTATAACAACAAATAATTAAAATAAAATAAATATCCAAAATAAAGGGGGCTTCCATACAAAAAAGTGATTTTTAGGCTATTTTTACTCAAGGTTGTCTCTCATGAACCACAATAGGTAGACACATGAAAATTTCTATAAATAAGTAACACTTCAACTGTAATAACAAAAACTACTAAAAATATAATAAAGTTGAAAATTTAAACGGGTCTCCAAACAAGTGAAATATTGATGTTCTTTGAAAAAGTTGCCTGATTTTTACGGTACGGAGCCCTTCGTGTGCGAGTTGACTCGCACTTGGCGGTTTATTAATTACCTAGTTGTTTACTGACTATCGCACTAATGACGTTAGTTGTAAAGTTCAACTGTTATCAGTGGGTACCGACGCGACGCGACGACGCCTAGTTACCCAAACTTAAGGAACACTTATATTTTAACTCATTATTACATTTAAACAATAACTTATGCGTTAGGCTACGAATAGGGTCGATTTTCACCAAAACAAAGATAATGTCAAAAATAATGGACAGCATGGTGTCACAGCACACAGCACACAGGGAAAGAGATGTATTCGAGGCTTGTTTATTTATATTTGTTAACTTTACGAGTTATCTTCTGCACCCTCCTCTTCTTACCAGATCTTTTTACATTTCGTTTGAAGTGACCCGGGTTAGTTAACTAAATCAGATACATATACCGAAAGCTTCGACATGACCTTCTCAAAGTTTCACTAGACACGATCGTAGACCATAGAGAATTATACTAATATTATAAATGCGAAAGTTCGTATGAATGTCTGTTAATTTTGAAAAATTTACCTCTGAGGGGGTTAAAGAGGGTGGAAAATTTTCTATGGAAAATTATTATTCCTAGGTTAGATTCACTCAAAACTCGATATAAGTAAATAATGATCACGTATTTTTTATTTTTACAAAACTACCTCTAGGTGGTGTGCAATCAATTTCCATGCGGGCGAAGCCGCGGGGCGCAGCTAGTTATGTTTATAGATAGGGTTTATTGCTAACGATAGGCCGCGTCATGTAAATGTACAAAGGTACATTTGAGTGCGATCAAAACCTACCTTATAACCGCACTCTTCATTGAAGTTCAGCGGCACGCAGTAGACTGAAGTCAGCAACAGCGCCAACAGCCACGCCGGAGTCGCCATCTGAAACCAGCAAAAAGTCTCACTATGAGTTTCCTTACACGAAAGCAGAGCAGTAAAAATAATAATCAATAGCGTCAAAATACCACTAGAGGAACACTACCAGAGGAACAACTACAAGAGGAACACTACCAGAGAAACACTACCAGAGGAACGCTACCAGAGGAACACTACCAGAGGAACACTACCAGAGAAACACTACCAGAGGAACGCTACCAGAGGAACACTACCAGAGGAACACTACCAGAGGAACAACTACAAGAGGAACCCTACCAGAGAAACACTACCAGAGGAACGCTACCAGAGGAACACTACCAGAGGAACACTACCAGAGAAACACTACCAGAGGAACGCTACCAGAGGAACACTACCAGAGGAACACTACCAGAGGAACACTAAAAGAGGAACACTACCAGAGGAACACTAAAAGAGGAACACTACCAGAGGAACACTACCAGAGGAACACTACCAGAGGAACAACTACAAGAGGAACACTACCAGAGAAACACTACCAGAGGAACGCTACCAGAGGAACACTACCAGAGGAACACTACCAGAGAAACACTACCAGAGGAACGCTACCAGAGGAACACTACCAGAGGAACACTACCAGAGGAACACTAAAAGAGGAACACTACCAGAGGAACACTAAAAGAGGAACACTACCAGAGGAACACTACCAGAGGAACACTACCAGAGGAACACTACAAGAGGAACGCTACCAGAGGAACACTACCAGAGGAACACTACCAGAGGAACACTACCAGAGGAACACTACAAGAGGAACGCTACCAGAGGAACACTACCAGAGGAACACTACCAGAGGAACACTACAAGAGGAACACTACCAGAGGAACACTACCAGAGGAACACTACAAGAGGAACACTAAAAGAGGAACACTACCAGAGGAACACTAAAAGAGGAACACTACCAGAGGAACACTACCAGAGGAACACTACCAGAGGAACACTACCAGAGGAACACTAAAAGAGGAACACTACCAGAGGAACACTAAAAGAGGAACACTACCAGAGGAACACTACCAGAGGAACACTACCAGAGGAACACTACAAGAGGAACGCTACCAGAGGAACACTACCAGAGGAACACTACCAGAGGAACACTAAAAGAGGAACACTACCAGAGGAACACTAAAAGAGGAACACTACCAGAGGAACACTACCAGAGGAACACTACCAGAGGAACACTACAAGAGGAACGCTACCAGAGGAACACTACCAGAGGAACACTACCAGAGGAACACTACCAGAGGAACACTACAAGAGGAACATCCTCCACACAGATGGAGGATGTTCCTCTTGTATTTTAATTTCCCAATCCTTCTTTTTATTTTCAATTTTAATTGTTATTATTAGTTATAATCAGAATGTAGTTAATAAAAATACGGGTGACACAGAAGAGGTCTTGTTAAAGTAGGCTACATATTTTTGTACCTAAGCACCTCATTACATATTACTATAATAGTTTAGCGTATTAGACAGAACATGGACTGAAATACAATGTGAGAAAGAGTGAATGCATGGTTTTTCAGGCCAAAGGAAGCTGTCCCGTACAAAACATACCGCCCATAAAGTTATATGGAACCCCATTAAAGCAAGTTAGGGAATTTAAGTACTTGGGACATCTCCTAACCTCTGACCTGAAAGACGATGTAGACATTGAGAGAGAACGGAGGGCGCTGTCTGTAAGAGCGAACATGATAGCCCGCAGGTTCGCTCGCTGCTCAAGAGAGGTAAAAACAACGCTATTTAAAGCATATTGTTCTAGTTTTTACACATGCAGCCTGTGGGTGAACCATACGCAAAAACAGTACAGCGCCCTACGTGTGCAGTATAATAACGCGTTCAGGGTGCTGATGGGGCTGCCCCGGTTCTGCAGCGCGTCAGGGATGTTCGCCGAGGCGCGCGTGGACTGTTTCTACACCACTATGCGCAAGCGGGGAGCATCTCTGGTGCGAAGGGTGCGGTCTAGCTCCAACAGCATTCTGAGCGTGTTCGCTAATAGGTTTGACTGCATCTATATGTATCACAGCTCAAGGATGCATGCTTATACTAATAATAATAATATAAAACACAACTTTGCCAAATAATTATTTTAAATATTCTGTTTCTTTGTTTTGATTATTGTGTTGTAAATTTAATGAATGTTATAGGTACATAAATGTGTGTTCTGTAATAAGTGGCACTACCACGGCTTCGGAATAGTTTTTATATTTTATGTGTGTTAGTTTTAAGGATCTATGGACCGTAGATTAAGTTAATTAAGATCTTTAACTGTTCGAAGTTGTCTGAAATAAATGATTTATTATTATTATTATTAGCATAGACAATAAGTTACTTTACAAATCTGCACCGATCCTTTGTTTTATTATGACTACTGATTGTTGTGATTATTATTTTTAGTTTTAAGCACTTTCTGCCTGAGATACAGGTTTACCTACCTAACCTAGTTCAGGCACAAGTATTATGTCATACCTTTAAATTATAAGATATATTGACATTTATTTTTTGATCCATTTAGTCCTAAGCTGCTTTCAATAAATTATTTTTATTATTTAAACACCACTGCGATCACCAATTCACTGGCAAATGTGGTGATTATATGTATATCAAACTCCCTCTTGTTTGGTTTGGTAAGAGGCACGTTCACTGGACGTATGTATGTGTGCTTTCCTCAGCACATTGGTTGGCATCAAAATAGCGTAACACGACTGACAGATGTATTCGAGATCCTACTGGTAGACTGTACGCATCCGTGCCCAGTAACTAATGATGTATTACGAGAAGGACAGTGATTTCACTAAATAATCATTTATAAATTGTTCCTACTTAGAATAAATAGTGTTTAATTTGTAAGCCTGCTTTTATGGGCAAGCACCTGCACAGCCCAGACGAACTACGAGCCATCACCCCGAAGAAAGTCCTTCAGTTTCTAGCAGCTGCAAGGGTTAGTGGCGAACTATGAACGTCGCAGCTTCAGGGCTGAAAACTCGAGTGGCGACCACATTAGGCCTATTATGGCCGTAGTGAAACGAAAGCCACCTTAAGCAAATAAAATAAAAATAAAAAGTCTGCTTTTACTCTGTTCTATGTATGATCCGCAAGAACTAACTGTTAAAACCTTTATTTAAAACTTGTACTACCTTTAAGAATGGACAACAGTTCACAATGAAGATTTATGTATTTCAAGGGTAGTACTGGGCTTTGAATATTTTTCAAAAGCTTATCATGACTTATGCATGTAAAGTATTTTTAGGGTTTCGAAGATCGGTTTCGAAACCCTTATGACATCGCTTTTTTCCGTCTTTAATATCTCAGCAACTACAGCAGGAAATAACGTGAAACTTAAAATAATCATACATTTCGTGCGCCCGTACAAATTAAAAGAAAAAAAAATTACAAAGGAAAATTTTTAGTACAAATTGTGATGTCTAAATTTTAAAAGAGACCTTTAATAACAAGTGGGGCATCAAATGAAGGTATCAATCTGTACATTTTAAAACAGTTTTTAAAATTTCTTTCCTGTAGGTTACATACTTTTTGAAATATTTTGAAAAATCTCGAGTATTTTACTATTACCCTCTGTACTCCGAAGTTTGCAAACCGATACATCTGAAATGTAGGTACCTTTAATTTTTTGGTATTCATCAAATAGCAGTCTCAAACCAGTACCTATAGTGCATATTGGTATACTTGACAACCGTTCGAAACCCTCGGCGCGCGAGTCACACTCGCACTTGACGGCTCTTGTTTGGAAGGTTGTTTTTGAGCAATTTTTTCGTCAGCTATGTATCTACTACGTATCTAGATTCTAGAACGATGTTAAGAGCTAGTGTCCTTTGACTGAAATGAGAATCAAGAATCAAAAACTCTTTAATTCATTAAATACCATAAATATATACTTAGAAAACGTCAAATGTTTAAGATTAAACACTGGAGGACGGGTGTTGCTTTACTTTCTATAGCTAGACGTCTATAGGCTTTAGCAACTATTAACCTTCATTGAGCAACACAACAGGTACTCGAGCTGATCTTTCTATGCCTTGATAAGACATCTTGACAAGAGCTGATTACTAAGTAAGATAACAGAAGGTCAAGAGGAAGTCACTGAGAGGTTGGCAAATAAATGAATAATGCTGGACAACCCACACAGCATCATCTGGCCCCAAAGTTAGCAGAGCCTATGTTATGTTATGTTATGTTATGGGAACTAGCTACTGATATTGATCATAGATAAGTAGATAACCTACTGTAATGTAATGTTTTTAATAAATTATTAGAGTCTGGTCGACGGGACGCGTGACCCGAGAGCGGGCACGTATCTGGCGCAGCGCATCAGCATTGCCATACAGCGCGGGGCAATGCAGCAGCGTCCTGGGGACGCTGCCGACTGGTATTGATATGGATCAGTTGAGCTACCTGTAGATTGTCTGTTGGCTCAATTGTTTCAATTGTAAATACTAGTTCTAATTTGCTACTATTATTTGATTGTATTATTTAATGATAAAATAATAAATATTTATGCTGGACAATCCATACAACATCATCTAGCCATAAGCGAAGCAGAGCTTGTGTTATGGGTACTACCTCTAGATGACTGTTAAACTTAGTACATTATAAAACATAGATAGGTGCCTAGATATTTTCGGATTTTTAGGAATCATATTATCAATTTCAATTATTTTTAGGATTTCTTAACCGGTTACGAACCCCTCATGGTCTCGCTCTATCTTCCTGTTTTTCCCTCTTGAATATCTCAGCAAGTACCGCAGCTATCAACTTGAAATTTAAAATATAATACACTAGCTGCAGCCCGCGGCTTCGCACGCTTTATTCCGGAATAAAAGGTACCCTATGTTCGGCCCCGGGACACAGATGGTATCCCGGGGCCGGACATAGGCTCGCTGCCAAATTTCACCGAGATCCATTCAGCCGTTCTTGAGTTATAAATAGTGTAACTACTTAACACGACTTTCTTTTATATATATATATATATATATAGAAGATAGATTACGTGCGCCTGCACAGATTCAAAGAAGAAAAATTATACAATACAAATAGTGATATCGAAATTTTAGGTGACCTACAAGGTCAAGTGGAGTATTAAATAAAAGGTATCAGTTTGGACATTTCATAAACGTTTTTAATTTTTAACCGACTTCAAACAGGAGGAGGTTCTCAGTTCGTCTGTATGTTTTTTTTAATATATTTATGTTACTTGATATCTCCGCCTATGGGTAACCAATTTTACTGATTCTTTCACTATTGTATAGAGAATGATCCCGAGGTGGTCCCATAACATTTTTATTCCCGAGGGATTAGTATTTATCCCGTTAAACTTAAAAAGCAACATAATATTTTTGGAGAATCACGACTAGCTACAACAGTTTCGGTGATATCTGCGCCAATTATTAATAGATTTTGATAATTGTTTCGATGTATATTTTTCGATTGTATAAAAATTGATTTTGAGGTGGTCCCCTATAAATTTGATTCTCGAGGAATTGCTATGTGCAACCATAAATCGTAGGTTTCAAAAATTCTTCAGAATATGATAATTTCATTATCACCAAGTAATGGTTTCCATGGCAACGCGCGTCAAGTCAACAGTTTCATCCATGTGACATCAAACTAAATTAGACTTGAATTATAACTAGATGTCGCCAGTGTAAACTAAATTTTTGCACGTGAACATACTCGTAGACCTTCGGTCAGGGAAAGTAAGTGAGGGGTGATTTCGGTTGTCCGAGACATAGATGAATATTATCTATAAACCGGAATTTGAAGTCAGATTATCGTTTTTTAAAACACGCCAAATTATTTGTAGGTTTCATACTTTTTTATATATTAAAAAAAAATCGAATAATTGATTGTTCGCCCCTATCTACGAAGTTTGCAGAGCGATCCATCTAAAATGTATATAGCCCTGGTAAGTTTGTAAGTAGAACACTTTTGTAAAATAATCAAAAAGGGGGGAATAATTTTCAAAAGGGCCTCACCGAGGGGGGTATCAAATGAAAGGTATCGGTTTGTACATCTCAAACCAGTTTTTACTGTAAGATACATATTTTTTAAAATATTTTGAAAAAATACTATATTTTGACCATTAAATCTCCGAAGTCTGCAAGCGATCCATCTGAAATGTATCTAGGTACTGTTTTAGGTATTCATTAAACAGCGAAGTCTCTAACTAGTACGGTCTATGTATGTATACTTGACAAACGTTCGAAACCCTCGGCGCGCGAGTTACACTCGCACTTGACGGATCTTGTTTTAATTAGGACGGTCAAGAAAGCGTCTAATAGTAATACCTAAAATAAAAAGGTTTTAGTAATAATTTGATTGTATTAAAAAAAACTATAAACCGACTTCGATCGAATCCCTTAATTTTACACTGCTTTTAAATTTTGCGGGATAAATACTAATCCCTCTGGAATAAAATTTAATGGGACCGCCTTGGGATCTTCCATTATACAACTGCAAAAGAATCTTAAAAATCGGTCCATAAATGACGGAGAAATCTACGGACATACCTACATAAAAAATTATATGTACATATATACTCAGCCGAAAATAGAAGAACCTCCTCCTTTTTTCGTAGTCAGTTAATAAATAGATCAGCTGGTGACAGACATACATTTAAAACTAAACCCCCTTTATCACAGTCGTGTAAGCCCAAGCAATTACGGTTCGTTGACTCGAACTTGTAACTAACGATAGGTGATTCTGATAACTAATGACCACTTCGTTAGTTGACATCGATTAGTGACGCTGCGCGCTGTGCCAAATAACTCTGCGTCTGTGACCGGGGACAGTACTTGTTTAGTACTTACTAGCCATCTGCCGCGGCTTTGCGCGCGTTTTTCCTGAATGAAAAGGGTACTCGCGTTTCGTGACCCGATATTTTGAAGTAAACGAACTGTAGGTATCTAGCGGTTTTCGCGGATTCTCATAAAAGGCGAATAAAATAACTACACAATAAAATACTCGCATTTTATACTCCTTCCTATAGATACCTAGTCCTATAGTTGATCACATTTCCCATAGAACAATGTACCCTTGTCAAATTTATTTGAGATCCGCTCAGTCTTAGTCATGTGGTAGCTGACAAAAGCTTTCGCGTCTTTCACCCGACGGGTCTAATCTCAAGCTAACATCACATAAAGTATTCAAGTACGTTAAATAGCTGTTAATAAAATAAAATAATTAGGATTGACCAAAACTGTAATATGGAAAATACTTACTTTGGGGTTATTTTCCTCCAATACAAAACGGTCAGTACAGCAGGTGTCCCCGTCATCCGTCAAGAACTTATTTAATACCTTTGTAAATGAATAATAGACCGTTACGTTAAGTTGAATTTGTAAACAATGCAATAAACGATTGTTGTTATTGTTAAACACATTATAAACACTGTTTATGTATGTAATGCCGAATTTATTTTGCGATTCCGTGAAGTTAGGGCAGGTTGAATATCTTCATTTCGGACCACAAAATTCACAAACAAGAAGATGACCTCTGTTGAGCAGCGGGCGAAGGTCCGCCTGAGACGTAGAAGGTTGCTGGTTCGATTACCGCCGCGAGACAAATGTTTGTTTGGTCTTGAGCTGCAGATTTGTTCGGGGTCTGGGTGTTTACATACTTATACGTGTTGAGAAAGAGATCTATCTAGATCATAAGGGTATAAAGGTAGCTAGATGATGCTGTTTGTCGAAATGACCATACTTTTCGCTGGTTCTGTTTCTAGATTCCAAGTTTTTTTTTTGTAAACAAAGGGATGACAAAATGAAAGAAATAGTGGTAGAAAATATTTTATGACAATCAACTTGTATCAATCGAGGAATCGCAATTTTGAGTTTTGGAAGCTTTCATTCGTCTGTCATCCGTTTTCAAACCCGAATATGAACGCTGCGCTTGTGCAATTATGCGTTGTTTATGTTCATGTGTTTAACATAACGTAGGGTGCATGTACCAATGTGTATATGTGCGAGGGTGCGTGTATGTATGTATGTATTTATGTGTATACATATGTATGCAATAAATAAATCTGGAATCTGAAAATGTCTTTGTTTGCATAAAATGTCTTGTATTCTAGAACCTACTGCAGACGTTGAATGACGTCGCACTACTTTATATTATGATAGTTGTAAGCCAAGGGACTAGTTGAAATGCATTCCGAGGTTCAATTCAAGTCGTATAGGAAACGTCGAGTATTTCTCGCAAAAAATGTGAGGCGCGACCTGCTTCGCTTCGGCATCCTGGTGCCCTGGTGTCTGGTGACGGTGAGGCCGCGCGGCGAGGCGCGGGCGTCCTGTATTAATGGATGGAGGACTGTGTAACGGGAACGGCAGGTATGTACCTACCTACATTCCTTATTTGTTCGTTCGTTTCGGGTTGACTAAGACACTATTATTCCGAATCAAAGTCTTCCCCTAGCTTCTGCCTGCGGCTTCGCACGCGCTTTCCAAGTAGCCTATGGCCGTCCCCGGGATATTGTTTACCTCACTACCAAATTTCATTAAAATCCGTTCAGCTGTTTAGGCGTGAAAAGGTAACAGACTTACAGATAGACAGATAGGCAGAGTTACTTTCGAATTTATAAGATTAGTTATGGATACGAATGTAACTCTGTCAGTCATAAATAGTTATGCCAAAATAACTTTCTACCCCTTTTTAACCCCGTTAGGGATGAATTTCAATACCATACGAAACACGTCTTCCATCAATTCTGTTAAGAAAGGTTTATGCAAAATTTGAAGTAGATTGGACTAAGGAATCACGTTGTCCCATACAAACTTTGCCCCCCTTTTTCACCCCCTTAGAGGTAAATTTCGGTAAACCCTTTTTACCGGATGCCTACGTCATACAAAGAAAACACTCTCTCAGTTTCAGGTCTCTACGATCAGCAGCGGTTTGGGCTGTGCGTTAGTCCGTCATTCAGGACAAAGTATTTTAATGTACCTATACCTAGACAGATTTTAAATTGAAATAAAACTAATTTTGGGACTGCTATTTTACTTTATAATTTCTTGGTGTAAAATTTCAAAATATGTGACGTCAAACTAGGGGGGGGGGGAGGACCACAAATTTTAATGTGAACAGCTGTGACAGGAGTCCAAAGTCATGAAATACGTGTGACGTAAGTAATTTATGAAAGGCTCTTTATGGCAAAGCCCCCTCTGTCCCTTCAATGGGGGGGGGGGTCTATTCAGCCGTGGATCTGGGGGTGTTTATGAGGAGGCACATAAGGGTTCAGTACCCAAAAATATGTTATATCTACCGTAAAACGCTCCAGGCGTTACGAGTTTGCGATAATTGTCATTGTGTATCGATTTCTGTTTTGGGACAACCAGAGTCCAATATGGGTCGCCACGCCAACCCTCTTATCACCAACAAGCTCTCTCTGTAGGTACAGGAAAATTAGGTAAATAGGTACAAGGTATTAACAATTATTAGTAGTTTTGGGATATTATTTGATTTCTTAGGTAGGTATTAACAATACCATTGTTATGACTGTTATGAGTGTGCACAAATGTAGGTACAGTAAATAAACCGCCAAGTGCGAGTCGAATCGCACATGAAGGGTTGCGTACCGTAAAAATTAAGCAGCTTTTTCAAAGAACATAAAATTTTCACTTGTTCGGAGACCCCTTTAAATTTTCAACTTTATTTTATTTTTAGTATTTGTTGTTATTACAGTTGAAGTGTTACTTATTTATAGGAAGTTTCATGTGT
The DNA here is from genome assembly GCA_963662085.1 of Eupithecia inturbata. Taxonomy (NCBI): domain Eukaryota; kingdom Metazoa; phylum Arthropoda; class Insecta; order Lepidoptera; family Geometridae; genus Eupithecia; species Eupithecia inturbata. Next base: position 501,984 of record OY759204.1, read on the forward strand.
CTTCCTATTGTAGTTCAAGAGATACAGCCATGACAAATAAGGAGCAAAAATCACCAAAAAAATCACGTTTGTTTTATGGGAGCCCCCTTTAATTTTGATATTTATTATTTTTATTATTTGTTGTTATAGTGGCAAAAGAAATACACATTATCTGAAAATTTCTACTGTCTACCTCTTACGGTTCATGAGATAGGTATAGCCACGTGACAGACGGACGGACAGCGGAGGCTTAGTAATAGGGTTACGTTTTCACCTTTCGGGTACGGAACCTTAAAAAATCATGTTATTATAAAATCCCATAACAAAGGCCTTGCTACACAGGGGTAGATTATGCTGTACGAAAATATTATCCAGTATTAAAACTTGCAGGAATAAAGAATCAGGGGCCTACCTACCTATTTTAATAAAAGTACAGAGGAACAGAGTAAGCAGGGACCTACCTAATATGTTAAAAGTAGGTAGGTATTTTATTTACTTTACAATAACTCGTAAAACTTACCGGGCTCAGCTCCTTGGCACTCAGTAATAAACTAATAAAAGTTCACCACAACACGAGCTACCCTCACCGCAACGAACCACAACTGTTACTGATACAAGTGATACAACTAAAATTCTCACTCACACACAGACTAGGTAGAGATAGATACATAATCTCACTGAACAATCTGAACATTGATGTTTTGTTTGTTTACAAAAGATGTTGATGACCTTGGTTTGATTGAATGACATGAAGTTAGCTGCGACGACGCAGCGTGATAGATGTAATTTGACAGGACTGATGTCTTGCTTGATTGAAAAAGAAAATTACAATTCAATACATAATAAAAACAAATTAGAACTAGTATTTACAATTGAAACAATTAAGCTAACTGCAGACTGTTGCAAACAATCTACAGGTAGCTCAACTGATCCATATCAATACCAGTCGGAAGCGTCCCCAAGACGCTGGCTGCATTGCCCCGCTGTATGGCAATGCTGATGCGCTGCGCCAGATATCCGCCAGCTCTCGGGTCACGCGTCGCGTCGACCAGACGCTCAGATAACTTTTTAAAAACCCGGGGAACCTCGGTACCCCACGGACCTAGGGTCTCGACCCCAAAGGGAGCAAATATGTAGGCTCTGTCGAGACCTGCATATTTGCGTCTCTTGAAATCCTCGGCCAAATCTGTTGCCGCACCAGCCTTTACGGATGTCCTCGGAAGATGGGAAGGCGCAAGTGTGTCGACGCATGTAGCGTCCCGTCCCACACATAGGCCCTCCCAACTCCCATGGGACTAGTGTCATGCCGCCGTCAGGCCTCTTACCATCGTCACGCAACAACTTGCTTGAACAGTTGAATCGGATAATGAATGGCTAGTTTTATTATAAAATCAGGTAACAGGTGCTTTGTTGGAGTTATGTCAAAGTCAAGCTAAAGAAAGACGTATAGTTTGTTTACAAACACTGGTGTTCTTGCCGGATTTGTTTGTGTTTACATTTGCTAATAACTTACCAAAATGTCTAATCTATGGACATTTTCGCCATCATCAGATGTATATCTACAGCGTTGCATAGCTGCTGCACCTCCGCCTGATCCTTCTAACAAATGGTTTCAAAAGTTCGGTAAGAAAACAGCAATTGAGCCAGCACCCACTAAAGATGAAACAATTTTAGATGAAAATAAAATTCATGGAGTGAAAAAAGATGAAACTATAAACTACGAAGACTTCTTTGATGCAAATATGGGTAATTCTATTATATCTGTAGAGTATGTACTAGAAGAATGCACGAAAAATACTGATTTAATACCAAAAATAGCTAAAAAACTTACACCTCACTCAGTAGAACAACTGTTCAAAGATATCTTTAGTAGAGGCGATGTTGAGAGTAGATTCCTGCCTTTCATCACAAGTTTCTTACCCGCATTCCTCAAACACCACAATTCGAGACTGTGTACCAATTTACTGACAAAAACTAGTGAATATTCAAATCTGTTCAAACAACTATTAGAAACTATAATCAATGACACGGAAGTCCCAAAACATGTGCTGACCGACTATATTTCTGACCTCAATGAACAATCTGCAACAAATTTAATGAAAAATCTATCAAGAATTGAAATAACAGAAGATGGATTCCTACACAATGTGTTTGCTCTATACACTGCTTACAGAGAGAGCAACAAGGATGAGTTGGTACAAAACTACATCAAAACCCTGATCATTCAACATGGCAACATCAGTGCATCGGACAGGAACTTTGGAAGACTGATTCTTTTATATCTACAATCTGAGAAAACTCTCGGAAGGAAAGTAGATAAAAAAGTCTTAGAAGAATGTTTAGAAACTCATAATTCGCCTTTCAAGAGGCCTTGCTGTAATTTACTCAAAGAAATTAATACCTAGTGACTATGAATAAATTAATTTTTATGCATTATTTTGTTTTCATTATTTATTTATTTTTATTAACTTTAGATTGGGATGTATGTCACTGCAGAAACTGTTGGATGCGGGCAGCACTGAATTAGACAGTGGCGATCTTTAGGGGAGGCCAATGTACAGCAGGGATGTCATTATGCTGATAACATGATGAGAATATTTCAGTTTTTTGTTTAGAACTTTTACTATTTCAATCCAATCTGGTCAAATCACCATTATTTTAGTACCCACTAAACAAGTATGACTTTGTCCTTGGAGATTATGTTAGTGTATCCACATGTAAACCACTTCCATGTACAATAACGGGCCAAACACACTAACGGTTAACTGTGGTGGCGGTTGGTATATTTTGTTTCATAAATGGTCCAATTTCGGTGAACCGAGTAGGCGGCCAACCGCTAGTGCGTTTACGGGCTAAATGCTGGAAAATGTGCACATTGCTACAATTTTATGCGGCACGGGGCAGCAGGGGTCAAAACCACAACCACCTGCAACTCATAGTACATTCTATTTTCATCCATAGTGATTGTTGATCCCAAGGTATGAACTAATTTATGTTAACAACCTATTCTGTGTTAGTAGGTATTCAACAATAAATAAAACAATAAAATTACGAAAAAGTACAAAATTTTATTCAGTCTAAAACCGGTACATATTAACAGAATTATTCAAACAGAGACCTCGCCCATTTATAGACAAAAATAAAATTAAGCTAGTTGGTTTTCATGTGAAGTAACATTTTGCCTACAAATGACTGAAGTTTTAATTGATATGAACACATCTTGTTTTACCATAATCACAGATTTCATCATGTTGCTGATAGATTTGCGAATTTCAAAATATATATAGGGGACTTCATTGGGAGATAATGAACTAATTAAGAGCATGATAAAATTTATTGGGAAGTTATTGAATACATTTAAGTCATTTTAAGAATTTCGAAAGAGAACGAGACCCTTTAATGAGAAGATAATGAAATGAATTCATGTAATGTATTTTAAAACTCGCAAACTATCAATTCTACAACTATTTTTAACAACAATTTTGGATTTTTCCTCAACAATTTCAATTTTCATCACAGTTTAGTATTATGAGCCCATGAACGTCAGCCCGAAATCAATTTATTGCCATGCATACAGATCTATTCGAAACACCTAGAAAAAACATCTACATTAAACTACGTCTACTCTTAGCCTAGTTAATTCATGACTTTTGATCCAGAGACATTTTTGTACCCTAGAGGGTTATTATGTTTAGCCAGGTTTAAGGGACTTCTGACTTCTCCTACGGGGCGCTTAACTCGCAGCGAGTCAATAGAAATATCTATCGCCGCGGCGATGTCGTGTGAGTGACGCCGCCGCCGCGTCGGCGGTTGTCTCGCCCGTGGAGCAATTCCCGTACCTTCTGACTGTCACACTGACCACCTGGACGTTAATAAGCGTCACCGATGATCTGCGCTGTCTGCCTGCAGTGTGATTGTAAATTCAGCCTTAAATTTTTCCATACAAAGAGATCAAGTTGTTTACACTTATATTTTTATTGCTTTCTTAATAGATTAAATTAAATTAGCTGGAATATTCCTTATTTCTAGCAGATCTAAGTTTAATCTACCATACACAACTACAGTTAATGTTGATTACATTTTAAACTATAATGTATGAGTTATGAGCAGGGAATTGTGCTTTTTGGATTGTTAATTTTCTGGGGAACCCTGGTCCAACAGAGGTTAAACAGGCCCCCGACACACTGCATTGTCGTCCAAACCGAGGTTAAAAATGTGTATGTAAATGATTTATGTATTGGGACTAATTCGAGAATGCTACTTATTGTTCAGACTATATTGTTCTCTTATGGATTACTTAACGACAATTATTAATATAACTACGTAGAATGATAGCAAAAATTAATAGTAGATAATTTCCAAAATTCATATAAAATGGAGACTAGGCTCCGAAAGTGTAACAACAAGCTTAATTTATCACAGTTTAGTTTTTGCTAATTTAATAAAAAGTAAAAAAATCATTTGTATATTTTCTTGGGTTTTTAAAAACATTTACAACAATAGTTTATTTTGGCTATAAAAATGTAACGGAATATTGTAAAAATGTAAAAATCAGTCTTTTAATTTTGATTTGAGATGAGATCAAAAAATTAACTGCCAGTAAATACGACATAATCTAACTAAAGTACGTACATACAACCACTTATCTTTAATTGTTAAACAAATAAGTGACACTGGTTAGAGGTAGTGTAGATACAATAGAATTGGTTAAAAGCTTGCTAGAAAAGATTTAGAAAGCTGTTAGTTTTAAGAAGATGTTTATAGTGTTATAGAATAATGCTCTAAAAAAATAAGAAAATTTAGAATAATGTTTAATAAGAATGTAGTTGGATCTGGTTAAAAATTGTGATATATAACTTTTTATTTATTGTTATTGCAAAGGAACATAATGAATGGCACTTGTATGTTACTTAATTCTTACAGCAATTTTAAATTTAGCAATTCTGGTTCAGGAAGTTTTAAAATCTATTGCTATAATTTACTTTTACTGTATTTAAGCACGTTTTAGAATTTAGACCCTGATTCGAAATGGATTGACTGCCAAACTTCAAAAATATTTTAAATCTTGAAATTGAAATTCTTTAGAGTTTAGAAAACTTATTATTTACCTATATTCTAATTTTATTAGATTTTTTGCAATAAGCTGGGGTAGAAGGTAGTTTATAGGTTATTCTTTCTATAAAAATGTAATGTTTAAAATTGACTACTTTTATCACAACCAATTAAGAATATGGCTATACACAAATTTACGTGTTTATTTAATGGGGAAGTACATACATTTGTTAATGAGAATAGATAGAAATAGCATCTTAAAGTTAGTCTTGGTTGGAAAGGAATGTTTTTTTATGGCAATTTTTAGAGGTTACTTTACTAATATATAACTTAAATTACGATTACATTGATTATAAAGCTAAGCATAAAAAAAATTAAGAACAATACAGAAATCTTGTCAATTTTTCTAGATGAATTATCTAGCACCCTAACATATTATGATTAAATTGACAAAATTTTATTAGTGGAAAGGCAAAGCCAATTGAAAATGAAAGCTCAGTTAAGTCAGTCAATAGAAGGTCATAAGTCAAGAAAGAGAGAAAACAGACTTTCAACTTTCAAACCACCACCCTAAAGCCTGACGGGATTTGGTCAGAAATTTGATTTTAATCAAATATCTCTGAGAGTCTCTCTTTACGGTCTTTATGCTCCTCATCTGAGCAATGAGCCATAAGGATAGACTCTCCTACAATCAGGCTCTCAAAGCAAAGAGAGCAAGCATACATTGCATCCCCGAAACAAACTATCTTATTCTCATCACGGTACATAGTCATAGGATTCAACACAGTACTGGGCTGGATTTCCTTACCTGCTGCAATGCATGTCTTAACATAAGCTGTCTTGTAAACAAAATGTATCTTCGCACAGTGAGGTAACCCCAGGATATGCCTCATCAGACCATTCTCGTCATACTCAGTGACGCTACAGGCCGGACAGTAGAAGGTGATTGAGTTCTTCGACTCGTCCATAGACTCACTCTTGAGCTGGATGCTATGCACTTGGATGTAAAAGGTGATGCGCTCGATAGCAGATTTCTGGAGCAGCGTGTTGTACAAACTTGCGTCATGGAAGCTGTTATAAGATATTACCTCTAGAGACTCTGAGTAGGCAGATAAAGTAGTAGAGTCTAAAGTAAAGTTGCCAATTGAAGATGTGATAGAATGGTTAGAGTCCTTCTCTGACTTGCTGATGAGACCTGAATCTGTTGAATGGCAGTGACAGTTGCAGTTAAGTTCGTCACTCGAATCAGTTTCATCCTCAAACAGTTTGATCATAGCTTCTCTCAAGTCCGGGAAGTCATAGTTTTTGATTTTCTTCTTATTGCTGACTTTAATCTTTCGTTTAGTATTCTTAGGTTCATGGAGATATGAGACAATGAAGTTGTCAATGGTATGTCTCATGGATAAGAGCTGGTTTTTCAGTTTTGACTTTGTGTTGGTATCAGTTTGGGAGATGACTTGCCAAGCAGGGCTGACTCCTCGTTCCAGAACAACTGGTATAAGCCGGCCTGCCTTTTCGGGTGCAATAGTCTTGCCGGTAAAGATTTTAGACACTTCAATGTGGAATTGAAACTCTGAGAGTAGCTTCTGTAGAACGGATTCCATTTTCTCAATCCTCAGTTGATAGTTTAGAATTAAATTGTTTCTTTCATCTTCATTCTTATCTACTTCTACGTCTCCGAATGACTCTGGTGTAACGGATGGTACAGTTTCTTCTTCAGTTTCAACCTTTCTACACATTTTGATGGTGGTCTTTTCATCCACATTCGTTGACAAATCTGTGTCAGAATGTTCAGAAATTGATTCTATATCTATATTATCTTCTTCATATGACGAATCATCAGATAGATCAAAGGACTGGTTGAAATTGAACCCTCTGAAGAAGTCTGTAGCTTTACAATCCAGCAATTTGTGCCTTGGAGTGTTTTCAACATTGTTTGAGCTGGTTTCTGAGTATATGAGTGAATCACTGAAAGACTGATTGGCCTTAGCTATATCCAGTTTAAGTTTACGGCACTTTTTTCTCTGGCTCTCAGGATTGTTAGAAAGGAGGTCGGTGTCTGAGAGAGAACCTTTTTTGACGCTGTAGTTCCTTACGGTATCTGCGAGGTAGAGACTGGCGCATTTCGAGGTAGAATCAGCCTCAACAACAAATTCTAGGTTTTCTGACGAAGGAATGGATGAAAAGTATTTTTTATTGTACTTAGTCCTGTCTGCTGGGACTTCGCTTACGGTTTTCGGGCGATTTTCATCTTCAGACTTCGAAAAGTACGATATATTCGATATTATTTTCCGAAATGAGAAGGCCATGTTCTATTCGTTTTTATTGCACTCCCGATTGCGACAATCCAAGTACTGATGGTTTCTCAGCCGTTTGTAGATAGTTTATCTAAACAAAATTGAAACTATGAGTTTAATGACTTCGCATCCAGACAAAGAACTCTGAAGATGTTACAGATGCAGATAAAATATCTTTAAATAATTCCTTACCTGTCCTATAGTTTGCCAGACATATCCACTAAATCTTTTTATTATCACGTCCTAATCGTAATAAAATAAAAATGCAATTACCTTCCTAAAAAAAAATAATCGTTCTGTTGAGAAAAAAACTAGAAACAACTCCCTCCCTACTCCCTGATCTGAGGTTAGTACCTACGTGGGTAGCCAGCTCACTCAGCGCTCAATCCTATTCATACTTTATTAAAAAAAACGTGTTGCAAGGCTCCAGTCAACCTTTCCGTTGGGTCTTCTTCATCAGTCGAGTAGGATCGACAAATAGAGAGCAAGGAAAAGATGTTATTATGTCCTTTGATTTAGCAGCCAGCCACTCCCCCTACCTATCCCAACGATACGGTAAAAATAAAAAGTATACATAACTACGTCGTGCGTGTTTCGTTTCCAAATTTCCAAGCTCCTTCGTACGGAATTTGGTTTTGTTTGGTTGTTGATTTGGTAGCGAAAATAAAGCTCAAAATTTTACTTTCTTCTTTACCAACCAAGATCAGAGCACACCACCAAGTCCACAGATACTACGTTGCTAGGCCCGCCGGCCTCTTCAAGACAATAACAAACCGTCAAAATTTCCAAAGCAATGAAAAAAGCGATCGAAATAGACTCCCTGAGAACGGAGCATGAGTCTGAAGAACAGTGGGAGGTGCGGAGGTCCTTCATGCTGGAGCATAAAGACGACTTTGAGGAAGACGAGCTGATCACCTTGGCCCAGCTGTTTACTAACATCGAGTTTTTGGGATGCAAGTGAGTAGTCCACACTCTTCACAAAGTTAGCAAAAACTCTTTGGCACCAATCCTCTAACCTAGAGGATTCATACGCTGTGCTCCGTACAGTGCCCAATCAGCTTACCAACTTAACACTGCAATTTCTCTTGTTGTTGTTATCAAATTGCTTTATTTCCTATAAACCTTACAGGACTTTTGGACACGTCATAAAATTCGAATTAAGTACATAAGTAAACTAGGAAATAAAGTGATACTATCCTTTGGATTTTACAAAGGATAATAAATTATCTTTGACAATTTGTTTGAATTAATTTTTTGATAATTTTTTCAACTCATTTAGAGTTTCATTGTAGAACCGTATACTTGCCCTTTAAAAGATACATTAATCTTGTGTAGCCTAGTCGTGGGATAGTATTGTTCCAAATGTCTATTTTCTATCCTATTTCATTCTGAATTACCACTCTAAAAGATCTTTAAAACCTTCATTATTTCACAGATACCCACCTGAGACAATGAAAAGAATTGCTAATCTGTCAGGGAAGGTATCAGCCAAGTACAGAGAGAGCCGCAAGAATAAACTCAAGAGAACATTCATTGAGGCCAGTGATGCTGCAGAGGCCAAGGCCAAGAGGAAATAGACTTAAGGACAGAAAATTTGAAAGTAGAAAAAAAATGTTCATGTACTTACTGCATGTACAATTTTTTTATCCTATTTAGCTACAGCATTATACACTGTTCTAGAATTCTAGATATTTTTTGTAAACGAAGGAGTAACAATTACGCATAGTGAAGGTTGTGTTTGTTTGTAGTTATCAGTTTTTGTGAAGTTTTCTTTCATAAATGCCTTTGTTGCATAAAATATATCTTGGAACAGAGTATAGGGCAAGACATTAAATTTTATTGTAAACGTAACTGCATTGCCAATAACAACATGAAGACCACCATTTCTACTTTCTTTACTAGATTATCACCCAAATACATGTCTAAAATCTCGTTTTTCGAAAGAATTTCATTATAATTAAGTGAACAGAAGCAACTTTTTACTCTATGAGTGAGTGAGACTCATCATCGTCAACCATTATTAGTTTACTGCTGGACACAGGCCTCCCCTAATGAGCCCCAGCGCCGTGTCTTTAGCTTGCCGCATCAGCATCTGCCTGCAGTCTTTCGCAGGTCGTCGTCCCACCTGGCTGGAGGGCACCCTACACTACGTTTGCCGAGTCGCGGTCTCCACTCGAGAACACGTTTATCCCAGCGGTTGTCGGTTCTTCGCAGTGAGACTAATCTGATATGAATTGGGTGTGTGTGTGCATATTGGCTCCAGCACTATCATTTGGCTAAAGTGCCATAACCCATTAGCGACGTCGCGCACGACTTGCCTCGTGTGGTCGCCCACGCTGTAACTATCTAAGTAGTTCTATGGCGCAAAACCCATTCCATTCCATTAGGGTGCGTCTAGATTAAACAACAGTTATGTTGAGTTAGCTATGGACTACACTGTGCTTTCACATGAGTATAGAACTTTCTAAAGAAAAAAACTGCTGTGTTGCTAAAAGTAAAGAACTTATTAAATTACCTATCTTATGTAAAATTTATGAAACAGTCCATTGTTCAACAAAATTCACGCCAATTCTTTATCAACCTACCAGGAGTGAAAGGTAACTAGACATTTTTGTTCCCAGATTGAGCCAATTTAACAGAACACTAAAATCAATTCAATGAAATCCCTGATTCTTATTATTGTGAATTTAGGTACCAGCCTTACCACCACATTACTACCATTGTAAGTGTAATAACTATTTTACTTTAATTTAGTTTTAAATATTAAACAGTTTACCTTTTGTTGTTGCTGTGTGTTGTGTGTTTGTTTTGCTTGTAATATTAATATGATTTTATGCATGTTACATAGGTTATGTTACAAAATAAATACGTTTTAACACGGCCACATTATAAAACGTGTTAAATAACATCTTTATTGACCTTCGATCAATTATATCCAGATGAAGGGTCAGCGCACCAAATACGTCTTAGTAAATAAGAGCGCACTTGATACGTGAGCTCTTATTTTGTTTAGTACGATTGAAGCAGCGCCAATGCAAAACCGTGTCACAATGCCGCAATATGTTTTCAAAAGTTGTAAAAATAATACCCGAAAATGCAATTTAACGGCCGGAGTGTTATACTTTCGGTAAGTACATGCAGAATAAGTTATATTTTTAGCTTTAAACTAACTACTAATATAAAATTTTGAATAAAATTACCGATTTATAAACAATCGCACTGCTACAAAGGTACGGAAAAAGTACACAAAAAATACACCAGAAATACACGCGTACAATTTTGTGTAACAGAACAGCAGATGCAGGGAGTAGATTTGTATTGTAATAATTTTAAATAATATGTTACAAGAACTTTATAATTGGTTAATGTTACATTTATATCTGTTTGTGGAATTCACATTAGATACTTAACGTTCGTATTTTAACGTTCGTATTTTAGCTTTCCGTACGTACCTACGCAGAATGGAAAAATCTTCAATGTGATATCTCCTGTTTCTTTTTAAATAATATGTAATGTAATCTTACGTCAATAAATTTTAAATAAGTTTTAATTTTAAATATAAACCACTTTATAATATAAAGTGGCTATCATACTTTTTTGTGTGGAACATGGAAAAATGGAAAAATCTTCAATGTGGAATCGTTAGTAAATATTTTTTATTTATTATAATTTTTATTTGCGTATCAGCATTACCATAACAGCCGGGCACTTGAGCCAGCGTCTTGGGGACGCTTCCGACCGGTATTAATATAAATAATAATATGAACCATCAGTTGAGCTACCTGTAGATTGTTTGCAACAGTCTGCAGTTAGCTCTACTGTTTAAATTGTAAATACTAGATCTAATCTGTTTCTATTATTTGATTGTATTTTTTTTTTGTTAATAAAGTTTAGATTTTTGATTTAGGAATTGCACTGAACTGTAAAAACTTAACATTATAAAATAATAAATATAAAGTTTTACGACTTAACTTTTACGTTCGTAATATAAATTATTTTAGAGTTCAACGCTTCGTTCAATGCGACTCCATACCTTCAGAGTAAAATTCTCGGAAGCAAACAAGAAACGAAACAAAACAATGAAGCTCGCAAGGCAATAACGGGAAAATATACTTTATTTGTTGCGTCTTAAGGTTGATTTCACAAAAGATGTTATTTAACCTAAGTCTTTTCATTTCTAAGTGACATGAGTAATTTATTGCTTTGCTCGCTTTTTGTGACGAATGGTCGTATGCGATCATATTTTGAAGATTTGTGACTTTATTACTAGGTGCCATGGTTGGAATTAGGCTGAACTTTAACTGTTTTAAAACGTTTGTCTCAGTTCGTTAGTAAACAAATGTAGCTGTATAAGTATATATTCACGCGGACAGCTTTTAGCTTTGATTTTGTATGTGACCCTTCATCTTGATATAATTGATCGAAGTTATTGACAAAGAAAATTACAATTCAATAATAAAAACAAATTAGAACTAGTATTTACAATTGAAACAATTAAGCTAACTGCAGACTGTTGCAAACAATCTACAGGTAGCTCAACTGATCCATATCAATACCAGTCGGAAGCGTCCCCAAGACGCTGGCCGCATTGCCCCGCTTTATGGCAATGCTGATGCGCTGCGCCAGATACCCACCAGCTCTCAGGTCACGCGTCGCGTCGACCAGACGCTCAGATAACTTTATAAAAACCCGGAGAGCCTCGGTACCCCACGGACCCCAAAGGGAGCAAATGTGTAGGCTCTGTCGAGACCTGCATATTTGCGTCTCTAGAGATCCTCGGCCAAATCTGCCGCCGTACCAGCCCTCCGGATGTCCTCGGAAGATGGGAAGGCGCAAGTGTGTCGACGGCCTCCCCAACTCCCATGGGAATAGTGTCATGCCGTCGGGCCTCTTACCATCGTCATGAACAGACCATTCGGCTCGAGAATAGCTGGTACGTGACAAAGGCCCGCTGGATGACATCGATAAGGCTGGCATGACGAGATATCCGACCGGCGGCTGCCCTAGTACACGATAATCCGTGATGACCAAGCTGTTAGACAGCAGTACCGCACTGGCATTGCTGCGTTGCGATACGGAAAGTTACGGGATACAATTAAGTGCCAGTGCTAAATGAAGGAAATGCTTGCAACCAATGTCCTGACTGTTATTTAGAAACGGCCAGGAGACGGGCACGATCCGCAGAGCTGGAGTAGGTACGTTTGTAACAAACAATTCCGTGTCAACTCGCACAGAGGCCTGTCCCATTGCCGTTGGGACAAAAGAGATTTTGGGGGAGTAGCATTCGTCAAAAATTGAAATTTTGAATGAAATTCCAGGTGGGACCAAACAAACTTTTCAAATAAAAAATTTTCAACTAAAGAACTAGTGCTGTAGACGGAAGACAGAAACGCTGGAAGGACCACACCTGAAATATTGCGTATACCTAAGCCTCCCAATTTGACAGGCAGGGAGGCCTGCAACCATGCCTTGTTCCTAAATCGACATTCAAAACCGATGATAGAGTATTCTTTATTATGTTGTCTAAGCCTTCCAAGAGCTCGCTGTGTTGCCACAGTTGACTACATCTCAAAGAATACGTAAATTTATGTACAAAAAGACAAAACCGAATTATTGTAAAAGCCATATGGCTATTAATTTTGAGCAGTCTGTCCAAAGTTTTGTTGAAATTTTGAGTTTTCTCATCTACAAAGGACTGAAAAGACTCATCAAGAATTGATGAACCAAGGAGGCGAAGTGAACATTTAAGTATCTACAACTGTAATGTCGGGGGCCAAACTATTGAATTTTTCAATGATATTGTTTTTGTCTACACAAGAGTCCAAAATAAAAAGCTCGCACTTTAAAAATTCCAAACCCATTTTTCGAAATTCATCTGTAATGATTTTTAGATCATCAAAAACTGTGTTTACCTCTCCACCTAATGTTCCGTCATCCAAATACCGAACATTGAGCTTGCATTGGAGACGTTGAATCATCGGTTGGAAGGCAAGGCTAAATATGGCCGGACCAAGAAGGTCGCCCTGCTGACATCCAATAGCGGACAAAATGACTTTGTTCCTGTAAATAAATTTTGACGGTGAACCGTAACATTGCAAGAGAAAAGGGTAAATTTCTGGAATTTTGTCTTCAATTTCTTTTCGCAAGGCGCCCCTGTCTACTGAATTGAAGGCGTTTTTGACTTCTACCTTCAGAATTACCTCCCCATAATCTAGGCCTAAAAATGTACGAAAAGAATGTACTGCAATACTTATGTAATGAACACCGCGCGCGACTCCCCTTTGGATGTGAAAACGCGCGACCTGTCGCGTAGGGTATGGCTCTTACAATAAACTTAAAACCAATTATTAAATAAATCGTTTAATTTAAAGTTTCCATTGTGCAATCATTCTTATAAAAATACTTTCCTTATAATATTATAATTTATCAACCGATTTCAAGACTTGAGGTAGGTAGTGTCCCTTTCTAATAAATGCATTTTCTTACCTCTGCAAGCGAAACTATCGCGACAGTTTGTGACACATATTTCTATAACAACTCTATGAGCGTAACTCTGCGATTATTTCTCTTGACGGTAGGTAGCCCTGAACTTGACGATATAGTAAAATTTGGAAGCTTTACAATATTCATTAATATGATTGAAGAATTATCAAAATCGATACAGAAATCATAACATGTTTAAGGTTCCCTTCAAAATAAACAAAAATACCTCACCTAATCAAAATTAATAACTTGAGTGTTAGACAATGCTACACCAATTTTTAAACAATATAAAATAAACATCAGTAATTGAAAAATTGCTACTTAATACTAAACAATAAATATTAACAAGGCATTTCACCTTAACGTTAAGTCTAGCGAGGAGGATGTATTTCGACGGATATGAAGTTAGACACTGAAAAGTCTTCTTCTTGAAGACTAATTAATTATTTATTAATTCAAATTACACAGTGCAGTCTCTTTTCATTACGATCGAAATAAAAAGGATGGCATCATTTTTAGTCCAGTCAAATCAGTTTAGTTTAGTTTTGGCAACATATGAATCGACACCAATTTAAATTTCATAAAAACTAAATTAAGTTAAGAGCACTTACAAAGACGCCGTCCAATTAAAATAACGGGGGATGACAGTGCTTGTAGTCAATTGAAATAACGGGGGATGACAGTGCTTGTAGTCAATTGAAATAACGGGGGATGACAGTGCTTGTAGTCAATTGAAATAACGGGGGATGACAGTGCTTGTAGTCAATTGAAATAACGGGGGATGACAGTGCTTGTAGTCAATTGAAATAACGGGGGATGACAGTGCTTGTAGTCAATTGAAATAACGGGGGATGACAGTGCTTGTAGTCAATTGAAATAACGGGGGATGACAGTGCTTGTAGTCAATTGAAATAACGGGGGATGACAGTGCTTGTAGTCAATTGAAATAACGGGGGATGACAGTGCTTGTAGTCAATTGAAATAACGGGGGATGACAGTGCTTGTAGTCAATTGAAATAACGGGGGATGACAGTGCTTGTAGTCAATTGAAATAACGGGGGATGACAGTGCTTGTAGTCAATTGAAATAACGGGGGATGACAGTGCTTGTAGTCAATTGAAATAACGGGGGATGACAGTGCTTGTAGTCAATTGAAATAACGGGGGATGACAGTGCTTGTAGTCAATTGAAATAACGGGGGATGACAGTGCTTGTAGTCAATTGAAATAAAGGGGGATGACAGTGCTTGTAGTCAATTGAAATAACGGGGGATGACAGTGCTTGTAGTCAATTGAAATAACGGGGGATGACAGTGCTTGTAGTCAGTTGAAATAACGGGGGATGACAGTGCTTGTAGTCAATTGAAATAACGGGGGATGACAGTGCTTGTAGTCAATTGAAATAACGGGGGATGACAGTGCTTGTTGTCAATTGAAATAACAGGGGATGACAGTGCTTGTAGTCAATTGAAATAACAGGGGATGAGAGTGCTTGTAGTCAAGTCACATTTTAGTAAAATTGTTTTTGTATGGACGCCAATGTCCTCCATTGCATAATTAAACACTGATTCTGTTTAGTGGAAACTAATCCACCAGACCTGATTAGAGTGGAATAGATTTAAGCAGTGGAAACTGATCCACCCGGGCTATGGATCAGAGTGGAAAGTGATCTATTAGTGGATCATCAGAGTAGAATGGAGCTTGACTCCATTTAGGTGCGCTTTGTGCCAATTTTCCTGAGTTGAGTACTGCAGCTAACTTCACACCGGCCAAGTAACACAGAACGTGTATCAGTCTCTAGTCCGCAAGCCCCAGATGGAAGTCCTTCTCGTGCCGACGGTGGGTCGCGCGATGGCACTGTGGACAACGTCAAATATTATTAAGAAAATAATTTACGAATACGTCTAATCGGTAGGTACTTGTAGTGGAAACGTTCAAAGATTATTTCTATCTCATGGGAACTGATTTTTGGGATAAAAAGTAGCCTTTCGCCAGTCCAGGTCTAGACCACATCTATGCAAAATATTATCCCGATGCATTCAGTAGTTTTGGCGCGAAGAAGCAACAAACATCCTTCTACCTATCCTTCCATCCAAACTTTCACATTTATTATACTAGTCCGCGGCTTAGAACTATATTCATGCAAAATTTCAGCCGAATTTGTTCAGTTGTTCTGGCGTGTGAAGTAACAAATTACTCTTTGTCCCATAAATCTGTTCCCACGCGATAGAAATAGCCTTTCAAAGTTTCCACAAAGGCCAGGCCGCGGACTGAAACTATACACTAGCCAAACTCGATGTAGAATGTTTGATAACAAACCACGACACTAAAAACTAAAACTCACTTGCTTGGAGTCGAGTTTCAGACAATATAGTAAGCAAAATTTATTGGAATTGCATCTCAAATCGACGAAATATTGAATTGTGTAAATGAAGCGGCAACAGAGTTATTTTAAGGTTAAGTAAGGGCGGTTTGTTTACAAATATTCTATATCGAGTTATGCTAGTGCCATGTGGCATAGTTAAGGAAAGTTTCTTTCATTACAATACAACTCCCCAGGAGGTGTTACCTGAACATGAATTGGTTGATGTTGACGGCGGGCAGCGCGGCGCGCAGGGCGGACAGCGACGCCGCTGCCAGCATGCCCCACACTTCCAGGTATTGCAGGGACGGCATGGTATTGAGTTGCCTGGAAGAGAAAGCACATATTTAATCCAATCCACGGTAGAGATCGCTCTTAAGCGATAAAACCGCCAATTGTCACATTTGTTGTAATTTTTATTTTGTTTCCTAATTGTTTCGTAGTGTGCAATAAAGAATTTTCTATCTATCTATATTTATTTATTTGTGTAACAAAAAGATGTTTAAGTAACAATTTGTAGTGACACAGTTTAGAATAAAGTACGCGGCGCAACCGCGTTTCGCGAAGTAAGCTTTTTCAGTAGCTAAGCCGAGTTTAACTAGTCACTCCTCAACCCTCTGCAGTATCATACATATCCAAAAATAAGGATTAAAGAATATCGTTAACATTAATTTTATGTACTCGTGTCTCGTATATTGAATAGACGCAGTAAAGTGAAAACAAACTCTTTTATTACAACCAACCCACAATAGTAAAGACAGTATATATAGTAAATACAAAAAATTGATTCTTAAACTAGAGCAAATGACGCTGAAGACAGCTTCCACTCACTTAGTAACAAAGATACATGTAAGAATTTTCCTTTTCTGTCACGGGATATAAACATAATGCTAGAGAACATTATATTTCATGGATCGAGCAAAGCGAGCCGCGGAAATTGGTTGTGGCGGTAATAGTGCAAAGGATAGCCAGCTTGTGCGAGGAAATACATAGGTTAACTATACTGCAGGTAGAGGAACGGCAGCAGTTTCCGCAGGTGTGTTATTCAACACCTCCACTGCGCTCACCACTCCGCCTGGCAAGCGTGTGATTATGGCAAATCCCTCATGTTTCGAATATCGAAGTGCTTTATTTCCTTTAGACCTTACAGTACTCTTGGACACGTCACAAAATTCAAATTACATAAGTAAAACTAGAAAATAAAGTGATCACTTTGATTTTTTGTTCACTTCAATCTTTCTACGGTAAAGTAAAGAAGCGAACAAGAAACCTTTACCTTGTTAGGTTGTTAGTTTTCGAGTTGGAGCAAAACTCGTCCCAAGTTTTTTTTATCCTTTAGATATTCTGATATTTTGTAGTAAGTCTTTTTACAAAGGATTTTTTTATTTTAAATCATTTATTTAGTGCATGTGGGTTTTGCCGAACATGGCATGTCACCCCCGTAATTCTAAATAACAATAGTGCTTAATACAACAAAAAACATATAATAAGTAACAGAACATATTTTGTTCTGTTGTTTGACAATTTGTTTGAATTTATTTATTGATAATTTTTTCAACTCACTTGGAGTTTTGTTGTAGAAGCGTATACATTATAGGAGAGGCACGGGCACGTTCAGTGGTGGTGGTATGTGTGCAGGTGAGGTATACGTACGCGAGCGAGGCCGCGGGTAGCAGGTAGGCTCTGCTGAGCGCGAGGTGCTCCAGGTGGCAGAGGTGCAGGAGCGCCTGCGGCGAGCGCGCGCCGATGCGGCCGCAGTCCGACAGGTCTAACTCGCAGAGCAGGGGGCAGCGCGCGCAGAGAGTTGATACCACTGGAACAAATATTCTTACAGGGTTAGTAAAAGATAAAAACTGTGGTTTACTTAGCGTTGTGGGGGACAGTGTCGACTGGGGTGTTAATATGTCCCCACTTGTGTGTTTCCTTATTTATTTAGCTAGCTAGAGGATAAAACAAGATCCGTCAAGTGCGAGTGTGACTCGCGCGCCGAGGGTTCCGAACGGTTGTCAAGTATAGCAATATGTACTATAGGTACTGGTTAGAGACTTTGCAAAGTCAAAGTCAAAAACTCTTTATTTCCATAAATACAATAAATGTACACTTAGAAAAGGTCAAATTCTTAATAATTAAACACTGACACAGAAATAAAGTGATATTTTTGATTTCAGTCGCTTCGGTATGTTGACTAAAGTAAAGAAGCGACGAAGAAACCTTTAGCCTGTTAGTTGTTATTTTTCGAGTTGGAGCAAATCCTAGATAATCTGATATTTTATAGTAGGCCTTTTTACACAAGAAGGTTTTGACAATTTGTTTGAAATTATTTACTGATAATTTTTGCAACTCACTAGGAGTTTTGTTGTAGAAGCGTATACATTGCCCTTTAAAAGATACATTGATTTTGTGTAGTCTAGTTGTGGGCACAGCGAGTTTATGTTTATTTCTTGTATTCAAATTATGTACATCGCTATTTTTAGGGAAGCGATTGATATTTCTATGAGTGTACAATAGGTTTTCATAAATATATTGACATGGTACTGTCATTATGTTTATTTCCTTGAATTTTTCACGTAGGCTTTCTCTGGGACCCATATTATAGATTGCACGAACAGCCCTCTTCTGCAGCACAAATACGGTGTTAATATCTGCAGCGTTCCCCCACAGCAGTATGCCATAAGACATAACACTATGGAAGTAGCTGAAATAAACTAGTCTAGAAGTATCAACGTCTGTAAGGTGACGGATTTTTTTGACTGCAATTTATTGAAAACGTAATAATTGAAGGTTCTTTTCAAACTTCGGAGTATAATAGTAAAATTTTCGAGTTTCTCAAAACGTTTCAAAAAGTATGAAACCTACAGCAATTACAAAAACTGGTTTGAGATGTACAAACGGATACCTTTCATTTAATGCCCCACTCGGTGAGGTTTACAAAAGGAAGAGCTCCCTCCTTTGAAAATGATTTCCTTTTTGTCAAATTTTCAAAAAGTGTTAATGTGTTCTACTTACAGACTTCTCTATATTTTTCCTGTAAAATATAGATCCATATCTACAAACGCTACATACATTTCAGATGGATCGCTCTGCAAACTGCGGAGATGGGTATTTTTTCAACTTTTTTCAAAATATTTCTAAAACCTACAGAAATTTCAAGAACTGTTTTGAGATAAACAAATTGATACCTTTCGTTGGATACCGCACTTGACATTGTAGGTTTCCTCAAATTTCGACATCACAATTTGTACTGAAAATGTTCATTTTTCATTAACTTTAATTTTTTTTTTTAATCTGTACGGGCGCATGAATTTCATTAAATTTCACGTTATTTGCTGCTGTAGTTGCAGAGATATTAAAGACGAAAAAAAGACCCTACAACATGCATGAACATGTTGGATATATGGAACACTAGCTGCGCCCCGCGGCTTCGCCCGCGTGGAAATTGATTGCTACCCCCTAGGGGTAGGTTTGTAAAAATAAAAAATACGGGATCATTATTTACTTTACCTCAAAAGTATAAATAAACTGTAATATAATAACTAATGATAAGATAACACAAGCGATTGCGAGATCTTTTGAGTTCTCATAGCGCGCATACATGGAGCGCCATCTAGCAGTGGGGCCTTTGAACTTCTTAGTGCAGATACTGCTGCTGCTGTCTCGGTAGTTCAAGTGACGATGGATAGATGTCGCCAGTGTGTCAGTTATTTTGTGACGACTTGGTATATATTTGTACACTAAAAGAATACTCACTGTCGTCAGTCATGAGCCGCGCCCCGCCGAGGTTCAGCCGCTGCAAACCTTGCGGGGCCTTCGTTACAACCATCTGGAAAAGAAACCAGAAACCTCATTTATTTCTGTCTGCTTACAAAACAAACTCATGACAGGTCAAATTTTAAACTAAATGTCAAATAAGAAATTTGTGCCCGTAATATGAAAACTTGCTCAGTCATAGACATATGCCTTACTTATTGGTACATATTATGTTTACTAATGCGCACTCTATAAAGCTTGTGATGCTGTCATGAGACGGACATTGGCGAAATTGCGACTATCCAGTCACAGAAGCCATCTGACAAGAAGAAGAAGATCTATGCTTGAGTGACGTTCATGTCATAGAAAAGCGTTACTCAAGCATGGATCGATGACTGAACGCTTTCATAATACGGGCCTTAGTCTAGCTAATACTGTGGGGGAGGGTCGCGGCGTAAGAATTGACCCCTACAACTCAGCCCGTGCATGTCGTAAGAATTGACTGTAGTGACACAGTTTAGCTTACAGTACGCGGCGCAAACGCGTTTCGGCAACTCAGCTTTTTCAGTTGCTAAGGCAAGTTTAACCCAGTCACTCCTCAACCCTCTGCCCGATCATACATATCCTTAACTAAGGATTATGGACTATCCACCTATCTTGTACTCGTGTCTCTATGTAGTGGATAGACTCAGTATAACGAATAAAAACTAAACTAACCTATTTTATTCCTCTGGTAGCTTCGGCTCTTACGACGTGCATGGGCTGACATGACGACATGCACGGGCTGGGTATTTGTGGGTTGGTTGAAATAGATAGATAGATTATAATCTATCTATGTATTTCAACCAACCCACAAATAGTTAGAGAATAGACAATAATAATATAAAAACCCCTACAACACAGCCCGTGCATGTCGTAAGAGCCGAAGCTACCAGAGGAAGGGCAGCAGCTTCCGTCTGTGCATTTTAAACACCTTCACTGCGATCACCACTCCGCCTGCCACGTGCTATGGTTATGGCAAACCCCTCTTGTTTACATGCCTCCCCAAACAAAGGGGATTTTGTTTTGCGTTCAGAAGTGGATGTACGAAAGCTGATAGGTAGACTAGCTATATCCAGAAACCACTAGCTGTAACAAACCTGTAAACTGTCCTCGGACAGGTTGCACCAGCTTATGTTCAGAGACTGTAGGCCGCTGCAGTGTGTCAAGATGTGTGTCAGGCCTTCCGGGGTGATTCCTTGCGCCATCGTCAAGTTCAGGGTTTCTAGGGAGGTGCATTTACCTGAAAGATATAACAACACAAACATTATAAATAGTGCGTCCATTTTATTAAGTAGTCTATGTCCGTCCCCGGGATACCATTTACCTCCCTGCCAAATTTCATTGAGATCTGTTCAGCCGTTTGGACGTGAAAAGATAACACACAGAGTTACTTTCGAATTTATAATATTAGTATGGATTCGGAAGTACGAGTAACTGTCTGTTACCTTTTCACGGCTAAACGGCTGAACGGATCACAATGAAATTTGGCAGGGAGGTAGACGGTATCTCGTCGGACGGGACGGACATAGGCTACTTTTTATCCCGGTAAAGTGCGTGCGAAGCCGCGGGCAATAGAGGTAATTATGTTATGGTTAAGAATCGGCTAAAGCAAACTATCTGCCCAAGTCTTCGCGCGCGTTTTACCTCGGTATAAAGTTTAAGTAGCTATGTGTTTTTTTCCCAGATCTTATGAATGATAAACATTTCGCATTATGCAGTGCCCCCACCTCTCCCTGTGAATGTTATGTATGAGTTTAAACTTAAAATAAAGTACCCGGCGGCTTTACCATAAATAGGAAGACGAACTAAAATAAACCACCAAGTGCGAGTCGACTCGCACACGAAGGGTTCCGTACCGTAAAAATCGGGCAACTTTTTCACAGAACATCAAATTTTCACTTGTTCACACACCCCTTTAAATTAAAACTTTATTATATTTCAGTATTTGTTGTTATTACAGATGAAATGTTACCTATTAGCTATTATACAAAGTTTCATTTGTCTACCTATTTTAGTTCAAGAGACAACCGAACTTGACAAACGAAGAACAAGAATTACCAAAAAATCACGTTTTTTGTATGGAAGCCCCCTTTTATTTGGATATTTGTTTTATTTTTATTATTTGCTTTTATAGCGGCGAGAGAAATACACATTCTCTGAAAATTTCGACAGTCTACTTTTACGGTTCATGAGATAAGAGGCCTCTGACAGACGGACGGACGGACAGCGGAGGCTTAGGATTCCGTTTTCCTCCTTCGGGTACGGAACCCTAAAAACATTCAGACATACAACCTACTCCACCAACCGCTCCAAAGTGCCAGGCTTGTATAACCCACTAAGAGGCGCACTCCACTCACCAATAGTCTGGCAGGCGGTATCGTCCACGTGTACGCTCTCCAGGCTGAGTTTCCGCAGCGCCGGACAGGCGGCCAGCAGACAGCTGAGCGTGGAAGCGGATATGGAAGACATGCTGAGGTCTAGGTACTGGATTCTAGAAGGTTCTAGCGGGGTCGTGGGGTGCCAGTCGCCTATCTGGAAACATGAAAAATGTTATGATTTGGAGTGAGTGTTTGGTAAATGGGTGGGCAATGCAGCCAGCGTCTTGGGGACGCTTCCGATTATTATTGATATGGATCAGTTGAGCTACTCCTCTAGGTGTTTGCAACAGTCTGCAGTAAGCTCAAATGTTTCATTACTTATACTTAACTATTATTTGATTTTTACCCGTCTACCAATGGAGGAGAGTTATGATATTGGCACCCTATGGATGTATGTCTACATGTATGTAGCCGATTTTATGTTCCTACGTAGAGCTGAAACTACATCTCCGATTTTAACAAATGACATATCGATTGATTCGTCTAAATACCCCGGTGGTTATAGTCTATGTGACGTCAGACGAAATTGGGGGGTCTGATAAGATAGCGGGGTCTAAATAAGGGTCGAGAATTTCAATGTTAGTAAATAGCGTCGCGCGACGCATCGGCCTTTGTTTGTACTTTTCAAAACTATTTCTTAAGTTCAAATTTCAATAAGGTTTCCAAATTCACAAGCAATCGGCAAAAACGTGGGAATAAAATATAAAATCCGACTACCTACGTAAAATTATTAAATAAGCGTCCGCCGGCAGCACCCTCCCCTCAGGCTACCTTAGAGTACAAGTATGAACAAAGACCTCCGTCTACCTTAGTATCAAAGAATATGCAGGGACAATAGTCTGTCCCAGGGCCCCTTTCGATGTAGTCTTGTTGCCTAGGTCTAGCCGCTTGCATAGTGTTTCCTTACCTCAGAGCTAGCTAGTCTCAATATAACTGGTTTCCTCGCTAGGATCCGTCCCAGGGCCTCTTTCGATATAGTCTTGTTGCCTAGGTCTAGCCGCTTGCATAGTGTTTCCTTACCTCAGAGCTAGCTAGTCTCAATATAACTGGTTTCCTCGCTAGGATCCGTCCCAGGGCCTCTTTCGATGTAGTCTTGTTGCCTAGGTCTAGCCGCTTGCATAGTGTTTCCTTACCTCAGAGCTAGCTAGTCTCAATATAACTGGTTTCCTCGCTAGGATCCGTCCCAGGGCCTCTTTCGATGTAGTCTTGTTGCCTAGGTCTAGCCGCTTGCATAGTGTTTCCTTACCTCAGAGCTAGCTAGTCTCAATATAACTGGTTTCCTCGCTAGGATCCGTCCCAGGGCCTCTTTCGATGTAGTCTTGTTGCCTAGGTCTAGCCGCTTGCATAGTGTTTCCTTACCTCAGAGCTAGCTAGTCTCAATATAACTGGTTTCCTCGCTAGGATCCGTCCCAGGGCCTCTTTCGATGTAGTCTTGTTGCCTAGGTCTAGCCGCTTGCATAGTGTTTCCTTACCTCAGAGCTAGCTAGTCTCAATATAACTGGTTTCCTCGCTAGGATCCGTCCCAGGGCCTCTTTCGATATAGTCTTGTTGCCTAGGTCTAGCCGCTTGCATAGTGTTTCCTTACCTCAGAGCTAGCTAGTCTCAATATAACTGGTTTCCTCGCTAGGATCCGTCCCAGGGCCTCTTTCGATGTAGTCTTGTTGCCTAGGTCTAGCCGCTTGCATAGTGTTTCCTTACCTCAGAGCTAGCTAGTCTCAATATAACTGGTTTCCTCGCTAGGATCCGTCCCAGGGCCTCTTTCGATGTAGTCTTGTTGCCTAGGTCTAGCCGCTTGCATAGTGTTTCCTTACCTCAGAGCTAGCTAGTCTCAATATAACTGGTTTCCTCGCTAGGATCCGTCCCAGGGCCTCTTTCGATATAGTCTTGTTGCCTAGGTCTAGCCGCTTGCATAGTGTTTCCTTACCTCAGAGCTAGCTAGTCTCAATATAACTGGTTTCCTCGCTAGGATCCGTCCCAGGGCCTCTTTCGATGTAGTCTTGTTGCCTAGGTCTAGCCGCTTGCATAGTGTTTCCTTACCTCAGAGCTAGCTAGTCTCAATATAACTGGTTTCCTCGCTAGGATCCGTCCCAGGGCCTCTTTCGATGTAGTCTTGTTGCCTAGGTCTAGCCGCTTGCATAGTGTTTCCTTACCTCAGAGCTAGCTAGTCTCAATATAACTGGTTTCCTCGCTAGGATCCGTCCCAGGGCCCCTTTCGATATAGTCTTGTTGCCTAGGTCTAGCCGCTGCCACAGCGTCTCGTCGCACGCTACGCGGTACCATCTGTAAGAAACGAGTATACATGTAAGTACTGAACATTTTCATACTGCATCATCTGGGCTCGAAGCAAGCGGAGCTTGTGTGAGTACAGGTGCCCAATTATGCTAACCAATCGTTTTACCATTACAATGGTATAGTCGCAGAATCGGCTTATTCGCGGCTGGAAGTACGGCGTAATGTAATAAAAAGTACCAGGCAACTATAACCAGCCAGGAGGTATCCCTTAACCATCTTCGTCCACCATCTAACATCATTGATCTACCAAAAGTACCAGGCAAGTATAAACCTGGTAGGAGACACTCACCGTTTACAGAGCAGCATGGCGGTAGCGAGGGTCCGCTTGGGCAGCCACCGGAACACTCCGAGCATCACCTCGTCTGACAGCGCGGCGAAGGCATCAGGCTCGGTGGGCTCCCAGGCTGGCTGACGACTCAGGATCTTCACTTCTTCTGCGCCCAGCGCTGAGGAAAATATTCAAGTTAATGTAGTGTAAAGGGATCTATCATGGATGTAACTTTAAGTTCTGCGCTCGTTAATACAATACCGGTACCACGCGGCACAAAAACTGCATTCAAATATTAGGTCCTTACATATGAAATTGGCGTTTTTCGTACTGGCCACTTTAATCACAAATTTCTCCTCTTTGGTAAGGAATTCCAAATTCAAATTTGTACAGCTATAGACTCATGTATTTGTGCTTCGATGATCGTCATTCATTTGTTTTTTTTCTTCTGTTTTTTTCTGTTTGCGTCACTCATTTTACAAAATGGAAAACTTAAAATATCGCATTATTTACGAGTACGAGTTCCGCCGTGGCACTAGTGCTGCGGAAACAACTCGAAGGGTGAATGATGTGTATGGCGGTCGTGTTGCAAAAGAAAACACAGTTCGTTTTTGGTTCCAACGTTTTCGTTCTGGAAATTTTGACCTGCAGAACAAGCCCCGTGGACGGCCTGAGACTCAAGTTGATAATGAAGAGTTGAAGGCTATTGTGGAAGCGGATCCATCGCAAACCACGTCCGAGTTAGCTGCAGGCTGCGATGTTAGTGATAAAACTGTTTTAATTCACTTGAAGCAAATTGGGAAGATTAAAAAGCTTGAAAGGTGGGTACCTCACGAATTGACTGAAGCAAACCGGCAAACGCGCGTCGACTGCTGCGTTACATTACTAAACCGGCACAATAATGAAGGTATTTTAAACCGAATCATTACCTGTGATGAAAAATGGGTTCTTTACGATAATCGGAAGCGCTCAGCGCAATGGTTGGATCCTGGCCAGCCAGCCAAATCCTGCCCCAAGCGAAAATTAACCCCAAAAAAGTTACTTGTAAGCGTTTGGTGGACTAGTGCCGGTATTGTTCATTACAGTTTTCTCAAATCTGGCCAGACTATTACGGCTGATGTCTATTGTCAGCAATTGCAAACCATGATGGAAAAGCTAGCGGCTAAACAACCTAGGCTGGTCAATCGCTCCACGCCACTGCTGCTTCACGACAACGCTAGACCACACACTGCGCAACAGACGGCTACTAAATTAGAAGAGCTTCAATTGGAAAGTCTAAGACATCCTCCGTACTCCCCGGACCTTGCTCCAACAGATTACCATTTTTTTCGAAATTTGGATAACTTCTTGCAAGGGAAAAAATTCAACTCCGATGGGGCAGTCCAAATCGCCTTCAAAGATTTTATTAATTCCCGTCCGACTGGTTTTTTTAGTAAAGGGATCAATGAACTACCTATAAGATGGCAAAAGTGCATAGAAAATAATGGTTCATACTTTGATTTAAATATATTATATTAAAAAATATTCGACTTTTTGTTCCTCCCATACAAAACGCCAATTTCATATGTAAGGACCTAATATTATAGTATATTTATATAAGGATTAAACTCGTTGTCTATAGATACATTTTACAGTGACAAAATGGCTTCCCACAAGCTTCAAACGAGTGGTCCGCGAGCTGTCTGTCATCTGATGCTGTCAATATGGAATTCATCTAAATGTTACGAGTTAAAGCCCATAATTGAATGCACATTTTTGTGCTGTGCTGCAGCGGTGCTTTCCAGGTGTACTACAAGCTTTAGCTACTATGCTTCTTGGCATTGAGTTTTACGAAGAATCCTTGGCTACCATTTGGTCCATCATAAGTACCTACAAAACCCCTTGCTGCTGCTATGCCAAGGCTTGTTCAGAGGTACGCAGTATTCGTTGCCCAGATCGTAAACGAAAATTTTCGCTTAGTTTCGCGCTGCCCGCCGACTATTTTGTATTCTTTCGCATACTTACTCAGCTTTCGCTGCCGCTTTGGTATCGAATACCGCGTTCCTCCGTACATGCCTTTAGATTTATCACAGTGAGGAGCGCTGAACAATGAAGTAAATTTAAAACTATACCTATGTATGCGAATTCATCAGTTTTGAGCAAAAATGGATTTTGCTCACTGTTTTAGAGCAGCATAGTCACCGATTTCTAGCGAAAGTGATGAAAACTCACGGTGTGAAAGTCAGTATTTTTTTTTTGGGTTTCAAAGTACCAGCAGATCATTAGTAAGCAGGAGGTACACACCGCTATAAGGCGGCCTGGCGTGAGACAGCGCAGGGACGTACTCGGCGCAGACTGACTGCCCCAAAGGAGTCTCTTCGTCGATGGCGGCATTTGTTATTAGGGTCACGTCTAGATTCGACTCTGTCAGGGGTTTCGCTGAAATAACAAATAAGGATATAAGCAAGAGATTTGGGAATTATTTCAACTTAAAACTATCATACAGGAGCTAACCTAACCTAACCTAACAGCGTCGAAGGATTTGTGATAGCAGTGAAGGCGTTAAAAATATACAGCAGGAAGCTGCTGCCCACCCTGTGTGTTTCCCTTAGTCGGTCTAAGAGATCCGAGATCCACGGGCTGAGTTAAGATGGGAACCTTAAAAGTTAAAACTACTAATAAACCGCCAAGTGCGAGTCGACTCGCACACGAAGGGTTCCGTGCCGTACCATCGTACAAATATTTATCAAAAAACTACATATTGTGTAGTTTCTATTACACCTTCACAAATCCGGCAACTTTTCAAAGAAAATAAAATTTTCACTAGTTCGGAGACCCCTTTATATTATCAACTTTGTTATATTTTTAGTATTTGTTGTTATTAAAGTTAAAGTGTTACTTATTCAAGAGCCTTGACAAACAATGAGCAAAAATAGCCAAAAACATCACATTTTTTATTATGTTATTTTTTTAATTGCAATAAAGTGTTCATTCATTCATTAATTTTTTTGTTAGGAAGCCCATTTATTTTGGATATTTATTTTATTTTTATAATTTGCTGTTATAGCGGCAAGAGAAATACACATTCTTTGCAATTTTAACTGTCTATCTCTTACGGTGCTTGAGATAGAGACCTCTGACAGACAGCGGACAGCGGAGGCTTAGTAATATGGTTCAGTTTTCACCCTTCGTACGGAACCCTAAAAACCGTGTGTTCTGTATGGTTGTTCCGAGGACACCAGTCTCATAAGATTGTTATGTTATGAAGTATCCATACATTTTGTTTGAACCAAATTTCATTTTAGATTTGCAAGCAAGCATGATTGGGAAAATGTTGTGTTCTATTATGAATGTGCTGACTGAGATGCTGTTTGCAGGTCATACAAAAATTGTAAAGTTCGACTTAACATTTTTTGTATGACCTGCAGTTTTGATGATTTTTATTGCATGTGTGACAAATTAGTGAATTAAAGCTGCAATTTTCCCTGATGATTCAAAACCTGATATAGCAATGGCTACTTTTTAACCGATTTCGAAAAAGAAGGAGTTTCTATGTTCGGCTGTATTTATGATTTTAGGGTGTCGAAGATCGGAGATCCGTTTCGAAACCCTTAGTCTCGCTTTTTTTGTCCTTTTTTCCGTCTGTAATATCTCAGCAACTACAGCAGCAAATAACTTGAAATTTAAAACAATAACACATTTCGTACGCCTGTACAGCTTAAAAGAAAAATAAATCAAAATAAATGAAAAATGGAAATGTAAATTTTCAGTACAAATTGTGATGTCGAAATTTTAAGAGACCTAGGTACTAGGTCAGGTGGGGTATCAAATGAGATGTATCAATTTGTACATTTCTAAACAGTTTATGAAATTCCTGTTGGTTACATACTCGAAAATTTTACTATTACCCTATACCTAAAGATTAGGAATACCTGATTTTTAGGTATTCGTTATATAGCAAAGTCTCTAACCGGCACCTTAAGTACATATTGGTAATACTTGACGAACGTTCAAAACCCTCGGCGCGCAAGTCACACTCGCACTTGACGGATCATGTTTTATGTATGTCCGTCGATTTCTCCGTCATGTATGGACCGATTTGCATGATTCTTTTGCAGCTGTATAGAGGACGATCCCGAGGTGGTCCTATAAACATTTGATTTCCGCGTTATTTGTATTTATCCCGCAAAAAATTAAAAACATTTTAAAACTAAGGGATTCAATGTCGGTTTATAGTTTTTTGAAAACAATCAAATTATCATGCAGATAAAACAGATCATTTCATGCGGCTGAAGACTGGCCGCTGTGAGGGCTAGTAGCGCCGCCATACATCTATGAACTTAGTATTAGCACATTGCAGTCAGGACATAACACGGCAAGAAGTCAAAGTCAAGAGTTTTTCTCTTTATTTCCATATATACAATAAATGAAAAGAAAAGGTCAAATTCTTAATAACTGAAATAAAGTGATATTTTTGATTTCAGTTGCTTCGGTATGTAGACTAAAGTAAAGAAGCGACGAGGAAACCTTTAGCCTGTTAGTTAGTTGTTATTTTTCGAGTTGGAGCAAATTCCGTCCCACGCTTTTTTATCCTCTAGATAATCTGATATTTTATAGTAGGCCTTTTTACACAGGAAGGTTTTGACAATTTGTTTGAATTAATTTACTGATAATTTTTGCAACTCATTAGGAGTTTTGTTGTAGAAGCGTATACATTGACCTTTAAAAGATGTAGCTACAACACTCCATTGCTTTAGCAGTGACCTCACCTTTGTCACAACTCCGTGGACTAGGTCGAGACGTCCCAGCTGTGGGACTGAGCACCTTGCGAGGGCTCTTGCAAGGAGACTGTGTGTTGGGGTGCGGGTTCACGTTCTCTCGGTTGTGTTTTCGTTTGTGAGTGCGGTAGTGGTGCTGGAAATATGTAATATATTTAATTTATATTAATATATCCTTTTATTTCCAAAACTGTTACAATAGATGAAAAGTTTCCTGATTTTTGTTGCCATTTCTGTGTTGCTTCTAGAAAATGTCCAATATGGCCCAAGTGTAAGTCTTATGTCTTATGTGGTCTTCCCATCTTCAGATTTCAGATTTTTATTGCATACATACATTAATACATTGTTGTAGCTTAGGTGACATTTAGCAACTTATATAAACATTATTAATATAGGTAGGTACATAATCTATTTATAGCTAGAAACTTAGTAGTTGGAAAATATAGGCAGAGTCAGCTACAAGAATCAATACAATTGTAATTTACTCAGGCAGCCAAATAGTTACAGCTTTTTTTATCTTGTCTGTGACCGCTCCCCCCTCCCTCCTGGCTTCCGATTTAAATAATAGGTAAGTTTTAATATTATGTTGTTGTATCAGCATTCATACTGCTGAACATGCTTTGTCCCTTTTAGTTATGATCTTATTCTAAACAAAAAGGGACAAAGCAAGGCAGCAATGTTTAATAAATGAAATGTGTAATAAATAAATAAATAAATAATGCTGGACAATCCACACAGCATCATCAAGCCCCAAAGTAAACAGAGCTTGTGTTATGGGTACTAGATGACTGATAAACTTAATACAATACAACATAGATAGATATTTTTTATTAGGTATATATAGAAAATACCCAGAACACCCGGAACAAATATTTGCAGATCATACAAACATTTGTCCCAAGGCGGGAATCGAACCCGCAACCTTCTGCGTCGCAGGCGGACCTTCGCCCGCCGCGCCACATCGGTCGTCGAAATGATTGCTTTGTGATTAGAGATGTGAATACACAAACAAAACAAGCTTCTACTCGCACTATTCAAGTAGCATATTTCCATAGCCAGAATAAAAACTAGCTCCCTGCCAAATCTCATTAAGTTCCATTCAGCCATTTTATATTGAAAAGATAACAAACAGACATACTTTCCCTTTTATAATATTAATATGGAAGTATAGATTAACTTCTTATCTCTAGCAACAGTCTGCAGTTAGCTCAATTATTTCAATTCTAAATAGGTACTAGTTCTAATTTGTTTCTATTACTTGATTGTTATTTTCTTAGTAACAAAGATGTGATCTTCTATTCCAACTTACTATGCTGTCATGATGTGCCTCTGAATCATCAGGTTCCAGTAAGCTGACACCCATTTCTTGGAGAACCTGCGGGTATACAGTTTGACCATAAGAACATGATGATAAATGTTATAAAGGCTATTGGATTTCCATCCATTGTTGGCAATAGGTAAGTACAGTGGCAAAAAGCTTGAGAAAATTAATGATAGGTAGGATATGCTTTGCTCTTATTTTTTTCTCATGTATACCTTATACACTAGCCAAAGTCGATGTAGAATGCCTACGTAACTATCCTTGAAGAAACAAGGGAAAATAAGTCTTGCACTATTCACTAGCGGCTGGTATGTGTAGTGTACACGTCGTGGCCAACGGACGCGAACTAGCTTTGAGTCAATGTTTACAACGATCATTTCGACTAAATTAAATCAAAGCACACTTATTTGAGATCAAAGCGGTCCTTAATTCTCATAACAGTAAAAAATGAAGCCCTGGACTCAATTATTTAGCTGTATTTCACATTCTAACCAAAAATATGAGGGAAAAAATAGCGGGAACTAAAATGTCACTCACCTCATGATCGGTTTTCCGGTCCATCAGGCTCCAGCTTTTTCTACAGGAATTATCCAAACGCATTCGTTTCCTGCGAAAAACAAGATCTGTCTCTAATATTTTACACAAAACCAGCTAAAAATAAATCACAGCTAAAATGCACTTTGGCGCCTTTTGACTTTCCCGCTAGGCGATCAGCTGTCACTTGACAACACGGACAGGTGGAGTTTTCTATGAAATATGCTATTTACCGTGGGGTATCTACATCGTCTCGATTTTTGGGAGAAGACGATTCTACTTCCGAGTGTTTTACGTTCATAGCGCACTTTATAATTGATAATTTCAGACGCGATCAACGAACTCTACGTGTCATCAACCAGCCGAGCGGACTCGACTCTTCCAGTTTCCACCAGTGCTGCCAGTTATGTCGAGTCAAAAGTAACCAAACCAGGATCAAAAAGAAACCTTGTAGCGTAAAAAGTAAGCTCGCTTAATTTTCTTTTCCGAAATTAAAGTCATTGGCGGCATAGCGCGGGTTGGTACCGAAACTTTTTTCTACCAAACATTCCCTCCCACCTCAAAACTGAAACAAAAATTCTGAAACTCCTTGGGGGTTGACCATGCCGTCGCCCGGCCCTCTTCTCCTTAGAAGTATACCTTATTTATTACTACGTAACGGTAAAACCAGCGAGCCAAGATTTTTTTTAAATTTTTTGGTGGATTTGCTGGAAAGTAAGCAAGAGCTCCTCCATGACAAAAGAAACGAAAGCGAGCCTTTTAAAAACTGACAAAATAAATAACATCAGGTAATCTTCTGACTATTGGTACAACGGGTACCCACGATACGGGCCAGGAGCCTAGTGTGGGGCCGCCGTAGCCAATCAAATAGACATACACACTTATTATAGTTAGCTCTTTAGTTTGTAAATTTTTGATATGTATGCCTAATTGTTAATTTTTGTAGTCAATAAATAATTTTGTATTTGTATTGTGTTGTAGGTAATTTTCAAAATGTGGGTATAAAAACAAAGACAAAGAAAATAGGACAACGGTGAGTGGCGAATATTATTGAGTTTTTCTGCCTTAGACAGAAAAGTCAAGGTTTGTGACTTATACCGGTTATGGTTAGGTTAAAAAGTTAAGACAAAATAAATAACGGCAAGTCGAGCGAGTTCAGATAATTTGTGAAAGTTAAGAATATTTACCTATTAAGAAATAACAACGAGTGTAGCGAGCCGCCGTTATTATCGAAATAGGTAGGACAGTCATAACAACGCTAAAGAAGCTAGCGG
This sequence comes from Eupithecia inturbata, assembly GCA_963662085.1. Lineage (NCBI taxonomy): Eukaryota > Metazoa > Arthropoda > Insecta > Lepidoptera > Geometridae > Eupithecia > Eupithecia inturbata. Next base: position 534,769 of record OY759204.1, read on the forward strand.
TGCGGACGTACGCAGCGCTAGCTTCTTATGCTTTGCGCCTTTTTAACGAGTTAACTAACCTCGTTGAAAAGGCGCCTACAAACTTTGTTTTGGCACCCATTGCCACATGGTGCCTAGAGCGACCGTTCCACTCGCCCTAGAGCCAGTGAATAAGCAAGCGAATAATTTTGAGACTTTTCAGTGCTGTGCAATAAGGCAATAACATACGAAAGCAAAAAAAAAAGCAAGCGGATCGAGCCTCGACAGCTTTTGAGTGGCTATCGGTGGGTTGTCCTCGCCTATCACGCCCAGTTGCGCAACCTGTAAGTCTCTCAGAAGGCGTCACAGAGGCAAATTTTTCGCTCGAAATTGTTTTTCTCTTGAATCTAAAATTCGCATTTTGCCCTCCTTGACATCTAACACCTAGCGACCGCTACCGTCGTTCTACCTGGCCCGATGAGCGCTGATACAGTGTAGCAATTAGGGGGTGCATTTCGAAACTTCGAAGTTTCGTAATTTCGAAATTCGTAGCCTTTTTTGACCATTTTTCAAGTTCGAACTTGCTTGCCGCAAATTCGAAGTTTCGAATTTTAAAGAATGAAATGTGAGCTCTGATTGGTTTACTACGCTCGGTTAGCGATAATGGTGACGCGGCGCGGGGCGGCGGCAAATCTTTTATCTATCAAAGAGAAACTCAATTTAGCTCTTAATAAGGCAAGTAATCCTAAGGAAGTTAACGCCCTTAAGAGCAATGAACTTCAGGATCTAGTTCGTATTGAAATGGCGGTTTACGAAAATGGAGGTAAGCGTGGGGACAACTTGACAAAAATATACCAACACCTCATATCAATACCGCCGACCAGTGTTGAGCTTTCTCAGCAGCTGGTTACATTTGTAACCGCCTGAGGAGCTCTCTCAGCGGCAAAATGCTGGATGCCCTAACTTTTTTAAGGGCTTATTATCAACTAAAGTAAAATGTTACTTAAAAGTAATATACATAATTATAAATGATGATACATGCATATAAAAATAATCATAAATACAGAGTACCTATTATTTGATATTGTATTGTAGTCATTTAATTCAGATATAAAATCCATAGCATCACATGAGAATTAAAATTAAAATAAACATTATATTAGTTATATTAAAAATTATTATTACAGTTTTTTATTAACTCCCATACACAGATCATAAAAAGTAAAATGTGGTAGGTAGACTAAGTATTTTCATGTTTTGGATTGTGTTGTAAATCATTTTGCCGACTCGTAACTCTATCTGTATAGAGACTCGCAGGTCTCAAGAATAAAAGTTATATTTTCTGTCTGAATTTCGAACTTTCGAAATTGAGCTTCCGAATTTCGTAAGCCAGTTTCGAAATTGAAATATGTATATAGAAACTGCACCCCCTTTTTTGTAGAAATTATCAGAGCTAAATCAAAAGCGAATACGGGAACAACGGAGTGAACTAGCGAAAAGTTTTGAGACTTTTCAGTGCGGGGCGGCGGCGGTTTGACGGAAAATTTTACGAAGTCAGAAACAACTAAATTAACAACGACTAGTGGAGCAAACCGCAAAATTTTTGAGACTTTGGCGATCGGTGTTGTATGCACCGTCGTTGTTGCCTACTACACCCAGTTGCGCAGCCCGCGTCTCTCTCAGAAGTCACCACAGGAACCAAATAAAGTATTACTTTTCTCTAAATAGATTGTTGGAATCAGTAATTCGTGTTATAACGAGTGTCGTTAGGTACCATCTGGCACCTAGCAAAAGCAATCGCTCCGCTCGCTTTACCCTAGGACCGGTGTTTATAGGCGGTAAACCTCAAGATGCGGCAATCGTACACGTACACGTGCCTATGAAATCTCGTGAGCCTGGCAATATAAATTTTAAAACATATCTCCTAATGCAAAATGATTATTGGCGTCATTTCAAACAAATCAAAACAGATGCCATGCATTCGCCACCGGCGGCGGCGGTCTATGAGCCTATATGTCCGTTTCGTGTATTTTGCAAATTATGTAAAATCACCTTTATTATTATGTAGGTAACCTTTTGAGTCGTGTAACATAGAAGTAACCTTGCTTAGCTTAAAATCACCAAAAAGGTTACAAAAGTAACTTTCTGGCAACGCTCTACTCTGTGTTTCTGTGTCTTCTCTGTATTTTGCTTCGATCAGTATTTTGTGTCAAGAGCGGAACGACCCGCCTCCCGAGCGACCACGGATGACCTCCGGACGACGGACGAACGAGCGAGTGAGAGAGAAGAGAAAAGAGAAAGCAGCTGCTTCTTCGCAAAATCATCTAGATTTCTATGCTAAAATCTGACAGATTTGTGCTACCAGCTTCATCTAGCTAAATTATTTGCTTCAAGCTTTATCGACGACGACGAACGAAACGACCTAAACGTATGAAATTTCATTCATACATAATTTTTAGCATAAGGAACGTATCACGCTGGTGTAATTTAATTATAGGCATGAAAAATCATTTGCCTGTGAAATATATCACATGTAAAATCATTGTGATTTTTTTAACATCATTAAATGATAATGATTTAAAAGTAGAAATTAGTTCCATGCCTACAACAGACCACATATTAGTTCTAGGTAATGATTTCATTATCTTCATCATCAGCTTAAACATGTTAGGCCTCCCCTAATGAGCGCCTTAATGTCCTGTCTTCAGTTTGCCGCACCCATCAGTCGTCATCCCATTTGGCCACAGGACGTCCTACACCCTCTTTGCCGGGTCGCGGTCTACATGCAAGAACGCATTTACCCCAGCAGCTGTTAGCTCGAGAGATTGGCATGGACCCTTGTATAGGTGATGCGAGTTTTCGAAGATTCCTTTGTTTGGTAAACTTCCTAAAAACAACGTTGACGATCGACAGTGTTGACGATTACATTAAATTTTAAGTTTTGACCTGAATTTTATATCGATCAACAGACAATTTATTAATATTTGCGTTCATTTAATTTAATTATTTCAATAATATCTTTCTAATTTCATGTTAAATTAGAAAGATGCTATTGTTGTTAATGTTTCATGATTTTAATGTCTATAATTTTGATAACTAGATAACGAATTATTAATGCTACTTAATATTTAATTTACGTGCCTGTATTCGGTCGAGATATGCAGCTCTATTGTCTTATTCCACCAATGTTCTAATGACCATGTCATGTGCTTATAAATATTACTCAGTTTTAGTATTAATACTTTTATGATATTACTGAATAGGTATATTGTGATAGCGCCGATCGAAACAGGGTTTGTAGTAAAAATACTTTGTTTCAATCGGCGCTGTTAATTTTTATCCTTACATGTTTATCCACATCATTAATTGTAAGATTGATAATAGTTGGCTTTCTTTTGGTATTAGTTAACATGTATACGTTGAATGTAAACTGATACATTCAACAATCGTACGATATGTTGGCAGCATATTTTTGCACTCAGAGACATTGCCTTTGTTAAGGTGAACTTTGGTGTTGCTATTTTGAAAAGGTACTAAGAAGCTTTCTATCTAATTCAAGTTTTTAACGGGAAAAATTTTCGATCTACAATGAAAATAATTAATTCTTGATTCTAATAAATGCGTTTCATAATAATTTGGAAAAGCAGCGTACTATTACGTTTATTTCGATATCTCATTGCTGAAACTATATTTGAAGAAATTATTACTTTAATAAGTACCTATTTAACCCTGGGTCCGTGGGGTACCGAGGCTCTCCGGGTTTTTAAAAAGTTATCTGAGCGTCTGGTCGACGCGACGCGTGACCGCGTCGTGATGCGTAGCGGGCGGAAATCTGGCGCAGCGCATCAGCATTGCCTTACAGCGCGGGGCAATGCAGTCAGCGTCTTGGGGACGCTTCCGACTGGTGATATGGATCAGTTGAGCTACCTGTAGATTGTTTGCAACAGTCTGCAGTTAGCTTCAACGTTTCAATTGTATATTATACCAGTTCTAATTTGTTTTTATTATTGAATTGTAATTTTCTTTGTCAGTAAAGAGATTTAATTAAAACTGTATATGTCTGATAGAGTTATGCTGTTGAAACACACTATTTTATACAAAAGATCTTTTTTGTACAACAATTAACAATAAACGTTTAACTGATTCTGATTCAAGCCATTTTTATTATACCTACAACACTCAATATTCCATAAAGTTTCCAATATAATTTTGCTAGCAACATTCATTTCTTTATTTACGTAGCTTTTGTGCCAATCACAAGCTTATAATCAAAACGTTTAGTGCCGTGATTGGTTTACCCGTTCGAAAAATAATCCAATCAAATTCACCGACCCGCGCGCCACCTGCATTTGTGGCAGAAAAGAAAATCAAAACTGCGCAAAAAACAAAGAAACGAAAACTCGTCGTGAGTCAGGGGACTGGTTGTTTTCAATCGGAATTTGTTGAAAATATACGCAAATTCATATCGCGAGTGAAATACTAAACGTGAATTGGTTTTAGTGTCGAGTGCTTCAACTATCAAGATGACAACTCGAAAACTGAACACCGTGGAAGACCTCAGTGGTAAGTAAACAATGCATGCATTCAAAACAAAAACATTGCTGATGAAACTCGATCTACCAGTTTTCTCAAGGCTTCGAAATGTGCGCAGTAAAATGTTACACATCTGTTAATGAATTTTACATTTTCCCCATGGCGTGATTGCATCCTAAAATTTGAATAAATTGCGCGTATGGGTCAACCAACGCACGCTAATAAAGCCGAGGCCTACGTGATTTTTTCCAATAAACCGACTAAATTTCGGAACGCGCTGATCTAAAGACAAAGTTCTTTTCCGTTGTGCTTCTGAATTGAATCGCGTTGGACATGTAGAGGCGAACCTCTTCAGTTCTTCTGCCAGCCTGGTACTTGGCCGATCGATTGGCGGACATTTTTGTTTACTTTCTTTGTTTGTAAATAATGGTGGTTAGTTCCTTTTTCGACTTGCTGTAGCTGTTTTCTGTCTTGATAGTATCTTGAAGTTATGTCGCCCTTGTACTTGGATGAGCATAATACAGGAACTTGACTGAATTCTACATCAAAGTAGAATTTGGATCTCAAATCACTTTATATCCAATCACAGTGACTATCCATGCCTATTTCTGACTTTTTATTTGCAAGAACATGAAAAATTGATTGCTATCAATATCAACCAAGGCCAATTAATACGCTGATAACACTATTAATGCCTGTTTTCTGTGTTTTATGTACACTTGTAAACTTTCACACATCATTATCTAGCTCCAAAGTAAGCAGAGCTTAAGTTATAGGAACTTAACATCACTTCTAAATACGAGGCAGATGCTGGATGCGGCGAAACTGGCTTATCTGACTACTGATACTCTGGCCAAACTCTACATACAATGTTTGTAAACATTGCCCCCATACTTAAGCTAAAAATCACTTTCTTGTTGTTTATTTTGAGACAGAATTTGCAATACTTGTCAATTTGCTGTCAAACTGTCCTAGAATGCCTAACGCTGATAATAATTTTCAAACACCAAGCCAAAAAGATAATTTCGGAAAGTTGTGTTTTTTATTGAGAATGGCTGGAGTATACCAATTACCATTATGAGTATTAGTAGTGCCTACCAATCTTTGCAAGTAGAAAATTGGTCTAATCTTAATCAAAATTGTACCAGCAGGACCCCAAAGAGTGGATGCACCCACTGGTTTAAAAATAGCATGTGTGGTTCAGACTACAATAAAGGTATTAGACCCAATTGGGACTTCATTTTAGCAACTCAGGATTGGGATTGTATTGACCGTTTCAATTTGCAACATTGCTTCACTAGGTATGGTATAGATAGATTGTTGATTAGTGATTACTCAAGTTACTAGTGATCGGAAACTCGGGCGCTTTTTTACCTAAATGAAAATACATAACATGGCGCCAACTCAACTACTCAAGGACCTTGATCAAGTGGGAAAAAAAAAATTCGGGATATTACTATTTTCTGGGTTTTACAAGTAACAGATACTAAGTTTTGCGCACATTGTAAGAATTAAAGAATTTATTCATAGCCACACACACACATGTTATATAAAAAATAAGGGAAATACAAAAGAAAAAACAGGTACGTAATAAACAAAAACATAGGCCTATGGATTAAGCTATTTACTATAAACCCATGAAACAAACTTTTAATCAATTAGTGATTTAAAGTTTATTGTTTATTCACGCGTGGCCTGAACCTTGTAAATCAATTATGAACTTGACTAACTAATTGATTTCAATCATTATTTCAGCCAGTTTGTATTGTACCCACTGTTTCGTATGAACAGGCCGTAGGCCTCCCATTCCCTAGCCAGTGATGACCAGTGTCCTAACCATGGGTGCCCATCTGTGATGTGATGAACCATGCTGTCATCTAAAAAAACTTTGTTCTAGAACCCAATATATTTTGTGTAAACGCAGACTAATAAAATATTTCAGGATTTTACGACTACTGGCATCATCGAAGCCAATTGCAATTGCCAATTGCGAAGAAGTGAGCAACAAATTTTTTTTGTGACATCTTTTGTTTATCATTTTTTTGGTCTCCCGTACATTTCCGAACTCGAATTTATTTATTTACTTCTACAATGTACAACTATTTTTACAGGAAACCTAATGCAATAGTGTACCTTATTTATTACTATAATATTATTACTAACATTCAGAATTCATTAAACATTATAACAATTAAATCGAATCTAATTTGAATATTTTTCTCTGCGCGTGTGTAATTATGCGTTGCCTAAGTATTTGTTTTTAGTGGTTACCTTGCTCTTACCATGTGTTGTTATTGTTATCAGTTTGTGTTAAGTTTTAATACATAAATGTCATTGTTTACATAAAAAGTTGGATGATTCTGATTGATTCATGTTCATTATTAAAGTTTTCTTTCTTAATATTCTTATATCGTAAACTTTCGTCAAACAATTTAAGTGCCTACTTAGAAATATTTATCATATACGGAAGAGATAGTGTTTTCTTTCTGATAGGAAGGAACTTATCTCGGTTTTGGGGGTCGAATCTATTAATTATAATCGATTAATTATATGTATGTTGGTTGTACCACTTGTATCAAAATTATTTGCGCAAAATGATTATGAGGGCAAGGCCCTCATAATCATTTTGCGCTTTCGATACGCTGTTAATATCGATATACTTCGTGTGTTCATAAGTTTTGAGACGAACTTATTTAATTAATTTAAAAAGAAAGTAATATATGCAACCTTTTTTAAACTTTTAAAATTTTAAATTTCGTATGTTTTGAATCAGAAAAAATATACATTTGAATATTTGTTTCATTCTCCGTGAAAATTGGGCCAACAAAAGATTTGCGTGCGACTGTAATTTCACTGTTTCAAGCAGGAAAAAAACCAATGCAAGTTTTTAGTGAAATCCAAAGTTTGGGATGTAGTCGGAACTTTGTGTATTATACCATAAAGAGGTACAAGGAGACCGGCTCTTTAGAAGACCGTGGAAGATGTGGCCGCCCGCGGTCTGTAAGGACGCCCGCCAACATCAAAGTAATCAGAGAGCGAATTCGTCGCAACCCTTGCCGGACTCAAAAGAAATTAGCTCTGCAGACCAACATTTCGCGAATATCGGTGAACAGGATACTTAAATATGATCTTAAACTAAAGGCCTACAGTCGAAGGAAAGTGCATTATTTAAACGAGCGTCTTCGTAAATTGCGACTGGAACGATGTCGGAACCTATTGAGGAGACACGATCCAAAAAATATCCTGTTTACCGATGAAAAGATCTTCACGGTGGAAGAAAAGTTTAACCGGCAGAACAATAAGGTTTACGCCAGAAGTTCAAAGGACGTCCAGCCATCTGTACGCGATGTCCAGCGCACTCATCATCCAGCAAGTGTGATGGTTTGGTGGGGTGTTTCCTACGAGGGGGTCACTTCGCTTCATTTTTGCCAGCAAGGCGTCAAGGTGAAGGCACAAAATTACCAAACCGACATATTGGAAGCGGTGGTTAAACCATTAAATGATACGCTATTCGCTGGAAAATACTGGGTTTTCCAACAGGACTCTGCTCCCTCCCATAAAGCTAAGACTACCCAACGTTGGCTGGAGGCCAATTTGCCAGGCTTCATTCGGAGCGAAGATTGGCCCTCGTCAAGCCCTGACTTGAATCCTTTGGATTATTCTTTATGGACGGAATTGGAGCTGAGGGCATGCAGAAAGTCTCACCCAAACCTGGATTCTCTCAAGCGAGCCCTTATTAAATAATCGAAACGGATTCCCATTGAAAAGATTCGTGCCGCCATAGATGAATGGCGCACGCGTTTGAAGGCCTGCATTGAATGCAAAGGCGGCCATTTTGAATGATTTATTTTTAAATACAGATCTAGATGTCAGTAGTTTTAATTTTAATATCCAATAAATGAATACTCAACTTAGCTCCAAAAATATTTTAGTTTTACTGTGTCTCAAGACTTATGAACACACGAGGTAATATAAAATAGTTGATAAGGTTTAGGGTGATTGTCACGGGTTGGCGCGAGATTCAAATTTTTTTGTGGTTTTCATTTGTTGTTGCTTTCTATAAGGAATAAAACTAACGGAAAATTAATTTGCCGCAAATCGTATAACCATTTTCTATTAACTTATGAAAAAACGAACTTCGGTTCACTGGTATTTTGAGAGTATTTGGGAAAATAGGAAATTTTGGGCTAAAAATTAACGTTTTCCCAAATGCTCCCAAAATACAATTGAATCTAAGTTGGCTTTAAATTAATTTTCCGTAGTTTTATTCCTATACCTTGTAGAACGCAGAAATAAATTAATAACCGGGAAACAATTTGAATCTCGCGCCAACCCGTGACGATCAACATTATGAGATGATACGATTGCACCAAATCTTTTAAAATTCTTATCATACTTCAGAAGTCTTAAAATTACTGGCTATGTAACAAAGAAAATTACAGTCAAATAATTTAAATTAATTGGAACAAATTAATTTAATTGCAGACTGTTGCGAACAATCTACAGTAGCTCAACTGATCCATATCAATACCAGTCGGAAGCGTCCCTAAGACGCTGGCTGCATTGCCCCGCTGTATGGCAATGCTGGTGCACTGCGCCAGATACCCACCAGCGTTCGGGTCACGCGTCGCGTCGCTTCGACCAGACGCTCAGTTAACTTTTTAAAAAATCGGATAGCCTCGGTACCCCACGGACCTAGGGTCTCGACCCCAAAGTAGACTGTCGAGACCTGCATATTTGCGCCTCTTGAGACCCTCGGCCAAATCTGCCGCCGCACCAGCCCTTCAAAAATTATAAGGCGTCTCCCCAGCAGCCTAAGTATATTCAGCATTGACAGCAGATGACTGAAAAATATAATTAGGTACTGCAACGGTTTCGTTTCACGTTTCGGTCGACACGTCCGTTTTGTGGCCTTGAATTGGATATTCAGTTGCTAAAAACTGGAAATCTAATCTTCTTTCTGCATATTAGGTTTCATATCTCGAGAAGAGATATGAAATATTGCAGTGTAAAATTAAAATCAAAAGTGAAAATTAAAATGAAAATGTTTTTTGGGACAACATAAGTTTGGCGTGTTTTAAAAAATGATAAACCGTCTTCAAATTCCGGTTTATAGATAATATTCATCTACCTCTATGTCTCGGACGAACGAAATCACCCCTCCCTTACTTTCCCTGACCGAAGGTCTATGTTCACGTGCAAAAAGTTTAGTTAAACACTGGCGACATCTAGTTATAATTCGAGTCTAATTTAGTTTGATGACACATGGATGATGAAACTGTTGACGCACGTTGCCATGGAAACCATTAATTAGGTGGTAGTGAAATTATCATATTCTGAAGAATTTTTCAAACCTACGTTTTAGGGCGCACATAGCAATTCCTTGAGAATCGAACTTATAGGGGACCACCTCAAAATCAATTTTTATACAACATCGAAACAATCATCAAAATCTATTATTATTTGGCGCAGATATCACTAAAACTTTTGTAGCTAGTTGTTGAATGGTTATAGATAAGCACTATACATGTCTTGATTCTAGGGCATGCAAATGTACATTATACTTCAGTAGGAGAGTCTAGTTACAGACATAAACAAACAAATTAAATGACACATTTACACATTGAGAAAATTAAATTACAAACACATTAAAGATTAATCTAGTTAAATAATAATTAATTGATTAATAGATAGATAGATAAGGTTTTTATTTACGACTTCAGACACACACACACATACATATCAGACTACAGCAATTATACAGGATGCTAGTAAAAGAAACAATAATAATAATACAGTTGGCTAAGTAATAAATACTAACAATAACATAATTAAAGTGTAAGTAAAATGTATGTGTGTGTTGCAGTACGCCGAAAGACAATAATACATGAAATTAATACTCATTTAGTCGGTTTATGTTTAGTTTATGAAGAAGTTGTAATAGATTTTGTAATTTATATTTGTGTATAATCAAAACATTACGTCTAGGTTACAGGTATGATACAATACAATACAATACAATACAATAGAGGAGTCAACATTATAAATCACAAGTAAAAAATTTCAATATAAATGTCAATAAGCAAAAATAAAATGATTCAATACAATTAAAAGTGGTAGGTATGATTATTGCGTTGTTCTGCATTTTACCTTACGGATATACTGAGGCGTCTAAATCACATTGTTTTTGGAATCTGACTATTCAATGCAATAAAATAGTATTATTTTAGTTGTTTTTAGGGTTCCGTACTCGAAGGGTGAAAACGGAACCCTATTACTAAGCCTTCGCTGTCCGTCCGTCTGTCACGTGGCTATATCACATTAAACGTAAGAGGTAGACAGTTGAATTTTTTCAGCTAATGTGTATTTCTCTTGCCGCTGTAACACAAAATAATAAAAATAAAATAAATATCAAAATTAAAGAGGGCTCCCATACAACAATCGTGTTTTTTTTGGCTTGTTTTGCTCTTAATTTGTCAAGGCTGTATCTCTTGAACTACAATAGGTAGACACATCAAACTTTCTATAATTAAGTAACACTTCAACTGTAAAAAAACCAATTACTAAAAATAAAATAAAGCTGACAATTTAAAGGGGTCTCCGAACAAGTGAATATTTGATGACCTTTGAAAAAGTTGCCTGATTTTTATGTAAAAACACAAAAAAAATGTGTAAAACAGCCTGAGTTACTGTTATAAACAATAATTTTAATACTATTTATAATACTTTAAAATGGAAAAATCATCTATGCAAAACATCTTCTTTACATATGTATGTACTTGTCGGCTCGATAAAAATCGAAACTTTCGTAAGTTCCCATAGATAATTTCAAACAATAAGTTTTCTCCGGCGGCGGCGACGGTAATCGAACCTGCTTCTTCTCAGGCAGACCCTATATTGAAACTATACCAATACGTCGCAATAGGTCTTATGATTGCAGCTTTTATTGTATTGTAACATGTCAAGTAACGAGTTCGTTGATCTCTTATCACCTCTGTTATCGAAACGCTGTCTGGCGCCTTAACGTTTATTTTATTATTTTGTTTGACATATCATTCGATGGGATGTTGATAAACTTTGTTTATATACCCTTAGTTCCGATCTCGACCCTTATTAAAAGTACAATCGCAGCAAATACGTGGAGATCTATGATTCATACATAACTATATTCGAAAAAGCCGATGCTATTGCTATCTATTTAGCATTATCAGCCTATGTTAGTCCAATGCTGGAGGTAGGCCTCCACTAATGAGCGTCTTAGCGCCCTGTCTTCAGCTTGTCGCACCCAGCATCTACCTGCACTCTTTTGCATCACGTCTTCCCACGTTGCCGGAGGGCGTCCTACACTACGTTTAGAATTTATCGCTGACTGTACAAAGACCTTGCTAGTGTGAAAAATATTGAGCAAATGTATGCGAGTGTGTGGGCCGCCTAAGTTAATGCTAACTCCTTGAAAGGTTGCGATCCCTTGGTACTTGACTCGCGAAAATAGCCTTTACGAGTTTACGCCGTATTTCAGAGGCGAACAAAAGGCAAAGCGTTTTCTTTGTGTTTGTATACCTCTTTGCGAGTCGTGATCGCCTGGTAGCAGTGTCGCGAATGTGGCCTTTATGTGCTTTGTTTCGATCTCTATAAATAACTGTTTGTGTGCCCCGGTGTCTCTCACACGGTATTAAGTAACGAATGCAATATATAGTACACTAGCCAAACTCGATGCCCATTAACTTAAAATTCACTCTGCCGCGTCCTTTTTATACGCAATTTACATTACTCTTGTCGATTTGATGATCTTCCTACAATATATATTTGTTACATCAATCATGTTTTGTTATATCTGAAACTCGACGCCAACCAAGTGAGTTTTAGTTTTTGTGTCGTGGTTTGTTTACAATCATTCTACATAGAGTTTGGCTAGTGTATACACTGCCGGCCAAAAGTTTGAGACCACCTACATCAAAGTAGGAAAATGAAATAAAACTCAAAATACAAAGAAAGAGGTTTAATGATGAATTAAAATACTTATTTCCTAATACACATACATTATGAAGAAAACAAAAAAATCAAGAAAAATCAACCATTTACTTTAAAAATGTCGCTCATATTTTATACAGATTTTTCGTCGAAAAACCCTCCCTTGCATTTTATTACTACTTTCACTATTCTTGGCATACGAGCAATCAATTTGTCGATTGTATCTTGTGATATATTGTTCCAGCTTTCTTGTAAAGCCTTCCACATGTCTTCTTGCGAAGTGGGACAACAACTGCGCACATTTCTATCAAGCTCTTCCCACAAAAGCTCAATCGGGTTGAGATCCGGACTCTGAGGGGGCCACACCATGTTTTTTAAAACCCCTTCTGTTTCTTTGTGTTCTAAATAACCCCTGCATAATTTTGAACTATGTTTTGGGTCATTATCTTGTTGGAAAAAAAATCCATCTCCAATTATTCTTGAACCAGACGGAATGGCATTTTGCTGTAGTATTCGTTTATATTGCTCCTTTTTCATGATTCCTTCGACTCGTACCAAATCTCCGGTTCCATGGCCCGAGAAGCATCCCCAGACCATAATGGAACCACCACCATGCTTGACTGTTGGCACCACACAGTCTGGCATCATCTTTTCCTCGACGTTACGTCGAACAAAAATTCGTCGTTTTGAACCAAATATTTCAAATTTGGATTCATCTGACCAAAGAACTTGTTTAAAGTCTTCTTCAGTCCAGTCTCGATGGGTAAGGGCCCACTGCATCCGTTTCTTTTTGTTTTGTGGCCTTAGTAGTGGTTTTCGAACGGCGACGCGACCAAATAACTTAGCATCTCTCAAACGTCTTTTTACTGTAGTCAATGATACAGGTTCTGATCGGGATTTGTTCACTTCTACGCGGATTTCTGGTGCTGTTAGGCGTCTATTCCGCTTGCTGGTAGTGACGATGAAGTGATCCTCGCGAGAAGTGGTAGTTCTCGGCCTTCCCGAACGCGAACGATCTTGATTACTGCCAGTCTCCTTGTATCGGGTTATTGTGTTATGAACACAAGTCTTCGACAACTTAAGTTGAGAGGCAATCGCACGTTCAGATTTGCCTTCGCCGTATAAAACAACTATGGCAGAGCGAGTTTCACTGCTAATTTCGCGAACTTTTCCCATTTTAAGATGTCTTCACAGTAACAACGACGAGCTCAGACTAATAAGGTAAAAAATAATTTACTCCATAAAAACTCAGGTACTAAATATGTTTTAGGAAGCTAACATAATCCCTGATATCGGTTAACGCGAAACAAACCCAAAACAATAAGTAATGAGCAGATCATAAAAATATTACAATGACTCTACCACCTGGTCCTTGCGCGGCGCTCATTGATGTTTTGAAACAATAGACCTTTTTAGGATGATAACTTAAACAACAACATAAATAATGACTCTTAGAAATTCTTTAATAATAATAGAATACGCAGGTGTTCAAATTAGCTCATTATCATATGTGTACTTTGAAATATTTTGTTGGTGACAAAGATTTTTACAGTGGTCTCAAACTTTTGGCCGGCAGTGTATGTCAGGTTACAAACCAAGTCAAGATAATGATGATACCTTTTTTGCGTAATTTTATCAAATTATAATTAGTCTCTTTTACACTTGGAGTCGCTTGGCTGACCCCACTGCATATTTACACAAAGAAAATGACTTCACTATAAAAATCTTTATTTTGAATGATAAGCGCTACCCCGACCCAGAATAGCGCCGCCACCGCCACCTAGTTTATTTTAAAAATAAATCTAAAATCCATTGGGCAGTTTGTGATACCTATCATAAGCTTTTTTAATGCCTCTGTAATAGTTTCCTTTGTTTAACGTAATAATAAGATAAACTAGGTGGTGGCGCTATTCTGGGTCGGGGTAGCGCCTTAAGAATAAACTAAAAACCGACTCGAACCCCTTAATTTAACACTGTTTTTAAGTTTTGCGGGATAAACACTAATCCCACGGGAATAAACTGATTATGGGATCACCTCGGGATCATTCTCTAAACAAGAGCGAAATTATTTTCTGAATCGGTCCATAATTGACGGAGAAGTCGACGAACATACATAGAAACACCTCGTTTATTTGAAGTCGGTTATTAAAAATGCGAAAATACTTACTCTTTCACGCCAAAACTTTTAAACGAATTTGGCTAAAACTTTGCATTAGATAGATCTACCTCTGGATTGCGCCGAGGACAGAAGTCAGTCAACGTACATGCGCACGTTCGTTGTTGTAGGGAAAAGGTGGAGTAAACGCTAAATGTTTTGTAAACAAAGCATTTGTTCACCTGTTGGTTAATATGGTAGCCTGGTACTTAGAATCGTTATATGGCACAAAATCAAGCAAGGATTTTCGTAAAATCGTATTTTGCTGAATAACTTAGAAAGCAGAGCCAAATTCCAGCGTGTAGTCTAGTTTTGAAAACCGCTTTGCAAGATGGTTGACACAAACTATAATAAAAAAACCGCCAAGTGCAAGTAGACTCGCACACGAAGGGTTCCGTACCTATACCGTAAAAATCAGTCAACTTTTTCAAAGAACATAAAATTATAAGTTGTTCGTAGACCCCTTTAAATTTTCAACTTGATTTTATTTTTGAAGTGTTTTGTTGAAGTGTTTCTTTATTAAATAAAGTTTCATGTGTCTACCTATTGTAGTTCAAGAGATAAAGCCTTGACAAATGGGAGCCCCCTTTAATTTTGATATTTATGTTATTTTTATTACTTGTTGTTATAGCGGCAAGAGAATTACACATTCTCTGAAAACTTCAACTGTATGCCTCTTACGGTTCATGAGATAGAGCCCTGTGACAGGCGGACAGCGGAGGCTTAGTAATAGGGTTCCGTTTTCACCCTTCGGGTACGGATCCCTAAAAATGTACGGGACCAGCCTTAAGAGTAAGCGCCCGGCTTAGCTAGTCGCCTGCGAATACGTCACCTGTACACTAGCCAAACTGAATTTGGAATGTTTGTAAATAAACCACAAGATAAAATTTGAAACTTACGTGCTTGGACTTGGGCTTAGAGTTTCAGATTTAATTATTAGCAATATTTTTATAGGATTGATCTCAAATTTACAAGGAATGTAAATTCCGTATTAAAAGACGCGGCACCTGAGTGAATTTTAGGTTAAGTATGGGCGGATTGTTTACAAACATTCTACATCGAGTTTGGCTAGTGTAGACGTGTCTACCTGCAATGTCTGTTTTCTGCATTTTACATGATGGTCACCTCGCGTGTACCCGGTATGTAGAGACGAAATGTTAACAGCCTTCAGTGCTGCCACTCCAGTCTAAGTAACAATGCTAACCTTTAGCTGCCATCGAAGTAACGCGCTAACCTACCTACCTACCATCCATATACTCCAGCCAAATTCGATGTTAAATGTTTGTAAACAACCCACACTTGAGCTAAAATTCAATATGAATAAAGAATTTATTTATAGCCACACAAATGTTAAATAAAAATAAGGGAAATACAAAAAAATACAGGTACGAGATAAACAAAAACCCTTTGGATTTAAATTTAGAAAAAAGGTAATACAACAGCAAACATGCTGTTCCCTTTTTAACCCTTAGGGCTCTACTACATAGAGCCCTAAAAGTTTAAAAAGAAAAAATTGGTCTTTCCTTATGTGCGCGGCTAATTAGGTCCAGCATCAGAGGTCGATAACGACGCCTGGTTTTCAGACCGCCATGTTGCCGTGTACCTCGTGTGTTCATAAGTTTTGAGACGAACTTATTTAATTAATTTAAAAAGAAAGTAATTCATGCAACCTTTTTTAAACTTTTAAAATTTTAAATTTCGAATGTTTTGAATCAGAAAAAATATACATTTGAATATTTGTTTCATTCTCCGTGAAAATGGCGCCAATAAAAGATTTGCGTGCGACTGTAATTTCACTGTTTCAAGCAGGAAAAAAACCAATGCAAGTTTTTAGTGAAATCCAAAGTTTGGGATGTAGTCGGAACTTTGTGTATTATACCATAAAGAGGTACAAGGAGACCGGCTCTTTAGAAGACCGTGGAAGATGTGGCCGCCCGCGGTCTGTAAGGACGCCCGCCAACATCAAAGTAATCAGAGAGCGAATTCGTCAAACCCTTGCCGGACTCAAAAGAAATTAGCTCTGCAGACCAACATTTCGCGAATATCGGTGAACAGGATACTTAAATATGATCTTAAACTAAAGGCCTACAGTCGAAGGAAAGTGCATTATTTAAACGAGCGTCTTCGTAAATTGCGACTGGAACGATGTCGGAACCTATTGAAGAGACACGATCCAAAAAATATCCTGTTTACCGATGAAAAGATCTTCACGGTGGAAGAAAAGTTTAACCGGCAGAACAATAAGGTTTACGCCAGAAGTTCAAAGGACGTCCAGCCATCTGTACGCAATGTCCAGCGCACTCATCATCCAGCAAGTGTGATGGTTTGGTGTGGTGTTTCCTACGAGGGGGTCACTTCGCTTCATTTTTGCCAGCAAGGCGTCAAGGTGAAGGCACAAAATTACCAAACCGACATATTGGAAGCGGTGGTTGAACCATTAAATGATACGCTATTCGCTGGAAAATACTGGGTTTTCCAACAGGACTCTGCTCCCTCCCATAAAGCTAAGACTACCCAACGTTGGCTGGAGGCCAATTTGCCAGGCTTCATTCGGAGCGAAGATTGGCCCTCGTCAAGCCCTGACTTGAATCCTTTGGATTATTCTTTATGGACGGAATTGGAGCTGAGGGCATGCAGAAAGTCGCACCCAAACCTGGATTCTCTCAAGCGAGCCCTTATTAAAGAATCGAAACGGATTCCCATTGAAAAGATTCGTGCCGCCATAGATGAATGGCGCACGCGTTTGAAGGCCTGCATTGAATGCAAAGGCGGCCATTTTGAATGATTTATTTTTAAATACAGATCTAGATGTCAGTAGTTTTAATTTTAATATCCAATAAATGAATACTCAACTTAGCTCCAAAAATATTTTAGTTTTACTGTGTCTCAAGACTTATGAACACACGAGGTATGTACACACACGTAATTGACATCCCTTGTCGATTTGAGATCTATCTTCAATAAATATTGTTAACAATTCAATCGGAAACTCTTCGCCAAGCACGTGAGTTGTAGATTTTCTCTTGTGGTTTTGTTTACAAACATTTCACATAGAATTTAGCTGAAAAATAAATGATAGTTCTCGCTGGGATATTCATTTCGAATGACAAGTCAAACTTTCATCACGTTATCTCGGAAACTCGAGGATGTCGTAGCGGTCGCAGGAGGCGGCTAAAGAGGCCTATTCGTGGCGTGGGGGCCTAGGTTCAGCTGTGGACAAGTGTGGGATGATCATGATGATAGATAAAAAGAATTTGGTACTACAGACACACCTACAATTTACGTAAATATACAATTTTAAACATAAGCACATAATAGGTTTAAATATTCAAATGAACATTTGCAAAAAAGTTAATAACTACTTAGAAATATCATGTAGGTAAGTTTGTGTCTTTGAATATTTAGCAAATATGCTCAATATTCAAATATGCACGACAAATAGGTCATGGCTCAGTGAACTTTTTTGCTTAAAAACAACAAAAAATATTATTATAGATTTTAATAATAAATTAATAGATATTTTTTTATAATAGACAAAAATATAATAGTATAATAGATTTTTTATATATTTATATTTTTTTTTATATATGATAACGGACCACAGATTATATAACGGACATTGTGTAGGTATCCCCGGGTATCTGTCTATGAATTATTGTGGTTGTGTAGCAGCTAGTGTTCATGATTTTTTTTAAGATCTAAGGTAAAATTATTTTCAAATAATATAATATATTTAAGTATAATTAAGATCATGTTTACTCTGAAACTATTGATTTTAAAACACTCGCGTAAACGAAAGCTAAATCATACATACATTTCATACCATTCGGGCCATGACCTCCTGTTGGAAATCAATAACAGCCCTCCAAGGTCGAACCACCTAGACGTCTCGCCAAACGCCCCCGTTCGTTCAACCCTTCATCTCCTCGGTTTTATGGGCGCCTGGTACTTAGGTCTTGTGATGTTGCGGTCTAGACCTAGACTTTGTTATTGACTAAGGTTCAGTCGAAGTTTCATGAAAAACTAGTTTATACCCGTGGCTTCGCACGCGTTGTTTCTATGGAACCGGTTAAAGGCGATTTCTATACCATAGAAACTGATTAAGGGATAAAAAGTAGCTGGTTTTGATTCCAGCATTAGAATAACCTGTATGAAAAATTTTATCCCGATTCGTTCAGTAGTTTTTGCGTGAAGAGGTGACAAAGTTCCAAAGAACCATACTTTCAAATTTATATTATTAGTGTGATGCTGAAATTAGTTATAAAATATCTTTAAATCGCGATGTTCTTTAATAAAGTACTACATAATCTTGTTATTCTAGGTATGTACTCGGTTCTAGAAACAAGGATATTTTTTGTAAACAAAGGGGTTAAAAACCAAAGAAATATTGCTGGAAGCTACAACAGTGAAAAATATCCAAACTTTCGCGTTTATAATTATGACTGGCGACCGATGTGGCGCGGAGGGCGAAGGTCCGCCTGCGACGCAGGAGGTTGCGGGCTCCATTCCCGCCTTGGGACAAATGTTTGTACGATCTGCAAATAATTGTTCCGGGTGTTCTTGGTATTTTCTATGTACAATAAAAAATATATCTTAATGTAGTGTATTGTATTAAGTTTATCAGTCATCTAGTACCATAACATAAGCTCTGCTTAGCTTGGGGCTAGATGATGCTGTGTGGATTGTCCAGAATTGTTTATTTATATTTTGAGTCTTCTTGAACTACACTTCTTGAACTTGTTTTGTCCCTTAATGTGGAAATTAAAAGATATCATTGATTTTACAAGTCAAGCTGGTCGTCGATTCATTCTGTGAATTAATAACGTACTTAATATAAAAATAACGGTGTTAACCTTTTAAGTAACCCTTCGAGTTAATTTACATAATTATAGTCAAAAATTTAAATTGAGGAAATATATCGCCTGGTTTTCACCATAGTTGACCAAAGTAGAGTATACATTTTTTATAGTTTCATAAACCTTTTTAAAAACAAACTTTTATCATCTAAGAGCACAGTGCTTGTGAAGACATATCCAACGAACCCAAACTCGACGCGGTTAAGTCGTTTCGTTTAGGAGTTCCTATGGCCACCTTCTGTCTCCATCATCAGACCAGCTCGATGGTACTATAACATTGCATTGTCACCGAACTTACATAATAAAATTTCCCCAAATTTCAGCTCAATCGGTTGAGGATAACTGGTCTAACATTCAGTTGCAAGACTTGTCTCTTATCATACTAACGGAACCTTCGATCAAATACAACTGATCGACGGTTATATTCGATCGAAGAAAAGAACAGAGCAAGATAAATAAAACTTGCAGAACTACTCAGGCGTTATTTTGCGGGAAGTCATGAAACATATTGAGTTGACTTCTTTGTTGAAGGCAACAGTAATAGGTATTTTGAATGAAAAAGAGATCAGCAGTAAATTCATCTATGGTTTGTTTTTAGGATTCCTTACCTCAAAAGGAAAAAAGGAACCCTTATAGGATCACTTTGTTGTCCATCTGTCAACCCCCTTTTCTCAGGAACGCGTGGAGGTATCGAGTTGAAATTAACATATACCATATAACAATTAACATAACCAATACTCAAATCAGTAACCAACCTCTTGCAACCGTGATATAAATAAAACTTCCAAGTCTTGGTAGTTGGTAGTCACCGAACTTAGTGATCTTGAGTTTTCTCACGAGGTCCATATGATATTCCTCGTCATTAGCACAGGTCCACTGCTTCACGTATTTTTGTATTTGTATTTTCATTATTAATCAAATCTAATTCTATTCTTATTTTTAACCGACTTCAAACAACAGTTCTCAGTTCGTCTGTATGTTTTTTTTTTAATGTAATTATGTATCTTACTTGATAGCTCCCCCTGTGGGTAACGGATTTTACTGATTCTTTCACCATTGTAGAGGTATAGAGAATGATCTCGAGGTGGTCCTAATATCACTTTGTAATATCACTTTGTAATATCACTTTATTTCCGTGTAAGTGTTTAATTATTAAGAACTAGTTGCAGCCCGCGGCTTCGCACGCTTTTTTCCGGAATAAAAGGTAGATATAGATTTGACCTTTTCTAAGTGTACATTTATTGTATTTATGGAAATAAAGAGTTTTTGACTTTGACTATTGGTTTGCTGAATTCGGCTCCTAATCAGTTGATCATATCAACCTTCAATAAAGATCCCACCATCCCTCCACTGCAGGAGAAGCAAACGCACAGCGCAATACCACCATCCCTACCTGGTGGATACACATACGGTCCATTAGCACTAAGCTGGTTTCCTCCACCTTCATCATTCGTACCGCTGGGGTTTGGAACATGCTCCCTGCTGCTGTTGTTCTGGCCAATTACGACCTGGGTCTCTTCAAGACAAGCAAGAATAGGTTTGTTCTAGGCCTTCGTCGACAACATCGTCACTTTCCGTTGAGATTTTGGTAGATCAAAGGGCTATTGCTAAAAAATAAACCGCCAAGTGCGAGTCGACTCGTACACGAAGGGTTCCGTACCGTAAAAATCAGGTAACTTTTTCAAAGAATATCAATTTTTCTCTTGTTCATGATTCCTTTAAATTTTCAACTTTATTATATTTTTAGTATTTGTTGTTGTTACAGTTGAAGTGTTACTTATAGAGGTATAAAGAAAGTTTCACGTGTCTACCTATTGTGGTTCAAGAGAACCTTGACAAACGAATAGCAATAATAGCCAAAAAATCACGTGTTTTATATGGAAACCCCCATTAATTTGGTTATTTATTTTATAGAGCCCTGTGACAGACGGACGGACAGCGGAGGCTTAGTAATAGTGTTTTGTTAGTCTATGGTAATAGGGTTCCGTTTTCACCCTTCGGGTACGAATCCTAAAAGGTACGAGTATGATCACCAGTCCGTCCATCGATAAACAATAATGATTTATTTGTAGATGTACATACATACATAGCATATTAGGTCGCGTCGTCGCGTACTTTTTGGAGTGTCGCCAGAGTTGGGACTAGATCACTGGGCCACGGTGTCATGTCCTTGACCGTCTATTTGTCGGCCAATAGCTAATGTTGTGCTGATACTGAGCTTCTTTGTCGTGGTATCTCCTTATTGGACAAGGCTAGGAGCTCTTTTACAAGCTTTTATCTAGTTCCTCCTGTCTGCCTGTAATCAAATCTTGCAAGTGTTTGACTTTCCGGTCGCCGATTGAGCTGAACAAATTCAGCTCCTCCGAGACTCACTCCGGTTTACATCTGCATGCCGGAAGAATGTATCTGATGATGGAGCCTTAAGGTGGCCGCTAAACTATATATAATATAATTTGGCGTGTTATAAATACCTAAACCGCCAAGTGCGAGTCGACTCGCACACGAAGGGTTCCGTACCGTAAAAATCAGGCAACTTTTTCAAAGAACATAAAATTTTCACTTGTTCGGAGACCCTTTTCAATTTTCAACTTAATTTTATTTTTTAGTTTTTTTATTTATTATTATAGTTGAAGTGTTACTTAATTATAGAAAGTTTCATGTGTCTACCCATTGTAGTTCAAGAGATACAGCCTTGACAAATTAAGACCAAAAATAGACAAAAAATACACATTATCTGAAAATTTCAACTGTCTACCTCTTATGGTTCATGAGATAGAGCCCTGTGACAGACGGTCGGACAGAAGAGGCTTAGTAATAGAGTTCCGTGTTGACCCTGCCGATACAGAACCCTAAAAACGATGAACAGACTTCAAATTCCGGCACCGATCCGGAATTGATTGGAAATATTCTTAGTATTCTTGGTGAAAGTCGGATAAAACGCTATGGCGCGTTCGTTCTACTTTGCTACATAGCTTACCTTATCAGCAAATCCCATAATCTAATGGTATCTATTATCTACGCTATCACACATGCTGTTAACACACGGTAACCATAGGAGATATGATATTTTACCCCCCGCAATACAAATACAAAATCATTCTCAACAGACATCTTGAACAGAACCCGGACTGTGATATATGTGCGGACGAAGGGAAGGATATTATGTTGGTGTGCCTGAGGTTTTGCGAGAGAGATGTGATGAGTGTTAGGAGTAATATTTTGAGTTTTGTATTAATTTATTTTTAGTTTTAAATTGCATAATGTTTTTATGGAATTTTATTTGTCTGAAATCTTTATAAATGATCAATCACTATTAGTTTTGCTTATTGTGTAATTTTATGTATAAATTTTTATGTTTCCTTTCTTCTAATATATAGATATTGTAATTAACTAGTGTAATTGGTTGTAATGTAATCGTGCTAGTTAATAAATAAATAAATAAAATAAATTAATTTATTTGCATGAACGAACATGACTGAATAGAAGACCTGGGTAGAATGGTTCTACTGCCCACCCCCGGTGGATATCCCTTAGTCGGCTCTTACGACACCCGCGGGAAGAGTTGGAGTGGTGCGAATTCTAAGCCGAGAGCACACACACAGCAATTAATATTCATTATTAATAGTAATTAAATAATATTCTTCCATAATACATCTAAATAGGTTACGTTCTATGACTAGTACCTATAAGAGCTCGTAATGGAAGAGTTCGTCTGTATGAGTACTTGGTACTCAACCAACGCATAGTCTGTCGCATATTACTCGAACATTATTTCATTTTATCTGCAGTAAAAGCATCGTTATTCCGTCTACTAAGGCTCGAAATGTGTGGCTTGCGCACGCGCATGGGGGGGACCTTTGGAATCCAAAGGTCCCCCATTCCCTAAGGTCCATCCAAAGTTTGGATCGAACTTAGTGGATCGGGAGAACTTTGGGGCCATATGGAGCTATGTGGAAATGGGCAGTTTTATTGATCCTTTATCAAAGAGAACTGGAGAACGTCTCGAGTTTTATTTTTAGCCGTCTATTGGTCATCCGTTATCTGTCCGCTGACGCAGGTTAATCGTATCACAGCGTGTGCTTGATCACGTATTCTATTAACGAGGGGGGAAGGGGAGCGTCTGGTGACCCCTGCCGTTAATGTAGTGTCTACGTTCCGCGATACAAGTCTAGCCGTTGAGTAGTCTACGTGCATATAGTAGGTTGTACCTTGTACGTACATTTCATGCCATTCCGCCTCTCCATTTGATTATACCCCGTCCACGCTCGTATTTTCTGATTGCACGACTATGAAGTTCCCCAATAGTTGAAAGAAGAGTGAATGAAGACTGAATGACAGAATGAAGTATTTCATAGACAGAGATGCGAATCTGTCGACTCGAAAAAAATGGGGACTTAAATTTTCGATTTGTTGTCGAACCGACATGATCATAAAGTAACGAAGATTCGAAGTAGGATTTTAGTTTTTTCAAACAATATTGTTATTAACTTAAGCAACACAAGGCGTGACGCCCCCATGATTTACAGCACAATAAACCTATTAGTTCTTATCGGACTTGTAGGTGCTCATGGTTATTGCCGACAACCCTTATCGCTATGACTATGTTGTGTGCTTGCAAATATTCGAAAATTTTGATATTCGAATATGCGAATTTTTTGGGTACTATTCGAATAATTTAGATATTATTGGAATAAAAGAAAAATAATGACGTCTTCTTTTATTGCATTCTTGTTATTTGCATGAACAAATTTAAAATATCAAAGTGAAATAAATTTAACAAAAGGTTGACGAGACATTGGCGATTTACACGCACAATCAACCACAAATACATAGTAAAATAGTCTTAAAAATCTATGTTAGTAGGTATTTTAACAATATCTACAATACAACTTTACACAGTAACAAGTAGATAAACACGTTAGTAAGTAGATAGGCATTTTATATTTCTTAGTATTTTATAATTCATAAAAGTGCACTGTGTCGCACATAAGTTGTTCGAGATGTCAGGAACCCTGCGGTCTATTGAAATTATTTATGTTTGTATATTGTAGTGTGTATATTTACTTATTACTAATTAATTAGTTGGCTCCTTGAACCAGTTTCTTCATAAGTTGTGTAGTTTTCTTGTAAATAAGCAAAAACTAGATGTTTGCGCTTATGCCGCCGTTCTATAGACGTATGCTCTGTCCCGCTTCTAGTAACGCATTTCGCGTTTCTAGAAGCATATGCCTATATCCTTTTCACAAAATGGCGTGCATCGCGCCCTCTTAACACAATGTTATTCACGTGAGCGACAGAGACGAATAGACAGAAGAGTCTCGTCAAATACGCGAATGCACTACGCAGTCACGCGCGGCACTCGTGAGTGATTCCGAACCTTAAAACTTGTCATGTTGTTAACCCGAACGACGTAAACTTGTATGGTCTTGTATGGATATATCGCTCGAACTTTTGTGTGGCTTTTTATGCACATCAGAGTTCTGAGTTTGGTGTTATTGAGTTTCATCGAATATTCGAATATTGCAATTTCAGTATTCGAATATTCGAACTAATATAAAATTCGAATATTCGAATGCAAGCCCTAATGTTGTGTAAGAAAACTTGATTGGCGAATAGGCTATTGGCATTGCAAAGTCGGAGTTTGCTTAACAAAATTGAGTAAGGGATTGAGGTTATCAGCCTGCAGCATTCTGCCTCTGCCAGCATTTCTTTGCAGATTGTGTTTACGCTGGATGCGGAAAGCTGAAGGCAGGGTAGGTACTGTGGCACTCATTTGACGAGGCCGAAATCTGAAGGGTACTGTGGCACTGATTTCAGGACGCCGAAATCTGAAGGCAGGGTACTGTGGCACTCATTTGACGAGGCCAAAATCTGAAGGGTACTGTGGCACTGATTTCAGGACGCCGAAATCTGAAGGCAGGGTACTGTGGCACTCATTTGAGGAGGCCGAAATCTGAAGGCAGGGTACTGTGGCACTCATTTGACGAGGCCAAAATCTGAAGGGTACTGTGGCACTGATTTCAGGACGCCGAAATCTGAAGGCAGGGTACTGTGGCACTCATTTGAGGAGGCCGAAATCTGAAGGCAGGGTACTGTGGCACTCATTTGACGAGGCCAAAATCTGAAGGGTACTGTGGCACTGATTTCAGGACGCCGAAATCTGAAGGCAGGGTACTGTGGCACTCATTTGACGAGGCCAAAATCTGAAGGGTACTGTGGCACTGATTTCAGGACGCCGAAATCTGAAGGCAGGGTACTGTGGCACTCATTTGACGAGGCCAAAATCTGAAGGGTACTGTGGCACTGATTTCAGGACGCCGAAATCTGAAGGCAGGGTACTGTGGCACTCATTTGAGGAGGCCGAAATCTGAAGGCAGGGTACTGTGGCACTCATTTGACGAGGCCAAAATCTGAAGGGTACTGTGGCACTGATTTCAGGACGCCGAAATCTGAAGGCAGGGTACTGTGGCACTCATTTGAGGAGGCCGAAATCTGAAGGCAGGGTACTGTGGCACTCATTTGACGAGGCCAAAATCTGAAGGGTACTGTGGCACTGATTTCAGGACGCCGAAATCTGAAGGCAGGGTACTGTGGCACTCATTTGACGAGGCCAAAATCTGAAGGGTACTGTGGCACTGATTTCAGGACGCCGAAATCTGAAGGCAGGGTACTGTGGCACTCATTTGACGAGGCCAAAATCTGAAGGGTACTGTGGCACTGATTTCAGGACGCCGAAATCTGAAGGCAGGGTACTGTGGCACTCATTTGAGGAGGCCGAAATCTGAAGGCAGGGTACTGTGGCACTCATTTGACGAGGCCAAAATCTGAAGGGTACTGTGGCACTGATTTCAGGACGCCGAAATCTGAAGGCAGGGTACTGTGGCACTCATTTGAGGAGGCCGAAATCTGAAGGCAGGGTACTGTGGCACTCATTTGACGAGGCCAAAATCTGAAGGGTACTGTGGCACTGATTTCAGGACGCCGAAATCTGAAGGCAGGGTACTGTGGCACTCATTTGAGGAAGCCGAAATCTGAAGGCAGGGTACTGTGGCACTCATTTGACGAGGCCAAAATCTGAAGGGTACTGTGGCACTGATTTCAGGACGCCGAAATCTGAAGGCAGGGTACTGTGGCACTCATTTGAGGAGGCCGAAATCTGAAGGCAGGGTACTGTGGCACTCATTTGATGAGGCCGAAATTTGAAGGCAGGGTACTGTGGCACTCATTTGACGAGGCCAAAATCTGAAGGGTACTGTGGCACTGATTTCAGGACGCCGAAATCTGAAGGCAGGGTACTGTGGCACTCATTTGAGGAGGCCGAAATCTGAAGGCAGGGTACTGTGGCACTCATTTGATGAGGCCGAAATTTGAAGGCAGGGTACTGTGGCACTCATTTGACGAGGCCAAAATCTGAAGGGTACTGTGGCACTGATTTCAGGACGCCGAAATCTGAAGGCAGGGTACTGTGGCACTCATTTGAGGAGGCCGAAATCTGAAGGCAGGGTACTGTGGCACTCATTTGATGAGGCCGAAATTTGAAGGCAGGGTACTGTGGCACTCATTTGACGAGGCCAAAATCTGAAGGGTACTGTGGCACTGATTTCAGGACGCCGAAATCTGAAGGCAGGGTACTGTGGCACTCATTTGAGGAGGCCGAAATCTGAAGGCAGGGTACTGTGGCACTCATTTGATGAGGCCGAAATTTGAAGGCAGGGTACTGTGGCACTCATTTGACGAGGCCAAAATCTGAAGGGTACTGTGGCACTGATTTCAGGACGCCGAAATCTGAAGGCAGGGTACTGTGGCACTCATTTGAGGAGGCCGAAATCTGAAGGCAGGGTACTGTGGCACTCATTTGATGAGGCCGAAATTTGAAGGCAGGGTACTGTGGCACTCATTTGACGAGGCCAAAATCTGAAGGGTACTGTGGCACTGATTTCAGGACGCCGAAATCTGAAGGCAGGGTACTGTGGCACTCATTTGAGGAGGCCGAAATCTGAAGGCAGGGTACTGTGGCACTCATTTGACGAGGCCAAAATCTGAAGGGTACTGTGGCACTGATTTCAGGACGCCGAAATCTGAAGGCAGGGTACTGTGGCACTCATTTGAGGAGGCCGAAATCTGAAGGCAGGGTACTGTGGCACTCATTTGATGAGGCCGAAATTTGAAGGCAGGGTACTGTGGCACTCATTTGACGAGGCCAAAATCTGAAGGGTACTGTGGCACTGATTTCAGGACGCCGAAATCTGAAGGCAGGGTACTGTGGCACTCATTTGAGGAGGCCGAAATCTGAAGGCAGGGTACTGTGGCACTCATTTGATGAGGCCGAAATTTGAAGGCAGGGTACTGTGGCACTCATTTGACGAGGCCAAAATCTGAAGGGTACTGTGGCACTGATTTCAGGACGCGGAAATCTGAAGGCAGGGTACTGTGGCACTCATTTGAGGAGGCCGAAATCTGAAGGCAGGGTACTGTGGCACTCATTTGATGAGGCCGAAATTTGAAGGCAGGGTACTGTGGCACTCATTTGACGAGGCCAAAATCTGAAGGGTACTGTGGCACTGATTTCAGGACGCCGAAATCTGAAGGCAGGGTACTGTGGCACTCATTTGAGGAGGCCGAAATCTGAAGGCAGGGTACTGTGGCACTCATTTGATGAGGCCGAAATTTGAAGGCAGGGTACTGTGGCACTCATTTGACGAGGCCAAAATCTGAAGGGTACTGTGGCACTGATTTCAGGACGCCGAAATCTGAAGGCAGGGTACTGTGGCACTCATTTGAGGAGGCCGAAATCTGAAGGCAGGGTACTGTGGCACTCATTTGATGAGGCCGAAATTTGAAGGCAGGGTACTGTGGCACTCATTTGACGAGGCCAAAATCTGAAGGGTACTGTGGCACTGATTTCAGGACGCCGAAATCTGAAGGCAGGGTACTGTGGCACTCATTTGAGGAGGCCGAAATCTGAAGGCAGGGTACTGTGGCACTCATTTGATGAGGCCGAAATTTGAAGGCAGGGTACTGTGGCACTCATTCGACGAGGCCAAAATCTGAAGGGTACTGTGGCACTGATTTCAGGACGCCGAAATCTGAAGGCAGGGTACTGTGGCACTCATTTGAGGAGGCCGAAATCTGAAGGCAGGGTACTGTGGCACTCATTTGATGAGGCCGAAATTTGAAGGCAGGGTACTGTAACACTCATTTGAGGAGGCCGAAATCTGACGACAGGGTACTGTGGCACTCATTTAAGGAGGCCGAAATCTAAAGGCAGGGTACTGTGGCACTCATTTGAGGAGGCCGAAATCTGAAGGCAGGGTACTGTGGCACCACTCATTTGAGGAGGCCAAATCACTTACTTGCTAACTATGCTCCTACACGACGCAACGCGCGCTCAAACTCTTAAATAAGTTTCTGCTCCATTTCCAACATGTGGACCTGTTCATTAACAGCCTAGCTTCTATTTATTATGATTTTAATATTGTACTTATGTTATAATTAGTGATTGTAAGCATTTTGGTGTAAACTGTACGCGACTTAACGTGACCTTTTAATAAATAAATATCTAAATGTATAAATATTGTCCAGTCGTGGACTAACATGGGTTATTAATGGTGATGATTAAAGGTCATGTCCAGAAAGTCTTAAAGCATGGAAGTTCAAAGTTATTAAACCCAGTCGATCAGTCACCTCACCAGCTGGAACGCGGCCAGGTTTCGCTTCCAGAAGGCGCACGTGTAGACGCTGAATATGCGTCTGACGTCAGTCTGGCGCATCTAGCTAGATGCACTTGTAAGAGCCCCCGTAGGCTCTCTTTAAGCCTCTTCAGACACGGCCTGCCTTTGCAAGCGAACCATGCTGGCCGCGTCAGTCTACTGGGAGAGGCTGGCTGGCTTTCAATGCGGAACGAAGCCCTTTTGATTTTTGTGGTAGATTTATATGGTAAAGTTATTATTGTTTCCCGTGCAAACTAAACAAGATTTTAAATCTTAACGTTCAAGGTATTCCTCAAAGTAAACCCCGTGTGCGAGTCCACTCGCATTTGGCGGTTTATTGTACATTGTGCAGTTGTGCACTAAGACTACCTACACCTAAGAACAACCTGTATGCATAAAATCATAATAAATGATATGAATAAATCATATGAATTATAAATTATTCGTACTCAAGAATTCCATTACTCGATACAGAACGCCGCTGGCACCTTCTCTCACTTCCCTTCTAGTCTGGGTGGACGAACGGCCGTGAACGCGCCGCCGCGGCCGCGCTGTATGTAAACAACACGATCGGACAGACTGTAAACTAAACTACTAAACACCTTGAGGTTGCGCTGGGTACTTTGTTGTATATTAAAACTTTCACTGCCATGTGCACGTATGCGTCGGGACTCGGCATTCTATGTATTGAAGAAAATCACGTCATTACATTAACTAATCAATCACACTATTAAAATCGCGAAAGTTTGGCAAAAATAACGAAATATTAAGTTTTCATGATTTGGAGAGGATGAGCACAAATCGTAGAAAAAAAATATTACCTAACTTTCCTTAAGTTAAAAAAAAAAATGCGTCCACGCATTTTTTTTTTGACTTAATGAAAGAGTACAATTTTCATACACATGTAAACTGTCAGCTTGATAAATATCGAAGCTCTCGTTAGTCCCGATATTTTTCGAGCTGATAGATTAGCATTACTATTCTTAAAATACGCAGTCTATGAAATATTGCATTCTTTCGTCCAGCCAAGATAATAAATGCGTGGACGGAGCATAAGCGCATTATTTTAACATTTTTGTTCAGAGAATGTTGCGAGAAATCCGGCTTGGCTATAATTTTCTCAAGATGTCAGTCACAATCACAACAATAATTCCAGGTGCAGGTAGGTACCACTTAGCTATACAAAAAGTTTTAACTGATAACTGCCACTACTCCACAACAGTTTTGAATGGTCACTCAGGTAGCAGCGATAATGAATCAATAGACATTAGGTAGGGAAAGGTACCAGGGGCTGAAATCTGCTATACAATTTACTACGCTTTACTGTGAAGTGATTAATTTAGTGGAATGTTGCCCCTGTGCGTTTGTTGCATACGTGACGCGGCCCACGTTGTCTCCGCCTAGCGCCTGACCCGAATTGTGGCCTTTAGCTGCACTATTAAATAAAGTGTATATTTTCTGCCCGCGGCTTCGCACGCATAGTTCAGACGTCCAAAGGTTATTTATTTCGAAAGAAAGAAGAAGAAAGAAAAATAATTTATTTGGACCACATAGCAAAAACCTTTTTGTGCCAATCGATCCTGTTTCTTATAATTATCTAGTTACTGATCGAAAACTTACTGAGGCTTAAAAAGGTACTTAAAAAGTCGGAAATCACAAAACACTTTTAGCATACGTTTTATAAGAAGTCCAAGAGTAATTTTATGGATTCTGTAAATTCCTGTAGCTACCAAAGTAGCTACAGGTTAAAATACCCCCGTCATATAAAAACACCATGTACACACAATTACACACAACTGGGTAACATCTTATATTATTGTCTATACTAGTTTCACCGTCATAACTCAGCTCAACGAGCGTTGAACTGGTTGCTACATTCTGTGACATATTTTCTATTTATAACGATGTAATGCTTTGTATGTATATATTAATTGCACATATTGCGCTCTTCTTTCGTCATCTTGCAGAGTTCATGACTCCCTTTCTATTCCTGTTATAGAAATGACTACAATTTTGATAATTTCCGCTGACTTACATCAATATTTATTTTCTTGTGATACTTGTCAATGTTATCGTCTCGATTTATTGAGAAGTATGCGGACAGAGCATACGTCTCAATAAAAATGTATGCTCTGTCCCGCTCCTATAAACGTGAAATCCTATGCCTATCCTTTTACAAAATGACGCGCTATGCGCCCTCATAACTACAAACCTATTATAGTTCGTGTTGGAAGAACACCAACGTTTCATCCCTTAACCTAGAAACACAGTTGTCTGGAAGAGATCGCTCCAAGCGATAAGGCCGCCCTTTGTTCTTCCTTGATTCTTAACATTTTCTTCTGTATAATATTTTGAGTTTGTGTGGTACAATAAAGAGTTATCTATCTATCTAGGTTGCTAGATAACCCGTTTACATTCATAATGAATTCGTCAAACTACGAAAGTCTTTATAGTAAACTAATTTACCCCCTTCAGCTTCGTGTAAAAGTGACTCTGCAAGATAAAGATAAACAAACTGTGTTCACTTGACATTGAGCTCATTTCCTGAAGTTTCTCTTCTGCGCACATACTGCCTTTATCTGTGCATTTACCTGCGTGCACCAATGAGCATTGTAAACAAAACAATATAGCGTGGCGTCGTCGCCCACGCAATCGCGACCACGCACGCCAAGTTTACTCATTCTATATTCGAGTTTTGAAATCAGAATCAGTATAGATCGAACGCTCGGTGCGGACGGACGCGCCGCGCGTAGCTCCGCACTTACCTGCCGCGTCTGTTACTGTTTATTTAGTGTGTGTAAACATTTTGCGCAGTTATTTTGAATAAAAATATTATTTAATTAATTTGAAGACAATTGAGTGTATAATGTCTGAACCGAAGTGCTTGCCGGAGGATGACTCAGGTTTGTTTATATTTTCTTTGTTACGCGTGTGTTTTGATTTGTTGTTGTGTTCAATTTGATGCGCAACGCAATTGTTTTATATACGATTAGTGTTTGTATCATATAAATTATCTAAGTATCTAATTATTTAATTAGTTTCTGTACATATTATAGTTCTTAGCTACAAATAAAGTATATCTGTCTTTCTTTCTTCTTTCTAGGTCTAGCTTCTGTAGATTGAACATGACAATAATTTGATTGTTTTGAAAGACCTAAGAAACCTACGTTGAATCCCTTAATTTTGCACTGTTTTTAAGTTTTGCGGGACTAACTGGGAATACAATTTTTATTGGGCCATCTCGGGACCATTCTCCATAATAGCGAAAGAATTAAAAACAAAAACACATACATACAGCCGAACATAGAATCTCCTTATTTCTACGCTTTATGATATTCTGCCCGCTCTGGTTCGCTCTCGCTTGCACACCTGGTGCACGCCTGGTCCCGAGGTATAGGGTAGCGATGTCAGGTGTTCCAGACCCAAACTAAATGCGTGCTTACTTTCAACCCAGGGACTATTGCGGGCCTTACGCTAACCAAACTGATGGATCCATGGACGGGTAATATTTTGATTACTTCAAATTGCAATAAATAAGATTAACAATGGATGTTTGCCAATCGGATCTGAGGTTGGGCCTCAGTAGTTGTGGCGTTGTCTTGTGTTGTGACAAATCAAAAAAATTACTTGTTTATAAAATTTACACATTCAACCAGAACTTAAAAAAACCCCATTAATAATTAGTAGGATAATGGAAGGTTTATCTTTCACGTTGAAAACATGTTATTTATGTGTCATCTTGCGATGTAGACGTTTGTGCGTTCGTTATCTAGAGGTAGATATTTATCGGTTTTTGACGTGTGGGGAAAACCATAACAAATTTATCATTTAAGAAGCAATCCTGTGACAACTTTATTGACAAAGAAAATTACAATTCAATAATAAAAACCAATTAAAACTAGTATTTACAATTGATACAATTAAGCTAACTGCAGACTGTTGCAAACAATCTGCAGGTAGCTCAACTGCTCCGTATCATACCAGTCGGAAGCGTCCCCAAGACTCTGGCTGCATTGCCCCGCATTCACACATCTTGTGTAAATCTCATTGTATTATCGAGTAAAACTGATACAAAATGAAATCTTATTACTAAAGTGCCTGTCTGTTGAACGAACCTTAATTAATTACACTATATTATATTGTTCACTCTAATTAATTAAGGTTCGTTCAACAGACAGGCACTTTAGTAATAAGATTTCATTTTGTATCAATGAGTGAACAGGTTTTGTCATGTAGACCTTAGGGATACATCGTCACCATCCGGTGAGATTGTGCTCAAATAAAGCACTATTCACGATAAAAAAATAAACCACCAAGTGCGATTGATTAGACTCGCACACCAAGGGTTCCGTACCGTAAAAATCAGGCAACTTTTTCAATAAACATCGAATTTTCACTGGACTGGTTCTGAGACCCCTTTATATTTTTAACTTTATTATATTTTTAGTATATGTTGTACAGTTGAAGTGTTACTTATTTATAGAAAGTTTAATATGTCTACCTATTGTAGTTCAAGAGATACTGTCTTGCCAAAGAGCAAAACTAGCCAACAAAATCACATTTTTTGGTCCCCTTTAATTTTTATATTTATTTTGTTTTTATTATTTTCTGTTGGTCTCCGAACAAGTGAAAATTACATAGATATGCTTCGAAAAAGTTGAATTTTACGGTACGGAACCCTACGTGTGCGAGACTACTCGCGTTTGCCGGTTTATTACTTAGCTCAATTATATTATCATAGCGGTAGCAAGAACCTGTCCAACACGGGTTTGCTTCACCGCGCCCTTGAACTCCGGGTGAAATGTTAAGCGATGGACAACAGACGCATTCTTGTTGACTCACAATCACTTGGATAACTATGGAGGCCATTAGTATAGCAGAGTAGGACTGCTATACTAATCGCTTTAATATGACAATGGTATTGCCATCCTCGCACTTTGGATGAAAGAAACTACAGATGAAGGGACGTGCGTCAAGTGCGGTTAAAACCACCTCCTCCACAGCCTTTATTGGTCCACTGCTGGACCCAGGCCTCCCAGTTCGGTGGTAGAATTGTTCTGCAGGGCGCGCTGCTGCCCACCCCCGTTGGATATCCCTTAGTTGGCTCTTACGACACCCGCGGGAAGAGTTGGGGTGGTGCAAATGCTAAGCCTTCACCACACAGCAACCAATCTATCAATATCTCCGTGCAAATAGCACCGCACGCACTATCTAGAGTTTCTTACATCTATGGACGATTCTGCGACGGCGACGTCCTAATAAAGCGATTGATTTGCTGAATTTGTCCCCTGTTCAGTTGATCAAGTCAATGTTCAATTAAGCAACTGCAGCGACTCCTGCAACTCAGCCTGTGGAGGTCGTAAGAGCCGTGGTGATTCCCTTTCACCAGAAAAAGGGCAGCAGCTTTGAAATCTCTTATTTTGTAAGGAATCATGGATATTTGTTCCACAAAGCATGTGGACATCCTAGGCAATGTACAGCCGCATAGGCTTCTTCTAAAAGAAACATCAAGCTGCACCTCACGCACGCGGGTTCCACCAGATGCCTGATCTATACAGATAAATATATTTTGATTGTTTTGAATAAACTAAAAACCGACTTCAAAACCCTTAATTTTACACTGTTTTTAAGTTTTGCGGGACAAATACTAATCTCGAGAATATTTTTATGGGACCACTTCGGGATCATTCTCTATAATGTATGATAAAATAAGCACGAAGTTTGTAACATTCGAATGCAAAACAAAATACTGGAAGACCAGATTGTCTGTAGACGACCTTGGTTCTTCAAGGTTCACATTTCGCTCAGTAGGTACTCACTCTGTAAAGAAAACACAAAAACAGATAAACCATGTTTATTTATATGATTTTACAAGTAGTTGATGATGTCAGAATACCAAACCATTTTACGCAATTACACAAGATGCCACTAATTGTGTGTTCGCAAGGAGATGATTAGTACACCGGGGGTCAAAGTTTGTTATATGTTTTTTCAACCGATTTTAAACGAGGAGAAAGTATCCGATTTTGATAGTTGAATCGTTTTTGTATAGAGAAAGCTCCCATAAAAGTTTTATTGTCCCTCAACAAAGTCTACAATTCACGTATATTTAGCAATATATAGATTCCAGAACAAGTACACAGTTTCTTGAACCCCAAATCAAACAATAAAATCATAGAACAAAAACTACCAACAAAAGAAACCTATAGGTTTCTGAGAACTATACCAAATAGATGTTATCTCCATCAGGTTTATGTTTGCCTGGTACACGAAGTACCAGGCAAACATAAACCTGATGGAGATAACAGCTGATACTTTCGTTCATTTCAAGTTCAGTAACATAGAGGGCGTTGCTCTTGAATCTTAGTAAAGGTCTTTGTCTCGTTCTGAAATGTTTGCGAAAGTTTCATAACACGAGAGACAATTAAGGTACCAAGATATAAAGGCATCTAATAAATATTCGCGAGCAAAAATAAAATAAAAAATTCATAAAGCTTCTGAGGGAGTGTTCTCTGAAACATAATCGAACGATGAGCAGTTACGTCGATTAACTTTGACATATAATGTGCGTTTAAGAAAACTTCTTTCAAAAATGTCGAATAAAATGTAAATCGTACTAAAGAGTATGTAAATTCAATGAGAAAGTTTAATAGTACCAGGCAAGCAGAACTGACAAAGGGATAATAGAACACTTGCAAAAGTCTGTGACAACCACTCTTATCTTCTTTGTTGTTCATCTTTTGTTAAGGTTCACCTTAGGTCGTGATAAGCGAGTTATTGCAATTTGTTTACTGTATAGAAAGACTAGTTCCTGCCCGCGACTTTGAGCGCGTTTTCCCTGATACAATAAATAAATAAATAAATAATGCTGGACAATCCACACAGCATCATCTAGCCCCAAAGTAAGCAGAGCTTGTGTTATGGGTACTAGATGACTGATAAACTTAATACAATATATAACATAGATAGATATTTTTGATTATATATAGAAAATACCCAGAACAACCGGAACAAATATTTGCAGATCGTACAAACATTTGTCCCAAGGCGGGAATTGAACCCGCAACCTTCTGCGTCGCAGGCGGACCTTCGTCCGCCGCGCCACATCGGTCGTCTAATATAAAATCTAACAATACAATAATACAATATATTTATTGATAACACCAAGTTATACGTCGATATAAAGCGGTCTACATGACGTTATTTCAGATCCAGAAGTTTATGCGCACGACATTAAATAGTTATATAAGAGGTAGAGTAAGTACTGAATGCCCTAAAGCACATTTTGCACTGAGAAACACGTACTCCGTATTTATTTAATCCAAAGTGTTTTGACATTGCGCGTATCTTAACGTCTTTGAGTCGACTCTCGCTTAACCTAAGACCAGACAATATTGAATGACCAATGAAGAGGCTATTCACGCTGAATGTAACAATTTAAAGAGTACTCAGTCTTTGCGGGATGTTTTCAAAAACAATGATAGTCTTACATTAATTGGGATATTCATTTTAGAGATTTTCTTATTCGTAAAATCACATATGTAACAGCTATCAATGTATTTAATAATTTACCAGTAGAACTAAAACAACTTGATGGAAACATGTTTAAACTTAAGTTAAGGAAGTGGCTTGGTAACAACGTTCACTACAATTTGAAAGAATTTTTTCACATTAGACATATTACGAATTAAGACGTTAGATAATTACCTGCCTAGATTAAGATTGTATGTCACAAAAGGATAAAATTGTTAATACTATATTTATTACTTTTATATATTTTAAGACCTTCATGTAACATAAAATTATACTTATTCTAACTCAGCCACGTTATAATGTAAACTAGTTTATTTCTGCGGTTTCGCATACGTGGTCGATGGTATAATAAATAATAAATAAATAAATAATGCTGGACAATCCACACAGCATCATCTAGCCCCAAAGTAAGCAGAGCTTGTGTTATGGGTACTAGATGACTGATAAACTTAATACAATAAATAACATAGATAGATATTTTTTTTTATTATATATAGAAAATACCCAGAACACCCGGAACAAATATTTGCAGATCGTACAAACATTTGTCCCAAGGCGGGAATCGAACCCGCAACCTTCTGCGTCGCAGGCGGACCTTCGCCCGCCGCGCCACATCGGTCGTCGGTATGATTTGTAACTTTTGGGATGTTGGAAATGTAAATGTATATTTGCTCGGTCGTCTACAAATACCATCTTGATACCGTTCAGGTCAGGTGATGAGGTGATACAAGCCAGGTAAGCTTTTAATATCCGACCAATATTTTTAGGCGAAAATTAAGACGACGATTTTCGCCTAAGATCTCCAAAAATGTTGTAGGACAAAGAGTCCAGACCTTAGTCTGGACTCTTTGGAACAACTTAGGAATCCATAGAGCATTTTGATAATTTGACGTGTTTTAAAAAAAGATAAACCGACTTCAAATTCCGGTTTATAGAGGTAGATAATATTCATGTCTCGGACGAACGAAATCACCCTCCCTTTCTTTCCCTGACCAAAGGTCTATGTTCACGTGCAAAAAATTGAGTTTAATTTGGCGACATCTAGTTATTATTCAAGTCTAGTTTGATGACACATGGGTGAAACTGTTGACGCCCGTTGCCATGGAAACTATTATGTGATAATGAAATTATCATATTCTGAAGAATTTTTGCAACCTACGTTTTGTGGCGCACATAGCAATTCCTCGATAATCAAACTTATAGGAGACCACCTCAAAATAAATTTTTATACAACAACGAATGAATCATCAAAATCTATTAACAATTGGCGCAGATTTCACTAAAAAAGTAGTAGCTATTCGTGATTCTCCGCTTTTTAAATTTAACGGGATAAATACTAATCCCTCGGGAATACATTTTTATGGGACCACCTCGGGATATTATCAATAGTCAAAGAATCATTAAAATCGGTCACCCACAGGGGGAGATATCAAGTAACATACATACATAAAAAAAAAACATACAGACGACCTGAGAACCTCCACCTTTTTAAAGTCAGTTAAAAATTACGAATCATTTCAGGAACTGGTCGGTATGGCAGAATTGCCACAAACTTCGAAAGGCCTGTACCTCTAGATAAAAGCCGGCTGTGGATGGATGATGATAATGACCGAATATAGGAGCAGCCCAGTTCCTATATAAAAATAACATATTGTCAAGCGTACAGGACATCAAGCCGTGACTCCTATTTATTTATAGTTTATCACTCAACATGGCCGCGTCCGGCCGACTACGTCACTGGCCGCTGCAAACAATGGTTGGCGTGATTGATAAGTTTAATTAGAACCTTCGTGTACGCCATCTGTATCAGATTTATGATGCTATCTGGAAATAATGAGGTTTATGTAATGACCCATCAGTAATACTAGAGGCAATAGTCAAAGTCTAAAAGTCATTATTTCCATAAATACAATAAATGTACACTTAGAAAAGGTGAAATTCTTAATACCTAATTTAACACTGACACGGAAATAAAGTGATATTTTTGATTTCAGTCGCTTCGGTATGTAGACTAAAGTAAAGAAGCGACGAAGAAACCTTTAGCCTGTTAGTTAGTTGTTATTTTTTCGAGATAGAGCAAATCCCGTGCCAAGCTTTTTTATCCTCTAGATAATCTGATATTTTATAGTAGGCCTTTTTACCCAAGAAGGTTTTGACAATTTGTTTGAATTTATTTACTGATAATTTATAATTGATAATTCTGCTAAACAATCGCTTTACGGTGACAATGGTATCGTCGCAGAATCGTCACGTAGAATCCTTAGATTCTCTACTCCTGATGGTGCGTTCGGTGCGGTGCTATTGCACGGAGAGATTGATAGAATTGGTTTCAAACTTCACACTTTTGATTGCGTTCCGCCATCTGTAGTTTATTTCATCTAAGGTAAAATACCAAATGTGTCATTTTGTCATAGTGAAGCGAATAGCTTGGTGGAATATGTATGCATAATTTTATCGAGAAATAATAACGAATAGGTACCTACTAAAAATATCGCCTCAAAAAAATAACCTACAAATCCTAAAAACAATTCGATTCCTGTCGCAAGACAAATGGGAAAGTAATCGAACCCACGACCTTCTGCATCGCAGGCGAACCCTTCGCCCACTGCGCAACAGAGGTTGTTCCTTTCGATAAAAGTAAAAAAGGGGAGATGAGGCTCTAGCTTCTCGAAAGTGGCAGGCTCATATTAGGTCCAATTAGGTTCCCCACCTCAGTCATAGTCCGGCCGCGCGCCGGACTACGTTCGTGTTACGCATGCTTGCGTGTACGTACTTTAGTGTGATTTATTGACTAAAAAACAACAGCGATACCCTCGTGTGTTTTCATTTTAATTATTGCACAAGATTGGAGATGAAACTGTGACAGAGTGTTTGCGTGTAGTTGTAACACAGGCCATGTGTTGGTGCGTATCTACAGTTTTTACTTATATCGATGGTTGTCCAAATTTAATTTAGTTGAACAACGGAATCCAAGACATTGTATACCTACCAGTGCGTTAACATCTGTATCCTCTTCCACAGAGTCTTGGGTGGAGCTAAACTCTGGCAGCGGATTGGCTGCCGTCGAGAACGAGTACATCCGCTTGCTTCGAGAGGCACAGCGCGAGAGTCGAGACTCCTCCGTGAGGCATTCGCGCGCCTCCAGTCTAAAAGGAAGGTTAGTATACCTCCTGTATGGTTATAGTAGCCTGGTAGTTAAGTCCGAGAAAACTAGTAAGACTCCCG
This sequence comes from Eupithecia inturbata, assembly GCA_963662085.1. Classification (NCBI taxonomy): domain Eukaryota; kingdom Metazoa; phylum Arthropoda; class Insecta; order Lepidoptera; family Geometridae; genus Eupithecia; species Eupithecia inturbata. Next base: position 574,710 of record OY759204.1, read on the forward strand.
TATTGGAAAAGCTTTCTCTGTGTTCGATCTATGCTTGAGTAACGATTTTCTATGGCAATAGCGTTACTCAAGCATAGATCTATGACTGAGCAAAGTTTAGTAAAGAAGATTAGCATGCCTCCCTTATGGTCATAGTATCCTGGTACTTTTGAAGTGGTATCCAGTCATTTCCTTCTAACTATTTCTTAGGTATCGTCTCCTATGCGCTTTTTTGTCCGATCCCTGCCTTACTCCATGCCAAATTACAACTTTCTAGTAGGTACGGTGTGCCACTGAGCTAGCCGCGGCCTATATGAGTTCCTTGTTGATTAAGGAAGCCTAAAACGTCGACGATAAAGGTAAAGATTTATAATCCTCTCTACGTCACGCCACCTTTAACAACGAGCTCTTTGTCCTTTTATGTTAGGAACCGTGATTCAGACGGTTCGACAACCTCCTCCGTTGTTCTGATGCCTTGGTACGTGGATATGAATATTTTTAGGCCTGAAAGCCAAATTGTACTGTTGAAGAAAATTGTGAGTTTTGTTGTTATATCTCATTCATTATATCTATATCCGATTGCAATCGTGCACTAAATGCTAATACTAAGAAGAGTCATTTAGTTTTTTAGGATACCAAACGAGCAAATTTTACAAGAATTTGAAAATCACCATCAATTTTACTTTGAATTGAAACAGTGAATTTATCATTAGAACGGCGCGTTCGGTTTAATCAACTAAAGCTCAGACTGAATTACGAAAGCTTGCGCAGTCATCTATCTATGCTTGAATAACGCTTTTCAATGGCAAAAACGTCACTCAAGCATAGATCTATGACTGAGCAAACTTTCATAATACGGGCCAAATTATCTCGAGACTATCTCACTAATGTAGATGCAATCCGTTCGTCCGATCGGCATCAGCGGTGCCGTAGACAGACACAGATAACCATACCTAATAAATACATCGCTATTGCATCGAGGATTAATCGAGTCGAGGATTAATTATAAAGATGAGGTCTTCCCGCCAACTTCGCATGGAATGTCTCAAAATGGGGTTTCGACGTGTGGCCCTGATTTAAATTTCGGATACAAAGTGCCACGTGTTTAGTGTACTAGATCGAAAGCAGGCGATTCAGGGCACTACAGGGATAAACTTTAATCCTAAAATACCTTGAAAATGGTTTTATTGGATTCCATACCCGAAGGGTGAAAACGGAACCCTATTACTAAGCCTCCGCTGTCCGTTCGTCCGTCCGTAGGTACGTTCGTCTGTCAGAGGGTTCTAACTCAGGAAGAGGTAGACAGAGAATTTGTTTTTCTCTTGCCGCTGTAACATCAAAGAATAAAAATAAAATAAATTTAATAAATAAGGGAGCCAACATCCGTAATTAATTACCGTACCATCACCGAAGTTAAGCGTCGCCAGGCGCGGTCAGTACTTGGATGGGTTGGCTTATTTATTTTTCTCGATTCATCAAAAAATCCGTTTGTTAGGGTTTTTTTTGCGAAAGTTTTGTACGATATGGTACGAACGGAACCCTCCGTGTGTGAGAGGACTCGCACTTGCCGGTTTTATTATTCTTGAGGAAAGTTAGCTAGAATACTAGGAGCGCATAACGCACCCGGAATGCGCTGAACTAATTATGTGGCTTCCTAGCATTGTTGTAATGAGACCTTGCGGCTTCTCTGCTCGGAAGTCAATACTCATGCTCACTGCTCAGTACGGATACAATATCATCGATGTCATATGGGATTTGAGACGTTCTTTACACCAAACACACACACACATTTTACATTGGTCCAGTTTTTGACCAATTATTTTAGGAACTCTGAAATTAGTTAGGTTTTCCAAAACTGGGGTAAACGACTTCTAGAGCTGAGAAGACTCGGCAAAAGTAGTGTAGCACGCCCTACAGCCAGCTGGGATAACGACCTTCGAGAGACTGCTGGAAGATGCTGGATGCATCGAGCTGAAGACCTCGCTTAGACCTCGCTCGCGAGGGCTGTGCCCAGCCATGCGTGGACTAGAAGAGGCTGATCACGATGATTCGTTTTTGAAAAAGAGCAACTTTTTTGGTGTTTTTAAATTATTTTAGTTCTGAAGATGATGCCAATAATTATTTAATAATAGGTCTTTACCTATGAAATTGCCGTTCTTCAGTACTGGTCATTTCAAATAGAAAAAAGTTTGGAATGGCTTTGTATTCTAAATTCAAATTAATTTTGTTTTAAAAACATGACATTCTTTTTACAAACTCAGTCTTTTTTTTATTGATTAGCGTTGTATTTTCATTATATTTGAACATTTTTCGTCAGAATGGATACTTTAAAAATTCGTGTAATTATGGAATATGAGTTTCGTCGTGGCACCAACGCAACTCAAACGGCACGTAACATCAAAAACGTTTACGAAGAGAACTGTACAAACGAACGCACAACCCGCTATTGGTTTTCCCGGTTCCGTTCTGGAAATTTTGACTTGAAAAATTAAGCTCGTGGTCGTCCGGAGACTTTGGTCAACAATGATGAATTAAAGGCGATTGTGGAAGCTGACGAAACTCAATCTACAGCTGAGCTAGCAGCAGCTTTTGATGTTAGCATCAAAACAATTTTGATCCATTTGCGACAAATAGGCAAGGTAAAAAAACTTGATAGATGGGTGCCCCACGAACTTAACGATCGCCAGCGTAACGTACGCGTCGAGACCTGCCTCGCGCTGCTCAATAGGCAAAGAAATGAAGGAATTTTGAACCGAATTGTTACGTGCAATGAAAAATGGATTCTGTTCGACAATCGAAAGCGCTCAGCAAGTTGGTAAGATCCTGGTTTAGCACCAAAGCAATGCCCTAAACCAAAAATGACCCCAAAAAAGGTGATGGTCACTGTTTGGTGGTCTAGTGCGGGTGTGTTTCACCACAGCTTTTTACAAAACGGCATGAGCATTACTGCAGATGTGTACTGTGAAGAACTGGAGACAATGATGGAGAAGCTTGCACATCGGCAACCAGCTTTGGTCAATCGGTCGTCCCCACTGCTCCTTCACGACAACGCGCGACCCCATACTGCACAACAGACAGGCTCCAAGCTGCAAGAGCTGGGGTTGGAAGCTCTCCCTCATCCGCCATACTCACCAGACCTTGTACCTACCGACTATTACTTTTTCCAAAATTTAGACAACTTTTTAGTGGATAAAAAATTAAATTCCCGAGAGGCAGTACAAAATGCCTTTGAAGAGTTTGTTGCCTCCCGTCCAGCAGATTTTTACAAGAAGGGCATCAATAAACTGCCAATGCGTTGGCAAAGAGGCGTCGATTACATGGGTGATTACTTTGAATAATAGAAATAAAAAAAATAAGTACTTTCACTTATTCCATACAAAACGGCAACTTCATAGGTAAAGACCTAATATTAGGTCCTTACATATGAAATTGGCGTTTTTCGTACTGGCCACTTTAATCACAAATTTCTCCTCTTTGGTAAGGAATTCCAAATTCAAATTTGTACAGCTATAGACTCATGTATTTGTGCTTCGATGATCGTCATTCATTTGTTTTTTTTCTTCTGTTTTTTTCTGTTTGCGTCACTCATTTTACAAAATGGAAAACTTAAAATATCGCATTATTTACGAGTACGAGTTCCGCCGTGGCACTAGTGCTGCGGAAACAACTCGAAGGGTGAATGATGTGTATGGCGGTCGTGTTGCAAAAGAAAACACAGTTCGTTTTTGGTTCCAACGTTTTCGTTCTGGAAATTTTGACCTGCAGAACAAGCCCCGTGGACGGCCTGAGACTCAAGTTGATAATGAAGAGTTGAAGGCTATTGTGGAAGCGGATCCATCGCAAACCACGTCCGAGTTAGCTGCAGGCTGCGATGTTAGTGATAAAACTGTTTTAATTCACTTGAAGCAAATTGGGAAGATTAAAAAGCTTGAAAGGTGGGTACCTCACGAATTGACTGAAGCAAACCGGCAAACGCGCGTCGACTGCTGCGTTACATTACTAAACCGGCACAATAATGAAGGTATTTTAAACCGAATCATTACCTGTGATGAAAAATGGGTTCTTTACGATAATCGGAAGCGCTCAGCGCAATGGTTGGATCCTGGCCAGCCAGCCAAATCCTGCCCCAAGCGAAAATTAACCCCAAAAAAGTTACTTGTAAGCGTTTGGTGGACTAGTGCCGGTATTGTTCATTACAGTTTTCTCAAATCTGGCCAGACTATTACGGCTGATGTCTATTGTCAGCAATTGCAAACCATGATGGAAAAGCTAGCGGCTAAACAACCTAGGCTGGTCAATCGCTCCACGCCACTGCTGCTTCACGACAACGCTAGACCACACACTGCGCAACAGACGGCTACTAAATTAGAAGAGCTTCAATTGGAAAGTCTAAGACATCCTCCGTACTCCCCGGACCTTGCTCCAACAGATTACCATTTTTTTCGAAATTTGGATAACTTCTTGCAAGGGAAAAAATTCAACTCCGATGGGGCAGTCCAAATCGCCTTCAAAGATTTTATTGATTCCCGTCCGACTGGTTTTTTTAGTAAAGGGATCAATGAACTACCTATAAGATGGCAAAAGTGCATGGAAAATAATGGTTCATACTTTGATTAATTAAATATATTATATTAAAAAATATTTGACTTTTTGTTCCTCCCATACAAAACGCCAATTTCATATATAAGGACCTAATATTTGCTACATTAAATTAACTTAATCTGTTGGAGTGATTTTCCATAAGGCAGGAGCGAAACCTCCTAACACAGGTATCTCTATACTTAAAAGGAGGTTTCCAAAGTAATTAAAGATGTACACTGCCGGCCAAAAGTTTGAGACCACTGTACAAATCTTTGTCACCAACAAAATATTTCAAAGTACACATATGATAATGAGCTAATTTGAACACCTGCGTATTCTTTTATTATTAAAGAATTTCTAAGAGTCATTATTTATGTTGTTTTTTAAGTTATCATCCTAAAAAGGTCTATTGTTTCAAAACATCAATGAGCGCCGCGCAAGGACCAGGTGGTAGAGTCATTGTAATATTTTTATGATCTGCTCATTACTTATTGTTTTGGGTTTGTTTCGCGTTAACCGATATCAGGGATTATGTTAGCTTCCTAAAACATATTTAGTACCTGAGTTTTTATGGAGTAAATTATTTTCTACCTTATTAGTCTGAGCTCGTCGTTGTTACAGTGAAGACATCTTAAAATGAGAAAAGTTCGCGAAATTAGCAGTGAAACTCGCTCTGCCATAGTTGTTTTATACGGCGAAGGCAAATCTGAACGTGCGATTGCCTCTCAACTTAAGTTGTCGAAGACTTGTGTTCATAACACAATAACCCGATACAAGGAGACTGGCAGTAATCAAGATCGTTCGCGTTCGGGAAGGCCGAGAACTACCACTTCTCGCGAGGATCACTTCATCGTCACTACCAGCAAGCGGAATAGACGCCTAACAGCACCAGAAATCCGCGTAGAAGTGAACAAATCCCGATCAGAACCTGTATCATTGACGACAGTAAAAAGACGTTTGAGAGATGCTAAGTTATTTGGTCGCGTCGCCGTTCGAAAACCACTACTAAGGCCACAAAACAAAAAGAAACGGATGCAGTGGGCCCTTACCCATCGAGACTGGACTGAAGAAGACTTTAAACAAGTTCTTTGGTCAGATGAATCCAAATTTGAAATATTTGGTTCAAAACGACGAATTTTTGTTCGACGTAACGTCGAGGAAAAGATGATGCCAGACTGTGTGGTGCCAACAGTCAAGCATGGTGGTGGTTCCATTATGGTCTGGGGATGCTTCTCGGGCCATGGAACCGGAGATTTGGTACGAGTCGAAGGAATCATGAAAAAGGAGCAATATAAACGAATACTACAGCAAAATGCCATTCCGTCTGGTTCAAGAATAATTGGAGATGGATTTTTTTTCCAACAAGATAATGACCCAAAACATAGTTCAAAATTATGCAGGGGTTATTTAGAACACAAAGAAACAGAAGGGGTTTTAAAAAACATGGTGTGGCCCCCTCAGAGTCCGGATCTCAACCCGATTGAGCTTTTGTGGGAAGAGCTTGATAGAAATGTGCGCAGTTGTTGTCCCACTTCGCAAGAAGACATGTGGAAGGCTTTACAAGAAAGCTGGAACAATATATCACAAGATACAATCGACAAATTGATTGCTCGTATGCCAAGAATAGTGAAAGTAGTAATAAAATGCAAGGGAGGGTTTTTCGACGAAAAATCTGTATAAAATATGAGCGACATTTTTAAAGTAAATGGTTGATTTTTCTTGATTTTTTTGTTTTCTTCATAATGTATGTGTATTAGGAAATAAGTATTTTAATTCATAATTAAACCTCTTGCTTTGTATTTTGAGTTTTATTTCATTTTCCTACTTTGATGTAGGTGGTCTCAAACTTTTGGCCGGCAGTGTATATAGATTAAGTTAAAGAAATAAAATATTATGATTTTGATATTTTGATTTTGATTTGATTTTGCTCCAACTCGAAAAATAACAACTAACTAACCGGATAAAGGTTTCTTCGTCGCTTCTTTACTTTTGTCTACATACCGAAGCGACTGAAATCAAAAATATCACTTTATTTCCGTGTCAGTGTTTATTAAGAATTTGACCTTTTCTAAGTATACATTTATTGTATTAAAGAGTTTTTGACTTTGACTTTGAATATTGTTAGCACAACATACGTCCATTGTAGGACAAGCCCCCTCAAACATGGGGGTAATGTCATAATCACCACGCGTGGGCGCCTGATTGGTGTTTGCAGTGGATATTCAATCCATTTCACTTATTACTCGACATACGAATGAAAACAGACGTACCTACATAATGTCAGTCTGTAGTGTCTTGTATCTGTTCTGTGTCACTGTGAAGATCGTTTCGAGCTCATCCAAATGATTAGATAGAGAAACATTTATTAAACAACTCAGTTACAGCACAGAACAGAAATAGCAATAACTAGCCGCTGCCCGCGGCTACACACGCGATTTTTTAGGGTTCCGTACCCGTAAGGTGAAAGCGGAACCCTATTACTAAGCCTCCGCTGTCCGTCCGTCTGTCACGTGGCTATATCTCATGAACCGTAAGAGGTAGACAGTTGAAATTTTCAGATAATGTGTATTTCTCTTGCCGCTAGAGCAAAAAATAAAAATAAAATAAATATCATAATTAAAGGGGGCTCCCATACAACAAACGTGGATCTATATTTTAAAAATGTAGAGAAGTCTGTAAGTAGAACATTTTTTTAAAATTTGTCAAAAAAAGGGGGGATAATATTCAAAAATTTCTGTACTTTTTATACTTTTTGAAATATTAGGTCCTTACATATGAAATTGGCGTTTTGTATGGGAGGAACAAAAATCGAATATTTTTTAATATAATATATTTAATTAATCAAAGTATGAACCATTATTTTCTATGCACTTTTGCCATCTTATAGGTAGTTCATTGATCCCTTTACTAAAAAAACCAGTCGGACGGGAATCAATAAAATCTTTGAAGGCGATTTGGACTGCCCCATCGGAGTTGAATTTTTTCCCTTGCAAGAAGTTATCCAAATTTCGAAAAAAATGGTAATCTGTTGGAGCAAGGTCCGGGGAGTACGGAGGATGTCTTAGACTTTCCAATTGAAGCTCTTCTAATTTAGTAGCCGTCTGTTGCGCAGTGTGTGGTCTAGCGTTGTCGTGAAGCAGCAGTGGCGTGGAGCGATTGACCAGCCTAGGTTGTTTAGCCGCTAGCTTTTCCATCATGGTTTGCAATTGCTGACAATAGACATCAGCCGTAATAGTCTGGCCAGATTTGAGAAAACTGTAATGAACAATACCGGCACTAGTCCACCAAACGCTTACAAGTAACTTTTTTGTGGTTAATTTTCGCTTGGGGCAGGATTTGGCTGGCTGGCCAGGATCCAACCATTGCGCTGAGCGCTTCCGATTATCGTAAAGAACCCATTTTTCATCACAGGTAATGATTCGGTTTAAAATACCTTCATTATTGTGCCGGTTTAGTAATGTAACGCAGCAGTCGACGCGCGTTTGCCGGTTTGCTTCAGTCAATTCGTGAGGTACCCACCTTTCAAGCTTTTTAATCTTCACAATTTGCTTCAAGTGAATTAAAACAGTTTTATCACTAACATCGCAGCCTGCAGCTAACTCGGACGTGGTTTGCGATGGATCCGCTTCCACAATAGCCTTCAACTCTTCATTATCAACTTGAGTCTCAGGCCGTCCACGGGGCTTGTTCTGCAGGTCAAAATTTTCAGAACGAAAACGTTGGAACCAAAAACGAACTGTGTTTTCTTTTGCAACACGACCGCCATACACATCATTCACCCTTCGAGTTGTTTCCGCAGCACTAGTGCCACGGCGGAACTCGTACTCGTAAATAATGCGATATTTTAAGTTTTCCATTTTGTAAAATGAGTGACGCAAACAGAAAAAAAACAGAAGAAAAAAACAAATGAATGACGATCATCGAAGCACAAATACATGAGTCTATAGCTGTACAAATTTGAATTTGGAATTCCTTACCAAAGAGGAGAAATTTGTGATTAAAGTGGCCAGTACGAAAAACGCCAATTTCATATGTAAGGACCTAATATATTGATTTTTTAATACTATTTACCGCAATTTATAGTCGGTTTATAGTTTTTTAAACACGCCAAATTATTTGGCATATTTTCAAGCCAAAGCCTTCAAAAAGTGAAATCGTTATGAGCCCAAACTACCAGGCTCTCATAAACTCAAAGAGATGGTTTGGAACCAGAGAACAGAGTGACGCAACTGCTTGCATCCGAGCTCTACATTCAGACTTACCTACTTCGTATTTGTGAGGTATATTATGTGTATTACGCAACTGTGTGACGGATTGTTTCGATCCGCCATTTGTTTAACCAGTTGCCGATTAATGTTGTGCTAGATTTCCATTCGATGTACATTTTACAGGTCCAGTCGATGTTTTTTTTAGGATTTCAAAATCCTAGAATACCGAGGTGTCAGAAAGGTGTAAGTAAGGAGATAACGGCTGATAGAGGAAGGTGGAAGAAAAAATTTTGCCGACCCCATCTAGCGTGGGCTAAGGACCGGAAGGTCATGATCGAGGTGTCAGAAAAATCGACTTAATTCAGCTGTAAAATTGAAAAATTGCTCAAACCGATTCGAGCTGATTCGAGCTTTATGTAATTAGATGAATTCTTGTAAAAACCATCATTTCATTAAATTGTTAATAAATAACTGCACACCTTGTATTGATTACGCAAGTTATCAATAAACAGCGAACCGGAGGCCCGTCAAGTGCGGGTTCGCGTAGCAGACAGGCGCCAAGCCCACCACACCACACGCAACATGACACTGAGTACACTGCTATACTATTTATTTATACTTGCTTCTGCCCGCGGCTTCCTTAGGTGGTATCAAACACCGCGTCAGGCTGGTTAACGTTGGCTTGGTTTTAGACCCCGCTTTACATGCCCCTCGTTTGTGAAAAACATGAATGAAGCACAAATAAAGCGGGGTCCGCCCGAGTCGACAGGAAGCTATTGCTTTGCTCTTGCTTACGAAAGCGTCCGCAAACTAGCATTACGCAGGAGAGTAACAAAAATTCGAAAACCCTCGGCAACATTTGAACGGTTACACCGATTTTCTTCAAACACAGCTAAAAACACTAATTATAGTTTAGATTAAGTCCTCTTTCGATCGAACTAGTAAAGTGGGGTGTCTTTGAATGCGTATTTAAAATCTTCTCTAAGTATCTCTTATAATTTTCATTTCGGATGACGATTAATCTATAACGAAATTAGTTGGTTAGCAATCGTTAAAAGTCCACGTATTACGCAGTCGGGTTTAATTTATTTGCTTGTTCCTCTGAGCCAACGTGTGCACTAGGTACATTCTGCTGGACCACAGACGAAAGCAGGCATTCCACAGAGAAATCTACACACAAGATGAACCGGTCCGAAAGCTGCACTTGGATAGACCTTGAGGATTCTAGTCGCGTCTATAAATACTTTATGCGTTTATTATAGTTGGTTATAGAATTTAAGAATTTTTGTTCAAGGTAATTAACTTGTTATGTTTCTCTAAACGAACACCGACAGCACGGAATTTTCTACTAAAACTGGTTCTTTCACACTGCTCTAACGAAACTGTTCTCGTCTATTCCAGCCCGAAGTCTCCGCCTAATAGTCCGAACTTAGAACCCTCGACGGAGGACGAACTGAAAGGAGTCTACATCAACTGCTGGCGGGTAAGTTCACCTTCTGTTAGCTTGTAGTCTCCTGGTACTTTAGAACAGAACAGCCTGCCTGACAAGACTTCTACCACCAAGCTTGCTTAGGGCTGCGAACGTACAGACAAGCGGCTTGCTTAGCGCCTTACCCATTGGCCATTTGACGACTACCGAAGGAAACGAGCGTGCACTTTCTACGTACAAAGAATCTAGGCGCTAAGCGAGCCGCCTGTCAGTGCATTTGGACCCTTACAGCATTGGGGGTGAGTTAACACCTTCTGTTAGATCATAGGCTCCTGGTACTTTAGTAGAACAGCGCTTTGAAAAACTGCTCATTTGGGAGGTTCTACCATTATTCTTGCCTAACAGTGTGGGGCTGAGTCTTATGAAAATCTGTTGCGCAGTCCAGGAAGATTTAGCGAATTAAAATACACGCGGAAAAAGTAGATTATAAGGGAGCAAAACAATGTTTTTACGGCGAGGGCGCTTTTTTAAATCCAGAGCGAAGTGAGGGATTCTAGAGTAGAATATGTACTCGGGCTCAAAATATATTTTTGGCTCGGACGATGTACTTTGAATCCCTCGCTACGCTCGGGATTCTAGCTGTGAAATACAATTTTCTTCCAAACAAATCGAGAGAAAAGTATCTAAATGCCGATGAAAATTTGATTAAATGGAAAAATAAAATGAAGCATAGCCATTTTCAGAAACTGTATTTGTAATTTGGTTATGTATCTTAATATAAATAATCGTCACTATTAAAAAAAACCTCTCTTGTTTAGAATTTATTTGATGAAAAGCAGAGTGTGCCACACGGTACCAAAATTATTTAACCACTAGCGAAGTACTTTGAATCTCTCGCTACGCTCGGGATTCTACTATAGAATCCTTCGCTGCTCTCTGTATGAAAAAAATCTCTCGCCCTAAATACATTATTTTGTTCCTTTGTGATACAATCTACTATTCTTATACCGCGTAACTGATACACTGCCATGCCTTTGCGTGAATGCGGTAATAGATATTATTGGTTGTATGTAATATAGAGGTAGTGTTCGTTGTGCATTCCAGGATGACTCCAACGACTGGGTGTGGGAGTGGAGCAGCCGGCCCGACCAGCTGCCACCCAAGTGAGTACCCATTATGACATTCCTTCAACTTTCCACTACCGAACATGCGTCCCCTAAACAACGGAGTTCTGACATAGTTACCGCGCTTGGCAAGCGGTTTGCTGTTTGCAGCGACGCATTATAGAGGTAAATACACAGAAAGAAGCTACCTGCTGCCTTTCCTGTTGTAGGTTTCCTTTCTTGCAACATCCACGGGCTGAGTTTTGTATACCACTAGGTGGCAAACAGGCATGCGGCCTTCCTGATGGAACGCGGTTATCGCAGCCTATGGACGCCAGCAACATCTGGGACGATACACGCGCGTTGCCGACTTTAAATCCCTTAGGCCACCCGGCTTAAGATATTTAAAGCCGGTGTTACGGGGCGTAATGTGATGTGTCACACAGCGAGCGTTGGTGCAATCATACGGGGAAAGAAGGAACATTACGACTCGTAACACCGGTCAGAGCCCGGCTTTAGAGGAATGAGTTGGAGAAGTTGATTCTTAAGGTTGTCCGCAGTTCAGGTCCGCACCACTGCCGCACAGCACGAAAATATGCATTCAATTAAGGGCTTTACCTTTTTGTATGGGATATATTTGAATGCTCATTTTTGTGTTGTGCGGTAGGGGTGCTGGCTCTTACGCCGCGATCACCACGGCAGACAACTGAAGTTTATATGACATTGTCCGCAGGGACTGGCGGTTCAAGCACCCCACAGGTGCGGCGCGCGGCCCTCCCTCCGCCACCTCGTCCATAGAGGTGTTGGACCAGCAGCTGGCGGCTCCGGCCATGCAGCAGGTAATGATGATGTGACACCGATGTGAAGCAAATGCGCCCGCATGCCGTACGCCACGGGGAGCTCTGGTAACAGAGAGTATTCTGACATTCTGATACGGGAAAACAGAACAGGTCCACTTTAAAAACTAATTATGAAGTTACGAGTCGAAAGTTACGAGTGACGGATCACCAAGAAACGATCTACCTTAACTACCATCAAGGTGCAACTTCAGCGTGCATTCGGGGATTCTCGCTTACTTTCGTTTACCTTGCCAGTCCTCGATTTTTGGAGGCTATTTTTGTACCTATAATTTGCTGAGACTAAGTATAAGTTTGTACCTACTAAATATGATATGGATCTGTGTCTTAAATAAAACATTTATTATTTTTATTATTAAAGTAGTTTGCCGCAAATCGTACAGTAAACCAATTTCTATGAATTCACGAGACGCTCCAAGCGTTCCATTGCATTGGAGTTATCAAAGTTATATGTGTGTGTTCGTTTCAGAGCCACTGCTTGTCAGTCCGCCGCACCTGCCTCTTCAGCCGCGGCGCCGTGGCCTGCGTGCTCGTCACCAACCTCGTCTCACTGCTGCTGGGCGCCGGCATCGGGTCAGTACAACTATAGTCGGGTTTTGGGCGCCTGGTACTTGGTAGCGAGGTCTAGGATAGTTTGTCTACCTCTTGTCGGGTTATAGGCGCCTGGTACATTGCAGCGAGGTCTAGGATAGTCTCTCTACCTCTTGCTGGGTTATGTACCTGGTAAATTGCAGCGAGGTCTAGGATAGTTTGTCTACCTCTTGCTGGGTTATGGGTACCTGGTACATTGCAGCGAGGTCTGGGATATTCTTCACCTCTGCTGGGTTACAGACGTACTTTGCAGTTAAGGTGGTATGTGACGTTAGCCCCGTGATGCTCAAAATGTTTCCGGTTTCTTGTAATTTCTCAGTTCGACAAGTGAATTAACTAGCGATAGGTAGTTTTACGACCATTCTAAGCCATACTTAATCAAACTTTGTAACTATTGTAGTTTTTGAATCAATTGACGTTACGAGATGTATTCCTAAAATCAACCTAAATGTCGATAGATTCGAAGAGTACAACTGATTCAAAAAGGATTAGTTGAGCTACATCTAGATTGTATGCAACCGTCTGCAGTTAGCTCAACTGTTTTAACAATAAACGCTAGCTCTAAGTTGTTTATATTCTAAATATTCAATGATTGATTGTTATTTTCAGAGTGTGGTTGAGTAAGCGAGGCATGCTGCCTCCGCGGCTCATCCTGATCAACTGAGAAGACTGAGGAATTTGCGTCTGTCTGTCACATACATGTTGTTATACATAGGTAACGTCGCTGTAGAGAGCTATACAGATGAAGACTCCAATATTCCGTGTACACACAAAACGTATTTAGCATTACAGATTAAGTTGAAATTAGCGTTCCTGAACAACAAATGTTCAGCGCTCTGTGGATTGGAGCTGGTTCAGCTGCTTTAGGAATGGCGTGGTTTAGCGGTTTCTGTTGTTTTGCGTATTCACGTAGTTTAGGAGGTTACATTTGTTCAACTCATTTAGGCGCTGACTAGTTTCGATGGAAAAACATCGGCGCAGTTGGCACAAAAGGTAAACTAATTTTACAGCTCTCAAAATGAAGTTATCCTTTTAACTCGACTGCGTAAGAAGAGTTATGTTTTTTATTCAGCCCAAAATTATTACATACTAGCTGCTGCCCGCGGCTTCGCACGCGCTTTTTAAGTAGAAAGTAACTCTGTCTGTTACCTTTTCACGCCTAAACGACTGAACGGATCTTTATAAAATTTGGCAGGGAGGTCAATGGGATCCCGGAGACTGACATAGACTACTTGAAAAGTGCGTGCGAAGCCGCGGGCAGCAGCTAGTTGTAATGTACATATGTGAGCGGTTGCCTACCGGATATAACGTTGGTGTTCTTCCAACACACAGGGTTCATAGTTAACCCGCTTACGTTCAGAGTAAACTGTTTGAGTTTGTAAATATAACAACATGTATGTTGACTGCGCGGGGAAGACTAGGTTATAATTTTTTAATACTAGAAAAACAGTAGTTTTTACCATTTTTGTATTTTCACACTCTTTACAAATGTCTTGAAATTTCAATTTTAATGTCTGGTTCCTGACGGCTGGTTTCTCAAATGGTTGAACTATGATCTGTTGTGGCTATAGAAAAACGCATATTATATTTTGCAAAATGCTTAGGTATCTTCTATATATTTATAACGCTTAATTGAATTAATAAATTAATATCACATGCATGAAGTCGAAATAAATATATAATTGTTAATATTTATTGGGATAAAGGATCTCAAATCGACAAGTGCATTATATTGTGTTTAAAAATCAATAACAAGAAAGTTAATTTCAGGTTAACTTTTAGACTTTTTATTATCTGCAAAAGATATAAACAATCCCGCAGTACTTAACTATAAATTATCTTTCTTGTCTTTGATTTTTAGACACAATTTAAAATATAGTAGTTGTATATTTGAGAACTTTTCTCAAATATTGTTTCGGGTTAACAATAATATGCTAATTAACTATTATACTATCTGTAACAAAAGTTGACTTAATTTATAACTAGATGTCGCGAGTTAAATTGTCTTGCGTAAGTTCAACATAGTACTATCTTTGACGTTGAGTGAACAAAAGTTGACTCAAATAACTAAATGTCTTTAGTAAAAGTGTACGAGCTCTAAATCGCGCTGACGAGAACGCACGGGTTCGCATAATTATCGATGGAGGTTCTAGCTCATCAGTTATCATATAAATTTTACGTTTCACGTAAAGCAGTTTGACAAACTGTGTTGTTTGTGTTTTGATTGATCTGAGGAATTAAGGAATCTTCTACTCGTATATATATATATTATATATATATAAAAGAAAGTCGTGTTAGTTACACTATTTATAACTCAAGAACCGCTAAACGGATCTCGGTGAAATTTGGCAGCGAGGTAGATGGTATCCCGGGGCCGGACATAGGCTAATTTTTATTCCGGAAAAAAGCGTGCGAAGCCGCGAGCTGCAGCTAGCGAGATGATAAAAAAAACACAAAAAAAACTTTTATAATAATTATCATCTAGGACCGGTGCTTGGGAAGACACATACCGCGAACACAAACTCGACGGTTACGTCGTTTCGTGGTGTACCTTCTATCTCCATCTCCATCGTCAGACCAGCTCGATGGTACCGTGACATTGCATTGTCACCGAACTTAAATTTCATCTCAATCGGTTGAGGATAACTGTCCAACATTCAGTTGCAAGATTAGTCCCACACATACTAACAGGGCAAGTTATATAGAAGCTTGCAAAAATAGGCTCAGGCGTTATTTTGCGGGAAGCCATGAAATATATTGACTCTACTTCTTGTTGAAGGCAACAGTAATAGGTATTTTTAATGAGAAAGAGATTATGTAGCAGTCAATTCATCTATGGTTTTTTTTTATATTTCTGACACACGGTCTCTTTTTTTAGGTTGAACAATTTTATGATAAACATAAAAAATAATATATTTTATGATTTTAGATTTGATTAGATATACATATGTAATCAAATCTCTATTCAACGTCAATTCGGCAAGAGAAAGAAATAACTATTTATCGAAAAAAAACTCGTGGTATCTTTTAACTAAATTATTTTTCTTATTTTAGTTTTATCGTATCTTTCAAAGACCTACATTCACGGACATTGCAGAATTGTTAGAAACAATTTATAATTTTGGATATTTCACACATTGTCTACCCTAAAACTATGTAGGGATTATGTCGATACAGACTCGGAGCCATTTACTAAGAAGTTGAAAGGTTTGACTATTGATCAGCATACGAACATCCTGCGTTAAGACTGGTCAAATCATATCATATCATCGTTCAGATCAACATTATGAGCATTTGATCATTGATTAGTTTGATCTTCGTTCGTGAAGCCGGGCGGTAAGCTATAGTATATAAACCCTTGATATGTAATCAAGGGTTTATATACTTTGAAATTAGTAGAGTTTTCCAAATTTCCTAAATTCTTAGTTTTGATTCTTTATATAATTTCTAGCGTTCTATTATCTACAAACCATCTCTTATGTATGACACGCAGTTGTTTTATTTTTCATAACACTGACTGAAAATAAGTTTTGTTGTAATTAGGTTTAGTTTGTTTTGGACGAATCATTTAAAATTGAAAATTCAAGTTCTTGTTAGCTTGAAAAAAAATATTTGATATTTTTTATATAATATAAATACTAGTCGTAAGCCTAATCTATGTAATTCATGTGATTTCATCATTATCGGCTTAACATATAAATGAGGTTTTTATTGCACCAAGCCTTAATTTAAAAAAAAGTCATTTTGGAAACTATAACTACATAAAATATAAATAATGTTTTAAATGTCTTTAAGAATAAATAAAATTACTTATGCATAAAAAGTTAAAAATACAATTTTACTTATTCGTGCAGCTTCAACCAAATTCGGTGTATGTGACATAATATATCTAGATTATGTTGAAGATCTGCCCGAGAGGTGTTTCTAGCATTGAATACAACAGACAGCTGAGTGTATACACAGAAGGAAGCTGCTGCCTGCCATCCCTCTGGTGGGTTCCCTTAGTCGACTCCTACGACATCCACGAGCTGAGTTGCAGGGGTCGATTCTTACGCCGCAACTGCCACGGCCACGGCCCACGGTTCCACAAAGGGAATATTTTATTATATTTATATTATGGCTTTTCTTCAGCATTCCTTACATTGCAATGACTTGGAATAATAATGAAATGGATAGGTAGGTATTTTGTCAAAAATTGCTTCATTAGGAAACTTTCATCTAGTTTTAGTCTATAAGGTTATAAAATAAAATGTATTTAGGTGTTTTATACTTATTGCTGAAAACGCTGTCTTATGTCGGGCATAGAGGAAGCATTCTCTGTAAAATGAGGCGTTATCTTAAAAATAAATTAGCTAATCGTTCAAAAGATGGCGCTATAAATTAGTGTCTATGTCACGTCAAACTTGCCTTGCCCTTGCACATTGAAGATATAATCAGCGTACATATGAGGGCGCATTGCGTGCCATTTTGTGAAAAGGATAGGCATAGGATTTCGCGTTCATAGGAGCGAGACAGAGCATACGTTTTAGGTACGGCGTAAGATCAAAAATCAAGTTTATGCTTTTTTACAAGAAAAGTACACAACTTATGAAGAAACTGGTTCAAGAAACTAAATAATTAGTAATAAAATAACCTACGAATCAAAACATTCAAAATTATAATTTCAATAGACCGCAGGGTTCCTGAGATCTCGACCAAATTATGAGCAAAACTGCACTTTCATGATTTTTTTATCGTATTTTTTTCTCGAATCGTGTTTTCACATTCAAATAACCAAAGATAAAAAAAAGAATTTAGAGTTTTATACCACGTGGATCCCGTGAGTACTGAGTTCTAGGCCTAGTTTGACAACCAAACTCTTAACCCGCGTACAAAGATAGCCTACGTTCCAAGATTTCTTTCGTTTGACTTTAAACCGGCACGCACAGCGCCCTCTATTGAGTTTAATGGGAAATAGGATTGTCTCTTTTGGAAAACGCCTCATTGAGAAAAGTTCTGATATGTAATATTATGAAGAAACAAACTCCATGTATGAAATGGAAGCATTCTCTAAACATATATCGAAACGTTTCTTTTCGGATTTGTTATTTCTCCATTCAGTTTTGAGTAAGAGAACATGTAACAAAATTTTATTTAGCAATATGTCTAATCTAAAATATAATTATATATATGAAAAACCTTGCACGATATTTATCGTAATATCAGGATTTTCAGTGATTAAAAAAACAATCTTAAACCCCTGTTTTCTAAAATTTTATATATTGCTTTCTGTGATTTGAAATTCTCTGTATGTATTTATTTTTGTGAGCCTATGTTAATATTTTATCTTACAAGAAGTGGATGTCATAGATTTTTTAAGTTAAATAAATATAATTGTTTAATGCTATGTGATTTGTTTTAGTATTACACTCCAACAACTAAACAATAACATTTTAGTTTATACTGTATTCCAGCCAAATACGATGTAAATGTTTGTTAACAAACCGCCCATACTTAACCTAAAATTCACTCTGTTGCCGCGTCTTTATAACGCAATTTACATTAATTGTCGATATGAGATCTTTCAATAAATATTGCAAATAAAATGAAAATTAATAAATATCTGATACTCGACGCCAAGCAAGTGAGTTTTCGTTTTTAGTGTCGTGGTTTGTTTACACACATTTTGCATCCAGGAACATTTTTTCCCGGGCGTTCAAGTATTATTTGACCTAGAGAAACAATACATCATCATCATCAACTATCTTAGCCCACTGCTGGACATAGGCCTCCCCTAATGAGCGCCACAGCGCCCTGTCTTCAGCTTGCCGCATCCAGCATCTGCCTGCAGTCTTTCGCAGATCGTCATCCCACCGGACGGAGCGCGTCCTACACTACGTTTGCCGAGTCGCGGTCTGCACTCGAGAACGCGTTTACCCCAGCGGTCGTCCGAGACATACATACTTATTAGATGAATATTATCTACCAAACCTCTCAATATTTAATTCCCATCTCATTAATGAACTACCTTTAGAAATTAAAAATATGATAAATAATAAAAACATTAAAACTATTTTAATACAATATTTTTTATCAAAAACTCTACTGAATTGGAGTACCCTGTACAATGTAGATGATGGTAATAAGCGGCGATAAGCGCTGAATGAATGAACTTTGCAACATTCCCGACGCAGATAAGTAAATGCATAGAAAATAGTTACCAATGTGTGTTTATTATGACTGTTATCTTTGATTGTTTTGTTTAAGATTTAGGATTATATAAATAACTACGCGACGCGTTTAACCACAGTAGGTAATAATAAATTCGTAAAATAAAGAGAACCCACTGCTTAGAGAAACCCAACATAGGCTTTAAGGCATTGCTAACCAATTTTTGTAACGAATTTTTATTGAATAAATGATCTATCTATCTACCGGAATTTGAAGTCTGTTTATCGTTTTTTAAAACACGCCAAATTATTTAATCGCTATGTTTGGATGTAGGTACTTACCTATGGTTTTTTTTTACATTTTCACGCCAAAACTAGTAACGGATCGAACTGAAATATTGCAAACAAGCCTGGAATAAAGCGGCTACTTTTTTCCCATAAATTGATTTATGGGATAGAAATAACCTTCAAAACTTTTCCAAAGACAACGCGTGCGAAGCCGCAGGCAGAAACTAGTTTTTAATATTTGTTATAGCGGCAATAAATAGTAGACTGTACCTCGTGTGTTCATAAGTTTTGAGACGAACTTATTTAATTAATTTAAAAAGAAAGTAATTCATGCAACCTTTTTTAAACTTTTAAAATTTTAAATTTCGAATGTTTTGAATCAGAAAAAATATACATTTGAATATTTGTTTTATTCTCCGTGAAAACTGGGCCAACAAAAGATTTGCGTGCGACTGTAATTTCACTGTTTCAAGTAGGAAAAAAACCAATGCAAGTTTTTAGTGAAATCCAAAGTTTGGGATGTAGTCGGAACTTTGTGTATTATACCATAAAGAGGTACAAGGAGACCGGCTCTTTAGAAGACCGTGGAAGATGTGGCCGCCCGCGGTCTGTAAGGACGCCTGCCAACATCAAAGTAATCAGAGAGCGAATTCGTCGCAACTCTTGACGGACTTAAAAGAAATTAGCTCTGCAGACCAACATTTCGCGAATATCGGTGAACAGGATACTTAAATATGATCTTAAACTAAAGGCCTACAGTCGAAGGAAAGTGCATTATTTAAACGAGCGTCTTCGTAAATTGCGACTGGAACGATGTCGGAACCTATTGAGGAGACACGATCCAAAAAATATCCTGTTTACCGATGAAAAGATCTTCACGGTGGAAGAAAAGTTTAACCGGCAGAACAATAAGGTTTACGCCAGAAGTTCAAAGGACGTCCAGCCATCTGTACGCAATGTCCAGCGCACTCATGATCCAGCAAGTGTGATGGTTTGGTGGGGTGTTTCCTACGAGGGGGTCACTTCGCTTCATTTTTGCCAGCAAGGCGTCAAGGTGAAGGCACAAAATTACCAAACCGACATATTGGAAGCGGTGGTTAAACCATTAAATGATACGCTATTCGCTGGAAAATACTGGGTTTTCCAACAGGACTCTGCTCCCTCTCATAAAGCTAAGACTACCCAACGTTGGCTGGAGGCCAATTTGCCAGGCTTCATTCGGAGCGAAGATTGGCCCTCGTCAAGCCCTGACTTGAATCCTTTGGATTATTCTTTATGGACGAAATTGGAGCTGAGGGCATGCAGAAAGTCTCACCCAAACCTGGATTCTCTCAAGCGAGCCCTTGTTAAAGAATCGAAACGGATTCCCATTGAAAAGATTCGTGCCGCCATAGATGAATGGCGCACGCGTTTGAAGGCCTGCATTGAATGCAAAGGCGGCCATTTTTAATGATTTATTTTTAAATACAGATCTAGATGTCAGTAGTTTTAATTTTAATATCCAATAAATGAATAGGTACTCAACTTAGCTCCAAAAATATTTTAGTTTTACTGTGTCTCAAGACTTATGAACACACGAGGTATTATCATAACTCTTATGGGAGCAAAAAAATATTTTTACGGCGAGGACGGTTTTTTGAATCCAGAGCGAAGTGAAGGGGATTCTAGAGTAAAATCCCGCGCCTGAGTGATACACTCTACTTTTCATCACCCTCTATGAGAAAATAAAAGGCGCCTCATATTTTATTGTAATAATATTATTTAATAAAACATAGAGTAACAACTAAATTGAAACTAAATACATGCATAGTATCTAATAATAAAACAACTAAAAACTTATATTTACATTTTTGCAATTATGAAAATTTAATGTTACTGTTGTATTAGTAGAGATTGTTGTAGATTTTATATTCTGCGTGTTTGAAATAATGTCCGAATCTGGCTCATTTTGAGGAAATTGTGATGTGAGGTGAATCTCGTTGTTTGGATGTAGTACCAGCCAGTCTTTATTCAAACAATATTTGCGTTCGATTTCTTTGGCGCTGAACACTAAGATGTTCCAAATTCAAAAAGTGCGCGGCAAAGATAATTGTGGCGCACATAAAAAAAGGATTAAAAACTCATTACTGCCCGCTAAAAGTTTCTTTCATATAGAAAACACCATCTTTGGAGGCGAACCAAGTCGTCCTTTTCGAATAGATGGGATGAAAAATACCTACACACCCAGACTATTTCAACTACCTATTGCGGTTCATGAGAAAGGTATCTACCTCCAGCCCGCTGACAGACGGACGCGAACAGACACAGACAGACAGCAGAGTCCTGGTAATAGGGTCCCGTTGGTACCTTTTGGGTACAGAACCTTTTCACACACTCAAATATCAACTTAATTAATAAATATCCTATACAACAATTAAATTAAAACAAAATAAAATTAATAAATTTTCATTTATTTAGGAGACAGTTGGCAGTTGGACGGACGGACGAACACCGGAGGCTTGGTAATAAAAAAACAGAGAATATCGTAATAGGCTCTCATTACTAGACCATTAAGGCACAGAACCCTAAAAAGGGTGCGCACCTCAGCACGAATATGTTCAGGTAGGGCCGTAAATATTGTGATTTAAAGAGTAAATAATGAGACAAGTTGTTAAACAGCTGCTAAAAAAACATCACTTGATTAATGGACGAGTACTAGACAATCTGTTGAATCATTTGAGATATGAGCTGCAAGATCTAAATAAATAATGCTGGACAATCCACACAGCATCAACTAGCCCCAAAGGAAGCAGAGCTTGTGTTATGGGTACTAGATGACTGATAAACTTAATACAATACTTAACATAGATAGATATTTTTTATTATATATAGAAAACACCCAGAACACCCGGAACAAATATTTGCAGATCGTACAAACATTTGTCCCAAGGCGGGAATCGTACCCGCAACCTTCTGCGTCGCAGGCGGACCTTCGCCCGCCGCACCACATCGGTCGTCAGATCTCAATTCAACAAAAGCGATTTATCATGTACCGGGTAGATTTCGAGTAACCTGATTCTCTCTCATGTGAATATTCTTGGTGTGTGTCACTAAACTCCCTTTCTGAGTAAATTGTATATTACATACATTGCAAACATATGGCTTCACTCCTGTGTGAATTATCAAAATACAGGGTGTTTGGAAGCTCGGTGCAAAGCCTTAAGGGGGTAGTAGTATAGACCATCTAGAACATTTTGAGCCACATTTATCTTAACCAAAGTCTAATTGTTTTTTTTTAGGGACCTTTTACGATTTTTAACCAAAATCCCAAAAAAAATCTAATTAAGTGCTGATAATGCAAAGATTAAGTGGAAATGTCTATTTATTTTGTATGTTTTTATTAGCCTAATGTGTGTTTAATGATATTAAATCATTATAAAGCACAGTTTATGCTAAAAAAATGACTTTCAGACTATTTAAACTTTACAGAAAAAAAGAAAATGAAAAAAAAATGTTTTTTAATGACATTTAAAAAAATAAATAAAATAGCTGCAGATGTTCAGATTATTTTAAAAACACGCTGAGTTATTGCTCTTTCTTTTAAGGTATCATTTACTTAGATATCTATACAATTTTCGAAAATACGGTGCCTAAACCAGTTAAAGTCCGTAAATACTGAAAGGAGATAAGAAAAAAACGTTTTTGATGATTATTTTTTTAATTCTGATGCTCAAAATGGCTTCCACCATTGCGTATACATTTACGACAACGATTTCTAACTTCCGTCGTCGTGACTTTCAGCTGCATTTCCTGTTTCATAGTTGTGAAAGCTGTTTCAATCCTTTGAAGTAATTCTTCCCTCGTGGATATTTGGAAGGTCCCTAAAAAAAAAACAATTAGACTTTGGTTAAGATAAATGTGGCTCAAAATGTTCTAGATGGTCTATACTACTACCCCCTTAAGGCTTTGCACCGAGCTTCCAAACACCCTGTATGATCAATTAAATTGATTTTTTTACGAAATTTTTTATCACACAATCTGCATGCAAACCATGGCTTCTGTCCTATGTGAGAGTTCCTCTTGTGTATAATTACTTCATATTTGCTATTTAATTGTTTATAACATATATTGCAGGGAAATGAGAAAATGTTAATTGTTTGGTCTTTATTCATAATAGTTTTCCTAGTATATTTCTTAACATGGGAATATTGCTGTCCTTTAAGTGGATAATGCGTATTTCTTATGTGTAACAAGAGTATGCTTTTAGCGACGAATAATTTGTTGCAGTTGTTGCAAATGAATGTCCTTTTTGGGTCATCTGGTATAGTTTGCTCAAAATCACAGTTAGAAGGAAATTCTTCTACATCACTCTCTGGATCACTTTCTTCAAATATTAACTGACGTTTTGTGGTTAGGGTGTCGCAAAGAGGGTCCCACACTTAGAAAAATTTTCATTGATTTTGTATGGGGCTGGGACTTAAAAAAATTTTGAACGATTTTGTATGGAGATTGGACTTGGAAAAAGAAAATAATTTTTCAAAGAAAATAATAAAAAAATGATTTATTTTCACTTTTTATTTCTTTAATTAATTAGGAAAGTAGTGTTTAGCGGTTTCATAGGGGATCGAAAAAAATGTTATTTTTGCGCTCAGACGCACCGTTTTCGAGATATCACGAGAAAATGTTTTATATGAAGCTTGGACTTGTAAAATTTTTAAAATTTCATTTATTGGGTGTCGGAAGAAGGGTCCCACACTTAGAAAATTTTCGACAATTTTCGACATGTATTTTTTTATACATATATAATATATATTTTTTCTTATGCCATCGTAAAGAGGGTCACTAGGGGTGCAACTTTGGTTCAGCTGATTGACCCCAAAGTTCAATGACCTCGGCGCTAGAGATCAAACTGTGTCCGATACAGATACTGATACCGATACAGAGCATTCCGGTAACAGTTGATTAGGTTCAATTTGAGTGGCGGATCCGACACAGAGTACCCCGACTCCACGTGGTCTTGTGCGTGGCGCCCCTAGAGTGTATATAATAAGCCGGAGGCGCGAAGGGAGTGCAGCCTCCGCCAGCTGTAACAAGCGGAGGTGAGCAGTGGTGCCTGTCCCTTGTTACGCAATGGCGGAGAGGCTGCACTTCCCGCAGCGCCGGAGCTATCGCAAACGCGATTTTTTACACTCGTCGTCGGGGACAATTAGGCGAGCACCGGCAATTCTGGGCTTTGATTCCGCGCCGTCCTAGTCCGGGATATACGCGGTGTATATCTCGTATGAGACGGCGGAATTGAGCAGCGTCGCTGGGGAGTACCCTCAAAATATTTTGTCGGTACATGTACTCCCCCATGTACCACTTAATTTTTCGGTCGCTGCGACATGTTCTGCAATGCCGTTTTAATTCCAGCCACTGCCGCTCTATGGTGTTGGTGTGGACTTTGACATTAATGTTTGGGGAGTTAGGTATTTGCTGCCCCAGAGCGGCGTGGACCGGAATTTGCACAGTGCCGTTCACAAATTCTCTACTGTGGTTAACAGTAGAGTGTCCCCTCAAATTTAATCTTAGGTGCACGTTGGTGTATGCCCTATGCATGTCACTCATTACATACGAGTCTCGCTCTACGTTAGTGCTTATAATGCGATCTAAGGTAGGGCGAGACTTGTCCGCAATCAACTCAATGTGGACTTTTTTGGTAAGGCGGCTTATACAGCCGAAAGCCCACGTTTGGCTCCGAAGAATGCGACCGCGGTGGTATTTTCGGGTGTATAGTAGGTGCGTTTCATCTACTTCGACCACATCTTCGGGGCCGCCAATCGCAATGCGATCGTGGGCTTCGGCTACTTCACAAACCTCTCTTAGGTAGTGGAAGATTTGTATAGCCGCCTTTTTGGTAACACCAACGTCTCGTGCGGCTCTACTTACGTTGTCCCACCTCAAAAAGTGCATTATTAGCTGGAGCGTAGCTAAAATGGACAGTTTACTTTTTCGAAGAAGGTGTTTTTGAGGGGGGACAAGGTACTCCTGCATGCACGGAGTCCACACCGCCGTTTTGTACAATACTCAGGGACAGCCTCAACCTCCACCAATATATCCAGTTTTGTACAATCTTCAGGGATATATTCAACCTCGAACAAGTTATCCTGTTCAGTGGTCACCTCTTCTTTTATATCAGCACTAGGTATTGGTTCATGCTTGATGGTTACCTGAGAACCTGCTTCAGTTGTATTACCATCAATGACAGTAGACGGCATAGCGGTGACAGACAAGTGTTGTTCTATTCGGATGTTGACCTCACTAATATACTCATACGTAGCCTGAAAAAAAAAAAATTATATAGATCCATACCTACTAAACTAATAATAAAAAACCGAAGACCGAAGTGGCGCGGCGGGCGAATGTCCGCCAGCGATGCAAGAGGTTGCGGATTCGATTTCCGCCTTCAGATAAATGTTTGATTGACAATCTACAAATATTTGTGTGGGTATTTTCTATGTGTGCGCGTATTTTCTATGTGTGGGCGTGCAACACATAGAAAATGCACGCCCCCCAGGGGTAGTTTTGTAAAAATAAAAATATGTGTATCATTATTTACTTTAAAGTTTATTTATACTGAGTATTGAGTGAATTGAACCAAGGAAGAATAATTTTCCATAGAAACATTACCATCCTTTGTAACCCCCTCCGAGGTTAGGAAAGTTAGTGTGAACAACAATCACATGAACTTTCGCATTTATAATATTAATATGATAAAAAATATGTGTAACCCATAACACAAGTTCTGCTTATGTGGATTGCTGCGTTGTGTGGATTGTCCAGCATTATTTATTTATTTATTTCAAAGTG
This sequence comes from Eupithecia inturbata, assembly GCA_963662085.1. Lineage (NCBI taxonomy): Eukaryota > Metazoa > Arthropoda > Insecta > Lepidoptera > Geometridae > Eupithecia > Eupithecia inturbata. The sequence continues at coordinate 600,723 of OY759204.1, forward strand.
AAAGTAATTCTTTCTGTGTGTTACCTTATCACGCCTAAACAAATCTTAATGAAATTTGGCAGGGAGGTAGATATATACATATGTCTATCCACAGGGTATCCCCCGGGATACCCCGGGCTAATATGTATGTGCTAAGGCGCGGGCAGAATCTAGTACTCTTATAAAGCATATAAAATTATTATCTGTTTCATTCATGGTATAAAAGTTAAGTATAAAGTAGTAAGAAATTTTGGTACCTCATGACCCTTATGAAAAAGATTACTGAACATCTGTTCAGATCTGTGAGCCATCTTGGAGAAGGTGTAGCATCTCAGCAGCTTCTGGTAACAGTAGCAGCATACAGCTCTCGGCCTTGCATCCGAGGAGTTGAACTGAAACAGTACCTAGTAAGTTAATATTGTAGTATCTAACTATAATATTTAATTGGTGAATAAATCACAGTCAGATAGATCCAACAAAATCATTAGGTTATGTAAAAATTATGTCAAGTTTCATCTTGTTAGTACTTTCGCCAAAAAAGTGTTGAGATCATGAGAACCAAGTCAGCCATTTTATTACCTTCTATGAAGTTGACGAGACTTGGCATGATATTTTAATATTATGCCAAGTAATAATATTATTTATTATTTTAATATTCTTGTTGGGATTTCACCACTTTTTGTATGTGCTAAATGAAAAAGAAAACTTTTGACTTCTTTTTTTTACTGTGATAGGTACCCTAAAATACATGATTTTAAAACTTCCCCATTACTTCATCCATAGTTAGAACATGTTTTCAAATTTCAAGTTTGCAGGTAAAACTAGGTTGCTAGAAGTAAAAACAAGGAAGAAACTGTTCAGTTCTTTTTTTTGACGACGGAACCCCAACGGGAAGTTTAGTTAGTTCAACACATCTTGAGTAGAGTAGACCAAACCGCAAGGTTTGAGAGGTATTAAAAAAAAAATATGAGTGTTCGTTTGCAGGAACAAATCAACGAACACTCATATTTATGGACCGAAATCAAACCGACCGACCACGATATTTACCTTTTTATTAGATAGTTTTTCGTAAAAATCTTTTAGTTGATTGTTTCTCAAGGTTTGGAGTGTCGTATTGCCGGCGAGGCAAACTCTACACACGGAAGACATTGTCGTGTTTTCACTTCACCCATAAAATTCTGTAACCGGAGTTCTCGTTTTCACCAAAACCAATCCGCATCAAATCAGTCAGAATCAGAACCCATTAGATAGGCGTAAATCAAATTTCAAATCTGCCGTAGGTAGGTTCTACAAGTAAGTAAAGTACTATGGAAGATGGAAAATTGGAAATGGGTGGAATAAAAACGCGCGGCGTCGTCGTCTCAGCATGAAATTATGACTATTTAACCGTGATCAATTTGTCAAAAAACTTTTACCTCTTTATGATGGAAATGGATGGAATAAAAACGCGCGGCGGCGGCGTCGTCGCCTCAGCATGAAATATGACTATATTAGTCATATTTCATGATACGACTTCTCTGTCGTCTGTTTGACGGAATGACTTGACAAATAGATCAGGTCAGTAAAAGCAATATAACGGTAATGGGGGTAAATAGTCATAACATATTATAGATCAATCACTTGTAAATATCGTGTTGTGGTTGGGTGGTCGATAGAATTAAGTTTTTATCTCAAGAAATAAGAAATTATAGGCAGCAATATGTCTTCCCTGTGTAGAATTTGCCTTGCTGGGGATAAGACACTAAAGTCTTTAGAAAACAACCTACTCATATATGTCTATGAAAGAATGTCTAACACCAAGGTAAATAATTCCAATTCTTAATTGATAATTTGTATGTGTATCACCTGTAAGTGGTTCAAATATTTAAATATCGTGTTTATTTGCGAGTTTTCTGTATGATGTGGATTTGAGTAAAAAAATAAAAAATTAAAAACCATAATAAATAAAAACTGAACAATTTGAGACGCGCGATAGAGCGTTTAGCCAAGTTCAGAAAAAAAACGAGCGACGCAGTAGCAGTGAGTATCTTTACACAAACCATTAGGGCACGCTTTTGGTCCCGTCTATGTCTCAGATATTTTAAACCCACAGACTTACAATTTTGCATGTTTGGTGAGATCCATGAATAGAGTAGGAATCATTAATCTCATAATTAAATTTATTGAGGTTTTTGAGCTCATTTTTAACAACTGAGTCATCAAAAACTTAAACCACTTCTAAATGACAATGAGGAAAAAATCCTAAAATCAAATTGTTTTGATGTATCACTGATTGTGATTTTCGTGCAGTATTTGTGCATATCTCATTGGATTATGGACCTATTATTTTGACACAAAGGTGTACATTTAACAAGTCAGGACTGAAAATAACATAAAATTAATAATTCCATTAAAAAAAGATACCCTCTCATACAAAAAAACTAATATTTTGGGGTAAAATGAAAACTTGCCAAGTTATAAATTCAATATCAAAAAAATAATTTTTCTTTTAAATAAATTCAAGACATTATTTACATACTTAGTATATTCCAATCTATTATTTATGGAATGGTTTTCTAATTTGGCACCTATTTAGATTTCAACTCTTTTATTGACAGAAACATCTACTGAACATGGCACTTTTTTCACATTTATGTTTTTAGTTAAATAAATGTATTATATTAAAGAGTATAAATTTGTAAGCTGGCCCGTTTTTCTTTTGTTTTTAGGGTTTCGAGTTCAGTTTCAAAACCCTTATGGTCTCGATTTGCCTGTCGTTTTTTCACTCCTTAATATCTCAGCAACTACTGCAGCTATTAAGTAATGAAATTTAAAATAATAATACATTTCGTGCGCCTGTACAAATTTAAACATAAATAAATTAAAATTAAAATAATATTTTCAGCTCAAATTGTGATGTTGAAATTTTAAAAGACACCTACAGGGTCATGTGGGGAATCAAATGAACGGTATTGGTTTGTGCATTTCAAAACATTTCTGTAGGATACAAACTTTTTGAATTATTTGTAATAAGTCGTAAAATTTACCATTACCTCAGGCAATCTCTGAAATTTGCAGAGTGATCATCCATTGGTACGTACTATTTTAGGTATTCGTTCAATAGCAAACGCTATTCTATACCTTCAGTACATCCATACTAATATTATAAATTTGAAAGTAGCTCTGTCTGTTACCTTTTCACGGTTAAACAGCTGAACGGATCTTAATTAAATTTGGCAGGGAGGTAAATGGTTGGGCAAAGGCTACTTACAATGCGCGTGCGGAGCCGCGGGCAGCAGCTAGTATTTGTATGATTGACAAACGTTCGAAACTTGACAGATCTTGTTTCATAGAGTTGTGTACAATTTTATACAAATCTAGGCTACCATTATACAAAAAAAAGGAGATAGCGCCAGTTCTTAAAAATTTATAATCTAGGTAAATTTTTAAGAAGTGGTTCATTTCTGTACTGGGTTCATTTTTGTACCTATACCTACCTACAATAGGTATCTTTAATGACTTACTATTGTTTCAGTTCAACTCCTCGGATGCAAGGCCGAGAGCTTTATGCTGCTATTGTTACCAGAAGTTGCTGAGATGCCACACCTTCTCCCAGATAGTTATCAGATCCGAAAACATTTTCAGCCAACTTTTCCATGACAATCTAGAGGTAATAGCACTAGCTACCCACCCTAGCTTTGCAGCAGAACAGTTAAATAGATTTTTTGTTATTACTAGCTGTTCCCCGACTTCGTTTGCGATTGCCACACCAACAGACTAATTATTGAATTAGACCACAGTTTCTCTCATATTATGAAGTGCTGAATAAAGTAATGTGTTGGGTGCCCTTGTTAACCTAATTTACAAAACAGTCATTGCTTTTGAAAAACTGACACTCGAGTTAAAAATAAACTAAGTACTTGTAAGAATCGCGAGAACTAATGTGACAGAAAAATGTACAGATTGACACACCAAACACGCGTTAGCGTCTAATATTAAAAAAAAGCTTTTTTTTCTATATATTTTGTACCCTAGGTGTCTTTTAAAATTTCGACATCACAAGTTGTACTGAAAATTTTCATTTTCGTTTTTAATGTTTTTTTCTTTTAGTCTGTACAGGCGCACGAAATGTATTATTATTTTAAATTTCAAGTTATTTGCTGCCGTAGTTGCCGAGATATTAAAGACGGAAAAAAGGACAGAAAAACATTATTATTATTTGTTAACTTTTATGTATGTTTTAACTTGTGTGTGCAATAAAGAATTTAAGTAAAAGCGAGACCATAAGGGTTTCGAAACCGATCTCCGATCTTCGAAACCCTAAAAAACTAATTGCACCAAAACCATACAATAAAAATAAATATAAAAACAATAGATCGAAACATAGGAAAACCAAAAAATTCTTTTCAACGCTGATTTCTTGAGTATAAATTCATAATTCATTTATTGTTTGTGAATCAGGTAATTGTACAGTCGGTACATAAGACTTATTTTAGATCGCTGAATTCTGCCGCTTAGGCGTACAAACGTTTCATTATACATGTGAAAACTGACTAACAATCAGAACGTTTTTATTTGACTTAAAAGCATGCAATTTTATAATTTATTTCCAATATTATAACTTCTATCTAATCAATGCCAAATTATGAAATTTAATTTAAAATAAAATAGTTAATTAATTAATGTCAGCTGGAGATGAACATGTAAGAATAGCACATTATAGTGGTAAAAAATGCCTGTCCTTTTTTGTGTCTTGCACGTGTGATTTTGCTAGGCATGCTTCCTGTCCCCCCCCTTGAAGGCCCCGAGGCAACTTTTTCAAATAACATCAAATTTTCACTTGTTTTGAGAGACTTCTAAGTTTTAAATTTTATTATATATTTAGTATTCTTACAGTTGAAGTGTTACTTATTAATAGAAAGTTTTATGTATCTACCTATTGTGGTTCAAGAGATACAGCCTTGACAAAGAAGAGCAAAAACAGCCAAAAAATCACATTTTTTGTAAGGAAGCCCCCTTTAATTTAGATATTTCTTATACTTTTATTATTTGCTGTTATAGCGGCAAGAGAAATACAATATTCTCTGAAAAAGTGTTTGAAAATTTTCAACGGAACCCTCCGTGTGCCAGTCTACTCGCACTTGGCCTTTTGTATTAGTTTATTATATTTAATTATACAATATTAGAAAATATATCATATCTTATTGTATTTTTGCATTATCTATGTTAATCAAATAATTGTTCATCAGGCTACGCACGAATATATTGCTGAAGTTAACCTGGGAGTGAAGCAAGACCTGTCTGTGTCCACTATCAGATTGACTGCCATCGACGACGACGGCAATTCAACTATTGCAGGTTCTCTGGTAACCATCGATAATGAACCGATACCCAATGTTAAAGAAGAGGTGACCACAGAACAGGATATGTTTGTGGAAGTTGAGGGCGTCCCTGAAGAATGTACAAAAATTAAAATAAAATTGGAAGACGATAATAGTGATCAAAGAAATGCTGTGGAAGAACTTCTTTCCAATAGTGATATTGAGCAAACTACACCAGATAACTCAAAAATGTCATTATGTTTCAATAAGAAGCCATTTGCCTGTTATGTTTGTAATAAACAATTTAATCGCAAAGATTGTTTAGGTACTCACATGAGAACTCACATAGAAGAGAAGCCATTTGCCTGCAATGTGTGTGATAAACAATTTCACCAAAAAGGTAATTTTGTAAATCACATGAGAACTCATACAGGAGAGAAACCATTTGCCTGTGATATTTGTAATAAACAATTTTATCAGTTAAGCCATTTAGTTTCTCATAAGAGGAGTCACACAGATGAGAAGCCATTTGCCTGCAATGTATGTGGTAAACCATTTAATCAAAAAAGTAATTTAGTGAGACACATGATAATTCACACAGGAGGGAAGCCATTTGCCTGTAACCTTTGTGATAAACGATTTAATCGAAAAGGTCATCTAGTTACTCACATGAGAATTCACACAGGGGAGAAATCAGTCGCCTGCAATGTATGTGATAAGCAATTTCATCAAAAAGGTAATTTACTGAAACACATGAGAATTCACACAGGAGAGAAACCATTTGCCTGCAATTCATGTGATAAAAAATTTAGTCAAAAAAGTAATTTAGAGACACACATGAGAATTCACACAGGAGAGAAACCATTTGGATGCAATGTATGTGATGAACAATTTAATCACAAAAAATCTTTAATGGTACACATGAGAACTCACACAGGAGAGATGCCATTTACCTGTACTGAATGTAATAAACAATTTAATTTCAAAGATAATTTAATGAAACACATGAGAATTCACACAGGAACAAAGCCATTTGCCTGCATTGTGTGTGATAATCAATTTAATAAAAAAGGTAGTTTAGTTGAACACATGAGAATTCACACAGGAGAGTTGCCATTTTCGTGCAATGTATGTGATAAACAATTCAATAGAAATGCTAGTTTAGTTCAACATATGAGAATTCACACTGGTGAGAAGCCATTTGTCTGCAATGTATGTGAAAAACAATTTAATAACAAAGGGAACTTACTCAAACACATGAGAATTCACACAGGAGAAAAGGCATTTGGCTGCAATGTATGTGATAAACAATTTAACTACAAATGTAATTTAGATAAACACTTGAGAACTCACAAATAAGAGAAGCCGTGGGAGCTTGCAATGTACGTGACGAACAACTTAATCAAAATCTAAGTTACCTATAGAGAAAGAGATGCCACAAATGTTCGGCTACTATTCGGTATTCGCCTATTGTGTTTGGGCCATAACAATTATGTTAAATTCGTAAGATGCAAAAAGCAGAGTATGGTGATCATTGAGTTATTATTACTACTTATAGAGAAGCAATACTAACCAAAAAAAGACTCGTAACTTGATGACAGCGGGGGGTGACTGCGCGGGGCAAGTGCGCCGTGGACCGACAAGTATTTGCTGCAGCGCTAAAACGTCCGAAATAAAGAGTTTTTATTTTATTTATTTTTATAAAACATTACATGTCGTCTAACCATACTGTCAAACATGCTGCGCTAGATGGCTTATAGATTGAGGCGCGCGTTAGAGCGCTCAGGCAAGTTCGAAAGAAACGGGCGACGCAATAGCAGTGAGTATCTTTACACGAACCACGCTTTTGGTCCCACCTGTATCTCAGACGATAACAAACCTTGGCTTGCAATTTTGCAAAATTTTATACATTAATATTATAAGGTGCTCTAGAACCTTATAATATTAATGTATAAAATTTTATACATTAATATTATAAGATTGAGGTCCCAAAAGTGCCATTTTTAACAACTGACTCATCATTCATCAAAAACCTTAACCACTTCTAGATAACCTAGGAAGTTGAAATTAGGTATGAAAGTAGATGATAAAACTTTATTAAAAGAAAAAATCTGAAAACTAACAATTTTATATTTTGAGGGATCAATATCGGTGCCTATATTGATTTTCGTGAGGTTATTTGTGAATATCTCATTGGAATATTCACACATAGACGCATAATAATGACTGAAAAATAATATACCCTCTCATACAACAAAAGATGGGGCGGGAATAACAAAATCGGCTCATAAAGTCAAATTTAATTAAAAAAAAAAAGAACACAACTTCGGCATCAAAACTACGTAATTATATGAATTAACAATGATTCGTTACGGAATTGTCGTTAAAAATGTGTAAGCGATCTTGTAAACGAACCCGAATATCGTATAGATAGGTGCCAAGTTTCATAGCAGTTCATATTCTTAATTTGTTACGTTCTCTCATTATTTTATTTGTGCAAGTCCAATATACAAATAAAATATACAAATGCGGTGCATATAGTCTTGCCAAGACACAAATTAAATAATGAAAGAACGCAACAAATTAAGATTATGAACTGCTATGTTAATTGTCACCTATCTATATGATCTCAGCTCTTATATTTGTGAAGCCACCATCTGAACGAACTTGGCTAGTTTTAATATTTAATTTTTTCATTAGATTATAGTTTACGCGCGACCAAAACGTAGTGCGAGCGTCGAGCGTTTCGTTCAACTTTTACACCGCCGAAGTGACATTTCACAGTTTTAGTAGTACATACAAAAAAAAAACAAAAAAAAAATTATGGAGTAGTACCTATGCATAGGTTATTACTATTTCAAAACGTAATTAGTGAAAAATGGTTAAAAATAATAGTATGAGTAATATGAGTTTAAAAATTATCAGATAAACCTTAGTCACCAACCCTTCGTCATAAATAAAAACATATATGATGTGTATGTAGGTGTGTGTATTTAAGGTGTATATGTACATATACATCATAAATAGGGAGAATGTTATACCAGTCATGTTAAGTTGCATACAACTTATTGTTACACGACAAATATTATTGCGTGTCTGTCTATTTCTGTTATTTATGAACTAACTTAAGTTGTCTGAAATAAACTGATTGCATTTATATATTTTATAGGTAACCGATTTTACTATTGTATAGAGAATGATCCCGCGGTCCCATAAAAGTGTTATTCCCGAGGGATTAGTATTTATCCCGTTAAACTTAAAAATCAACATAATATTTTTGGAGAATCACAACTAGCTACAACAGCGATATCTGCGCACATTGTTAACCGATTCGTTGCTGCACCCATTTTGAAAAACTTTTCACCAGGGCTGTGAACAAATTTTCTATGACACGACTGGCGTGTCAAGCGCCATAGAAGTCCATGGCACGCTTAGCGTGCCATCAGCCATGTGTATAAAACTACATGCTTTTTTTGCTTTTTTACTGGTCTAGACTTGTTTCAAGTTTAGTTGGAATCAAACCACGGGAGTGTACGGCACGATACGTTTTACATTGGTTTTGAAGAGGTTAACTAAGTGTTTTTCCTGAAATGGAAGGTAAGTGACTTTACTTTTTCAGATGTTTCAAACCTTTTTAGATATTTTATCTAACTTTTACTAAAAATGTCACTTAGTGACTTGTTGCAGTAGTACAACGACGAAATGTTCGGATTATTTTGTCAAATTGACCTACTTTTTCTAGATTTAAATCGAAAACGCAAATACATTCCTGAAACAGAAAACTATGATAATGATGAAACTCAATGTGAAAATGAAGAAGAAATAAATCGACAACGCAAATACATTCCTGAAACAGAAAACTATGATAATGATGAAACTCAATGTGAAAATGAAGAAGAAACTTTGAATTATATATTTGAACAAAACTCACAATCATAGTCAGATGTTGGAAATGACAAGCCTCAAAAGAAATTTAAGAACAGTGGTACATGCACAGAAATTGACGATAAAAATACTAATTCAGTACCCTCCATAATAGATTTGCATGGATGCAAAAGATTCGGCGAGTTTATATCAAATGAGCTGTAGACTTGCCGTACATAAAAATTGTTGGTTTTTCAAAATACATCATATTTTACAACCCTCCTCGGAATTTACTTTTTCTCGTACTTATCACGAACCTTGTGTAATTATCATAGCCTAACTTCGGAATGTTTATCTACTAATCCCTAGACAATTTCATGGAGAATCTAAATATATAAAGGTGTCAATAGGTATTCTAACGAGATAATTGCGAATATGTCGCGCGCGTGTCGCGCGTCCCACTTTGGGACGCTCAGCGTACGCTCACTGCAGAGGTCTGCCACGCCAGCGCTTTAAGCGCCGCGAGGTCCGCCCCTTGAGAGGTGGCTAAAGTATTCAGTATTGACACGCCTATCGTGTCATAAGAACGCAATTTAAAAAGGTTGTCAATCCCTGGAACTGTTGAATTCACGCAATATCGAGAGGCTAAGACAACAGGCGTAATCTACGTGGAAAATCTGTATAGTTTCGTTCTGGGCATACTTTTCTAAAACTTAATCTGAGGGTGTTACAATCGAGGAAAAAATGACACGCCTATCGTGTCATAAGCCACTAGTTAAAACCATTGATGACACGCCTGTCGTGCCATCAGCAACGAATCGGTTAATAGATTTTGATGATTGTTTGGTTGTTCTGCCTCCATTAGCCCCCTCTGGCTGCCGGCAGGTAGGTAGAAACGTGTAAAAAAACGAAAGTAAACGGATACCATATTTCCGGCGCATCGTTATTACTCCAAACGCTTCTTTGTAAATCCAACCTAATACCTGCGTTCATAATAAAATCCCTACCAAGTAGGGTTCGCGTAATCGCATCGGGTAAAACTAAAAATGTGGTAGGAACAGCGCGACCTTACAAGGTAACAGTGACTTCACATTCTAACGCGGCAAAAACTCTTTGGGAACCGTCGGCCAATCTTATAATACGGGAAGTATTTTCAAAAGCTACGTTCGCGCCTATAAGTATGCTGTATAGCATAGGACCAGCGATAGAATGGGTAGTTCCAGTGTCCAGAATGGCTACACTTTTATGGCCTACTACCTCTATCTCTACTATGGGACGAGAGTCGTCGTTCTCCTCTACGTGCACGGAACAAAAGTTCGAGTTACTCCTGCTAGGTGTACTCGCGCTAGGTGCACTCGTACTAGGCGCACTCGTGCTAGACGCATTCTTACATTTTTCGCACTTGGAACGCACCACTCCCAACTGACCACATCCGTAGCAACTTATCTGCGCGCTACCACTGTTATTCGATTCGGAACTATCGATTACTCTACTGGAATCTTTCTTCTCGATGCGGCGACGATTCTCAGTCGTGTGGCCGAAGAGTTTGCAGTAACTACGCTTCGGTCTAACGCGTTTCGCCTCTTCGCCACTAGTACTAATTTTCGCGCGAAAGTGGCGCGAATCCGGATTCGCGGAACTTTCGCGGTAATCGTTTTTCCCGCAACTTTCGCCGGGTACGTGTTTCGCGCAATCTGCACGCGGTTTGGAGCTCACACTGGTGGAAACTTGTAAGGTACTTACCTCCGCCAGCGACTCCTCCACAAACCTGCCCTTCGCGATCAGCTGCTCTAGCCCGTCCACCGCGTCGCGACAAATACGTTTTCTTATTCTACGGCCCAACAATCCATACACCATATCAACTTGCATCACTTCCGGTACCTCGTACGGTAACTTCGACATTACGCGCGCACTTTACACACAAATACATCGGCCCCCTCACTTCTTTGCTCGCATGAAAAAATGTCTGAATATTTTATACGCGGGTCGCGGCGCTCCGTACATCCCGCGAAGATGTTATTTTATTATTTGATTTGGAATATTGTATGGTTTTATATTATAATTTGATTAAATTTTATTGAATTATTTTATTATTGGATTATTTTAATTTTGAATTTGGTTATTATTGAATTTTAATAATTGTTCATTAGATTTTGGACTTTTATTTTTATTTGATTTTAATTTGGTTTGATTTTATTTGATTTAATTTTATTTTGGATTTTTAATTGATTGGTATATTGATTTGGTTTTATTTTATTATTTGATTAAATTTTGTAGGATTATTTTAATTTTGAATTTGGTATTATTGAATTTTAATAATTGTCTTTTAGATTTTGGACTTTTATTTTTATTTGTATTTAATTTGGTTTGATTTTAAATTATTTGATTTTGGATTATTTTTATTTGAATTGGAATATTGTAGTTGTTTTAATTTATAATTTGATTAAATTTTATTGGATTATTTTAATTTTGAATTTGGTTATTATCAATTTTAATAGTTGTCTTTTAGATTTTGGACTTTTTTTTTATTTGATTTTAATTTGGTTTTTAATAATTCCCCTTTGACATTGGATTATAATTTGCGGTATTTTTAATTTATTTTAAATTTTATTTTTATTTGTTGTGTGCTTCTCTATTCTGTGAACATGTAACTAGCGACTTAGGCTGTGTGCGCGCTTATTTTTAGGTCAGTCATTTCTACTTGCTACTTTTTGTCATCTCTTTTTTTATCTCGCGAACTGTTAGATTTAAACTTGTACTGTGCATGATCTGTGATTATGTCGGACAGTGAGTGTGTGGACTCGGGTGGTAGTTTTACCCCTGAAAAGGACCTGACCGCCTCCGTCATCCGCGTCAAAGCGTCCGTTGACGTCGCCTGTGGACAACCAGCTGGGTAAGCGCGTTCTTCACGATTGCTCAATCGCTTGTTCCACGGCAGTGCAGGCGGCGCATGACGCCAAACGCACGTTGCAGACGCCGCCAGCGCGGCCTCCACCGGCTACTCCGGCTACTCCAGCAACCGTAGCAGCAGTGCCCGAGAAGCAGTCGCTGGGAGCACCCCAAGCTGGGGGGCTCAATCTGGCACCTGCTTCTAAACTAGAGCTCCTCGATTGCTTCCGCGGTGCCTTAAGGAACATTGTCGCCATAACTTCGGGCCCCGGTTCGAAGTTTAACAAGGCTGATATGGGCGGCATTCATGCCAGCGGCCAAGACATCCTTGGCGCCGTGCAATTGAGTTGCAGCTTGCGGATGCTGAAAGACGAGCAGAGGTGGCAGAGGCTCGCCTGGCCTCTTCGCAGGGGCAATCGGTGGTTGTTTCGGCAGCAGGCCAGGACCAGCCCAGCTTTGCCAATGCGCTAAAGATGGGCAAGGGGCAGCTGCCGAAACCCATCAAGGCGCAGGGTCCGGTATTTGATTGGCCTTCTACCTTATGGAGGAGGCTGAAACCAACATCTCGGAACAAACCAAGGCCGAGTTGAAGAGGACAGTCGAGCCCCGCGCCATGTCCGTGCGAGTGGAGAGGGTCCGGAACGTTGGCAATGCCGGAATCATGGTCCAGATGGCTTCGGTGGCGGCGGCGGAGCGCCTCAAGAAGGCAGTCCCGGTGTCCCTTAGAGTAGTGGAGCCGAAGCGAAAGCAACCTTCGGTTGCTCTCCACAACGTGGACGGGGATCCCTCTTTTGAGGCCCTCATCGACGAAGTGTGGGAGCTCAACCTTAGGGAGGACCCGCTTTGGCCGCTACCTGCGGTTAAGGAGGCCATGAAGGGCGCATTCAAGAGGTCGCGTAGGGGTAGTCCCTACAAAGAGACCACGTGCGTCTTTGAATGCACGCCGGGGATGCGAGAGGCCCTGATAAACTTGGGCACGGTGTACATCGGGTGGCAGCACATTTAGGTGAGCGACTTCGTTCGCGTCACGTGCTGCAACAAGTGCCAGATGTACGGGCACCCGGAGAAGTTTTGCAAGGCTAAGGACCTGACCTGCGGTCGCTGCGGGGAGACGGGCCATAGGGCGGACCTGCCCGGCTCGCCTCCATGCGGAGGAGCAGCTTATTAATCAGGTCCAATATGGATAGTACACCTGCATTGAAAGTGGGGCAGATCAACTTAGGTGGTGCAGTGACAGCGACGAGGGAGTTACCTGCACTTGCGGTCGGCCTGGATATTGTTCTAGTTCAAGAACAATATTCCAAGGCTGGCGCTTTTATCCAATGCGGGGAATACTCCAAAGCGGGCATTTATTTGCGGAACCGCTTCAAGCCGTGCGCTGTCCTGCACCACCTATCGACCGACCACTTTGTGTGCTGCCATTTGGAGGACCTCAACCTCTACGTGATATCGACGTATTTCCAGTATAGCGAGAGTATCGATACGCACCTGCGTCAGTTGGACAGAGCCTTAGACCTCCTAAAAGGCAAAGCGGTGCTGGTGTGCGGAGATCTGAACACCCATTCCCCGTTATGGCACTCTGATTCCCGACACTACGTCGGAAGAGGCCATACCGTCACCGACCGCCGAGCCAAGATGGAGGACTTCATACTCAGTCGGGATCTTGTGGTACACAACACCCAGTGGCCAGCTGTACACGTTCAGCACGGTAAACGGTGAGTCGAATATCAACGTAACCCTAAGCTCGCGTGGTGTTCGCATCCGCGAGTGGAGGGTTCACGACGTCTCGTTGAGCGACCACCGTTTAATGTAATAAACTCGTTTGACGTTGTACACCACTCAGAAAGGTCCTGCGTACGTACCACGGAGCCCATCATCCAACGACGCTATCGTACTCGGAACGCAGACTGGAGGGCGTTTGATACTGCCGGACACGTGAGGGTGAGCCGCCTTCCAATGAGAGAATCCGCAGAACAGCTCAGCAGGGCTTTTACTGAGCTCATTGAGCGCGCTGCGACGGAGTGTCTAGGCACTGTAAAAGCGGCCACCAAAGACCGTGGTTACGAGTGGTGGACGCCTGCTTTAGACAAACTCAGACGCAGCCAGAGCTTGGCAAAGGACGAAAAGGGTAGAGGGTCCGATTCAAGATGCGGCCAGGGAAGAATTCCACAAAGCCACGGTTAAACACGGAAATACACTCGAGAGCATAGAAATCACACATCCCTTACATTTTCTTTTTGACCCTTATTTTTTTTAAATTAAAGTTTGTTTGCAATTATAACTTAAATTAAATTAAAGTACACACTGTTAGCTTCCTAAAAACCCATAATGTCTAGCCTTGACCTTCGAAATCATAACAATGGCAACTTAACAACAGAATGGCCTAAATTAGCTCGTTTCAGGTAGCTCGGTTTGTGGGACTTTGAGCAGGTATAAAAGGTTAAAAAAACAATAAATTTGTGAATTTTATGATTTATTAATACAAGGTATTGCCTCCCCTAGCCTTAATAACAGCTTCCATTCGATGTTTCATTGAAGAAATCAATTTTTTTACGAAATCCTGCGGTATGCTGTCCCATTCTTCCTTGATCGCGGTTTGCAGCTCTCTGAGACTCGTAGGCGCTGCGTTTCTGGCTCTTACTCGTTTCTTTAGTTCGTCCCATAAGTGCTCAATGGGATTGAGATCTGGGCTTCGAGCAGGCCACGCCATAACGGTTACTTCAACCTCCTCCAAGTACTGGCGGACTATAGCAGCGGTGTGTGGTCTAGCGTTATCCTGCATAAAAACGAAATTTTCGCCGATAAATCCCGAAAAGGGCACAACATGTTCTTCCAGGATCTCCTCGACGTAACGTTGAGAAGTTAATCCACCCGATCGACGGTCGGTGTCGGGCCTGTGATGAAGACAAGTTCAGTTTTCGCTTCCAGTGAAATGCTTCTCCAGAACATACAGGAACCACCGACGTATGCGACCCGTTCGGAGATGCAGCATTGAGCGAAACGCTCACCGGATCTTCGGTAGACTCTACCACGTCCGTCGTTACCATCCTGAGTCATCCTGCACTCGTCGAGAAGAGGACTGCCTGCCATTGACCCATAGTCCAATTTACGTGATTTCGAGCAAACTGAAGGCGTGCTTGTCTGTGCGCTGGGGTCAATTTGGGGCCAGTTGCTGGTCTGTGCGCTGTCAGGCCTCCTTCGGCTAGTCTTCTTCTGACCGTCCACCGACTGACTTCCACTTCTCTAACTTTCTGGAGCTGCTGTCCGAGTTGAACTGCATTCAACCGGCGATTTCGTAGTGATGTATTCACAAGAAAACGGTCATCGCGCTGTGTTGTCGCATGTTTTCGGCCTGTTCCTGGTCTCCTGGTATAGCCACCAGTTTGCTGATATCGCTGGTATATACGTCGAACAGCATATCTGCTCAAATTTAATTGACGAGCCACTTGACTTTGGTTCTGTCCAGCTTCGATTAGTGCAACCACTTGAGACGCTGCTTCCGGTGTGGTATCCATTTTCTTGTTTAGAGTGATGACGTATTCGTTAAAGGACCTTTCTGACTGAGAGTTGGTATGCAAATGATGTCATTTCAATCATCCCTTATCCATTTATACCTGCTCAAAGTCCCAAAAACCGAGCAAATTTAGGCCACTGTATTGTTAAATTGCCATTGTTATGATTTTGAAGGTCAAGGCTAGACATTATGGATTTTTAGGAAGCTAACAGTGTGTACTTCAATTTAATTCAAGTTATATTTGCAACCAAACTTTAATTTAAAAAATAATAAGGGTCAAAATGAAAATGTAGGGGGTGTGCGATTTCTATGCTCTCGAGTCGATTGATGAGGTAGCAACAATAATACGGTAAAAAGCACAACGCGTATCTCGCGCTGGTCACGGGCTGTCGCTAACTGGCCCACGCGCCACCTAGCGATCGCGTCCCCTGGCGGAGGCAAGCGTGAACTCCATCCAATCACATCGTCGCGCGCGTTTCGTTGTACGCGCGCAGTATTACGTTCCGTGCCTACTAAAATTAATATTTGCTACAGACTTGAATTATAACTAAGTAGATGTCGCCAGCGTTTAACAAAATTTTTTGCACGTGGACATAGACCTACGGTCAGGGAAAGTAAGGGAGGGGTGATTTCGTTCGTCCGAGACATAGACGAATATTATATACAAACCGGAATTTGAAGTCGGTTTATCGTTTTTTGAAACACCCCAAATTATGTTTCCTAGATTAGAAGAAGTGATGCAAATGCAATGTACATTTATAAGCCGAGTAGTGTGAACACCAACACAAACCTATTGTGGTATAATGGTGCAACATTGGTAAACACATATGTATACTTTCTAAATAAATAAATATTTTATTCTATTTAACTCTGGCACTTTATTGAATCCCGTAACTTTCCCTATCGCAACATGTCTTCGGGTAGGTGCAAGGTGTTGCTCATCAATGCCAGTGCGGTACTGCTGTCGAACAGCTTGGTCATCACGGATTATCGTGTACTAGGGCCGCCGGTCGGATATCTCGTCATGCCAGCCTTAACGACATCATCGAAGACGACGAATGACATGACGAGGACAGCGAAGACATTCTAAGCCTTAGACAGAGAATAGACGGACTGGAGGCTAAACTAAAAAGCGCACTTGAAGAAATAGAACTCTTGTCTTTGCAAAACAATAAATATAAGGGCGAGATCGATGAACTCAAGAAGTCAAATGAACTGTTAAAAAATATTACAAGTGGAACGAAAGGTAAACCTTCACCTAAAAAGAGGAAGATACAAAAAACACCGTAAAAAAATCGCCAAAAATTACCACTAAACCTTCAAAAAATACTTCGAGCCTAAACTTAGAGAACACAGACACAAACACACACAAAGAACAACGAACGAATAACAAAAACACTGCTAAAGAACCAAAAAGACATAATAAAATCTGTATACTAAGCACGAACAAACATAATAATATTCTGTCAATGGCAGAAGAATGCTTCGACGGACAAACAGAGCTATGCCACTACCTAAAGACAAACACAAATACAAATGAACTGATGAAGGACATCGAAAAGAAAGTGAAAGATTTCACCTTGGATGACTTCTGCATACTTTTAATAGGTGAGGAGGAATTTAAAAGTACCCATAATTATATCAAATCAATTATAGAGATGAGAGACATACTACTGAAAGTAAAGAACACAAACATTGTTATTTGTCTTCCAACTTATAAAATCGGTTCTACTACAGATATTATGTTTAATTGGAGAGTGGAAAATTTCAATAACTTACTCTACTTAGACATCACCACCCATGAACACGCTTACATACTAGATTCAAACAAAGAGCTTACCTATAACTACACGATGTTTGATAGAAATACAGGAAAAGTAAATAGAAAGGGTATGAAACTCATTTTTACAAACCTTAGACACTATACTGATGAAATTCGAGAGTACTACAATAACAACAACGACACAACACATCTAGAAGACCTGGACGCAAAAGAAGAAGAATCAATGTTTTTTCGAGACTAAATATGTTAATATACTCCATCAAAATATTGCTGGACTACTCAACAAAGCTGACGCTCTTATGATAAACCTAGATGAGTTAAAAGATAAAAACATTGATATTGACGTAGTATGCATAACTGAACATTTTATGCAAACTGGATATGAACAGCACCTGAACCTTGAAAATTATATTCTAGCAGCATGCTACAGTAGAAGCGACAGCAAAAGAGGCGGAGCATGCATACTAATTAAAAGAAATTATAATTGGAGAGAAGTACAAGAAATCAGAATGTTATCACTAGCAAATGTTTTTGAATGCTGTGCCATTAAATTAGTTGACTATAAAATTATTATTGTTTGTATATATAGAGTTCCTAAGACAAATAATTTGAATACATTTCTTAATAAACTAGATAAAACGTTGGCATGCATTATGAAAATGAGCTCTAATAATATTGTATTGACAGGCGATTTTAATATAGACATCCTAAAAACTAATAATTTAACACTAGATTTTGAATGCCTACTGAATTATAACCTAAAATTAGCAATAAGCTTGATCAGCCAAACCTGTTTAGACAACTATGCACATAACTACAACAAAACCTGTAAAACAAAAGTGATCGACTTTGGTTTGTCCGACCACACAGCACAAATTATCAAACTGCCTGTTAAGAAAGTTTTAAAGTTTAAATATTGGCGGAAAGTAATACACGACTATAGCTCTGAAAATATAAGAAAGTTTATAATGTGCATAAAAAATTATACCTTCTCTGACATGTACACAATTGAAGATGCCTCTGCGGCGTACTGTTACTTTATACAACATTTCAAAATGTTCTACGACCTCTGTTTTCCGAAAATAATTACTACTATACACATTTTTTCTAGACAGAAATGGATTTCCCGAGGAATTAAGATTTATAGTAAACGAAAAAGACATCTACTCCGAACCCTGCGATTAAAACCAGACATAGAAAACAAAACAAAATATAAAACATATACAAAGCGTTTAAGGAAAATAATACTTTTAACTAAAAAAGCACAAAACAACCATAAAATAAAAACGTCCACAAACAAAACCAAAACTACATGGGAGGTGATAAATAAAGCTAAACTTAATGTGCCGAGAGATCATATACTTAAAATAAAACACAATGATGACTATATTACTAATCCAATTGACATTGCCAATTTGTTTAATGACTATTTCGTTGACAAGGTTGTACCAGTACAAGGAGCTGGGAAAACGGAAACAGCTAATATATGCCAACGTGAAAAATCAATGTTCATGGCACCATGTCTACCTCAACACGTCAGCAAAATAATTAAAAATTTAAAAAATACTAAGAGCACGGGTCATGACGAAGTTAACACTGAAATAATAAAAGCTGTTAGTGAATACATTTGTCCACATTTAAGTTATTTAATAAATCTAACTATAGTTACCAGGGAATTCCCCGAAGCTCTAAAGATGACTATAGTTAAACCAATTTTTAAGAAACAAAACAAGGAACGCATGGAATTCTATAGACCTATAGCACTCATATCAATTTTCTCAAAGATATATGAAAAATACTATTACGGGGAAATATATACCTAGAGGTATAGAGAAAAATAACATCCTGCGCAATGAACAAAAAGGCTTTCGACAAAAAAGAACCATCAATATGGCCATATATGATTTCTTGAAAAATGTTATATGCCATGTTGATAAAAAAATACCAATTTGTTCTATTTTTTGTGACATGACCCAGGCATTCGACTACGTAAATCATAAAATCCTAATCAACAAACTTGAGGCGTATGGGATTCGTGGCAATATATCAAAATTAATTGAATCTTATTTAACGGGACGACAACAAATAACTGAAATTACGAGACTAAACCTGAAAACTAAACATGAAGTCACATATAAATCAAAAGTAAGAAGCACTACATACGGTGTCCCCCAAGGCAGTGTGCTAGGGCCACTCCTGTTTATATAGTATATAAACGACTTACCCTGTACTTTAAATCAACCAATAACTTTATTTGCAGATGACAGTACAGTGACTATTAAATGTAAAGACAAGGAAACCTATGAATCGGACATAAATGAATCATTAAACTCAATTTTTTGCTGGCTTAATAACAATAATTTAAAAATGAATTTTGAAAAAAACTACTATAATACATTTCAACCAAAGACTGCATAATCCCCTAAACATTAAATTGACATTTCAAAGTAATACTATTCAAGCAAATGACTCTACACGATTCCTAGTTTTACAAATTGACGAAAGGCTTAACTGGAAAAAACATATAGAGATTCTGAGCAAAAGGGTTAGCAGCTTAGCTTATGCGCTATACAAGCTCGCCCCAACTGTTAGTCAAAATACTATGTTAACAGCTTATTATGGTACAGTAGAATCAGTGATCAGATACGGAATTATCTTCTACGGTAATTCCACTGATAAAGAAATAATTTTCAAAATGCAAAAGCGCTGCATAAGAGCTATGTTTAAAATCCAACCCACAGACAGTTGTAAGCCCCTGTTTAAAAAACATAAGATACTAACACTCAGCTTGTACATTCTGGAAATTGCGCTATTTGTTAGGAACAATCCCAATCTGTTTCCCCGAATTTGTGACATTGTAATTAGGAATAGAAGGGACAACAATAGATTAGCCAGACACGAATCAAAAACTACTATGTTGAGAAAGAGTGTAGTGTGCATGGCACCTGTAATCTATAATAAAATACCTAAGAGCTACAAAGACTTAAATGTAAACCTATTTAAGAGTAAATTTAAAAAACTTTTATGTGATAAATGCTACTGTAATATCGACGAATTCCTAAATGATGTAATTTAATTTTATGCTATGATAAATTAATAATCTTATAAATCTGTTATTGTTATGTACAATTAAATTTAGACCTGCATGCCATACTCTCCAATTACTTTGCAGACCTTTGTATATTGGTCAAACATGTTGACTCAAAAAAACTATTTGTCATCTTTTTTTTACACGTGTTTTTGCAAATAAATGACTTTTACTTTACTTTTACTTTACTAATTAGTCGGATTCAACACGAACAAAAACCGACATGAAGCCGCCGGTTAACGTACCGCTGGTTTTGCGCAATGTTAGTTAAGTACCTCAATATTATACACGAATAAATTATATTTATTGACAAAGAAAATCACAATTCAATAATAAAAACAAATTAGAACTAGTATTTACAATTGAAACAATTAAGCTAACTTTAGACTGTTGCAAACAATCTACAGGTAGCTCAACTGATCCATATCAATACCAGTCGGAAGCGTCCCCAAGACGCTGGCTGCATTAGCCTGCTGCATGGTAATGCTGATGCGCTGCGCCAGATACCCACCAGCTCTTGGATCACGCGTCGCGTCGACCAGACGCTCAGATAACTTTTTAGATAGTAATGAAGTGTAGATCTCTATAGAAATAACTAACAACTACTTCTTGGTGTTGGTTTGTTTGATTTTATTATTTGATTGTAATTTTCTTTGTCAATAAATATAATTTATTCGTGTATAATATTGAATATTGAATAACTTAATCCATCCAAACTTTTAAAAAGTTATCCGAGCGTCTGGTCAACGCGACGCGTGACCTGAGAGCTGGTGAGTATCTGGACTCTTTGTTTCCATAAAAACAATAAATTTGACCTTTTTTAAGTGTACACTTGGAAAAGGTCAAATTATACAAATAAACACTGACACGGAAATAGTGATATTTTTTATTTCTGTCGCTTCGTGATGAAACCTAATGATGGATACTGGAAAGTGAATCGTATATTATGTAGAAACGGTCTATGTTTCCTTTAACAAGAGTAGGTATTTGAAAAGTAAACTATTTCTGATTCAGTTTTGTTAACTCATTTCATTAACAAAATAGGTGTAGTAGGTAGACTTCCATTTAGTAAGCAAATTTCTAAAATATATTATTAAAAATAAACTAGGTTTGAAAATTCCTGGTTGTTCAAAAGCTACCCCCTAGCAGGTACCTGCTAGAAGTACCTACCATAGGCAGTAGTCAGTACTCAATCTCTCATAGCATGGCTTCACCTCAAAAAGAGTGTTGTGCAGCCGTCAGTGGCCCTGAGATTTGTGGAGTTGTCATGTACCATAGTTAGGATTAAATCACAACTCCATCCTACCTCAGGATCAATTATAATCATCAATCTATTATGTTTATCGATAGGTTAAAACCCCCTGATAGATTGCAAGTCTCTTAATTAAATCAGTTTTGGTTTAATACGTTAATTTTGTATATATTCCCACTTGACATCTTTATTTTAAAGAATGATTCTAGTTTTAAAATATTTCTTTACTAAACCCTAATTAACGTCACATTCTGTACTGTACTTACATAAAGTAAAAAAAAGGAGTCAATGAGATCAATGTTTATTAAAATAAGGCAAAAACATGATGAAGGTAGGTTCATTTATACAGTTGGAATTCTTATGATGTAATGTAATGTACACTACTAGGTACTTACGAGTACCATAGCTTAACTCACATGAATTTTCGTGTGCCTAACCTGAGTACCCTTCTGAGCGAATTGTTTATCACAAACATTGCAGGCATATGGCTTCTCTCCTGTGTGAGTTCTCATGTGTAAAACTAAATGACCTCTAAGAGAAAATTGTTTAACACATACATTGCAGGCAAATGGCTTCTCACCTGTGTGAGTTTTCATGTGTCTCATCAAAATACATTTTTGAATAAACTGTTTATCACACACATTGCAGTCAAGACTTATTTCCAGCGTGAATTCTCATGTGTGCAACTAACTTATCTTTTCGAGTAAATTGCTTATCACATACATTGCAGGCAAATGGCTTCTCTCCTGTGTGAATTCTCATGTGATTCACTATACTAACTTTTCGATTAAATGGTTTATCACATATATGGCAGACGAATGGCTTCTCTCCTGTGTGAGTTCTCATGTGTGTATTTAAATTACATTTTAGACTAAACTCTCTATCACATAAATGGCAGACAAATGGCTTCTCTCCTGTATGAGTTCTCATGTGTGTAACTAAATTACATTTTAGAGTCAATTCTTTATCACATACATTGCAGACAAACGGCTTCTCTCCAGCGTGAAATCTCATGTGTTGAATTAATATATCTTTTCGATGAAATTGTTTATCACATACATTGCAGGTAAATGGCTTTTCTCCTGTGTGAGTTCTCATGTGAAAAACTAATGAACTGTTTTGATTAAATTGTTTCTCACAAACTTTACAGAAAAATGGCTTCACTCCTGTATGAGTTCTTATGTGTAAGACTAAATGACCTTTATGAGTAAATTCTTTATCACATACATGGCAGACAAATGGCTTCTCTCCTGTATGAGTTCTCATGTGTGTATTTAAATTACATTTTAGACTAAACTCTCTATCACATAAATGGCAGACAAATGGCTTCTCTTCTGTATGAGTTCTCATGTGTGTAACTAAATTACATTTTAGAGTCAATTCTTTATCACATACATTGCAGACAAACGGCTTCTTCCGATCGTTATTTTCTTTAATCGTACTTGCTTTTTCTGTATATTGCTTAGTACCGGAACATTGCTTTCTTAAATGAGATTTTTTAACGTGTGATATGAGTTTACTATTTTGGAAAAATATTTTGTTGGAACCAAATGGAATATTTGAGGCATCTGGTTTGGTTTGTTCAACATGACTGTTAGAAGGAAATTCTTCCACATCATTCCCTTGATCACTATTGTCTTCTTCAAATTTTAATTGACTTTTTACTAAATTTTCAAAGCTTTTTATGCAATCTTCTGGGACCCACTCAACTTCTACGATGTCATCCTGTTCTGTAGTCACCTCTTCTTTTATAACAATATTAGGCATGTGTTCGTCTTTTATAACAACATTAGGTACGGGTTCGTCTTTTATAACAACACTAGGTATGGGTTCGTCTTTTATAACAACATTAGGTACGGTTTCGTCTTTTATAACAACACTAGGTATGGGTTCGTCTTTTATAACAACACTAGGTATGGGTTCGTCTTTGATGGTTACCTGTGAACTTGCCTTAGTTGTATGGTCATCAATGGTAATAAACTTCATAGTGGGCACAGACAAGTGTTGTTTAATTCCTAGGTTGACCTCAGTATATAATATTATATCATATATTCCTGTGTAGCTTGAACCTGAAATCACACAATAATATAAACCAAATCCGTCAAGTGCGAGAGTAACTCTCGCGCCGAGGGTTTCGAACGTTTGTAAATTATACAAAATATGTTTCAGATGTATCTTTCTGCAAACTTCAGAGATTAGGGGTAATGCTTAATATTTCAACTTTTTTAAAATGTTTCATAAATTAAATACCTTAAAGAAATTACAAAAACTGTCTTGAGATGTACAAACCGATATCTTTCAATTGATACCCCACTCGGTGAGGTTTTGATAATTATTCATACGTTAGGTAATATATAAATATAATGTGTGTTAAATTAATAAAAACGTTTTTGTAATAGAAGTACCTCAACGTTTTTATTTTCGGTCAGTCAGTCAGTCATCGAGTGAGTGATGACAAAATTGCTGGTTGAGAGTAGATATTTCCTAAAATAATTTGATTAAAAACAAGTATTTTTAGGAGGTTAACTGCCATAAGTAGAGTATCTAAATTAAATTTTAGGGTTTCATTGGTTTCAAAGATATTGATAGCTGAAAAATTTCTCGTAACAGTTTGAGAATAGAGTGGTTATCTTCTCAATTTGATTACTTATTCATTCATTACTCAAGAGATTTATTGATACCTCAAGACCCTCGTGGGATAGGTGGCTGAAGACTGTTCAGCCTTGAGAAGGTGTGGCCTCTCAGCAGCTTTTGGTAATGATAACAACATAAAGCTCTCGGCCTTGCACCCTCGAAATTGAACTGATAACATAGTAGGTAATTCCAGATAGTAGAAACCCACATCAAATACTATTGTAGATACAGTTACATATCTGGGTCAGTTAGGGACAGAATTTATCTTGAAGATATCTTTGTAATCTGGCCTACTTCATTTATGAATTTACTTGTACCTACTTAGATTATTTGCAGTTAATATCTAATTTATAGGTGTTATTAGCTCTGCTGTTATCTATGATCTAGATGTATATTTAATGTTATTCTTTTACCTTGGTATTTGACAGTTGTTCATATAATTAAAGTAGGTTGTTTTACAAAGGCTTCAGTCTGATGGTGGCACTTCACATCACTATTTGGTATTCGCATTTTGTTCTGTGTTCTAATCGGCTACTTCATGTAGAAGTCATAACATAACACACCGGTGCCACACATCACACAACATGAACAGCTAATAAGTATGCTGTTGGATGAATATTTTTGCTAATCTGAACATAAAGGTGAAATTTAAAATAATAATACATTTTGTGTGCTTGTTCCGGTAAAAAAATTAAAACAAATGAAAAACTAAAATTTTCAGTACAAATTGTGATGTCGAATATTTTAATTGTTATGTACAAATTGATACCTTTCATATGAACAGTTTTTGAAATTTCTGTAGGCTTCATACTCTTTGAAATATTTTGAAAAAAGTCGAAAAATGACCCATCTCCGAAGTTTGCAGAGCAATCCATCTGAAATGTATGTAGCGTTTGTAGATTGGTATACTTGACAACTGTTCGAAACCCTCGGCGCCCGATCACACTCGCATTTGACGGATCTTGTTTTGACTGCATACGCTGCCGAACTAAGTCTCTTCGATAGCTTGTCTATGTGTGCCCCGTTGAAGTTTAGTTTCTAAGGTTATTCCTACGAATACGGTACTGTTAACAATTATAATATTACCGTTTTGCACAAAAACAAAACGGATGTTATGTGTGTGGAGAAACAGACGGTATTGTTGAAGAATGCGTCCAAAATATATGACCGTTATAGCATGCATTTAGGTTTCCTTTTTAGTCCTTTATGTTAACGTCAAACTCACAGCAGGGTTCACTGTGACATACCGCAGCAAATGTCAACTCATAGTGTCATCAACACCAGCAAGCAACTTGTGTCTGTTTCTCTACATACTTAATATCCGTTTTGTTTTTGTGCAAAACGGTAATATGATATGTGTTTCTAAACAGACAGTATTGTTGAAGACCTGTTTGTTATCTGCTGGTGAAAGACGGACTAACGCTATGTGAAAATAAAATATATGACATGTAATTAAGTAGGTACAATACATATAGTACATACATTATACTACAAAGTATAAAATCTTAAAATACAACTTCGCAGACTTTAATCAATTTCACTACTAAAGTAATGGTTAACGACATTAGTGTAAAACAAAAAATTGTCTGTTCCTCATATCAAGACTAAAGTGAATTGATCTGAAATACTATATCTACTTAGCATCGCACGCACCATGTGCCCCTGAAGCATATATTGTAGTGTAGGTAGATAGTCTAGCTAGCTGGATACGACACAGTACGGCACTACGACGACGCCGCCGTACTGTGTCGTACGTAGCCCGTACTGTGCGCCGTAATGCAGGTCGCTCCGTTGGTACCCGACAATACTTGTATAATAATCTGTCATAAACTGTGTAAACATCAGTGATCTGGATAATAAAATATATATTTCAATATTTCATTGAATAAAGTTCTGATTTCCAATCTAAACTTCACACTAACATCAATTTATTGAATATAAAATAGTATTCATAAAGTCATAATGATCAGAAATTACTGGTAAGAAATTCGAGGTCCAATAAGTAATGTTTAACAATCAGTGGTTTTTGCATTAACAATTGGAGTACCTCTTGGTAGAATATAAGAGAGCCATATAAGGACTCATGATAGGAATCCGTAATCTTTGGGGTGCCACCATCGAAATCGATGAGGAGGCCTTTATACCATTAGAATATTTTCAGTTTGAATGTGTTTTTAATTTCTCCAATCAAGGTTTTTATTTGTTGATCACACTACTTCGTAATGCGTCCATTTGTAGAATAGATTTAATCAAACTTATTATCATGAGATCTGAACTCACATCTTACTCTCACACTTGTTCTATGTTTATTAAACTGTTCCTAGTTGAATTAAGTTTTAATATAAAATAAAAAAAAAAAAAAAAAGGGGAATAACCCCTGCTGTGTATCTATAGATACTTACTTGTATGTATCTTGACAATAGGATTGAATGACATCTATAGCTTCTAACTTATCTGAACCACATGGAAACATAGTTGATTCGGGTCCAGTTGCAGAAGAAACCAAAACAGGTGTCTGCTTGGGTATAGGTATTATTGCTTTTATGAAAAATACTTGGTTATGTATGAATCCACTGAAACTATAATCTTATGGTGCTCCAGCTAAACATTGGATATTTCCTCGCAGATAACTACACGTCATATCTGATGGTAAAGGGGTGGTAAATGATAATGATGGTCAATTTAATGTAGGACCAGTGGGTCACGTGCCTAGTCGTTCCACGGGTCTACCTTACTGCCCTCCCCCTACTTTTACCAAAAGTTTCAGCGTCTCCATATAAGGAGGGACTCCACCGAGGAGTGAACATTAAAAGAGCTTAGAGAGATCCTCAATTCAAGATTTATATGCCAAAAGCATTATCATATTGTAGATGCGTGTGCAACCTCTGCTTGAGCTTGAGTATAAAAGTGTAATGGCGGCGTAGCAACCCCTCGTATTTATGCCCATCATCTAGATAAGGTCTCCTCGACCAAGGGCAATAGGTGCCATTACGGATATAGACTGATCATTGATCATACTACGACTGAAAGATTGACCCTTTCAGCTAAAGACGTAATAAAAAGTTGGACTGACTATATTAAACCAAAGACTCACTTATCAATTTGCCTCTTCTGAATACGGCTCTCGTGGCCGGAGGTATTAAGTGTAATTTCGGTGCTGATAGATTCGTTTAACGGAAGGCTTAGCAAAAATAAAAAATAAAAATTGAGTAACTTTGTTAAGACAAAGTACCACCTGGTAAACTTTCTCTTCTGAATACGGCCTCCGAGGCCAGGGGTATTAAGTGCCATTTGGACCTTTGACTGAAGACATCATCAAAAATTTACATAATCAACGCTGAAGTGTCAGTGCCCATGTGCTAGTTTAACCTGTCAGGTCTAGCTGCGGGGCATCAGCGTCGCTACTTTTGTGAGTCACACCTAGGGCATGCACCCGGTTTTGAAATACCCGGGTATACCCGGTTCTCGCGAGGTATGTGTGGAACCGGTTCCGAAACAAGTAAACTCGGTTACCCCGGTTCTTTAAAAAAAATAAAAGCGGTTTAATTTCGCATTTTAATACGCATATAAAATTGAGGGGTAAATATGTTCGGAAAGAAAATAAGTTGATAAGGTACTGGGTATGACTACCTAAGTACTTTATTTTACTTTGTTAACTTAATTTGTATTGTTTATTTTTTAACTTTTTGTTAGGGTTTATGAAGCACTAAATGAAAAGATTAGTTGATTTAAGTTTTCTGATAGCTCATATCAGCCCTAACCTACCACGTCATCTGATCACTTTATCGTAGTTGGATTTACCTATTTGGACCATTTGGTCTAGCTAGGTAGACATAGTAACAACAACTTCGAAAACATCGTTTCCAACATGAACCCATATGAAGCTTCCAAAATGATGAGTATGGGCACATGATCATTCGACATGATCTTCGCTTTACCCATGCTCATTTTAAGACCTACCTGTCGGGTGTTAAGGTCTTTAAGCATCATGCTAAGGTCTTCTAGCGATTCCGCCATATAGGTAATTACTATGTCGTCGGCAAACCGAAGGCGAGTGTTGTAATCGCCATTAATATTGATTCCATATCCAATATCCATCCCAGACCAAGAACTTAAATTTATCCTCCAATGCAGAGAGTAACAGTTTCGGAATATAGCGTACTCTCCCTGTCTGGCCATTTTTTTGCAATGGGATCTGATTTGTGCTCAGGTTCAGGATCTGGATAGATATTGTGGCCATGCCAAACACTTCAACGCTTAGATATAGGTACCGGTAGTCGATTTGGTATCGCTGGAGAGGCTGTCATCATCATCAACCTATCTTAGTCCACTGATGGACATAGGCCTCCCCTAATAAGCACCATAGCGCCTGTCTTCAGCCTGCACTGCTTAAAAACTATATTTTTCAAGCATTGCGGTATGGATGACGAGAAGACTCGACGAAGTTTACCAAACGCTTCCCAGCCTAGCTGAACCCTCTTCTTGGCCTCCTTCTTGAAACTGTTTTTACCTAACTGCAGAATCTGCCCGAGGGGCTCGGAAACAATTTCGAGAATGTGGCCATGTACGACGGCCGGATTAATGTAGCCATTGATCATGACTTTGGTTTTATCCAAATTCATGCCAAGACCGATGCATCGCGAGGCTGTGGCTAGGCCATCGATCATCTGGTCCAGCTCCTCAAGCGACTCCGATAAGACTATGTCCCATCATAAACAGCGAATCGCAGGTGCGAGATGTAATTGCCGTATGTTGATGCCCTTACCTTTGCAGTCCAGCGTCTTAAAAATATCTTTCAACGCGCTCGTGAACAGTTTCGGGATATGTCGTCCCCCAGTCTCACTCCTCTGCGCTATTGGATGGGTTTAGACTGCTGGCCCTGTACTAAGACACTCATGGTGGCGGCCTCGTAGACATCTCAGCACCTCGATATAACGATAGTCTACTTGGCAACGCTGTAAGGACTCCAGAACAGCCCAGGTTTCGACGGATTCGAAGGCCTTCTCATAGTCCACAAAAGCGGGCTGGTTATACTCTTCGGACTTCTGTATAATCTGCCTTTCTGTGTAAATGTGGTCTATGGGATAATGTGGTCTCCTCAGAACACGGCCGGTTCCGGTGGCTGGACCTCGTCGAGTCTCCCGGCAAGACGATTCGTGACCACTCGTGAGAACAGCTTACAGACGTGGCTCAGGAGTGTGATGGGTCTATAGTTTTTAAGGAGGGTTGTATCTCCCTTCTTAAAAAAGAGCACCACCAAACTCCCGCTCCACGCCTTTGGAGTTCTCCCACTGTGAAGGATGGTGAAAAAAGGAGGTTCTATGTTCGGCTGGTAGGTATGTATGTACGCCGATTTCACCATTAATTGTGAACCGATTTCGATGATTCTTTTGGTTTTTTATTGAAAATTATTCAAATATCAATACCGAGTGATTTCTACCGCTAGGCTGGCGTGTAAAAAAGGAGGCTGTAGCACTGCTCAAGTTTCGACTGAATCAAAGGATTTCTCGTAGTCCACAAACGCCAGATATAACGACCGATTATACTCCTCTGTTTTCTGTATAATCTGCCGGAGTGGACGTAATATCAATACCGAGTGATTTCTACCGCTAGGCTGGCGTGTAAAAAAGGAGGCTGTAGCACTGCTCAAGTTTCGACTGAATCAAAGGATTTCTCGTAGTCCACAAACGCCAGATATAACGACGGATTATACTCCTCTGTTTTCTGTATAATCTGCCGGAGTGGACGTAAGTATGTGGTCTACGGTAGGTATTAAAGCCTTTTTTTAACCCAGTTTGTTCGTGGATGGAAGTCGTCAAACCTAATAAGATGGGCCTATAGTTATTTAGGAGAGCTTTGTCCTAATTTAAAACTTTAAAGCTTTCATTTAATGTCTATAAAGTCATGCTCCATGTTCAGCCTACGAGGCCGAAGGCAATAAGTATCGTTCCGATACTCTGGTAGATAAGATACCAAGGTATGAAATGGTATATTTAGACATTTAGCCCTGAGTGCCAGATATCTGATAGGATCATCTCCCGCCTGACTGGAAACTCTCGTTTAGATGAGTGCATTTGATGCATCTCTTGTCACGAAGTGGATAACATCCATCATACAGCGAAACCAGCAGCTGTGAAGGTATGGTTATCTATGAAGTTTCAAAGTCATTATTTTAAACCTTGTGTTATTCTCAACATTATGGTATTGTTATTAACTAAGTTGTTGTTTAGTGATCCTCTGTTACTCAAATAACAAAGCTAGGAATAAACTTTAAGCTCTTGTGACTTACCAACTCTTGGTTCTTGTTAAAAAAATTAAATATACCGGATCCTGATGGAGTTTTAATATGCACTAAACTTCACCTGATATGAGATGAATTAATTCAAACAAAATAGCTATAGGTATCTTTAATTAAAGGAATGCCCTTGCCTTGCAGTTGGCCATGGTGGCCCAGTAGTATTTGTCTTGTCCATAAGATCTCTGTGGTTCAGTTTGTAAGAGAGAATTTCATTTATTCATTATTATCTCAAACTTTGGGTCTTTGGGTATAAATGATTTTTAGAATAGTACAGGATTAATGCACAAAACCAATGTTAGGTATAAAATAAAGTTGTTCTATGAAAGACAGCAAAGTATTTTTATTTTTAGCGCTCATTCTGAGTAAGTGCACCATACCTACATGTTACCTTATATACAAGTTGTATCTAATGTGAAATAATAAGGTACTGTTCTTCAAAGAATGTCTAAAAAATAACCTTAGCAAATTGATTTATTATTTTTATATAGATTATTTAAGTTAGCTCATCAAAAATCACACTCGCCCTTGTTCTGATATTCTGCCAGTTACAACATTATTTTATTTTATTGGACATAACAGTCATAATAAAGCGGTGAGTCTTCTATTTCTTGATAAAATAAAGTAGACTGGCTGGTTTCTGATTTGTGTTATATTAATGTAACCAGACCTGGTGCTTAGGTTTGGCAATGGTATTTAGGCATTTCTTACCTGGCCAAACTTGGGTTTCTGCCTTTATTGATGAGCAAATCATCATCTATTAATAAAGTTTGTTTGTCCTACTTCTAAGCATTTACATTAGTTTATAACAATAGGTATACCTACTACATATACAAGCAAAATTATTTAGCATGAGGTAGGTAGGATAGACGTAGTAAAAAAGATGCCAAGCACCTTCCATCTATCTATAGGTTACAGTAGGTAGGTAGGTACCTCAACCTGGGTTATTATCGCAATAACTTGATACCACTTAGTGTTTAGAGCAGTGTACCGGCCTGATGGTTCCAGCAACGGCCATAGGTATACAAAGTTTTACTTTCGAAGGGAACTTGGAGTGACGCTCAATGAGCTTATTATGAGTTTACAGGCTTACCTCATACCCAGTGGTCGGGATTATAACTCGGAGAAAAGAGCATGAATTATGCACAAAGTAAATGCTTGCACCTCACCATAAACCCCGATTTATCACCAAAAAATTTCCGCATGCACCGGAATAAATTTCAAACGCTATGAGTTGACATTCACTGTTGTATGTCACAGTGAACCCTGCTGTGAGTTTGACGTTGACATAAAGGAAAGACAGACAGGATTTTATAAATATCTAAATGCATGCTGTATCGGTCATATATTTTGGATGCATTCTTCAACAATACTGTCTGTTTAGAAACACATTAATGAACAAACACGAGGGCATTGCTGTAGTCTTTTAGTTAATAAATCACACTAAAGTATGTACACGCAAACACGCGTAACACGAACGCTGAGGCGGCGCCGCGCCGGTCCGACTATGACTGAGGTGGGGGAACCTAATTGGACCTAATATGAGCCTGCCACTTTCGAGAAGCTAGAGCCTCATCTCCCCTTTTTTAGTTTTATCGAAGGTATATTCGCAATCCTTTGATAAGTGACCAAAAAAACCGACAATCCGGCGAGCGAATACGAGTGTTCATGCTTGCGTATTCATCTTATTCGTGAAAATTAGGCAAATATAGACGAAAAGAGTAAGTTCACATCGTCGTATTTAGGCCAATAAGACGAATACGCAAACACGAATAGCGATGTGAAGTGCCACCATCATATTCCCAGCGAGGCAAGTCTACACACAGCAGACATTTTTCTCCTTTACTTACGTGTTGGATATACGACAGAAGGAAGGACAAATAAAAATCTATCAATCAAAACGAACCACAGCACACCACAACTATCCATTCAATACAAACAAATAAAATAGGATATTAAAAGCTTCAACGGTTCGTGTCTATTTACCCGTATTTAGCTTTTACTAACTGATTGATTTGTCAACTTGTCAAGTCAATAGTACATAATATCCATAATTTAAGCTTCGGGGTAATTTCTTCCGTCCGCGGCTACACCCATAAGCGTGGTATTTTACTCGTCAAATATCTAATCAAATGTTAGCTAATAATAAAATGTTAGCTTAGAATATTCTAAGCTAACATTTGATTGATTACTTTGACGGATTCCCCCCGTCACTCGTCAAATATATTTGACCAAGATTCCTTTGTAATTTGCGTAGGTACCTATTTTGAGTTCAAATGAAATCACATCACACAAATAATAACCTACTTATGCGAAAGTTTGGCTGGATGGATGGATATATTGTTAGTAAAAATATGCCTGCAGTAATGTTGGGCTCGGAAGAACTTCTTAGCGGGTGGTTGTGAAGTAAAATGTATCATCCTACTCTCCCATGATTATAGGTCTACGGGAAGTACCCTATAGGTTTTGCGTCTCTTGTGAGAATATTTTTTTTGTGTATAAAATAGAAATTTGCTGTTTAAGTATTTGTCCCTTTACTTGTGCTATACAGGGTATGTCTTGATGACTACCGAAAACAAAGGAGGGTGACGCGCCCCCCCAAAACAAAACAAACAAAAAAAACGCAGTCCGAAAAAAAAATTGTAGCCGGAGATATTAATTATATTGGTATATATTATATTTCTTTAGTTTATTTTAGGTATTTATCGCATTTTTTTTTTTAGTTTATGTTAGTTTGGTATGTAAGTTTGTAAAATATTATTCACTACATAATTCTTTATTTTTTTCCCTTTCTAGTATGTACACATTATCTATTCACACTCGGCTCATAAATTCTCTGTACATCCATAGGTTTGCTGTAATAAAACTCTTTTAGGGTTAAGCTTGCCTTTGTGCTGTCCATTACTTGTTAACTTTTATGTATGTTTTAAGTTGTGTGTGCAATAAAGAATTTCAGAATTAAATTTTTTAAGATTTTTGTTTGTTTTGCTAGCCAGCAATGTACACGAGAACCAAAGTTATCGACATAGCTCAGAGAATTAGCAAGCTGAAGTGGCAGTGGGCTGGCCATATTTCGCGAAGAACCGACAACCGCTGGGGTAAACGTGTTCTCGAGTGGAGACCGCGACTCGGCAAACGTAGTGTAGGATGCCCTCCGGCCAGGTGGGATAACGATCTGCGGACAGATGCTGGATGCGGCAAGCTGAAGACTGTGCGCTATGGCGCTCATTGGGGTAGGCCTATGTCCAGCAGT
Organism: Eupithecia inturbata; assembly: GCA_963662085.1. Classification (NCBI taxonomy): domain Eukaryota; kingdom Metazoa; phylum Arthropoda; class Insecta; order Lepidoptera; family Geometridae; genus Eupithecia; species Eupithecia inturbata. The sequence continues at coordinate 634,574 of OY759204.1, forward strand.
GGACTAACATAGGATGATGATGATGAATGCACACATAAATGCAAATTCCGAATAACGTAGGTTGTAGGTTCTCTCTATCTAATTCCGCTACAGCCTCGGTCGAACCAGTTGACTGATGAACACGATCCAGTAATGTACCTAGGATCCTCGGTGCTTCTCGCGTTTAAGTCGTAAGGATAACTATTACATATCACACACGCACTTCATAAAACACACACCAATAACTAACTGAAAACTTAAACTAAACTGCCTACTAATAAATAACAACAAAAGAAAATCACGAAACGCTTAGCACCAGGTACGTTGTAGGTACATCACCGCGCAAGTATTCAGACCGAATAACGAACACGTACTAAAATCAAATAATTAAAACATTAGTGAATTTAGGTAAATAGAGGCTTTATAAAAGCCGAAAATCTCTTTAAATCGCGCCGCCGCGGCTGGATGACATCGCTTCTATGAGTAATTTTAAAGTAATTGACATAAGATTCAGTTTCCTTTGCAAAAATTTTGTCGGCAATGTCAGTCTTTTCACGCGAGTACGCTCTAGGACTCTCTAGGACGATGACCTCTGAAAATAACCGCGGATGTGTCAGCTGTTCTTAATAAACGTAGGTACTTATAAATTAAATGTTTTAAGGTCATGGCCGCGAGTTAAATCGTAGGTAGCTACTAATTATTTATTTAAAGATAAGTTTGTAGTCTCGGGAGTTTTACGTCGGAGGAAGACCGCGGCCGCGGATTTCAGCTGTGGACAGCGAGAGCGCCCGCACTCGCGACTACTCGCGAGTTTTGTTGTGTTTTGGATTACATACATTGCTGTTTATTTAGTTTTATTAGTTTTTTGCTTAATTAAATTAGATAATTAGGAAGATGTGTTCTTATAGTGTTGTACTATGAGTATGTACCTAGATACAAATTAAAAAAGGACGTTGATGGGTCAACATTTTTTTCTCGGTTTTTTTTGGATTATTTTCAAAATTATTGTCTGTTTGCATCCCCCCATTTTTCGTAGTTCAACAGAAAGAACCCTATAAGTTTTGTGTAGATGTGATTCCCGCGGAAATTTCAAAATATGCGGCTGTAACTTTTGATTGCGTTCACTAAAGCGTTTGATTTATATCACGGCTCCAAGAAATTAGGGACTTGAGTATTTGATGTTGATTTCAACTCGATACCTTGAGAAAAGGGGGTTGACAGACGGACAACAAAGTGATCCTTTAAGGGTTCCATTTTTCTAAAAGGAACTGAAACATTATTTTAGTATGTAATTCACTAATTTTACCATTTCACTGCGACATGTTGGTATACCCACTTGCCCTTTAATAATAGATGGGTATCCATTATTTATGGAAAAAAGATATTAAAAAATTATTTATTTTATTCAGTCACTAGAATTTAAAAAGAATACAATCTCAATGAAAAAGACCGAGGGATAAAATGAATACACCAAACTGGAGGACATCCATCAAATTGGGGCCGGTTGGTTTACATGCCTGGAAATAATGACAGTATTTCATAACAATGAAATAAAATGGATAGGTTGTAAGTACTTAGTAGGTACGTATATAGATACGATAGCTAGGTTTCTCAACGGGGGTATGCGAAGCATTAAGGGTTCATTGCCATTTGATGATTGGTTCGCGCAAGATTTACATGATGGCGCATGGGGCGCGTGATGGTGCGCTCGTAAATATAATAAATTTTCTAGACAATTATGGATGAGCATTTTACCAAAATAACAAAATGAATGCGAAAATTTCGTGGCTCGCTCCGCTCGCGGATATTATTCTACAGTTGCCCTTATATCTTGTATAAAATAAATAAATAATGCTGGACAAATCACAGACACACCATTATCTAGACCCAACTTAGCAGAGCTCTTGTTATGGTTACTAGATAACTGATATACATAATACAATACATTAATTAAAGCGATATTTTTATATGTCAGTATAAGTAAATATCTGCAAGTCGTACAAACATATATCCCGAGGCAGGAATTGAACCCGCAACCTGTGGGCTATGTATGTACCTGACTCTTCAGTCTCTGCGTGACTCGTCGCTCGCAGCTGATCTCGTCCACAGAGGTCCGGAAGCGCTCGATATCTTGGCGGCTGTTCACGTCTGGCTGGAACTTGAAACTGAAATTAATTTAATGTTCTTTTACAAAACTAAACATTTACTTTACACTGGCACATGGCGGCGGCGCGGCGGCGGCTGCGTCATTTTCATCGAACATAGGTAGCTATAAAACGTCAGATGACGTCACCTTTCTAACAAATAACTACCTATACTCAAGCCATTCTCAAGACCCAACGTTTGTAAACTCCATCAATGGATGGAAATAATCCTGTTGATCAGAGTAAAATACGTCAAAACACAAACATAAAAATTTTATGCGGCGACGACGTCGAGTGTGAAAATAAATTTTCAGTAAATTTTGTCAGTAAATCAACTACAAGAAAGTGTTTTCTTGGCCATGTTTACAAAGATTGCGCTTGCGTTTGGCTGTAGTATAAATCAAAATTTGTTTATCGGTTCGTTGGCTACGTACGATGTAGGTATAATTCAAAATTTTATCCAATTGAATATGCCTGAATAGGTAATCTTACGAATGTGCAGCTCTGTCCCTCCGATTCCTAATGCTGGCCGACGCACCGTGCACATGACTCCGCCAGTTGGCAAGGGAGCGCCACTTTGATCTAAAATATTCAATACTTATGCTTTTCTGAAGGGTTTTCTATCTTGTTATTTAGTAGGTACCTACTCTGATTGTCACTGTCTTAAGACTTCTCATAAGCACGTCAACGGTTTCCGGCCCTGCTTTTAATTAAAATTACTTACCTACCTACCTATTATTTTATAAATCAAACCACGGGTGCTTTGTTGCACCCGTGGTTTGTATGTACCTACATTATACTTTAAAAGTAGGTAGGCTAGGCACCAGCTGATATAGGGACAACAATAAGGATCCGTGCAAGACGGATGATCACCGACAGGATAGCGGTTGAATCCGACCGGAAACCCGCAATCCTATCAAGTGTCAGTGTGCCGTCAAACCTACGTCAAACGAATCGTCTGACGGTGGTGACGAGTTTTGACTGTGGGCAAATTCTCGCCATTCTCAGTATCACGTGATATTTTGATTACTATTATGTTTTTCCGGTGATAATTATTGAGTCCCGCCAAAAACCGCATTCTCGTGCACTCTTTGATATTTCTATCATAGACAATTTGTTTTCAATGTTGGTGTTCCGTAGTCCTTAAAAATTGAGAAAAGCAATTGACATGCGGCTTTGCCCGCGTGGAAATTGGTTGCACACCCCCTATTTTTACAAAACTACCCGTTTTGTAAAAATAAAAATCATGTATCATTATTTACTTTAAAGTTTATTACGAATCACAAACTTTAATAACCCGATTTACCCCATTTTCAGGAAAATTCCGAATAATCCTGAAACACGTGTTTAATAGTTTTGTATTATTTAATACAGGTTTTTAACGAATTCAATGCCCAGCCTCAGGCGGTGCGACCCGCAGGGGGCACATTTTTAAACCAATTGTGTAGCTGGCAAGGGAAGCCCATCCTCCTTCCCATGATTAAAAAAAATCACTAAACTTCAATATTCGCAAACTTACCCCTGAATCGAAAAATTGTCCACACTATTTTAAATTGACACACCCACACTATTTTAAGTTAAGCTATGATTAGTTTTAGCTATGAAATGATACCACACACCATGGGGTAGGCGAGGATAAAAATATTAACATATTCACTGCCCAGACATTTCATTTTAGATCACATGGCAGCAACATGGATCTACAGCCAGTGCCGGTGACAGGTTGTGCATATAGACAATTAGTTGGAAACAATATCCATTAGTAAAATTAAAGGCCTATCCACCATTTAATTTTTGAAAAAACATATTTGTAATCTGCACCCTCGAGTTTGTAGAAAACGCATGAGTGTAACAACGTGTGAAGAGAATACCCATGAGTGTAACAACGTGTGAAGAGAATACCCATGTGTGTAACATGTAATTAAATATATCCGCCATTTTGGATTTGAACAAACACCACATATTCGTAATCCCACCTCCGTCAATCTAACCTCGAGTTAGTCGAAAACATAATCACCACCCTCAAAAAAAATAGCATTTGAAAAAACCGCCTTTTTAGACTTAATTCTTGATTCTTAATTTACATCTTTGAGATTATGAAAATGGATGTCTTTTCTGTAATCATCTTAACTATAAGCGTTCCTTGTCGGAACCCTAAAAATATTGTGTTTATTGTGATTAAGTTATTATCACAATAACATAAAGTTAGAGGTTTTCAAATATAATATAAAGTTGAATTATAATTGTATTTTTTTTAAGAGGTCATCCTTAAAGAAAGTAGAGAGATTTTCTGAATTATAAGTACCTAAGAAATTAGTAGTGTTCAAAAAGTTTAAAAAAACAGATAGATCTACTATTAAATCAGTAGATCTGGCCACACTAAGTGAGCGACGAGTAATGTTCTTCCTTCTCATTCTTCGATAAATGCGAACGTGTGCCCGCGACCACTCGTTGGCGTATCGAGCAACTTATCGCAAAAGCCCTCGATAAACATCGAATCGCAGATAGTGAGAATACGCTTGTTTGATACGAAGCAGTGACGAAAGAAGTTGAAGTTGATAAAATGATGAAAGAAGTTGAAGTTGAGTGGTTTGACGACGACGCTATCACGTACATGTCATGTCACTAAGGTGAGAGAGGAAGTATCGATGAGTTTTTAGTTGGTATGTCACTAGCTACTAATACTCTGTTAGTAGCTCAGTGGAGAGCCCAACATACCCCTCTGAGGAGGGCCTCAGGCTAGAAGTAATGCGCAAACAGCATTTTCCCATCGAAAAAAAGGCAGTAGATGGTATCCCTATTTATTTACGTCCATGGTAGTTAGCACCTCATCAAGCAACTACTAAACGTGCCTCCCCAAACGAGGGGATTTGTCATAATCACCACGTTTGGCAGGCAGATTGGTTATTGCTGTAGAGGTATAAAAATACAAAGGAAGCTGATGCCCTTTCTCTGATAGGTTTCCTCAGTTGCCTCTCGAGATATCCACGGATATTCACGGCTGGTTCGGAGGGGTCAACGCTTACGCCACGACCGCCGCCACCACGGCCGAGATAGCACAAAAGTGGTTGATACACACTTGGTTCTGGTACGAGCAATAGGCTTGATGTCTTCAGTTTCAGTAACGTTCACCTCCTTTGGCGCCTCAGCACTCTGCGCCTTGTAGTCTGTGGACACAGATTAAATTAATAAATGGTAAAGGGTGTTCGGGCAAATACCCTGAACACCCTGAACAAATATCTGCAGATCGTACAAATATTTGTCCCGAAGCGGGAATCAAACCCCCATCTCCAGACGTCGCAGGCGGACATTCGCCCGCTGCGCCACAGAACCTAAAGTAAAGTAAGGCCTGTTCAGACTTAGGTATCTACAATATGATTAAAACAATTTGGCCGGATGAAGTTAGCTATAAGCAAAGTTTTCACATGCGCACCACCATTTTGACCTTATAAACAAGTACTGCGCAGCCCCGGACGCAACTTCAGGTTGGTCTCGTTATCATAATACCGTCCTACCCATCATGACCTACGGAGCTGAGACGTGGACACTGACGGTAGGGCTGGTCCACCAGTTCAAGGTCGCTCAGCGAGTTATGGAAAGAGCTATGCTCGGAGTTTCTCTGAAGGATAGGAATCGTAACGAATACGGGGTAAACGTGTGTGGGTACGAATGTTTTCACTAGGTGTTCCTAAACCCGTACCTGTTTGTAAATATCCTTGGTATTCCGGATAGGTTGGAAGGTTGATTGTGGAAGAATGACAGCGAGACGGAAGAAATGAAGAATGTTATTTACGATATAATGAGTGATTTTAATGAATGATTTAACTAGATAGATAGGTGTACAAGTAGAAGGCAAACTAATATTACGAAAGAAATTACAAAGCAAAGTTATCAGTGAGCGCGTGAAGTTAGCAAGCTGGTCAGTCGCGGAATGCCGAAGCGAATGAATGATCAGCCGCGCGTGAGTGACCGGGCGATACCGGTCCGCATTGTAGGTTCAGTTCACTTGGGGTATGGTCCAAGTTCAAAGAATTATGCGAAATGAATATTGTATCTTTGATATACAAATTTGGAACGCACATTTCGGATCAGTGTCGAGTGGCGCGTAGGTACGCCACACGTGTTCTTGAGTGGAGACCGCGACTCCGCAAACGTAGAAGGCTGCAGGCAGATGCTAGTTGCGGCAAGCTGAAGACAGGGCGCTATGGAGCTCATTAGGGGAGGCGCGGGCAGCAGCTAGTATATTATATGATTGTAATGTGTCGTGTTAAGTATGTATTATGGGTCTGCTGAGATCATATAGATAGGTGCCAAGTTTCATAGCAGTTCATAATCTTAATTTGTTATGTTCTTTCATTAATTAATTTGCGTCTTGACAAGTTTATATTCACTGCATTTGTTTTAATGTTGAACTCCTGAGCACAGAGTAACTTTTAATACTGGACGGCAATTCTCGCGAGGCTTCCGTCAATTGGGACCACTAGGTATTTGGACCGCGGTCCCAATCGACGGAAAACATTCGCCAGTTTATCACTCGATAAATATCACAAGGACTGTCAAATTTGACAGTTTTTGTAAAGAAGAACGGTCAAATTTGACAGTTCTTGCCATATTTATCGAGTGATATATTGGCGAGAATTGCCTTCCTGGGTATTGCCAGTATTAAAAGTTACTCTAGGCTCAATACTATGGGAGTAGGTACTAACCGGTGTCCTTGTAGATCTCAGCGAGTTCCTTCTCGATGCGTGCCTCCTCTTCTTCTTGGCTGCTTGTCTCCTCGGAGTCATCCTTGTCCTTGAGAGGTTTTATTGTTGTCGTCTGAAAATAAAGCGTCAAGTGCGAGTTGGACTCGCGCACCGAGGGATCCGTTTTTTTTGTGAATAATGTACAAATTTACGGATTTGGAATTTTGACCTTTACGTACCATTTTCCTTTTGAGGTACGGAAACCTAAAAACAAGACCTGTCAAGCTTAACTTTTCCTTCTGAGCTCTTAGGACATTGGGTCTACCGGGGATATGTAGCGCATAATCTCCAAAATTCGCCAAAAAATGTAACGCTCCATAAACCAAACACCCTGTAGAGTAGTTCCTATCTTTACCGCCACTCGAGTCTTGACGTCCATAGTTCGGCGGCCCTCCTTGCTGGCGGGCGCCTTGCTGGTCAGGCGCGTGGTCTCGTCCGTCGTCTCTTCCTCCGCCTCCGCTGAAGGCTCTTCTTCCACGCCTGGAGGGAGCTCTGGAGCAATGGATTGATAAGCATTTAGTAGGTATTGTACAAGGGTGTCCCATAATAAGGAAGTAGGTTAAGGTAGTTGCAGATCCTTTAATAACGAAACCAGCTGTTCCCGCGCAGAGGCAGACGTCTAAACTTTATAGGTTTATGTAAACCTAATTTATAGAACTAAAATAAAATATTATAAATGTGAAAGTTCGTGTGCATGTTTGTTACCACGTTTCTCCGTAACTACTTACCTATTTAGATCAAATTTGATATGTAGATAGTTTTAGTTCTAAAGGCATATAACGCATATAACACATCTAATCTATTTTTCAAAAATTAACCTCTGAGGTGGTTAAAAAGGTGGGGTGATAAACTTTCTTTAGAAAATTATTACTCTTTGGTTCGGTTCACTCCAAACTCGGTATAAATAAACTATAAAGTAAATACATAATGATACACGTACTTTTTATTTTTACAAAACTACCCCATGTAACGTAAAATGTTACATTTATTTTCCATAAGGATTTTCAGTGGTTAGTTTTACGCTAAGGAACTCTAAAATAAGTCTTACGTTGCACTTTAAACTACCTACCAACATCAGGCCATCGGCGCCTGCCTCGCCGCTATTGGTCCTCGTGATCGAGCGAGCAAAAACGCGCGATGCGTACGTGACTAAACACAAGGTTAACAAATTCCTTTGTCTTGGCGCGCACTTAAATAGCCGCCGAACGATGCCCCGTCGTTCATTCCCTGCCCTGCATTTCAAGAGACACACGTTCTCACACAGATTTTTACCTACCTATCTAGGTAACCTAAAGTATCGTGAAGTGGTCTTAAACCATTATTATAAATCACAATTAGTACTACAAGTGTAGTTATCCCCAAATTGGGTAAGTGCGCACAATATTACTGTTTAGGATTTAAATACCTACTTACCTATTGTATTTATTGTTTGTGTATTGCATCATCTAGGTTTCATTTCATGCCTGTGCTTCCTCTTCGCAAAACCTAGCTTAACTATGCTATCACGCTAGTTACTTATTGTAATACCTACCCAGGTACATGTTTTACCTGCGGCTTGGCTTGTATAAGAATCTTACCTAAATACTACCTATCTTTTCATGTGCTAGTATTCTTTGTACACTAATGTTCTACCTTCAATATTACCTTTGTAAACTCCGCTCTGCTTGTTCTCATGGCCACCACCACATTATACTCATGCGGCTTCCCTAGAAGTAACTTCGTTACGCTTTCGCCTTCGGACTTTCGCCGTGGTGGTCATGGACAAGAACAAATAAAGCTCAACATATGTTATAACAAGGACATTGATTCCAGGGTTCCAAGCTTGGGCTTAAAGAAGTTGGAATGGCGCACCAGCTCCATCGGCGGACGTGGGGACGTTTATTTCCCATCCGTCGACTCTACGGACATCTGGTCGCGCCACGTCGACAAGATTCAAGTATTGGATTAAAAAGGCTGGCATTGCGCATCACCTCACTCGGCGGACGTGGACCTTTACTCCCCTTCACCGACTTTGAGGCGACCGGCAAAGATATCCTCCTGGAACCACACCCCTTTATCGGCGCTCACCCTGGACCCGGACCTACGGCCCTACGTTCTTCTAGAAGCCTCCGCTACAGGGAAGTGCCGTAGAAAGTGTTGAGTGAAAGTTAGGCGGGCCATAAAACTTACGACCTACCTTCATTATAAAAGGTTTAATAAATTTTCATGTTAACGTTCCTACGTTTGTGTTTATCATTTATCCAAACCCACGTAGGACGCTACATACGTTACACCCTAGGGGTATTCAATCAATTTCCACGCAGGCGAAGCCGCGGGGCGTAGCTAGTTTAAATTAAAATTAGCACAAGTTCCTTTATGTGTAACACCAGTTATCTACCAGTAAAAGTCCCGTTCAAAATCGGTCCGGCTGGAGCGCTTTTGAACGGGGGTTTCGGTGATCAGCCGGGACAAACAGACAGACAACAGCAGCTGCAGACGAAAGGCAGGAACTGGGTTAGTGATTGCAGTTCAGTGGTATGTCTGGAAGCGCAGCTGCCCTCCACCGACCGGTGGATATCCCTAAGGCCACGGTCACTTAGATCGTTTCTTAGATGCTGAATATAAGCTTACGTACTAAGTACATACTTGACTGGCCATCGAGGTAACATTTTTTAAAATATAACCCTCCTTGCGCAGTCAGGTAATAAACAATGATCGCTACATCCAGGCGACTAGCGATGGTAGTCGCTTGCAGTGTGTCCGGTTCCGTACATTTTCTCACGTTTGTTTTCTTATCTATTATTACCATCCAAGCTACCACCTTGCAGTGCGGCATTGCCTTAGTCGCCTCTTACGATACCTGCGTGAGGAGTTGGTGTGGTGCGTGTTCTTCGCCGACACCGTACCGCCTCATTACAAACATATAACAAATACAAATATAGATACGTAGGAACCTACCCTTTACAGGTGTACCTATTTCGATGACTTCCTGCCCAGTAGAGTCGGTCAGTGACTGCAAGTTTTTCTTGCAATCACAGAAATACACAAGCACGAAAATAATCAAAAAATTGGCCAATTTCATTTTGCTACAATACGGGTTTTCCTGATTTTGTTTTCAAACCAACTAGTTTTTTTTAATCGCGTTGGTTTGTATTAATTCAAAAGATTATTATGTACCTACCTATTGTACAGAAAGTACGTAGAGGACATTAGGTAGTATTATTTGGCGAAACCGTAAGCGGAAGCTGTGCGTGTTTTCCCGATAAACAAACAGTACCTACCTAGCTTGTTATAATGGCGTTCCCCATTTCCTTGCCAAACATCCTAAACATTCGTTCAGTTGTTTAAAAATTATAAAATTGATCGTTTCATGTTAGCGCGAGATTCAAATTAATTTGTAGTTTTTAATTTTTTCTGCGTTCTTCAAGAAAAAAACTTGCGTCAAAGTAATTTGCCGCAGATCGTAAACTATTTTCTATATAACTTATGAAAAAACTAACTTCGATTCACAACTATTTTTGGAACATTTAGGTAAATAAGAGATTTTGAGCATAAAATGATAATGGATAATGATAATAAAATGTAATCTCGCGCCATCACGAAACGATCAACCTTATGGAATTCACTGCCAAAGCTTTTCCGGTGCAACTTGAAGGGACGAGCCCCTAATAATTAAATTGCAATTTACCGGTTAACGTGATTTTGTGTGTTGGATCTGTCTACACGGGGGATTGAGTCTCTACATGGGATTTGAAGCATCAAAGCATCAAAAATAATTAATAATAACAATAAGTAGTGAACGCTTGTTTAAGACTTGTGCATGTGCATGTGCATGTGCATGTGCATGTGCATGTGCATGTGCATGTGCATGTGCATGTGCATGTGCATGTGCATGTGCATGTGCATGTGCATGTGCATGTGCATGTGCATGTGCATGTGCATGTGCATGTGCATGTGCATGTGCACAGGTAGCCGAGTTTAAGTTTTTAACTATACCTAGTATTATTATTTTTTACTTTGTTGAAATACTTTTTTGCATATTGCGAGCAAACCTGTTAAACATTTGAGATACAGATTTAGAAAGTACAAACAAAGGCCTTTGCAATGAGGCCATCATTGCAAAGGTCGACTCGAGCATAAATACCTACTAACAGATTAATGACTAACAGATTGGAATTTTCGACCCTTAATTAAACCTCGTTATCTCGTCAGACCCCCAATTTCGTCTAACGTCACATAGCCGATAACCACGCAGAGTATTGTACAAATCAATCGGTACCTCAGTTGTTGAATCCCAGACTAATAGTTTCAGTGCTACGTGAGAACAGTTAACTAAATTGGCTGCAAACACAGGGTGCCAACCTCATAAGTAAGTCACACTTATATAACTCCCCTCCGTTGGTAGTCAAGTGTAAAACAAATGAGCCATCTAAGAAGAAGTTGAAATTATGTCTCGGGTCGGGTAAATTCGTTCGTCCTAGCGTTGTGTACCTACACGTTGAAATAGCTTTATTTCAACGTGTAGGTCTCGGACCAATAATCATTGGTCCGAGGTGTAGGTCTTTTGCACGAGGATAAAGCTATTTCAACGTGTAGATACACTATGCTTGGACGAACGAATTCACCCGACTGGATACATAACTTCAACTTCTTCTTTAGAAAGCCATCTACGCGTCAAATTAAAGTACAAGTAGTACAATTTTCTACTCATTCGGCAGAAAGTATTTACTTTGTTTCTTGTTTTGGCTTGGCCAGGCCATACATTTTCCAATAAGCAACAAAACGATGCGATGGGTTGGAGTGGAGTTTACGGGACTCAAGGCAAAAAAGCCAGAAAATTTTTGACGTTTTTATACAGGGTGTTAGTGTGAACAGTCTTATCCATGAAACCAGAGGTTCAGAATCACGAGCAGAGTCCGATACCGATGAAAAAAAATTAATTTATTTTTCACTTATTTTTGAAACAAAAATCCTCTAACGTCATAAAAGCATGTCACCCTATAAGTCGGTGCACACGGCGGCGGCGCGGGCGGCGCGGCAGCGCGGCAAGCGTCACCGATAATCCTTTGTCTCGCTCGCACGAGCAAAGTAATACCGCCGCGCTTCAAAGTACCTACGCCACCCGCGCGCGGCTCGTTCAAAGGGTACCGGCCGCGTTCAAAGAGCACCGACCCCGCGCGCGGCCCGCGTGCACTGTTCAGTCGCAATCCGCATATTCGATAGTGAGCACGTCACGTCACGTACCGAATAAATTTTTAGCGATTTGTCCGCGTAGTGTTTTATCTGTGGTTTTATGTAAGACGATGTCGTTCACAAATGAACAGTGGACTGAAATGGTGCGGCTTTATGCAATCGCTGGTGATAACATAAGCGTGGCTCGCATGATGTACGCAGAACAGTTCCCAGAACAACGTGTGCCCAGCCGGGAAACGTTTCTAGCGGTTACACAACGGCTGCGTACCTACGGCCAGTTGTCAGTGCCTAGTCACAGATGTAATTTACCTCACGAGGGTCAACATAATACCAATTATGTTGACCCTCGTGAGGTAAATTACATCACCAACGACAAACCTCTACGTACACTGCTCCATGTATGTTTAGCATAAAGTGAATGAAGTAAGGGTTTTATATAACTTTTTATATTAGCAATATTATCTGGATCTATGCATACATGCCTACCATGTAGCTTATCTAAAGTAATGGACAACTACAACAATATATATATTATAAAATACATATGAATAGGTACTTAACTATTTGCCTACCAACCGAACGGCCTTTATTAACAAAGAAACTTACAATCAAATAATAAAATCAAATTAGAACTAGAAAATGAACAAAAACGCCATTTCTGAAACTTTCGTAACATATTAACGTAATGTATTTTTCCTCTATAATCAGATAAGCTAAGACACTCAAATTATCGAAGCATCATTGTTATTGATGCCGTCCCACTTTCTTTGTTCCTGAATTAGAAACCGCTTTAATTTAGTTTTAAATCCATATATGCTATTACTGCTTCTGATTGGCGGGGGGATGTTATTCCAACATCTTGTCGCTGCATATCGGAAGCTTCCGCGAAATGCGGCAGATGTGTGCCTTGGAGTAGCAAGCTGCGCCACACACTGCCTGTTACGAGACGCGCGCCAGTCTGATCGCCAGTCAAGCTTCTTATATAGATATGCTGGTGATTTAGCATGAATCACGCCAAAGAGAAGACATGCTAGATGCAGTTTTTGTCGTGATTTCATTTTCATAATGAAATGCTTGTTTAGGAATGGGGTTATGTGTCCTCTCGGGCGAATATCAAAACAGAAGCGGGCGCACGCGTTTTGCACCCTTTGCACGAGCTTTTGTGTGCGTGCTAGGAGCCGCGGACCAAACACAGTGTCAGCATAGTTTAGCCTAGATAAGACTAGTGACTCTACCAGTTGTAGCCTAAGGTTCTCGCTTAAATAAGGTCTAATCTTATATAACACCTTAAGCCTATAAAAGCAATTGCGCACACTTTCCGCAATGTGTTTCTCAAAGCGCAGGTCAGGATCTAAGTGCAGTCCCAAGTTTCGAGCTTCGAAAACCCTGGCTATAGACGCTCCCATTACTGAGATACCTATATGAGGACCCAGCTTGCCTATTTGCTTCTTACCACTACAAACCATAAATCATAATTTTGATTGAAAGGGCAAAGATAAAACCTGATATAATAATTTTTACTGAATGTTGGTTAAAGAAAAACGATAATATCCCATCACTGGATGGATATGACTTTGCCTACACTTGTAATAATAACCTTCAAAATGACGGTGTAGTGATATATATAAAAAATATATTAAATTTACTCATGTAGAGCCCCCCTTCACTGGAGGCAACTGCTTACTCACATTTATAAATAACAAGTTCGTCATAATATCAATATACCGATCACCAGCTTATAACAATTTAGATACATTTTTGAATTCATTAAACAAATTATTGACTCCATTGTCTAAATACAAAAATATTATAATGGTAGGAGATATAACAAATACAACATATATCGCAAATAAGTTACCTGATCGCAAAACATCTGAATACCTTGACCCTTTCTTTCCACGGTTTACTACCATCCCATACTTTTCCAACTAGACTAGAAAACTGCCTTGATCATTGCTTTTTAAAAACAAACCTATCTGCTACAACTATTGTATTGGAAAATAGCGTAACTGATCACGATTCTGTTCTGTTGATCTTGAAAGACCACGCAAATAAATCAGTGAAACAAACTCATAACAATATAATCACGAGAATAAACTACACAGATATAACAAACGATTTGTATGCGACGGATTTTAGTACAACAAACAATAACACAAACTGTGACTCAGCTACAGAAGAGTTTGTCAATATTATAAAAAACATAATCAAAAGAAACACAACTTACATCAATCGACCGTTTAGACAATCACCACTCAAGCCCTGGATAACACCAGGTCTCATACGTTGCACAAAACATAGAGACAATCTTCATACTAAAGTACGAAAATCGCCGCAAAATGAAAATCTAAAAATTACATATAAAAGATATCGAAATTTTTGCAACAAATTATTAAAAAAACTTAAACAAGCTTATGAAAAGGAACAGCTCAATAAAGCTGGGAAAAATATGAAAAAGACGTGGCAAGTAATAAATGACATCACGAATTTTAAACCAAAGCCAAACCTATCACAAGACCTTATAAAAGACAAAGATCCGCTTACAACATTAAATTCTGTCAATGAAACATTTGCAACAGTCGGGAAATCACTGGCCGAGAAAATTATACCTAATCAAATACATAATGAAAAATTAGATAGTAGTTCGGAAATATTAAATTCGTTTGGCTTAACTGATGTAACTGAAGAGGAAGTAAACTCTATAATAAATTCGCTAAAGATCGATTGTTGTGTTGGGTGGGGTGAAATATCAACGCGTGTACTAAAAGAAAACAAAAATATACTGATTAAACCCATCACTTATTTATGCAATTTAAGTTTCTCGACAGCAATTTTCCCGAAAGTATTTAAAACGTCAATTATAATACCAATTTATAAAAACGGAGACAACACTATTACCACCAATTATAGACCAATATCCATACTGCCTGCCCTCTCTAAAATTCTAGAGAAAGCCATTAATGCCCGCTTAGTAAATTACTTCGAGAAATACAATTTGCTTTCAAACAGTCAACATGGGTTTAGAAAGGGCAGATCAACTGCAGACGCCGTGTTGAAACTTAATAATTTTGTCATTGACTCACTTGACAAACGTAAAAAATGTCTTGCCGTTTTCCTTGACCTGGCAAAGGCATTTGATACGGTGTCCATCCCACTACTTTTGAGGAAACTTAATGATCTTGGAATACATGGCAAACAATTAGACCTAATGAATAGCTACCTAGAAGACCGCTATCAGTGTGTAAAAATAGGAAATTATATATCAAGCAAATGTAGAGTCACTTTTGGCATCCCACAAGGAAGTATCCTAGGTCCGACACTATTTCTTGCGTATATAAATAAAATCTGCCAAACGGAAATGCCATCTGGTAAGATAATCTCATTTGCAGATGACACTGTACTTTTGTTTCAAGAGGAAAATTGGGAAAAGGTATATAAAGAGGCACAACAGGGATTTGATATTATAAGCCAAAACAAAAAACTCTACAACAACAAACTTACCTTGAACTCCGAAAAAACCAAGTACTTAGCTTTCTACTTGACTAAATCTAACAAACCTAACCCTACAAACACATCCTACCGAATCAAAACTCATAACATGCTTTGCTTATCATCAAATGCAACTGTATAGACTGCCCATCTCTAGAATGCTGTGATACTATAAAATACCTGGGTATAATAATAGACTCTAGGATGACATACGGACCCCATATAAATCTATTGAAAACCCGATTAAGAAAACTTATTGCCGTTTTTAAAAAAATCAAGCATGCTGCGAATGAATCCCATATTTTACAAATTTATTACGCTCTCTGTCAGTCCATTACTACATATTGCTTTACATCGTGGGGAGGTGCTGCAAAAACTCACTTACTACCCTTAGAGAGAGCACAAAGAGCAATTCTCAAGGTAGCATACTCAAAACCATACCGGTTCCCAACAACACAACTCTATGCAGAGACTCAATTACTTACAGTTAGACAACTTTGTATCCAACAAATATTATTAAAACAACACAGTTATAACTCCAACCAAAACTCACAAATAAAAACCAAACGACTAAAAAACCGAATATATAAAATAGCTAGCTGTAATTCGTCGATTGCACATAGACATCTTCCTTTTTTAGGTCCATACATGTATAACAATATCAGCAAATATATAGATATAAAAGATTTAAAATACAGACAATGCAAAAATAAGATAAAATCATATTTACTAACCCTTGACTATGATAAAACGGAAAGTCTATTAAAAACAGTTACTTAGTCCACAGTCAACTCCACTCACTCACACACACTTTTACACTCACACCGTACTTTACTTTTGGTTTTATTTTAATGTAATGTATTATTAAATATGGATAAGATTATAGTAGTTTTTTTAAGTATAGTACAGTTTGCTTAACGTTTTTATATGCATTATGCAAGTCCTATAACAGTGTAAACCTACTAACTTACCGAGGTAGAGAACCCTCGCGTCTATATCACAAGTCTTGAACTTAGTTAGAGCGAGGTGTCGAAACTAACAAGTGAAATAGGTCTATAATACACATAACTTTGTTTTGTTTATAAGACCTTTATCTGAATAAAAACTATTATTATTATTATTAACTAAAAACCATTTATTTTATTTAAAATTAAATTAAAAGTGAGGATAATGGATAGATGTTTTTATGACATGAGGGAATATTTTGACTATAAAACTCTTTTTTGACTTAAGTAACATAATTTTATTAGCTTTAGATAACTGAAATAATATATGACTAGTAGGTATATATGGATAGTATTAAAACTTTTTAAACTTTCGCGATCTGTTAACGTAGGGGAAAATAAAACAAAAGGTACGCGATAAATACCCGATAAATAATCTTTACTATGAATAGTATTAATCTTTGACATAATATTTATTATTTATTACCTACCATAAAAGTCCTAAAATTTTAATTTTTCATGCTTCAACGAGGCAGAATGTATTGGAATTACCATTAATATAAAAGCTTTTGTACCTACATTCCTGCAAATAAATTATTTTTTGATTTGAGGAAGAGGAATACCAAGAATAAGATATGAGTCAGATCATGGAGAAAGTCGCTGTCGTGTAGTATAGAGAAGTCAAAGACATTGCATTGGAGCAAAAGCTGAAGGACATTGCAGAGCTAAAAATTAAAGAGCTTAGGCTCTTTAATTTATAATAATAATCATATAAAGAATTCATGCTGTTTTATTATATTTTAATTTGATGTCTTAATAAAGTATATCTCGGTACACAGGTACTTAATAAAGTCTATCTCGGTACATAGGTACTTAATAAAGTCTATCTTGGTACACAGGTAATTAATAAAGTCTATCTCGGTACACAGGTACTTAATAAAGTCTATCTTGGTACACAGGTACTTAATAAAGTCTATCTTGGTACACAGGTACCTACTTAATAAAGTCTATCTTGGTACACAGGTAATTAATAAAGTCTATCTCGGTACACAGGTACTTAATAAAGTCTATCTTGGTACACAGGTACTTAATAAAGTCTATCTTGGTACACAGGTACCTACTTAATAAAGTCTATCTCGGTACACAGGACTTAAATATTGTTATTGGATTACAGATATTGAACCAAATTTTGCTTAACGGTCTAGAACCAGTAGGTATGCATAGAATTTTAAATAACTACAATAAACATTAGACTTATAAAAAACAATAATTTCTGGTGTTTCACTTAGAGTTAGCTGCCTTTGCCTCGTTTTTGATATCTTCGTAGGACGCGAGATTCTGAAATAGAAAACTTAATTTATAAAATCGAAAGCCCTCGTACCATGGGGACCTCTCAAAGTACTTATTAGTTTTCGTGCAAAGCCTGGGTGTCGCCTGGGTGTACACAATATAGCTGGGCATTTGCACCAAAACGAATCGGAAACATCGATCTTCGCCATCTAGCAGTAATGATGACGTTCTTGTTTCTCGTTGTATTTGTTTTTGTGTTTATTTTAAATCATGTCGGTTTTTAGTCGGTAGATACAGGTCGCGTCACGTAAAAAGAACGCTACCCTTCACATGCGCACTGAGCGATTTGTCGCGATTTGCCCGTGCGCGTGCGCAGACACTTCCCCTCCACCCCCCGAGAGCGTTCTTTTTACGTGACGCAACGTACCTACATTACCTACTTATATTCCAGCCAAATTGGATGTATAATGTTTGTTATCAAACCGCCCACGTAACTTAAAATTCACTCTGTTGCCGTATAATATATGCAATTTACATTACTTTTCGAATTGAGATTCTTCTTTCAATAAATATTGCTTACAATTATATCTAAAACTCGACGCCAAGAGGTGAATTTTAGGTTATTGCGCCGTGATTTGTTTACAAACATTTCACAACGAGTTTGGCTAGTGTATAGGTACCATACCATAGTACTCACACCTAATCTTTACTTGTATCTGTTGTTATTAGTGGTTACTGCTTGTCAAACCAATGCAATGTGTACCTGTTTATGCCTGTGCCTTCTTGGTCAAATAAATGTATCTTTATCTATGGCGCGAGTTAGGGCAGGAAGCCAGCAGTGGAATTGCATGCATGGGCTGGCGCGAGTTAGGACAGGAAGCCAGCAGTGGACTTGCATGCATGCGCTGATGATGAGAGTAACTTACGTCCCACATGTCATTGTCCCAGCTTTTAAAGAGTCTAGTGAAGGCGCGCGGCTCCGCCCGCTGGTGTACTGAGACCACGAGCGCTGAGTCTACCGTACGGTCCAGACCGTCGTCTGCTATGTACTCCTGGGAATACAGAAAGAACACTAATAAATACATTAAAAATCATTTATTTGGAACAAGAATCCATAATAGGCTCCTGAACTAATGAAAACTGCATTCCAGAAGTCGGTGAGAAAATGTACACTACCTGTTCTAACTTGCACTGCTTGTTCAGTGCCTGTTTCCAAGTTTCGTCCTGTTGGATTCCCTGCATGGCTATTGGTCGAAAGACCACCGGGCAAGTGGACCAGCTAGGTCGGCCCGATACAAAGGAGTTCTCCCTTTGAACTATTTGGGGGAAATACCACCTTATCGCCCAAATATTTAATAGGTACCTACATTATCCTACCCACATAGATAGACAGATATTTTTAATTAGGTAGGAAAAAATAAATTGTGCCTTGATAATCTCGCTGCGGGCCGCCCTAGCCCGCGGCATGCTGCGGCCACAGGTACAGCTCCTCACCACTGTGTATAAGTGATTTATGTACCATGATAATCTCGCTGCGGGCCGCCCTAGCCCGCGGCATGCTGCGGCCACAGGTACAGCTCCTCACCACTGTGTATAAGTGATTTATGTACCATGATAATCTCGCTGCGGGCCGCCCTAGCCCGCGGCATGCTGCGGCCACAGGTACAGCTCCTCACCACTGTGTATAAGTGATTTATGTATCATGATAATCTCGCTGCGGGCCGCCCTAGCCCGCGGCATGCTGCGGCCACAGGTACAGCTCCTCACCACTGTGTATAAGTGATTTATGTACCATGATAATCTCGCTGCGGGCCGCCCTAGCCCGCGCCGGCATACTGAGGCCCTGCCACAGGTACAGCTCCTCACCACTGTCCAGGATATACACTGCATCTTCAGACAAGTCCTGGAAACATGAGTCATATGTAAACAGACTTAGTTTTATTGTCGAGACGAGGGCTAGATACCAACCCGTCTTGCGTCCCGCTCTGACACCTGACGTTTGTAATAAGTAGGTTAGAACGTTCAGGTGCTATTTCGTTCAACGAATTAGCTTTGCCATTCAACGTGGCAATGCTGCCAGCATTCCGGGCATAGGTGCTGGTGACGGCTTAGATTTTCAACAAATAGATCTATGTGTAAATCCTAGTTTATTTATTTATTTAATTATTAACTAGCACGATTACATTACAACCAATTACACTAGTTAATTACAATACCTATATATTAGAACAACAGAAACATAAAAATTTATACATAAAATTACACAATAAGCAAAAATAATTATGATTGATCATTTATAAATATTATATAAAGACTCCAGACAAATAAAATTCTATAAAAACTCAAAATATTACTCCTAACACTCATCACTCTCGCAAAACCTCAGGCACACCAACATAATATCCTTCCTTTCGTCCGCACATATATCACAGTCCGGGTTCTGTTCAAGAAGAGTTGTAAGTGTTAGGGTTTCGAAGATCGGAGATCGGTTTCCAAACCCTTATGGTCTCGCTTTTCTTGTCCTTTTTTCCGTCTTTAATATCTCAGCAACTACAGCAGCAAATAACTTGAAATTTGAAATAATAATACATTTCGTGCGCCTGCACAGATTAAAAGAAAAATAAATTAAAAAAAATGAAAAATTAACATGTAAATTTTCTGTACAAATTGTGATGTCGATATTTTGAATTGTCAAGTGGGGTATCAAATGAAAGGTATCAGTTTGTACATTTCAAAACAGTTTTTGTAATTTCTGTAGGTTTCACACTTTTTGAAATATTTTTAAAAAGGTCAAAAAATACCCATTCCCCCCCCCCCCCCCCTATCTCCGAAGTTTGCAGAGCGATACATCTGAAATGTATGTAGCGTCTGTAGATATGGAACTATATTTTACAGGAAAAATATACAGAAGTCTGTAAGTAGAACAATTTAAAAAAATGGTCAAAAAATATTTAGGAGAGGTAATTTTCAAAAGGGGGGGGGGCTATCTCACTGAGTGAGGTATCAAAAGAAAGGTATAGGTTTCTACATTACATCATCTCATCTAACAAGACCGGCGACGAACTATCCGTTGAATGTGGCGCCAGCCGAGACAACAAATAAAAAATACGTACTAACACATTGTACCTTGTACATCTTGATATCTCACACATAGACTCAATAACACATTGTACCTTGTACATCTTGATATCTCACACATAGACTAAATAACACATTGTACCTTGTGCATCTTGATATCTCACACATAGACTCAATAACACATTGTACCTTGTACATCTTGATATCTCACACATAGACTAAATAACACATTGTACCTTGTACATCTTGATATCTCACACATAGACTCAATAACACATTGTACCTTGTACATCTTGATATCTCACACATAGACTAAATAACACATTGTACCTTGTACATCTTGATATCTCACACATAGACTCAATAACACGTTGTACCTTGTACATCTTGATATCTCACACATAGACTAAATAACACATTGTACCTTGTACATCTTGATATCTCACACATAGACTAAATAACACATTGTACCTTGTACATCTTGATATCTCACACATAGACTCAATAACACATTGTACCTTGTACATCTTGATATCTCACACATAGACTAAATAACACATTGTACCTTGTACATCTTGATATCTCACACATAGACTCAATAACACGTTGTACCTTGTACATCTTGATATCTCACACATAGACTAAATAACACATTGTACCTTGTACATCTTGATATCTCACACATAGACTAAATAACACATTGTACCTTGTACATCTTGATATCTCACACATAGACTCAATAACACATTGTACCTTGTACATCTTGATATCTCACACATAGACTCAATAACACATTGTACCTTGTACATCTTGATATCTCACACATAGACTAAATAACACATTGTACCTTGTACAGTTACGAAGATACGTGGTAACAAACTTTCACACGAACTTTCGCATTTATAATATTACAAATGAAATATGAGTTGATGATTATTTCAGCAGGTACCAATTAATTATATTTATAATTATGTGTTATGCAAGTATGTAGGAGAAGCCTACAATCCGTTCAATGTGGCGCTAGCTCTTATGGTTTCTGATCCGGCCATCCACTCCAATCTCCAAAGCCACCCTGTAAACATTTGTCCGGAGATGTCTATCTAACTACCTCTTGCGAGAACTCTGTATCAAAGTCCTCGAACAGTATCTTGCCGCGTGCGGTGACGGTCACAGCGGTCAGTGTGTGGGGAGTGGTGACGCGCCGGTTCACTGCCAGCTTCCACGCAGAGGGGTCTGCCTTCTCCTCCGACTTACCACCTGAAATTCAATTTAAACTTTATATATAACTTATAATGTTTAACGCTTTTTAGAGCTTATTGCCAGTCGTTTTATATGTGCAGCCTTTGGGTCAAGCACACCAAGTCATAGGATGTCCTGCGGATCCAGTACAAAAACTCGTTCAGGGTACTGATGGGGCTGCCGCGCTTCTGCAGCGCATCAGGAATGTTTGCTGTCGCACGAGTAGACGGTTCGCGGCGATAATGAGCAAAAGATCTGCGTCCCTGGAGCGACGGGTGCGCGACAGCTCCAACAGCTTCCTACAGCTCATCGCACAGAGGCTGGACACTGACTGTCTGTTTATGGAACACTGGACAAGAGCGTATATTGTGCTCTCTTGAACAGTGATGATTCATCACTGTTCACTGTTTAAGAGAGCACAATTCATCACTGATGAATGATGATGGATGACTCTAGTTGTGATTTTAATTGTAATTAATTATTTTTCATATACAATTGTGTTTATTTTCAATTATTTAATTTAACTCGAATATGGACACTTTGTTACAATTTACTTTAGTCTCCCCTAACAAAAACATTTTCAAAATGTATTCCATCTCAGCCCACCCTCCCCTACATTTAAGGAATACTAACATTTAATATAAGAGATCTTTCTACTACTAACAAATTATGGATCACAATTATCTTAAATGAAAGAAATTTAACATAACATCATCGGTAATTAATATAATAATCATGTTTGATTATTTATGTAAGTAAATAAATTATAATTATTTTGTTTCAGTATCCAGCCTGTTTTCCTTTTCAGCATTAAGCTTGTCGCACACCTAGAAAGCACCGCTGCCGTTGGTTTTTACTAATAAATGAAGCTAGTAAACAAACGAGTCTTTACCCAGGGCCTCCCAGAATTCCTCCGGCTCGTGGCCTTGTTCTACGGAGGTCACCTCCCGGCCGCCCAGCACCTGGCCCACGAAGGCCTCGGCGGCCTCGGACTCCAACGGATCGGCCTCCTGCACAATCATAGCTATAATATCGTAAACCTACAATTTTATTTAGTAAAATAAGTTTTTATATTGTTATGTATGTTTATTATATTTATAGTTTAGTAAAGTGTAAGGCCGCCTATCCACTCGTGAGCGAGGCAGTGCAGCGGTGCGGAGCTTTGAAGTCTCCGCTCCGCTGACTCGTTTCACGTTAATGGACAGTCAGCCTTAATGCAATCTTAATGAACACCATTGCATCTTAAGTTTGGCCGGTAAAGGTACAGGTAAGTAGTAAAGGGGGGTGGGCCTTTCGACACCCCTTGGTGAGATGTCGTTTGCTCGATCCTCCCCCATCCCCTAATATCACGTGAGATTTTTCAAAACGCGTATTTTCATGTAATTAAGTTAATCTGTGCTTCATTGTAAGACATCTAAGAACGTAGGTAGTCAAACTAAAACTAACAGAAAAGTTATTTACCGCAAATCGGAAACTATTTTCTATTACAAATACAAAATAAATCTTGCGTCAACACGAAACGAACAAACTTAATTTTTTATTCACGATTTTTAGCAGTCACTAAGACCCCGTCTCCCCCACGTTTGGGAGATTTGACTCCACCCCTTCCCTGAACGCAACACGTAATTATTGGACGCACCCTAAGTATGAGTACGTACCTTCCCAGTCCTCACGTACACGGTGGCCGGCGTCTCGAGTACAAATACATCATCGTCTTCTAACTCCTGTGCGCTCTCCGCGCACTGCACCGCGCGCATGTCGACTCCCGGCTGCGTGCCTTCCACCTGCAGATAACACCACACCATCAGCCTGTACACTCCTCTGCTGGACAAATGTTTGTCCAGCACGATAATATACGACGACGTATTCGTAATAGAGATGTCTCTAGCACGAATGCATCGTCGCCTTCTAACACCTTGGCGCTCTCCGCGCATGTTACGCCTGGCTGTGTGCGTTCCAGCCGGCTGATGCGCGCCGCGTTGAACATGTCAACTGTTTTGTGTCGCTCTTTTTTATATGAATATGAAACCAATGAAAGACAAAGGGGTTGTAGTTTTTTTTATGGTTGGCCATAATATTTGTTTTTTTTTTTTCAAAATCGCCTGGTACAATAAAGTTTATATATTTGGATAGAGGACAATAAAACAAATAAAAATTGTCTTATAAAATAATGTCGTAAAGCGTCAGGTTTCTGAGATATTCACATATCAAGAAAAAATATAGTTATTTTCATATGTAAGATCTTTTTTATTTGTTTTAGTGTATTCTATTCAAATGTTATATAACTACTATTGTACGCAGGGACTGTCAAAATAAAAATACTAAATGGTGACCGATGTTCGGGCCAAAATCTTCAAACCCCTTATATCGCGGCGCGCCCGGCAGGTTTGGGGAGTCTGTGCAGCTGTGGAAGTCTTTCAGCTGATGTGATGATGACAAAAGTTTAGATAAGAAGATGAAAAGTCATGGACTGGTAATTCTCACCCTGAAGAGTCGGATGCCGTCCTCCTCGTAGGTCCCCTTCGCGTTCTGCGGGTTCAAATGCTCGTCTTCGTAAAGAATCGCCAGGGCGCCTGCAAAACGAACTAGACTGAGCAAACAGCTGATAGTGCTCGATTTCTCTAAATAAGTATATTGTTAAAAGATGACCCTAGCCTGGTCTAACCACAAGTGCTGAAACACGGAGACCATAGCTGGACAGCATTTATTCTTACTGAACAGCCTGTCCGAATTACTGCGAATTATTTTTGCTGTGTGGTGCCGGCTTAGAATTTGCGTAACCCCAACTCATCCCGCGGGTGTCGTAAGAGGCGACTAAGGGATATCCTCTGGGGGTGGGCAGCAGCTTCCCCTGCAGATCAATTCTACCACCGAATGGCGATCCCCAACCCGCATGCCCAGCGTGGGGATTATGGGCTACCCCCCGTGAGATAAAAGCCAACAAGGCGCTTATCAGGGGAGCATTGGACCAATATAGGCTGTGGAGATGGTGGAGATCCGAATTACAATGAGAGACTGGAATGTATGGATATGAGTAAAACAGCCGGTCGCGGTGCGAGCTCATTTATTACTGCCAAGCAATTACAATGACGCGCGGTGCACGACCGCGCGTGTACCATCAGTAGCTAGGTAGGTATAGCTACATATACATCATTCCTCCACCACTACTTAAATAATGGATCTGTTGACAACGAAATAAACGATTAACTCTAACATTACACAAAGTTCACTTATTTCTAAAAATACTTTTTATAATCCAGTTTGGGAACACGTCTTTGACGCGAGAGTGTGGGTGACAGCGCTGGCCGATCGTCCACCAGACGAGCGGCGGTCGTTCTAGAACCCTGTGGCTGCACAGGCGCCTCCTGGCTAGTTGCCGGTGGCGCCGCCGTGTCTGCGATCGCGACAGTCTCCCTCGCACACTCTTCCCCGGCACAGTCTGCCCAAACTTCCCCGTCATCCTTCATTTCGGTGACGCTTCCGTAGTTAGGAGTAACTGGTGACTCATCAGTTTCAGTCAATGCCGGAGTGCATGCTACCATTTGAACGTCTCCACTCTCTGCCTCTAGTGCTGGCTCCCAAGGGCCCGCACTTTCCGGCAATTGTGATTGAAACTGATGAGACATTTCCGTATTATTATAACTACCAGATCGTATCAACTGCCCATTACTACCTGTATACTTAAATATTTGATCGACATGGCGTATACACTCCGCTTTTGAATTTACTATCACAACTTTGTACATCCGATTACCAATTTTTTTTTTAATTATACCTAACTGCCAGGATTCTTTCCGCGCACTGTACCAACGGACCCAAACAATATCCTCAGTTTCTAATTGACGCTTACAAGGCACAGATTTAGTTTTGTTGTCAGGCTGAAGCATGATTAAATCCAGACGGGATCTTAAATTTCTCCCAAACATCAATTTAGATGGACTTTCACCGGTGGTACAGTGTACTGAGTTTCTGTAATTGAAAAGGTGGCCTAATAATAATTCGTTAATTTCGTACAATGGCATGTTATCTTTTATGACACATTTAAGCATCTTCTTGCATGTTCTGACTGAATTTTCGGCTTGACCATTACTTGGTGGATGATAAATGGGAGAAGTCATATATTTAATACCGTTACTAGAACAAAATGTTTTGAATTCAATTGAATTAATCTTAACGTCATTATCCGATACCAGGACGTTCGGAATACCAAAGGTTGAAAAAATACCTTTTAATTTTGCGATTAATGCCTTCGTAGTCGTACCATTGTGCATGTGCAGGCATTCTAACCATTTACTATAGGAATCTACCAGTACGAGATATACCCTTTGTCCGACGGTCATATAGTCAATGTGTACACGCTGCCAGGGCGCGGCGGCAGCGGGCCAGGGCGCGAGATCGCGCGGGGGTGCGGGGCGCGCGCGGGCGCAGGTCGCACATCCGCCTATCCACTGTTCGATATCGTTATCGATGCCTGGCCACCACATTCTACCACGGGCATTACTTTTAGTTTTAATTATACCTAAATGTGTGTCGTGCAGTTCCCGTAGCATTTTTTCTCTCAGCGCTGACGGAATAACAACCCTATGACCTCTAAGTAAACACCCGTTTTCGAATTGCAAGTCTGATTTGCATTGAAAGTAAGGCAATACAGATTTACAGGATATTTTACGCGGCCAACCACTAAGCATGTACTTAACGACGGTCTGAATCGTCTTATCGCCCTCGGTCGCCCGTGTGATATCGCGACTCGTAGTAGCCGGAGATGTCTCGTCTAAGAATTTTAGCGCAAAATAATTATCAATCTCGCTATCGACCTCTTCGAATTTATCCGAAGCTGACACAGGCGCGCGTGAAAAATAATCCGCTACTAAGTTTTTATCGGCCGACACATACTGAACTACATAATTATACGCCGATAACATTATAGCATATCTCTGCAGACGCAACGCTGTAGTCACCGGAATACCGGTTTTATTGTTAAATATCGACACCAAGGGTCTATGATCGGTCCTAAGTATGAATGGGTCGCTTCTTCCGTATAAATATTGGTGGAACCGTTTCACACCGAAAATAATGGCGGTTGCCTCCTTTTGTATTTGACTATAATTTCGCTCGCTAGCGGTCAACGAACGCGAGGCGTAAGCGAGGGGTCGCTCCTGGCCGTCCTGCGTCTGCTGCGCCAGCACGGCGCCGAGGCCGGCGGGCCCCGCGTCCACCGTCAGCACCAGCTGCGCGCGTGGCTCGAAGTGCGCCAGCACGCGCTCGGAAGCCAGCTCGCGGCGTACGGCCGCCATGGCTCCCCGCTGCCTATCACCAAATACCCAAGGCACTTCGTTCCGTAATAGCTCGTGTAATGGATTAAGAATGGATGCAGCGTTAGGAATAAAATTCCTATAGTAGTTGACGACCCCTAAAAATCTCTTGACTTCGGTGACGTTTGTAGGCTCCGGAGCGCTCATAATTGCCTTGACCTTATCAGCGCAGGTCATTAACCCTGACTTGCTTATCACATAACCTAGGTATGTCACGCTCTTCTTGAAAAACTCGCACTTTTCTTTCTGTAAGCGTAGACCTGCGTTATTCAACCTACGTAAAACTTCAGTTAGCCGCTTTAAGTGTGATTCTCGATCAGGACCTGTGACACATATGTCATCGAGCCAGACGCTGACTCCATCGATCCCTGTCATAAGGGTTTCTAATGATTTTTGAAAAATCGCCGGAGCGTTGGCTAGGCCGTAAACCAGCCTTGTTTGCTTATATAAACCCTTATGCGTATTGATAGTCACGAGATCTTGAGAAGAGTCATCCAAAATGAACTGATTGTATGCATTTTTTAAGTCAATTTTACTATACAAATCACCGCCCCCTATTTTAGCGAATACCTCCTCTATCCTAGGCAACGGATACTTTTCTATAACGAGGTCTCTGTTAAGCGTGACCGAGAAATCTCCTGCAATCCTAACTTTACCATTTTCCTTTAAAACAGGTACTATCGGCGTGGCATAATCTGAATGGTCTACCGGAACTAAAATACCTGCGTCAACTAAACGCGCCAATTCCTTTTCGACCTTATCTTTCAGCGCAAAAGGTACAGTTCGTGGCTTAAAAAACTTAGGTACTGCGTTCTCTTTTAATTGTAAATGAACTTTAAATTTATTGAACGAGCCTAACTCATCTCGCCATAAATCTGGAAACTTTTCAATTAAATCCAAAACATTTTTATCAGAAATATAACTGCACTGCAAAGATTTCAAATCGGTTGTAATAAACAAATCAAAGGTAGACATAAAATCTCTTCCGAGAAGTGGCGGTCCTCCATTTTTTATTACAAAAATTTTTATATTTTTCTTGATTTTGTTAAACAAGGCTTCTATCGTGAAAAACCCCAAAGGTGATATTTTATGTCCATTGTACAAACACATGCTTACAGTACATTGTTGCAAGTTATAGTTCGAAAACTTCTTCAAATACAATCTATCAGAAATAACGGTTCTTCCCGAGCCCGAATCAAGTTCCATTGAAATATTTTGGTTTCCTAAAATTAAGTCTATCGTGATAGGTTTGTCCGTGACGTACCTTATATTAAAGTTCTGGCATTCCTCGCAAATGGAGTCCTGCTCTTGGTTGTCACTGCTATCCTGATCTGATTTCACATGGAAAACACTCGACTGATTTGCACCGGCACACACTTTTTTTAAATGACCCTTTTTACCACACTTCTGGCACTTGTAACCTTTATAACGGCACTGATCACTGTAATGATTTTTCATTCCGCAAACGGTGCAGCGAGCGGAATCGCTGCGCGCCGACCCACCAGCGCCGCTCGCGCCGTCGCCGCCGCCGCCGCCTGCGCTAGCACCGGCGCCTCGGCCAGCACCGCCGCGGCCGCGACTCGCCTTACCCTGGAATCCTGCTCGATATATTGGCTCCTCCTTGACAGTTATAGCCTCACTGTACAAAGCCTTGGCTTCTTTAGCACAAGCCGCCTGCTCCGCCATTTCGATTGCCTTCGTCAACGTCAATGACGACGGGCTTTGATCAAACAACTTGTCCCTTTCTGGACCGGCCCCAAGGCCAAGGACGAAACGATCCCTCAGGTTCGTTTCCAGGGCGGTACCGAAGTCACAATAAGTTGCGAGTCCTCTCAATCGCGCCGCCCATTCCCCTAACGATTCGCCTGATTTTCTGGTAGCTCCAAAAAATTTTGCCTTATCCACGAAGGTGCATTTTTTTGGCTTGAAATGGCTATCGAGTAATCCAACAAGCTGCTCAAACGTGAGCGCATCCAGCTCCGCTGGGTACGCTAGGTTAAGCACGAGGCGGTAGGTTTCTTCCGTGAGATGGGTTAACAAAATTCCGCACTTCTTTTCGTTGGTAACACTATTTATCTTCAAAAATTGCGTGAGTTTACCTTTATTAATCAACCAGTCACAAGTTTTATGGTCAAACACAGGCAAATTCCCAAAATAAGTGTTCATTTTCACTATCTATTTTAGCGCGTGGGGGTAGACCGTCCTCGATCGCCAGTGGAATGTATGGATATGAGTAAAACAGCCGGTCGCGGTGCGAGCTCATTTATTACTGCCAAGCAATTACAATGACGCGCGGTGCACGACCGCGCGTGTACCATCAGTAGCTAGGTAGGTATAGCTACATATACATCAGAGACCCTATCTTGGAGACCTACCTGGGAGGACCCAAACGTCCTTCACCTAGCTAGTCAACGCAAAAGAGCTCCTCCAAGGTGACATTAAGCATAGAGCATGTTTCTTATTTCAAACGTTGATCACGCAGTCCCCGCCCCAGCCAGCACCGTCGTCGTCAGTCCATGGAGTCTAATAATATTTAATGGAGTAGTAGGTATGTGATTCAACACGTGCGAGAAACAAGAAATTGATAAAAACCATTATTGACTTCGCGCTGTTTTGGGGCGAAAAGGAGAAAAAAGCTTTGTCGTCGCCCGAAAACAGCGTGGCGAGCATAGCGAGCCGTGCTCACTTCGATCGCCGCACGAGTACATGGAAAGAAACCTAAAAGTACGTAGGTACTATATTTTTCAAATAATTTGAGGATGAGGAGTACGAACTTCGGGTTGTCGCAGAATTGTAGCAAGCGAAACAAGCCACACAGTGCGTAACGACATGCCGTGATTGCCGTGGCAGTGGAGCCTATGTCCGTCCCTGGGATACCGTCTACCTCCCTGCTAAATTTCATAAAGATCCGTTCAGCCGTTTAGCCGTCTGTTAAGACAGACAGACAGAGTTACTTTTGATTTTATAATATTAGTATGGAAGTATGGACGATGGAGGGCAAGGATGATGTGGCGAGCGAAGCGAGCCGCACACTTTATGAGTGGGTGAGTTTGTAACGGTACGCCGTTATAGTGTGGTGAGCGAAGCAAGCCACGCTGTGTACACCGTGGTGCACGACGTTGCACAGTTGCACATAGCGTGGCAGTGCGGCTCGCTTCGCTCGTGACCACACGGCTAGTCTCTTACCTTTAAAGAGGCTGAGGAAGTGCTTCGTCTCCCGTCCCTGCGGGATCCTCACGGCAGTGACGCGCGCGTCCTCCGCGAGCTCCTCCTCCAGCTCGCTAGCCAGCTGGATAGCGGACAACTTGTCGTCTGAGGACGCGTCAGCACCCTGGGGGGAAGGATTGATGAATGATGCTGAACAATACACAGCATCTAGGCCCAAGCTAAGCAGAGCTTGTTTTAATCCACTCTTTACAATGGAAAGTTGGTGCTGTTGTGAAGAGGTTTGATCGAAGACAACGCCAAAACTATTGAATGGATCAAGCTGAAATTTTGCGCACAAAGTGCTGGACATGGGAAAAGATATAGGCTATTCTTTAACCCGAAAAACGCTTTCGAAGCCACGGACTGAAGCTTATAGATTGATATGTTTTTATGATACATAGAAACACACAAGAACATCTGGTACAAATATCTGCAGAAAGCTATAGGCACAGAATAACTTCACCTGCTGTTTATATAGGAGGTGTGTTACATGCCCTTAGATCATAGAGCCCTTAGCAGAATACCAGCGCTACAGCATGGCGACTTGCTGGAGCATCAAGCTGAGCTATGGGCTATCACTTCACTAATGTACTTTATTTAAGCTACTTAGTAATTAGGAATTTCTAAATTTCATCATTACCTCTTGTTTTATTCTTTGTTATACATAGGTTTAATTTTATTTTTTTTGCTTGATTTGTATTGTGGTTTATGAGAAATAAATAATTTTCATTTAATTTCATTTCATTATGTCGAAGAGCGAGATCCTCTAACACTAGTTTTGTATGAGGGTCCCAACTATCGAATAACTAATTGAAACTTGTTACAGAATTAGATGATGCTGTGTGGGTTGTCCAGCATTATTTATTCATTTATAGTACCTACCACGCACGTCGGTATAGGATGGTACTCACGATCCAGACGTATATAACGTGGCTGTCCTGTGAATCCTCTTGGTACGTGTACCGCAGCACGTAGGCGGCGCCGCGCGACAGCACGGGCAGGGCCAGCACGCTGTCCGTCACCTCCTCTGCTGTACCGCACACTCTGAGGTCAATTTAGATGAAGTACATTGTATAACTAGGGAAGTAAGCGACAGATTTTTTACGAGGGCCTCATTTTGAGGCCCGACACGTAGCAGGTGTAGAATAATAGTACCTACTTTATATTACAACTAGCTGCAGCCCGCGGCTTCACTCGCTTTTTTCCGGAATAAAAGGTAGCCTATGTCCGGCCCCGGGATACCATCTACCTCGCTGCCAAATTTCACCGAGATCCGTTCAGCCGTTCTTGCGTTATAAATAGTGTAACTAACACGACTTTCTTTTATATATATAGATAGATGAGTGGTGTGTGGTGCCGGCTTAGAATTTGCATTACCTCAACTCTTCCAGCGGGTGTCGTAAGAGGACTAAGACTAAGGGATATCCACCGGGGGCGGGCGGCAGCGCCCCCTGCAGAACTATCTACCACCGAACTGCGATCCCAACCCGCATGCCCAGCTTGGGAATTATGAGCATTTCGCCCCATAAGATAAAAGCTAATAAGGCGCTTATCAGAGAGAGGCTAGGTCCAGCAGTGGACCAATACAGGCTGTTGAGGATGAGGAGGGTACTATATTACTATAATACCTACTACTGCTATCTATTATGGTAAACGCGAGTTATTATTATTTTTGTGTTTTTGTAAATTTGTATTCTGTTTCTATAAGTGGGAACTTGTTAATAGCCACCTGTTTCTTCACACATCGCAATTATGTATATTGTGCTAAAAGATCCCCTAATATAAATAAATACTGCGACGCCAGTAGATAGATGTATGTACTGACCTGGTGACCAGCAGACTGCCGTCTCCAGCGTCAGGCATGTACCCGCGCGCGGCGGCGCTCTTGCCGATGAGCCGCGCCGTGGCCGCAGACTCCTCCGCGTCGCCGGAGAAATAGCCGGCGTCTGTGAACCCGACATAGACGATAGATAGATAGATAATGCTTTATTCATCACCTTATAAAACAGATAGTACTCATTAAACATAATGTAGGGAACAGCAATGGAACTGGCGGCCTTATCGCTTAAAGCGATTGCTTCCAGGCAACCAAAGTTTACGGCGTACGACGATTATGTATAGCATGGTCAAAGCAAGGTATATTATGACAGGCGCGCGTCATTGATGTTGTACTAAAATGCGGGAGCAAAACTTTAAAGATTTCCATTTCTAACGCGCTGAGTAGGAGATAAAGGTGTATGTAAATCCATTTCTAACGTCATATAATGTGATTCTTGCCTCGTGTGTTTTATTCAAGGAACTTATTATAAGTTCCTTGCTTTTATTAAAGTCATTTTACCTTTGATGAAAGAAACTACAGATGGAGGACGCGCGTCAAAAGTGTCAAGGTTGGACTATTCTACATCTCTATCTTTCATCTATGGACGATTCTTCAACGATACCATTGTCATATTAAAGCAATTGGCTAGCTGAACTCGGCCTCTGGAGCCCTGGATAGGATACCTAGGTATCTACTGGCGCTCACCGCTCTCAGTCAGCAGCGCCCGGCCAGAGGAGATGGTCTCCCAGTCGTGGAAGTATTGCTTGAAGGTGCAGCTCTCCGCGCCCTCTGTGACCCTAGTCACGTTCACCTGAAAGAAAGACAGAATATAATTTATTAGTACACAAACACACACGTATAATATAATAAAAAGTTTAAAATATCCATTTACTACAACAATACAATACATATACTCTTTATTGCACACCAAATAAAACAGAAACAACGAACAGGAAAATACAAATACAGATTACGTTAACCAATGGGCGGCCTTATCGCTATGAGCGGTCTCTTCTAGACAACCTTTGGATGGACAGGAAGTGATTGAACAAGTGTAGACGGTGGCGTGTTATACAGAATAATATTTAGATAAAACATACGTTAGCAAAATACTGATAGCAATAAATATAATTTCAATAGTCAATAGTCAAATTTTTATTGCAAACATGTTGTACAACATTTTGGTATACATAAATATATATACTAACAGTTTGATGTTAAGGTAAGGAAGTGTTCATAAATAAATAAATAATGCTGGACAATCCACACAGCATTATCGAGCCCTAAAGTAAGCAGAGCTTGTGTTATGGGTACTAGATGACTGATAAACTTAATACAATACATAACATAGATAAATATTTTTTATTATATATAGAAAATACCCAGAACACCCGGAAGAAATATTTGCAGATCGTACAAACATTTGTCCCAAGGCGGGAAACGAACCCGCAACCTTCTGCGTCGCAGGCGGACCTTCACCCGCCGCGCCACATCTGTCGTCATAAACCATATATGTTTGATTGAATGTAGGGAGAGACTTGGCTTGTCGAATAGAAATGGGTAGGGTATTCAGCTTACATCACAGCTTTATGGCGTGTACGGTCAAGGATGAGCTATAGCAATGGAGGGGCGGAGAGTTTTCAGTTGAAAAGTGTATGTTGAGCGTACCTACATATAAATTAAAAGACAAACAGGCCGAGCAGGTGAAGAAAGGGTACCAAGTAGTCTATTCCGTGAGCATACGTCTAAAGCGCGTGTCAGTCTAATGGGTCCTGACTCAGCATGGTCTTTCACCAGTGTGTCTACCATGAGTTTTACAATCTATACTCGCTAGCGACTAGTTAAAAAAATGTATGAAAACTTGAACAGCGCCTCTAGCGGATAGTTGGGTACTAAAATGCGCGGTACTAATATTTACGTAACTGCTGTAGTAACGTCAGGCGATCTAACTGTGACAACTCGTGGTAGACAGGCTGATGTACCTACCAGGAGCGAAGGTGTTGATGACAGTCTATGACAGGCCGAGTTGTATGGCTGAGGCAAAACGAGCGTAACTTTCAGTTGTGAGTCGCGGAAAATGCTACTTTTAAAAGAAATGACAACTTATTGTGTGGCACCGAGTGTGGCACGTACAGGATTTGTATACGAAGCGAGTCATTTGACGCGACTCGCAACTCTTAAAATTACCTACGCTCAGATTTCAGATTTCAATTGTAAATACTATTTATAGATAGATACTCGTAGAACATTTATTTGCAACTGCAACACACAATACAAAGGTATATAAAACACAACAAAAAGGTAGGTACATCAGAACATAAAAAAGACTTAAAAAATAGTCGGTACATATACTTATACCTACATAAAGAAAGTACAGATTCTCAGTGATGTGAGTATACAATGTGTGTGCTGCAGCCTGACAAAAAGGTATTAACCCAGCGCATAGCTTTGCTCGAAGAGCAAACACTGATTTTCAGTATTACCCTCTGAGGTGACCAGAAAAACGAAACACCAACAAAACAAATGAAGATGGCATGTGTTTTCGTGTCATTTCTTAGTATTTAAATCACAACAATGTTTGACTTATGCAGTATTTCTAATTTGTTTTTATTATTGAATTGTAATTTTAATTGTCAATAAAGAATTTTATTATAAAAAAAAAGGTTTCAATAACTTCATATTTTAGGCTTACAAAATAAGCACTTAGACCAGCCAAATAGTTGTACTACACATTATATAATGTAACTAGCTGCGCCCCGCGGCTTTGCCCGCGTGGAATTTGATTCGACAGATCCATATCTACAAATGCCACATACGTTTCAGATGGATCGCACTGCAAACAGATAAAAGAATGAGTATTTTTTCGAGTTTTCTCATATTAATTAAAAAAACTGTTTTGAGCTGTACAAACTGATACCTTTCATTTAATACCCCACTCGGTGAGGTCGCATCCCTTTTTAAATAATTATCAAAAGGGAGGGAATCTCACCGAGTGGGGTATCAAATGAATAGTATGGGTGTGTAAATCTCAAACGAGTATTTGAAATTCCTGTAGGTTACATACTTTTCGAAATATTTTGAGAAAAGTCGAAAATTTTACTATTACCCTCTGTACTCCAAAGTTTGAAAACCGATACAACCTTTAATTTTTTGGTATTCATCAAAGTCTCTAACCAGTACATATTGCACATATGTACATAT
This sequence comes from Eupithecia inturbata, assembly GCA_963662085.1. Classification (NCBI taxonomy): domain Eukaryota; kingdom Metazoa; phylum Arthropoda; class Insecta; order Lepidoptera; family Geometridae; genus Eupithecia; species Eupithecia inturbata. Next base: position 670,193 of record OY759204.1, read on the forward strand.
TTGTTATTTGTTATTGCAGTACATATTGTACATATTGGTATACTTGACAATCGTTCGAAACTCTCGGCGCGCGAGTCACACTCGCACTTGACGGATCTTGTTTATTATATTAACACAAACAATGTACTTACCCAATCGGGATAACCCTTGCTCGCGAGGTACTGCTGGGCTACATCGTAGTAGTTCTTCTTGACGTCGGGCTCCAGCCCTGACCCGAGCCACACGTACACGCCTGTGTCGGGCGCATCCAGAATGTACATCTCCTGGAATACAGAGATAGTACATTGTACACCAAGGGTGAAAGTGACCGATTACTGACAAGGGTGTGGGTTCCGTGCCCGAAGGGTGAAAATGGAACCGTATTACTAACCCTCCGCTATCCGTCCGTCTGTCACAGGGCTCTATCTCATGAACCGTAAGAGGTAGACAGTTGAAATTTTCAGAGAATACCTATGTATTTCTCTTGCCGCTATAACAACAAATAATAAAAATAATATAAATATCTAAATTAAAGGGGGCTTCCATACAAAAAGATTTTATTGTCTTATTTGCTCTTTGTTTGTCAAGGCTGTATCTCTTGAACTACAATATATACCTAGACACATTAAACTTTCTATAAATAAGTAACACTTCAACTGTAATAACAACAAATACTAAAAATGTAATAAAGTTGACAATTTAAAGGGGTCTCCGAACAGGTGATAATTTAATGTTCTTTGAAAAACTTGCCAGATTTTTACGGTACGGAACCCTTCGTGTGCGAGTCGACTCGCACTTGGAGGTTTATTCATCAATAATCATAATGGCCTGGTACCCACTGGTACCAGGTTGTTATCAATGCCATCAATACAATACATGGATATACTTCAGCTCCTATCGTCGCTTGTCTATGGCTGCGTGAACACGGGGTGTAAGCGTCTTGGGTTGTACCAGCCTCTTCTATTCTGTACTTCCCACATTTACAAAAGCCCTGCATTCTTTAGTACCTTTTTTATGAAATTGTATGGCTCGGAATATATCTTTAGGTACATAAAAGCAGGAGAATCATAAAAATCTGTTGACAGTTGCCAAAGGTGCTGAATAACAAACAAACATAAACAAATAATTAATCAAAGACTATGCTTCGCTTTTAGACTTTATTTTGTGCTTTTGAATAATTTTTTTGCCAAGTCAGATAGTCAGATAGTAATTTTATTGGTAAAATCATGTTTACAAGTCATATGTAATTGAAATTGGTACCTTCTAACAAATTAAATAATAATTTTAAATACTAAAATAATAATTAATTGTTAATGTACCTAATATAAAAATAAAATAAAATTATGTCCAAAGTAAAATAATAATTAATACATTAAGTAACTTAATAATTTAAATAACAAATTTATGTCACATATCTATCACACAAGTGAGGGGTTTAGCAAGCGGCGTGGCCATAAAAAAGAAGTTGAAGTTGAAATAAATGATAGCAAGCAGAGACGCCATAAAAAAGAAGTTGAAGTTGAAATAAATGATAGCAAGCAGAGACGCCATAAAAAAAGAAGTTGAAATAAATGGTAGCCAACGGTACGTACATCCGCCGACAGAAGCCTCTGCTTGTACGGCTTGCTGAGCGCAACCAACTCGATCTCATCTCCCAGCAACACCCGGTACAGGTACACGGCCGAAACGTCGTCGCGGGCGTATGGCTGGAACGAAGCATTTAGAATGATTACTAGTTTCTTCCCACGTCTTTGCACGTGTTCATTCGGCAAAACGTAGCCTATATAATCATAGATGTAAGTAAAAGCTGTAGATATGGTAGGTACCTATATGATATGTTACAACTACACCAAAACACTCGCTCACAGTTACATTTCCAATCTTGTGCAATAATTATAATGAACAACGAAGATGGAAAGACGTATCTATACACTAGCCAATCTCGATGTAGAATGTTTGTAAACAAACCACGACACAAATAGCAAAAACTTACTTGCTTAGCTTCGTCGAGTTTCAGATATAATTGTAAGCAATATTTATTGAAGGAAGGATCTCAAATCGACAAGTTTATAAAGACGCAGCAACATTATGAAATTTAGGTTAGGTATGGGCGGATTGCTACCAAACATTCTACATAGAGTTTGGCTAGTGTATAGACCGAAGTGCGACCGAGACAACAATACGCACGCGAAACACGAACGCCCCGGCGGCGGCGCCGCCATTCCGACTATGACTGAGGTATAGGTGGACCTAATTGCACCTAATTTGAGCCATCATCTCCCCTTTTTTACTTAATTCGATGTATAAAATACGTTATTCCAAGATCCAATTATTGTTACATTGAAACGTTTTCCGGATGTTTCTATCTCATGAGAAATTATTTATGAGATAAAAAGTAGCAAGCTAGTAGCAGGAAAATTACTTTCCTCTGGCCTACCAAAGGAAAGGAAGCTTCCTTCGAACCTATTCAGTCGCCTCTTACGTCAACCGCGGACTGAGTTCGAGAGGTCGATTCTAACGCCGCGACGACGGCCACGGCACATGCTCTAGTGAACTACTGTTACATACCTCGGTTCCATCCTCACTGGTGATATCGTCCCTGCTGCCGGACCCGAGAGCTGTGAAGAACAACTCGTAATCTTCATCAGACGAGAACTCATCTGTAACAAAAGACAACATTTTCAAATTACAAGTAGAGAAAAATTCGCTATAAGTACCTGTGTCAATAATCTATTGGTCTATCCTTAATTATCGTTCCAACAAGTATAAAGGCAGAAACACACTATTGATCCACCACGCGACCCGACAAAACGCGGTGCGTGTTGAGTTGAATCAAATCGTTTAATTTTCTATGACTAAAATCACATTATAAATTCCCTACGCGATGAAATGCTCGAATGTAAATGGGGTTGCGTTGCAATAATGCTGTAGGGGCTCGTCGAAGGTGTAGGACTTCAACTAGGGCTGTTCGGGAAGGATGTCAGTAGAAACACTTCAGAACACTTAAATCGGTTTATTCAACCGTATACACTCAACTACGTACTATTTAAAACAAAAAGTCACTGCACTGCACTCTACAATTCACTCTCGTAATTTTCCTTTAGATTTTTTCACTGTTTCATCGCTTATAACTGAATTAATAATGCACCTTGGCGAAACCACATGGGCGGAAGAGGGAAATTCTTCGACCCCGCATCCGGCGGAGGGTTTAGTGTGCGGAAGCCAGTCGGGACTTGTTTCCCGTTCCTTTCGATTCCTTCAAGAAATTAATCTACCAATAGGTACAACATGCGAGTCGGCCGCTGACAACTATTTCGTACACTATTATCTATTCTATAGTTATATCCTGCATAATTTGTTCCATGTCCAATCCGCATAAAGTCGTCGTCACTTACAAATGTGTTTGCGCCTTGTACTCGTAAATCCGAAAGTAACTTCGCTCGTGGATTCGTTACAGCCGGCTCAGAGAACCTACCAGAGGAAGGGCAAAAACTGAATTAGGTAGCTACGATCTCGACCACACTCACCTTCAATCAATAACACTGAACTATTGATTGGTAGTGAAGACACTAACCTATGATCTCAATAGTGGCCCGTCCGTTATGGTAGTCATCTCTCAACCCATTAGCTACACTGATGATCTTGCGTCGCTGCGTGGCCTTGGCTCCGTCTGGCATCAGCACGAATATGTCGTGCTCCACTTCTAGGATGAAACAGTGGTCCGAGGTTAGAGAGGACGCTTCTGCGGGGACCTGGAATATTTCACTTCATTTATTTTTAACTATAGGAACACTGAGGAGCACTTAGTTATGTCAAAATTATATGATTGCATTATGTCTAAATAATATTAAACTTAAAATAAATCACACAAAAAAGTAGGAACACAATTGATAAAAAATTCAGCTGTAAAGAGATATATAAAAATTTTATTGAATACTTCAATTTTCTGTTGCAAAAGATAATTTTGACATAAGCTTCGGTTTTGGATGCGGTTTTCCCGAATAAAACGTGTCCTGTGTTTTTCCCCAGACTATTATTAAACTCCATACCAACTTGAGCAACCATTTACTTAGACGTGCAAAGGCATAAAGGCAACAAATAGAGGATTTTCGATTTCAGTTGTATTTTTTTTTGTATAAATAGACTTTGGTGTCAATTCAGATGTCTCCAAATCCCTTAGTCCGTATCCCTTAGTCGCTTCTTACGACACCCGCGGGAAGAGTTGGGGTGGTGCAAATTCTACCCCGGCACCACACGGCGCATACCCAACAGTGGAATGACAAGAGCTGAAAATAATAATGTTGTACCTCCTCGATCCTCATGTTGTCAGCTCCCTTCAGCTTGAGCAGTCGTTTCTCTGCGCCCGCGTTGATTTCTACCTCTGTGAAGCCTGACTCGTTGCCTCCTTCTAGGTAGCGAATAGCTGCGAGCAATGATTCTACTGTAAGTACCTACACATCTAAGAATTTATTTACCCTAAAAATTTACGACTCCAACGGGACTTGAACCCGCACCCGTCCACTGTGTGCGGCGGCAAAGCGTTGTTATTTATACCACCTGACTAGACGAAAATCTTTGGCGGTGTTCTACGGCTCTTGAGTATGCTAAACGGTGTCCAGCGGGAGATTTTGAACGTGTTAACATTAGTTGGTAAATAATTAATGTAATATTACTAATTAACATTTACATTTCTATAGCTGCAGCGCGCAATTACAGCGCCTTTACGCAGTAGCTAAATTTAGTTTCGCATGCGTCATGCAGCCCGCAATTACGGCGCCATTACTCTGCCGTTGGTGCATTGCTCGATTCTATTGGTCGATGGTTACTGACAGAGCTCAAGGTTATCCCAGTGCGGCGAGCGTAGCGAGCCGCTTATCTACACGGTTAATTTATGTCGAGGGCTACGCAAGACCCACCAGGCTTGAAGTACCCCAGGAATAGCGCACTCTCGTGGCCCTGCACCTCCCGGTGGTGCACGGCGCGGCCGCCCAGCGCGTCGTCGAGCGTGACAGTCCAGAGCGCAGCGGCGCCCACCTTGTCCTGTGACGCCTGGCTGCCGAGCCAGAAGTGCGCGTCGTGGGAGAGGGTGGAGTTTGCGGTGCCTGACGTCTGGAGGAAGAGAAAGAGAGAGGAGAGTTATGAAAGAAACAATGCTTGATATACTGCTCCTAAAAAAACTCGTTTATACTGGTCATTAAATAAGAAAGTAAGCTACGTACCTTGTTTCTTGTTGTTTTGTAAGTTGTTATTAGGTATGTAGTTTTAATGGTGTTGGTTAATTATAAGTAATTGACATTGTTCATGCTATGAATAAAGATTTCTTTCTTTCTTGTTTGTCTTCTAACACAAATAAGTTTCGCAGTTAACCCGGTCTCAGGTAGGTACATAGGTAAACAACCCAACAGATGACTGATGTACCGACATAAAAGTTAGGTGTATACGGAACGAAGACCTTCAGTACATGCAAACATTTATTCCGCGCGGGCCTCGCACCCGTGACCTTGATTTTAGACAGGTACAATATTTTAATTAAGTCGCTATCATGTCGTACGTATAATGAAGTAAAAGAGACCGCATGGGAAAGATAAAAGTGGAGGAAATTGCATCATTGCACCGACAAGAGCTAAGCTTTAGTATTCTTTCTTTTAATTACTTTAATTTAATAATAACAATATTTTAGTTAATCTTTATTGACAAAGAAAATTACAATTCGAAAATAAAAACAAATTAGAACTAGTATTTACAATTGAAACAATTAAGCAAACTGCAGACTGTTGGAAACAATCTACAGGTAGCTTAACTGATCCATATCAATACCAGTCGGACCAGACCAGTCGGAAGCGTCCCCAAGACGCTGGCTGCATTGCCCCGCTTTATGGCAATGCTGATGCGCTGCGCCAGATACCCGCCCGCCCTCGGGTCACGAGTCGTCGCGTCGACCAGACGCTCAGATAACTTTTTGAAAACCCGGAGAGCCTCGGTACCCCACGGACCCAGGGTCTCAACCCCAAAGGGAGCAAATGTGTAGGCTCTGTCGAGACCTGCATATTTGCGTCTCTTGAGATCCTCGGCCAAATCTGCCGCCGCACCAGCCCTTACGGATCTCCTCGGAAGATGGGAAGGCGCAAGTGTGTCGACGCATGTAGCGTCCCACACAATGGGAAAAAAATATAAATATAATATAAATATTTTAGGCGAAAATAGTCTCACCTTTAGAACGATGTAAGAGTCTCCATTATAGAATTTCCCGTACTTCTTAGTGTCGATCGGGACCGGCTCGAAATTCTGCAAGCAAGTAATAGACCATGACTGCCAGCTCCAAAGATATAGGTAGGTACACTTGTTGTGATGAATACTTGAAAATAGTCAACGTATTTGCTTTATCAGCTATGCAGACGTGATTGCAGCTCCATAAGTGATTAAATTTTATCGTAATGACTTTCTGTTGTATTATAGTACATTAAGGTACAAGTGTGTAATGTTGGTGATTATCGTTGAGGCCCCATTGAGACCCGAGCCGTTAGGTGAGGGCTCGGTTAAGAGAGCCGAGGACGGTAATCAATCATCAATACACACGTGTATCATATGACGTTTTTCAACACATTATGAAGAAAATAATACCAAAAATCATTTTATTCAGTAGATAATAGATATTTTTCCTTGGGAGTTTTCAGGTAATAAATCTTTCATAACGTTAAGGGCTTCACATCTTATATCGGGCGGTGTTCAACATAAATCATTTTCTTCATAACTAGTAGTTGTAGACATTTTAATTAATATCTAAATAACTATAATTTCAACAGTAAAAACGAGTTGTGAAAAATTTTTCTTTTTTTTTTGGTTTTTCGCGGATAGCGTTTTAGCCACGTACAAAATGGGGAATTCCAAGTTTTCTTTATTACAGAAAAAAACAAAAGTTATATTTGAGTAAAAGTTTTATTTATTAAACAAATAGCAAAGCAATAGGAACATTAATTTATTTGTACTATTGAACACGATTTTTTTTTATCGAAACTTTTTTAAGAACAAAGCAACTCAACCAATAAAATAAAAAACTCTCACTAGTGAGTTATAGCAATGAAAAAGTCACAGTTAGATAACAGGTGTCATTATGTACCTAATTGCGGTGAAATTAGAGTCACTTTATGAGCAAGTGTGTTGAAAAGCACTATTTATCACTAAGGAGAAAGTGCGATTCCTACCTCGTGTGTTTTAAGGCCCTCGGCCTCTTTCTCACCTCGGTGAACAATGCTCTATTGTAGGTATAAGTTTATAATACTTCTAGGTTAGCTCCTCTGCTAGTTTTGTTTTGCATTATATATAATGTATGTATGTAGTATGTATGTATTTTATTGATCATTTTCTTCTACTGTTTGTGCTCTACCAACTCTTATTAGACATATATTTTTCTCCATCCCTAGGGTGCCTGGAAGAAATCGCTTTCAAGGCTATAAGGCTGCCTATTGTACTGATTATATTTTAAACGTAGATATTAAGGTTTTTATTTTGTTAAATTCTAAGTGCATATTCATTTATTATTTGACCACTGCTGAACGAGCCAGAAAGTTTTTAATCACCAACACGGCGGTGGTAGGCGTATTGATCGCAGTAGAGGTGTTAAAACACACAGAAGGAAGCTGCTGTTCTTTCTCGGTAGGTTCTCTTAGTCGACTCTTAGGAGTACGATAATTCACGGGCTAAGTTCTAGAGGCCATCTTACGCCGCGACCGGCACAGCAGATTATATTTAAGCTTCTGCCCGCGGCTTCGCACGCTATTTTCCGGGATAAAAAGTAGCCTATGTCCGTCCCCGGGATACCATTTACCTCCCTGCTAAATTTAATAAGAATCCGTTCAGCCGTTTAGGCGGGAAAAGGTAATAGACAGACAGATCGATAGGCAGAGTTAATTTCGAATTTATATTATTTATTATGTATCGATTTGCTAAATATTATGATTTGATTTTGGGTACCTAGTGCTCCTGTTGGGAAATAGTCGATTGAGACTAACTTGGTTTTTTCGAGAACGTTATTTTTAGGCTCACTAAAATTAAATGTTTCCTAAAAATCCGAAATTGCAAAAAAAAATTCTCTAACTACGTACCTACCTACAAATTTAAGTACGAGTGAAAAGGTAGCTTAACCGCCTAAGTACTTAGAACTAACCCCAACCTGTTTGGTTCAGTCGTTAGTTGGTCTGCACTCACCTCGATAGTCCATATTTCAGTTCCCGGGCCCGCACCGGCGCTCTCAAAGGTGGGATGCGACATTTCACTAAATTCTAATCTAATTTAAGTAAAGATAATCACTTTATTTCTTAAGAAAATTACGTATTTAAGTGCTTTTTTGCAAGATTACAGACACGTTATGTTATGAGTCTGATGGCCGCAGACTGCGTTGTCTGTAGCTACTTGGTGGCCTGACTCACAGGTAGGTAGATACCTAGATAACGTGTGTACCTATGTATGGTAGATAGCGATGTTATCAAAATATGATAATCTTCTACAGAGTGTGCGCAAAATAACCTTATACACTAGCCAAACTCGACGTGGAATGTTTGTAAACAAACCACGTCACATTATATAAAACTCACTTGCTTGGCGTCGAGCATCAGATATGTCGCCGCAGCGAACATTTTGCCGATCAGTTTGAAGAACCCTTATTTTAAAATAACCACGCTTTTATGATAACCACAATAATACCTCCAAACTGCCATCTTAAATCTTAAAATAATATTTAAGCTAAACTTAAGTTATCAATTTTAACACTAGCCCCATGGGAGTTGGGGAGGCCCATTGTGTGGGACGCTACATGCGCCGACACACTTGCGCCTTCCCATCTTCCGAAGACATCCGTGAGGGCTGGTGCGGCGGCAGATTTGGCCGAGGATCTCAAGAGACGCAAATACGCAGTTCTCAAAATGTCAAATATGCAGGGAGGTCTGGTGGGTATCTGGCGCAGCGCATCAGCATTGCCATACAGCGGGGCAATGCAGCCAGCGTCTTGGGGACGCTTCCGACTGGTATTGATGTGGATCAGTTGAGCTACCTGTAGATTGTTTGCAACAGTTTGCAGTTAGCTTAATTGTTTCAATTGTAAATACTAGTTCTAATTTGTTTTTATTATTGAATTGTGATTTTCTTTGTCAATAAAGTTTCTTTTGGTTAGTTTATAATAGATTCGGCCTAGTTTTTCCCTTGCTATTGAAAACATCAAAATTAGAAAGCCTGCTCGTAGGTTAAATAGGCTGAATAGATTTTTGTAATTACTAAGGCAGGATCGATGGCCGAATCATTAGGTTTAGGTCGTCAGTTCTTCTTATTTTAAAAACCCTAGTTTCTTGATATTTTCGATAATTATGTACTTATAATTGTAAGCAATATTTATTGAAGGATCTCAAATCGTTGAGTTATGTAAATTCCGTGTAAGCAGACGTGGCAACAGAGTGAATTTTAGGTTAAGTATGGGCGGTTTGTTTACGAATACTCTACATCGAGTTTCGCTACCGGTGTGGGTAGTTGAAACCTAGGTCTGAATAGGATCTTCAGCCTTACAATCTTACGTACGATACGAAACCACACTAAAAACTATAACTTACAAGATATAAAAAAAAAAAAAAAAAAACATACGAAAAAGTACGTCACAACTGTTATCGACTTCAAAAGTCTGATCCACACATCAGGTAATTATGAAATCAAACTTTTAAAGTTGGGGCCACAGACGAAGAGTATTCGTCCCGTGAAAGTTTTTTAGCAGATTTTTTTATGTGGGCCGCACATAAAATAATCTGCTTTCGTTCCATATTGCCGTAGTCGGCCCAAAATATACTTTATATTAAGAACTCTTATTTCGTCCAACTTTTCAGCCCCATATTCGGGCCAATATTTTTTAGGTAAATTATTATTATTTTAATACAGAGGACGCAATAGGTCTTCTCTTGACTTTTATGAACAAGTCTAAATAATTGGGTAGGTAGGTAAACTCAATTTAAAGCGCACGTTTGTTTTTGAGATATTTGCGGCAAAGATACACTTTTGGATTTTCATTTCCATTATCGCTGCGTTCAAACCTTAGAATATTTAGCAGCGTAAATTAAGAAACACCGTCTCTTTTAAAATTTTATGTTTTTGCCTTCCGTCATTTTCATCACGATTACACTGCACAATACACCATATTGCGGAGCTCTGCTCAGCGACACGAAGCGACGCGAACTGGCATGAGAGCCCGGGCATTTGATATTATATACCGTGCCAAGCATATATTCGAATGGTTTGTATGTATGTGCGTGTATGTAGTTTTCGGAGGGGAAACGAGTTAATCGTTTCCATTTGCTAAATATTCTTAAGGTTCAAACGCAAACAACAATACGTAGGTATGTTCTTAATGATACCGCGCTAAACAAAGGTGTGCTTTAGTGCCCACATAATATTGCACGTGGGCAAAGCCGCGGGCACAGCACGTAAATAAATAAATATGTACCTATTAATAATGCTGGACCAATGAATAATCCACACAGCATCATCTAGCCCCGAGCTAAGCAGAGCTTGTGTTATGGATACTAGATAAGTGATACAATACATAACATAGGTAAAAATTTTGTAATAAAATAAACCGCCAAGTGCGAGTCGACTCGCACACGAAAGGTTGCCTGATTATAACGGTTCGCGTCAGGCAACTGTTTCAAAGAACATCAAATTTTCACTTGTTCGGAGACCCCTTTAAATTATTTATTTTATTTTTAGTGTTTGTTGTTATAATTATTACAGTTGAAGTGTTACTTATTTAAAGAAAGTATAATGTGTCTACCTATTGTGGTTCAAGAGCCTTGACAAACAAAGATCAAAAATAGCCAAAAAATCGCGATTTTTGTATGGAAGCCTCTTATATTGGATATTTATTTTATTTTTATTATTTGTTGTTACAGCGGCAAGAGAAATACACATTCTGTGAAAATTTCAACTGTCTACCTCATACGGTTCATGAGATAAAGCCCTGTGACAGACGGACGGACAGCGTAGGCTTAGTAATAGGCCCACCCACCCACCCCACCCTCAGGTTTTCACACTTCAGGTACGGAACCGTAAAACCAATCTTCAGATAAACATTGTCGAGCACCCTGTAGGTGCACAGATTACTTAGTCTATCAACATTTTAGCAGAAATCGATATTAATGAGCCGATAGCAGACCACCTGTTATCTGGTGCAATATGAGTGCCTTTAGCACCTGACTCATCATCATCATCAATATGGCCTCTTAGCGCCGGCCGTTGACTGGCCGGCGCTAAGAGGACGAAGACTCAGGTGCACAGCTTAGGAGATTAAAGTGTACAAGTACTCTATTTCCTCACTCTCGTAATGAAATCGTCACACTAAAATAGTTTTTATAGTAAAATACCTGTTACACTCTATTTTAGGGTTCCGTACACGAAGGGTGAAAACGGAACCTTATTACTAAGCCTCCGCTGTCCGTCCGTCTGTCACGTGGCTGTCTCAAGACAGTTGAAAATTTCAGAGAATGAGTATTTCTCTTGCTGTTATAAATTACGCCCCTCTACGCCGCCGCCGCCGCCGCGCCGATCAGTTGCTGGCATTATCTATAAGTTCTTGTAACAGCTATTTATTTTTAGCATCAGCAAGATTTACTTCATTCAACCAACTTCAAAAAGTAGGTTCACAATTCGGCTGATCGCCACTCGAGTGTTCAGCCCTGAAGCTGCGACGTTCATAGTTCGCCACTAACACTTGCAGCTGCTAGGAACTGTAGGATTTTCTTCGGGGTGATGGCTCGCAGCTCGTCTGGGCTGAGCAGGTGCTTGCCTAGATGGATGCTACGTTTTTGCATCAGTGCTACACACAATATGTCATTGCCGAAGCATCGCAGGGAAGTTATCATAAGCGTTGCCATAACCTCGTAATAATTTGTTATTGTATAGTTTTTAATTAAGGTTGTATGTACAGCTTGGCAAAAAAGTCTTGAATCGGAACTATTTTTTTTTGTTTATGGCAACATTCTCAAAATAATTACGTATCATAATTTTTATGTAAACATAGATTACAAATTCTCAAATTATTAGCTTGGAGCGGTCAAACGGTGATATAAATACGCAATAGTGAAAAATAATGAATAAAACTGTTAGAAGTGCTGTACGTACATTGTTTTTTTTGTACGTACCATTGTTTTATTTTTCTTGCTGTTTATTAAAAAAAAAATTATTTAATGATTCAGATAACACAAAGATCCATAGATTAGAGTAGGTAGTTTAAGTCACACAGTTTCATATAAACAAGAAGGTACACAAAAAATTAATTTACATAATAAATTTGTTTGGCACAAGGGTTGATCAGGCTTGGCATCCAGTGCCTTTGCAGTTTACTGCAATGTCTGTCAGCCAGAACCCCTATCAGACTGTTGGTGCTGCCCAGCATCCTGCGTTTTACAGATATTATTTTATTACGAATCACAGCGTTAAGGCGCTACCCCGGCCCACAATAGCGCCGCCACCTATTTTATCTTATTATTACGTTAAACAAAGGAATTTTCTAATATCCATTGGGCAGTTTGTGATATCTATTATAGGCTTTTTTTTAATGCCTCTGTAATAATTTTATTTTGTATAGTTCATGCAAAGATGTAAAGTTGCTTTTGATGGCCACCAAACTCTGTTTTCGCATCTCTGTCTAAACTATACAAAATAAAACTAAAAACAAAACGTCCAAGAGTCAGGAAGTCACACTAAAATAACAAATAAAAACATTGCAAGTTAAATATTATACAATACATTGCAATGAATACAGAATCAGCACGTTTGAAGAATGGCTAGGCCGAATGCAAAACGAACACTGATTTCTTGGGAATACACAATTCATTTAATTCGACGAGATGGCTGAGTGACTTTTAGGCATATATCGTTCAACAATCGGCGTCGGCAGTTAACTGAATTGCGTCGTTTTGCAATTGGCCAAGTCATTCTACAAACGGGCTGATTCCACGATCTGGCGGTATATACCTACCTACGTTAAAGTAGGTACGAAACGAAAACGGTGGGATGACGACTAGCGAAAGACTGCAGGCAGATGCAAGCTGAAGACAGGGCGCTATGGCGTGAGTTAGGGGAGGCCTATGTCCAGCAGTGGACTAAGATAGACTGATGATGATGATGTACGACAAACAGCTGGTTTTATCTGTAATACTTTATTATTCAATTCAACATCATTAACTTCACATAATCTATTTCTCATGGTCTAATTTGTAGAATATGAATGCACTAGCTGCTGCCCGCGGTATCGCACGCTCTGTGCCGAGCTAGAACTTAGCCTATGTCTGTGAAAAGGTAATAGACAGGCAAACAAACAGAGTAACTTTCGAATTTATAATATTAGTGTGGATTGTGTGGTTACGTAAGGATTTGTTACTATGTATTTCTATAGTACAGCGTACTACAGTGCACGCTACCGGCATATCCGCCGATGCCGATGCCAAAGAACGGGATTTCTGCCGATGACGTCATCCGCAACCTCTTTTGAAAATACCTATATTCCCAATGCAATAACCGTACACTCGCCCTAACGGCATATTTTAAATAACGACGCCGCGTACGCTCCGGATTCGATCCAGTGGACGCTAACTTTAGTCGAGGGCTGCTTTAATGTATCTAAATATAAATTGAAGGCCATATTTGAATGCTTATTGTTCCGTGCTATAGCGGTGCGGGGTGCGGGGGCTGCTTAGTATATCCTGCGCTGGTTGCTTGGCCTTCTTAACTCTTCTTTCTTTGTAATGCACGCCTTTGACGTGTTCCTTTAGCGTGCTGTTGTAAAGAAAGCTTTTGTCACAGATCTTGCACTTGAAGCAACGATCTCCGATGTGGATCTGTAACCGATCAATAAACAAATAAGACATCGCACACTCACTCTTCTATGATACAACCGACTCACTCTCATTATGATATAACCGACTCACTCTCATTATGATACAACCGACTCACTCTCATTATGATACAATACAACCGACTCACTCTCATTATGATACAACCGACTCACTCTCATTATGATACAACCGACTCACTCTCATTATGATACAACCGACTCACTCTCATTATGGTACAACCGACTCACTCTCATTATGATACAACCGACTCACTCTCATATAATACAACCGACTCACTCTCATTATGATACAACCGACTCACTCTCATGTAATACAACCGACTCACTCTCATTATGATACAACCGACTCACTCTCATTATGATACAACCGACTCACTCTCATTATGATACAACCGGCTCACTCTCATTATGATACAACCGACTCACTCTCATTATGATACAACCGGCTCACTCTCATTATGATACAACCGACTCACTTTCTTATGCGTCCACAGATGCGTGGCGTTCTTGAACAGTTTCCCGCACTCCTCACAGCGGTGGCTGGGCTCGCAGTGCTTGCCGCGGTGCGTCCACAGGCGGCCCTTGGTGTGGAAGCGAGCGGGACACAGCTCGCACATGTAGGGGCGCACGCCCGTGTGGCTGTTCTTGTGGTCCCGGAGCGTGGCCTGGCACTGGAACAACAAGCTTTACTTTAACCTTTGCTCAGTATTCATATTTGCTTGAGTAACGCTTATGGTATAGAATAGCGTTACTCAAGCATCAAGATCGATTGAGACATTCGAGCTTGGTCATCATTGGCCTTGCTGTCAGCGCAAAGGCCTTCCCGGCTTTTATTTCAGCTTGTCCATCAAGGGCTGTTCGCGCTGTGTTGGCCTGGACCTGCACTACGCTGCGCTTTCGGCCATCATCATTGCTGCCACCAAGGCAGTCATTAATTACAGACCTCGACACTCATGGTCTATTATTTGCATAGATATCAGTAATCTAGTGATACGACACGAGCTCAGCTTAGCTTCGGGCTAGATGAAGCTGTATGAATCATCCAGCATAACATATTTACTTACACTTGACCTTACATCGTTACAAGCCATCTCTAATTGAATGTTTGATTATTTTTTGTACGAACTCTTGTGTTTGGTTGGTTGTTAGGGTTCCGTACGCGAAGGGTGAAAACGGAACCGTATTACTAAGCCTCCGCTGTCCGTCCGTCTGACACAAGGCTATATATATCATGAACCGTAATACGTATACGCGCAGGGCACGGTATACTCACGTTGAAGGACTTCCCGCACTTGTCACAGAGATAGTCCCTTGACTGCATGCCCTGCGCGTGGTAGGGCACGCGCAGGGCACGGTATACTCACGCTGAAGGACTTCCCGCACTTGTCACAGAGATAGTCCCTTGACTGCATGCCCTGCGCGTGGTAGGGCACGCGCAGGGCACGGTATACTCACGTTGAAGGACTTCCCGCACTCGTCACAGAGATAGTCCCTTGACTGCATGCCCTGCGCGTGGTAGGGCACACCCGGATGTTTGTCCAGAAAGTGTTTGTACAGGAGGCCACGGAATTTCTCCACACACACCTTTTCATGGCACTGGAACAAGTAACAACTCTTGTCTACACTCTCTCACCCACACACACACAAGTAACGAAGGATTGTGGATGGAAAGGTCGAAAGCAGAAAGTTTGGACTTCATAACTTTGTTTGGACTAGTTAGGAGACAAACATACTAAAAGTCCCCCCCCCCCCTCTTGTGAAGGGGGAACAATACAATGTTATGGTACCATCGAAGTAACCGCATCGAGTTAGAGCTCGTTGGATTCGTCTTCCCAAGCAATTTGGTAAAATCCTGTTTTTAAACAAGTTTTTTTTTAATTTGAATTTTATTTGTTTGGGTTCGTTGTGTAGTTTTCTTGTAATAAACAGTTCAATTATTGCGCTTACGCCTTTCCAAAAAGGTATGCTCGGTCCCGCTCCAATAAACAATAGTACAATGTTCACCGAGGTGAGAAAGTGACTGATTCCTATCGAGTGTGTCATTTGAGCCTCAAAACACACGAGGTAGGAATCGGACTTTCTCCTGAGTGATACACAGCTTATACTACAGCTACGAGGAAAATCAAACATCATCCGAAGAAGAAGTTGCACTCTTCTCGTTTTTCCAATACACGAAATCTTCATAAGTCTTGTTGTATTTATTTCTAGATTTCTAGGGTATTAGGTTCTCAATCACTGCTTGAGCAGTTTCTATTATATTATTACTCACTCGACGACATTCTTTAGAAACTATAAAATTACATAACTCAAATGTAAATTTCGAAAAAAAACCCGCGAATGCCTCAGGCTATTGGTTATTTTTTTGAATTACTGTTTTGAGAACGGAAGAGGCCGATACCGTATGGCGGACTCGACAAAAAACTTTTTGTAGTTTAACCGTATAATGAAAATAGCCATAGCTGAAGGCTGATATGTCAGAAAAAAAAACAAAAAATAACACGTTAGAAATGGATTTCCATACATTATTCTATAACGCGTGAGAAATGAAATTCCATAGAGTTGTTTCACCCGCATTCTAGTACGCCTGCAATGACGTACTTTCTAGCTCAAGCTTGGAAAAGGAATACGTCACTTTCCGAGCAGGTGTAGTATACAAAACTATTCCTGTCCTATTCGCACAAACGGCTGCACCACGCCCTCTTAATAACGATATATTATCAGTAGAAAAGCTACTTACAACTTCACACGTCCTGTACGCTCCCTTATTCTTTTTCTCTTTCTGTTTGTTTTCTATAATGTCTTTCTCTTTCTCCTGCTGATCTTCCGGCATCGTCGGCGGGGGCTTGACGCGTTTTCTTCGCGGATGACTGAAAAGCATTTTAATGGTAAAGTTACCTCAGTACAACTCTCGTCCAACCTCCGGGGTCGCAGGTTCGATTCACGCCTTGGTATAATTATTTTTACGATCTGCAGATATTCGTTTGGGTGTTTTTTTTTTTTTTTTAACGTGTTGATATATCTTAATATGCTATGGAAAAAGCTATGCTCGGAGTTCCTCTGAAGGATAGAATTCGTAACTTATTTATTTATTTTAACAAAATCCACAGTCCTTATTCTACATAAACTTATAATATAATTTTTTCTTACGACCAATAACGGATTTACATTTTATAGATGATAATTTTAAAAACAGACAGTCAAAGTGTTAAAAATCAAAACATAAGTACTATTTCATTTTACAAAGGTAGAGATATAGGTGTCTCATAATAACTTAAAGTAAATAAAAATAATAATGATGATGATGATGAATACTTACCTAACTAAATAAAATACATTAATAATAATAATAGAAAATACAAAAAGGTTATAAAAAAAAATATTAAAAAAATGGGTAAGTGTAACTACTTTCTACGCAGTGTCTTCTAAATTTTTTATAAGATCCCTTAACGAATACATCCGACAGAGAACCAAAGTTATCGACATAGCTCAGAGAATTAGCAAGCTGAAGTGGCAGTGGGCCGGCCATGTCTCGCGAAGAACTGCAGACTGTTGCAAGCAATCTACAGGTAGCTCAACTGATCCACATCAATACCAGTCGGAAGCGTCCCCAAGACGCTGGCCGCATTGCCCCGCTGTATGGCAATGCTGATGCGCTGCGCCAGATACCCGCCCGCTCTCGGGTCACGCGTCGCGTCGATCAGACGCTCAGTGTGTCTACCACGAGTTGTCACAGTTGGATCGCCTGACGTTACTACAGCAGTTACGTAAATATTAGTACCGCGCATTTTAGTACCCAACTATCCGCTAGAGGCGCTGTTCAAGTTTTCATACATTTTTTAACTACAGTCGCTAGCGAGTATAGTTTGTTAAAACTCATGGTAGACACACTGATAACTTTTTAAAAACCCGGAGAGCCTCGGTACCCCACGGACCCAGGGTCTCGACCCCAAAGGGAGCAAATGTGTATATTATATTATACATTCATACACGAATTGTTTGAACATGAACCACATTGGTGTCAATTCAGATGTCTGAATAAATAAACCATTTGCGAATTATCATCGTTGGAGAAATAATTTCCCGGTTCCTCTAACAACAGCAGGTCTAGGCAAATCGCAAACGAATCATATCTGTTCTCTTTCTACGATTGTTATCGCTTTTCTAGAGAGCAGTGAGAACGCTGAGCGATGAGTTACTTATGATAAACCTGTGACATTGAAGTCGCAGATTTATCATAATTAACTCATTCATTTGTGAATAAAAGTTTTGAATTGTTTTGTGCTACAATGTGAATGAAATTAGGTTCAAGATCTCTTTTTACCGATTTGTGATAATATATTAAGTGGAATTTAATTAATAAACGTAAGTTTAGTATTATTGTAGCATGAAAATGTATGATTTGGGTACCTCTGCTCGGGGACAGGCGTATGCGCGATAAGGCAATGTCGCTGGTAGCTCTGCCGCGTGTCGAATGTGATGTCGCAAGCGTTGCAAGGGACAGCCAGCGCGGGCCGCGGGGGAGGGTCGTCCTGAGGAAGTGTCACAAGTCAAGTCAACTATTTTATTCCTTTAGGCTTACAAAACAACCACATAGACAAGTCGTATTTTAAACTATGTGGCGGAGGAGGGGAAGTGGACGAACAAATGAAGTACCAACATGTAACATCACACACTAATCTATTTATGTCTGTATGTATCTATTACAATACTTAATATACTTAATTATTTGTTGAGTGCAGAATGATACGTCTCAAGCCAGTTCATTCATATTTTCTTAGATTTTTGTGTTCTATTATTGTTATTGCTTGTTATGTGTTTTGTGTACCTAGTATAATAAATAAAAATAAATAAATTACAAGACCCGTGCGTGCGCATTCAAACTATTAAGTCAATATACAGTCGTGGTCAACTAATTAGGGACATGCAAGATAGTGAAGAACAATAACCGGTTAAGTACATACATACAAATATAAAACCCTATTGATTTCTCAGTAACTATTATTTGCATAATTTGGTCCGATTATTATGCTATAAATGGCTGTAAATAAAAGAATAAATAAATAGAAAAAAGTATTTAATATCAAAGGTTGAACATGTATTCAATTTTAAGGTATAATTCTGTAGCTGGACATTTAATTAAGGACAGTAAACTATAATGAAAAATAGAGGTGCTCGATTGGGTTAAGGTCCGGGCTATTTGCTGGCCAATCTAGCACCGATACTGACTGACTGGTAAGAAACGACTTGACTGAACGGGCGGTATGTTTCGGGTCGTATAATAGGGAGATGCTCCTCAGCATAGGGAAGCATCGTTTCCTCCAATATTGCCTTGTATTGATGTTGGTCTAAGTTACCCTGAACTTTCCTCACAGGTCCCACTCCACGTCCAGAAAATGAACCCCACATTTTAATGTTTCCACCGCCATGTTTCACCTGCTTTTTTGTGAATCTTGGATTCATTTCCGCTTTTACTGGACGCCGTACGTATAGCCTTCCATCTAAAGAAATCAAATTAACCTAGGTCTCGTCAGAGAATAATACATGTTGCCATAGGGCGTAGGTCCAATGTCCATATTTACGTGCAAACGCCAAACGAGCATTTCCATGTTCTTTCTTCAACAACGGTACTTTGCGAGCGACTCTTCCGAACAACCCTGCTTCTACCAGACGTCGTCGAACGGTCCTCGCTGAAACACCAGCTCTTTCGTCTGTCCCAAACACTTCGTGTTTAATTAAAATAGAGCCTAGAAACGGATCTTTCTTAGCTAACCTGGTTATCATTCTATCTTCTTGCGGAGTTGTTTTTCTCGATCTTTTTGTTCTGGGCACATTTAAAGATTGCGTCTGACATGTTGCACTGCATTGTATACCATAGTTTTTGAACAATTGAAATGTTCTGCTATCCTTCGGAATGGCCAACCATGCTCGACAACAAACTTCATGATAATTTTTCGTAGTGTTGGATCGCAACTTTTATTTTTGCCCATTTTTCTTCAAAATATTTTTCAAAACTTAAAATAAATATCGGGATTGCCGCCAAAACTACCACGAAACAATAAGAGAAGAAGTAAAAAAGTATTGAGATTCAAATTTTGAAAATATAACGCAATATCTCAGTGTCCCTAATTAAATGGCCAGCCAGCATTATTTGAACAAATAGCACTATGATAATCTATCAGCTATACTGTAAAGAGGTTTAATGTTTAAGAAGTTGTTATTGTTTGTATAATCGGGCACATAAATTACTAATTAGGTATACTTACTTGTAAGAGATATGGAATATGGTTTAGACTCGTTGGAAAATAAAAAATAAATTCACAATTCGGTTTAACCAAAGAGTGTCTCTAATTAGTTGACCACGACTGTATGTATGTATTATGAAATTGCAGTTTTTTATGAAATCAGTAACGATTTTTTTTTCACTTATTATCAACAGCTCGGCTTCCACTATCGCCTTTAATTCGTTGCCGACCTAACTTTTGACCAAACTAGAACGGCATAGGTAGAGACCTATTATTGTCCCAGCAAGATGGAACTAATAATAGTACAACGCCGGAGGAAGAGGGCAGTTGAGATTAACTTTACAAATTAAAGGTTCGAAAGTGGTCAAATTCTTCGGACGCTTCGTAAGCGCCTTCTAATTTGACTAGTAGCGACATCTAGTTATATGCTGGTGAGCTATAGTCTGATCGCTTATTGTATAGGGTTTAGAATTATTCGGTAATTTAATTATTGTACGTGATGAAATGGCTCATACAAATTGTTTTAATTACGTAATGGTTTCGATTCTGTTGACACAAAAGAAGAGAGAGCTTACCTTATGTTGCGTTTCCCTGTGAATGCGCAGACCTTTCTCGGTGGTGTATTGTTGCGCACACGCCGAGCACGCGTGCGCGGCGTGCGCTCTGCGCTTGTGGTTCCTCAGCGTGTTCATGTTGCTGGAGAGATACAAAATAATATACTTAGTGCCTACATTGTACATCAAGGAGAGAAAGTGACCGGTTCTTACCGAGGGTGTCATTTGAGCTCTCGTGATGGGAATAGCATTTTACCTACCCCCATAGGGACCAGGCCGCCTCTATATGCCCCGATGGAAAATAGAAACATATAGGTAATTATAATGGTTTGAGTTTCTACTTTATAGGGTGTTAGTCAAACTTGTGCACGATACTGAAGGTCATTCACCTGCTACCACAGATTAATATTCAGTGAACAAGTCAAACCGCAATCAATTCTTTCTTTTCAGAATGTTTACTTTTATTACTTACTATACCTATTGCTTTATTATGGCGGCGCAGTTATTGACCTAGACGAGGGGAGGCGCGCATCGTAGAGGTCACCAAGTTTGGGATGGCTTAAAACACTAATAAGGCATTGCTAAAAAAATTTTATTTAAGGAAATTAAAAAAAATTGTTTGAATTAAAACAAAAAACTTATAAAACCCTGTAAAACATATGTTTTTGGTCGGCAGGTAGAAAATGCCTCGGCATTAAGCCCACCCTTTGTACCTTAGTGCACTAAAGTGTTAAAATAAATAAATATAAGTAGCTTAAAATATAGTACATTAGATAAGTAATAGGTACAATATTCTGGCAGAGAAATGGTCCATAGCTCAGCTTGGTGGTCCAGCAGGCTCGGTTTGTTCACTGAATATTAACCTGTGGTAGCAGGTGAATGACCTCCTTTAGTATTGTGCACTAGTTTGATATCACCCTGTATATATACTCACTAGCATACTTTGAAGCAGATGGGACACTGGTACTGTGCGCCTTTGTGCGAGCTGTAGTGGTTGCGCATCACGGCCCTGGAACCGTGCAAACACAACTCAATAAGTAAATTATTTGATTGTTTTGAAAAACTAAATACATTTTACACAGATTATTCAGTTTTTCCGGACAAATACTAATCCCTCGGGAATAAAAACAATATGGGACCACCTCAGCATTATTATCCGTACAATAGCGAAAGAACTTTCCAAATCGGCCCGTAACTAACGGAGAAATCGAAGATTATACATAAAAAAAAATACATACAGCCGAACATAAAACCTGCTCCTTATTTTGAAGTTGGTTAACAATCGGTGTCGGGCAAGTCGGTGGACAATCCTAACATCAACATCTAGCCCCATTAAGCAGAGCTGGTGTTACGGATACTAGACAAGTCAATATTTATACCAGAGACCGATGTCCATCCCCGGGATACGATTTACCTCCATGCCAAATTTCATGAGATCCGTCCACCAGTTTAAGTGTGAAAAGGTAACAGTCAGACAGAGTTACTTTAGAATTTATAATATTAGTGTGGAAGTTATACATTTAATATGTTAATATGGTTATGGCGCTCATTAGAGGAGGCCTATGTCCAGCGGTGGAGTGTGTGAGCTGCATGACTCACACTAGGTTGGTTCTGAGCGGACACAGCTTGCACGAGTAGGCAGCCTGATGGCTCTGCAGCCGATGCTTGATCAGGCGGGTCCGGGTTGGCATGCTGTATGAGCAAATTGAGCACACCAGTGGGCCTGCAGGCTGAAACACAATAGTAGATTGTGTCACAAGGGCCTAAAATAACGTATTTAGGGCGTGTATTCAAAGTACGTCGCTCGAGGTTAAATAATTTTGGTACCGTGTGGCACACTCTGCTTTTCATCCTAAACTTTATGAAAATTCATCATACGAGTAAAATAAATAAGAGATGATTTTAGGACACACGGAATCTGTACTATAAAAATTTATCGTGTGACTTTCCAGTATTTTGTGTACATTTGGAGGGGCCCGAATTTGGATGGAGAAATGAATATATGAAAACATTAAATTAATTAATTTTTTGTTTTATTGAATGACTATGTATCCTTAACTTACATCAAGATGGTTGGTAACGCGTGAAAAAAACCGGGTTTATACTAAGAACTTCTGCTGTGTGCCGTATAGTGCTGAGCTTGTGACCTGACCATCTAGCTAGATCCAAGGATACCTGTTACACCTGGGTGGTGTCGCCGGAAGCAGCTAGTGTCTAACTAACAGGTTACTGGTATAACACAAAATGAGCAGAATTGTTCAACCATTTCACCAATCTCTCATTTCTCTCAAAAATACAAACCTATACCGCCAGTAAAATTTCTCGAATGATTGTAAATATCGCACAAGATTGTAAACTAACTGCTGCCAGCGGCTTTTCACGCTTTATTCCGGGTTAAAAAGTAGCCTACTCGTATGTCCGTCCCCGGGACATTTCTCTCGGGGCGGGTATCCAAACGAAATGAAAGACATTCAATCCGATTCCTTATTCATAAATAAATTAAAGCAATTATTATTTGACAAATGCTGCTATGACGTAAATTAATTTTTAAATGACAAAGTAAACAAACTGACATAATAAAAACCAAAAAAATATTTTTAATTTTTACTTGCGTTGACTAGACAACTAGTAGCTACCTATACCTACATATTTTTATCAAAACCAACCTCGCACAACAGGGTTGAGTATCGAACCCTCCTGCGATGGCTGACCTACGCCCCCCCCCCCCCCTCCTTTTAAAGGTTAGTCGGCAGTACTCACGTCATGGTATATCCTCTTGTGGTAATCCAGAAAGCTCTGCCCGGTGTAAGTCTTATAGCACAGCTCGCATTTGAAGGCCGCGCGAACGTAGTCCGGATGCAGCTCACGCCGCTTGTGCTCCTGTCGAGTAGCACAGTTCAGCAAGGGACTGGAACATCCCATTACTAATATTATAAATTCGAAACTTACTGTCTGTCTGTCACCTTTCACGCCTAAATGGCTGGACAGATCTTAATGTTGTTTTGATAGACTTTTTATTTTTTATCAGTGGACCGTTACTCGAGACGCAACGTCACCCAATTAAGGTCCTGACTGAAAACCAGCGTCGTTATCGACCTCTGTGGATAACGACAACAAGCTGAGGCTGGACCTGATTAGCCGCGCATTTAGGGAAAGACCAATTTTTTCTTTTTAAACTCTGAGGACTCTTTTGCTGTTGTATTATGTTCTTAATTTAAATCCATAGGCCTATGTTTTTGTTTATTACGTACCTGTTTTTTCTTTTGTATTTCCCTTATTTTTTATATAACATGTGTGTGTGTGGCTATGAATAAATTCTTTATTCTTCTTCTTCTTTAATTAATTTAGGCAGGAAGGTAGGTAGTATCCCGGGGATGGACATAGGCTACATTTTATATCCGGAAACGTGCATGCAAAGCCGCGGGCAGCATACAGCTAGTCGAATGCAAGGTTGTTACGCTCCCGGGCGACAGCGAGGATGACCAGACCGAGTTTTACAAACTTTGTATCTATTATAGTAGAGTGCCGGAGTATAGGCGGCTGGGTTGGCTAGTCAAATATCCATAATAATATTATAAATTCCAAAGTAAGTCTGTTATCTTTTCATGCCTAAGGGGCTGCACGGATCTCAATACAATGCGCGTCCAGTATACTAATAAATAATGGACTCAGAGCTATTGGGACTGCCCCGCTTCCGTAGCGCGTCCGGGATGTTTGCAGAGTCCCGCGTTGATGACTTTTACGCAATCATCCGCAACAGAACAGCATCCTTGATGCGCCGCGTTAGGGGCGGTACCAGTAGCTATCTGAAACTAATAGCTGGAAGGCTGGACACGGACTGCGCTTTCACGAAACACTGGACGCGCACGCAATAGAGCCATGCGCTTATGAAGATTGTGTGTCCCAGATTGTGCGTTCCATTAATTTAAGATGCTTTTATTTTACTTTTGTTTCTATTACTTATTCTATGGCTGAAATATGTATCGTGTATCTAAGCTGAAATAAACTTATTCAATTGAATTGAATACAATTTGGCAGAGAGGTAGACGGTATCCTGGGGACGGACATAGGCTACTTAAAAAGCGCGTGCGAAGCTGCGGGCAGCAGCTAAACATCCATATAAATACAGCTGTCAACTACAAAAAAGTACTAGGCAATCATAACCCTACAAGAGATTCACTCTTCATTCTATGGTTGCTAGTAAATAAATAAAATAAAATCCTTTATTTCAGACCAGTAAAAACGTACAGATCCCGCGTAGCGACTACGATGCAATGCGAAAAGGAGTGTGTGTGGGGAGACTCCCACTTGATGGACCGACAACATTGCAGCGGTAGTAGGGAGTCCATGGAGGCGGCTAGCAAAACGAAAATATACATTTCAGATTCGTTTTTATGCAAACGCTATTTTATGCAAGTGACATTACAGTTGGTTTTACACGAATCTGAAACTTCGATTATCGTTTGTAGGGTTCCGTTACCGAAGGGTGAAAACGGAACCCTATTACTAAGCCTCCGCTGTCCATCCGTCCTTCTGTCACAGGGCTCCACACATGAACCGTAAGAGGTAGACAGTTGAAATTTTCAGAGAATGTGTACTTCTGCTGCATATTAACACCAAATAATAAAAATTAAATAAATATCCAAAAACCCTGCATGTGCGAGGCTACTCGCACTTGGCGGTTTATTAATCAATTCCACGCAATACCTTGCGGGAGGGCGGGCGGTGCACGTGAATTGCATTCTCTTGTACATTGTTGCGGTCGATTTTAGTTTTCCGAGAAGGCTACCACGACCGCTAATCGGGGCTTCGTTTGGGGAGGCTTATGTCCAGCAGTGGACGGGTGGGGGGATGTTACCTCTTTCTTCTTCTCTTCAGTATGGAGATACTCCACGTGGAATATAGACTCGTACTCGGGGTTATATTTGCGGTAGAGCAGGCGAAGATATGCCGTCAACTTCGGCCTGAAGTTGTCTGCGAACAAATAATCTTTAGTGATAAATAGTTCAGGCTTTATGTTGCGGAAATGCATTATTAGATTGAATAAACATTTCGTAACAATCCGTGTCAAACCTTCTTTGATATGCAACAAAATGCAATTCGCGTGCACCGCCCACAACTTTATCTTACCTTTAAATACTAGAAATAAGATTAAACTCGCTGTGCCTACAACTAAAGATTAATGTATCTTTTAAGGGGCAATACATACGCTTCTACAACAAAAGTCCAAGTGAGTTGAAAACACTATTAACAATACATAATAACATACAAATTGTCAAATAATTTTATTAAGATTCGAGTTACTATCGAATTCATACTAATATTATAAATTGCTGTGCAATGCAGCAGCGTCTTGTGGAAGCTTCAGACTGGTTTTGATATGGATCAGTTGAGCTACCTGTAGATTGTTTGCAACAGTCTGCAGTTAGCTTAATTGTTTCAATTGTAAATACTAGTTCTAATTTGTTTTTATTATTTGATTGCAATTTTCTTTGTTAATAAAGGCCAATGCTATGTGTGGATCCATACCAATTTGCTATGGATAAAAAATAAAAGTGCTATTTATTTTATCTTAACTTAATTTTTTTGTCCACTAGTGGAAGAATATTAGCGTGCAGTGATCATGCGATGTGTTATACCCAGGGACTGCGCGAGCGAAGCCCCGGGCCGAAGCTACTGCCGTACCTTCCAGTATGATTATCGCAAGTCTCTTCAGCTCCCTCACATTGAATTTGTCATAAATGACAGAAAACAATTCCTGTGTCAAAACCGTTTCATCTTCAAACACCAATGGACTTTCCTCGAACAGTCCAAACATTTTATCTTTGAAAGTAGGGACTGCATTGAAGCCAGGCGATCTGCATGTGGGATTCTTCAGTGCTCCTTTTGCCTTCTTTACGTACTTTCTAGTAATTCGTTTGCCTTTGTCTTCTGGTGTATCAGTTCCATGTTGCGCAGGCTGGGGAATATTGTTATTACAAACCTCTTCTATTTTAAGTATTATGATCTTCGGTTCCTTTTCCTTTGTTTTGTTAGCTTGCTTCTTCTCTATACTTGTATCTTCAGAAAGTTCCTCTGGTTTCGATTTAGCGAAATCTAACAAATCGATATCTTCTTCTAAATATTCATATGTATATTCATCTGAATCTATATTATCCGTGTCGTTATCGCTGTTTATTAACTCTTCTTTTTTATAATCTCTAGTATTACACATATAATCGTTGTCATTCAACTTTTCTTCTTTATGTATGGTAACAACAGAGCATTCATTACTACCTACCTCTTTCTGTTCAACCTCTACCACACTTGCTATAGCGTCATCAATATCTATTGTGTTATCATCCATAATATCCATTTCTTGTTTTTCAATCTCTACACTTTCTTTTTCAACAATAGCCACGGTATTTCCATCACTATCCATTGCCCTTTCATCCTTAACTACAGAAAGAGGATCAGTTTCGTAAGATACATCAAAGTCTGGATCAAAAGTCAGATCAGTTTGCTTCGGTAGCTTGTGGCCAGGTGCTAGCTGTATAGACAGTCCTAGATCAGGATTAAGTCTTAAGGCAGGGCTTATACTAAGATTAGGTCTTAAGGCAGGTCTTAGAATAAGATTAGGTCTTACAGCAGGTCTTAGATTAAGATTAGGTTGAAAGGCAGGTCTTGACTGCATGGATAAGAGGTTGGGGTCAATAGTAATTATGCCATTTTCAGCTTTAACATGCTCAGTCTTAATTCTCGGTCTTATGTCGCTTCTTATACCAAAATTAGGTCTAAAGCCAGGTCTTAAACCGATATTAGGTCTTAAGGCAGGTCTCAGACCAAAACTGAGTCTCGCAGCGGGTTTTATATCAGGGATAGATCGATCAGGTATATAAGGATTTGAGTCCAAACTATGTTTAGGGTGCATTCTATTATCAGGAGCAAGTGGAGGTCTATTCAACTTAAGGATCAAGTTTCGGTTGCAATCAGAAGTGACATTGGTTGTATGAAGTGTCTTCTCATCGTGTTGGCATTCGAAAAGGAAAGAAGTAGAGTTGTTTGTGAATTGGAGCGACGGTGAGGGTAGTTCTTTGTGGTACTCGGAGATATCCTGTAAAGATAAAAAAATTATAATAAATAATGCTTGACAATTCACACAACATCATCTAGCCCCGAGCTAAGCAGAGCTTGTGTTATGGGTACTAGATGACTGATATACTTAATGTATTATATTACAAACATATTTTTGTTTTGATTATACATAGAAAACACCCAGAACACCAGGGACAAATATCTGTAAATCGTACAAATATTTGTCCCACGGCGGGAATCGAACCCGCAACCTCGCAGGCGGACCTTCGCCCGCTGACCGCCACAGAGGTCGTCATATCCTGTACAGATAATCATCCACTTGACATTGTAGGTCTCTTTTAATTAAATTTATAGAAAAATATTTTTTTATAAATTCTAAATAAAAATATGATTTCAACTCCCATAATTTATTATTCATCTAATAATTATTAAAATTAAAACTATGTATAATTCAGATTTCGACATCACAATATGTACTGATAGTTTTCATTTTTCATTTATTTTCTTTTTTTTTTTATTTTAATCTGTACAGGCGCACGAAATGTATTATTATTTTAAATTTCACGTTATTTGCTGCTGGAGTTGCTGAGATATTAAAGACGGAAAAAAGGCGATGCCAAAAGGGTTTCGAAACCGATCTCCAATATTCGTAACCCTGAAACTCAATAGTTTTTAAAAAATTGCGTTTATTGGTACGTATCCATATACGTATATTATTATTACGTATATATTATTGTTTATTTGTTTTTTTTTAAATACGAAACCATTTTCGTATTTAAAAAAAAAAAAACAAATAAATTCAGGTAGCAATACAAATAAAAAAAAAAAAAAAAGTGCGATGCGGACTTGCGCACCAAGGGTTCCGTATAATTGTAAGACCTTGTTTCTTGCGAAATATTATCATTCTAGGTCAACAGGAAGAACTCTTTAGGTTTTGTACCATCATCATCATCATCACCACCAGCCCTTGTCGACCCACTGTTGGGGATAGGCCTCTCTATGCGTGTACATTTTTAGGTTTTGGTCCATGGCGAGAATAAAAATATAGTACAAATTAACGGTTGTCGAATGTTTCCCCTTACTTACTTGTGCTATAAGACCTTGCTTCTTGACAAATTTCATGATTCTAGGTCTACGGGAAGTACCCTATAGGTTTTGTGTGCATGTGATTCCCTTGGAAATTTCAAAATATTTACAACAATTGGATAGAAATACAGAAATACAATTTATTTATAAAGCCGATTTATATGTCAATAACTATTTATAAGTATACAAATTGTATACAAGTTCTTAAATAATTCGAAATTACACACAGAAATTGCAATTAAATAAACATTAATAAATTCTTAAAAAGTCAATCTCGGTACATAAAATAATACAAAATTAATATTTTATTTTAATATATCATCATTAGTCTCCTTTTTCTCGAGTAGTTCACCTAAAGAATAGAAATTCTGCTCGATAAGCCAACGTTTCAGACGGAACTTGAAGCTAGCTAGACTGCTATCAGCTGTGACGGAGTCTGGCAGTTTGTTGTAGAGGTACACTGCCGGACCCACAACGTGAGTCAACTTTGAGGACTTCGTGAGGGAGCGGGCAATAATCGAGAGCTTTCCTGCGTCCCGCGTGCCGTACGAGTGGGTGTCGCCGTTCTTCCTGTATTCATCCAGGTTCAGACGAACATACACCGCCACCTGCATTATCACAATGCTGGGCAGTGTAAGTATGCCTAATTCTTTGAAATGTGGTCTGGCGGAGACGTCACGTCTTATGTTAACTAAGGTGCGTATGGCTCGTTTTTGCATCCGGAAGGCACGCTCCCAGTCAGCAGCGCGCCCCCATAGCTCAGCACCATACTGTAGCACCGAGTGAACTGTTGCGAAGTAACAGCTTCGTGCCACCTCCGCCGGAACCACACGAGCCACCCGTCGGAGCGCGAAACATGCACTCCCTAACTTCCCGCAAATCTTATCTATATTATGTTAACTAAGGTGCGTATGGCTCGTTTTTGCATCCGGAAGGCACGCTCCCAGTCAGCAGCGCGCCCCCATAGCTCAGCACCATACTGTAGCACCGAGTGAACTGTTGCGAAGTAACAGCTTCGTGCCACCTCCGCCGGAACCACACGAGCCACCCGTCGGAGCGCGAAACATGCACTCCCTAACTTCCCGCAAATCTTATCTATATGGCTCTCCCAAGTAAGAGCTCTGTCCATTTCAAAACCAAGAAACGTCGTGGCTTCGGATTGGCTGATGGCCGTTCCGTTTACATAGACTACAAGCCGTCTCGTCGCTCTGCCAGATAGGCAGAAATGTAGGTAGTGGGTCTTACTTAGGTTCAGAGCCAACCCATTCATCCTGAACCAACCAGACAGTAGGCCGGCCGTCTCGTTCAGCTTCTCCTCCAGCGCGTCTACGGACTTTGCGGTGACGTTCGCGGCCACATCATCTGCGTACATGAGGGTCTCCGCGGAGGTCACCGCTCCAGGCAGATCGTTCAGGAGGAGGGAGAACATTATGTTTGAGACGGATGACCCCTGCGCTACTCCCATGGGTAGGTGCACCTGTTCGCCGACCAGCCCTCCTTACCGACCATCACAGGGTAAGCGCTTCGTAAATATCAGATATTAGAAGTGTTGAAAACAATTTCCAAACGAAATCAAGTTCAATGAGTAGTCAAATAGAATACACTATACATATGTGGCAGCATTGTCGAGTGAGTACACACACCCGGTGATTTTGAACGATTTGTTTAGTTCTGCTTTGACGACGGCACCGTCACCAAGTCGGTTTTCGAACAAAAAAAATAGTGGCACGTGTTTTAGTTCAAGGCAAGTATTGTCATGTTTTAACGATGTACACATGGTTATTTGTATTTTTATACTTTAAGAATAGTTCCTTTACGTATTATGATAAGAATATTTATGTTTTTTATTGAATTACTTGAAAATTTGGGTGGTCGGGTATCGAAACAAGAAATACACAAATAAATCACATCTCGGCCGGGGGGCCGGAAAGAAGTACGAATGGACCCAGAATACTTTTATCACATTCTTTTACTTAACTGGGTTATAATAGTCCTTTTTCATTGTATTGACTAAAACCGACCTAAGGAATCTAAGTTTTCATTTTCGGCCTTCCATAATACTGTTATTCAATTTGTTTTATTTGTGGCCGAGAACGGAAAAGTGAATAATATTGTGATTTAGTCTTCGGCCAACTACAATTTGTACGAAGAAATTAGGTGGCCGGAAATAAGAATCCCTTTCAGTTTTCGGCATTATCACATTTTAAAAGATATTCGTAGTACAAATTTGAGATTTTTGTAATGGAAACCAACGTATTTTGACATTATATGGGTATTGAATTGTTTTTTATGAACATAAAAACTATTAGACAAAGGGGTTTGAAGATTTTGGTCCTAACATCGGTCACTGATTTTAGTATTTTATCGATAATCGTATTGGCGATAATACCTGCCTACCCCCGTGCCACACCACACGCACCACCTCCCGCTCACTCTCCTGTTCAGGTAGTACCTGAACAGATCCGTGAGTTTTTTTGATAGTGGTTGTGTTGTGGTGTCTCGTGTCCTCAATGCACTGGCACTGAGTGGCCGATGTGCGCTAGAATACCATACGAAGAAGGTAAGTAAAATTAGTTATTTTGCCTGTGTAGTAGATTTTGTACAGTATCGGTGGGCCTCTTAGATTATATAATATACCCTACTGTTTACATAATTTTGAGATTACAAGTTACGATGACGCTCTAAGAAGACTCATGGAAAATAGCCTGTCCTGACACGAATCTGCCCAAAGTACTTTCTTCTCAGACAAAAATCTTATTAATACTGTATATACCAGCTCATCAGAACGTGCTCGTCTACACGCTGTCTCCGAGTGGGAATCAGGACTCTGGTTACAAATTCTGCCTTCCAAAAATCTAGGTACCCATTTAGACAAAAAACCCTTTTCGAGTGGCCACCTCTTCGCATTTGGGTTCACTTTGCATAATTGCACATCAATGCCAGTGTGCTGAAACCCTTGATTAGTTTGGTCACCATGCACTGGCACGTATCTCTAGTTCAGGACGTGTGCCCCGTCGTAGTTCAATTAGCGACATCTTCGTCGGGCTTTTTTACCAGCGTCAGTGTGGCAGCTACCATCAGACCACGTGGCTTTATGCGAGATGATGGTAAAAGTCCTGTCGGTATGACTCTGATTCCCTGGAATGTGTGTCGGTCTTTAGTTTGCGATGCCACGAGTGTGATACCTTAGCGCCTTCACATTTTGCAGGGACATCAGTAAGGGCTGGCTCCGCAGCAACATCAGCGGAGTCCCTCAAATGTCGAAAATACGCTAATCTTGACCTAGGGTTCCTGTTTGTACCGTGGAAACCCTTGGTCCTTAGGGCCCTGGGGCACACGCAATTTATAAAGATCTTACAAAACTTCTCAGAGTCCACAGGTGATCGGAATGCTGGCTCTATTTCGGTCAACGAATTAGCATTGCCATTCAACGTGACAATGCTGCCACCGTTCTGGGTGCTCCTCCGTGCCTTCTGGTGATGGCTTAGATTTTTAGGAAATTTATATTATTAAGTGTAATTGAATTGCACAAATGGATAACAAATGGATGTTCGTTACCTTATCACGCCAAAAAACTAATCAAAGTTGCCCGAAATTTAGCATAAATGTAGTTCTAGACCTGGAATAACATAAAGCCTACGTTTAATCCCGGGAAATTGCGTGATAACCGCAGGCAAAAGCTAATTACAAATATATATTATTTAAACTCTACAGTTATTGGAATTATCCTAATTATCCGGATATGTGAATGATGAAAACTGTATTATCTGGATAAGAGAATTATCCGGTTTTCGCAATCTCTATTCAGATGCCACCTATCAAGCGTCCGCCACCCGAAAAGACAAAACTAATACCGAAAACTAACTTCAAAGAAAACTCAAAATGCCGTGGACACAGCAAGGCTTTGCCTATTATGAGATTTGATTACTTTTGTTATTAAAGAACATGAGCAAATAAAAACTATGTTAATATTTTAGGTTTTTATTTCATAAATACCCTACAAAAATTAGTGGCCGAAATCGGATTCAGGTCCGGCCGAATACTAAATTTTGTGGTCGAAAACTGAAGTTTTACTCATTTTCGATTATTTATTTTTTTATAAAATACCTATGAGGTTTAACTACAAAAATCTTCCAGTATTTAAAACTCAAATATCTAGACTATCGATTAGTATCATTTTGAACTAGGTTGACAAGTTGCCAATATTTTTTCTGAGGCCTTAAAGTTGGAACTTCGCTAAATGGTCGATATTAGGTGCCACGACTGTATGTTTATTTTTGTATGTATGTTCGTGTCGATTTCTCCGTCAATTATGGACCGATTTTGAAAATTATTTCGCTATTGTATGGAGAATAATGTGGTCTCATAAAATGTTATTCCCGTGGGATTAGTATTCTTCCCGCAAAACATAAAAACCAGTGTAAATACTGAGGATTTCTAGTCGGTTTTTAGTTTCCTTCAATACAATCAATTTACCTTGTTTTTCTGCTTTATCCATAGCTTTAACAATCCATTCGCTCGCTGGCACTGCCCCTTGAACTTGTAAAATTTCTTCATTAGATGCGCGCACGATGCACAGTACTTCAATCTTTTGTGTTGGACAGTCTGGAACATGTTGAGAACATCAGATAGGTAACGGATAAAACATTTTTATTTGTTACTATACAGGACGAGTTTTAATTTTTTCCTGCGTTCTCTTAGGCATAAACCCAGTAATTCATTGTTACTAATATTAGGTCCTTACATATGAAATTGGCGTTTTGTATGGGAGGAACAAAAAGTCGAATATTTTTTAATATAATATATTTAATTAATCAAAGTATGAACCATTATTTTCTATGCACTTTTGCCATCTTATAGGTAGTTCATTGATCCCTTTACTAAAAAAACCAGTCGGACGGGAATCAATAAAATCTTTGAAGGCGATTTGGACTGCCCCATCGGAGTTGAATTTTTTCCCTTGCAAGAAGTTATCCAAATTTCGAAAAAAATTGTAATCTGTTGGAGCAAGGTCCGGGGAGTACGGAGGATGTCTTAGACTTTCCAATTGAAGCTCTTCTAATTTAGTAGCCGTCTGTTGCGCAGTGTGTGGTCTAGCGTTGTCGTGAAGCAGCAGTGGCGTGGAGCGATTGACCAGCCTAGGTTGTTTAGCCGCTAGCTTTTCCATCATGGTTTGCAATTGCTGACAATAGACATCAGCCGTAATAGTCTGGCCAGATTTGAGAAAACTGTAATGAACAATACCGGCACTAGTCCACCAAACGCTTACAAGTAACTTTTTTGGGGTTAATTTTCGCTTGGGGCAGGATTTGGCTGGCTGGCCAGGATCCAACCATTGCGCTGAGCGCTTCCGATTATCGTAAAGAACCCATTTTTCATCACAGGTAATGATTCGGTTTAAAATACCTTCATTATTGTGCCGGTTTAGTAATGTAACGCAGCAGTCGACGCGCGTTTGCCGGTTTGCTTCAGTCAATTCGTGAGGTACCCACCTTTCAAGCTTTTTAATCTTCCCAATTTGCTTCAAGTGAATTAAAACAGTTTTATCACTAACATCGCAGCCTGCAGCTAACTCGGACGTGGTTTGCGATGGATCCGCTTCCACAATAGCCTTCAACTCTTCATTATCAACTTGAGTCTCAGGCCGTCCACGGGGCTTGTTCTGCAGGTCAAAATTTCCAGAACGAAAACGTTGGAACCAAAAACGAACTGTGTTTTCTTTTGCAACACGACCGCCATACACATCATTCACCCTTCGAGTTGTTTCCGCAGCACTAGTGCCACGGCGGAACTCGTACTCGTAAATAATGCGATATTTTAAGTTTTCCATTTTGTAAAATGAGTGACGCAAACAGAAAAAAACAGAAGAAAAAAAACAAATGAATGACGATCATCGAAGCACAAATACATGAGTCTATAGCTGTACAAATTTGAATTTGGAATTCCTTACCAAAGAGGAGAAATTTGTGATTAAAGTGGCCAGTACGAAAAACGCCAATTTCATATGTAAGGACCTAATATTATACATTCTAAAGTAACTCTCTTTTTGCCTCTGTTTGTCCTTTTCACGACTAAACGGCTGAAAGGATCTCAATCAAATTTGGCAGGGAAGTAGATGTTATCCCGGGGACGGACATAGGCTACTTTTTATCTGGGAATAGAGCGTGCGAAGCCGCGGGCAGCTTCTATATGAACCTTAAGCTTATACTTGTATGAATATTATCTTGTAGTACGTAAGCAGTGTCGGATGTATGTATGTAATGTCCTTAGGTCTTAAAGGTTATGTTTGATTAGAACCTAATAATACTAACCCAACTTTTCAGCCATTACCTGTAAGCGTTAGATCTAAGTTTGTGTGACGATACTCTACTGTTATAACTAGCTGAAAAAACTTTAATATTTTTACGTAGGTCCTATCTGCAACATAACAGGCTGGCTTTCAATGTCTCTAAGTGCAAGCTCGTCACTTTTTCTAGACTGCAGCAACCTTTAGCACCGCCTTATACGTTAGACGGTGGGGTCTTGGATAGAGTTGGTGAGATTCGTGATCTAGGGCTCGTTATGGACTCACATCTTGACTTTCGCAAGCACGTGATTTCCTTGTGCAAGAATAAGAGTAAAATCTTGGGATTCATCATGAGAACCGCTGCGCAATTTCTAGATCCTAGGGTGCCCATCATGTTATATAAAACTTTTGTCCGCAGTAAGCTAGAGTATAGCGCCATAGTGCGGGACCCGCGTGAAGCAAAATATACATTGATGCTGGAAAGAATACAGCGTAAATTTTGTAGGTACGTGTATAAAAGGCAGCATGGATACTATCCATACCTCTATCCATCTCTATTGAATGGTAGGGGTGGATACGTTGGAGCTAAGACGTACACTCAAAAAAAAAACGGTCGACAAGGCTCGAAAATCCCTTTGTCGAATTTTTTTTGTGCTTCTGACAAGGCTTTTCAACAGTACGTTCGTAGAAACTATAACTTCACGACCAAGTTTTTTTGTCGAACGCATTTTTGCGCCTTTTTGTCACTGCGTAAATTTTCTTTTCAACGTAGCGTCAATGTTTTTTTTAGGTTTAACGCAGCCACATAGGCAAATTAACGCTGAAACAGAAGATATTTAGTGCTTTGTCACTTCGTTAACTTGCCGTTGTGCTCAAGACAAAATGGAGTGTTCAGAAATCTTTAGACGCGGGCTTTGAGGCCCTTTGACGGCTCCCATTTGTTAAGGGAATATGGTCGCTCCGTTTAGAATTTTTTTTCAGTGTAAGCTACAGCTGGGAATCCATTACTATCTTATATTACACAATAAAGTAAATAATCTAGATGTATTAAGTAGAATCAATATCTTTGTACCAAATAACTACGCGCGCGCGGGTACTCGTCGGCGGCATCGCTTGTTCTAGTAAAAGTAAAGTAAAAAATGTGTTTATTTTGTTGCACAATTCAGACAGTAAAAAGGAAACAATCAATTACGATAACAACAAAAATGGCCAACACTCAGCGAATGCTATGGAAGGGAGAACCTGCCGTAGCGCTGGTCTTCCGTGCAAGCCAGAACGAAGCGCGTGTGTCGCCGCGCGATGTTTAACATGTTGCACAAAAATCAGAAAAACATAATAATAGTAACAGTAGTTAAATGACATAATAATAAAAATATAATAAAAATAAACCTGCTTTACGCTGGAATAATTTAAAGTCTAAAACATGATGTCTTACGAGACTATAGTTCACTTTTTGAGTTTTAGAAATTATTTATTGTACTGAGGCCCAGAACGGCTGCCTATCATGTTGGTGTGATTTTTTTGCGATTCTATAAGATATTTTTTTAATGATTTTTTGAAAGCCCAAATGGATTTACTATTTTTAACGGGAGGTGGGAGGTCGTTCCAACATTTCGTGGCAGCAAATCTGAAACTGCCACGAAAAGCAGCCGTTCTATGTCTCGGGTAAATAAAGCGTATAGCAAAACGGACATGACAATTGGAAAAGTGAAGCTTTTCATACAAATAGGCTGGTTGCTTATATTTAACAATACCAAAAATTAAAGTAGCTAAATGAAGCGTACGGCGAGATGACATGTTTACAAGACCATTAGCATTGATATATGGAGAGATGTGACTCCTAGGTGGAATAGGGAAGCAGAAGCGTACACAAGCGTTCTGGATGCGCTGGGTTAACTTCTTCGTCCGAGTAAGTAAACATTCTCCGAACACGTTGTCCGCAAAGTTCAGCTTAGAGAGAATAAGTGTGTCACATAGCTTGATCCGGATGTCTACACTTAAATGTTCGCGAACTCGATGCAATACAGAAAGTCGGTAGAAGCATTGTTGAACGATTTCAGTAATCTATTTTTCAAAACGTAGTGTACCGTCCATAATAAGCCCCAGATTTCGAGTCTCTACCACATGTTCTATAGATACTCCATTTATGTGTATATTAGGGTTCTGTGACGATATAGAATTAATCTGGTGATTCGACCCAAGAATCAAAACTTTCGACTTAGCAGGATTAAGGATTAAGTTGTTCGTTTTACACCAGGTTTCAATGAGTATCAAATCATCATTTAGATTTTTTGCTGCAACATGGGCAGATTTTGGCTCGCAAGATATATAAAGTTGAAGGTCATCAGCGTACAGATGATAGTTACACATCTTAATTTGCTCAACAAGATCAGTGGAATAAAGAATAAAAAGAATTGGACCTAAGATGGAACCCTGTGGAACTCCACGAATAACAGGTAATGTAGTTGAATATATGTTAGTACCATCAGAATTATTGACTTCCACTGTTTGGGAGCGCCCAGATAGGTAGCTAGCAAACCAATTAACGACAGTACTATCGAAACCGTAGTACGAAAGCTTAGATAGTAAAAGTGTAGTGTTGATTGTGTTCTGTGGCATCGCCCTCCAAACCAAGCACGGAAACAACGCACCAACGGTTCGGGCACTTCATCTACTGAACGAGTTCGTGCACGAGTTCCAGCATGTCGACATATTCAACGACAAGCTAAGTGGAATAGTCAAAAGTCTTTTAGTATATTTAAGTTAAAACCTAGATTTATAGTCATTAGCATAAGATAGTGAGTGCTTTGGTTCTTAAACTGTAAACTTCTATCTTCTTCAATAATAAATAAATAAATAACAGCCATAGATTTTATTTTTAATATTCCTCAAAGAAAAAATTGCTTTGTACAATTTTTTTTTCAACTGTCGCTACTACGATCCAGTTTGTTTATTTACTTGCAATTTTGGTTTTGAAAACTATAAAGCAACTTATGTACCCAACTAATGCACAAATTACAAATAAACCGTCAAGTGCGAGTCGACTTGCACGCAGCAACTTTCTCAAAGAACATCAAACTTTCACTTGTTTGGAGACCCCTTTAAATTATCTACTTTATTATATTTTTAGTATTTGTTGTTATTACAGTTGAAATGTTACTTATTTAAAGAAAGTTTCATGTGTCTACCTATTGTAGTTCAAGCCTGTCTTGCCAAAAGAAAAGCCAAAATAGGCAAAAAATCACGTTTTTTGTATGGAACCCCCTTTAATATGGATATTTATTTTGTTATTATTATTTGCTGTTATAGATATGAGAAATATACATTCTCTGAAAATGTTAACTGTCTACCTCTTATGGTTCATGAGATAGAGCCCTGTGACAGACGGACGGATGGACAGCGGAGGCTTTAGTAATAGGGTTGGATACCACCCTTCGGGTACGGAACCCTAATAAACAAAATTTGAAAAAAATTGTTTGTCTGTTAGTTCCTGCTAGTCTGAAATGGCTGGATCAATTTTTATTTATTTATTTACGAAATTTTAGGAAAACTTAGAGCTAGGTCTTAAGAATAGTAATTTACATAATACATGCCGGTACAGACCAGCATGTGTGCTGAGGGGCAATTAAAAAGTTTCCGCAGATATGTAGTTAAATAGGTTAATAAATGACGCACAGTGAAAGTAGACGACCTCAAGAGAAAATAAAAAGAAATACACAACCCAAAGCAAAAACAATAAAAATAAATGAAGTTAAGTAGGTTACAAAAAAAAATATCACATATCACTGAGCAAGCGTTTCAGCTAACTTGCAGATGTGTTAAATAGATCAACATCAATGTTTGTTTTAAAAGGACTTTCACCAGCAGATTTTGTACGGGTAACTCTACTCTTATTTAAGAAAAAGTATTAAGAATAAGAAGTCTTTATTTGTAACATACAATTTAAACTCAATCGTAACTTAACCCATAGTACGTACACAAACACCATAAAACCATGTTAGATTAAATGAGAAAACTTAAATGCTACAAAATGGCGTCCGACTCAGCATTAGTTGCCAGCCAGTGGGCATAGTTATCACGACGCTGATCTTCCGTCGAAATTCATAATTCATTTATTGTTTGTGATTCAGGTAATTTTACTCGCTGAATTCTGCCGCTTAGGCGTGCAAACTTTTCACATGTGTTTATACATGTGAAAACTGACTAACAATCAGAACGTTTTTATTTGACTTAAAAGCATGCAATTTTATAATTTATTTCCAATATTATAACTTCTAATCAATGCCAAATTATGAAATTTAATTTAAATGAAACCAACTGACGCGTCACGTACACTAACACAATTGGGTTATTTATTGGAAATACATAAGTCTAGTTTAACTACAAGTACACATAAAAAAATGCACTCAAAGGTTTACAAATAAATTAAAAAAAAATATTATTTATATAAATTTAAGGCAATAAATCCAGTAGAGTCCAGAAAAGTCGAAGTTATTGAAAGGTAAACCTACGGCCTAACCTAACCTAACCTAGGTAGTCTATTACGAACATACAAAACAATTAATGAAAACAACAACACTAAAAAAGACTGATCCGAGGGAGTTAGCGGGATGGTGATCTATGCAAGAGAGCATCTGTGAAAGAGGCCCGAGTTGAGCTTTTGCACTATAGAATAGAGATGTCATTACGGAGATCTTCAGAGCTTTTCTGGTGTTCTGAAATATAGGTACGTTTTTAGTTTAAGTCTGAAATTTTTAAAACACTGAAGATCCCGTATGGGCGGTGGAATATTATTCCAGCACTTTGCTGCAGCGTACCGGAAGCTGCGTGTAAAAGCTGCCGAGTGATGACTATATGTCGACAGCTGTTTCGAGCATTTGCGCAAAGATCTAGTTTTTGACATCCAGTTAAGTCGCTCGAATAAGTACTTAGGAGTACGGTACTTAATCACGCCAAATAGTAAGCAAGCGAGGTGGAGCTTCTGACGTGCTTTCATTCTGAATTATTTTGCTAGAAGTCATGGTTTCAATAAATACAAATAAATAAATAAATTCTTAGGATAGATTTTTGGTTCAGAAAGGGGTGACATGGTGAAGCAGTCGCTGTGTACGTCCCAGCAGTCGAGGTCCCGTTACAGTGTCTACGTAATCGAGTCTAGATAGTGTCAGGGATTCGACGAGCTGAACACGTAGCTCTTTACATAAATAAGGTCTGATATTATAAAGAACTTTAAGTTTATAAAAACAAGATTTGACGGATTAAGTAATGTGACGCTCAAACCTGAAGTTCAAATCGAATAAAAGTATTCAGGGAATTTATTCATTCATTATTACTATTATAGTTATAGACGAGCAGCTGAGAGCTGATATGTCTACAGGGTGTTTGTGTGAACACAGATGTCCTTGAAACCAGAGGTTTAGTATCATGAGTAGAGTCCAAAACCGATGAAAACAATATAAGATTTTTTTTACTAATTTTTGAAAAGAGATCCTCAATCTTCATAAACGCATTTCACCCGACACACTGCACCGGCGGGCGTGCGGCGTTACCCTCAATCAAAGGAAGCTCTGTCAGTATCAAACATCCGCCCTGTGTCGGCGCCACATAGGACATACAAGCCGCCGGCGGCGCCGCACCGCGCCCGCGCCGCCGCTTCGTCCACTCGCCCGTCAGTCACAGCGCAACTAGTAGGAAGCGATCACGTCACGTCGCGTTCCATGCTAGTTTGTGCCGATTTGCGCGCGTAAATTGTGTTAAGTACCGTACTTGAAGAAGTGACGATGTCGTACACAAATGAACAGTTTACTGAAACGGTGAGGCTTTATGCTATTGCTAGATTGCTAGAGACAACCTGAACTTGAGTCGTACGATGTACGCAGAGCTGTTCCCAGGACAACGTTGTCTATGATAGTTTCCCGTTTTAGCACGGGAAACTATCATAGCGGCTACTAAAAGACCACGCACCTATGGCCAGTTTACCGTGCCTAGTCATGCAGAAGGTTGCGGCAACCAACAGTTGGCGGTCAACCTACGAGAACAAAACATGAATTTATCTGAGAAGACGTGCGGAGGCATGCGTGGCTGAAAACGGAGCCCATTATGAAAACATTTTACGCGTAATGTAGGTGAGTGAATAAAATTATACATAAAACTTGAAAGTTTTGCCTGTCCTAAGCTAGGAATAGTATGAAGGGAAAGTTCCATCACAAGTTATGTAGGTAGGTACCTACCTACGATCAGAGTAGTTTCGATACCTATGGCGCCTGGCGACAGGCGGGCGGCGGCGCGGGGGTAGGTACTAGGGTGTCCATGAGATCACACATGATAGCGAAGAAATGAATTATGAAAATTCATCAAAACTAATTGACTGTTAATAATTACTTGTATCATTATATTTTAGGGTTAAACATTTGAGGTATAGGTAACAACAGTGTCTACAATATCACCCGGTATATCACAGTGATTTTAAAGTTTTTCACTGCACTAGTTTGTCCCTTATAGTGATTGGATTGTGCGTTCCTAACCAGTGGTTGAGCCTGTTTTTGAAGCTGTTCACAGAGGGAGCAGTTACAACATCTTCAGGAAGCCGGTTCCAATTGTGCACTACTCGGTTACTCAGGAAGTGATGAGCAATATTAGTGTTAGCAGATGCACAAGTTACTCTGAGACTATGGCCTCTAGCTGATTTTAGTGGCACCTTCGGGGTATACGTTTTGTGTATTTATCATAAATGAAAACCCATAAAGTTGTGAAATCTCCGCAGGAAAGCAGCATTTCATAAGATAGAGTTTAAGACATGCAACAATGCAAAAAACTAAAATTATAGTTATTTTGCATCAATCTTGAGATTTAACAGTCAACATCATCTATGGTAGGAACAGATTTTTGAATCTTTGGTAGGAGCAGTCTCAAAAT
Source organism: Eupithecia inturbata (assembly GCA_963662085.1). Taxonomy (NCBI): domain Eukaryota; kingdom Metazoa; phylum Arthropoda; class Insecta; order Lepidoptera; family Geometridae; genus Eupithecia; species Eupithecia inturbata. The sequence goes on from OY759204.1 coordinate 712,214, forward strand.
CAACAAGTAGGTAGTGCAAAATCCGCCAAAAAATCAACAACAAGAAAGTGATTTAGGTTAAGGGAGCTATGTTTACAATAATATTACATCTTGTTTGTCTGGTGTGTATGCGCTTTATGTCTCTCCCAAGTTTGAGGATACACGTTCAGCGGTGGAAGTACGGAGGCTATGATAATATATCAAACACGACAGCGAAGCCGCTAAAGTTACAAAAATTACCTCAAAATCACATAATTCCTCGTGAAACGTTTCGAGTTGATCCGGTAAGTCCTGCGTCGGTACATTGGTGCGGAGGCAGACCCGACATGCTACGGAACTCATGTCTGAACACAAACATTCACGGAGAAAGTGTTGAGGTTGAAATAAAATTTAAAGTGAAAATAAATAGAAGTTCAACTTCAATTCAACTTCTTGTCAGATGGCTTCTACCACAGAACACTAATATGCTTCTACGTCTGGAGGATTGTCGCATCCAAATTAATTTAGCATTCGCAAACACGTCATCACTCATCACATCACAATCAAACACAGGATCGATTGTTTCAGTAGTTAAGTATAAAGTATTATAGAATGCAGTACTTAGGTTCATCAGCCACGAATGAAAAAAAATAACAAATAACAAAATATAATGCAAATACAGGTATGTAGCATCTACGAATAAGTAATATCACATATTCGTAGGGTAGCATATGTAGCCTATTTAATTTTTTGTTACTTTTTCTATTTTACTCTGTGCTGTGGATGTTCCGAATACAACGTCATTAAATTTATAATTTTGTAGTGGAGGTATTTTCAACCACTTGAAGAGGTTGGTTCCTTTGCAAAAAGTTAGGTACCTACTTATAAGCTACTTTATATTTGGCTAAGGCTGATAGGTAAAAATCATGCCACTGCAGTAACTTTTTCAGGCGTTACTGCAGTGCCATCTTAGTTTCGTGAATTACTCCGAAACCTTAATAGGCACTTTATTTTTGGTGCACATTTACAGGACATAGGGCTCTAATTTGTCTATACTCAAGATGAAAATCTTGATCCGAGCCGACATGCTGCTGGGGTAACGCACACGAATAAAAAGGCTATCATAACAAATTTCGGGATCAATAGTTGGTTATTAAACTTGTTTGAGATAACTTATGTATCCTCTTTTTATTTTGTCTGTATATTTTAAACTCAACCTCCATAAATTTTAATCCTATTCGTTCACAAATGCGCAATTGGAAACTGACATTGGTAGAATGGTGTCAAACCATGCATGATGCAGAATTGCAGAGTCAAAGATAAAAGAAGAAGAGAAGTTTATCAATCAATCTACGAATTGGAATCTTCATTGGATTGCAATACCTAAAAATACATACGTAAAAAGAGAGCATTTTATGCCAGTAATAAATTAAATAATCCATGTACGTTAAAATCTGTGTTGGATTGGTATAAAGAGTACATTTTTATAACCGTGTCGTGCGTGGTGGTTGTGTTTTGTGTTGTGTGTGTGTGGTCATTTCTCAAACTCTGCCGGATTGCTCCAGCTTAAAAAGCGCAGTGTTGTACCTTTATCTAATTCTGGTTTTGGAATAGGCATGTCATCTGTGTGTAGAATTTGCCTTGCCGCCGGCACAAGACACAAGACTACATTCCTAGATACAAGACTGCATTCCTTGAAAAACAACCTCCTCATAAATATATATGAAAAACTGTGTGATACCAAGGTAAATATGTATGAAAAACTGTGATACTACGGTAAATATACCACGATATTTGCGAGTTTGTAACCAACTTGAAAAAAAAGGCGAATGTTCTATGTTTGGTTAACTGATTTTTAATGTATGTTCGTCGGTTTCTCCATCAAATAAAGACTGATTTTGAAAGTTATTTCACTATTGTTGGAAAATGATCCCAAGGTGGTCCCAAGATGGGTGGAGTATTATCCTGTAAAACTTAATAATCAGTGAAATACCAAAGAATTTGAATTTGGTGTATAGTTAATATATAACAACTAAATTATCTGTAGTAGCTATGGTCATTTTGAGGTACATTCATAATTTATTTACATCTATATTTTTTGATTGAGCAAAAATAGCCTAAAAAAACATTTTTTGTATGGAAGCCCCATATAATTCGGATTTTTATTTTAGTTTTATTATTTGTTTTATAGCAGCAAGAGAAATACATATGTATTCTCTGAAAATGTCAACTGTCTACCTCTTACGGTTCATGAGATAGAGCCCTGTGACAGACGGACGGACGGACGGATCAACAGCGGAGGCTCAGTAAGTAATAGGATTCCGTTTTCTAAAAAAATTACTTTTTGTTCTCGCCATGGATCAAAACCTATAGGGTACTTCCCGTTGACCTAGAATCGTAAAATTTGCCAAGAAGCAATGTCCTTAGTACAAATAAAGGAAAAATCCGAAAAACATAAGTATGTGGTTTATTCACAAAAAAAAAAACAATTTCGATTCTTGCCATAAATACCTTCTTCATGTTGACCTACAATCATGATATTTGGCAAGAACCCTAAATATCCTGTCAGTCCATGTACCAAACACTTGTATAGAGTAACAAAAAATAAAATTGGAATGAGACGGAACACATAAAATAAGTCTATACTCCAACCAAATTCTATGTGAAATGTCTGGTACAAACTGCCCATACATAAGTTAAGATTCACTCTGTTGCCGTGTATACGCAAATTGCATTCCTTATTGATTTGAGCTCTTTCCTTCATTAAATACATTTTGCTAACAATAATATCTGAAACTCGACGCAAAGCAAATGAGTTTCAGTTTATTTTGGTTTATTAACAAACATTACACATCAAATTTGCCTGGAGTATAAGTATTTTGAAGTTTATTGTAGGTGTAGAACCTACAATAAACTTCAAAATACTTCAGGAATATTCATAGAAAAGTCAGATAGGTCAGATATCCCTGTGTGATAAATTCAAAGAAATAAACATAATAACAGTACCTACCATGTCAATATATTTATGAAAACTTGTACACTCATAGAAATATCAACAGGTTTTCTAAACATAGCGACATAATTTTAATACTAACGACGAGTTGCGAGTTGTTGAGTTCTTATATTGATACAGTAGAAAGCTCAATTAAAGATAACCCCAAACACTTTTGGTCATATTTTAAATCACTCTCTAAATTTACTTCTTTGCCAAATTCTATATCCAGTGACACTATAACTGCTACTTCAGGCACTGAAATTTGTCTATATCTATTTGCCGAATTTTTCCATTCAACATTCTTAGTTCGGCATAACTCGACACTTCCTAGTCGTGCTAGTAGTTCCTAGTCGGACTAGTGCATCAGTAGCCGAATGCGGTATATCTTCCATTGAGCTCAATTTCCAAATGATTAAGACAGGATTACTTAAGCTTGATAAATCAAAATCAGCTGGGCCTGACGCCATTCCACCTATCTTACTTATTAGATGTGCTGATAGCTTAACTAAGCCCCTACTTATTCTACTCTCAAGATCAATAAAAGAACGTACTGTTCCATCACTGTGGAAATCAGCGTTTATAACCCCAGTGCACAAAAAGGGGCCAAAAATAAGGTCACAAATTATCGCCCTATCTCTAAATTATGCGTTATAGCTAAGTTGTTTGAAAAAATTGTATATAATCAAGTTTATATGTCTGTAAAGGCTGCACTACCTCCAACACAGCATGGCTTCCTTAGGGGTAGGTCTACCGTAAGCTACCTTATTCTATTTAATGAAATCCTGACAGATACCATGGATAATGGGCGCCATGCGCCAGGCTGATGTTATATATACCGACTATAGCAAAGCTTTTGATCGAATTGATCATAACCGACTTATTTTTAAGCAAACTTTGTTGGGTATAAGCGGGGATCTCTTAAGATGGCTTACTTCCTACATCCATAATAGGTCGCAGGTGGTAGTACTTGGTAATTTTACTTCTAAGTGTATGAGCGTTCCGAGTGGTGTACCGCAGGGTTCCTTACTGGGACCTCTATTATTTTTATGTTTTATTGATGATATCGACTCTTGCTTCCGTAATTCTACTGTACTTTGTGACATGAAGATAATAAAGCCTATAACATGTCTTAATAATGCTATTCTTCTCCAAGATGATCTCAACAGTCTATATGAATACTGCTCTGCTAACTTACTGGATTTAAACGTTACTAAATGCAATATTATTACTTTTACTAGGAAATACAACATTATAAATGTTGATTACTCGTTAAAGGGTATAAAAATAAAACGTGTTAATGAGATAAGAGATCTAGGAGTTATACACGACTCGAAGCTTCTCTTTGACTCGCATATTTCATCAATAGCCGGTAAAGCATCGAAGGCGCTAGGTTTTATCATGCGGTCATCAAAAGATTTTAAGCAAGTTAAAACCTTAAGAATTCTATATGGTAAGTACGTATGTAAGATGTCACTTAGTTTATGCATCGCAAGTATCTCTACCTCCACGCATTCCTGGGAAAAGGGGGTTGATAGACGGACATCAAAGTGATCATATAAGGGTTCCTTTTCTCCTTTCGAGGTCCGGAACCCTAAAAATCACGTTTTTTGTATGGAAGCCCCCTTTAATTTGGATATTTTTATTATTTGCTGTACCAGCAAACAATAAAAATAAAATAAATATCTAAATTAAAGGGGGCTGCCATACAAAATAAGTAATTTTTTTGGCTATTGTTGCTTTTTGTTTGTCAAGGCTGTATCTCTTGAACCACAATAGGTAGACACATGAAACTTTCTATAAATAAGTAACATTTGAACTGGAATAACTAAAAATACAAAAAATACATAAAGTTGAAATTTAAAGAGGTCTCCGAAAAAGTGTAAATTTGATGTTTTTTGAAGAAATTGCCTGATTTTTACGGTACAGAACCTTTCGTGTGCAAGTAAACTCGCACTTGGCGGTTTTTTGAGCTACATCAGCAATATGTATTTGGGAGTGCAGTGTCGTGTTCCGGAATCGATCTGTCCGTTTTACAAACATTGGCAAACGGACGGGAGTTACATAAATAGTAATAAAATAAAAATCTTGCATAATAAGTACACTGACATAATCTTAAGTTCTAAAGTAAACTCATGACATAATGAGATTTGTTAGAATCTACCTCAAGACCCTGATCATAAATATAACTGAACATCTGTTCAGATCTGTGAGCCATCTTGGAGAAGGTGTAGCATCTCAGCAGCTTCTGGTAACAGTAGCAGCATACAGCTCTCGGCCTTGCATCCGAGGAGTTGAACTGAAACAGTAGTCGTTCAAGATATTCTAGGCATAGTGTGATATGTTGTAGGACACAGTGGAGCACGGACAAGAAATAAAGAAAATAAATTTATTTAGACCCACAATACATAACACGACACATTACAATAATATACAGGCACAAGAAACACATACATAGTTAAAAAAACGGATACAATTATGCAGTGTTACATATGGGGCCAGGAAGGTCCCTGTCTCAGCATTCAAGCCGCAACAAGCCGAAGCTGGTAGCTAGGGCAAGGTAACTAAATTACATCTACCAAAATCAAAAACTCTTTATTTCCATACCTCGTGTGTTCATAAGTTTTGAGACGAACTTATTTAATTAATTTAAAAAGAAAGTAATTCATGCAACCTTCTTTAAACTTTTAAAATTTTAAATTTCGAATGTTTTGAATCAGAAAAAATATACATTTGAATATTTGTTTCATTCTCCGTGAAAATTGGGCCAACAAAAGATTTGCGTGCGACTGTAATTTCACTGTTTCAAACAGGAAAAAAACCAATGCAAGTTTTTAGTGAAATCCAAAGTTTGGGATGTAGTCGGAACTTAGTGTATTATACCATAAAGAGGTACAAGGAGACCGGCTCTTTAGAAGACCGTGGAAGATGTGGCCGCCCGCGGTCTGTAAGGACGCCCGCCAACATCAAAGTAATCAGAGAGCGAATTCGTCGCAACTCTTGCCGGACTTAAAAGAAATTAGCTCTGCAGACCAACATTTCGCGAATATCGGTGAACAGGATACTTAAATATGATCTTAAACTAAAGGCCTACAGTCGAAGGAAAGTGCATTATTTAAACGAGCGTCTTCGTAAATTGCGACTGGAACGATGTCGGAACCTATTGAGGAGACACGATCCAAAAAATATCCTGTTTACCGATGAAAAGATCTTCACGGTGGAAGAAAAGTTTAACCGGCAGAACAATAAGGTTTACGCCAGAAGATCAAAGGACGTCCAGCCATCTGTACGCAATGTCCAGCGCACTCATCATCCAGCAAGTGTGATGGTTTGGTGGGGTGTTTCCTACGAGGGGGTCACTTCGCTTCATTTTTGCCAGCAAGGCGTCAAGGTGAAGGCACAAAATTACCAAACCGACATATTGGAAGCGGTGGTTAAACCATTAAATGATACGCTATTCGCTGGAAAATACTGGGTTTTCCAACAGGACTCTGTTCCCTCCCATAAAGCTAAGACTACCCAACGTTGGCTGGAGGCCAATTTGCCAGGCTTCATTCGGAGCGAAAATTGGCCCTCGTCAAGCCCTGACTTGAATCCTTTGGATTATTCTTTATGGACGGAATTGGAGCTGAGGGCATGCAGAAAGTCTCACCCAAACCTGGATTAAATAATAAAGCATCGAAACGGATTCCCATTGAAAAGATTCGTGCCGCCATAGATGAATGGCGCACGCGTTTGAAGGCCTGCATTGAATGCAAAGGCGGCCATTTTGAATGATTTATTTTTAAATACAGATCTAGATGTCAGTAGTTTTAATTTTAATATCCAATAAATGAAAACTCAACTTAGCTCCAAAAATATTTTAGTTTTACTGTGTCTCAAGACTTATGAACACACGAGGTAGAGGTATAATAAGTCTGCATTGTACAATTGTTTTTTGTCCTCAATAAAGAAAATGAAAATGAAAATTATGCCCTAATATTTTGAAATTTCCAAGGAAATCACATGCACACGAAACCTATAGACAATGAAAAAAACCTATAGACAATGAAATTGTTACCCTATGGTAACAATTATGTTTTAAGAGATACCTTTTTTCATTGTCTTGACAAACGAAGAGCAAAAGGAGCCAAAATAAAACGTACTTACCTATTTAGGTAGACACATGAAACTTTCTATTAATAAGTAACACTTCAACTGTCGTAACAACAAATACTAAAAATATAATAAAGTTAAAAATTTAAGCGGAAAATTTGGTGACCCCTTTAAATTTTCAACTTTATTATACAAGGTGCCACGTTATTGATGTACTAAGCGGGAAGGGGGTGGTCCACTCCCCTCCCACGAACATTTTTTGTTCTAGAACTTTCTGGGTTTCAAGGTTTTTTTACTGTTTTAAAAAAAAACTTTTATTATTTGTTGTTCTAGTGGCAAGAGAAATACAGATTTTGATATGAGATAAAGCCTGACGGACGGACGGACAGCTTAGTAATAGGGTTCCATTTTCACCCTTCGGGTACGGAACCCTAAAAAGACCGAAACTTTCATCATTTTTAAGTGAGTGACCAACCCTAAGCCAACTGTTCATCAGTTAGGTTCTTGACCTTTCAATTGTGACCGCCATACCTTGCCGTCATTGGCCGTCACGCCCAAGCGGGCGTGCGGCGTAAGATTCTTGACCTTCAATTGTCACCGCCTGTCGATTCTCATTGGCTGTCACGCCCCCAGCAGGCGGGGGGCGTAAGGTTCTTGACCATTCTCTGTAGGTAGGTCGTATGTTTGTTTCGTAGGTACGTCTACGTGGGTACTTAATAAAGATTGTTTATCGATATTTTAATAAAAGTTACTCAATAAATACCCGATAAATAATCTTCATTAGGTATATTAGAAAACCGCGAAATGTTCAAAAGTGCTACGTACTACGTGCCTAGTTTTATTTGCACATGAAAAATAATAAATACATCTTATAAACTAAGGTAAATTTAGTACAAAAAGGCGGCCTGGTTAAAATAACCCTAAAATTTTGTCGGCAAAATTGGCCTTACGTGTGTTTGCGTTAGTGATAGGGTTAGTGCTTAGCGTTTGAGTTAGGGTTTTTTTCTATGAAAACTTAAAATAACGTTTTTCTGAAAATCAACCTTGCGGATCAGTAAGGTATAGGGTGCAAAACAAAACCCTTCCGGCTTAGTACACCAATAACGTGGCACCTTGTATACAAGTGAAAATTTGATGTGCTTTGAAAAAGTTGCCTGATGTTTACGGTCCGGAACCCTTCGTGTGCGAGTCGACTCGCACTTGGCGGTTTATTATGTTTAATCCACTCTGATATCTTATAGTAATGTACCTAAATAAAAAACTCATCTAATTTGTTAATTTCAGGCAACGCATGAATATATAGCTGAGTTCAATCTCGGGGTGAAGCAACAGTTGTCTGTGGCCATTAAGCAGTTTATAACCATTGGTTCTCCGGAAACCATAAAACATGAACCAACTATTAATATACAAGAAGAGGTGACTACAGAACAGAATCAATTTGTTGAGTCTGTCCCTGAAAATTGTGCAAAAAGTCAGTTAATATTTGAAGAAGATAATAGTGATCAAGGGAATGCACCAATACCAACTATTGATATGAAAAAAGAGAGAAGAGACACTAGAGAACAGGATCAATTTCTTGAGTCTGTCCCTGAAAACTGTGCAAAAAGTCAGTTAATATTTGAAGAAGATAGTAGTGATCAAGGAAATGAACCAATAGCAACTATTGATATAAAAGAAGAGAGAGGAGACACTAGAGAACAGGATCAATTTGTTGAGGCTGTCCCTGAAAATTGTGCAAAACGTCAGTTAACTTTTGAAGAAGATAATAGTGATCAATGTAATGATGTGGAAGAACTTCCTCCTAACTCTCATGTTGAGCACACCATACCAGATGACACAAAAATGCCATTTAGTTGTAACTATTGCAATAAAATATTTTTCCATAGAAGCAAACTCATATCACACATAAGAAATTCACATTCTCAACTCAAAGGACAGCTATATTCCCGTAAAGAGCAATGTACTGAAAATACAAGTGTGATTAAAGACAACAGAATTCACACTCGGATGAAGTTATTAGCCTGCAATGTATGTGATAAACAATTTAAGAAAAAAGGTACGTTAGTGAGTCACATGAGAACTCACACAGGAGAGAAGCAATTTGCCTGCGATGTGTGTCATAAACTATTTAACTCAATAAGTAATTTAATTTCTCACACAAGCACTCACGCAGAAAAGAAATCATTTGTCTGCAATGTATGTGGTAAACAATATAAGCGAAACTATAATTTAGTTAGACATAAAAAAACTCACACGGGAGAAAAACCATTTGCCTGCAATCTTTGTGATAAACAATATATTGAAAAGTATAGTTTAATTAGACATAACAGAAATCACACGCGAGAAAAACCATTTGCCTGCAATCTTTGTGATAAACAATTTATTGAAAACTTTAAATTAGTTAAGCATAAGAGAACTCACACAGGAGAAAAGCCATTTGCCTGCAATGTATGTGATAAACGATATAGTGATAGCTATGGTTTATTTATTCACATGAGAACACACACAGGAGAGAGACCATTTGCCTGCAGCGTATGTGATAAACGATTTACACTAAAGAGTAAATTAGTTCCTCACATGAGAACTCACATAGTTAAAGTGTTTGCCTGTGATGTGTGTAAAAGACAATTTTCTGGAAAAATAAGTTTATCGAATCACATAAGAATTCACATAAAACCATTTGCCTGCAAAGTATGTGATAAACGATATATACAAAAAAGGCAGTTAATTAATCACATGAGAACTCACACAGGCGAAAATCCATTTGCCTGCAATGTATGTGATAAACAATTTAAAGACAACGCCCATTTAGTAACACATAAGCGAACTCACACAGGAGAGAAACCATTTGCCTGCGATGTGTGTGATAAACGATTTAACAGAAAAAATACTTTAATTTATCACATGACAACACACACAGGAGAGAGACCATTTGCCTGCAGCGTATGTGATAAACGATTTACACCAAAGAGTAAATTAGTTTCTCACATGAGAACTCACATAGTTAAAGTATTTGCCTGTGATGTGTGTAAAAGACAATTTTCTGAAAAAATAAGATTATCGAATCACATAAGAATTCACATAAAACGATTTGCCTGCAAAGTATGTGATAAACGATATATACAAAAAAGGCAGTTAATTAATCACATGAGAACTCACACAGGCGAAAATCCATTTGCCTGCAATGTATGTGATAAACAATTTAAAGACAACTCCCATTCAGTAAGACATAAGCGAACTCACACAGGAGAGAAGCCATTTGCCTGCAGCGTATGTGATAAACGATTTTGCAGAAAAACTACTATAATTTATCACATGGGAACTCACACAGGCGAAAATCCATTTGCCTGCAATGTATGTGATAAACAATTTAGTCGAAACGCACATTTAGTTAGACATATGAGAACACACAATAAATAAGCAGAAGTAACCAATAATCGAATCTTTTATAAATCAAGAGCTATTTCAAAAATAAAAAAAATATCAATATTCACCAACCAAAACCGAAAAAAATGTACTTCACACAGGCCTCTTTCATTGATATTGCGAACGGGATGAATCTCCCTTCCCTCTAAGGTTGCCTGAAACACAAGTGGGAGGTCATAGAACTATCGCCAGTAAAGAAGAAAGGTTAAAATATGTATAAACATAAAAACTTTATCTGATGTATCAACTCTGGCCAAAAAAAGTAGGGAAAATGGAGTCGGTCGTTATCAAAAACAAATTGAAACAAAACATCACAAACTCATGTCAACGTGAGAAAGTGTGTTGGATAGACTTGGCGTTTGGAAACAAAATACTAAACATTATTCAAGTATACCTACACAATAGCTGTCAGACGGAACTGGGCTCTGTCAGAACAAAAGTAATCTTCTAGATACAGATTTCCCGAAGAGTTACAGAATGAATAAGTATGTTATTTTGTCAGGCTTAAGGAAGGAACGCATTAAAATATCAGACATGAAAAAAAGAAACCAAATAGTCGACCTTCCAATACTAACTAGTCAACTGAACTGGGCGCTAATTTATCACTCGATAAATATCAAAAAACTGTCAAATTTGACAGATCTTTCATATAAAAAATGTCAAGTTTGACAGTTTTTTTGATAATTATCGAGTGATAAATTCTCTCACACTGACAACTGACTCGGACAACTGATGGGTGATGGACGGAGCGTGTCCTGCACTGTACCTACCCCGGTGTATGTAGAGGTATACGGGTGCGACGCTGACGACGCCGCGCGCGGGCGCCCCCGCCTGCGCTGGAGACATCGAGGACGTGGCCGGCGTCACATGAGCCCGACACGCGCAGACAGGACTCTGTGGGGATGGACGGAGGAGACCTACTTACACCCGAAGATGCATGCCCGAATCAGCAGGCAGTGGCAATGCATGATACATTGATAGTGAAATGATTTATTTTTAAGAAATTTATATGTAGCACCTATACTTAGTACCAATTGTGCATGAATTAAAGATATAGGTACTATTTAATAATACTACTGGTAAGATTTGGAAAAAATAAATCTTAAGTATATTTTATTGGTTTATTTTTAATGTTTGTTTTCAAACATTTCACATAGATTTTGGTAATGAAAGTTTCTGCATTACTATTTACAATATAAGCAAGCAAGCGGCAAGCTAAAGACATGGCGCTCATTGGGGGAGGCCTATGTCCTAATCTATGTCCTATGACTAAGATAGGTTGATGATGATGATTTACAATATTACCTCATCTTACATTCTAGCTCCTCTGCTATGAATTATTTTTACCCGACTGCGCAAGGAGGGTTATGTTATGTCATGTATACAAAAAAAAAACATCACACAACCGAATTGAGAACTTCCTCCTTTCCTTGAAGTCTGTTAAATAAAAATAAACGAATGCTAGCTAGATCACAATCATCTTAGATTAGTTAACTACTGTAGATGCTGCTGTGTGTAAAAGTGTACGATCGCTAGATCGCTCTGACGAAAACGCGCGCGCTTAAACGATCTTAGATTGTACACAAGCATTTCTCCCAAGGCGGGAATCGAACCCGCACAGTTGATCTGCAGCAGTGTATGATTCTCCAGCGCATCGGCTACGCACTCCTTGTCCGCCAGCTGCTTGTGTTTACGCGATGCACTGGTTGATGATCTGTAGCAGACTATGGTTCTCCAGCGCGGCGGTCACGCGCTCCTTGTCCGCCAGCTCCGACACGTGCGAGTCCGCACTCACTCACACGCACACCTTGAACCGCGCCGGCAGCGCGCGCAGCAGCCTCACTCGTATTGACAGACCTGGAAAGGTTATAATGTCCTTAGCATTTGGTGCAAACCTAATTCTACTTTTAAGTGGAAAACTGGAATCTGAACTGACATCTCCCATGCGAGATGTCAGTGCAGATTCGTGGAATGTATTGTGCCAACCTACATGTCTTGCGTCCTGTCTTCAGCTTGCCGCATCCAGCCTGCAGTCTTTCGCAGATCGTCATCCCACCTGGTCGGAGGGCGCCCTACACAACGTTTGCCGAGTCCCGGTCTCCACTCGAGAATACGTTTACCCCAGCGGTTGTCGGTTCTTCGCGTAATATGGCCGGCCCACTACCACTTCAGCTTCCTAATTCTTAGATCTATGTCGATAACTTTGGTTCTCTGTCGGATGTATTCGTTACGAATCCTATCCTTCAGAGAAACTCCGAGCATAGCTCTTTCCATAGCTCGCTGAGCGACTTTGAACTAATGGACCAAACATAACGTGAGTGTTCACGTCTCAGCTCCGTGGGTCATAACGGGTAGGACGCACTGGTTGAAAACTTTCGTTTTCAAGCATTGCGGTATAATGGATGACGAGAAGACTCGACGCAGTTTCCGAACGCTGCCCAACCTAGCTGAATCCTCCTCAACAAGACATGATTATACAAAGAGTGCACAGGTGTACTCTCAAGTCACTCTCGTAATCAACCGCGCAGGAGATATGGCCTAACATTGTGTGGAAGCCCCTTTAATTTGGATATTTATATGAATTTGATTATTTGCTGTTATGGGGGCAAGAGAAATACACATTCTATGAAAATTTCAATTGTTTACCTCTTACTGTTCATGAGATGTGAAAGACGGACGGACAGACAACGGAGGCTTAGTAAGAGGGTTCCGATTTCACTCTTCGGGTAAGGAACCCTAAAAATAAGTGAGCTGATATCCATAAGTGGCCAAGAACTACCCTACTCGTCCTCACACATATTTAGAATGAGTAAACGTAACTAATATTATGGTACTAATATTATGGGATACTGCTGAAGAAATGAGACGTCGCATCACTTCAGTATTCTCAGCGCCGAGGATTCTACATTCATTGTACATGCAAGAGAAAATAAAGTATAGTATTGTAACTGTAACTTCAACACTTAATTCTTGGACCTACTTTTGGATAGTATTGTAAACAGTTTTTACCACACAAACAGTACTGGAATCACAGCCAGGAGTATTAAAATCAACAATACTTAATTTTTTCTTGGATTTCCAAAGCACGTTATTTCAATAGAACACTAGTTTTTCAGCAAAACAATGAATAAAATTGAACAACGCAGGGAGCGTCAGCAAGTGAAGTTCGACTACGAATTTCTCGGAATTTTTGTATGACGCAACAAGTGAACGAGCGCTATATACCTACCTTGCTCTAACTCTTAAATATTAGGTCCTTACATATGAAATTGGCGTTTTTCGTACTGGCCACTTTAATCACAAATTTCTCCTCTTTGGTAAGGAATTCCAAATTCAAATTTGTACAGCTATAGACTCATGTATTTGTGCTTCGATGATCGTCATTCATTTGTTTTTTTTCTTCTGTTTTTTTCTGTTTGCGTCACTCATTTTACAAAATGGAAAACTTAAAATATCGCATTATTTACGAGTACGAGTTCCGCCGTGGCACTAGTGCTGCGGAAACAACTCGAAGGGTGAATGATGTGTATGGCGGTCGTGTTGCAAAAGAAAACACAGTTCGTTTTTGGTTCCAACGTTTTTGTTCTGGAAATTTTGACCTGCAGAACAAGCCCCGTGGACGGCCTGAGACTCAAGTTGATAATGAATAGTTGAAGGCTATTGTGGAAGCGGATCCATCGCAAACCACGTCCGAGTTAGCTGCAGGCTGCGATGTTAGTGATAAAACTGTTTTAATTCACTTGAAGCAAATTGGGAAGATTAAAAAGCTTGAAAGGTGGGTACCTCACGAATTGACTAAAGCAAACCGGCAAACGCGCGTCGACTGCTGCGTTACATTACTAAACCGGCACAATAATGAAGGTATTTTAAACCGAATCATTACCTGTGATGAAAAATGGGTTCTTTACGATAATCGGAAGCGCTCAGCGCATTGGTTGGATCCTGGCCAGCCAGCCAAATCCTGCCCCAAGCGAAAATTAACCCCAAAAAAGTTACTTGTAAGCGTTTGGTGGACTAGTGCCGGTATTGTTCATTACAGTTTTCTCAAATCTGGCCAGACTATTACGGCTGATGTCTATTGTCAGCAATTGCAAACCATGATGGAAAAGCTAGCGGCTAAACAACCTAGGCTGGTCAATCGCTCCACGCCACTGCTGCTTCACGACAACGCTAGACCACACACTGCGCAACAGACGGCTACTAAATTAGAAGAGCTTCAATTGGAAAGTCTAAGACATCCTCCGTACTCCCCGGACCTTGCTCCAACAGATTACCATTTTTTTCGAAATTTGGATAACTTCTTGCAAGGGAAAAAATTCAACTCCGATGGGGCAGTCCAAATCGCCTTCAAAGATGTTATTGATTCCCGTCCGACTGGTTTTTTTAGTAAAGGGATCAATGAACTACCTATAAGATGGCAAAAGTGCATAGAAAATAATGGTTCATACTTTGATTAATTAAATATATTATATTAAAAAATATTCTACTTTTTGTTCCTCCCATACAAAACGCCAATTTCATATGTAAGGACCTAATATAATTAAATAGACCCCACAAAACTTACCGTCCAACTTTGCCACAAAATTGACAGTTATAAGTTTCTCTTTCTGGTTTTCAACATGGATCCAAGAAGAAAGAATGAAGTGAACTTTGACCTTTAATCTTGTTAAATTCTCTATTTGATTAACTTCCTCCCCAAGATTGATGTAAATTAGATAAAATTGTACATAATCTGCTTTGGCTATTTACGAAGGTAGCCTTTTTTTTCTCTTTAAAGGTTTGAGCAGCTTTTTATTTTTGAGGTAAAAATCACATTGGTGTTTTTTAAAATTTACCGCTCATATTAATATTAGGTCCTTACATATGAAATTGGCGTTTTGTATGGGAGGAACAAAAAGTCGAATATTTTTTAATATAATATATTTAATTAATCAAAGTATGAACCATTATTTTCTATGCACTTTTGCCATCTTATAGGTAGTTAATTGATCCCTTTACTAAAAAAACCAGTCGGACGGGAATCAATAAAATCTTTGAAGGCGATTTGGACTGCCCCATCGGAGTTGAATTTTTTCCCTTGCAAGAAGTTATCCAAATTTCGAAAAAAATGGTAATCTGTTGGAGCAAGGTCCGGGGAGTACGGAGGATGTCTTAGACTTTCCAATTGAAGCTCTTCTAATTTAGTAGCCGTCTGTTGCGCAGTGTGTGGTCTAGCGTTGTCGTGAAGCAGCAGTGGCGTGGAGCGATTGACCAGCCTAGGTTGTTTAGCCGCTAGCTTTTCCATCATGGTTTGCAATTGCTGACAATAGACATCAGCCGTAATAGTCTGGCCAGATTTGAGAAAACTGTAATGAACAATACCGGCACTAGTCCACCAAACGCTTACAAGTAACTTTTTTGGGGTTAATTTTCGCTTGGGGCAGGATTTGGCTGGCTGGCCAGGATCCAACCATTGCGCTGAGCGCTTCCGATTATCGTAAAGAACCCATTTTTCATCACAGGTAATGATTCGGTTTAAAATACCTTCATTATTGTGCCGGTTTAGTAATGTAACGCAGCAGTCGACGCGCGTTTGCCGGTTTGCTTCCGTCAATTCGTGAGGTACCCACCTTTCAAGCTTTTTAATCTTCCCAATTTGCTTCTAGTGAATTAAAACAGTTTTATCACTAACATCGCAGCCTGCAGCTAACTCGGACGTGGTTTGCGATGGATCCGCTTCCACAATAGCCTTCAACTCTTCATTATCAACTTGAGTCTCAGGCCGTCCACGGGGCTTGTTCTGCAGGTCAAAATTTCCAGAACGAAAACGTTGGAACCAAAAACGAACTGTGTTTTCTTTTGCAACACGACCGCCATACACATCATTCACCCTTTGAGTTGTTTCCGCAGCACTAGTGCCACGGCGGAACTCGTACTCGTAATTAATGCGATATTTTAAGTTTTCCATTTTGTAAAATGAGTGACGCAAACAGAAAAAAACAGAAGAAAAAAAACAAATGAATGACGATCATCGAAGCACAAATACATGAGTCTATAGCTGTACAAATTTGAATTTGGAATTCCGTACCAAAGAGGAGAAATTTGTGATTAAAGTGGCCAGTACGAAAAATGCCAATTTCATATACCTAATATTACCTTCTTCTTTTATCTTTGGTTCTGTATCATGGTTTGACACAATTCTACCAATGTCAGTTTTCAATTATCAAGCCTCCCATGAAATAGACACTGGTAGAAAAGAGATAGAGAGACATTTATTGACACAAGAAAGATACAGCACAGAACAGATCAAAATCAAGGAAAAGCAAATTATAAAAAAATAGATACTTAACTACTCGAACCTAACTACAAACCATTATTGAAAAAAAATATAAGCTAGGTAAGCTAGGTAGTGGGTGAGTTAGCTACCGAGTGTGTGCTCTGCATAATGCTACCTCACATTAACGCAAGATAGCGCTGATTTTCAGATGAATCCTTTATGAGGTGACCTCACAACCAACCACAGGTTGTGAATATTTCATAGGTACATAATATTTCACAGGTAAGTAGGTACTTACAATAAAAAGGAATCTAGTTACAATTATTAAAAAAAATCGAATATACAATTCCATACTAGTATATCTAAAACTTTTTCAGGTCTCGACAGAGCCTACACATTTGCTCCCTTTGGGGTCGAGACCCTGGGTCCGTGGGGTACCGAGGCTCTCCGGGTTTTCAAAAAGTTATCTGAGGTTGACGCGACGTGTGACCCGAGAGCGGGCGGGTATCTGGCGCAGCGCATCAGAGTTGCCATACAGCGGGGCAATGCAGCCAGCGTCTTGGGGACGCTTCCGACTGGTATTGATATGGATCAGTTGAGCTACCTGTAGATTGTTTGCAACAGTCTGCAGTTAGCTTAATTGTTTCAATTGTAAATACTAGTTCTAATTTGTTTCTATTTTTGAATTGTAATTTTCTTTGTCACTAAAGATGTATTGTAAACTTTTATAAACACACACATTAACTTAGTAAATTTAAGCTAGTTATAAATAATATATAAATTTAAAATTTGACGTTATTTATTGTGCATATTACTTTTAGAATTTAGAAATTTTGTTGTTGAGTTCTATTGATTTTTAATGGAAATTTGTTGTTGATATTGATTTATTTAACCCAGATTTTATTACTGCTTCTTATGTTAAATTTGTAATTTGTATTTTTATTTTATTATTTGATTTTTAATTAGTTAGTGTATGTGGTATGACCGTTCTATTTAAATAAATAAATAAATAAACAATGTCAATCTAGTACATTTTGCATTCTTTTTCTACGACATTTTGTATGGCATGATGCCATACAAAATACCAATTTATTTATATAATTTACAAATGGACTAACAGTTAAAACCAAAACGTCCAAGAGTTAGGAATGGTTGACATTGGTAGAATTATGTCAAATCAGATGCAGAACCAAAGATAAAAGAAGAAGAAGATATTTGGTTGATTTTGTAAAATTAACAAACTTATTATACACTAGCCAAACTCGAAGCAGAATGTTTGTAAACAAACCACCCATACTCAACTTAAAATTCACTATGTGCCGCGTCTTTACGTTATTTACATTACTTGTTGACCTTCCTTTAATAAATATTGTTTACAATATCTGAAACTCGACGCCAAGCAAGCGAGATTTAGTTGATTGTGTCACGATTTGTTTACAAACATTTTACATTGAGCTTGGCTGGTGTATAAACTGTGAACTTGGTTGAGATTAAATTTTTCCTCGATTATTAATTCGATTTCAAATTCAACTCCATAAACTTTTATCCTATTTGTTCAAAAATGCGCTGACTGACATCAAGAAGTAGAGCCGTAGTTTTACCGTTATCAAGTGTATTACCCTCAACTGAAAAATAAAATGAAATTTGCGTAAACACTTAAGTGTAATAGTACTTGTAACACTTAAGTAGAAGATGTTTATAATATACATATATCAATAATCTTACGTGGTGCTGGAAATAAAATTAATAATAATTAATTATTAATAATTTCATAGGACGCCCTGTCGTCGTCGTCGCGAGCTTTTGCCAGCTGCCATGCTGGATCTGGCTAAAGTGAAGACAGGGTACTGGAGCGCGAGTTGGGAGGTTGCGGGTTCGATTCCCGCCGGATATCGTGAGTCAGGGGTTCTTACAATTACGACTTCTTCTCCTATCCGTCCTCAGGCGTTGTGTTTCGAAAATTGTTCAGTCAATTTCATACAAAATACTCTTATTGTTACACTACAATCAAGCCTTGGTCCGCAATGATTGCCCTGCTGGCCGCACTATGATGGCCTCAAGCTAAGCTTACTACGGTCTTGGCCTTCAAGCTTGGTCAGCATTGCAGCCCTTGCTATCCGCACTTTATTTCAGCTTATCTATCAAGGGCTGCGATGCTGACCGCGCTGTGATGTCCTGGACCAGCGCTACGCTGCGCTTTCGTCCACTATCTGCTAACAACGATGTTAGCAACACCCTGGCACCACACACAGTGTGTTATGTTATGTTTCACACACGACTTAGCGCCACTATTAGTGTAATTTTTTTTATCAGCGGTTACATTTATTGGATTGTGTATTAATTTTAGGTGTGATCTTTATTATTATAGCTGTTTGTTTCTTAAATAAAAACAAATCGTGACAATTATGTACTGAGACATTGTCGTGTGGTGCCGGCTTAGAATTCGCACCACCCCAACTCTTCCCGCGGGTGTCGTAAGAGGTTATTGTCTTACCAAAGCTCTGATACCAAAGAGTCTAAGTGCAGTGCAGAGCCAAATATAAAAGAAGAAGATGAAATTGATTGATCGGGTCAGTTTACGAAATTTTGGGCGTAATTTTCAGTAGTTTTCGAAAATTAGTGGTACCCAGTTAATTGTAGGCTACCACCTTTTCAGCAAATAAACAACACATTCGGTAAGCAACTGCAGAAACTAAACATGTGAAATCTTTTGACACCAGACAGTCTAATTAAGGCAATAAATTTGCAGACGTCGATTTCTACATGGTCACTGAAAAAATTCGAAGGCAGATAGATAAACAAATTTACCTTTAGCAGTATTATTATATATTCTCTGCCTTTAATAAGATATATGGAGGCTTGCTACTTTATTCCACGCAAAATAGAAGCAATGATTGTAATTAATTTTTAATGTACCTACTACCTAAAATTCTAACAATAAAGGGTTCTCGAATTCTATTCATTCTAAAGCTTGGTTTTCACGGATTCAGTAGCTACCGGACTAAGTTTTGGAAGTATTAGTAATAATATTAATATTGCATTTGGTTTTCCTGGGTGTTTTCTATGTATATAAAAAAAAAACTATGCATATAATATATTATGTACATAAATCCTAAACTTAATAAATTATTATACCTAACATTACATACATATGCCCATAGTACAAGCTCTAATTGTGCTAACCAATTGCTTTACTGTGACAATAATGAAATAAACTAGTATAGTGTGTGCTGTGCTATTTGCACAGAGCCACTGATAGAATAATTTCAACCTTGACACTTTGACACGCTTCCCTCCATTCATAATGTCCATCCCCCATCTTATCTGTAATTTCTTTCATCAAAGGTTAAATGCAAAAATATGTAATTTTGGTTATGGTGAAGCAGTTAAAAGTGGAATAATAAAATAAATAAATAATGCTGTACAATCCACACAGCATCATCTAGCCCCGAGCTAAGCAGAGCTTGTGTTATGGTACAAGATGACTGTTTATGTATTCATAATACAATACATTACCTATATAAATATTTATGATTATACATAGAAAATAACCAGAGTACCAGGATCAAATATTTAAGATTGTACAAACATTTATCCCAAGGCGGGAACAGAATCCGCCACACCACATTGGTCGTCAGTTTTTAGAATTAGGGCCCTGCTTTGTTTGGAGCTAGATGCTGCTGTGTGGGTTGTCCAGCATTATTTATTGATTTTTGTACTGGTATGTAGATATGGCGGGAGACCCGTGGGTGGTGCAGCCCCACGAGCATGCAAAGTTTGCAGAACACTTCAGGAACCTTGGGCCTGCAGGGGGCAACCTCTCCGGCGAACAAGCTAAGCGTTTCATGCTGCAGGTTAGTACTATGTACGCTTTTCTGGGATAAAAAGCAGTGTCCGTCCCCGGGATACTTTCTGGCTCCCTGCCAAATATCATGCCAGTTAGACATGAAAAGGTAACAGACAGAATAACTATATAATAATAGTATGGAGTATGAATCGGAATCATCTCAACAAGGTAGAACCTAGACACATGTTTAAGGGGCGAACCTAGAGGGTTTGGTTGTCCCTCGCACTCTGTACTCGCACACAAAGGGTTCCAATACAGATCATCAAATATGCACTTGTTCGGAGATCCCTTTAAATTTTCAAGTTTATCTTATTTTTAGTATTTGTTATTATTACAGTTGACTGTTACTTAAGTAATTATAGAAAGTTTCATGTGCCTACATATTGTAGTTCAAGAAATACAGCCTTGAAATTAAGAGCTAAAATAGCCAAAAAAATCACATTGGTTGTATGGGAGCCCCCTTTAATTTTGATATTTATTTTATTTTTATTATTTGTTGTTATAGCGGCAAGAGAAATACACATTATCTAAAAATGTCAACTGTCTACCTCTTGGTTCATGAGATATAGCCACGTGACGGATGGATGGACAGCGGAGGCTTAGTAATAGGGTTCCATTTTGACCCTAAAAATATTTTCCTTTTGAGGTACGAAACCGCCAAGTGCGAGTCGACTCGCACACGAAGGGTTCCGTACCGTAAAAATCAGGCAACTTTTTCAAAGAACATCTAACTCAGATTGTTTTTTCATTTTTTCATTATAAAAACAATCCAAATATACAATAAATTTTGTACCATAAAAACCTTGTGAGGTACTCACATTCGTTTTGTCTGTACTTTGTAAAAAATAGTTTATTCAGGCCTATCTCACTAACATCGGCTTTCATGTTCACTCCCTCTCGCTCGCGCAGGGCTAGCACTAGCCTCAGCGTGCGCTGTGCGAGGGAGCAAACAGGCGTGCATGCGCGCGAGTGCAGTCAGTCAGACAAAATCAGCGTTCCATGCAAAATTTAGGTACAGGATGATTCAATTTTTCATTAATCAATTATGTAATTATTTTTATTAATATAATGTTATTATTTTTTTTTTCTTAAAGGGCCTCATTTATTAACTTTATTTAGGTAGAAAGTTTTATATATATTTTTATAATTTATTTCCTTTTTAAGTGTAGAAGGTAGAGAATTTACGATGTTTGGAATTAAGTAGTTGTTAGTATGTCTTCCGTAGAACTTGCTCTGTTTAGGTTTATACAGTTTTTCTTCTGTAATTTTTCTTGTTGTTAATTTATGTAATAAACAATTTATTTTATAAAGATTATGGTTGCCATATTGCATGGTTAATAGGTTTACCTGTACTCTGTAGGTATGGGTATTGTTTCGCAGTACTTGATTCTTGCATCTAAATCACCTCCATTCATTTTTAAATTTGACCTGTCCTATGTACTTATTTACTATATTTCTGTTATATCTACACAATATTTTTACCAAATATTTTTTTTTCTTTTCGATTAATCTTTTTTTTTCTCTTTGGTTGCCTGGAAGAAATCGCTTTAAGCGATAAGGCCGCCAATTCTGTTACATTTTAATTTAATTTTAATGTAATTTTTATTCTATTTGTAATTTTTTAGTAATGTAACTAATGTAATTGTTTAACTATTTTAGTTGTGTTAGTTAAGTACTTTAATAAATAAATATATAATTAGGCAGGGAGGTAAATGGTATCCCGGGGATGGACATAGGGTACTTGAAAAGCGCGTACGAAGCTGCGGGCAGCAGCTAGTAGGTACATAAGTAAAACGTCAAGTGCTAATCTGACTCGAGCACTCGGTCCGTATAATAGTAAGACCTTGCTTCTTGCCAAATATCATGATTCTAGATCAACGGGAAGTAGGTACCCTATAGAATGGCGAGAATCAAATTTCAAAATATTCAGACATAATCTGACAGCATCTCTAATGAGCAGGACGTAGGCCAGTCACAACAGCATCTAAAAACCGTGGCGGAGCATTGTCTGTCTCCCATGTCCAGTCTGTGGTTATGTTACGATGTCTGACTGAATGTTAGTAGTATGTAATTAATTTAATCTAATTTATTAAAATAATTCGAATTTATAACCTAAATTAACTAAACTTATTTATATTTTATTGACTGTAATTTTTAATGTTATTTGATTTTGTGTGTAATATGGATTTAATTATCTGAAATAAATTAATACAATACAATAAACGGCTGTAACTTTTGATTGCGTTGACTTTTGAAGTTTTATTTATATCACGCACCAAGAGGGAGATGGTCAGACGGACAGGCCACAGAGTGATCCTTCAAGGGTACCACCTTTTTTCCTTTTGAGGTACGGAAGCCAAAATTTAAACAAGCAAAATTTAACAAAGAACATGGAGATTGAAAGTGCTTACAAGGCATAATATGCTAAAGACAACTCTCCTGTGTTATTCCAGAGCCAGCTGCCTCCGCCGGTGCTGGGCCAGATCTGGTCTCTGGCTGACACCAACGCGGACGGGAAACTAGACCTTAAGGAGTTCTCTATCGCTTGCAAGGTTAGTTCTGTCTCTTCTGGTATTCATATTTTTCGTCGCAAAAATAAGAACAAAGTTATTTATTGGTAATGTCTACAATAATAATTAGACCTTAAATATTTTTTTTTCTGGTAGTAAACATCATTCTGCAACTCTGTTTTCTCTCTTTTCCTGTGACTAAGATTTTTTTTGGTGTGCAGTAAAGTGTATTGTATTGTATCAAGGTTTTTAATTTTTGTTACAACTTCTTGTTAATTTTTAACCGACTTCAAACAGGAGGAGGTTCACAGTTCGTCTGCAAGGTTTTTTTATTTTTTATGTATGTATGTTACTTGATATCTCCGCCTATGGGTAACCGATTTTACTGATTCTTTCACTATTGTTTATAGAATGATCCCGAGGTGGTCCCATAAATATTTTATTCCCGAGGGATTAGTATTTATTCCGTTAAACTTAAAAAGCAACATAATATTTTTGGAGAATCACGACTAGCTACAACAGTTTTGGTGATATCTGCGCCAATTTTTAATAGATTTTGATGATTCTTTCGTTGTTGTATAAAAATTTATTTTGAGGCGGTCTCCTATAAGTTTGATTCTCCAGGAATCGCTATGTGCACTGTACATAGATTTGTAAAAATTCTTAAGAAAATGGTAATTTCATTATAACCTAATGGTTTCCATGGCAACGGGCGTCAACGATTCATCCATGTGTCATCAAACTAAATTAGACTTGAATTATAACTAGATGTCGCCAGTGTTTAACTCAATTTTTTGCACGTGAACATAGACCTTCGGTCAGGGAAAGTAAGGGAGGGGTGATTTCGTTCGTCCGAGACATAGATGTATATTATCTAGGTACCGGAATTTGAAGCGGTTTATCGTTTTTTAAAGCACGCCAAATTATTTCAGATAATAAACTTGAAGCTCCATGGCATCGAGGTGCCGAAAGTATTGCCACCCTCACTGCTGACTTCACTCAGCCCCACAGGTCAGTGTTACCACCATTATTTATATAATTAATAAAATATATATCTATGTAGTGTATTGTATTAAGTGTATCAGTCATCTAGTACCCATAACACAAGCTCTGCTTATCTTGGGGCTAGATGATGCTGTGTGGATTATCTAGCATTATTATTATTATATTATTTATTTATTTATATAAAAAAAAACAAATACATAAAATCTAACCCAAACTAAGCAATTGCTAAGCATTGTTTTGTATTTTTTCACTTGAATATGTAAACAGAAGAAAACATCAGACTGCTAGCTTAAGGCGCTACCCCGACCCAGAATAGCGCCGCCATCGCCACCTAGTTTATCTTAAAGACTAAATCCATTGGGCAGTTTGTGATACCTATCATAAGCTTTTTTTAATGCCTGTGGCCAAAAAGAGCAACTTCGCATCTTTGCATAAACTATACAAAATAAAACTATTACAGAGGCATTAAAAAAAAGCTTATAATCGATATCACAAACTGCCCAATGGATATTAGAAAATTCTTTTGTTTAACGTAATAATAAGATAAACTAGGTGGCGGCGCTGTTCTGGGTCGGGGTAGCGCCTTAAACTTAAGAAATGGTAAAAAGCTTAACGTATGTGCTTGTTTCAGCAAAAGACATAGTAAACTAGGTGGGCTTTATAACAAGGTATCTTAAGTTAGGAATCACAATTAAACAGAAAATAACACGAAAAAGTTTTAGGTCAATAAGTACCTACTTACTGGCAAATTGTATTAAGATCCATTCAGGTAACAGACAAAATGACTTTCGCTGTTATAATACTAGCTGATATATTTATGAAAACCTATTGTACACTCATAGGAATATGAATCGGTTTCCTAAAAATAGCGATGTACATAATTTGAATTCAAGAAATAAACATAAACTCGCTGTGGCCACAACTAGACTACACAAAATTAATGTATCTTTTAAAGGGCAATGTATACGCTTCTACAACAAAACTCCTAATGAGTTGCAAAAATTATCAGTAAATAAATTCAAACAAATTGTCAAACCTTCTTGTGTAAAAAGGCCTACTATAAAATATCAGATTATCTAGAGGATAAAAAAGCTTGGGACGGGATTCGCTCCAACTCGAAAAATAACAACTAACAGGCTAAAGGTTTCTTCGTCGCTTCTTTACTTTAGTCTACATACCGAAGCGACTGAAATAAAAAATATCACTTTATTTCCGTGTCAGTGTTTAATTATTAAGAATTTAACCTTTTCTAAGTGTACATTTATTATATTTATGGAAATAAAGAGTTTTTGACTTTGACTTGACTAGCTGCTGCCCGCGGCTTCGCACGCGCTTTTTAAGTAGCCTATGTCCGTCCCCGGGATACCATCTACCTCCCTGCTAAATTTCATTGAGATTCGTCCAGCCGTTTAGGCGGGAAAAGGTAACAGACTAGTTTAGAAATTATAATATTAGTAAGGATACGAGTATTATGTATGAGTATGGATAAATTGATATACGGTAATAATAAAAATGCTCTTCACACATTTCCAGGTGGGCAAAAGCCTCAACAGTTCGCGCCCCCCGCTAAGCCCCCTATCCCGCCCATGCCGTCAGTTCCCCCTCTCCCACAGCCTAACATGCCCCAACAATCCATGTCCAGCAACTCTTTACTGGGCGACTTCAATAGTTCCACTCCCGCTATGCCTAATCAGCCGGTTATGGGCGCTACCCAACCTGTTATGGGCACTACCCAACCCATTATGAGCGCACAACCAACAATCCCTCCAGTGAAGCCTGCAGTACCCGATTTGATATCAGGTGTAAAATCTCAATCTGTTATCGATGCTCAACCCTTAGGGCAGTACAACCAACCTTTGATTGGGGGCATACCGCCTGCCCAGTCAATTATTGCCACTACCCAGCCTATTATGGGTTATGCCCCGATTATTCCTACGCAACCGATTATGGGCGCTGCGCAGCCGATCTTGCCATCTCAACCCATCATGGGTTCAACCCAGTCGATAATGCCCACTGCCCAGTCCGTTATGGGTTCGTCCCATACTATTATGCACACTACCCAGCCCATTATGCCCACTACCCAGTCCGTTATGGCTGCCCAGCCCACGATGGGTGCTTCGCTGATCCAATCGCCGCCGCATGCCCAGGCCGGTTTGATCGCAAGTCCGCCGTCGGGTTCGATTCAGCCGGTCACCTCTACGCCGATCACGGCTCTGAAGGATCCTCTGTCTAAACCTGGTGAGTTTATATCATCGTTTGACGACATCAGTGGACCGGTGGGCGAAAGTACGCCTGCGACGCAAAAGGTTGCGGGTTCGATCCCGCCGCGGGACAAAAAATTTAAGCTTGTTTTTTTTTGCTCTAGGTTGCCTTCCTCTCAATGCGGCCATGGTAGGCCTATTCAGATCGCCGCCGCATGATTTTCCTTATTGTTTTCTATTGTTATCAGTTTTTTGTTAATTTTTAAACATAAATATCTTTCATTATGAAAGTAAGCGGGTTAACTACGAACCTATTCTGTGTTGGAAGATCACCAACGTTCACGCACGGTGCACGCAGGGACGCGGAAAGCGCGCGATTGGAACCGCACTCACCCTGATGAACTCCTCTTTAAGGGATGAAACGTGGGTGATCTTCCAACACAAACAAGGTTCGTAGTTAATACCGCTTAACGCTTATATTCATAATGAATTCGTCCAACTGCAATAGTTTATACAGGCTGCCACGTAACATGTGTGCTAAGTCGAAAGGACCCGAGGGAATCAACTTGTGAATAAAAAAAAATTATTTCGATTCGAACAAAAGTTCAACCTTCGGGGTCGAGAATCATCCCATGTCTCGTGGTACCCTGTATAATAAATGTTTTTAACAAATTTTACTACCTGCTGCCCGCGGATTCGCACGCTCTTTTCCGAGATAGAAAGTAGCCTAGGTCCGTCCGCGGATTACCCTCTACCTCCCTGCTAATTTTCACTATGATCCGTTCAGCCGTTTAGACGTGAAAGGTAACAGACAGACAGAGTTACTTTCGAATGTATAACATTAGTGTGGATTCTAGAAGCAACTATAAATAGTTATAAACAAAATGTTTGTCTATGCAGCGTCCCTGGCGGGCTCCGCAGTGAGTAGCCCGACGGAGCCACCCATGGGCGTCATGAGTCCCCCGCCCGTAGAGTGGGCCATTCCGCAGCCGCAGAAACTCAAGTACGTACGGATTATCAACAACAAGTATGACAGGCAGGCTGTGGCGTATAGCTCGGTTATATAAGCTGGCGCGATTTAATTTTGTTTTTTCATAGAATTAACCACGCTGACGTCACAAATCTGCGACGACCGATGTGGCGCGGCGGGCGAAGGTCCGCCTGCGACGTAGAAGGTTGTGGGTTCGATTCCCGCCTTGGGACAAATGTTTGTACGATCTGCAAATATTTGTTCCGGGTGTTCTGGGTATTTTCTATACATATTACTCTAGGATGGTATTGTTGGCAAAAAAGGAACCGTTTAAAGGACTAGAACTGATACGCTCGGAAATATATGGGGCAGGAGGGTCGACGGGTGTGTCTGCAAGGACAATTAGACGGAGACTATGTGAGGCAAACTTGTACGGAAGAGTGTCTCGGAAGGTGCCACTTTTGAAAAAGCAAAATGTTAAGGCAAGGTCAGCGTTTGCTAAAAAATATGAACACTGGACTGAACGATAGTGGAAAAATGTGCTTTTTTCGGATGAAACAAAAATTAATATGATTAATTCTGACGGAAAACAATATGTTAGACACCCCCCGAACAAAGAAATGGATCCGAAGTACACCAAGAAAGTAGTGAAACATGGAGGGGGCAATATCATAGTGTGGGGCTGTTTTTCAGGACTTGGTGTCGGACCTGTCAGGAATATAGAAAGCAATATGGATAAATACCAGTACAAAAATATTTTACAAGAAACCATGCTGCCCTATGCTGAGCAAAATTTACCGGTAATTTGGACTTTTCAACAGGATAATGATCCGAAACACACCGCAAAAGTAGTTAAAGATTTCTTAAGGAACCAGTTTGTGACAGTTTTGGATTGGCCCCCGTACAGTCCGGATTTAAATCCAATCGAAAACTTGTTGTACCAGGTGAAGAAGACAGTGGCGGCAAGAGTACATCAAACGTCGATCAACTTTACACAGCTTTTACAGAAGCGTGGGAACAAATTCCGGTACAAGTTTGTACAGAATTGATTGCTTCCATGGCTAAGAGATGTCGTGCTGTTATTGCTGCAAAAGGACATGCGACCAAGTATTGATACGCATCGGAATGCTCTATAAAAATGTGTTAGAAATCTTACGTACTAAAATAATTTCAAAGATAACTAATTTTTTGTTTAATTTCTTGTTACGAAATGAAGTGTCTTTAATTATATGGCCAGATCTTACTAATCTTATCTTTTATTTACACTGCTTACATTTAAGTTTTACCGAATAAAAGGCAAGTTTTGTTGTAAATGTTTCGTTTTAACAATACACAATAACAACACAAATAAAAATTATTTGTGCAGCAAGTTACAATGGCAGTCTGATAAAGTATATACAGGAGGAATAGCTTAGTTATTTCAATATGCTTCCAGTGTCTTTAATTATGTGACCACCACTGTATCTATGTTATGTATTGTATTAAGTTTATCAGTCATCTAGTACCCATAACACAAGCTCTGCTTACTTTGGGGCTAGACGATGCTGTGTGGATTGTCCAGCATTATTTATTTTATCTGTCTGTACAAATAACAGCACTGTAAGGAAGCTGTCACTTTCTTGCCTTGATGCACAATGCGGCAATAAACTTACATAAGTACGTGAAATGAAACGAGCCTAAAGTCGATGGGTTGCGTCGTATTGCAGAATTCTCATGGCCACCACCATGGTCTCATGGTCTCCGTGCTAGCATCAGCATATTGCGTTGTCATCCGACAGGTACCACCTCCACAGCCTATAATATCCACTGCTGGACCCAGGCCTCCCCCTGATAAGCGCCATGTTGGCTTTTATTTGTATTTGTATTTATTGAAAACACTTACATCTATTCTTACAGGATATGATCTAATATGTATATGTGTGTGTATGTGTAGTCCACATTATGTTATAATCTTAGAGCATTAAACCAGAACGGAGGCGACACTCATAGGCGTACCCCCTCTGCCAAAGGTACGAGAGCGGCGGTCATACCCGTTATATAAAACTAGTTGCCGCGCGTCGGCCGCCAGTTGTCGGATTGCAAAGCGCGCAGAATAAGCTCCGGTGAAAATGCCGAGTTGCAGTGTTTTTTGGTGCAAAAATAGGTCAGAAACTTCAAACCTACAAAAGGATAATATTACATTTCATCTGTAAGTATTATTTTGTCCAAATACTATTAAATAATGCACTTAATTAGCAAAAATAGAAAAATATTCGTCTGTACTAAGGTGTTGCCAGTAAGTTATACAGTGTAATATTCTAGAGCAAGTTTCGTAGTTGAGTTAACACTAAAACTGAATATTTTATTTTACAATCATTAATAAAATTTTCCTATTGTAATGAACCAATAATGATTATTATAGATTCGTGTGATTTTTAGGGAAATACTGCAATATCACCGCATTTATATGGGTACATTTCAAAATTGCAAAGATTTTTAGAAAATACTTTTATTAGTTAATTTATTATGCATGTTTTAGATTATTATTACATTTTCTAGTTGAATTATATTTTCAGTCGACATTTTACCAAAAAACTTCAGTTTCGACTTAAAGAATCTGGCAGCACCTCAACAAATTTTGTGATGGGACTGCACAATCAGAAATATCGATACTCTTTTTGTTTTAATTTATAATTTTTAATGATAGCACAATCGCGAATATCGATATCATTTTCTTATACAGGGTGATTTTTATTAGTGGATGATAATTTGAGAAATGAATCTATCCATGAAATTGAAACTTCCAAATTTAGGTTGAAATAAGACAAATATTTTATGAAATATGAGAAATATTTTTGTATTTTTCATACCATGATAAATTACTTTTGTAAGGGTAGGAGAGATCTAAACACTATCACCTATATTATCTTATTATGACCTGTCTTTTAGACAAAGTAGTTCAGTTTCGTACAATCATCCCACAAAATATCAATCACTTATAAAATTTCGTTATTCTTTTTCTTACAGATTTCCAAAGGATATTGGGATTCGATCTGTGTGGGTTAAAGCATGTGGGAACCATGAACCATGGACTCCTAAACGAACGAGCACCATTTGCTCCGCACATTTCATAACTTCCTTTTTCATCACACAGTCAAATAACAAGAGAAGATTGAAACAGGACTCCATCCCAACTAAACCATATATCTTGTTTCTGTTTGCTTTGCAATCCTAACAATCTTCTAATAGCTAATATATTACTTTTAATATTAATTAATTTTAATAGCTAATAAGAGGTTATCTTAGAATAGCTTAGCAAGCTTTATAAAACGAGAACAATTAAATAGCTATTAAGGTAAACTTTATTCGACCACAAAATACCAAATAAAAGTATGTTGTCCTTTATGTGTATAACGCTGCTGCATCCAGTAGTGTCTTATTGTCTGACACTGTAATTTTACAGGATTTCTCAATATTCAGGTTTTTTTCTAAAATAGGCATCAAGTAGTAGATTGCTTAAAAAATGTCAAGCAGTAATTTTGTATACGTAGTTAATTAGCCCCTGTCAAATAACAATGTACGTTAGGAAAACGAAAACCTAACTGTAGAATTTTACTTTCCAATTTGTCTTTTTAAAATTACGTTTAAACATACATGTATGTACATGTATTTGTTATTAAAACCCTTTATTCTGACACCCTACTTGATGGGTTGTTTATGACGAAATGAAATTCTACTACACATATATTAGTAAAATATTCTGGCTTTCGAGACTCTACAGATAAAGAGAAATCCAATGATTCCTTATATATAAAGTCTGTCCAGCCGTTAAAAGACTACAGGTGAAACCAATGAATGATACATAAACACATTCAGAAATTATTACCCCCCGCTCTTTTGGCAATTGGGTAAAAATAATCAAGTGTTCCTGGTAAACTTTAGAATTCATCGATAGTCGAATATCGATAATTTCAAGCACTAGCATATTTCATTATTGCTGCAATTGTGTTGTATACTGACAGACATCATTACGTGTGCGACTGTGTGAGTATGCGATTGTGTGCGTGTAGTTTAAGATTGTGTGCGATAATAATGTTGTGTGCGTTTATAGCGACGTGATTGAAAAGTCTATGTGTGTTACCTCACCCCCCGCTGAAAGCGGCAGAATTTTTTGGGTATGTATTGTTGCGCGTGACTTCTCCGTTCTGGTTGAATGCTCTAAGATTATAATAGGTCTTTACCTATGAAATTGCCGTTCTTCAGTACTGGTCATTTCAAATAGAAAAAAAGTTTGGAATGGCTTTGTATTCTAAATTCAAATTAATTTTGTTTTAAAAACATGACATTCTTTTTACAAACTCAGTCTTTTTTTTATTGATTAGTGTTGTATTTTCATTACACTTGAACATTTTTCGTCATAATGGATACTTTAAAAATTCGTGTAATTATGGAATATGAGTTTCGTCGTGGCACCAACGCAACTCAAACGGCACGTAACATCAAAAACGTTTACGGAGAGAACTGTACAAACGAACGCGCAACCCGTTATTGGTTTTCCCGGTTCCGTTCTGGAAATTTTGACTTGAAAAATGAAGCTCGTGGTCGTCCGGAGACTTTGGTCAACAATGATGAATTAAAGGCGATTGTGGAAGCTGACGAAACTCAATCTGCAGCTGAGCTAGCAGCAGCTTTTGATGTTAGCATCAAAACAATTTTGATCCATTTGCGACAAATAGGCAAGGTAAAAAAACTTGATAGATGGGTGCCCCACGAACTTAACGATCGCCAGCGTAACGTACGCGTCGAGACCTGCCTCGCGCTGCTCAATAGGCAAAGAAATAAAGGAATTTTGAACCGAATTGTTACGTGCGATGAAAAATGGATTCTGTTCGACAATCGAAAGCGCTCAGCAAGTTGGTTAGATCCTGGTTCAGCACCAAAGCAATGCCCAAAACCAAAAATGACCCCAAAAAAGGTGATGGTCACTGTTTGGTGGTCTAGTGCGGGTGTGATTCACCACAGCTTTTTACAAAACGGCATGAGCATTACTGCAGATGTGTACTGTGAAGAACTGGAGAAAATGATGGAGAAGCTTGCACATCGGCAACCAGCTTTGGTCAATCGGTCGTCCCCACTGCTCCTTCACGACAACGCGCGACCCCATACTGCACAACAGACAGGCTCCAAGCTGCAAGAGCTGGGCTTGGAAGCTCTCCCTCATCCGCCATACTCACCAGACCTTGTACCTACCGACTATCACTTTTTCCAAAATTTAGACAACTTTTTAGTGGGTAAAAAATTCAATTCCCGAGAGGCAGTACAAAATGCCTTTGAATAGTTTGTTGCCTCCCGTCCAGCAGATTTTTACAAGAAGGGCATCAATAAACTGCCAATGCGTTGGCAAAGACGCGTCGATTGCATGGGTGATTACTTTGAAAAAAATTTAAAAATAAGTACTTTCACTTATTCCATACAAAATGGCAACTTTATAGGTAAAGACCTAATATTAACAGGTAAAATAATTTATTAATCATAACACAATAAGCAAAATAATTCAATAAAAATATCAATAATCAAAATAGCAACAATAGAATACAATACAAATAAAGATTAGAATAGATATCTATTTTATCTCACGGGGGGTAATGCCCATAATCCCCACGCTGGGCTTGCGGGTTGGGGATCGCAGTTCGGTGGTAGAATTCCGAACAGGTACATGACAACACAAATGAATGGATGTAAGTTCAGCCAGACAGCGACTGAGCATTAGTTCTATAGTGACGTATGTACGAGTACCTACATAGTTTGTTGCTGATTTCTTGTATTCCATGTCATTGTCGTTCGAGCTGTTGATTATATAAATTCAAAATTGTTAGTTCAATTGTCACTAGGTAGGTACTCATATTTTGGGAAAGATTCGAGTATCTTTTGATGAAGACTAAAGGAAATTAAATCTAATAATTAAAATACTTAAAATACGTTATGCCGATTTGGAGGCAATCTTTATTCTTAACTAGCTGCAGCCCGCGGCTTCGCACGCTTTTTTCCGAAATAAAAGGTAGCCTATGTCCGGCCCCGGGATACCATCTACCTCGCTGCCAAATTTCACCGAGATCCGTTCAGCCGTTCTTGAGTTATAAATAGTGTAACTAACACGACTTTCTTATATGTATATATCAGATATATAGATATATACTTTTATATATATAGATTTACGGGCTATTTAATCGACCCACATCCGGGGTCGATTATAATAGCGCCGAGCAAGCACTTAATTTGTATGAACAACGAGGTTGTTGTTACTGTAACTAGAGTATAGACTAAACAAAGTAATGAGAGGAGTCCCTACATAACTAGGTACATGGGAAAATCTTAGAAAATCTTAAAAAATTAGCTTTCTGTTGCTATTACGTAAATCGATTAAGTTAGTTTAAACCATTGGTTTTCTAATAAAGTAAATAAATAAATACATCTACATGCAAAATTTTAACTCAGTCGGAAACCGGAAACCGGAAAGTGGGTCCAATTTAATTTGCAAGATTTAATCACGGACAAGTACACTAAATAAAAGCTTGTAATAGTGCATTGTTCACCGAGGTAAGAAAGTGACTGATTCTTGTCACGAGGTAGGAATCGCACTTTCTCCTGAGTGATACATAGTGCATTATACTACACCTACGAGGAAAATAAAACATTTTCCGAAAAAGGAGTTGCTTGCACTCTTCTCGTTTTTCCAATACAAAAATCTTCATAGGTCTTGTTGTATTTATTTCTGGATTTCTCGGGTAATAGGTTCTCAATCACTGCTTGAGCAGTTTCTATTATTACTGGCGGTGTCATAAAATCTTATTATTAGTATTCATTAACGGGTATTTATCGCGTTCATAATTTAAAAAAAAAGAACCAGGGAAATTCTTCGAAATTTACATTTGAGTTAGGTAGCTTTATTTATTCTACAGAATGTCGTCGAGTGATAGTGAAGATTTTTTTTCGACCCGCATTCTAGTACGTCTGCAATGACGTATTTCTAGCTCAAGTTTGGAAAAGGACTAAGTCGCTTTCCGAGCAGCCACTTAGTTCTTTCTTTCTAACATTGTACACCTAGGCGAGTTAGTGACATATTCTTAACTATGGTGCCATTTGAGGCCCAAGGCACAGCCGAGGGCATTAAAACACACGAATCATTGTGATAATGTCTTCTCCAGATACACTCAGCTATTCAACGCGACGGACCGCTCTAAGGCGGGCTGGGTGTCGGGCGCCATGGCGCGCGCCCTCATGCTCCAGTCCCGCCTGCCGCAGCAGACTCTCGCGCAGATCTGGGCGCTGGCCGACCTGGACTCAGACGGGAAGCTAGGTAAGGCGCAGTCTCAGGGGCTCCGCGAGGGCGTCATGGCGCGCGCCCTCATGCTGCAGTCCCGTACCATGGGTGTTCGTATCAGGGGTTGCCGCTGTGGAGTACGCGAAACGTCACACACACACTCTAGGCTTGTGAAGGTGTGCGGCTCGCTTCGGTCGCCACAGACACAGCTAGTCAATTCTCAGCCTGCTTCGCTCGCCACACTGCGTGAGGTTTGGAGGTAGGATGGCATGTCGTTAGATAGTGTGGTTCGATTCGCTCGCTACTTTTCCACGCTGTGAGTCGGTCTGCGACTTGCTTCGCTCGCCGCATTGCAATGTTGTCCACGAATTACGAATTTTACACGTGTATTTGTAATCTTATGTTAGTTTTCTGCTTCCAGGTTGTGAGGAGTTCGTGCTAGCGATGTATCTATGCGAGAGAGCCACTCAGGGCGAGAATCCGCCAGCCAAGCTGCCCGCTGAAATGATCCCTCCCACCTTCAGGTAAGGTCCATATTGATTTGGCAAGTGCACATGAAGTCTTAGATGGAACTAACAACTCTTGGTACGTTATGATCGCCTGGTACTAAGAGGTTGATTTGATGTTTAATTGGCCCATATTTCTTTAGCTAATTTGCCCATAAATAATACTTATTATAAAACCTTTTTATAAGGAATTTACATAACTCGTCGATTCGAGATCCTTCCTTGAATAAATATTACTTACAGTATTATCTGAAACTCGACGCCAAGTAAGTGAGTTTTAGTTGTTGTGTTGTGGTTTGCTTACAAACATTCCACATCGAGTTTGGCTGGTGTATAGATGACGTACCTCACCTATCCGAGTGGATTCCTTTAAATATGTAAAAGTAGGTTTGTATTCGACAGACGCGACTCCGTCACTTCGAACACGAGCTCGAGGTCGTACGAGGAGCGCCGCAGAGAGAACATGGCTCGCGGACAGGCCGAGCTGGATCGCAGGCGCGAGCAGCTGCACGATATACAGCTCAAGGAGAAGGTAATACGGCTCATATTGCAATGACGGTCTTGTATTTAATACTCTAGGATTTTGTGCGACTGAAAGACAGAACATATTAGGTCCTTACATATGAAATTGGCGTTTTTCGTACTGGCCACTTTAATCACAAATTTCTCCTCTTTGGTAAGGAATTCCAAATTCAAATTTGTACAGCTATAGACTCATGTATTTGTGCTTCGATGATCGTCATTCATTTGTTTTTTTTCTTCTGTTTTTTTCTGTTTGCGTCACTCATTTTACAAAATGGAAAACTTAAAATATCGCATTATTTACGAGTACGAGTTCCGCCGTGGCACTAGTGCTGCGGAAACAACTCGAAGGGTGAATGATGTGTATGGCGGTCGTGTTGCAAAAGAAAACACAGTTCGTTTTTGGTTCCAACGTTTTCGTTCTGGAAATTTTGACCTGCAGAACAAGCCCCGTGGACGGCCTGAGACTCAAGTTGATAATGAAGAGTTGAAGGCTATTGTGGAAGCGGATCCATCGCAAACCACGTCCGAGTTAGCTGCAGGCTGCGATGTTAGTGATAAAACTGTTTTAATTCACTTGAAGCAAATTGGGAAGATTAAAAAGCTTGAAAGGTGGGTACCTCACGAATTGACTGAAGCAAACCGGCAAACGCGCGTCGACTGCTGCGTTACATTACTAAACCGGCACAATAATGAAGGTATTTTAAACCGAATCATTACCTGTGATGAAAAATGGGTTCTTTACGATAATCGGAAGCGCTCAACGCAATGGTTGGATCCTGGCCAGCCAGCCAAATCCTGCCCCAAGCGAAAATTAACCCCAAAAAAGTTACTTGTAAGCGTTTGGTGGACTAGTGCCGGTATTGTTCATTACAGTTTTCTCAAATCTGGCCAGACTATTACGGCTGATGTCTATTGTCAGCAATTGCAAACCATGATGGAAAAGCTAGCGGCTAAACAACCTAGGCTGGTCAATCGCTCCACGCCACTGCTGCTTCACGACAACGCTAGACCACACACTGCGCAACAGACGGCTACTAAATTAGAAGAGCTTCAATTGGAAAGTCTAAGACATCCTCCGTACTCCCCGGACCTTGCTCCAACAGATTACCATTTTTTTCGAAATTTGGATAACTTCTTGCAAGGGAAAAAATTCAACTCCGATGGGGCAGTCCAAATCGCCTTCAAAGATTTTATTGATTCCCGTCCGACTGGTTTTTTTAGTAAAGGGATCAATGAACTACCTATAAGATGGCAAAAGTGCATAGAAAATAATGGTTCATACTTTGATTAATTAAATATATTATATTAAAAAATATTCGACTTTTTGTTCCTCCCATACAAAACGCCAATTTCATATGTAAGGACCTAATATATCGCTACCTCACAGCACAAAAAAATGCATTAAAATATGGGCCTTAAATGCATTCAAATATGGGCTTAAATGCATATGGGTTGAAATGCGTTCAAATATGGGCTTAAATGCATTAAAATATGGGCCTTAAATGAATTCAAATTGGGCTTAAATGCATATTATTATGGGTTGAAATGCATTCAAATATAGGCTTAAATTCGTAATCTTTAGACACATTTTACAGAGACAAAATGGCTGACTGTAAGCTTCAAGCCCGCCAGCTGTCTATATGATGCCGTCAATATAAAATGCATTTAAGTGTTACGAGTTAAAGTCCTTCTTTGAATGCACATTTAGTCAAACGTGATCACGATCACTGGCTGAGATGGAAAAGTCAATTCTTGCGCCGATTTGGTATGTCAGGTTTCGGGTTCGACCTCCACTGCAAGGGAAAAGTTCAATCTGCAAGTGTTTGTGTAGATACGCTAGCCAAACTCGATGTAGAATGTTTGTAAACAAACCGCCCATACTTAACTAAAATTCACTCTGTTGCCGCTTCTTTTTATACGGAATTTACATTAATCGTCGATTTGAGATCCTGCCTTCAATAAATATTGCTAACACTTATATCTGAAACTCGACGCCGAGCAAGTGAGTTTCAGTTATTTTTGTTTCTTTACAAACATTCTACATCATGTTTAGCTAGTGTATAGGTGTTTTATAATTTATACATAAATATCCGTATTAAAATAATTAAAAACGAGTATGTTTTCATGTCCCGTCTAGGACGCAGAGGTAACGGAATGGTGTGATAATAGACTGCATGTGTTATCTATCTGTAGTCTAGTCTCCCTTAGCGAGGACGGATTTCTTCTTAGTTAGAGTGTGTGTCTTCTAGTCGAGGGTATCTTAGGAGGAATGCAGAAATAATTATTTGATTGTTTTTAAAAAACTTAAAACTTTAAATACCTTAGTTTTAAACAGTCTTTTAAGTATTGCGGGATAAATACTAATCCCTCGGGAATAAACTTTTTATGGGACCACCTCGGGATCATCCTCTATACAACTGCAAAAGAATCATCTTTCGAAGAAATCGATGAACATACATTGTGACCAGGGTTAAGCTCGCCTTGCCCATAATTTTTCTAGTTTAATGTTTTATAATATATATTTTATCGTGCAAAAAGAATTAAGAATTAAAAAAAATACATCTGTACTTATGTTCTTTTTAAATTTATTTTTTCTTTCTTTATTCTTTTTTTTCCGAACATAGAACCTCGTCCTTTTTTCGAAGTCGGTTAAAAAGAAGTGGAATGTCTATCATCTGGTACTCATAACACAAGCTCTGCTTATCTCGGGGCCAGGTGATGCTGTGTGGATTGTGCATTATTTATTTATCTGTAGTGCCTGATTTCTTAAACAGTACCTACAGGGTGTTTGGTATTGGGACTGACATAATTTTTTGGAGGGTTGAGGGCTACTTTTTCCCTGCAGACTCAATGTACGAAGTGTCGCGGTTGCTAAGAAATGATTTTTTTTTATATATTTTTTTTTAATTGCTCCTAATATCAAACACCATGTATAGCATATTTTGAGGTTCTCTTAGGACCAATATTCTTTCTTGTGTTTTAGTGCTATTTCTTGGTTATCGAGTCTTGGAATCCATGAATTTCAATGCAAACCCCCAACCCCCATGTTAGTCGAAAACGATACCCATATCATATTGTTTGTTGGGGGAGGGGGTTCTGGGGGGCTGGGAGCGTGGGGGGTCACAGCACGTTATCATCTAAGTCATCTTTTGTGACCACTCACACACTCACACACAAACTCAGGTAAAACCTAAAAAAAAACACGGTTCACATTCTGGAATTGGAAGCCTGTTTTAAGTATTTTTACTAAACATAAAGTAATTGTTAAATTCGCTTGCAATAGGGGATAATTTAAAATATGGTAATGTTGACTCCGCAGGCGGAAAGAGAGAGAAAAGAAAGAGAGGAAGCTGAGAAGAGGGAGAAGATCCGGCTTGAAGCGCTGAAGAGGGAACAAGAGGAGCTCTTGAGGAAGCAGAAAGAGGAACAGGTATATCATCACACTAATATCTAATCTGATTTGAAAGTTTGGATCATTAAATTACAATCGAATAGTAAAAACAAATTAGAACTAGTATTTACAATATAAACAATTAAGCTAACTGCAGACAATCTACAGCTAGCTCAACTGATCCATATCAATACCAGTCGGAAGCGTCCCCAAGACGCTGGCTGCATTGCCCCGCTGTATGGCAATGCTGATGCGCTGCGCCAGATACCCGCCCGCTCTCGGGTCACGCGTCGCGTCGACCAGACGCTCAGATAACTTTAAAAACCCGGAGAGTCTCGGTACCCCACGGACCCAGGGTCTCGACCCCAAAGGGAGCAAATATGTACGCTCTGTCGAGACCTGCATATTTGCGTCTCTTGAGATCCTCGACCAAATCTGCCGCCGCACCAGCCCTCACGGATGTCCTCGGAAGATGGGAAGGCGCAAGTGTGTCGACGCATGAAGCGTCCGACACAATGGGCCTCCCCAACTCCCATGGGGCTAGTGTCATGCCGTCAGGCCTCTTACCATCGTATGGATGTATGTTCGTTACCTCTTCACGCCAAAACTACTGAACGGATCGGACTGAAATTTTGCATACAGGTAGTTCTAAACGTGGAATAAAACATGGGCTACTTTTTATCCCATAAATCAGTTCCCATGGGATATAAATAAGCTTTAAACGTTTCCATGGAAACAGCGCGTGCGAAGCCAAGGGCCGACAATAGTATCATGATATCTACCTACCGTAATACCAGCGCATCAGCATTGCCATACAGCGGGGCAATGCGGCCAGCGTCTTGGGGACGCTTCCGACTGGTATGGCTCAGTTGAGTTGTGTATAGATTGTTTGCAACAGTCTGCAGTTGCTCGACTGTTTCAATTGTAAATACTAGTTGTAATTTGTTTCTATTCCGTTGTTATTTTCTTTGTTATTAAGGTTACTTATTATATCAGTCATCTAGTATTATAACACAAGCTCTGCTTAGCTTGGGGCTAGATGATGCTGTGTGGATTGTCCAGCATTATTTATTTATTTATTCCGGCTGTTCTGCTTACTATAAAATTTAGTTCAAGTAGCAAAGAAATCCACTAACCCTTATAAAATATTTTACTATAAAAACTATCATATTTTCCAACACAAATTAGGTTACATATTTAAATCCATCATATTATTAACATCAAAGTCTTTTACAACGTGATATCAGTTGTTCCGTGATCGTGGCGCCTGAAACTGTGTGGAATTATTGGAAAGCTCAAAACTCAAATCATGGTAAATATCCCGTTGTAAAAGACAAGGAAGGTTTTTAGTGAACTTTCTTACATAATGTAAAATATTGTTGTTTTAGTCTGTGTAAATACTAAATTATTGTTGAAATTCCATCGCATTCAAGGAAGCAAAGGTATGTTTTCTAGCCGTTTTAGGGTTCCGTACCCGAAGAGTGAAAACGGAACTCTATTACTAAGTCTCCGCTGTCCGTCCGTCCGCCCGTCCGTCACAGAGCTCTATCTCATGAACCGTAAGAGGTAGACAACAAATAATAAAAATAAAATAAATATCCAAATTAAAGAGGGCTTCCATACAAAAATCGGTTTTTTTTTGCTATTTTTGCTTTTTTATCAAGGCTGTATTGGTCTTGAACCACAATAGGTAGACACATGAAACTTTCTATAATTAAGTAACACTTCAACTGTAATAATAACAAATACTAAAGATAAAATAAAGTTGAAAATTTAAAGGAGTCTCCGAACAAGTGAAAATTTGATGTTCTTTGAAAAAGTTGCCTTTACGGTAAAGTACCCTTCGTGTGCGAGTCGACTCGCACTTGGCGGTTTATTATAGATACCTAATATTTTCCTGTGGCTAATTATTCGTAACTATAATACTTAATTGAATTATTGTTATTGTTTATAAGGAAAAGAGAGAAGCTGCCAGGAAAGAGATGGAACGTCAATGCCAACTGGAGTGGGAGAAGAAGAGGTAATATTTTATGTTATATTATATAGATATTATTATATAGTTATATATAATATTATTATATTTCAAGCAATAAAATTATAAGGAACAATTTATCTAACAAGTTTCCTACTCGATCTCAGGCGTAGCGGGCGATGGTCCTGCGACCCAGAGGGTCGCGAGTTCGATTCATTCAATGGACAAATGTGTATGATCTGCAAATATTTGGTTCAGCTGCGGGTATTTTCCTTGTATAATAAACTTGTTTTCGCCCGCGGCTTCGCACGCATTCTTACGAATAAAAACTAGCCTTTAAGTTATCCTTCTAGAGTTATATCTATGCAACATTTCAGCCCGATCCTTTGAATAGTTTTAGCGTGAAGTGTACCAAACATCCAGACTTCCAAAGTTTGTGATTTATGCGCCTTGAATGGACAGCCTTGGCGAGGCCTTGTCTATTTTAGAGTAGACTAAAATTACATCGAATCGTCATCAATGCATACACCTATCTCCTTCTTTCAAATTTAATAACATACGCAGTGATTTTTTCTGAGCCGTGTGGCCTTTGAATTTGCACCGTCCTAACTTATCCCGCGGGTGTATAGAGGCGACTGAGGGATATCCACCGGGGGGCGATCAGCAGCGCCCCCTGCAGAACAGATCCACCATCAGACTGCAATCCCCACCCCAGCGTCGGAATTACGTCAAAATTACCCCCTAAGGATAAGAGGCAATAAGCCGCTTATCAGGGGAAGCATATGTCCAACAGTAGACTGCTAGATGCCTTATAAATTAACAGATCTATTTAATTTATTTATTTATGTAATTAGAATGGTCTTAGGCTTTTATACTAATTACAGGATAATACCGCCTATTGCGCGATAAGGCCGCCTATTGTACTGAGTATGTGTTAAATGTATATATAAGGTTTTTATTATGTTATTTTCAAGTGTTCGTTCATTCATTCATACAGGGTTATACTAATTAGGTTTTAATATTAAATATAGTTAAATGAAGTACATGATGCTAGAAATAGTAACATACCTAGGTCAAATAATAAACAATGATCAAGCTTAATTAAATTAACCTAAGAATGATTCTAGTGAAAGATTGAAGTAATATAAATTTAGGAATTAAATTTATTATGTGTAAATAAGGCAAAATTTAAATATAAAGTAAAACATTTGTCATAAATCACATTTACAAAAAGTTAGACATGTAAGCATAAGAGTTCTCCACTCGTCCGCGAATATATCGGTGTCCGGGAGGGCCTCCAGGAGTTTGTTTAGGGCTGCGAGGGTTCTAGGTGTGGGAGGGCGGGCGCGCGCAACCGTGCGGCTCGGAGGTGGAGCAAAGAGTCCCCGTAGGTAGTTGATGTATTCCTTGCTCGTTCTCTGTTTAGATCGGAGATCGGTTTCGAAACCCTTACGGCATCGCTTGTTCTGTCCTTTGTTCCGTCTTTAATATCTCAGCAACTACAGCAGCAAATAACGTGAAATTTAAAATAATAATACATTTCGTGCGCCCATACAGATTTAAAAAGAAATTAAAATAAATTAAAAATTAAAATTAAAATTTTCAGTACAAATTGTGATGTCGAAATTTTAAAAGAGGCCTACAATTTCAAGTGGGCTATCAAATGAAACGTATCAATTTGTACATTTCAAAAAAGTTTTAGAAATTTCTGTGGGTTTCATTTGTGGTTGTTTGAAATATTTTGAAAAAAGTAGAAACAAAACCTTTTTTTTAATGCTACAAAAAAAGGTTAGTTATTCTTATGTGATAGACGTATGTGTGGTGACGTAGTAGTGTATCTTCCAGGACTCGCGAGTTAGAGCTCCTGCGTACAGAGGAGCAGTCCAAGGTCTTCAGTCTGAAGGCACGCGCCCAGGCGCTGACTGGCAGCCTCACCAGCGGCGGAGGGAAGGTCAAGGCGCTGGCGGCTGAGATAAGAGATACCAGGACCGCAGTGGCCACGCACAAGTGCGCCATCGATGCCATGAGGTGAGCATGATCGCCTGGTAGCTTACGCCCTAATACACAAACGCAACTCAGATTCAAGCGCGTCTCAAGTGGCGAATTTTAACAGATTTTCATTGAAAACTGACAAAAAAACGCGACTTGAGACACGTGCTCAAATCTGAGTTGCGTTTGTGTGTTCAAGGGTTAGTCTCGTAGTTGTAGTTGAGTTTACTAGGAATTTTAAGTAAATTATTAAAGAATCCATTGCTACTCATATCATATAATCTCTGGATTTTGTTAAAATAAATAAAAATCTCTCGCTGAGAGAGTGGATCTTTTTTGCTGTTCCATGAGCGAAGTCCAAAGGGCTTTGTATATTTATATTATGTTATGGGGTGAGATTTATAATATAACTTAGTATCTTATTTGATTATTAAGGTTTGACGGATTTTTTGTTTTAATATTATAATATTGTAATTTTTTTTTTGACTCGCACTTTGGATTTTTTATTTAATAATTTTACTGAATGATTATTATTATTATTTTTTTCTTTCATGTATTTTTGTTAATGGTATTTTTTTATTGTAATGAATGTTTAAATGTTAAAGAATACTCTAGCTAGAGGTACTCTATTGCATTGGGTACCTGCGCCTGTAAAGATGAGAGTACATTTGATGAATAAATAAATATATAAATCTCCTCATAATGGGGCTAGATAATGCTTGGTTATAATATAAAGCGTTATATCATAATGCATTATTTTTACTACCAGAAAATCATACCAACGTAGTTTACTAGTAAATTTCCGTAAATATGTTGCCTGTGAAGACAATCACATCATTCATAGTTCATATCAGCATTTTGTTTAACTTGGAATATTTTCCTATTTATAAATATTTTAAATCCATCATGGTTATTAATTAACAGTCGTTTACAACGGGATATTTCTCACGAGTTTGGAGTTTTCCAATGTTTCGGCACAGTTTCATGCGCCATGATCACGGAATAACTGAAGGCACTGCAAGTTTTGATTGGCAGACATACCGATCTACCCTCATTTTTCCTATAGACTTTATAGCTTTGTGTATTTGTATTGCAGGTCAGAAAGAGACGCAAGCATGTCTGAGATGCAACAACTGAAGGCGCGAGTGAAAGAGTTGAACGCTAAACAGATCTCACTCAATAAGGAGAAGGCTGAACTGGATGCTAAGGTAATTATTGTATTATCATCATCATCAACAACCTATCTTAGTCCACTGCTGGAC
The DNA here is from genome assembly GCA_963662085.1 of Eupithecia inturbata. NCBI lineage: Eukaryota > Metazoa > Arthropoda > Insecta > Lepidoptera > Geometridae > Eupithecia > Eupithecia inturbata. Next base: position 756,419 of record OY759204.1, read on the forward strand.
AATGTCCTCCCCCAGTGAGCGCGATAGCGCCCTGTCTTCAACTTGCCGCATCCATCATCACAATTATTATATAAATTCAAATATGAAGAAAAAATATAGTGGGTTTCATAGAAATCTGACGCTTTAGGACATTATGATAAAGAAAATTTTTAATTTGTTTTAGTTTCCTCTATCTAAGTGTGCGGTGATTTTTAAAATAAAAAGTTAGAGCCACCCCTCCATACAAAAATCTTCAAGCCCCTTTTTAACCGACTTCAAACAGGAGGAGGTTCTCAGTTCGTCTGTATGTTTTTTATTTTATTTATATGTATGTATGTCACTTGATATGCTTATGGGTAACGGATTTTACTGATTCTTTCACTATTGTATAGAGAATGATCCCGAGGTGGTCCCATAAACATTTTATTCCCGAGGGATTAGTATTTATCCCGTTAAACTTAAAAAGCAACATAATATTTTTGGAGAATCACGACTAGCTACAACAGTTTTGGATATCTGCGGCAATTGTTAATAGATTTTGATGATTCTTTCGTTGTTGTATAAAAATTGGTTATCAGGTGGTCTCCTATAAGTTTGATTCTCGAGGAATCGCTATGTGCGCTGTAAAACGTAGATTTGTAAATTCTTCAGAATATGATAACATCATTATCACCTAATGGTTTCCATGGCAACGGGCGTCAACAGATTCATCCATGTGTCATCAAACGAAATTAGACTTGAATTATAACTAGATGTCGCCAGTGTTTAACTCAATTTTTTGCACGTGAACATAGACCTTCGGTCAGGGAAAGTAAGGGAGGGGTGATTTCGTTCGTCCGGGACATAGATGAATATTATTTATAAACCGGAATTTGAAGTCGGTTTATCGTTTTTTAAAACACGTCAAATTATTAGAAGGTATGCTTTAAGGTTCCTATTATTATGTGCGTGAGCCCGCACACTTATTTATAAGTTAAGTTATTTATAAGAGATCAAATAACATTGAACAATTTGAACAGGATTGGATAATTTTAATGTTTCTCTGTAGGTGGAGCTAACGGCGCTAGAGTCCGAAGGAAGTCCCAAAGTTTTTCGACTCCTACGTCACTTGACCTTGTGGTGTAGTTGGTTAGCACATTCCCGTACTGAGGGAAGAATGCGTGTTCAATTCCCGTCAACGGCGATTTTTTGATTTCATAAGGAATAGTATGTTTCCAGGCCAAAGCTTCAGAGGGCGCGGGTGAGGACGGCAAGCTAAACATGATGGAAGTTACACTGAAGCAACTTCGAGACAAGGTATGACCATACTTTGAAAATTGGTCAACGCAGAGGTGCTCCCTCAAACTCATCCTCCACAGCCTATATTGGTCCACTGCTGGACGAAGGCCTTCCCCTGATAAGCGCCTTGTTGGCTTTTATCTCACGGAGGGTAATGCCCATAATTCCCACGCTGGGCATGCGGGTTGGGGATCGCAGTTCGGAGGTACAATTGTTCTGCAGAGGGCGCTGCTGCCCACCCCCGGTGGATATCCCTTAATAGCCTCTTACATCAACCGCGGGAAGAGTTGCGGTAGTGCAAATTTTAAACCGGCACCACACGGCAGTAGAGGTGTTAGCTTACACTAAATTATAATAAGGGAACATTTGTTTGTTTATGCATATTGGGTAATCTCTGGAACTACTGGTCCGATTTTGAAAATCCTTTCGGTAATAGAAAGCTACAGTATACCTGACATAGGTTATGTTTAATCCAGGTATCGCCTGAACAAAGCCACGCACAACGGCTAATAATAAATAAATAATGCTGGACAATCAACACAGCCTCATCTAGCCCCAAGCTAAGCAGAGCTTGTTTTATGGTACTAGATGACTGATATACTTAATACATTACATAAATTTTACATAGAATTTGCACCACCTCAACTCTTCCCGCGGGTGTCGTAAGAGGCGACTAAGGGATATCCACCGGGGGCGGGCAGCAGCGCCCCCTGCAAAACAATTTTATTCTACCACCGAACTACGATCCCTAACGCGCATGCTCAGCGTGGGGATTACGGGCATTACCCTCCTGAAGATAAAAGCCAATAAGGTGCTTATCAGGGGGAGGCCTGCGTCCAGCAGTGGACCAATATAGGCTGTGGAGGTGGAGATGGAGATTACATAAATATATATATTTTTATAAAGTATACATAGAAAAACTTAGACTAAGAAGCCAGTTACCTTTTCACGCCTAAACGGCTGAACGGATCTCAGTGAAATTTGGCAGGGAGGTAACAAATATCCCGGGGACAGACATGGGCTACTTGAAAAGCGCGTGCGAAGCCGCGGGCAGAAGCTCTATAATTTATTGCTAGCTAGTCCATACTAATATTATAAATTATAACTCTGTCTTCTATCTGTCTGTTACCTTTTCACGCCTAAACGGCTGAACAAATCTTAATGAAATTCGGCATGGAGATAGATGGTATCCCGGGGAAGCACATAGGCTACTTTATATCTGAGAAAAGAGCGTGAGAAGCCGCGGGCAGCCGCTAGTTTATTATAATTATTTAAAACCCCTTCTTGTTTTCCCAGGTGGAAGCAGCGAACGCTATAGTGGACCACAAGAAATCCGACCTCTCGGCCAGCGAGGGCCAGCTCTCAGAGCTTACGGAGCAAGTCGCGCAGTTGCGGGAGAAGTGCGAGACTGTGTGGCAGCTCTATCAGCAGCGCAGGTACCTTAATGTTATAGCGATAGAGTTCAACTTGCTTCAACCATAGAATGAAGAGTGAATCTCTTGTAGGATTATGATTGCCTAGTGCTTTTTTGTAGTTGACAGCTGTATTTATATGGAAGTTAGCTGCTGCCCGCGGTTTCGCACGCTTTTTTCAAATTTTTTTTTTTAAATTAGGCTATGTCCGTCCCCGGGATACCATCTACCTCCCTACTAAATTTCACTGAGATCCGTTCAGCCGTTTAGGCGTGAAAAGGTAACTGACAGACAGACAGAGTTACTTTCGAATTTATTTTATTTTAATTCATTCTCGACAAGAAATAATTATATACTCAGCTCTTACTGTAAACTAAAATTAAAACTTAAGTAGTCTTACTCTAAGTATAATCGGCCCCGTTGTCCACGAATTGTAACAATTACATAATAGGACAGAAACGGTCACAGAAAGTTGATACCGAGTGCTAGTTGTGCAGGAGCCTGCATTATTTGTGAATAGAAACGGTCACAGAAAGTTGATACCGAGTGCTAGTTGTGCAGGAGCCTGCATTATTTGTGAATAGAAACGGTCACAGAAAGTTGATACCGAGTGCTAGTTGTGCAGGAGCCTGCATTATTTGTGAATAGAAACGGTCACAGATAGTTGATACCGAGTGCTAGTTGTGCAGGAGCCTGCATTATTTGTGAATAGAAACGGTCACAGATAGTTGATACCGAGTGCTAGTTGTGCAGGAGCCTGCATTATTTGTGAATAGAAACGGTCACAGAAAGTTGATACCGAGTGCTAGTTGTGCAGGAGCCTGCATTATTTGTGAATAGAAACGGTCACAGATAGTTGATACCGAGTGCTAGTTGTGCAGGAGCCTGCATTATTTGTGAATAGAAACGGTCACAGATAGTTGATACCGAGTGCTAGTTGTGCAGGAGCCTGCATTATTTGTGAATAGAAACGGTCACAGATAGTTGATACCGAGTGCTAGTTGTGCTGGAGCCTGCATTATTTGTGAATAGAAACGGTCACAGATAGTTGATACCGTGTGCTAGTTGTGCAGGAGCCTGCATTATTTGTGAATAGAAACGGTCACAGAAAGTTGATACCGAGTGCTAGTTGTGCAGGAGCCTGCATTATTTGTGAATAGAAACGGTCACAGAAAGTTGATACCGTGTGCTAGTTGTGCAGGAGCCTGCATTATTTGTGAATAGAAACGGTCACAGAAAGTTGATACCGAGTGCTAGTTGTGCAGGAGCCTGCATTATTTGTGAATAGAAACGGTCACAGATAGTTGATACCGAGTGCTAGTTGTGCAGGAGCCTGCATTATTTGTGAATAGAAACGGTCACAGATAGTTGATACCGAGTGCTAGTTGTGCAGGAGCCTGCATTATTTGTGAATAGAAACGGTCACAGAAAGTTGATACCGAGTGCTAGTTGTGCAGGAGCCTGCATTATTTGTGAACAGGTGCGCATTATGTATGGTACCCATCAGTTACAATACTTATACAGCATAGACAAACACACAGATCGGGAAAAGGAATAAATACATTTGTGGTACTTAAAAACAAATAATCACAAATTATCGGGTGTGCTGCAGAAGAGGGCTGTTCGTGCAATCTATAATATGGGTCCCAGAAAAGCCTACGTGAAAAATTCAAGGAAATAAACATAATGACAGTACCATGTCAATATATGTATGAAAAGTTGTTGTACACTCAGGAATATCAATCGGATCCCTAAAAATAGCGACATACATAATTTAAATACTAGAAATAAGAATAAACTCCCTGTGCCTACAACTAGGCTACACAAGATTAATGTATCTTTTAAAGGGAAATGTACACGCTTCTACAACAAAATACCAAATGAGTTGAAAAAATTATCAATAAATAAATTCAAACAATTGTCAAACATATCTTTTGTAAAAAGGCTTACTACCTACAAAATATCAGATTATCTGGAGGATAAAAAAGCTTGGTACAAGTTTTGCTCCAACTCGAAAACTGACAACCTAACAAGGTAAAGGTTTCTTGTTTGATTCTTTGCTTTACCTTAAAAATATTGCAGTGAGCAAAAATCAAAGTGATCACTTTATTTTCTAGTTTTACTTAATTTATGTAATTTGAATTTCGTGACGTGTCCAAGAGTCCTGTAAGGTCTAAAGGAAATAAAGCACTTTGAATTTTGAATTTTTGAATTTAGAATCGAACCCGCAGTAGGTACAGTACAGTACGGATGGGTACAGTCAGCAACGAATGTAGCTGAACATAAACCAATAGTAATACACCACACACAGCAATTTATGTAAGTTAACGAATTCAAATTTGAAACATGTTTATAATATTAGTAGAGCTACAGAATTCATCCTGTGAATGCAGATCGGAAATCTCTTATGTTTGCCTGGTACTTTTTTGATTGTTCTCAGTAGTATTTCATGGATAAAAGTACCCTAATTTGAAGCAAGACGTACCTCAATAGTTCTTGCTTCAAACGTCAAAGATTACGTAGATTTAGAATTTTGAACGAACTCCTCAAGGTCCATGATAGCCTGGTACTTTTTTGCCTAGTTACATTGTTTCGCTTCAAAGGCAATTCGGAAGAGTTAATTTTGCTTTACACTTAAAAGCTTAGACTTAACTCTAGTAGGTTATTTGACCTTTTACCTTCGTCCATACATCCAAACTTTCACATTTTGTAGTATTAGAGTGAAAATGTTGATGATTTTATTTTCAGGACGGAGTACCAACAGCGCACGACCGCGGCCGCCGAGAGCGCCACGACGGCTATTGGTTAGCACCTCTTTACGTTTATGCTCGCCTGATACTTTTACGTCCAATTTCACCGTTGCAATTGAACGCGATCAATATAAGATAAACTAAGTTTAGCGCTTTAAACGATTGATCAGGATCAAGCTGAACTTAGTTTAACTTTTGAACGCCCGATTTTCGGCGTTTAACCTATACACCGAGTTGAAGAGCTGTCATGTGACACAAAATGTCAAACACGACGAAAAACAGCGAACATACTCACTTTCATCCATTTAATGTCGGATGTAAACTTCGATTTCGTAAACGCGAACTAAATGTAGCTGGTGAAATCGGTGTGAACTAAACCGAGATCAAAATCAACATTTGAACTCGATTAAGCTGAACTTAGTCGAACTAAGATTCGGCAGCGACCGTTGAAACTGGACCTTAGATTAAAATGTTTCTAGTTTAGCTTGTTTAAAGTTTACCAAAATATCTCTTGTACCTGTCTACCCAATGCTGGGGGTAACCCTAGGAGGGTTAATCTGTGCCAGTTATTGAGCCCTTTTCTTCCCACTTCTGGGTAGAGGTCTCCCCCACATCCTTCCACGCGGTATGGTCACGCGCCGTTCCCTTCCAACCTCTCAGATAAGTGGAAGATCGTCTCGCAAAAGCTTTTGTGACCGACCTCGACCGACCTTTCTTATAAGTACTTTATTGCACAAAAGTTGTCCATAACTTTTGTGCAATAAAGTATATTCTATTCTATGCAAAATTTGAACCCAATCCGTTCAGTAGTTTTGGCGTGAAGAGGCGTAACCATGTAAACGGCAGTTTACATGGTTACGCCTTGTGTAGTTTTGGCGTGAAGAGACGTAACCATGTAAACGGCAGTTTACATGGTTACGCCTTGTGTAGTTTTGGCGTGAAGAGACGTAACCATGCTTACATGGTTACGCCTTGTGTAGTTTTGGCGTGAAGAGACGTAACCATGTAAACGGCAGTTTACATGGTTACGCCTTGTGTAGTTTTGGCGTGAAGAGACGTAACCATGTAAACGGCAGTTTACATGGTTACGCCTTGTGTAGTTTTGGCGTGAAGAGACGTAACCATGCTTACAAGGTTACGCCTTGTGTAGTTTTGGCGTGAAGAGACGTAACCATGCTTACAAGGTTACGCCTTGTGTAGTTTTGGCGTGAAGAGACGTAACCATGCTTACAAGGTTACGCCTTGTGTAGTTTTGGCGTGAAGAGACGTAACCTTGCTTACATGGTTACGCCTTGTGTAGTTTTGGCGTGAAGAGACGTAACCATGCTTACAAGGTTACGCCTTGTGTAGTTTTGGCGTGAAGAGACGTAACCATGCTTACATGGTTACGCCTTGTGTAGTTTTGGCGTGAAGAGACGTAACCATGCTTACATGGTTACGCCTTGTGTAGTTTTGGCGTGAAGAGACGTAACCATGCTTACATGGTTACGCCTTGTGTGGTTTTGGCGTGAAGAGACGTAACCATGCTTACATGGTTACGCCTTGTGTAGTTTTGGCGTGAAGAGACGTAACCATGCTTACATGGTTACGCCTTGTGTAGTTTTGGCGTGAAGAGACGTAACCATGCTTACATGGTTACGCCTTGTGTAGTTTTGGCGTGAAGAGACGTAACCATGCTTACATGGTTACGTCTCTTCACTATTAACATTGTAATAGGCCTTAGCCTATTACAATGTTAATGAATATCTGATGGATAAATTCTAGAATAAGACAATTCATTGATTATTAATTAATTTAGTTATTGACATTGTATTTATTTATATACATTTATAGTGACTTTGCATGCTGTAAAGCTGATCATGGTTGTGCTCATACTATTTTAACCTAACATCCCTGTAACCCATGTTTCGCAAAATATATGAATTTGATTTGATTTGAAACTTTTGCATTTCTCACGTGAAATGTTTCATAATGTCAGACAAATTGTTGTGTAATTATTTGAAATGATTCTTTTTGCAATAAACTATTATTATTTATAACTATTTGTTTGCTTTCTCCTAGAACCGGATTGGGGAGTGTCCAACGACGCGTGGGGCGAAGAGGCGCCGGCCGACGATACGTGGGGCGACGCCGGCACTACCACAGGTATGTTCTATTGTGTACGGTATAAGGTTCAGTTTTGAATACTTTCTGTGAGCTAGAGTGAGGGAGGATCGTTGTACTCTTTCTGAGTTATGATTGCCTGGTAGTGAAAGCCAAATTCACTCGACATACTTCGCTCGCCACGCTGTGTAATATAGACACGCCATGCGCCAGTGCGGCTCGCTTCGCTCGGCGCTTACCGTCAATCTGGTCAGTAGTACGCACAAGACGTTCGAGGTCGAGGTGAAGTATCTGAAACGTATTGTGCGTTTCACAACGTGCGTGAAAATTACACAATTTTCACATAAAAAAAAGAGGTAAATAATAGAAACAAATTAAAACAGGTATTTACAAATTGAAACAGTTGAGCAGACTGTGCCAACCAATCTAAAGGTAGTTTAACTTATTCGTTACCCTACCTATTGGAAGTGAAGTATATTCCAGCTCCGAATAAACAAAGTTTGTAAACAACCCTCAAAACAAAAATTAGATATTCTCTTTCTGGCGTTGTGTCCCAAAATATATTGTGAGCGTTTTGCATTGTGGGAAAGAGATCAAATTGACAACAATAGTACGGATGTGCAAATTCTGACTCAAAATCTACTACATGAGAGTGATTTTTACTTTTTTTTTTGGGGGGGGGGGGGGGGCAATGTTGGCAATTCAGGTGTCGCAAATCTACAGTTTGTTAATTATAGGTGGAGCCGCGGGACCTTGACATTGCATAGATGATTGACATTTCTAGAGTTGGGATAGTGGTGGAATAAATCGTTTTGTCGAATAATCGTATTGTCGAATGATGTGAAATTAAATCATCATCGAATGCTCTATATTCTAAATATCGATTTTATTATTACGTCCTTATATATTTATTTGTAAAATAATATGACAGGATTCAAAATGTTGCTGTCTCTTTCATAAAGATTGAAATCAAAAGGATGGCATCATTTTGAATGCTATCAAATTAGTTTAGTTTTGGCGACGTCCGAATAGACACCTATGTTTACAAGCATTATATTGTATTTTCTGCTTAGCTTGGGGCTAGCTATTGCTGTGAGAATTGTCCAGCATTTATTTATATTCAGTTTGGCCAGAGTGCCTATACTCTACTGTGCTGACCTAAGGCTGCGTTTCCACCAATGTGCAAGGTAGCTGAGCGGTGTGAGGATAGGAGGTCACGACCCTACGACGCACATCTCTAGTGGAAACACGCACGAACGCACGACGTGAGTGTTTCCACTAGAGATGTACAAGCTCTTTTCAGATAAGCGGGCAAGGCTAGGGTAGCGCCACGATTGATATACATATGACAAAATTCTCCATGTTGTCATGAAATTTAATAGGTTACGTATCCAAAATCTGTGCTGTCTTCTGTAAGTCAAAAGTGCAGTAATAAATTGTGTATCTTCTGCCTCTATTTCTTCATCGCAAATTGATAAATATAAAAGTGTTTTTTCCCACTGATCCATGTTAACTGTACACTACACATGTACCTATGACAAACACCGTTTAGTGCCGCCAGTTCTTTCGCCCGCGTCCGTCCCTAGGGCTCGTTCCTCGCAATACACCCCTCGCACACTTTCCCTTGTTTTTTATGTACAAAAACCTCGCTCCGCGCAGTCGTTTTCACCAGAGCTGCGCTCAGTGAGGCTAGGTAAATGAAATTATTCTATAGGCTGTTTAAAAAAAATCCTCGCTACGCATCTCTGGTGGAAACGCAGCCTAAGACGCTAGCTGCACCCATCTCAAAAACACTCCCTCCCCACTAATTTCTAATTCTTTTGACATTATCGATAACTACACTGTACATTAGTGGGTTCTAAATATAATACAACATTAATTTGAACTTACTGTAACATTTGCATGCTAATCATAGTAAAACATAATTGAAACTAAATATTATTAACATCTGTGTAACCTACATTGTGTTCAAGCAAATAAATTATCTTTATCAAACTGACCTCTCCTATCCCAGCAGTGGAGCCAGTGTCCAGTGTCCCCGCCTCAGCCAGCACTCCCGTGTGGCGCTGCCTGTACACGTTCTCTGCGCGCTCGGCGGACGAGCTGGCGCTGCAGCCCGGCGACCTGGTGTGCGCCGCGCGCGCGCCGCGCCAGCCCGAGCCGGGCTGGGCCTGGGGCGAGACCAGAGGTAAGGGACTGTAGCCTCTACGAGTCAGGTTATAGGGGTGGAATTCGCGTGCAGCTGAGGAGGGTATCCATACTAATAATATAAATTGGAAAGTAACTCTGTCTGTTACCTTTTCACGACTAAACGGCTGAACGGATCTTAATGAAATTTAGCAAGGAGGTAGATGGTATCCCGGGGACGGACATAGGCTACTCGAAAATCGCGTGCGAAGCCGCGGGCAGCAGCTAGTTAGCTATAGTTTTCTACGACACGGGTGGTGATGTTAAGAGTTGACTCCTGTTATATGGTGTTCAACAACAATGTTAAATTTAAGTAATTTGTGTTAATATTTCTTAGTTACTTTTGTTTTAAATATTGTTCTGTAAAATGTCGAGTTTTTTTGGTAAATTTTAAATTTTAGCTTGCAACATTTTTTCATCTCTTGTTATGTTAAATAGGTAGTTTATGGCATTATAGATATTACCTCGTGTGTTCATAAGTTTTGAGACGAACTTATTTAATTAATTTAAAAAGAAAGTAATTCATGCAACCTTTTTTAAACTTTTAAAATTTTAAATTTCTAATGTTTTGAATCAGAAAAAAATATACATTTGAATATTTGTTTCATTCTCCGTGAAAATGGCGCCAACAAAAGATTTGCGTGCGACTGTAATTTCACTGTTTCAAGCAGGAAAAAAACCAATGCAAGTTTTTAGTGAAATCCAAAGTTTGGGATGTAGTCGGAACTTTGTGTATTATACCATAAAGAGGTACAAGGAGACTGGCTCTTTAGAAGACCGTGGAAGATGTGGCCGCCCGCGGTCTGTAAGGACGCCCGCCAACATCAAAGTAATCAGAGAGCGAATTCGTCGCAACTCTTGACGGACTTAAAAGAAATTAGCTCTGCAGACCAACATTTCGCGAATATCGGTGAACAGGATACTTAAATATGATCTTAAACTAAAGGCCTACAGTCGAAGGAAAGTGCATTATTTAAACGAGCGTCTTCGTAAATTGCGACTGGAACGATGTCGGAACCTATTGAAGAGACACGATTCAAAAAATATCCTGTTTACCGATGAAAAGATCTTCACGGTGGAAGAAAAGTTTAACCGGCAGAACAATAAGGTTTACGCCAGAAGTTCAAACGTCCAGCCATCTGTACGCAATGTCCAGCGCACTCATCATCCAGCAAGTGTGATGGTTTGGTGGGGTGTTTCCTACGAGGGGGTCACTTCGCTTCATTTTTGCCAGCAAGGCGTCAAGGTGAAGGCACAAAATTACCAAACCGACATATTGGAAGCGGTGGTTGAACTATTAAATGATACGCTATTCGCTGGAAAATACTGGGTTTTCCAACAGGAATCTGCTCCCTCCCATAAAGCTAAGACTACCCAACGTTGGCTGGAGGCCAATTTGCCAGGCTTCATTCGGAGCGGAGATTGGCCCTCGTCAAGCCCTGACTTGAATCCTTTGGATTATTCTTTATGGACGGAATTGGAGCTGAGGGCATGCAGAAAGTCTCACCCAAACCTGGATTCTCTCAAGCGAGCCCTTATTAAAGAATCGAAACGGATTCCCATTGAAAAGATTCGTGCCGCCATAGATGAATGGCGTACGCGTTTGAAGGCCTGCATTGAATGCAAAGGCGGCCATTTTGAATGATTTATTTTTAAATACAGATCTAGATGTCAGTAGTTTTAATTTTAATATCCAATAAATGAATACTCAACTTAGCTCCAAAAAATTTTAGTTTTACTGTGTCTCAAGACTTATGAACACACGAGGTATAGTACGTAGTGTAGGTATATGTAATTGTTTTAATTTCCTTAAGTTTTTCAAACGCCATCGTCTATATTGTTCTCATAAGTCCAGTCCGTCCCAAGGTTGCCCGGAAGAGATCGGTGATAGCGATAAGGCCGCCCTTTGTGCTTCCTTGTTTCTCAGCATTTTCTTCTGTATTATATTAGGTCCTTACATATGAAATTGGCGTTTTGTATGGGAGGAACAAAAAGTCGAATATTTTTTAATATAATATATTTAATTAATCAAAGTATGAACCATTATTTTCTATGCACTTTTGCCATCTTATAGGTAGTTCATTGATCCCTTTACTAAAAAAACCAGTCGGACGGGAATCAATAAAATCTTTGAAGGCGATTTGGACTGCCCCATCGGAGTTAAATTTTTTCCCTTGCAAGAAGTTATCCAAATTTCGAAAAAAATGGTAATCTGTTGGAGCAAGGTCCGGGGAGTCCAATTGAAGCTCTTCTAATTTAGTAGCCGTCTGTTGCGCAGTGTGTGGTCTAGCGTTGTCGTGAAGCAGCAGTGGCGTGGAGCGATTGACCAGCCTAGGTTGTTTAGCCGCTAGCTTTTCCATCATGGTTTGCAATTGCTGACAATAGACATCAGCCGTAATAGTCTGGCCAGATTTGAGAAAACTGTAATGAACAATACCGGCACTAGTCCACCAAACGCTTACAAGTAACTTTTTTGGGGTTAATTTTCGCTTGGGGCAGGATTTGGCTGGCTGGCCAGGATCCAACCATTGCGCTGAGCGCTTCCGATTATCGTAAAGAACCCATTTTTCATCACAGGTAATGATTCGGTTTAAAATACCTTCATTATTGTGCCGGTTTAGTAATGTAACGCAGCAGTCGACGCGCGTTTGCCGGTTTGCTTCAGTCAATTCGTGAGGTACCCACCTTTCAAGCTTTTTAATCTTCCCAATTTGCTTCAAGTGAATTAAAACAGTTTTATCACTAACATCGCAGCCTGCAGCTAACTCGGACGTGGTTTGCGATGGATCCGCTTCCACAATAGCCTTCAACTCTTCATTATCAACTTGAGTCTCAGGCCGTCCACGGGGCTTGTTCTGCAGGTCAAAATTTCCAGAACGAAAACGTTGGAAGCAAAAACGAACTGTGTTTTCTTTTGCAACACGACCGCCATACACATCATTCACCCTTCGAGTTGTTTCCGCAGCACTAGTGCCACGGCGGAACTCGTACTCGTAAATAATGCGATATTTTAAGTTTTCCATTTTGTAAAATGAGTGACGCAAACAGAAAAAAACAGAAGAAAAAAAACAAATGAATGACGATCATCGAAGCACAAATACATGAGTCTATAGCTGTACAAATTTGAATTTGGAATTCCTTACCAAAGAGGAGAAATTTGTGATTAAAGTGGCCAGTACGAAAAACGCCAATTTCATATGTAAGGACCTAATATTTTGTGTTTGTGTGGTACAATAAAGAGTTATCTATCTATCTATGTTTGCATATTTGGATACAATCTAGTTCATAATAACAATGTACCTCTTCTGTATTTCTAATAATGATTATACTCTGTTTTGTGAAATAATAAATAAATAATAGGTATGTATATGTAACAGGTCAAGCGGGCTGGTTCCCTGAGTCGTACGTGGAAGACATAGCCGCGGCGGCCGTGTACGCAGAGGTCATTGAACCGCTGGAGACCAAGACCCAGCTGGAAGGGATCGCGGAGGTGCCCGAGGCGGAGGTCGCGGGGGACCTGGGGGGGGCTATACCGATAGTTGGTTAGTAACACTTACCAAGCTAGTACCTCCAGATTGCATTCCGTTTTTCCGGGATAAAAAGTAGCCTGGGTTAATATTACGACTTTTGTATAAAGCGACTCATTTAACGCGACTCACAACTCAAAACTACGCTCGTGTGGCCTCAGCCCAAAAATTAATCGTAATAAAAGAAGTTTTATGGAGCATAAAAAAACATTGCTGCAGCTGGACATTTTGATATTCGCTGGACGCTCGTTTGGTCTCCTCCAAAATGAAAAACTTTAAATGTTATGCATAATGTACCTTATTTCTTTCCACAGAAGGTGGAGATTTCTACATCGCAGCCTACCCATACACCTCCGCTGAGCCCGGAGACCTGACCTTCGAGGGAGGCGAGAGGATCGAGGTCATGCGGCGCGACGGGGACTGGTGGACCGGCAGGATCGGCAACAGGTGAATTTAACTTTATTACTATGGGGAGTAAGGTATTAAGCTATGTGTGGTGTGATACATCACATCGCGCGCGAGATCTTCTAACCTCTTGGTAAAATATGATTCCCTGGTAATATGAACTTTTGGGGGATGGAATTTCTCCCAAATAGGGACAGAGGGAGATCTCCTATGTACCGGGCCGACCCAGCTGGTCCACTTGCCCGGGGTCTTTCGACCAACAGTTGATGTTGGGTACTCGTATTTATGGTCAGTTGTAACTGAAACATGCGTTAGCGCGATCTAGGATTTCTATTCCTTTTGCACTCCGCAATTTTGTTTAACGACATCTAGCGGAACTTCTTTGAAGCACTTAGGTAAGTAGCTAGCTTAGGTAAGAATAGCTAGTTTCAGGTTTATCCGATGTTTCTTTCTTGAGCGCCTCTTTCGACGTCAGCTTTTTAGTTCAGCTAACTTCTACTAGAGGCCGCCACAAACTTTTTAAGTAGGTACCTTAACTAGTATGGTGACAAAACTTTCGAGAGAGGCGAGAGGATTGGGTACCTCAACTTGTGTGATATATCGTTGGATAGCTATTTTCTAGCTAAACAAATATTAGCTTGACATTATAGTTCCAAATCTTAGTTCCATCAGAGATGTTGTAAGCCCGTGTAGTCCAAATAATGATTCCCGTTTCCTTTTAGAACCGGAATTTTCCCGTCTAACTACGTGACTAAGGACGCGACCACGGGCCCCGGCACCGGCGACATCCCGGAGGCGCCGGAGCCGGAGCACTCGCCCTCGCCGCCCGCGCCGCCCGCAGCCCTGCCCGAGCCCGCCGCCATGCCCGACTCAGTACCCACCACGCCTAAGGACAGCGAGGTAGAGGTAACACCTCTTGGTAGGCTATGATCGCCTGGTACTGTGTGATTGTTTCGCATGTTATTTGGGGTTCCAAATGTAGCTTAGGGCTTCGGTATCTATTAACTCTAGGTTAGGTATTATTGTTTGCTGTTTTCTTAAGGATCTTAGGTCACTAAATGGGATTTGGCTCTGCTATAAAGTGACTCTATTTATAGGCCACGTCATAGCGACACGTCCCGAACCTCTAAGTATGCTATGATTCCCTGGTCATTTGTGAGGGCGAGGTTTCTAGGACTTCAAACTTGGTGTCAATTTGTCAAAACAGATGTCACAAAACTAAACCAATCTGACAGCACTAAAAATGTATACGTCCCTTTCATATCGATCGAAAAATAAAGGAAGGCATCAAGCTCATTATACATGTTATATGGTTTCAATTGGAGCTGAGTACTTAAGCTCGATTATAAAAGCTTGCTCAGTCATAGACCTTCTATGATTGAGTGACGTTTAATCCATAGAAAAGCGTTACTCAAGCATAGATCGAGGACTGAGCATAGTTTCATAACGCGCTGACGGGGCTGCGCCCCGGCGATTTTATTATTATTATAAAGGCCTCCTTTCGGTTCATCAAGCCTTTAATCTGACACATCATAATCGTTTCCAGGAGCAGAAATCCTCGACGCCCACAACCTCCGAGGTGGCGTCCATCACGGCGGCGGCTGGCGCGCTGGCCGGCGGGGTGCGCCCCGCCAGTGCGGCGCGGCGCACTAGCGACGGCGGCCGGGACTCCGTCACGGGACGCAGGAAGAACGAGGTGGCTCAGGCGCTGGCCAACTTTACTGCTACGAGGTAAGGCTCATTTTGCAGTGACAGCTTTTAGTTCATAAGGACTAACTCTTACATAGATATGATCGCCTGGTACTTGGTGAGACTACCACTAGCCAAACTCGATGTAAATCCTACCTTATTCCATTCATACTAATATTATTAATTCGAAAGTAACTCTGTCTGTTACCTTTTCACGCCTAAACGGCTGAACGAATCTCAATGAAATTTGGCAGGGAGGTTGATTGTATCCCGGAGACGGACATAGGCTACTTTTTGTTCCGGAAAAGAGCGTGCGAAGCCGCGAGCAGCAGCTAGTTGCGTATAAAAAGGCGCGGCAACAAAGTGAATTTTAGGTTAAGTGGGCGGTTTGTTTACAAAAAACCTACATCGAGTTTGGCTAGTCTATAACTTATATTGTCCTTAAAATATATATGTGTTCCAGCGCGGAACAACTGTCCCTCCAAAAGGGCCAGCTCCTAGTGGTCCGCAAGAAGGCGGACAGCGGTTGGTGGGAGGGCGAGCTGCAGGCCAAGGGGCGGAACAAGCAGATCGGATGGTTCCCGGCTAGCTACGTCAAGGTACATACAATACTTAAGGTGGAACGTGCGTGAGCGGTCACAACAACACAAACATTAAAACAAACTTCGAATCAAGTTCGTTTAGTCTATGGACAGTTGTGGTAGTAGATGGACAAACAACGAGGTTTTGCATATCCAATCAAACAGGCAGTAAAATTATTTAATGTTCTTCCTACTGAAATGAAAGCAATTACAATCTAAATATTTTCAAGAATAATTTAAGAAAACTTTTGCTGAAGGGGTGTTTGTACACAATTGACGAGTTTATCACACGAAAATAATTATTAAAGATGAATTGGATTACGTTATAACTGCACGCTATTAATTTCATTAAATAAATAAATAAAATAAATAAATAATGTCGGACAATCCACACAGCATCATCTAGCCCCAAGCTAAGCAGAGCTTGTGTTATGGGTACTAGATGACTGATAAACATACTTAATACAATACATAACATAGATAAATATTTTTTTATTGCATATAGAAAATACCCAGAACACCCGGAACAAATATTTGCAGATCGTACAAACATTTGTCCCAAGGCGGGAATTGAACCCGCAACCATCTGCGTCGCAGGCGGACCTTCGCCCGCCGCGCCACATCGGTCGTCAATTATGTACCTTATATTCATACACGATGTAAATTGTTTTTGATTAAATAAAGTAAACTAATTCACCAGACTCTTATGAGATTGGTGTTCTCAGAGCAGAGTCCACCCATCTTATAGGTACATTTGAAGTTAGTATGTTGAATTTATTTATTTATTTATCACACAAAACACATTACAATGTCAACTAAAAAATGAAAATACAACAAAAATTATATATATTATGCATGTACGTGCGCAATGCACACCGCACAATGAATGGGTTGTAGGTATTTGTATGTCATGTTTTAAAAATCTTTTGTAGATTTTACTTCTATTATAGTTGTAGGCTAGTACATTTACTGACAGCCGTGTGTCGCTGGGCTCGTGAAAATCAGTGTTTGCTCATAGAGCAATATTATCACTGAGCTATTACCCATTTGTCACGCCTACAGACACGTAGTTTTTAGCACGGGTTAGCACAGGTATATGAGGTGCCTCTACTTTTTGTTTTTCTCCAAATTTTTTATATTTAAGTTATGGTTAATATTTGCCACTTGTTAATGAGTGAACCAAATTGTATGTGTGTGTTTTATGTCATAAATAAATGATTTACTTACTTACATACTTACCAAGCTTGGCAGGCGGGCCGGTGGTAGTCGGTAAAGAAATTAATTGGTGCACAAGTAAATACATTTACACATGTATTATTTATTATACAAAAATCTTAAAAATTATTAGTTTTAACAAGGTTTCTTCCCCATGTGAGCCAATAAGGCCCGGGTCAGCTTGACGTTGCTCCTCAATAAGGCCCGGGTCAGCTTGATGTTGCTCCTCAATAAGGCCCGGGTCAGCTTGATGTTGCTCCTCAATAAGGCCCGGGTCAGCTTGATGTTGCTCCTCAATAAGGCCCGGGTCAGCTTGATGTTGCTCCTCAATAAGGCCCGGGTCAGCTTGATGTTGCTCGTCAATAAGGCCCGGGTCAGCTTTATGTTGCTCCTTAATAAGGCCCGGGTCAGCTTGATGTTGCTCCTCAATAAGGCCCGGGTCAGCTTGATGTTGCTCCTCAATAAAACCCGGGTCAGCTTGACGTTGCTCCTCAATAAGGCCCGGGTCAGCTTGATGTTGCTCCTCAATAAGGCCCGGGTCAGCTTGTGTTGCTCGTCAATAAGGCCCGGGTCAGCTTGATGTTGCTCCTCAATAAGGCCCGGGTCAGCTTGATGTTGCTTCTCAATAAGGCCCGGGTCAGCTTGATGTTGCTCCTCAATAAGGCCCGAGTCAGCTTGATGTTGCTCCTCAATAAGGCCCAGGTCAGCTTTATGTTGCTCCTCAATAAGGCCCGGGTCAGCTTGATGTTGCTCCTCAATAAGGCCCGAGTCAGCTTGATGTTGCTCCTCAATAAGGCCCAGGTCAGCTTGATGTTGCTCCTCAATAAGGCCCGGGACAGCTTGATGTTGCTCCTCGATAAAACTAGGTATGTTTTATTGAGGTGCAACATCCAGCTGTTTTGAGAACCTCCTTCTTTTGAAGTTGGTTCAAAAGTTGAGCAACGCTGGTCTACTGACAGGACCTTTGGTGCAAGCATTTTTTTTTTATTTATTTGTTTTATTATTCAGATACTGCAGTCGTCAGGTCGTACGTCGGGCCGCACGACGCCCGTCTTCTCCAAGGACCCGCTGCCGACGGACACCGTTATAGACAAGGTATAACTGTACGGTGAAACCGCACTGTTCTCTCGCGTCAGCATTTTCACTTTATTGTCGGCGTGTGAACGCGCGCGCTCACATCAGTACATGTTAGCCTCTCATACCGGGCGCTTGTCTCATTATCATTATCATCATTAGCTCGTAGAGTGTTTTGGAATAAAATCCATTTATCAACTATCAACAACATCTTATCATTTTAAAAAGTGTAAGACCTTTCAATAACAGTTGTGTTCAATCACACAAGATAAGTGCTTACTTACATATTACACACAAGGAAAATATTAAGAAACTTTATTTAGCTTCTGTATAAGATTGATGAGAAACAGATAATATAACTCAAAGAATTAGCAAGCTGAAGTGGCAGTGGGCCGGCCATCTCGCGAAGAATCGACTACCGCTGGGGTAAACGTGTTCTCGAGTGGAGACCGCGACTCGGCAAACGTTGTGTAGGACGCGCTCCGGCCAGGTGGGATGACGATCTGCGAATGACTGCAGGCAGATGCTGGATGCGGCAAGCTAAAGACGGGGCGCTATGGCGCTCATTAGGGGAGGCCTATGTCCAGTAGTGGACTGATGATGAACACTTAAGTACTCGCTAAGCACCTGTTGATGAAGTGTTGTCGGAACTTGCCTCAGGTTAGGGCTAGATCGGATTGAGAAAAAAGAAAATAAGAAATCAAAATAACGAACACGAAAACCATTGAAACCTATACTTTTGATATATATTTATTTATTTATTTAAATACTTTATTGCACACATTTAACAAAAGTATACAAAAGGTGGGCTTAATGCCGATGGCATTTTCTACCTGCCAACCACACATAGTAGAAATAAAACAAAAAGGCGTGCTATAATTAAACTAAGCTATATAAACTACAGCAATTAATAATAGAACTTGCACTATATAATAATACATATAATATCTAAATATATAAATAAATATATACTATAATATAATATGTACTTACAATGTTTTAATGAAGAAAGGTAGCAATAAAAATCACAAAAAGTTAAAAAGATGGTTGAGTTATCTACTATATAAAAATAAGTCGGGTTTTCCTTCCTGCCGCTATAACTCCAGAACGCACGAACCGATTTCCACGGTTTTGCATTCGTTGGAAAGGTCTCGGGCTCCGTGAGGTTTATATCAAAGAAAATTCAGGAAAAATATAAAAAGAAAAGCGGGAAAATCTTTTAGATAAAACGAAGCCATCTGGTGGCGAAACGGAGTTCGCGGGGTTTGCTAGTATATATATATAAAATAATAACAAGAATAAATAATTTAAGGTAGCTTCAATTATAATTATAGTTTATTCCGTTTATCTTTAGAAACATGTTGAAGTAGAGATATCGTTTCCAGGTGATAGCCCTGTACCCGTACGCCGCGCAGAACGCGGACGAGCTGAGCTTCGACAAGGACGACATCATAGCCGTCACCGACCGGAGCCAGGACCCCGCCTGGTGGCAAGGTACACAGATTGTAACATTATACATACATAAAACTACAACTTAATACTAACAAAGTCAAAGTCAAAAACTCTTTATTTCCATAAATACAATAAATGTACCCTTAGAAAAGGTCAAATTCTTAATAATTAAACACTGACACGGAAATAAAGTTATATTTTTGATTTCAGTCGCATCGGTATGTATACTAAAGTAAAGAAGCGACGAAGAAACCTTTACCCTGTTAGTTAGTTGTTATTTTTCGAGTTGCAGCAAATCCCGTCCCAAGCTTTTTTATCCTCTAGATAAGTTTTTTTATCTGATATTTTATTGTGGCACAATAGGCGGCCTTATCGCTAACAGCGATCTCATCCAGGCAACCTTTGGATGGATAGTATCCACTTAGACATGGATAGGTCTTTGGAGGAAGGTAATTATTTAGCTACCAATCAGCAAGCTCTGTTTTGGGGCTAGATGACGCTGTGTGAAGTTAAAATTAATTTAATATCAAGAGGAATAATTCATACTAATATAATATTGTAAATTTGAAAATTACTCTGTTACCTTTTCACGCCTAAACGGCTGAACGGATTTCAATGAAATTTGTCAGGGAGGTAAATAGTATCCTGGGGACGGACGTAGGCTACTTGAAAAGCGTGTGCGAAGCCGCGGGCAGCAGTTAGTAATAAATAATGCTGGACAATCCACACAGCATCATCTAGCCCCAAAGGAAGCAGAGCTTGTGTTAGGGGTACTAGATGACTGATAGTGTAATATTCTGGTCAAACCCAAAAAGAGTGATATAAATTTGAGTAGGTACCTACTAGATAATTTATATTCTTTTAAAAATTAAAGTTTTAAGTTAAAAAGCATTATCTGTTTCAGGTGAACTCCGTGGAATGACCGGTCTCTTCCCGAGCAACTATGTCACGAAGCTCGTCAACTAATGTGGATAGTGCGAAATGTATAAGTAGCGTAGATAAGGATTGGGATTAGAAATGAACGCCTCTCTCCGTGAATGAATGATGCTGTCCCGCTTAGATAATTATTTGATGAAAAGCGTATGGTGAGAGTACTCCTTTTTCCGCATTCGGACTCGAGTTGGTCCATTATGCGTAGTTTTGTTTGCTAGCATAGCCAGCCTAACTCCGTCCAGAAGCGCAGAAGCTTTCTGGGGAAGTTGAGGATTTCTGTTCGTTGTGCTGTTACTCCCTCGCATTCCAGGACTACGTGGGCAGCTGATTTGTCGTCACTGAGGCACCCTCTACAGAGGGCTGTCCGTCGCTCCGATGATGAATAAGTGTTTGTTCAGTGGGTGGTGTCCTGTTAGTGTTCCCACCAGGATACGCAGGTCCATTCTGTTTAGGTTAGGTAGGCGTTTCTTTAGTTTCGGTAAAGTTGATGAAAAACGTAATTCAATCCCAATGTTTATCTACGCGACTTTTAGCATCTTTCAACTTAAATTATTATTATATTAGCCTGTTGTATGTAGATCGTAGATGTCTGTTATTATTTAGTGTGATTAAAGTATTTATCAAGCAAAATTATAAAAGGTATGGAAATAAAGATTTATCTCGAATAAAGATTCTGCAGAATTGCCGTTTGGTTGCCGGTGAAATTACAGGCTCTTGCAGCTTAAAGATAAACGTTTCGAAAACTGCCCATTTCTGCTGCGTCGTAGCTCGTACAATTGCTGATTAGACATATTGGTAGACTACGGCCAGTGTTATAAAAGCTTGCTCAGTCATCGATTTATGCTTTATTTTAATGTAGTTGATAAAACTACAGGCACTAAAGGCTTCACCAATAGCATCGTGTAGGGCACATAGCATATTAAAACAATACTTTACAATTGTAATCTTTTTATTAATAATGTTTAAGGTTCATAATCTAATAACACATTTATATTAGAAAATCATTCCAATATTTTGTAAGTTAAATATATTATGTGAATAAGTTTTTAAGAACATTATTCACATAAGTAATTATGACGTTTCAAATAATCAATAATACTCTTAAACCTTGTACTGTCTATGTAGTTGTTGTAAGAATAAATTATGTTCCGCTTTCATTTGTTTGAATTCTGTATTTTTATGGTATCGAAGATCGGTATCGAAACCCTTATTATGGTCTCGCTTTTTCTGTCCTTTTTTCCGTCTTTAATATCTCAGCAACTACAGCAGCAAATAACGTGAAATTAAAAATAATAATACATTTCGTGCGCCTGTGCAAATTAAAAGAAAAATAAAAATGTAAATTTTCAGTACAAATTGTGATGTCGAAATTATAAGAGATTTATAATGTCAAGTGGGGTATCAAATGAAAGGTTTGTAAAACAGTTTTAGAAATTTCTGTAGGTTTCATACTTTTTGAAATATTTTGATATCGAACAATTACCCATTCCCCCCCCCCCCCCCCCTCCCCCCTATCTCCGAAGTTTGCGAACTGATACATCTGAAATGTAGGTACCTTTAATTTTTGTTATTCATCAAATAGCAAAGTCTCGAACCAGTACCTACACACTCGCACTTGACGGATCTTGTTTTCTTTAAGCCGGGTACAGACCGGATACGGGGCGTAATGTACCATTTGCAGCAAGCATGATTCGTTACGCCGTGTGCTAAAATCCGTCTTGTTGGGAGCGCCTCCTTTCCCCGTACTGACTGCACGGGCGCTCGCTGTCACGTTACATTACACCCCGTAACACCGGTCAGTGTCCACATTAAGGGGTTTTTACAAAAAAAAGATAAATTGCACGGTTTCATCGTCCAAATTGTATGATTTTCGTTTGTTGCTTCAAATAATACTTACTTAATAATAATAGTTTAGTTTCTCTACTACAATAATAATACAACAAATTTTAGAAACTTATTTTTTTATGTAGTTATAGTAATTCTCCGGATGAATGTTTAGGCAAAAACACTCAGATACCGGTTTTGGGAGCTCTAATTTGTAGATTATATTGATTAAAGAATACCAAATTTTTTTTTTCTTATTACGAATATCCTATAGATAGAAAAAAATATAACCGTACTCGATTATCGACCGAAAAGGCTTCGAAACAAACCACAATATCCCCGAAGTTCTACATCATTTTGAGATAATTTATACCAAAATAATTGTCAACATTTGCTTGAACTACAATATTAAGTCTATTTTTTAAATCACTGCAATTTTTTTTTTAATTGAATAAAAGACTACATAATTCATTGCGCCGGCGCCATTCTTTGTGTTCTAAATTTTTTTTATTATTATTATTATTTAATATAAATGAAGTGTCATTTATATGAAGTGTCATTTATATTAAATCTCGTTATAAAATATTTTTTTTATTATTATTCATATTAATCATACAATTTGGACCAAAAAACTAGAAATACTCGTTTCTTTTTGTAATAGCCCTCTTAGAGAAACTAAGGAAAGGTAAAGAAAAGAAACCACTGCAGTAGAAGCTATATATTCTGCGCTAGAGATAAATAAATACAACACGATAGTGTTTAGATGATAAATACGATAATGGATTCCACACACCAAAGACAAGTCGCCGACAAGTTGGTTTATCACTCGCCTGCCCACGATGTTCATGTGCCCTGCGCACTAGCACGGGATAGAGAAAGAAGGCCCTCATTCTGTTCAGCTCATTACGATTCCGAGCGTTCGATGTACATTACCCGCGAGATCAAATAGTTCATAATTTGCGGTAAACTATTTTTCCGCTAGTTTTATTCCTAGTCGATAGCAGAAAAAATTCACCGCAAAAATATAGAACCTCGCGGGAATGGATATCAATCCACCTTAAGGGGCGAACCTAACGAGTTGTGTTGTCAAACTAGGCCTAGATCTCAGTACTCACGGGATACCCGTGGTAAAAAACTCGAATTACATAAAATTCAAAATTTTTTCTTTTGTTGCTTGAATGTGAAATCACGATGAGGGAAAAAAATACATGAGTGTTTTTCTTTGTCTGTTTTGCACATAATTTAGTCGGGATCTCGGGAACCCTGCGGTCTATCGAAATGATTCGTAGGTTATTTATTACTAATTGACTCCTAGAACCAGTTTCTTCATAAGGTGTAGTTTTCAGCAAAAACATTTTTTCGCTAACGCCGTTCCAAAAACATCTCAGCTTGTCCCACTCCTATGAACTCTAAATCCTATGCCTATCCTTTTCACAAGCTACTAACCTACGGCGTATGCGCTAAAGTTAAGTTATTGTTTACTTAAATTGAATATACAGTTCCTATCTACTTCACTGTTGTTTGTTCGCCCGAGGCGATGGAAGGGTAGGGTTCACAGCTCATCCTTAATGACTTACTGACCGCTGTGCTATTATGTATTCTGTGCAGTTGGCCAAGCACGGGCATTGTTGAACACCTACAAATTTTAAAAAACCTACGATACAAAACAAGTAATTTCAATAGACCGCAGAGTTCTTCAGATCTCGACTAATTAATTAATATGTGAAACAGTGCCCTTTCATGATTTTTTTTATCATAATTTTTTTCTCAATCTTTTTTCACTTATAGGAAAGAAATAATGTTAAATTTTATGTAACTAAGTTATACCACGGGGAGTTCTATTTTATTACTGAGATCTAGGCCTAGTTTAACAACCAAACCCATTGTGTTCGCCCCCTAATACACGCAGGTAACACCGTGGAATGTCTTGCGACGTCGGCGTGTAGAGTAGAGTACAGTACAGGTGTCTAGGTGGCGGGCGCGGGCTGCGCCTGGGGGCGGTCGCGCCAGTGCTTCTCCACGAACTTGCGGATGTAATTGTACGGCATTGTATCCTTCTCGCCGATCACGTTGTCCACCTGGAAATAATACATAAATAAAGTCAGTTTACGTCGAGTCTTCTCGTCATCCATACCGCAATGTTGAAAACGAAAGTTTTCAACCAGTGCGTCCTACCCGTTATGACCTACGGAGCTGAGACGTGGTCACACACGGTAGAGCTGGTCCACCAGTTCAATGTCGCTCAGCGAGCTATGGAAAGAGCTATGCTCGGAGTTTCTCTGAAGTATAGGATTCGTAACGAATACATCCGACAGAGAACCAAAAGTACATAGCATAGGTAGAACATAGCTCAGAGAATTAGCAAACTGTAGTGGCAGTGGGCTGGCCATATCTCGCGAAGAACCGACAACTGCTGGAGTAAACGTGTTCTCAAGTCGAGACCGCGACTCGGAAAACGTAGTGTAGGGCGCCCTCCGGCCAGGTGGGATGACGATCTGCGAAAGACTGCAGGTAGATGCTGGATGCGGCAAGCTGAAGACAGGGCGCTACGGCGTGAGTTAGGGGAGGCCTATGTCCTGCAGTGGACTAAGGTAGGTTGATGATGATGAAAGTCAGTTTAACGCAGGAACAAAAACACCTGTATCACATACAAAAAATATAAACCAGTAGCTGCTGCCCGCGGCTTCGCACGCGCTTTTCAAGTAGCCTATGTCCGTCCCCGGGATACCATCTACCTCCCTGACAAATTTATTTAAGCTGTTTCGACGTGAAAAGGTCACAGACATACAGACAGAGTTACTGTCGAATGTATAATATTAGTAAGGATAGAATATGATTTTAAACATTTAGTAATTTATTTTGTTATTATCATCAACATCATCTTTATTAAATAAATAATACTGGACACTTCACACAACATTATCAAGCTGGATCTATTTCCAGCTATACACTAGCCAAACTCGATGTAGATGTTTGTGAACAAACCACGACACAAATAACTAAAACACGCTTGGCGTAGAGTTTTAGATATAATAAAAATAGTTTATTGCAAAAAGGATCATTACAAATAATTACATAACAATTTGTGTGACATTTTGAAATATCTATTGCTCAATATAATATACTTACTCTACCTTCACTGTATATTTACGAAACGTCTATGTTTGTGAAAAATAACCCTAATTTATATTGTCAGCTTTCCGAAGCTGTTCCTCGAAATCGACGAGATCAACACAAAGTCTGCGCCAAACTCAAAGACTGCTTTGATGCGCAAGGGTATTTTCTGCATGGCCCCTTCCATTTACAATAAACTGCCAAAATCACTTAGAGAACTACCAATATCACTGTTTCGGAAAAAGTTAAAAATCACTTTGAAATGTAAATGCATTAAATGATTTCATTCAGACATTTTTTAGATTTATGTAAATTACATATTGCTAGTTTTTAATTTTTAATAATCTCAATTTTAATTTAATATTCACTTTTCTTATCAACTAAGTATACGTTTTAAATTTGATTTATTAGCTATATATTTAATTAAGTGACATTGTACCCAGATTATGCACGCCGAAACGGTAGAAATACATTGTGTCTTATTTAAACATACACCACCTATGTACCTTATTTACATGTATTTGATGCAATCAATTTTACTTTACTTTACTCTACTAGTGAGAATTCTTGTTCAAATAATTATGTATTAGCCTCTGTTGCCTAGACCAGACTAAAAAGTCTGCAACGCCTGTATTACTGCAGAGCTCCCCCTACAATGTTAAATTACGGTGACGTCTTCAATAAAAGGATAAAACATAAAATTTGTAAATGGTGTGGTTACATAAAGATTGCCATGATTCTAATCTTACTATAAATATATTTATATAGAAATATTTGCAAAATAATAAGCGTAATAGATTAAGTGTTCATAACTATAATTATTTTATCAACTAAAATTTTATATTGAGTTTATTTAAGTTCAATTAAGTAAATATACCCTAAAATAACAATAATCTAATAAATCTAAAATAACTTACAGGTCTATCAAATATGTAGATATGGATTATGCGAATATTTACATTAAGTTAAGTATTTCATTACATGATTGTAATGAAATACTTAACAAGTCCTCGGTACTGTCACAAAATGGTTTTTAAGAAATTAAGTGATGTTAGATTTTAGTTGGAAGTAGCTAAAGTCACTTAAACGTCCCTCTTTAGATAGCATATTGTATAAATATCCAGCTAGAAAACCAAAACGATGAAGAAAAGCAGTAGCCGATTGTAGGCTGTCAAAAACTTTGTAAGCACGATATAATTGTAAGCAATATTTATTGAAGGATGAATCATAAAACGACAACTAATGTAAATTGCGTATAAAAAGACGCGACAACAGTGAATTTTAGGTTAAGTGTTGGCGGTTTGTTTATAAACATTCTACATCGAGTTTGGCTAGTGTATATATAATGTTGTGTGAATTGTTGGGTCTCATTAGAGGAGGCCTATGCCTCCCCCAATGAACGCCATACCGCCCTGTCACGTCCAGCATTGGCCTGAAGTCTTTCGCAGGTCGTCATCCCACCTGGCTTGATAAGATATTCGTTGATAATAATCGTGTAAATTTAAAGGTATATGGCGTAGTATGGGGGAGGCCTAGACCCATCAGTGGGCATATAATTATGTGTGCTGATGAGATTATGTTAATGAATGCGAAGTTACCTTGTAGGGCGGGAGGATCAGCACCTCGTTGTAGACGCGTATGTTCTGTCCGGCCCACGTGACGTCGTCGATGACGCGCGCGATGGCCAGGAACAGACGCTGGCCCTCAGGGTCCAGGCAGGCAGACAGTGCTGACACCTGCAATATTAACATCACGTAATAATTTGATTGTTTACCAAAAACTACAACGACTTCGCGCCGTGTTCATTGTACAAGCTGTTTAATTAGTTTATTATAATAAATCATTTTATTCAGACAACTTAGAACATTATTTAGATCTTTAATTAACTTATTCTACGGTCCAACGTAATATATATATACCTTAAAACTAACATACATCTATATTAATATTATAAATTCGGAAGTAACTCTGTCAGTCTGTTACCTTTTCAAGCCTAAACAGCTGAACGGTGCTCAATGACATTTGTCAGGGAGGTAGACGGTATTCCGGGAACGGACATAGGCTACTTTTTATCGTTTTTCCCTTACGGATGTCCTCGGAAAATGGGAAGGAGCAAGTGTGTCGACGCATGTAGCGTCCCACACAATGGGCCTCCCCAACTTCCATGGGACTAGTGTCATGCCGTCAGGCCTCTTACCATCGTCACGCAACAGACCATTCGGTTCGAGAATAGAAACTAAATTAAAGAAAACGTACTGGCGCTCCACCGCGTAAGATTGGCGACGGGACGTCCGTTCAATGCTCTAACATTCTTTGTTCTCAAGGTGACTTTCACTTTCAGTGGGAAACTCAAATACCCACAACTTTGTGACTATGTCGCAAATCTCAACTATAAGGGTTCCTTATTGACTATAGAACCCTAAAAAGGATGTGAACCTTCAGGAAAGAATCCAGGGCAAAGCTATGAAAATGGTTCCTACTCTCAAATTACTTCTGTGGGTACGAATGTTTACAAGAACTAGGGTTATCCACCCTACAGGAACATGGAGAGTGCAGAGACCTGATGGAGACCTTCAAGATCCTTGACAACCAATACAATACAATACAAAAATACTTTATTCTACACAAACAAAGATACAATACAAAAGACATTACATAAGACACAAGTACAGTGGGCGGCTTTATCGCTTAGAAGCAATCTCTTCCAGGCAACCTTTGGATGGAAAGAATTATGTGAATTTAAGAAAGGCAGGGGGTGTACCAAAGATAATTTTAAATAAATATTGACATTATAAATACCTAAAAACAAGAACAATTAAATATAACAAATACCTAACTATATAAATATTCATACATAAATACCTGAATAGATAGTACCCTTATTCACTGTTCTAACAGAAAAAACTCCTTGATGCAAGCTTTGAAAAATGGATACGACTTTTCTATTGGACTCTGGTAGGGCATTCCATAACCTTATGGCCTGGATGGAAAAGGATTTGTCGTAGATACTGGTTCAAACATATCAGCTCTAGATTTATCACACACACTATAACTCTATAAACAATAACAAGGCTGAAAGGACGAAGCTGCAATGCAACCCAGGCCAAAAAAATATATATAAGAACCAGATTATTAAAGGAAGCAAATATTATAATATTTAGTAGGTATTGTTAGAAAGACGAGTTATGTTATGTGATTAAATTGATTTTTAGTATGATTTTTTCTTTTATTTTAAGTTCTAGGAACATATACCTACATTCCTATACAAATTACCGTTCCGTATCCACTGTTTCTGTATTCTCGGCATATTTACGGAATATATACCCTGCAAATAAGGAGCTTTTACTGTATTATTTAATAGGGTTATAAATGCAACTAAAGTTTGATTATCCTTGTATTTTTAGATTCTTTTAAGTGTAATCATTGCATAGAAGCGGTATCAATATAGAACATTCTAGAGTACTTCGGTCCAGTCTAGGTTTTGTTCATCCAAGGTGACTTGAAAGTTTGTTCTTTAGAGAACCTTTTTTATGGTTTGTTTATGTTATTTCTTTTGCTCGGGTGAATAGACTATAGCATTATTTTTATTATAAAAATATGAAAGGTTTATTTACGATAATAAGATAATTAATAAAGTTTTGTTCAACGTACCAGTCTTCGTTTATTTTCAATGGAGTTTCGCACTCTAGTGTTCAATCTATGAAGGTTAAGAGAAGCAGGCGCCTCTGGCACAGAAGTGACTTCTTTCTTGATCTGGACGTCGGAAACCAACGAGAGATTCACTATGTTCACATCATGCCGCTTTGGATTCCCGCTAGACGATGGACACTTCAATATTAGCATTTTTGTCTGAGGATCAAATGCGAGGACTTCGCCTTCTATTTCTTCATTGTAGCAAGTACGCGTGGCCACGATACTGCCGATAGTAAAACAGTCGGACACGACAGTAGACATTTTCGCCTTTTGAGAACAGCCGCGGGCAAGTATTCCAGTACCTTTAGTAAATTGGGGAAATACGATTTGTTGGTTTTCCACCATTGGCAAATTTTTACCAATCAATCATATTTCTTTTCACCACATTTTCAAGGAATTCTCGGAACGAGCTACAGCCGTTTAGGCCAAACTGAATTTTGACATTCCTGCTGTCATAATAAATTTAGCGCGTTACCTTAGTCGCCATGGATGTTTGGACGTACGCGGTTCTACGGTTCTATTGCTTTTGTAAATAATTATTGAACTTGATAAATTTTTTTTATTACAATATTGACAAAGAAAATTACTATTCAATAATAAAAACAAATTAAAACTAGTATTTACAATTGAAAAGTTTAAGCTAACTGCAGACTGTTGCAAACAGTCTACAGGTAGCTCAACTGATCCATATCCATATCAATACCAGTTGGAACTGTTGGAAGCATCCCCAAGACGCTGGCTGCATTGCGCCGCTGCATGGCAATGCTGATGCGCTGCGCCAGATACCCGCCAGCACTCGGGTCACGCGTAGCGTCGACTAGACGCTCAGATACCTTTTTAAAACCCCGGAGAGCCTCGGTACCCCACAGACCTAGGGTCTCGACCCCAAAGGTTGCAAATGTGTAGGCTCTGTTGAGACCTGCATATTTGCGTCTCTTGAGATCCTCGACCAAGTCTGCCGCCGCCGCACCAGCCCTCACGGATGTCCTCGGAAGATGAGAAGGCGCAAGTGTGTTGACGCATGTAGCGTCCCACACAATGGGCGTCCCAACTCCCATGGGACTATTGTCATGCCGTCGGGCCTCTTACCATCGTCACATAAGGGTCCGGTTAATTTACAGCCTAGCAACAAACAGTCCAGGAACTTACGACCACAGATTTTACAGGCTGTACTACGCAGCTTGGTAATTTGTTTACAAATGGTTGAATTTTCCGGGGCAGTTTATAGCTGGCTCGTAACGGTTCCTTACAGCCTGTATTACTCGGCCGGTTTATTTACAGCCCTGGAAAGTGTGTCCAGGCTGTACTGATATCCATGTACTGAATTTCCATGGTTGTTAGTTCTTGTCACGTGTGAGCCTTATTCAGCCCGGTGAATTTCAACCCAGGAAAATTCGACCAGTGCTTCTGATTGGTCGGAAGCTTATGCTTCGTTTAGATGCAAATACAGATAAAAAATGTTACTGTCCCGTTCGTGCGTGCGTGATTTAACAAAAACCACAGATTAAATAAATAAAACCAGAAACACACCGGTCCAATATCCAAATACAAAATAGGTATAAGTACTAAGTTACATTCATTAATGTGGTTATTATATTTGTTTCACAACCATATTAGACAATTATGGTTGATCGTTTCGTGTTGGCGCGAGTTTCTTTTTTGTCGTTTTTATTTTTTCTGCGTTCTACATGAATTAAAACTAAAGGAAAAGTAATTTATCGCAAATCGTAAACTATTTTCTATTAGCCTCTCAGCTGGGCAAATTACTTTTCCACTACTTTTATAAATTGTAAACTTAACTGGCAAAATTAAAAACCAAAAAATAATTTATCTCGCGCCAACACGAATATTATTGACTAATTTCTGCCCGCGGCTTCGCACGCGTTTTTTCTATGGAAACGTTTATATCCCATGGGAATTGATTTATGTGATAAAAAGTAGCCTATGTTTGTTTCCAAGATTAGAATTACCCGTACCTACGCAAAATTTCAGCCCGATCCGTTCAGAAGTTGTAGCGTGAAAATTGTACATCTAAACTTTCGCATTTATAATGATGAGCGAAGCTAGTCACGAAAATGTTATGTTTTTGCGGTCAAGGGATGCTGAAGTAAGGGCATTTGGTGGGCGCCCCCGTTTTACTACCTGGCAAAGAAGGCTTCTCTGTACTATCCATAACAGACATTTAGATAACGTTTAAAGCGCTTGTAGATACGTGATAAAAATATACATATTATGTATATTTCTTACACGATTTTATTAGTTCCATCTATGTTTGTTTGTAACGGAATATTTGAACGTGATTTTCACCTTCAAAACTTCAGTTGTTCCCATTATCCTGACTAGGATCTTCAGGATCAACGATTTTTACATTAAAATCATAAAATCTACTATATCGGCTGTATGTTAACAAACCAATTTGGACCAAATTTACCGGCTCTTCATCTCATTACATTAACTATATGAAGCAAATCGTTGAATTAGTGGTGAAGAGAGCCAATAGAATCTGCATTTCACGCCGACTTTGGTGGTGTTCATAACTAAATTCGGTCAAAAATGTGTCTTAAGACACATTTTTGACCGAATTCTTTCCACCAAAGTCGGCGTGAAATGCAAATTCTATTGGTGAATAGATTGACAGCTCAACTAGGAGTTGGTTTTTCATTCAAACGTGAAAGGAGTTAAATAAAATTAGGCAGATAAAATCCAGTGGTAAATTTAGTGTTAGCTGCCTAAATTTATTTACCACTTGTATTCGTGTCATTAATATACCTGCATAGTACCTACAATCAAATAAGTAGTGAAAAGAGGACCACATAGACTTTTTAACCTCTTATTAAGGCGCCATTTTTGGCAACACTGAAAATGACATAGCGCCTTTGATAATTTATTTTCTGTGACAGCCAGCTGACATTATTTTTTATTTCGTTGTTGCTGTGTGTTTTTATTTGTGGTAATCTTTGAAATGTTTTATCAAGGATCCAGGGAGTGTTGTTAATAATAATTGAAAGAATCCTAATGAGTGACACGCAAAGTGAATAAACCTCATCAAACATGCCGCCGATAAGACATCGTAGGTACTGAAAAGCTCATGAATAGTGTTTTGGGTGAAAAGTTTCTCCCACTTTTCACCCAAAACACTATTCATGAGCTCGCAATAAACTGGAGATTATGGACATCATTATTTTGTTTACACACTGTGAACTTTTTTCGCTGTTATTTTTTTATCATCTTAGTGATACTCGCACACGAATAACAGTGTTTACCTATCTAATTTCCATGTGGTCTACCTACCCAACCCGTTGTTATTTGACAGTACATTAATTATTTGTATTATTCACATCGAAATACAATGGACAAGAACAAGAAATGAAGTCTAGACCATTTGTAGCCTTTTGTAGTTTGACTTTTTGACTGTAGTTAATTGATGTGTTGGGATCAACACATCAATTAACTACAGTCATGCTCTTCACTTGTAGAACATGAGACCGAAATACCAGAGGGTATTAGAGCCACAACCGTTTCATTTGATTGAAAAATTTCAACCAAAACCAGGCACAAGTAAGTTTTACTATCGCACACAGGCTTAGATATGATTTTTTATAAATTTAATATACAAATGATATAAAATTGTAGTAGCAGTAGACACTAGCTCAATTGAGCCCGCTGTAACCAAGCCCTGCCATCTGACATGGTTTCTAATTTTCTATATTTACCTATTTTTAACATTTTTCTATGAGTTCCAAATCACTGGATAAACAGATAATAGATAAACATTGGATGTTTTTCTTCACTGTTAGCACTTAGTAACTAAACCTGCAGCTTAGTTGGCTCCACATGTATTGTCTTTCCTGTGTCCCAGGCAGACTAAGTGAGTCGTCACTTCACCAATCTAGTTGAGTTTCTATCAATTTAATATAATGTATGCTTCAGATGATAACAAGGGTAGTGACGAAG
Source organism: Eupithecia inturbata (assembly GCA_963662085.1). Lineage (NCBI taxonomy): Eukaryota > Metazoa > Arthropoda > Insecta > Lepidoptera > Geometridae > Eupithecia > Eupithecia inturbata. Next base: position 789,589 of record OY759204.1, read on the forward strand.
ATCCTGATGCGGATCCTGTGTATGTACTACCTGACAAGGGTAGTGATGAAGATCCCTTCTCGGAGACAGATTCTGTAGCGGATCCTGTGTGTGTACCTGAAACATCTACATCACACTATTCAGACAGTGATGAACCTGGTGTGTATGATGAAGCTGTGTGTATGATCACCTGGCCGGAGGGCGTCCTACACTACGTTTGCCGAGTCGCGGTCTCTACTCGAGAACACGTTTACCCCAGCGGTTCTCGGTTCTTCACGAGATATGGCCAGCCCACTGCCACTTCAGCTTGCTAATTCTCTGAGCTATGTCGATAACTTTGGTTCTCTGTCGGATGTATTCGTTACGAATCCTATCCTTCAGAGAAACTCCGAGCATAGCTCTTTCCATAGATCGCTGAGCGACTTTAAACTGGTGGACCAGCCCTACCGTGAGTGTCCACGTCTCAGCTCCGTAGGTCATAAGAACGGGTAGGACGCACTGGTTGAAAACTTTCGTTTTCAAGCATTGCTGTATGAATAGATAAACAATCAATAGGTACCTAATTGATTATATAAACGTACAAAAATATACTACAATAATAAGGTACCAATTACCAATACCTACTCACTTTTCTGAAAGGAAAAATTCCTTTACTTTTCTAAAGGATTCTGATAGTGCATTCCACAACCTTATGTTATGACCTGGATAGAGAAGGATTTGTCGTAGAAACTGGTTCGGTGAGAAGGCATATTTAACAGCAGATTTTCTGACCACGTGAAGGATGAGGATGAGAATCGTGGAGAAATTCAAAACGCTCCTTTAAATAGAAGGTCCTTACTCACGATTAGTAAATATTTATAATAAAATACCTAGCTCCAGTAGATTCGGTTTTTCGTAGTAAACTCAAAAATACGTTATTTCTAAATGTTACTAAGTAGGTACTCCGTTGACGAATTTTTAAATGATGACTAAACTAAAACTATTTGGCTGCCTGAGTAAAAAAATTACGTACCTACTTAAATAGGTACCGAGTTATTATTACAATTGTTTTGATTCTTGTAGCTGACATTGCCTATATTTTCCAATGAATTGCTGCGCCCTTACAGGGTACATGTAGGTACTTACCCCTTATCTAATTACCACCTAAGCTAAAACAATGTACCTATATGTATGCAATAAATAAATCTAAATCTTAACCTATTCCGATTAGGTACCTGTTATAACCTCTTATTGAACCAGGTGAGAACTCTTGTCTGCCTAGGTTAAAAACTTAACATAGGCTTTATGGTAGGTACTTCTAATAAAAATGTAATGTCGTTTTTTTACCTGAATAAATAATTATATTCTACTCTATGCAAAAAAATATTTGCAAGGCTAGATATTTCTGCGAAAAAAGTTGAAACAGCGATGAGAAAGCCAGATTTGAGTGGTGTTGTGGAGGAAGATAAACGTGGCAAAAATCCAGCTCCAAATCGTATTTCAGAAAAAAGAAATGTAATTTTAGCCACAATTGCTACGGAAGTAGCTGGTAGGTTTTCGTACCATCATCTGATCGGGATCCTTTGTTCGGTGTAGGACAGATTCGTAATTCGGCTGATTCGCTACTCGACAGATCGTGAATTGGGGCAGATTCTTGGATTCGACAGAATAGCACACACACACACACACACGATACGGCAGAAAATGAACACTTGTGCACAGAATACCTACTGATCATTGCAAAAGCTGAACTAAATAATCAAACTAGGTACCTACAACACATTAGAGATTCGACAGACGAGGGACTCTTATCTAGACAACGATTAGGAATAGGTAAAAATTGTATAGAACCAAAATTGTTGAAAATTTTATCAGCTTTCACAAAAATTCCAAAGACGCATCGTTTACGAGGTGTAAGCAAAAAACTCCCCGCGGGTGTCATAAGAGGCGACTAAGGGATATCCAGTGGGGGTGGGTAAGCAGCGCCCCCTGCAGAACAAATCTACCACCAAACTGCGGTCCCCAAGTTGGGGACCCCAATCCGCATGCCCAGCGCGTGGGGATTATGGGCATTACCCCTCGTGAGATAAAAGCCAACAAGGCGCTTATTAATGGGAGGCTGGGTCCGGCTGTGGAGATGGAGAAACAAAAAACTAAAAAACGGGATCTTTTTGCCCCCACTCCTAGGGCTATATATTATGTAGTTTTATACATAGTTATAATTATTTTCATTCCTATTGTTTTCCATGTAACTTTTTGTGAGAAGCTGAGAAGGTACAAAACATCAGTTTGAATGTTTATTTCGTTATTTCCTAGTTATGTAGGTATCTTACTTAATATTAGCGGTTCATGTTGTATTGGAATCGGTTTGTGTTCGGTGAAATTTGTTGCTGAATGTACGTACTGTACCCACTGCGTACCGTACCTACCTGCGGACGTACTGCATTGTACCTGCGTGTACGTAACGTAGTACCTACAAATTAGAATACCTACTACGTAGGTACTGCATATTCACGAGTAATGAATATGCAGTACATACCTAGTATGCAATACTGTTACCGTTTTTGCTCTAGGTACTGTAGGTATAAGACGTAATTGTTTCAATTCGTGGACAACGGGGCTGAATTTTGTTTAGAATAGATAAGTAATATAATTTATAATAGATAAGTCCTGAGTAATATTTAAAAAATACCTAGTTTTTGTTTAAATTTTTTGATGGTAGGTAATTTGCTTTGTTATTTATTAGGTAAAGTACTTATTTATTTTCAAGTTACTTAATAAAGGATAATGCCCAAAAAAAAACCCAGAGTCGATTAAAAAAAATTATGAACAGCAAAGTAGACCTTGCATGGGTGGTCGCAAATACGCAACTCTTTTCGCTTAAAACTATAACCAAACAGGCCAGCAGCATACAACAATTCCGTAGGTACAGACCGCAGAGCGCGTTGAATAACTTAAAATTGAATAGGTTTTGACGACCGATGTGGCGCGGCGGGCGAAGGTCCGCCTCTGACGCAGAAGGTTGCGGGTTCGATTCCCGCCTTGAGACAAATGTTTGTACGATCTGCAAATATTTGTTCCGGGTGCTCTGGGTATTTTCTATATATAATAAAAAATATCTATTTATGTAATGTATTGTATTAAGTTTATCAGTCATCTAGTACCCATAACACAAGCTCAGCTTAGCTTGGGGCTAGATGATGCAGTGTGGATTGTCCAGCATTATTTATTTATTTAACAACTTTTTCATTGTTTTGTATTGTGTTTGTTGCTTACTCGTGAGAGAGATTGAGAATACAGATAAGGAATTACAATATACGAGAAAGAAAGAGATAGCAGATGTATATCTATTAAAAAAAATTGATATATATTTAAATTATGATATAAATAATAATATGATATAAATATCTCTCAATATTACGCACAATTAGTCACAATATTGCTCTAAATATCATGGATTTATAATACTATTCTCAATTTGTTACGATTTTTTTTGTACTTGGCGATTGTTTATTAAAAAAAAATATTGGATTTGGGATAAAGTATGTTTACTCTACCTTGCCCAACATAAATCGTTTTAATCGATTCCGGGTTTTTGGTCCATACATTTTTGGGCATTATCCTTAAGGTACTTATACTATACCTACTATTTATAGCTATCCTACTAAGTATTCAAATTTCACCTGTTTATCAATTTAAGTAGGTACCTACATATTCATGTCCTGTCCTATGAGAACTACGTTCAACATAGGTAGTTTCTTTCTGTTGTCTTCAGTCTTGAAGTCAACCTCTTTTAATAATATTAATACCTAATGCTCCAGCATTAGGTATACACAGCATCATCTAGCCCCAAAGTAAGCAGAGCTTGTGTTATGGGTAGGTCTAGTACCTACCAATACATTTACTTTTTTATTACATAGATAGATATTTTTTTATACCTACACTGTTTATCTAAAGGGGTGGTCGTGGATATGTTCTGCGATATTTAGTGGTACAAAATTTATGGACTTTGGTAATTTTTTTGGACTATGTTAATTTTTTTCCCAAAATGTAATAACATCCAGAACTTCGCAATTGCAGCCAAACTACTGCCTTTTTACCCCTGCCTTTTTTAAAACAAGATCAATAGTGGGCCTTTTGTACTCTTTTACCAATCAGATTAGATATATAAAAATCCAAATAAGAAAACTATAGGTACGTCAATTTTTTTTCATTATCTGATATTAGCTTTGACATTAAATGGTTCAAAAAAAATATTTCACTTATATTTTTTTTCTACAACCTATCTCAGAAACTACTGGCTTTCACGAAGAAACCACTGAAAATTTCATTGGGCTAGAACTATGAAACATTTTATTTTAAATTCCTTAAACGGCCATATCAATAAGTCATTTATGTAAAATTTTATAGATTGCTGACTTTGATTCTATACCTACGACTGTTTACGGTGATAATAGGTAATTATATTAATGTGTCGGTCCTCAGCCCGCTAAAAGGAGGAAGGCGCTATGAAACATTAATAATAGTAAATCTGTCACGAAAAGTATCGAACTGCCCAAATATTTAAACCACTGAAAACATAGCGCAGTCGTGTAAAAATTTTAGGAGCGCTATGATTCAGATTCTATTATAATGGTAAAATTGTTACAGGTCTAGTCATGGCACATACCTACCTACATTCTTACTTAATACATAGGTAGGTAAGTAGTAGGTACATAATAATTAAAATAGTTAAATGTAATAAATAATACTATAAATTCAAAATTGCATAGGTATGCATACTAGCGCTCCTACCCTGCATTACCCTGTCTTATACTTACTTTATCCTATGGATTATAGGTAGTTTTATAATATCCATAGCCTTCATCGCGTGGAGGCAGGAGTCCTAGTGATGGCGGCGTTATGACAAGAATGAAGTTGTAAGCGGCTAACAGGGGCCAGTACTCCGAAAACGCACTACCAATATTTTTATTAGACTCTAGTCACGTACATACTCTAAAGGACTAATATCTAAAATCACGTCGCGCTCGGGTCCGCCATCTTGTCAGAAGCGACAAACCCGTCAACGCATTTGATATGGATTCCTCCACACTAAAAAAAGTCTTTTTGATTTTGTTACGGTAAAATGAGTACCTAAATCATGTACCTAGACTAATCAAAGAAAGTTAAATGATTATTACTTATATTATATATATATTAATGTTACATTGAATCATGTGGAATTTTTCTCATGGTCTAATAAGGGCATGTAAAGTTCTTTTTTGATTTTAAAATCATTTAAGCCGCTGCGACAAGTGTGATTTCGTCAGCCATTGTTGCCGATTTGTGTAGCCCGTTTATGAGTCTGCATCATCATGAGCCACCCTATAGCCGTCATAAACGCAACACATGGCACGGCCATAGATTGTTCGGAAATCAGTGTTCGAGCAATATGTTTGTAATGGCCGGGCAATTAGTTGCCAATTAGTGCAGCCACAAATTGCAGAAAAGTGTAGCCCGTTTGTGAGGGCCACGTATTTTATTTATAAAAGCTATTTTTAAGGATTTACGAATGTTACGAATTACTTGTTTAAAAGTAGTATGTCAAATTTTTGTTTCGTTAGTTTAATAAGGACCATTATTGTTTTTCTTCTGAATTAAGATTTATTGAAAGCGCAATCTATAATTAGACAAATAAATAAATAATGATAGATAACCCACACAGTATCATCTAGCCCCAAGCTAGGCAGATCTTGTGTTATGGGTACTAAATGCCTGATACACATAATATAATACATTATATAGATAATAATTTTTTATTATACTTAGAAAATACCCAGAACACCAGGAACAAATATTTGCAGATCGTACAAACATTTGTCCTAAGGCGGGAATCGACCCCGCAACCTCCTGCGCCGCAGGCGGACCTTCGCCCGCGCCACATCAATCGTCATCATAGTTAACATCTAAGGAGAAAAGGAAACTTTGTGTTTTTAATGATTAAACGCAAAAAATCAACATTTTAATGTGGCCCTTACAAGATATAATAATACTACCTAGGTATAATAAGGCCAAACATAGATGGCATAATTATATAACATTGATGGAAAATTGTGGTAGAAACAAAAAAAAAAAATACTTTTTCAGAATACCAATAAGTAAATATACATACTTATAAGCCCTGTTTTTAATTTGTTTTTAATATTTAGTTTTGAATTTAGGTGACCCTAAATACCTATCCGCAAATGGTACATAATGATTACAAAAAATATGAATGAACTTGGTGAATGAACTTGGCTTCATTCTACAGTTCTAAGCGTAATCTCCAGTGTTCTAACAAGATATAAGCTTCTTGATTAGGTATGTCCAATCATCAAATTAATCAAACAACAATCAAACAACAGTCAAATTAACAATCCAATCAAAGTAAAAAAGTAAAAAATATTTATTTACTTTGTATTTGCTGTAAATAAATATTTTTTACTTTTACTTTTATTCTTCCTCTTCTGTTTTGGATGATGTGCATCAAAAACCATTTCTTCTTGACTGTTTTCAGCACCTCCTCATTAGTAACCTTCTCTGTCCAAACAGTGTATTTTTGAAGTGTCTTATTTGACGCTAAATAAAATCTATATAAAGCCATACATAGTACCTACTAGGTACCCAAAGGTAAGTATACAGGGTGGCACATTTAGAGCGGTCAGTATGGGAGAGTCTGAAACTATAAGACATACGAAGATCTCTTCTTAGGAACCATGTCATCGATTTTAGTAAAAATAAAAACTGCATTCATTTATTTAAAAAAAAACTTGTAGGTACCCAGGTCGGGAATCGAACCCGGACGTTTTGAAAAATAAAACTAACACTATACTTTTATAAATTCGAAGCTTTCAATGCTTAATTTAAAAAAAAATCAACTAACTTCAACATCTTTTTATTTTGGCGCCGCTTGCTTTTCGCTACGACTCTGCCAGTGTCTGTGTCGGAGTGTCATAAACTTCGAAGAATAAAATATGATCAATAAATAATATTACACAAAAAAATGTGGAACGCTTCACGATTTTGCTTGTCATCCTTCAATCACACTTTTTATTTTGACACTGCACAAAAGTCAGGTGTCATTATTAAAGTGTCATAAAATAAAAAACAAAATAATTTTCTGTTTTATTTGGCATATTTTTGACACTTGAGTTTCATACAGCGTCATCTATTTTAGTCTATAGGCTACCACTTTTTTTTAAAGGTCATATTAAAAAGCCCTCAATAAGGGCACTAATATTTGTTTTAATTTTTACGTTTCAGTGTTCTTTGTTAACGAGAGGAGAATCATTTTCAAAAGGCTACCACATATATTTAAATTAAAAATATCGGTTTCTATATTTTAAACTTTAGGTACCTACATACCTACTTTTCGAAATTTTTTTAAGTCGATATTTTACCATTACCTACCTATAGGTACCTACTTACTCCGAAGTTTGCAAACCGATCCATCTGAATACCCAAAATACCCAAATAGAAGGTAGGTACCTACATACCCAAAATTGTAGGTACCTACCTTAAATTTTGGGTATGAATTAAATAGCAAAGTCTTTTACCGGTACCTACAGTACATATTGGTATACTTGACAAACGTTCGAAACCATCTCGGCGCGCGAGTCACACTCGCACTTGACGGATATTATTGATCTCGACTTCCCATCTCCAAAGCACAGGAGAAAATGTCTGGCTGATCTCACCCCCGTGCATCGTCTGCGACCTGCATCGGAAACGGACGATCCGACGCAACGTAGCAGAACCTGCCTTGGACTATTCAGTTAGAATAATTCTGTAGAGAAGCGTAATAATCACTACATTTCCAGGGTTCAATTCGTCATAAACGTTTGCACGGTACAGACAGAGCGCCTTGCTTGCGAGAGATACTGTTTGTGTCTTGTGGCGCTTTCCAGAGATGATTTTGAATTACCGCTGGCGCGGGCAACCTGATGTTATATCTCACTCACTAGGTACTTAAGTACCTAAATGAAATGGCTCTGCATCCGCTTCGATACAATTCTGTCAATGTCCGTTTACTTTCGTTTTGTTTGCAGAAAGAAGAAATAAATCTCCAACCGTAGATAGGTATTCCCTTTGTAAGTCTCCAACATACGACAATAGTTTCCCGCTAAACAAAAGTAATTTGTGGACAAGAGTCAAATATGTTACTTTTGGTACAGAGTATACATTGACAGTGACATTATCATGCGATGCTATCCACAAGCTAGTGATTGTAAACGCAGCATAGGATAGAACGCCATCTTGGCATTATTTTCCAAGATTGTAACTTCCGTGGCTGAGAATCGTCGGTACGTCCAAATATTTCACTGCCCCGTAAAACACAACCAAGGTTAGTTCAGCCCCGGAATTTTCTGCCAGAACGCCAGATTTTCTATGGCTGTATTTTCATAGGCTGAGCAATATTTGTACAGCTCGGAAATAACAACCCCAGAAATTACAGCCTTGGAATTTGCAACCATCCATGTACAGAAATTCCTGGGTTGTAACGTCCCTGGTTGTGTTTGGATTGGCCGTAAAATGTTGGCACCCGTCTCATAACAGACCATTCGGTTCGAAAATAGCTGGTACGTTAGCGGTGATAAAGGCCTGCTGGATGATGTCGTTTATGTCGTTAAGGCCAGCCTTAAATGACGAGATATCCGACCGGCGGCCCTAGTACATGATAATCCGTGATGATCAAGCTGTTTGACATCAGTATCGCACCCAATCGAAGACATGTTGCAATACGGAAAGTTACGGGATCCAATAAAGTGCCAGTGTTCAATTAAGGAAATACTTGCAACCAATGTCCTAACTCCCATAATATAGAAACGGCCAGGAGACGGACACGATCCGCAGAGCTGGAGCACGTTTGTAACAAACAATTAAGTGTCAACTCACACAGAGGCCCGTCCCATTGCCGTTCGGACAAAAGAGATTTGGGGAAGCAGCATTAGGGCATTGATTGAGATTAAATTATCCTCTTTTTATTTTGTATAATTCAAACATTAACTTCTTTCTTAATGACGCCTCTTTCTCTTCGCTACGACTCTGCAAGTGTCTTTATTTCAAACTCTTCTTCTTTTTCTTGTCAGATGGCTTCTGCGAAATATTTCAAACTCAACCTCCTTAAATTTTAATTCTTGACTATTTTCTTTATTTGACAATTATGTAATTTTAATTCTTCTTCTTCTTGTCAGATGGCTTCTGCGAAATTTTAATTCTATTCGTTTCAGTTCAGTTCAGTTCTTGTTTCATGGCTCGCTGTGTCTGTTCTGCCACAACTCTGCCAGTGTCCATGTCAAAAGAGTCATAATTTGTGTTAATTTACTACTAAAATTCTATTCGTTTACAAATGCGCATTTGGAAACTGACATTGGCAGAATTGTGCCAAACCATGATGCAGAGCCAAAGATAAAAGAAGAAGACTTGCACTGAGGAGCCAATGTTTTAGCGTTTGTTTTTATGAACATTAATAAAATATGTGTCCACGAGAGCCCTCGACAAACTGTTGTACAGTTTGGCAGAAACTATATACAATGTTATGTAGTTAGTTACTTTTAATTTGGAAATAAATAAATAAAACGAATAACTAAAAATTTTCCTAAGTTCTATGTTTGGCAGTTACATATGTATAAACTTTAGTTCGAGCTGGCGTTATATATTAGGTTGTTTAATTTTTTCACAAATGTTCTTTCTTACGTTGATGGTAGGTTACCTACCTATCGGTGGAGGACATTAAGGCTACGTTTTAACTCAGCAAATCGATTGCGAAGCCGTGGGCAGATCCTACTCAATCCATAAATGCGAATAACTCCGTAACTTACCTTCTACTTAGTATTTTAGGCACATAACCACCTATGAACTTGCGTGGTAATGCTGTGGGAGTCTGACATGGTAGGTACCCACGTGGGCAATCCGCTATGTACCTTCTTGCGCGCGGTCTTATCGACTACTTACAGATTCAAATCTTCAAATATCAGAGAAGACCTAACTATACCTACTTAAGTAAATTGCGTGTCCCGTAAAATATAATGCTTTAGTTTATTTTTGGGGATTGTAGTGGAAGAACACATTAGTTTCTCTGTGTACCTTGCCTACCTAGTACTGACCTTTAATAACTTTTACCCTGTTTATTTTTATATCATAATGAGGGTAACGGTGTTGATTACACTTATAGAACAACACTTAGTATAATATATATTTAATTAGGCTAAGAGTGTAATTATTCTGGACTGTAGTATTTGTCGTTGGATAGAACAGACGTGCTCAAAATTAGTAAAATTAAATAATCACTTGCTGACTCGTGACCTTGTTTACTAGCAGTAAAAGTAACTGTGTCATACCTACGCTTATCTCGAAATTGTGAAAATGGACTATAAATAATATAATATTATTAATATATATTAATAATATGGACGGACTCAGCCCCTTTAGCCGGAGCGGCAGGACAGCCCGCAGCCCACCTCGGACGCCCGCCACGCCCTCTCCCGCACCGGAGCCCCAGCCTCGCCCAGCACCTCCGCCCCAGAGAGACGACAAAGCCCTAGAACTCATCCCTACACCAGAGATCCAGAAATGGATGTCAGACATCGAGCAGTGCCTCAACGACGTGTGCTCAATCGCAGAATCTGGCAAGTTAAACTCTGAACACAAACTAAAAGTTAATAATCTGTGCCGTAAAATAGCACATGGCACATCGCAGATGGCAGTGCTCTACCAGTCCGTAAAATCCAGAGCAGTAGCATTTAACCTAGAAACTCAAGCTCTCAAGGAGAAAATAGATCTGTCGCAGCGACTCCAAGACCTTCTCTGTATCATTCCAATTTTAGTATATGTACTGCCGAAGCAAGTACGACTCCAAGACCTCAAAATAAGCATTGATGAGACCTTTAAAGCTAAAACTCCCTCCGGAAATTCCTTTGCCGAAATGGTGAAAAAGGGCAGCACTTACATCAAGCCGGTGAATGTCAGCTCTGTGGCTATATACCCACACAACAAGCTTAAGTCCAGCGAAGAAACTAAAACCCTTGTCCAAAAAATAATTTGCCCCGAAGAGATGAAACTGCAAGTCAGAGGCTTGCGTAAGACAAGGAACGGTGGGGTTATAATTAGCACCGAAACGAGGGGAGATATTGAGAAGCTCAAGCAGTCGATGCAGCTTACAAACTCTGGCCTGCTGGTAGACGAGCCTCTCAAACGCAAACCCAGAGTCGTAGTTATCGGAGTGCCCACATCAATGCAGGAAAAAGATGTGTTTACTTGCCTTTATAAACAAAATATAGCCGAACTACTGCTGGATTTCAGTCTGGAAAAATTCCTTTCCTCAATAAGATTGAGTCATAAGTCTGGCAAGAAGGACGCTGAGACCTGCAACTTTGTGATCGAAGTACCAGCAGCTATTCGTAGGGCCCTAATGACAAAGGAGAGGGTTTTTGTAAATTAGTCCTCGTGTCCTGTGAGGGACTTCACTTTGGTCACACGATGCTTCAAGTGCCAGCAATATGGACACGCTGCCAAGTCCTGTCGAGAGGTGACCCACATCTGCAGCCACTGTGGAGGTCAAGGTCACTCAGTAAAGGAGTGTACTAGAAAGGCGGAAGAACCCAAATGTGCTACTTGCCTACATTTCAAGAAGCCGAGTAAGCACATTACAGGTTCTGCTGACTGTCCGGCAAAAACAATCGCAGAAAATAGGTACATAAACTCGATAGACTACGGAGGCGCCTAAAAGTGCCGATACAGTAAGCATAATAGTAGGTAATTCTTTATACCAGAAGGTTTATTATAAGCAGAATCTGTTTTTACTCGTATTACAGGTACCCTTAAAATGCAGCCTAGTTTAGCGTAGTTAGCATAAGTTATTTTGAAAATCTACAGTCACTTTGTTTTACTTTATTTATGTGATTATACCTACATGTATTCGTTGTAAGCTATTTTGCCTGAGATACAGGTTTTACCTAGTTCAGGCAAACGTAATCTTTTGAATTTAAGTTATTGTTATTCGTATGTTAAACATTTGTCTTGAGTAATTTTTGAATAAATTATTATTATTATTATTATTTATTGACAAAGAAAATTACAATTCAATAATAAAAACAAATTAGAACTAGTATTTACAATCGAAACAATTAAGCTAACTGCAGACTGTTGCAAACAATCTACATGTAGCTCAACTGATCCATATCGATACCAGTCGCAATGCTCTGCTGTATGGCAATATGTAATTGTTTGTTGACCCCAAATAAATAAAAACTAAAACTAAAAGAAAGCTTTTTCAACAAAGCCATTGACCTTGTTCCAAATTCATTGACCTTGGACAAATCGAATGTACTACAAGAGCTAATTCTATAACGCCAATAGTATAACAACTTCATTATAACCCAAATATTCATTGTTTTGACCTGTTATGGGTGATTTTTGCTTCTATTGCAAAATATTACGTTGAGCCACGTATGCTGAGCCATGGCCTTTTTGACGTATACTGCAACACAGACAGTTTCAGTTCAGTTGATTTATTAACCATAGGAACACTTGGTATTGTCAAATTTACAATTTTAAAATATACATACCTTTTAAAGAACAGTCCGTTGTAATAAACTTACAGAATATACAGACAGATACAATTGCAACACAAGGTTATTAACTAATTAAAGGAATAAGGAATTTTACTACATTTGAATTACAATTTATTTAATTGTATTGTTGTCTATTTTATTAGTCAATAGGTACTGTATTATTGTTGTAATTTGTATGTGTGTCTGAAGACGCAAATAAAGAATAGATCAAACTATCTAAAGAGAAATAAAACACGTGTTCTATTAGATCCTAACGGTATAATTAGTCGGTTTACTGGCCAGCCCATGCAGCTCGGCGATAGTGACAACCTGCGGCGGCGCGTCGGTGGAGTGGACCTCCACCTTAGGCGGGATGTCGAGCGCGCCGCGGCCCAGGATCACTATGTTGGGGTAGCCCATCCTGGAATACATAAACATTATTTAAAATAAATATAAAATAATTTATGCAAATATTAGTCAAGACAAATGTTTAACATATGAATAAATTACACTTATATTATAAAGTTTGGATATTCAAATGAATGGATGTTTGTTCGTTACTTCTTCACGCCACGATCAGGTTCAAATTTTACATAGGTGTAGGTCTTAAGCTGGAATACTCTTTACCCCATTACATCAGTTTCATGGGATATAAATAGCCTTAAAACGTTTCCATAAAAACCGCGCGTGCAAAGCCTCGGGCTAAACCTAGAAAGAACATAATATACAATACACTCCTCAAAAGTTTCCGATAACAACTGTTGGTCAAATGACCCCGGGCATGTGGTACCACCGACAGCTTGCTATTAACACATTGACACACTTTTGTAACATATTATTTTAGACAGAGGCTCTCGGAGCAATAGCATATGACTAAGAGAAGTCTCCTTCTCCACAGCCTATATTGGTCCACTGCTGGACGCAGGCCTCCCCCTGATAAGCGTCTTAGTGGCTATTATCTCATGGGGGTAATGCCCATAATCCCCATGCTGGGCATACGGGCATCGCAGTTCAGTGGTAGAATTGTTCTGCAGGGGGCGCTGCTGCCTGCCTCCTGTGGATATCCCTTAGTCGCTTTTTACAGCACCCGCTGGATGAGTTGGGGTGGTGCAAATTCTAAGCCGGCACCACACAGCAATCATTAGTTACATTTATATATTAATACACTGATAAATAGATATTATAAGAATTCATATCATCAAGACTAAGCTAAGTTTTTCTCCACATTCATGCTAGAAAAATAAACTTTAGTTCGATTCTCACTTTCATTTCGCGTGGAGTAATATAATAGCAATAAGTATCAATTACTAGACTAATCCTAACATCAACTTCTTTATTTTTGGCGCCGCTATAAGCCATAAAACCAAATGTCAACTTTACATTGTTGAAATGTCATATAATGATAATTCAACTTCTTATTAAATGGCTCGCTTGCAGGATTAGGCGTTTCTTAGTGTAATAAAATGGTTAAAACAAACAGAAATTAGTGCACATTTATAAATGGGGGACGCCAAAGTAAAGGGGTTTTTCTTTTTTGGAAAACGTCTGATTTGACGCAATGAGACTTTTGCTATAAAGCATGAAGAAGTAGAGTTATGTACCTTTGAGCCATGACATGCCGCTTGCCTATCGTGAAATTGTCCCTGTCATCTAGCACGACGTCCCCCGCGGCGCGCACGGCGTCCCGCGCGGCGGTCAGCAGCGGCGGCGCGACACTTGCCTCGCGGGACCCAGCCTGAGGGAACATACTTATATAAATAAAATATATAATGCTGGACAATCAACAAAGCATTAACTAAACCCAAAATAAGCAGAGCTTGTGTTATGGACTATATATTCAATAACTACATCGAGATAATGTTTATCGACTCCGAAAAAAGGATGAGGTTCTATTTCGACTGTATTTAAAATCGTCGATTTCTCCGTCATTTAAGGACCGATTTGGATGATTGTTTTGCATTTGTATAGAGGATGATGGATGATCCTGTGGGATTAGTCTTTATCCCGCATAACTTATCTGACTGTTAAATAACTAAACCGTTAAAAACTTAGGGATTCGAAGTTGGTATTTAGTTTTTTTTTTTTTTTTTTTTTTTTTTCGAAAGGACTACAATGCTGTTGACCGCAGATGGCCATGACAGCGTTACCGGACTTTTGGCGGGCGCAGAAGGCGCCTCGCCGGTAAAGTTATGATGGGTGCGAGCCTCGGCTTGGGCTGTCGCCAGATGCTACAAGAGGGAATGGAGGTTTCGCCAAGGTGCACGAATGCACCTATGGGCGGAAGCGGGGAATTCTTCGACCCCGCATCCGGCGGGGTCGGTTTTTGGTCGGGTGTGTAGTGTGCGGAAGCGAATCGGTATCTGTTGCCGTCACCTCCGGGTTAGCGGCGGTGATTGGGTCAACGGGGTCACCGAGAACGTGTCTCGGTCTACGGAGGAGAGTGGTATTTAGTTTTTTCAAAGCAATCTAATTTATATTGTTAGGGTTCTTATTTTTTTCCATTAGATCTTACAGGACTCTTGGACACTTCACAAAATTCAAATTACAGGTAAAACTAGGAAATAAAGTGATCACCTTGAATATTGTTCTTTGCCCGAGGGTGCCAGCGCAACAATTTTGTTAAATGACTGACCCCTTTCTTTGCCTACTCATTTTGTTATCACCGAGTCCGGTTTTGATAAAGGAGGATATGTTTGATTCCAGACTTAAAGTAGCTCTAATCCTGGAATCAAACATAGGCTACTTTTTATCCTATAAATCAGTTCCTACGGAATAAATTAATAAATTAACATTAAAACGTTTCATTATAAAAACGCGTGCGAAGCCGCGTTGAGATACTAGTAATCAAATATGTACAGAATAGATTTTGTCGCACACCAATTTTTCTAGCCATAAATGATTTAGAATGTGTCTCCTCAATCGAAAAAAATTACCATCAAGTGCGAGTCGACTCGCACACTAAGGGTTCCGTATCGTAAAAATCAGGCGCAACTTCTTCAAAGAACATAAAATTTTGTTTTGTTGGGAGACCCCTTTAAATTACCAACTTTATTAAATTTTAAGTTGTTGTTATTACAGTTGAAGTGTTACTTATATAAAGAAAGTTTATTGTGTCTACCTATTGTGGTTCAAGTGATACAAACAAAGAGCAAAAAAAAAGCCAAAAAGACACGTTTTTTGTATGGAAGCCACCTTTAATTTGGATATTTATTTTATTTTTATTATTTGGTGTTATAGCGGCAAGAGAAATACACAATTTCTGAAAATTTCAACAGCCTACCTCTTACGGTTCATGAGATAGAACCCTGTGACAGATAGAAAGTTATACGGACGGACGGACGAACAGCGGGAAATAGGGTTCCGTTTTTACCCTTCGGGTACGGAACCCTAATAACATGTGTCCTTCTACCACAAGCGGCCAAGGTCACGATCGTTGGTGACGACACAACAAACTCACCAAAGTGACGTCAGCCTAACAAATCCAGCCCGCGCATAACTAGATGTCGCTAGTAAAAGTGAACGAGCTCTAGATCGCGCTGACGAGAACGCACGGCAATTGGTGAGGCGATTGTATGATTTTAGATATTCGTCACTCTGGTTTCCCTTCAACACGTATAAATCTTTCGCCTTTTACTAAAGATTTCCGTGGAGGGGAACACTCAAATGAGTCTATTATTGACTGTTTTTGAATGCTTTGACTTCGGTCAAAGTTTATTAAAATATTACAAATTATGACATGATGACACGCTTAGTTCATAATGAATTTAGCTATTATGCAAATGCAAAAGAAAACCAAAATTAATCTAAACTTGACTGGATTCTAAGACGCAGATTTCTCAAAATCTTATTTAATGTACTTCCAAGGAAAAAAATCAGTTCTATTATTTTGTAAAAGATTTATGTTATGTATATAAAATTATATATTTCAGGCACATACATAATACAAAATTAAGGACCCTTATCTCAAATACACAAAAAGTTAACATAAAAATATAGTTTTTTTTGTTCACAATGCTTAATGCTATCCGGGCCGTCACTTCTTGTTACGGCCCATGTGGGCGAATTTTTCAATACTGGAAAATTTGAAAATGGAGTTATCGTGTCTATACAAGGTGCCACGTTATTGGTGTGCTAAGCCGAAAGGGTGTGGTTGTACACCCTATACCCAACTGATCTGGAAGGCAATTCTCGCCAATTTATCACTGAATAAATATCAAAAGTACTGTCAAATCTGACAGCTCTTCTACGTAAAAACTGTCAAATTTGACAGTTCTTTTGATATTTATCGAGTGGTATTTTGGCAAGAATTGCCTTCCTGCATCGATCCTTAAATGACGTAGTAATCGACGAACAAAAAAAAACACATACAGCCGGATATAGAACCTCCTTTTTTGAAGTCGTTTATAAATAAAACATGTCGATGAATTACCTTAGGTCCGATGATGATGGTGTTGAAGGGCGCGATGCCCTCCGGCCAGCAGAGACACGACTCGGACGAGAGCGCTTCTAGACCCGCCGCTAGTAACCTGGAAATAGACACAAACGTTTTACAAAACACATAGAGCCTTATCACACTGGCGATTCGCGAGCGATTTCAAAGCGAGGCGAGTCCGCAGCGAGCTGCACTATGCACTCTAAATCTAATACAAGAATTAAACATAAACTCGCTGTGCCCACAACTAGACTACACAAAATTAATGTATCTTTTGAAGGGCAATGTATACGCTTCTACAACAAAACTAGTGAGTTGCAAAAATGATCAGTAAGTAATTATATTCAAACAAATTGTCAAAACCTTCCTGTGCAAAAAGGCTTAAAAATATTACTCAATAAAATATCAAATAAAAAACTTATCTAGAGGATAAAAAAGCTTGGGACGGGATTTGCTTCTAACTCGAAAAATAACAACTATCTGGCTAAAGGTTTTCTTCGTCGCTTCTTTACTTTAGTCTACATACCGAAGCAACTGAAATCAAAAATATCACTTTATTTCCGTATCAGTGTTTAATTATTAAGAATTTAACCTTTTCTAAGTGTACATTTATTGTATTTATGGAAATAAAGAGTTTTTGACTTTGACTTGACTCGCCTTGAAACCGCTCGCAAATCGACAGTGTGATAAGGCTCAGGCGCTAAGGGCCGTATTATGAAAGCTTGCTCAGTAATAGATCTATGCTTGAGTGACGTTTATGCCATAGAAAAGCGTCACTCAAGCATAGATCGATGAATGAGCAAGCTTTCATGATACGGGCCTAAAACTCACTTGCTTGGCGTAGGATTTCAGATAATAATATATTGTAAGCATATTTATTGTAGGAAGGATCACAAATCAATTATTCTTGGAGTAAAGACAAAACTCCTTACATAAGAAAGCTGAAAGATGTTGTGTACAAAAATAAGTTTTGTTATAGGTGTTAGAGTAATAGAGACAAGGTAACAGATCCCACCTCGTGATCCCGTGGACATCACGATGGGCTCGGCGGCGGTCTGCGCCCTTGTTAGACGGAGGCACGGCCAGCAGTGGGAGAGAGAGACAATAGAACCCACCTCGTGATACCGATGCCATAGCACGACATGATGATGGGCTCGGCGGCGCCCTGCGCCGGCACGAAGTTAGCCTTGAGGGCTTCCGAGTACTTCGTGCCGAGTATAAAGGTGTGACCCACCTGCGAACATGCATCTAGAGAATTAGCAAAGCTAATCATTAATGAATTAGGTTAAAGTTAATATTTCTTTTTTTTCATTCCAACTATTTAGTTGAGCCAGCTGATCGCAGAAACAAGAAACAAAACATTTACCAAGTGTACTGCGAAAAAAAATTGTTGAAAAGGTAGGCTTCTTCATCTATCATCATTCTTCATTATCCAGAGCGACACAAGCGCACGCAGTCTCTTCTTACAAATGTTACATGGTACGGCCGCGGGTGGTGATCGTGAGCTAGGGATGGGACTGCAGTGGCTTATGGTTCACCGCTGGACCCAGACCTCCCCCTGATAAGCGCTTTATTGGCTTATATCATATGGGGGTAATGCCCATAATCCCGACGCCTGGGCATACGGGTGACTGACCAAATAACCTCTCTACTATTCTTGAGTTCGCCAAGTCCCGCTACTATGATCAGATGGTTCAACTATTATATTTATACATAGACACGTTTAGGCGTGAAAAGGTAACAGCCCGACAGCAAACAGACAGAGTTACCATCGAATTTATAATAATAGTATGAATTTACCTTCTTACACACTTTATACTCTCAAACTTAGAATTATGATTGCACTTGAATGTACGTTATGTACAGAACAATTCTACCACCGAACTGCGATCCCCAACCGCATGCCCAGCGTGGGGATTATGGGCATTACTCCTCGTGAGATTAAAGCCAACAAGGCGCTTATCAGGGGGAGGCCTGGGTCCAGCAGTGGACCAATATAGGCTGCGGAGGTGGAGGTGGAGGTACGTTATGTCATAGTCACACAATAAAGTAGTAATTTTTGTATTATGGTGTTATAATTTGTAGACAAATTATAACACCATAATACAAAAATTACATATTATAACATTATATGTATATTATAACACCAATTTATTAGTAGGTAATTTTACTTGTATGCCGTTCATCCCACAAGGGCGTTATGCTAGATTGTCCTTCTGATCCGATGGAAAAGCTAGCTAGATATTCTGACCCTCTTACCTCTATACTATTCTTGAGTTGAACCGTTTCGCCGCAAGCGCGACAAGTGTCCCCGGCGCCAGCGTCGGCCAGCAGGGCCGTGTGGCAGGCCGCGCAGACGGACAACAGGTCCTCCCCCGCGGCCGCGCAGACTTGCCACTCGTGAGAGATAGTGCCACCCATATCGCCGCATGGCGCTGGCACTGGAAGTTATACAGGGTGTTTGGCGCAACGTTTGTATATAACAAACGTTGCGCTACGGATACTGGGGTTCGGTGGAACCAAGTGCACTTGGCGGCTTTTTTAACCCTGAAAATCCTCTCGGCTATTTTTAAGATTATTATATTTTTTCAGAAATTTTAAATATTAAGTGCTATAACTTTATTTGTCAGAAAGGGCTTAGGGCTTAAACTTAATTTTTTTTTCATTACACTTGGCATGTTAGCTTTTATTAATAAAATCAATATTTATGTGACATCTTGGTAAATAAAGCAGCTAAAAATAGATGATTTAGTATCAAATTTTAATTTCAAAGTTGTAAATTTATGTTGTGTGTTTTGTGGTGGCAAATAAATAATATGTCTATGTCTATGGGCATGCAAAGTGTTAATAATTAAACCGCCAAGTGCGAGTCGACTCGCATACGAAGGGTTCCGTACCGTAAAAATCAGTCGACTTTTTCAAAGAACATCAAATTTTCACTTGTTCGGAGGGCTTTATATCTTCAACTTTTATTTTATTTTTAGTATTTGTTGTTATTACAGTTCAAAAGTTTCTTATGTATAGAAAGTTTCATGTATCTACCTTTTGTAGTTTAAGAGATACAGCCTTGACAAATTACGAGCAAAAAAGACAAAAATATCACATCTTTTGTATAGGAGCCCCCTTTTATTTTGATATTTATTTTATTTTTATTATTTGTTGTTATAGCGGCAAAAAAAAATACACATTCTCCATAAGTTTCAACTGTCTACCTCTTACGGTTCATGAGATAGAGCATTGTGACAGTCGGACGGACGGACAGCGAAGGCTTAGTAATAGGGTTCCATTTTCACCCTTCGGGTACGGAACCCTAAAAAGTAATAATTTAAAACTAGGAGTTACAATAAAGATTGAATTTAAAAAATTCTTTGATATTCCGATTCATTGGAAAGTTCTATAGTTCTTGGCCATTTCAACGGTATGCCACATGATGTGTCAAAAATACATAACAAAATAGGCGTTTATAAAAAAAAACTACCATCACACTAATTATATAAATGCGAAAGTTTGGATTAATGGATGTATGTTTGTTACCTTTTCATGTCAAAACAACTGAACGGAACGTGCTGAAATTTTGCACACAGATAATTGTAGGCCTGGAATCAAACATGGGCTACTTTTTATCCCTTAAATCAGATCCCATGGGATAAGCCTTTAAAAATCCTCTTTAACCGTTTTCATAGAAACAAAGCGTGCGAAGCCGCGGGCAGAAACTAGTTTAGAATGCCCTGAAAATTACGATTTTTTTATCTCGCAGTCGTGATGTAAACATGTTTAGTTCGGTAGGACTTGTGCAAAGTAGGGGTAGGTAAAACCAAGTGCAATAAATAGTATGGAGGCATTTTAATCCCATAACAGCACCACTATATTTTTCGATATTTAAGTATGGTGGCTTTAGCCCTCAACGTTCAGTATATTATTTTTTCGATGATGGCCCGATTTTTCAATTATTCGCTAATGTATGTTTTTTTCATGATTAAATTAATGGCAAATCAGTCAGTAATGATGGAAACTACAACCCCTCAAGGATCTAGGTCGACTTTACCAGTAACCCTGTATAACCAAGTGTGCCTTGAACAGGACTTCAAGGCGAATTAATGAATGAGTATAAGTAGGATCCACGTAGGACCTACTTAGTTTATGTCACTGTCAAATGAGTAATCTCGCACGGCGAAATAGCGAGCTTCACGTTCACGAGCAACGTGAAGCTCGCTATTTCGCCGTGCGACCATAACAGTAACTTACTCATTGATTAAGTAAGTTACTGTTCTGCCAGACAAATGGGCCACCAGACACAATGTTGCCATCAACAAAGAAGTCAAATCACCAGACATGTACAAGTGCTCGAGCGACGGGGATCTGGAGGAACTTTATAAAATTCTGGCAGCTTTCGAATCCGAAACAATTAAGAAACTCAAAGAAGTAGATGAAAATTCCTCAATGAGGTGACAAGCCACTTACACACCAAGAGACCCAGAGGCCTTTGCCAGTTGAAATCCTGCAGAGCCCTAACTAAACGCTTAGGAAAGTAGTAGAAGTTTAAAGAAAACCTGATAATGAACGCGGCAAAACAGCTCTATCAGCCGGCTGGCTCCGTAGCAAGAGAAGTGCCGGCTCCGTAGCAAGAGAAGTGCCAGCTCCGTAGCAAGAGAAGTGGCGGCTCCGTAGCAAGAGAAGTACCAGCTCCGTAGCAAGAGAAGTGGCGGCTCCGTAGCAAGAGAAGTGCCGGCTCCGTAGCAAGAGAAGTGCCGGCTCCGTAGCAAGAGAAGTGCCGGCTCCGTAGCAAGAGAAGTGCCAGCTCCGTAGCAAGAGAAGTGCCAGCTCCGTAGCAAGAGAAGTGCCGGCTCCGTAGCAAGAGAAGTGCCGGCTCCGTAGCAAGAGAAGTGCCAGCTCTCTAGCAAGAAATCACTACCAAAAATTCAGCGAACTTATTCTGTGTACAAACCTCTATGCACACGCAATCCGAGTTCATGAAATAACCGTGTGTACGCTTTCGACAGCCGCGTGTAGGTCTCCTCAGCGCAGGCCTGCGAGCTGTGCGCTCCGTACGCGTCCAACATACTGAACTCCCGCGCGCGCAGCAAGCCGTGCTTGGGGCGGTGCTCGTCGCGGTACTTGTTGCTGATCTGGAAATAACATAAAACATAAATTAAGTTTAGTTTAGTAGTAGTTTAGTTGTATACATTTAGTTTAACCGGTGATACTAATTTATATAATTTATGAATTTTATGATATGGTTGTTATCTATCATACATACTTTTGGGCTTTTTGAGATGGGAAGATTAGGCCATCCACTGTCATCAACAAGCCAGGGGCGGCTTAACCTCTCATATTATTATTGTACACACGCCACCATTCTACGAAATTTCCATGAACTGGACACTGGCAGAAAAGTGGCAAACCAATAACAAAGAAGCAAATCTCGAGGAGTTTCATTTTTTAGGGTTCCTTACCCGAAGGGTGAAAACGGGACCCTAGTACTATGGCTCCGCTGTCCGTCCGTCTTCGAACTGAGACACCATTAGAGATGACGCCAACTCTTATAATTCGAACTAAGAAGACAGCATGTGAGATGACGTCATCTCTTTTCGAACTGAGAAGACAGCATGTGAGATGACGTCACCTCTTATGATTCGAACTGAGAAGACAGCATGTGAGATGACGTCACCTTTTATGATTCGAAATGAGAAGACAGCATGTGAGATGACGTCACCTTTTATGATTCAAACTGAGAAGACAGCATGTGAGATGACGTCATCTCTTTTCGAACTAAGAAGAAAGCATGTGCGATGACGCCATCTCTTATGATTCGAACTGAGAAGACAGCATGTGAGATGACGCCATCTCTTATGATTCGAACTGAGAAGACAGCATGTGAGATGACGTCATCTCTTTTCGAACTGAGAAGACAGCATGTGAGATGACGTCACCTCTTATGATTCGAACTGAGAAGACAGCATGTGAGATGACGTCACCTTTTATGATTCGAACTGAGAAGACAGCATGTGAGATGACGTCACCCCTTATGATTCAAACTGAGAAGACAGCATGTGAGATGACGTCATCTCTTTTCTAACTGAGAAGACAGCATGTGAGATGACGTCACCTCTTATGATTCGAACTGAGGAGACAGCATGTGAGATGACGCCATCTCTTATGATTCGAACTGAGAAGACAGTATGTGAGATGACATCACCTCTTATGATTCGAACTGAGAAGACAGCATGTGAGATGACGTCATCTCTTTTCGAATTAAGAAGACAGCATGTGCGATGACGCCATCTCTTATGATTCGAACTGAGAAGACAGCATGTGAGATGACGCCATCTCTTATGATTCGAACTGAGAAGACAGTATGTGAGATGACATCACCTCTTATGATTCGAACTGAGAAGACAGCATGTGAGATGACGTCATCTCTTTTCGAACTAAGAAGACAGCATGTGCGATGACGCCATCTCTTATGATTCGAACTGAGAAGACAGCATGAGAGATGACGTCATCTTTTATGATTCGAACTGAGAAGACAGCATGTGAGATGACGCCATCTCTTATGATTCGAACTGAGGAGACAGCATGAGAGATAACGTCATCTTTTATGATTCGAACTGAGAAGACAGCATGTGAGATGACGCCATCTCTTATGATTCGAACTGAGAAGACAGTATGTGAGATGACATCACCTCTTATGATTCGAACTGAGAAGACAGCATGTGAGATGACGTCATCTCTTTTCGAACTAAGAAGACAGCATGTGCGATGACGGTATCTCTTATGATTCGAACTGAGAAGACAGCATGAGAGATGACGTCGTTCTCAATCTCATCCTATAACTACGCTGCTGGTTACACTAATTATAGTTTTCTCTCCCCTCACTGCCTCGCTGAGAGCTCTAGGTAAATGTGTATTATATACTTGTTCTGTGGTATAGTAGTACTCACTTGGTATAGAATAATTGGAAACTGCTTGTAAGAGAGCGGCCCCACATCTGACAAAAGGTCTGCAATCGCTTCCTCGTGTGTCTAGAAAAAAAAAACTCTAAAACTATTATTACAACTATTAAATATAAAACAACTATTATTAAAAAAAAAATGTTGGGCTTTGACGGGAATTTCGCAACCTTCCTTAAGTACGGGAATGCGCCAACCAATTGCGCCACGGGGTAAAGTGACGTAGGATTCAAAAAATTTGCGGACTTCCTTCAGACTATAGAGTTGTTTTTGCGACATTCATTACCTACCAACCTATTTGATTTTAGAAATCACCCCGAGTGTCAGAGCTTACGCAATTAATATAAATACAAAAACATCAAAATAAAACTTAATACATATATTGTTGTTTTTAGGGTTCCGTACCTACCCGAAGGGTGAAAACGGAACTCGTCCGTCCGTCTGTCACAGGGCTCTATCTCATGAACCGTACGAGGTAGACAGTGAAATTTTCAGAGAATGTGTATTTCTCTTGCCGCTATAACATCATATATTAAAAACAAAATAAATATCAAAATTAAAGGGGCCACACAACAAACGTGTTTTTTTTTTGGCTATTTTTGCTCTTAATTTGTCAAGGCTTTTTATCTCGATCTACAATAGGTACGCACATGAAACTTTCTATAAATAAGTAACACTTCAACTGTAATACGAGTACCAACAAATAAAATAAAGTTGAAAATTTAAAGGGCTCTCCGAACAAGTGAAAATTTGATGTTCTTTGAAAAAGTTGCCTGATTTGTACGGTACGGCCCTTCGTGTGCGAGTCGACTCGCACTTGGCGGTTTATTTCTCATTAATATAATGCATGTAATTAGAAAATTAATTGTATGCCCATACATTGTTACGCATTTTGTATGTACCTTCCTGCCCACATGTAATTGCAATAAATATACATTTACTCGTACTTTACTAGCATAGCGTCCCATGGGTGGATATGTCGCCGCCGGGTCTTCGAATCAACCAGTTTGTGGAATGGCTAGCCCGAAGGAAATCCTACAGTTCCTAGCAGCTGCAAGAGTAGGTAAGTGGCGAATTATGAACGCCGCAGCTTCAGGTGAACACATAAAGTAGCGATCAGAATAGGCCTAACATGGCCGCAGTGACACGAAACGAAAGCCACCCTGAGCTTACAAATACACAAATAAATAAATAAAAATTATAACAAAAAAACGCTGGTTTGTTGGGAATACCTAATAAATGTCATTTGACGAGATGGCTCAGTGTTTTTTTTATTTATTTATTAATGTTACTTTATTCTGTTTACTTTTTGTTTTAGTTTTATCTATAATATGTGTTTCTTGTACCTGCCTATTATTGTAATGTCCCAAATATTTTTTTTCTTTTTTCTTTTTCTCTGCTTTCTTTACTTTTACTTTTTTTATTTACGTTTAGTTTTATTGTTGAACGTTGATCGTTCAACAATCGGCATAGGCAATTGAATGGCGCCATTTGATTGCAAAATGGCCTGGCCCACGGAGGAGGCGGCCTAAGCAACTGTGCACTGTGATTCTCAACTAGGTCCTGACGTCATCACTGTAGGCGTGGCCTTAGTCAGTGCACTGCCGGCGTTCGTCCGGTGCACAGCTGTGTCAACGGGGCAACAACATGAATATAACAAAAAAGCAGGGCCGTAATTAGAATTCAATTATTTTACCGATTGTGCCACGGCTATGCTTCTTCAATGGAAAGTACATTAAAAAAATATGAAAGACGCAGGAAATAAAACAAAGCCTCCTTAAATTAAATATTCTATCTACATAATTGAAAGTTTGTTGTTTAGTTAAATTATGGTACGTGAAGCCCACGTATTAATTAAATTTTAAATGATGTATGTACATATGTTCTAGATTTGTATCCGAAGAGATTCTTAAACAGCAATGGATCACAAAAAATACAACATAAATATACACAAAATAAACAAAGATTTGTTCTTGTCATTTTAATTTACTTTATCATTGATTTTTATTTTATTTTGTGTAGTGTAACTCATGGACCTAACGTCTGAAAAAACCAACATTTTATTTTATTTATTTATTGATGAAGGCTTCATAGTGACAAATAAGGCGACATGCGACTTTTGATTTAGGCGGGTATTATTTGTTCACTCCCTGGTACGAAAATTCTGCGTACGTCCCTGTTACAGCTTACTTTTCATTAGTACCATCTAGTGAGAGGTAGTTAAACTACGTAATACCATCGACACAGAATTAATCGAGCAATTTTGCTATTGACCGGTTGATGGAAAATAAAAAAGTGGGCGGGATCTAACACCCCTCACCCCGCAAACTGTCACGCGTTGTTTCTTATGGAAATCTAATTACAACACCTCTCTGTATCTGCTCCGTGGGCCTGGCCATTCTACAAACGGGCTGATACTGCGACCTCGCGGCGACAGATACATGTAAGGAGCCGGGTTGTTAGATTAGAATCAAAGTAAGATTATTAGGTATTAGAATTTGAAAATTAATGATTGTCATAACTGTTGTAGGTTTATAAATAGGTAGGTAGGTGTAGGTAGTTTTAACAGCTTCTCCTTAACAGTAGGTACCATACCAACCATCACACATGGGCTTCTGCACGCGCTCTCTCAGGGTCTAACCTCGACAAAACTAGCCCTTGTATATCCTTCCCCTTAATGTATAACTAAGTATTTATTTGCACCTCGTTCACCTTATATCGGGTTATTCCCGCTCGTCCCCACGTTTCGTCCCCATAGGGACCAGCGGGAAGTTTTTCAGTAGCGTTCGTCCCCATTAAAATATGAGGATAATTTGAATAAAATCATACTATGTTTTTTAATCAACTTTTATATAATACTAGCTGCAGCCCACGGCTTCGCACGCTTTTTTCCGGAATAAAATGTAGCCATGTCCGGCCCCGGGATACCATCTACCTCGCTGCCAAATTTCACCGAGATTCGTTCAGCCGCTCTTGAGTTATAAATAGTGTAACTAACACGACTTTCCTTTATACAGGGTTATTGGTAATTCGACGTATTCCCGTTAAGAGGTGATAGGGGTTACTATTTGCGATAATTTCAACCCCTATATGCATTGTGCAAAAGTGAACCATTTTTGAGTTATAATTTTTTGTACCTTTTTCAAAATAAGTCAAAAATGCAACATCAAAAATTTATTTAAAAAAAACATTGCAATAACATCGTTTTTCGTCTCGCGTTTTTAAATTTAGACCGATAATTGTTGTTTTAATATTGATAATTAACCAGTGTTTAATCGTTTTTATAAATGAGAAGACAAAAATTGATTTAAATAGATAGTTTTTTTTTAAATCAATTTTTGATGTTGCATTTTTGACTTATTTTGAAAAAAGCTACAAAACATGATAACTCAAAAATGGTTCACTTTTGCACAATGCATATAGGGGTTAAAATTATCGCAAATAGTCACCCCTATCACCTCTTAACGGGAATACGTCGAATTACCAATAACCCTGTATATATAGATAGAAGAAGATTTTAATTAAAAACTATAAACTCTTCGTTCGATATTTCACTCAAATCACTCAATACGCGCGCTCACTATACCTACTTAGCTAGAAAATTGTTATCATATGCTCCGTCCACGCATTTATTTTCTTTGACTGAATGAAAGAATGCAATATTTATTCATAGACTGCTTATTTTTAAGAATGCTAATCGGCTCGAAAACTATCGGGACTAACGAGAGCTTCGATATTTATCGAGCTGATAGATGTGTATAAAAAATTGTATTCTTTTATTAACGTCTTAACGGAGCGAGAAGCAACGTCTTACCGGAGCGAGTACCAACCAACGTCTTACCGGAGCGAGTAGTAACGCCTTCCCGTGCCTGTCTGCAAGCTGCATCAGCTCGGCCGGTGCGTTCTGCAGCCGCCCGGTCGCCTCCCACAACGCGGCGGAGCTCAGCGCCGGCAGCGACATCTAATACAAAAATAAATACAAAATAATTTATTTAGCAACATAAATTACAATTAGGCATACATTAAAAATAGTAAAAGTACTCAGGAGCTAACTGTAATAGATGCGTATGTCTAATAGATTGGCTACGGCGCCCCATTTGAGGTGGATAGTGACGCTCGTAAAAATCAGGTACTTACTATTTTCCAGGTTCTACAATTCATATAGATAGCAGATAAGAAGTTTTGCGCACATTGTAAGCTATTTGTTGTTAATTTTTGCTAAAATAACTTTTGAATCAATTGTAGTTTCGGAGTGTTATCGACATAATAATGTTTTTAGAAAAGAACTCCTCATTTTAATGGACTCCAAAACCACAATTGATTCGTAGAAGGTGGTAGCGTGGGTTCATAGCAGATGGCTTACAATACAACGTGCGCAAAACTTCTTGTCTGTTATCTAAATTACTTGTAAAACCTAAAAATAGTACTAACCTGTATTTTTTTTTCGAGCGTCATAGGTTGTTGTGATTCGCATTTAGAATTGTGAAAGGTATCTAAAGTGTAACAACAGCATAACAGAAACGAAATAGCGATTCGGTGGATTTAGTGTAGGACGCAATGTAGCCAGGTGGGATGATGCTCCCCCGAAGGGTGCCCGTCTTGCCGGGGCGGGGGGCTCAGTAATCGCGGCCTGGTCACCCGCGGTTAAGCTAAGTGGTACCCATGGGGCCGTGCCAACGCAGACTGCGATACGGCCGGCCCCGGGACGGACTGCTCCTCTGGGTTTTGCTCTATAAGCTCAGTTGGCGCGGTAATAGGTTGCGGTGTCGTATGGGAGGCACCGCAGCTGAGGCGGGCGGCTGTGCCGTATAGGCAGAGGGGCCGCAGAGAGGTGGAGGCCGCGGCGGGAGAGGAGTGCCGGAATTGAGGTACGCCACTCTCCTTTGATGGGGGACGCGGTGGGGTCGCAGGGGAGGAGGAGTGTCGGTATGGCGACGGCCGCTCTCCCTATCCTCTGCGACCGTGTGGCAGGCGGCGGGGCCACTCGACTGACACGTCGCAGGGGGACCTAGGGCACTCGGACACGGGGTCGTCCGGCTCCCAATTGACGGCTAAGGTCTTCGAGGTGGTCGCGGCGCGTCACGAAGGCGCGTCACGAAGGAGTGTGCTCCACTCCCCCAGTGAGGGGCCCGATATCGGGCAGCCGCGGTGCATGGGTTCATGGAAGAATAGCGTCCCCACGTTCCCACCACAAGCGGCAGAGGCGGAAACACCCTGAGGGTTTTAGTGGTGTTGGAGTCCCACATAATCGTACTGTCTCCCCGTGGCAGTAAAATATGAGTGTCCTTCAGAAAAAAAATGGTGGTATCATGCTGCGAAACTATGGCATGGCATTCATTAGGGGTGGTCGCCGTCAGAATATTTAATTTATTGCTAGTAAATTGTTCGTGCAATAGATGTCGGTGCAATAGATGGATACTGACCTCTTGAGCACCCACGTCCTCGAGGCAGGTCCGCACGAGCGCCTCCAGCTTGTGCAGGGCGCGTCGAGCGAGCGGCATCATCGCGAACAGACCGGAGCCCGTGCTACGCACCAGTCCCCATTCTACCAGCAGCTGTGGCCAAAATCATTTAATTTACTTACAGCCACTTACCGGTGTTACAAGGCGTAATGTACCATTCGCAGCGAACATGTTACGTTACGCCGTACACTAAAATCCGTCTCGTAGCTCGTTGCCGCTCACAACGAGCTTCTTACATAAATGACTAGTACGTAAATAACTAGTAATAATAAATAAAAAATAAATTTTAATAATAATATGACTCGCAGCTATGCATGCAGGCTGAATACAGTTACTAATATAGTTATAAGACCTGACATTGTAATATAATTATGTATTCTTGCAAATAAATGATTGATTGATTCTTTCCCCGTACTGACTGCATGAATGCTCTCTGTGTAACATGTTACATTACACCCTGTAATGCTGCCGGTCAGTAACCACCTAAAGGTTTCACATCACACACATTATTGGCCTATACTGTTCCTCTGCTGGACATAGACCTCCCCTAGTACGCGGTTTATTGGCTCCTCTCATTAGGGGGTAACGCCATAATCCCCATGCCGGACATGCAGGTTGAGGGTTGCGAATAACACATAGACCACTTGTTATTACATAAATCAGTTCCCATGGGTTAGAGAAAATCTAATGTGTGAAAATCAGTACACCATAATAATTAATAGTATAAAATTTGAATTGCCTAAGTGCTTATTTTGTAAGCCTAAAGAAATAAAGTTATTGAAATCAGTAATGTAAGCTCGGATGGCGGATGCAGTTTTTGATAACACATAGCTTAGTTTGCAGCCTGCACACATGTATGATAAACTGCTTCAGCTATGCAAGCTAAGCCAAAACTAAGTTAACTTAGCTTTCAGTCTGCAACCCACATAAAAATGATTCCCTACTGCAACAATAGTTAGATAGATCTTATTATTATTAATAATAATATTAGATTGATCTTGTTGTCTAGGTATTCCAAGATAGGTAGACTTTATAGTAGAAAACAGGTTAACTTTACATACCTTCCTAGACAAAGGTAGGGAAATAGTTTATAAGTATTTTACATCCTGTACTAGACTAATGTTGCCTGAAATAAATAATTTAGGTACTATTATTTATTTTGCCTATGTCTACCTATTGGCTACTTTTGTCCCGGAAACAACGCGTGCGAAGCCGCGGGCTGAAGCTGATAACTATACATATATGATCATTAAAACTAATTAATTTAATTTTGGTAGTTCCATTTGTGTCACTTATTGCTCAATCTAGATAGGTTAGATACTGGTGAGATATGAGTTTTTCTTTAACACTCGCACGCCCATCGCGAGGGAAAATGGATGTCCGAAGCTGCGGCAGGTTAATGAGACCAATATAATCTAAAGAAAGATAACAATAGTGAATACAGCATAGCAATTAGATTGAGAATTAAAAATTAACTTACCTTTTGGCTCTTACAGGTAATTTCAGAAACTTTGATATCAGCATATTTCGGCGTCGAGATAATGGGCTGGAACACTTTGGATAAACACTTCATTGCACTAAAATTGCAGTCTATTCGTGTTTTTTCTGTATCATAAATTTAAAACAATCACACAACGACCAAGACCAAAACAAAATACTGAACAGCTGATTCATTATTAAGTAAGCTATTTAAACGTAGACGTAGCTGTCTAGTACTATTTGTCTAAAATTTCTTGGACGAACGAAATTACCCTCAACTTATTGTCAACTGTCAACTTCTTGTGGAATGGCTCTGCATCTGGTTTCAAGAATACTGGATTATGATAATGAGAAAAAAACTGGACAAGTTCGAGTCAGATTTGCTTTTTAGGGTTCCGTACCTTAAGGGCGAAAACGGAACCCTATTACCAAGCCTCGGCTGTCCATCCGTCCGTCTGTCACAGGGCTGTAACTCATAAACCGTAGGACATAACCTACTTGAAATTTTCAAAGAATGTGTATTTATCTTGGCGCTATTACAACAAATAATAAACATAAAATAAATATAAAATTAATTTCCATATTAAAGGGGGCTTCCATACAAAAAACGTGTTTTTTTTTTTTTGGTTATTTTATTTGGTTCGTCGTTTGTCAAGGCTCTTGAACCACAATAGGTAGACACGTGGAAAAATTCTATAAATAAGACTTCAACTGTAATAATAATAAATACTCAAAATGTAATAAAGTTTAAAATTGGAAGGGGTCTCCGAACAATTGAAAATTTGATGTTCTTTGAAACAAATGCCTGATTTTTACGGTACGGAGCCCTTCGTGTGCGATTCGACTCGCACTCGGTGGTTTTTAATAAATAATTTATATAAAGTAAACTAGTTTCTGCTCGCGGTTTCGCGCGCGTTGTTTCTAAGGAAACGTATAAAGGTTATTTCTATACTACTGAGAAACAGATTTATGGTATTAAAAGTACCTAGTAAGCCTATGTTTTATTCGAGGTTTACACCTACGGCAAAGAATTTGAATCTTGTTTTCCTGTGGTGTTTAGATCTGTGCTAATATTAAAAAAGCGAAAGTTATTGCCTGTTACCTTTTCACGCCTAAACGACTGAACGGATCTTCAATTGAATGCTGAAATTTGGCAGGTGTCCCGGGGACGGACATGGGCTACTTTTTATCCCGGAAATGAGCGATCAAGACCTCGGGCAGTAACTACATTAGTAGGTTTTAATCGGTACCTATGGACCCCTGTAATTTAGCCCGTAGTTGTCCTAAGTACCGCTTACGGGAACCTACCAGAGGTAGAGCAGCAGCTTTCTACCTTCTGTGAATTTAACAATCCGCCTGACATGCCAAGCGTACCTATGGTGATTGATTATTGACACAGGCTTATGGCAAAATCCTCCTTGTGGCATGTTCTGCAGTGGAGTATGTATTGATGATGAGTATACACTTGCATCGCATGACTTCCACTTTTTATCCTTGTCTCGATCCCGGGTCTTTTCTTGGCCATCGTACGTACAAGATTGATATGTGGGTAAGGCCGCGGATTTTTCCACTTTTCGTATATCAAATCTCCCCGCCAGTTTTTTATAGAAAAGTATCCATACTTTTAGATATTTTACTAGTGTATTGTAATATATAACTAATTTCTGAAGCAGGCCTTTAAAAAAGTATTAATTTAATACATAAATCCGAAAGATATATGAAGAAGTTTCCTGAAAAATGGTGAAAATTGTACCTACAAAAAATGCGTGTCCGTTTTGGAAAGGGTGCACTTCAGACATCATTGAAACATAAAACTTAAGACTTACTGCTAACTTTTTTATTTTAACTAGATGTTCATATCATTGGCTAGCTTCCCTTTTAGTTCAATGTCTTGTTTCGTAAGTAATTGTATTAATTATCTTCATTTAAGAAAATACAAATAAATTTCTACTTCTACGTAACTACCTATATGTACGCTCCCATTAACTACCATACCAACTCTGTTTAGTTCACAATGGGTAAAATTTATGTCTTAAAAGTAGCAACATTAAAGATCCTTACTCTTTGGTCGAAATGGGCCTCTTTCAGTACTCAGATATATGGGCTCATCGGCCATCGGCCATCGGCCATCTTGGCAGCAGTCTGGATGTCAACATTGTGCAAAGTGGATGGGTCACGGATTTTGTGAGGACAATTTCTTTCAATTTCAAGGAAGGTTTTTGGTTAATTAAATAGATATTCTAAAAGACGTGCGCGTTATTTTATTGCTAATTTTACCATAAACACCGAATAATGTCGAAGTTATTGTGGTTTTGCGACGTGGCGACGGTAGCAAAAAACTACCACTACGATACATAAACGTCACTAGTTGTGTAGAAATCCGTCCCTATCTATACGCTACCGAATAAAGGTTACACTTATCTAGTGTCCGACCGAATCTAGATTTTCAGCCGAAACCGAAACCAAACATCTTTTGAAACTCTTTTTAAACATAATTTTATCGTGAAATCACTTGCATTTTTTCCTCAACCTTTTATGGTCAACATTTAAAAGTTAAGTCAGCCTCACTACGGAGGCTGATAATCAGATCATTCTATATGGTAAAATCATGTTTACAAGTCAAATATACCTAATTGAAATTGGTACCTTCTAACAAATTAAATAACAATTTTAAATACTAAAATAATAATATGAAAATCAAATGAATCTACAGAAACAAAACTTTAGTAAACAAAACAAACATGTAGAAAAAAGTGTTTCCACTTAAAATTTTGGTTTTGCCCTAAATTCTTTGGAAATAATCCCTAAAATCCCATAAAGTTTTTTTTTTATTTCTTGTAGGGCGCTATACTAAAACAAAAAGCAATTTTTTTGCATATTTTAATACGAAAATTAAAGTTATCTTATTATTCTCATATTTTTGAAAACCTGCAAAAGTAATGCCTCGGCCATTGTGCCATATTCAATGGAATATGGCACTAGAAGGCTCCAAAATTGAGCAGTTTTCATGTTTTACATTTTTCAGGACACTAAACAATCTCTCTGTTTCAGTTTTTGAAAATGGAACCAGTAGTAATAGGTAAACTACCACTTCGAGGGTTTCTTATAAAAAATCATACATTTCCAAATATAAAAACAATCAAACATGCGTTTCGCAACTGCTATAAAAAATTTAAAATTAAAAACAAATATAATGTTACTAATTTCTGATGTCCATCCAAGAGGTAAACTAACATATTTTTGTCGAATTATAACACGAAACTAATTTCGGGAATCCCATAATAGGTAGAGCTGTAGAGCAATGAGCATAGAATAAATAGGGTTAGGTTATTACCTAACCGTATTACCATGAGCGCGACAACGACGTCCCGTCCTGTGTCATAAATGACGTCATAGATGACGTCATTACATACGCCATTTTGCGATATCACCGACCATCCTACAAACCGAAATCACTGTGAACGATCAGTCAAAAGTGACAAATATGACAGTTGGCTTGCGAACATACACACGGTTTGAGAACCTCCTCCTTTTTTGAAGTCGGTTGGTAAAATTGTTGTTCTGCATCATCTTCGTAACGAATCGTCGTAGTAGTCCCACTCCTCAACTGAGTTATTTGTTATTACTGTTATTAGTTTATAAAGCCCTATTTTCTGCCATTCTCTTTTGATTTTCACGTTAGTAAGTTATAATATAACTAATAATGTTCTGCGTGTGCGGTTAAAATACTAAAAAATAAATAATGTTCGATAATACACACAGCATCATCTAGCCCCAAAGTAAGCAGAGCTTGTGTTATGGGTGCTAGATAAATGATATTATTATACTTGTTTCATTAAATTATTACACAGATTTAATTGTTTTTAAATAAAAAAAAACTATATATATTTTTCTATTATAAGAAAATACCCAGAACACCCGAAACAAATATTTGCAGATCGTACAAATAGGTCTTAAGGTGGGAATCAAACCCGCAACCTCCTGCGTCGCAGGCGGACCTTCGCCCGCCGCGCCACATCGGTCGTCTGTCAACATTCTAAACGTCAGTCGAAACTGACTGACGTTTAGAATGTTCGTGACGTGCGTATGATCGTGAGCGCGCTCATGAGCGTTCCGAATTATTGTTAGCACTCAACTGTCAGTATCGTGATAACCAATTCGGAACACAAAATATTTTGTGATCGCTATCAGCGCTGTAATCTTATTTCGGAACGCACGGTGAGTGTGGTGTGAAAATCATTTCTGAGGGGATGCCCCTTTACACGTTAGCAGTCATAATAATTAAAAGCTCGTAAATAAAAGAATGAATGCCTTCAAACGTTCTTTATTAAACTTTAAGTTTATTTATTTTTCCTCGCTCTCCTCTGCTGTTGGTGCACGCCTCTGATGTGCTCCGTAAGCGAAGTGGCGTGAATGAAACTCGCGGAGCAAACATCGCATATGTAGCGGCGGTCGTTTTTGTGAATCTGTTGAAATAATAGTACCCTCATTACTGACGAGGTCATTAATGGGTGGCTTGCTGGCCGCAATGATGACGGCCTAAAGCGCAGCGTAGCGCAAAAAAAAAATCAAGTACGAGTCGGGCTTGCGCACCAAGAGTTCCGTATAATTGTAAGACCTTGTTTCTTGCCAAATTTTATTATTCTAGGTCAACGGGAAGTATCCTATAAGTAGTATCCTATTTTGGTCCATGGCGAGAATCAAAAGTATTTTTTTTTATGAATAAACTTCAAATTTACTGTTTTCCGATTGTTTCCTTTACTTGTGCTATAAGACCTTGCTTCTTGACAAATTTCATGATTCTAGGTCTACGGGAAGTACCCTATAGGTTTAAGGTAGGTTAGGTAGGTTAAGAATTTGGACATAAACGGCTGTTACTTTTGGTTGCGTTAACTTAGATATTTTATTTATATAACGGCTTCAAGAGGTTACGGATTTGAGTATTTGATGTTAATTTCAACTCGATACCTCCACGCGTTCCTGAGAAAAGGGGTTTGACAGACGGACAACAAAACGATCCTATAAGGATCCCTTTTTTCCTTTTGAGGTACGGGACCCCTAAAAAACCACAGCGCGGTCAGCTTACAGCCCTTGATAGACAAACTGAAATTAAGCCGAAACCGAAGGCTTGAGGCCTTTATGCCTATATGAATGTATCATTGATATTTTCAATATTTTATGTATTGCAGTCATACTATCAGATCCTAGTGACTAGGTAAGTTTAAATTATAGTGACAATATGTACCCATTCAAAACTTTCGCGATCTGTTAACATATTAAAGATTTTTTTTGTACCCATTTAGGGTGTTGCAATAGAAGACTGGCCAGGTATCATGTCTTCATTTTGTTTATTGTATTTTTCATCATCGAAAGGATGACAATGAGCGGCGAAAGTAGTATGAGTGATGAACTCACGAATAATACATCGGTATTAACCAACTGAGCGTAATGGTTCCACAGACCGGCGACGGTCGCGAACGCATAGGGACACTACGGGCACAAGAACGGCCGCACGCTTGTAGTGTTTACGTTACCTCATCCTAAACTGGTTAACTGTTGGACGCAGGCCTCCCCCTGACAAGCGCCTTATTGGCTTTTATCCCATGAGGGGAATGCCCATAATCCCCACGCCTGGTCATGCGGATTAGGGATCGCAATTCGGTGATAGAATTGTTCTGCAGGGGCGCTGCTGTCCACCCCCGGTAGATATCCCATAGTCGCCTCTTACGACACCCGCGGGAAGAGTTAGGGTTGTGCAAATTCTAGGCCGGTACCACACAGCACAGCAGTGTTTGCGTTTACTCACTCGCATATGAATGCTGAGATTGGAGCTAGTTTTGAAGAGTTTCCCGCAGAGCTTGCACTTGTGCGTCGGCGGGCGGTGTCGAGCCCTGTGGGTCCAAAGGTTTTGGCCAGATGCGAAGGCACGGGGACACTCTGGGCACAAGTGTGGCCGAGCGCCTGTGTGGGTGTTCTTGTGATCCAGGAACAAGGTATGTGCCTGGGAAATATATGACGCTATTTATTTTTATTTTAACTTAATTTTTGACTAAATATACATGTACTATTGACCTTAGGCACTTAAGATTTTATAATACTATACTAAAGGTGACTAAGGTAATATTTAGATAATGTTTATTTTTCAAAATAAGTAAAACTGCATTTAGAGAATTTTGAAAATTAAGAAGTCTTAGCATAGCAGCACACCGATCAAATTTCACAGATTTCTGGACGTAGGCCTCCCCCAATGAGCACCATAAATACACCATAGCGCGCTGTCTTCAGCTTGCCGCATCCAGCGTCTGCCCGGAGATCGTCATCCCACCTGGCCCGAGGGCGTCCTACACAACGTTTGACGGTCTCCACTCGAGAACACGTTTACCCCAACGGTTGTGGGTTCTTCGCGAGATATGGCCAGCCCACTGCCACTTCAGCTTGCTTATTCTCTGAGCTATGTCGATAACTTTGGTTCTCGTGTACATTGTTGGCTAGCAAAAAGAACAGAAATCTTAAAAAAATAATATCTTCGGCTACTATTTTTTTTTTCGGACTGCGGTATTTTTTGTTGGGTTTGTTTTGGGGGGGCGCATCGCCCCCCTTCCTTTTCGGTAGTCATCTTGATACACCCTGTATTTAAACAATTCTAGAGATAATCAGTACAACAATGTCAGTTTATAAATTCATTTATATTATAATATTTTTTACTGTGTAGCCAGAGACGTAGCTCTTTGGTAAATTTTGTCAAGGGAATACTTTGTACAGTTTTAGGTTGTGCATTATATATTTTTCCACACATGGCAAAACAGTTTTTATGGTATAAACGGGTCCTGGGATGCCTACTGAAAACAATTCTATCAGGAACCCGTGTATTTCGAGAATACAGTGCACTCGCCTTCATAAGCAAAACATTATGTTTCCTTACAAACAAGGCTGCCTCCAGGATGTAGAGACTTACAGGGTTACAGGGTTCCCACGGCGGTATACCAACAATTGCTCTTACACATGTTTTCTGTGCTATGAAGGCTTTATTTACATAGGAGCCATTTCCCCATAGTATTAGTCCATAGCACAATACCGATGCAACATAGCCATGGTATGCCTGTAAAACTGTCCTTTGATCAGACGTTTTTCTTAATATATGTAGAGCAAAGATAAATTTATTCAGCTTGGCACAAACTTTATCAATATGGGCTTTCCAGTTATTGCAGGTTAATTTAGAATGAAGCCTAAGAATGTGGTTTGGTTTACTTCGGTTATGTTATTGCCTCCATTTGAAACACAAAATTTTTGTTTTTTTATTTGCTCACGTGCCAAATTGTATTAAGTATGTTTAAGTCCAATTTACGTTAAGATTATTATCGTTAAGCCATTTAATAACCCGTGCTATTTCGCTATCTATGTCAAGAGTATAATCGTTTATGTCGGTATTTCGTGAAGTCGTAACTAGCAAAGAGATGTCATCAGCAAATAAGAAACAGGGACTAACATGTAGGCTACTTTCCGGTCATCATTTAGGTTAGTTACTAACACATTAAAGCCGATTTTTTAAATAGCTTATGATCCAATTTAGAGCAGGACCTCTAAATTGGATCTGACTCCGTATCTTTCTAGCTTGTCCACCAAGATTTTCATGAGAAACAAAATCAAATGTTTTTGACATATCAAAGATTATCGCAGTAGTTAACTTGGTGTCATCCACATTATCTATTATATTTTTCACAAGGTTGAGTGGTTGCCTTTCCTTTCTGAAAACCGTACTGTTCTTGCTTCATGTTTACTTACAACGAACTGCTTCCCGCACTCGTCGCATAGGTAGTTCCTCTTGTCTTCAGCCTGATAGGGCACGCCCGGGTGATGTCTCTCGTGATGCTTGTACAGAGAAGTGGGGAACTTGTTCGGAACCTCTTCTTGGCACTGGGAAAGGAATAACTTAGATAAAGATAAACTCATGTACTTCTCATGGTAAATAAATAAAAGGTATGTATTTATTTAAGTTGGTAGATATAAAAAGTTTATCTGCATCAACTTTATGTACAGCGAGCGGTCTAAAAATATTAGTTAGTCTCAATAATGTTGTACCTTAAAAACAAGAAAGTGATTAAAGAGTTTGGCCCGAGTATAGTGGTTTGCAAATTTTGAAAACGCTGATTTTTCTCGAAGTAAGCCAGTAAACGTATGATACCCGCAACACAGGCTTGTCCTAGTGCGGGATCCACTGCTACTTTATATTTTGAATGGCCAATGAAGAAATACTAA
Source organism: Eupithecia inturbata (assembly GCA_963662085.1). NCBI lineage: Eukaryota > Metazoa > Arthropoda > Insecta > Lepidoptera > Geometridae > Eupithecia > Eupithecia inturbata. Next base: position 828,695 of record OY759204.1, read on the forward strand.
AGTACCCCGTGCCCTAGATGATGATGATCTGTGATGGTGGCACGGAATAAAGGTTCGATGGAGCGTCTTGGTCCAAGGCAGAATGGAGGGCAAAAGGTCCCGTGGTCGCTCTCCAACTAGGTGATCGGAACTCATCACGTCCCTAACAACCCACCATGACTGACTGTTACCACAAATAGCGGGAACGATGGCGGCGCATTGCACGAGCAGCAGCTGTTTATCAGGAGCCTTCATCATCATCAACCACGACCAGTCTGCCAAGAGTGCACGACTAAGAAGAGATGAGGGAATCAATATTTTTGTAATTTGTAAATGTTTTTTTGTAATTTTTTAAATATTTTATCTGAGTACTTACAATGGGACAGGTCCTCAGCGCGGTCTTCTCTCTCGGAGCTCTTCTACTCTTGCCGGAGCTACATTTCCTCTTGACCCAAGGTCCGATGTTTCTCTATAGAACAGATTTTTTATTCAAATTAATAAGCACAGAACAATAGTACCTACATACTCCCGTCGCGTCGACTGTAATGCTTTCCAATTTGTAGGTATTTTATTCTGTTTCCAACTTCATCTTCTTGTTTGATGGCTCTGCGTCTGGTTTGTCGTAATTCTGCCAATATCCGTCTCCTGATAGCATCGCAAGCTTTATGGAGTGCGCACTAGTAAACTTATATGAAGGAAAGATATCAGTATTTTTACTTTTTTTTTTCCAATTTTTTTTCTTTTTAACTCTGAGGACTCTATGTAGTAGAGTCCTAAGGGTTAGAAAGGGAACAGCATGTTTGCTGTGTATTATTTTCTTAATTTAAATCCATATGCCTATGTTTTTGTTTATTACGTGCCTGTTTTTTCTTTTGTATTTCCCTTATTTTTTATATAACATGTGTGTGTGTGGCTATGAATAAATTCTTTAGTCTATTCTTATATTCTATTTACAATAAGGAAAAACACTCACTCCGAACAAAAAAAAAACGTACTAAAAGGTAAACGATGTGCAAGTCCCATATAAATTCTGAACCTGTTGTTTGGTAGATTATTTAAAGATGGCCCTGTCCGCCTAGAAGAATAGTCTTCAAAAGCCAAGTTGTCAAGGTACACATAAAAATGGCGATGCCTTCAGAAAGTTTGCCTCCCCTGGTGCAGATCGCGTAGTTATTCTTTTATTCAGCTCCGACCATAGAATATCAATAGCATATTTATTACACCAACGAAATTTAGTATAGATTTAAGAAATTTAGTAGTTAATAAAGATACTGTTATTGGTTACTATTTATTTGTTGCAGATGGTGTCAATGTACTAAAAAAAAAACATACAGACAGCCGAACAGATAACCTCCTTTTATTGAAGTCTGTTCAAAACAAATAAATGCATATTTACTGCTTCGATATCGGTGGTGCGCTGATGTCCCGCATCCACCTTGTGTTGTCTCAGCTCCGCCATGGACGGGAAGCTCTTGAAACAGTTGCAGACGTAACGGCTACACAAACAGATACACGTCTATTCTATAGTCACTGGATATTTAGTAGCAGGGGGTCACTTGCAAAAACCAGAATGTACCGAATCCAAATAAAAACATTAATATTAAATTATGCCATGTCTCGTCTCGTGATACTTCTGTCGTAAAAAGTGTTGAGATCCCGAGTCAAGAGCCAAGTCAGCCATTTCATTACCATGAAGTTGGCAAATTACCTGGGTGTGTTTAGATAACTTTCGAATAACAACAAAATGAAAATATTGCAAAACCCACGACGCATACTTTTTAATCGAAAAAGAAATAAATAATTTTAGTAAACCCACGACTGTAAAAGGTATGGGGTTCTTCCCATACCTTTTACAGAAAACTGTGTCTAAATCGATCAAACCGTTTTGGAGATAAATGGGAACATTGGTTATCATTAAAACGTTGATTGCAGCGCCCCCTGGCGAGTAAACACCATATAAGCTAGCTAAGAACCATCGCCAATGAACCCCATACCTTTTACAGAAAACTGTGTCTAAATCAATCAAACCGTTCTGGAGATAAATGGGAACATTCGTTTTCGCAATATACACACACAACAGCGCCCCATAACGAGTGACCACCATACCACCCAGCTAAGAACCCGAGAAGAATTCCGAACCCAATACAGAAAACCGTATCTAAATCGGTGAAACAAACAAACAACATCACACTCTAAGCGCATATACCGTCTCCGTTCCGTCGCGGGTAAAAATGGCTGACTTGGCTCTTCTCAGAGTATTAATGGCACTGACAAGATAGTTTGTTGCTTTGGAAATTTAGTACTATCGATTATATAACCTTCCTCCATTGGTATGACTATAAACAGCTATGACTTATCTTATGGTGCGTACTGACTGGCGTTACAGGGCGAAATGTAACGTCTTACACAGCGAGCGTTCGTGCAGTAGGTATGGTGAAAAAAGGCGCTCGCAACGAGCCGGATTTTAGCACACAGCGTAACATATTATACTCGCTGCGAATGGTACGGGGCATAATGCCCCGTAACACCGGTCTGTACCCACCTTTAGGCAAATAAATAATTACTGAATTTGACCTTTAATCCAACTGATAGAAAACCCCATACTTACTGTGTACGGTGCGAGATCCTCAGATGCCTTTTGTAAGCCTTCTGTGAGTCGAGTGTGAGGGGGCACTCGGCGCAGCGCACGGCGCCCGCGCCCGCCGCCTCCGGCGCGCCCTGTCGAGACAATATCAACTTAAAATAATAATAAACAAAAACCTATTTGGTTAGCAAACTTTGTTACTACTGTATTGATTACTTTGGTCGGCAGGATTATAAAATCGGTAAGTTTAAACATATATCTTGTGTCTGTCTGTAATGTCAACTAACATAGAAAAGGTTGTTAGGTTTGTTCCAGAAACAACACAACGGCCGCAGCTCAAGCGGCTGTCCTTCTCAGAAGCTAATTCTGAAGCTGGTCTGCCGACCAATGTATTAATTCTGGAAATCAATGCATTCATTTTGCAGGCCAAAGCATTCATTTTGCTGACCACTAAATGCAGGTAAAATCTAATTTTGCTCACTACACAATAGTTACATGTTCAACATGAGATCAAATCGTTTTGGTATCAAGGCTCTAAAAGTAGACTGCTGAGCTAGCGAGGGATTTAAAAGCCACGAAACAAAAACATTTGCTCTCGAGATTATTGATTACATACAAATTTTTACCTCGGCTAGCGAGAATAATCATTTGTCCGACATGAGAGCAAAAAGCTATTTTTAGGGTTCCGGGCCTCAAAAGGAAAAAAGGAACTCTTATAGGATCACTTTGTTGTCCGTTTGTCAACCCCCATTTCTCAGGAACGCGTGGAGGTATCGAAATGAAATTAATTAAATATTTGATATACCTATTCAAGTCCGAAACCTCTTGGAGCCGTGATAAAATAAAACATCTAAGTCAACGCAATCAAAAGTTACCGCCGTTTATGTCTGAATATTTTGAAATTTCCAAGGGACACATGCACACAAAACCTATAGGGTACCGTAACCAGTACACCTAGAATCATGAAAGCCAAGAACTTGGTTCTTATAGAACGAGTAAAGTAAAAAAACCCCCCAATCTCGATAACTTAAAAAAAATTCAATACTCAATTTTTATTGAAAATATTTTGCACACATTTATTTAGAATACAATGAGAAGTCGAATGTCAGAAACCCTTTTGGTCGAATTCAGAATGATGTCGGTACCCATAGAGCTAAGAGAGTGCATCCTCCATGGCTGTACTACATTTCTATGGTCTAATAAAGTGTTTTTCTAGTTCAATATCTCTAGTACCTTATGTTTGACCCTCCTGTGGATTGATAGTCCCTTCACCGACACAAATGATCTAGCGCACGTGGTGCATATATGCGACGTCACATGGGTCCGCTTGTGATTCGCCAAGCCTGTTGAGGTGCTGTAATATCAAAAACGTATAAAGTGAGCTTCGATCAGGGTATCCACCGCCTCCTCCATAGATACCTAGAACCTTACAAAAATGACTCTCGAAATTGTCTACGACTTGTTTTTATGCAGAACTGTGACAAGTTCTGTAAATACGGAACAAGAGATTAGTGGAGTAGAATCTATTTTATTTTGAAAGATTTCAGATTTTCAGAATTCAGTAACTTTATTTCTATAGGCTTACCAAATAAGCAAGCACTTACAAGTCACCAAAACAAGTAAAATTTTATACCATAAATTATAATAAAATAAGAAATAAGCTATCTAACTACCTGAAAATAATACCACTCCATTCATGAATTTAGAACAAAGACTATATCCAAAAACACATATTACACAACACACACAATACATATTTGGACAATTAACGCTGATTTCTTGAGGATAGGGCTAATAGCATATTACAGTGGTAAAAATGCATTACAACTTTTTTTTTGTGTCTTGGACGTGTGATTGTTGCAATTTTGCTAGACATGCTTCCTGCCCGCGGTAGGTTTAAATGTTCCCGTGGTTCGACGAAAATGGCGAGAGAGGGGTCACCGGAGAGGTTTTAGTGGGTATTACGTCCTTATCAGGACGTCGAGTCCCACATAATTCTGGTCCCCTCCAGACCAGTCTATTCGTAAACGAATTTCCTCGGCCGAGAAAAAAAAAAACGGCATGCTTGCTTGTTCGAGCGTTAAAATTAAACTAGTTGAAAAGAAGACCCAACATGTCGAATGGGTTCTCTTAGTCAATAGTCAAATTTTTATTGCAAACATGTTGTACAAGGGATCTTATAAAATAACAAGAAGGTGGTTCCAAACATGCACCCTGCTAGGGCACGGCAATATTATGCTAGGTGGTTAATAGGTACCTAGAAACTTATTCTTCATATTCTAGGCTTAAAATATAAAAGCTTAAATCAAAATGTTTAGGTTACATTTTATAATATTTATCTATCCTTATTATTAATGAGATCTAATAATAGTAAGTACTTAAACCTTAGATAACTACCTATACTTAGAAATTTTATTTTTTTGTGAAGAAACTAGAAATCTAAAAATCTAAAAAGTTTTCTTTTGAAACAAGACGATTTCAGGGTGCGCATTGTGAATCTATGGGGTCCGGCGGATACCTTGACCGATGAAAGTGAGTTAAAACTAAGCAAACGATTATAAATGGTTATTTCGGACTTGATTCGAGCAGAATAAGAATATATTATACAAAGTGCCCCATAATTAGTGGGTAACCTTGAAGGTGCTTGTGCCGCCGGGACAAGGGCAAACAGAAACAAAAAACTTTTAAAACAACAAACCCCGTTTGGAACGCATTAAAAAAATAAAAATCTTGAAGAAATTCGTACTTTTGTTTACATTTTTGGGAATCATGCCGACAATTTAAACAATTTCATAGGTTTTATTTTTGGAGTTTATTTAGGAAATTAGTTAAAACGATCGCCTTTTTAAAAATTTTGGTATTTTATGACCAGTTTTCTAGACATGTCTAAACATAAAATATTTCTGCTTTACTTTTTATCATGCAAAGTTGGAGCAAGTGTGGTGTATTCTTTTATATCAAAACCTCGGATGCCATAAACGTTAAAACCGTGTCCATTTCAAGATGATTCTGAAATTGTAATCAACTATGTTATTTAATAGAATAAATTACAGATAATATGGCATTTCTTTGTTTCAGTTTGGCCGTGCCCCCCGTTCTACCATCAAGGTTATCATTATGGGACATCCTGTATAATTTACTTTTATGTATACCTACTAAAACACATAAATAGTGTTGTCTTAGTCAAGTATACTCTAATACCAAAGAAAATTACAATTTAAGAATAGAAACATTAGAACTAGTATTTACAGTTGAAACAGTTGAGCTTACTGCGGACTGTTGCGAACAATCTACAGGTAACTCAACTGATCCACATCAATATCAGACGGAAGCGTCCCGAAGACGCTGGTTGCATTGCTCCGCTGCATGGCAATGCTGATGCGGAGCGCCAGTTTACTAATCTACTATGTAATTCAAAAACTCAGTGACTATTTAAATATTACACGACTCTTGGACACGTCCAAAATTAAAATTCGGTACACGGTTAAGTAACTAGTCTTAGTTAAAGAACTAATTAAGATAAATAACCAAGTTTCTTACCGGTAGATGCCGTTACACATTGAACACGGGTACTCTTTACCTTTGTGCAGATTGAAGTGATTCAGCATGCTAGCACTGCAACAGAACCAAGTTCAAAATGAGGGTAGGCTAATGCTATAGGGGACGATAGGTTAACCTAAACTGCAGAGACAATATTGATAGAAGCATCATTAAATTTGATACCATCCGAATAGAAGCTTCACTTAAGAACTTCGAATGAAATCTGCTAGGTGGCGTCACATATGCAACCCTATAGTTAGTTGCTGTGTGGATTGTCCAGCATTATTTATTTATTTATTTTATTTATAGTGACGGATACTCACAGGTAGTAGAATGTAACGTGGCACAGCCGACACACATACACGGCCGAGTGGCAGTAACCAGTGTGCGCGCGTCGCCGAGCCGCCGAGTTAAAGCGAAGGGAGCATATGTGGCACTCGTGCGGGCCAGACGCCTGAAACACAACGTCATTTCATTCAGAACTGGCATGTCATACGAAACCCAAAACGTAACAAAGCGCCCGGATACGACCTTATTACTGCACCTCAGATCATATCCATCTTAGTTAATGAATATTGCGTAAAATGCCTGGAAGAGATCGCTTCTTAGCGATAAGGCCGCCCATTGTACTTGTGTCTTCTGTATTGTATTGTAAAATGAAGCAAACGCGAACTTTTCTGGAACGTTTCCTATGAGAAATGATCTATAGCTTGCTCGATAACAAGCGTATAAGTGCGAAACTGGGGCGGGTTGCTAGTGACGATACAAGTGTGGTCGCTTAGCTCGCTGGATCACAAGTGTAGGTACCTCGTCGTGTTTCTTCATGTGGTAGGCATGCAGCCGCTCAATCTGAAATCCTTTGTAGCAGCGCGCGCATTGGTACGGAGCGCTCTGGTACTCCGCTCTGTCCTTACGCCGGTTAAACTCCTGGGGACAAGAGCCATTCGTTTGCTTTGAGGTTTCGTACCAACGGGGTGCCGACAGGACTATTCTCTTCATCAACGCACATATTCCTATGGCGAACATGCCTCCCCAAAGGGGGGGAGGGGGATTGTCTTAACCACCATGCTTGGCAGGCGGATGGGTGATAATACAAAAGGAAACTGTTTGTTGCCCATCTTCTGGTAGGTTCCCTTAGTCGACTCTTATGACATCCACGGTCTGAGTTGGATGGGTGACAGCTTCGACAGAGTTTAATTACTACTACAGGTCTTCAGGATACGTTTGACCGACCAATTATATTTCAGAAAACGCTACCCTAAGTCTAGATGACAGTATCCCCAAAAGGGGGGACAGAGTACTTTAATCCCGGAGAAGCATGAGGAAAGCAGCTAGTGGTACTAGTACCTGAAGTTTCTTCTCTTCGGTATCGAGGTATTCAATGTCGAACACAGTTTCATACTCTGGGTTGTACATCTTATACAGGGTGTGCAGGAAGTCGTCTGTTTTCTTTTTGTCCGATGTATCTGAAAATTTTCAAACAGATGTTGTTAATTTTGATTTGGAAATAAAACTCTTTACATTATTCATTTTTTAACTTTAAAAATCGGTAAGCTTTATCCCTAATAAAGCTTACCGATTTTTAATGTTAAAAAATGTATAATGTAAAGAGTTTTATTTTCTGAAGTTAAGAGTTTTATTTTCGCTGCGTCCCTACGCAGCGCAATACGTGCATAGTACATTGTACACCAAGGCGAGAAAGTGATCTATTCCTAACGTCGTCGTGGCCGAGAGTGTACACAAAATTCACAAAATTGAACTCGCCTCTCAACTACAGGACTGGAACCGGAACCCTTGAATCTAGCGGAGAGATTGGCTTAGAGATGACTCACTAAAGTCAACTCTACTACTACGGACCCAAATAGGATTGTAACAGAGAGCAGATTGGATTATTGTTTACATAAACAAATTGCCGAAAATCAGTATAATATCAGGAAAAAAAAAAGAATAACTTATTTTAGCATACCTTTGAAATTATATGTATTAAACTGAGAGGAGGAGCTTCTTCCACATCTGTCATATATCTTGAGGAACACCTCTTTGCTGATCTTGAGCCTCTCGCCTAAGTCATACTCATCATTTTCAAACAACTTTAAAAGGCCATCCTTAATTTTCCCTTTATCTTTTAAAAACTTAACTCTCCTTTTAAGTAATTTATTTTTTCTATCTACCTTAAGAAGTATCTCAGCTAGGTCTAAATTATATATTTCATTAATTTTGATTTTTTTGTTTTTAGCTTTTTCTAAGATGTCAGATAGACCATCTATATCAGAGTCTGATTCAGCGTTTTGTTCATCCATGGGTAGGCTTTCAACTTCACAGTCACTAATATCACTCTCTATATCATCCATAGAGTTTAAACTTTCATCATCCCGTAAAGGATCGTCATTTAACATAAATGTAGTATCTTTAACTTCCATGTTGTCCGAATCTGTGCTACTATCCTCAAACTCTTTAAGTTCTTCCTCAAAGCTTTTAAGGAAATCATTAATTTTGGATTGATTAGCATTATCTTTTGAACCATCTTTGTTTGTATCGGTATTCAGTATCTCTTCAACTGCCTCCAACTTAATGCTTTTAGTCTCGTTCTCAAAATTGCTATCTGTAGTCAAGTTACCTTTACTTGTGGTAATAATGTAAATGTTTTCACCATCTGCTACTTGCATTGGTTCATTAACCGAGTCTAATACATCATGCATTGGCTCATCCTTTACTTTAATATGGCATGGCAGTGTGGGGTCAGCAGGTTCTAAGTTCAGTATGCTGTATACTTCTGCATTGTTTGGTATAATGTTAGGTTCAATGCTGAGATCAGGTTTGGTCTCAAGTATATCAGTGTCAGTTTGATATTGGTGCTCCAACAACTTGTAGGGAGCCAAGCTGCTACAGAGTCCTATTGATGATGGTATCTGTTCATGAAGATTGGTTGGTAAAATCTAAAAAAAAATAAAAGAATTAGTGCTTTGTGTAATAAAAACAATGTAGGGGCAGTTTTATTGATTGGCCTTCAGCAATCTTATTCTTTTTATTACCTTCTGTCTCCCTTTAAGGGATTTTAGAATCTTGCACGCTTTTAAGCATCGCTGTTTGAATTTAAAGAACTTTTTCAGCAGATGGGCACAAATAGTGCAGTACTTGTATCTGGGATTCTTAATAATCTGAAAGATCAAATAAATAATCAGCACAGTTTAGAATTTTGCAGTCATTCAACAGCGTCCAACCCCAAGGAGTCTAGAGTAAGGGCCCTACTGAAAGACCACTTTATTTCCTAGTTTTACTAATGATGATAGAAATATCTGACATTCCAAGAGTCCTGGACCAACAGGAAATAAAGCACTTTGACTTTTGTTATGTTACAATTTGACGCGTTTAGTCTCTTTCTCAAGTTACAATTTGAAAATCTCTTCAAGTTAGAATATGGAAGTCCCTGTCAGTCTGTTACCTTTTCAGGGCTACACAGCTGAACAGATTTTAATATTTTGCAAGGAGATAGAATATGTTGTAAGACACAGGCAACTGTTCTAGGACAATGCCGTAGATAGAAAACAAGTAGGTTTTCTTTATCAATTAAAGTCAATTAAGTCTGTAACGCAATGGGAGGAGGTCCATCTGAGATCCAGAAGCTTGGTTCATTTCTAGCTACAAGAAAACTCTGTGCACTTTATAACTTAGACTATGTTGAAGTTATCAAAGTCAAGTTCTGCTCTGCTACTTGAAGGAGATGAGAGTTGAGATGGTTTAATTTAAATAGCTTGAATGGTGGATCAAAACAATATTGCGAAACGGCAGTGTAGGCAGGCCCTTGCATGGTGGAAAACCTTACAAATCACGACTTATGGTGAGTAAAACTTACGTTGTAATCGCATAGCTCATCGATGAAATCGGCAAGTTCCGTAGCTATTTTTACAGCGGTTATGTCCGTGCGAAGGCAGATATGACAAATCACGTTAGCCATTATTATTTCCGCAGCGATTTATTGAATTGTAAATAGTACATTTTATTTGTGATAAGTGGTGATTTTTGTATCTTTGATGTTAGTTTTTATTATTTTTGTAGCGAGTGAAGTCAAAATCGAAAATATGTACTATTTTGCAGCAATTATAATGGACAAAGCTATTTTCACGGATACACTTTTTTCTTATTAGATCAATAAAATACTAACTAGTATTCTATCTATTAAGTAGATAACTAAACTTATAATTGTAAACGACACGTTGTTGACCCGGGTATGCCCGGACTCTGTACTCAGAGTGCCCGGACCGGACCAAGCGCTTAGTCCACACCACAAAGTAGGTACCTACTGTTATCTTATCTTTCATAGCACGCACATACTCTAATAGCCCGGCCACACGCTCCGTCTTACCTGCAAGCATGCCTGCACAAACTTTTTTGAGCAATATTGTTCCCGTAGAGTACCTACCTAGTATTTTTCTGTGCGTGTGGCAGACTATGACAGAGGCGCGGGCTAATTCAGATTTCCAGTTCGAAGATTGGCTGTACGATTACGCAAGAACCACCCATTAGGCTTATTTGATATTCAAGACTTCTCGCGTCCTATCCATACAATACAAGTTACAAAGGCCATGAAATGGCTTTTAAATATCAAATAAAGGATTAGTGGTTTTTGAGTAACCGCAGTCGGATGGGCCGATTTTTATCGGACAAAGAAAATATACTTATACAATTAAACAGGAGAGAAACTGAGTTGGTTGAATTCGTCGTCTGACCTTTTTATCGAAGTTGGATTTACCTAGAGGTAGTTGGACCATTTGGCCTAGGTAGACATAATGATCAACAACCATCGGAGTGTACCTACATACCTATAGCCAAATCCGAAACTATGATAAACATGTTTCTGCCCGCGGCATCGCACGTGTTGTTTATATGAAAACGCTCAAAGGTCATTTCTATCCCATGGGAACTGATTTAAGGGATAAAAAGTAACATGTTTTATTCCAGGTCTTGACCTACATCTATGCAAAATTTCCGCCCGAGCCGTTCAGTAGTTTTGGCGTAAAGAGCTAACAGACATCCAAACATCCATCCAAACTAACACATTTTTTAACATTGTTGTGAGTGTGATGAGAAAATAATTTCTGAGGGGATACCCCTTAGCACGTTGGTAGTCATAATAATCTAAAAGGTCGTAAATAAAAGAATGAATGCCTTCAAACGTTTTTTATTTAACTTCAAGTTTATTTATTTTTCCTAGCTCTCCTCTGCTGTTGGTGCACGCCTCTGATGTGCTCCGTTAGCGAAGAGGCGTGAATGAAACTCGCGGAGCAAACATCGCATACGTAGCGGCGGTCGTTAATATGAATCTGTTGAAATAAATAAATTATACTGGCGGGAAACTGCACAGGACAGGCAAAAATGGCGACTTCTATTATCCTCCGATAATACAAGACACACTTCGGTTCGTTGAGCCATAGGAGTAAGTAATAAATAATATTAACATCTTAAGCTAGATGATGCGCGGGCGGTGGCGATCTGATGGTTAATTCACACATATTCTTATTTATTAATTTATTCGATATATTATTTATTTATTAATCATCAACATAGTGTACACTAAAACAGGCGTTGAGTTACCTTAATAAAAATTATGTGAAATGTCAGTATAATAAATTATAGTAATTATTTTATACTCATACTCGTATTATTTTCTCCGCTCATTGGTTCAGTATTTTATTTATTGCAGTTATACACAGTTACTATCAGCTCCTAGTGACTAGGTCAGTTTGCATTATAGTCATAATATGTACCCATTCAGGGTGTTGCAATGGAAGACTAACCAGGTATCATGTCTTCATTTTATTAATATTAATTGTAATTATTTCGTCATCAAAATGCAGCCAATGAGCGGCGATAGTAATACTAGTTTCGCCGGCAATATTATACTTATTTTAGCTAAATGCAGCCAGCATTTAGCTAAAGTAAATAAATGTATCTCTCATACGAGCGCTTGTGTGAGCGTTTACTCACTCGCATATGACAACCGAGATTGGACTTTGTTTTGAAGAGTTTCCCGCAATGCTTGCACTTGAGTGACGGCGGGCGGTGCCAAGCAGAGTGGTGCCAAAGGTTGACGGCCGTCGCGAAGGTACGGGGACACTCCGGGCAGACGTGCGGCCGAGCGCCTGTGTGGGTGTTCTTGTGATCCAGTAACAAGGAATGTACCTGGGAAATAAAATAAATAATTATAATAAAAGCCTTTTCGCAGACATTTTAAATTTGATCTGTTTAGTTTTATATATTTGTATGTTCATAAGCCAGTTTGACTAAACGTTTGTCCAGAGGCGGGACCACAACCTCCTGCGTCGCCGGCGGACGTAGGCCCGCTGCGCTACAGAGGTCGTCTATAACTACGGTAGTTAGCCCCTAACAATATCGTCGTGAGCGTTTTAGTTTCAAGTCTAGGGACTAGTCTACGCTAGTCCAAACCAGACCAGTCAAGTTCACTTCGGTACGAATGAAAACAAATGGGAACATAGCCACAGTACAAAGTCATGGAAACTAACAAAAAGCATCTCGTTCTGGTTTTCTTTTTTCGTATCAAAACAAATATTGATGCAATTCATTATGAATGTAAGCAAGCGGGTTATATATGAACCTACATAGTTTGTTTTGTTAAAAAGTAGATGCTACATAATTTGGCGTGTTTTAAAAACGCTAAACCGACTTCAAATTCCGGTACGCAGATAATATTTATCTATGTCTCGGACGAACGCAATCACCAATTAAATAAAATATTTTTAGTAACAAAGAGAATTACAATCTTACTCCACTTCCAACTGCGCTAGATGGTGATCAAGCCTCAAAGTGCGTCCGTTGAACATAGCCAGGGTAAAATTTGTATGTTATGTATGAACGATAGCCTGTTCTAGCCCGGAGATTCCTAGCACCTTCTGTCCCGCCGTTACCATAGCCAGCAATAGCGGCCATTATCTGGCTTGTATCATCATTTGGGGGGTAATGCCCATAATCCCTACGCTGGGCATGCGGGTTGGGGATCGCAGTTGGTGATGGAATTGTTCTGCATGAGGCTGCTGCCAGCCCCCCGATGTATGTCCCTTAGTCACCTCTTACGACACCCACGGGAAGAGTTCGGGTGATGCAAATTCTAAGCCGGCACCACACGGCATAGCAGGTTGCAAAAGAGGTCGTCAACAACTACTCGGGTACTTTACTCACGACGAAGACTGAAGCTGAAGTAATCGAATTCAAATACGTTATGCATTCGATGACGATGTGACATTTATTTTCTCTTAAATTCTTTATAAAACTTTTATTGACAAAGAAAATTACAATTCAATAATAAAAACAAATTAGAACTAGTATGTACAATTGAAACAATTACGCTAACTGCAGACTGTTGCAAACAATCTACAGGTAGCTCAAATGATCCATATTAATACCAGTCGGAAGCGTCCCCAAGACGCTGGCTGCATTGCCCCGCTGTATGGCAATGCTGATGCGCTGCGCCAGATACCCACCAGCTCCCGGGTCACTCGTCGCGTCGACCATACGCTTAGATAACTTTTTAAAAGCCCGAAGAGCCTCGGTACCCCGCCGGACCTAGGGTCTCGACCCCAGAAGGAGCTAATGTGCAGGCTCTGTCAAGACCTGCATATTTGCGTCTCTTGAAATCCTCGGCCAAATCTGCCGCCGCACCAGCCCTCACGGATGTCCTCGGAAGATGGGAAGGCGCAAGTGTATCGACGCATGTAGCGTCTCACACGATGGGCCTCCCCAACTCCCATGGACTAGTGTCATGCCGTCGGGCCTCTTACCATAGTCACGCAACAGACCATTCGGTTTGAGAATAGCTGGTACGTTAGGGGTGACAACTTGGAAGTTCATAAATTCTGTTATAAAACTTGTGACACCAACTCCTAGAAATTTCTAAGGCTGCAGGAAATATGAAACGGATTTTCGTGGACGTTAGTTAAATAAAAGGCCCGCTGGATGATGTCGTTAAGGCTGGCATGACAAGTTATCCGACCGGCGGCCCTAGTACACGGTAATCCGTGATGACCAAGCTGTTCGATAGCAGTACCGCACTGGCATTTATGAGGCGCGCAACACCTTGCACCCAACCGAAGACATGTTGCGATACGGAAAGTTACGGGATCCAATAAAGTGCCAGTGTTCAATGAAGGAACTCCCCAAGTTATTTTCCCCACTCTACACTAAACTTCTGGACGCACTGTACGGCACTCGAAACGACTGCAGCTAGGAAGACCGGATCACTGTACGCTACCTTAACACCTTTGCCGTCTAGGCCACTCGCTTATGGAACAGTCTTCCAGTGGAATGTCGAGAGGTATCCTCAGTAGGTACATGTCTTCAGATCTAGAGTCTATAATCACTTTCTTTCTCAGGAATAATTCGGTACGTTATATATTTTATTATTCATGTATGTATATTTATGTATAATATATATAATACAGTACATATATAAGTATTAATGTGAGTATTATTATTATTTTTTGTTTATTTATGTTAATGTCACTATTTATTAATTTTATTTTCCTTTGTTTCTTGTAATTAATATTTTTTGTTATCTAGCACTACCTACTAAATTGTTGTCAACACTACCCAAAGGTTAGCAGGTAGAGAATGCTATCCAGCATTATGTTCGCATATGTACAACTTTTGTGCAATAAAGTATATTTTATCTATCTATCTAAGGAAATGCATGCAACCAATGTCCTGACTCCCATTTAGAAACGGCCAGGAGACGGACACGATCCGCAGAGCTGGAGCATGTTTGTAGCGAACAGTTCCGTGTCAACTCACACAAAGGCCCGTCCCATTGCCGTTGGGACAAAAGAGATTTCGGGGGAGCAGCATTGGGGCAAGCACTACGCCAAGCCATTCGAGCTTTACCTAAAAATTAAATTTTGAATGAAATTCCAGGTGGGACCAAACAAGCTGACTTTAAAAAAATTTCAACTAAAGAACTATTGCTGTAGACGGAAGACAGGAACGCTGGAAGGGTTACACTTGAAACTTTGCGTATACCTAAGCCACCCAATTTGACAGGCAGGGAGGCCTGCGACCATGCCTTGTCATTTAAACCGACATTCAAAACCGATGATAGAGTGTTCTTTATTATGTTGTCTTAGCCTTTCAAGAGCTCGCTGTGTTTCCACAGTTGACTACATCTCAAAGAATATATTAATTTTGAGCAGTCTGTCCGAAGTTTTGTTGAAATTTTGAATTTTCTCATCTATAAAGGACCGATTCTTTATTGCACACACCAGTTAAATCATTCATATACGTTAACAAACACTACACACGATTACGCGCAGAAAATGCACCAACGAGCGGCGAAAATTTACCGAGTGAAACACTCACTCTCCCGCTGACAAGGCGAAGGGCAAATGTACTATCTGGTAGCACACAACGTGTACTCACATGGAACTGCTTCCCGCACTCGTCGCATAGGTAGTCCCTCGTGTCTTCAGCCTGATAGAACACGCCCGGGTGATACCTCTCGTGATGTATGTACAGAGAATTGGGGTACTTGTTTGGAACCTCTTCTTGGCACTGAAAAAGGAATAACTTCGATAAAGATAAACACATGGTAAATACACAAATTTATTTATTAGTATTATTTATTTATATATATTTATTTATATAACATGGTAATTTAATTAAATAAATAAATGTTTATCTGCATTAACTTTATGTACAGCGAGCAGTGTAAAAATACTTTAGTCTCAATTATGTTATGTTGTACCTTGATAACAAGAAAGTGATTTGATTAAGGAATTTGGCCTGAGTAAAGTAATTCTAATTTAATCAAAAACCTGTCTAATTTATTTTATTACATTACTTAAGCTAAGATTTTATTATAATTTTATTGTGACATTTTTGTATATTTTATGGATGTATTAAGGCTGATGTAACCGTCAAAGAAGAAACGTTATAAATTGTTAATAGTACCATATTCTTAGGAATAACCTTAGATAGTAAACTTCAATGGGGCCCACACATAGACAAGCTATCGAAGAGACTTAGTTCTGCAGCGTATGCAGTCAAAAAAATCCGTCACCTTACAGACGTTGATACTTCTAGACTAGTTTATTTCAGCTACTTCCATAGTGTTATGTCTTATGGCATACTACTGTGGGGGAACGCTGCAGATATTAACACCGTATTTGTGCTGCAGAAGAGGGCTGTTCGTGCAATCTATAATATGGGTCCCAGTGAAAGCCTACGTGAAAAATTCAAGGAAATAAACATAATGACAGTACCATGTCAATATATTTATGAAAACCTATTGTACACTCATAGAAATATCAATCGCTTCCCTAAAAATAGCGATGTACATAATTTGAATACAAGAAATAAACATAAACTCGCTGTGCCCACAACTGGACTACACAAAATCAATGTAACTTTTAAAGGGCAATGTATACGCTTCTACAACAAAACTCCTAGTGAGTTGCAAAAATTATCAGTAAATAAATTCAAACAAATTGTCAAAACCTTCTTGTGTAAAAAGGCCTACTATAAAATATCAGATTATCTAGCGGATAAAAAAGCTTGGGACGGGATTTGCTCCAACTCGAAAAATAACAACTAACAGGCTAAAGAGTTTAGAGTTTCTTCGTCGCTTCTTTACTTTAGTCAACATACCGAAGCGACTGAAATCAAAAATATCACTTTATTTCCGTGTCAGTGTTTAATTATTAAGAATTTGACCTTTTCTAAGTGTACATTTATTGTATTTATGGAAATAAAGAGTTTTTTGACATTATCTGAATTAAATGAGTTAATAATAATTATAATAATTGAGGCGGCTAATTCGCAGCCTCAATTATTGACTGTAGAATAGTTTTATAATATTTTATTTTCTATAGTAAAAAATGTATTTTATAACGTGATTTAAAATAAATGATGTGTATAATAATAATAGTGGTTTGCAAACGAAAACGCTGATTTTTCTCGTAAGTAAGCCAGTAAACGTATGATACCCGCAACACAGGCTTGTCTTCTGTTTATCAGGAGCCTTCATCATAACCATGACCATTCTGCCAAGAGTGCACGACTAAGAAGTGATGAGGGAATCAATATTTTTGTAATTTGTAAATGTTTTTTTTTGTATTTTGTTTATATTTTTTGTATTTTGTGAATATTTTATCTGAGTACTTACAACGGGACAGGTCCTCAGCGCGGTCTTCTCTCTCGGAGCTCTTCTTCTCTTGCCGGAGCTATATTTCGTCTTGACCCAAGGTCCGATGTTTCTCTGTAGAACAGATTTTTGATTTCATATTAATAAGCACAGAACTATTAGTACTCTCGTGAACTGTAATGCTTTTCAATTTGTATTTTATTCTGTGTTTTCCACTTTTACTTCTTGTCTGTTGGCTCTGCGTCTGGCTTGTCGCAATTCTGCCAATGTCTGCCATGGTAGCATCGCAAGCGTTATGGAGTGCGCAGTTGCGCACTATTAAACTTAAATGTAGGTAAATCAGTATTTACAATGAAGAGCGAAATCCGTCAAGTGCAAGTGTGACTCGCGCGCCGAGGGTTTCGAACGGTTGCCAATATGTACTATAGGTACCGGTTAGAGACTTTGCCATTTAATAAAAAACCAAAAATTTAAGATCATTTTAGATGGATTGCGATGCGTTTTGTTTGCAAACTTCGGCGGAGAGAGGGGGAAATGGGTAATTTTTACGACTTTTTTCAAAAATGTCAAAAAATATGAAACCTAGAGAAATTTTAAAAACTGTTTTGAAATGTGTACCTTTTATTTGATACCCCACTTGAAATTGTAGGTCTCTTTTAAAATTTACACGCCACAATTTGTACTGTAAAAATTTTCATTTTTAGGGTTCTGTACCCGAAGGGTGAAAACGGAACCCTATTACTAAGCCTCCGCTGTCCGTCCGTCCGTCTGTCACAGGGCTCTATCTCTTGAACCGTAAGAGGTAGACAGCTGAAATTTTCAGAGAATGCGTATTTCTCTTGCCGCTAGAACAACAAGTAACAATATAAAAAAAGTGATTTTTTTGCCTTTTTTGCTCTTAAATTGTCAAGGCTGTAACTCTTGAACTACAATAGGTAGCCACATGAAACTTTCTATAAATAAGTAACACTTCAACTGTAATAACAACAAATACTAAAAATAAAATAAGGTTGAAAATTTAGAGGGTCAACTTTTCCCTTGAGCTCTACGTGTGCGAGTCGACTCGCACTTGGCGGTTTATTTATTATTTTAATCATTAAAATCGCATATTATTATCATATCGCGTATTATTATTTTAAATTTAAAATTATTTGCTGCTGTAGTTGCTGATATATTAATGATGGAAAAAAGGACAGAAAAAGCGATCCGAGACCATAAGGGTTTCAAAACCGATCTCCGATCTTCGGAACCCTAAAACATACATACAGCCGAACAAATAACCTCCTCCTTTTTTTGAAGTCTGTTAAAAACAAATAAATGCATATTTACTGCTTCGATTTTGGTGGTGCGCTGATGTCCCGCATCCACCTTGTGTTGTCTCAGCTCCGCCATGGATGAGAAGCTCTTGAAACAGTTGCAGATGTAACGGCTACACAAACAGATACACTTTTATTCTAGTATAGTCACTGGATATTTAGTAGCAGGGGGTCACTTGCAAAAACCAGAATGTACCGAATCCAAATAAAAACATTAATGTTAAATTATGCCATGTCTCGTCTCGTGATACTTCTGTCGTAAAAGAGTTGAGATCCCGAGAAGAGCCATGTCAGCCATTTTATTACCTTCGACTATGAAGTTGGCAAATTACCTGGGTGTGTTAAGATAACTTTCGAATAATTTGCCAACGTCGTAGTCGAAAGCAATAAAATGTCAGCCATTTTATTGCATTCGACTACTTGGTTCTTCCCAGAATATCAATGGCATTGACAAGATAGTTTATTGCTTTGGAAATTTATATTATAATATAACCTACCTCCTTTGGTAGTCGGGTCAAACTATGACTTGTCTTATGGTGTGTACTGACCGGCGATACAGGAAGTAATGTAACGTGTAACACAGCGAGCGTTCGTGCAGTAAGTATGGGGAATGAAGGCACTCGCAACGAGCCGGATTTTTGCACACAGCGTAACATATTATACTCGCTGCGAATGGATTGGGGCATAATGCCCCGTAACACCGGTCTGTACCCACCTTTAGGCAAATAAATAATTACTGAATTTTAACTTGAATCCAACTGATAGACAACCCCATACTTACTTTGTATTGTGCGAGATCCTCAGATGCGTTTTGTAAGCATTCTGTGAGTCGAGTGTGAGGGGGCACTCGGCGCAGCGCACGGCGCCCGCGCCCGCCGCCTCCGACACGCCCTGCCGAGACATTAATTTAAATTAAAAATAATAATAAGCAATAAATCTATTTGGTTAGCGAAATACTTTGCTACTACTGTATTGATTACTTTAGTCGGCAGGATTATAAAATCGGTAAAAACTTACCGATTTTACAGACAGACACAAGATATATGTTTAAACAAACATATATCTTGTGTCTGTCTGTAATGTCAACTAACATAGGAAAAGTTGTTAGGTTTGATCCAGAAACAAATCAACGGCCGCAAAGCGGCTATCCTTTTCAGAAGCTAATTCTGGTGACCAAATAATAATTCTACCGACCAAAGTAATATATAATTTGATGAGTCTGCCGACTAATGTATTAATTTTGCTGACCACTAAATGCGGGTAAAATCTTATTTTGCTCACTACACAATAGTTACATGTTCAACATGAGATCAAATGGTTTTGATATCAAGGCTCTAAAAGTAGACTGCTGACCTAGCGAGGGATTTAAAAGCCACGAAACAAAACATTTGCTCTCGAGATTATTGATTACATACAAATTTTTACCTCGGCTAGCGAGAATAATTATTTGTTCAACATGAGAGCAAAAAGCAATTTTTAGGGTACCGTAACTCAAAATAAAAAAAGGATCGCTTTGTTTTCCGTCTGTCAACCCCCTTTTCGGAACGCGTGGAGGTATCTAGTTGAAATTCCCATCAAATACTCAAGTCCGTAACCTCTTGGAGTTGTGATATAAATAAGACTTCTAAGTCAACGCAATCAAAAGTTACAGCCGCTTATGTCCGCCGTGTGTATATTTGTAATTTCCAAGGGAATCACATGCACACAAAACCTATAGGGTACTTCCCCTCCCCTATATATAGAATCATGAACTTTGGCAAGAAGCAAGGTCTTATAGCACAACTAAAGGATAAAGTAAAAAAAGAGTGAATTTAAACTTTATTCACTAAATGAAATTACTTCAGATTCTCGCCATGGACGAAAACCTATAGGGTACTTCCCGTTGACCTAGAATCGTACAATTTGGGGAGAAGCAAGAACTTATAGGTAAAGGAAAAAATCTGAAAATAGTAAATTTATTGTTTATTTAGAAAAAAAATACTTTTGAATCTCGCTATGGACCAAAACCTAGAGTGTACTTCCCGTTGAACTAAAATCACAAAATTTGGCAAAAAGGTGCCCTCTAGGTCTTATATCAGGGGTCGGCAACCGGCGGCCCCCGGGCCGCATGCGGCCCGTGGACCATCTAGGTGCGGCCCGCAAGCCTGAGGTCCGCAAGAAAAATATACCGATGCAAAAGGCCGTATAAATCCCCTAGGATTTATAGGGCCATGCTGCTGGGCCTTCTTCTTGAGTATTCTTGAAAGCTCTCTCCCACGCGGGGTAATAAAAAATGAACCTATTTCAATTCGAACTGTTTATTAAGACTGTATTGTTTCTACCGAAAATAAAGAATTGCTCTATCAAATTCTAAATGGCAAAGTTATTTGTGCTTATCCGCCGCACGTGGCTGTAAGTGGCGGCTCCTTTCGAGACAAAAGGCGGCGGCGGCACTCTTTGATTAGACACATGTGTGCGGCGGCGGCGCAAAAATTCAAAGCGACCGGCGGCGTTAGTTAAAATCACAGCCGCGCACAGCTCTTGCCTCATTCCGTTGTGGAAATTCGCCGGAAAATCACGTCTCCTCTGTTTGCCAGCTACGCGTTTCAATTCAGTTAAATTCATTTATTGAAAATATCTTTCTTCCCGCTGAGTCGCTGATACCTTCTCACGACGTAAGAGGTAAGTACGTTATTTGTACTCGCGAGCAATTTGTCATATTTTATTTACAGCTTGTTTATGTGAACCTTTAGATTAATTGGTAAATATTATAAGGACGTCCATAGTACTAGACTTGAGTCTAGTTAGTACTATGCAACTACCTACCTCTATAATTATGTCATGTTTTCATTATTTTTTTAATGGGGAGTTGAATTTGTAGGTACCACCTCGAACATATTTGTTTTTAATGTTAAACAGAATTGAAAGTGTCTTAATTATTGTTACAGAATAATTAAATGAACATGGCTTCAAGAAAAAGGAAGATAGAAGAAGAAAAAAGAGTTTTTAACGAATTGTGGACTGAATTATATTTTTTTATCGAGTTCAATGGAAAACCGTTATGCCTAATTTGTCAAAAGAGTATTTCTGTAGTAAAGGAATATAACCTGAAGCGACATTACGACGCTGAGCACAAAGCTAAATTTGACTGTCTTGAAGGAGAAATACGAAAAAGGAAAATTTCCACTTTGAAATCGTCATTAAAAAATCAACAAAACCTATTTAAGGTTGTGGCAGACAACAGCGAATCGAATGTTCGTGCCAGCTACAGGGTCGCAGAGATTCTTGCAAAAAGTGGACGTTCGTTTACCGATAGTGAATTAGTAAAAGAGTGTGTCTTAGCTATTGCAGAAGAAATATGCCCAGAGCAGAAAAAAATGTTTGAAAGTCTCAGTCTCTCGGCTAGAACTTGCACCCGACGTACTGAAGACTTGGGTGCTAATTTGTGTGAACAACTCAGGGATAAGGCGCAGTCTTTTGACTGCTTCTCTTTAGCGATGGATGAAAGTACAGTCGTGTCGGATGCAGCACAGCTACTCATATTTGTACGCGGCATTGACGAAAACTTTACTGTTTACGAAGAGCTTGTGAAAATGTGCAGTTTGAAAGGTACAACTACGGGAGAAGATTTATTTCATCATTTGGAACAAGCCCTGGATTCATTGCAATTAAGCTGGGAAAAGTTAACAAGTGTCACTACCGATGGAGGCAAGAACATGAGTGGTCAAAACAAAGGTGTTGTTGGGAGGATCATCAGAAAAGTGAAAGACTCTGGATCTACTGTGCCATTGATTTTTCACTGTATTGTTCATCAAGAGTCATTGTGCTCTAAAGTTATATCTTGGAAAGAAATAATGGATACTGTAACATCCACTGTTAATTTTATAAGAAGAAATGGGCTCACACACCGTCAGTTCCAAAAGTTTTTGGAAGACCTGGAAGCTGATCATGGGGACGTAGTTTACTACTGCGAAGTGAGATGGCTCAGTCGAGGTGCCGTTTTGGAGCGTTTTTTTGATTTGAGGAAAGAAATTGACACCTTCATGGAGATGAAAGAAAATCCAGTCGAAGAGCTTACTAACAAGCAGTGGACAATCGATCTTGGTTTTTTGACTGATTTGACTATAGAACTGAATAAACTCAACAAACGCTTGCAGGGAAAATGCAAATTGATTTGCGATTATGTATTCAGATGTAAAGTCTTTTGAGATGAAACTGAAATTGTTTATCAAGCATATTGATGAAAGAAAGCTTGAACATTTTCCTAATTGCAAGAAAGCCGTGGTAGAAGCTGGAGATAATTTTGATTGGCAAAATATAACAATGAGAAACGTGTTAACACAACTACAAAATGAGTTTGTAAATCGATTCACCGACTTTAAAAAGATCTCCCTTAACATCGAAATTTTCCAAAACCCTTTTGCAATTGATATTAATGATGTACCAAGCAATTTGCAAATGAACATAGTAGTTTTGCAAAGTAATAGCACACTTAAAACGGTATTTAAGGAGAGCACTGACTTGGTACAGTTCTACGGAGGTTTGAGTTCTGAAAACTTCAAAGAATTGAAAATAATAATAATGGTTTCGGCAGAATATCAGCGCCTATCTACTATTGAGTGGTAAGGCATTTATGCTGAGCCGAGACCTTTTTGCTGCTGTAACACTCAGCCCAATCTACTTTTTGAAAATATTTTTGTGTACCTAATTGTTTTTGTCGTAATATAAGTTAACTATTTTTCAAATGTATTTTTATATCTGTTTTGTACTTATTGTGTGAGGTGTTTGAGCAGCAAATAAATGATTGTCTATGTCTATGTCTAAAATCTTTGCTCAGCAGATAATCACTATGTTTGGTGGTACATATTTGTGTGAGCAGACTTTTTCAATTCTCAACTACCGCAAAAATAAGAATTGTTCGCGGTGAACAGATGAACATTTAGACGCGGTACTGCGCGTGTCTACGACTAAAATGAAAGCAGACGTTAAAAAACTTGCAAGTCAAATGCAGCCCGCAAAAATCTCACTAATTCTCACTTTTATGTTAGTATAGTAATTCAATAGACATATTTGAATGAATATATGGTTAAAAATTTAGTTATGCGTTTTATTTTAAATATTTAAAATACCTACATAATATGTCTACATATAAAAATACGTGCGGCCCGCACTGACACTCTGACTACATTTGTGGCCCTGCTATAGCAAAAGGTCGCCGACCCCAGTCTTATATCATTAATAAAGGGAAACATAACCGTTGACATGGAACAGTATTCCCAAAAAAATGTTTTATTCTCGACGTGGACCAAAACCTTCAGGGTACCTACTTACCGTTGCCATAGATCCATGATATTTGGCAAAAAACAATGTCTTAGAATTATACGGAAGCCTTGGTGCGCGAGTCCGACTCGCACTTGACGTTTTATTTATTTTGTTTAACGTGCCGATTTTAAATCTTGAGCTAGCAAAGCAGTCTAGATTCACGAGCAAGTAGACTGCTGAACAAACGAGGGATTTAAAAGGCAGGAAACAAAAAATACATTTGTTCTAGAGGTAGATTACAACTTATCACCTCGCTAGAAAATATTCAATACTCAATTTTTATTGAAAACATGTTGTACAAAGGGTCTTAAATATTTATTTTGAATATAATGAGAAGTCGAATGTCAGAAACTCTTTTGGTCGAATTCAGAATGATGTCGGTACTCATAAGCCCACGTGCACTAAGAGAGTGCATCCTCCATGGATGTACTACATTTCTAGGGTCTAATAAAGGTTTTTTTTTCAATCAAGTTTGTAAACATTTCTAGTTGAACATCTCTAGTACCTTATGTTTGACCTTCCTGTGGTATGATAGTCCCTTCGCCGACACGAATGATCGAGCGCACGTGGTGCATATATGCGACGTCACATGGGTCCGCTTGTGATTCGCCAAGCCGGTGGGGGTGCTGTAATACCAAAAACGTGTAATGTGAGCTTCGATCAGGATATCCACCGCCTCCTCCGTAGATACCTAGAACCTTACAAACATGACACTCGAAATTGTCTACGACTTTTTCTGATGCAGAACTGTGACAAGTTCTGTGAATACGGAACAAGAGATTAGTGGAGTCGAATTTATTTTATTTTGTATGATTTCAATAACTTTATTTCTATAGGCTTATCAAATCAACCTCTGAAAAACTAAATTTAAGCCTTATTGATTCTATCAGAAAAAGTAAATATATTGGACTAAAAAACAATTGCAATAATTAAAAATTCTTGATCAATGTTATAAAGTAATTTTAACGTAAGCATTTTATATAAAACTAGCTGCAGATCACGGCTTCGCACGCTTTTTTCCGAAATAAAATGTAGCCTATGTCCGGCCCCGGGATACCATCTACCTCGCTGCCAAATTTCACCGAGATCCGTTCAGCCGTTCTTGAGTTATAAATAGTGTAACTTACACGACTTTCTTTTATATATTTAGATAAATAATTATGGTACCCAATACCACAAATAAAAATAAACTTTCAAACACCACTCCATTCATGAATTTAGAACAAAGTCAAGATCGTAGAATAAGCTAATGAAAAAATATTTCAAAGCGTAAAAATGAAACTAGTTAAAATGTCAGACAAATCAAGACACTAAAAACCTTAGTAGAAATGGTAACCCAACATGTCGAATGGGAAACTGAAAATATCAGGGTCTCTGAGTAGTGTACTCAGAGATCAGGGTGCGCATTGTGAATCTATGGGGTCCGGCGGATACCTTGATCGATGAAAGTAAGTAAACACGAAAAAAAAAAACGGTCAAAAATGGTTATTTCAGACTTCATTCAAGCAGAATAAGTATATGGATGTTTGGTAGCTGGGTGCAAAGCTTCAAGGAGAAGCTAGAATATATGGTATATTCTAGCTTCTCCTTGAAGATTAGGACCATTTGAGCTATGGTTGAAGACGAAGTCTAACTGTTGATTTTTTACGAATTATTTTGGTTTATGGTGAGAAAACCCAAAATTCAACAGTTCATAGCTAATAATGGCCCGTTGAAACAATAAATTAACTGTTTTTTTTTTTAACTTATTAAAGTAAAGTGTAATCAATCAAACATGTCAGTACATTTTTCAAAGATGAGAGAGAACCGTTGACTCACGCGAATTTAAAATAAACGCAAGACGTTTTTTTTTGGTCAAGCCTTATTGAAAACAGGTCTGGTTGTTGCTCTTTCTATTGAGTTATCATTTACGAGGATAGCTTGCAAGTCATTGAAATTACGGCCTAGAAACAAAAACAAACACTCGACCCGTTTGCCACTTATCAAAAAAGAAAAATCATGGAGAAATTTGTACCTTTGTTCATATTTTTTAATCAATTTCATAGGTTTTATTTTTGGAATATTTTCAGGAAAGCAGTTTATATGATCGCCTTTTAATAAAAATTTGGTATCTATGACCAGTAGCTTTCAAGACATGTCTAAACTTAAAATATTTCTGCTTTACTTTTGATCGTGCAAAGTTTGAGCAACTGTGGTGTATTTTTTTATCTAAACCTCGGATGCCATGCCATGTACGTTAAAAACGTGTCTATTTCTCTTGAAATGGATTATGAAAATGATATTTAAAAGGATAAATTACTGATAATATGGCAATATTTTTATTTCAGTTTGGCCGTGCCCCCCCTTTCTACCTTCAAGGTTATCATTATGGGACACCCTGTATAATTTACTTTTATGTATACCTACTTAAACACATTAATAGTGTTGTCTTAGTCAAGTATACTCTAATACCAAAGAAAATTACAATTTAAGAATTGAAACATTAGTACTAGTAGTAACTAGTAGTTCAAAAACTCAGTGACAATTTATATATTACACGACTCTTCGACACGTCCAAAATTAAAATGTGGTACACAGCTAAGTAATTAATTCAGATATATAACCAAGTTTCTTACCGATAGATGCCGTTACAGATTGAACACGGGTACTCTTTACCTTTGTGCAGATTGAAGTGATTCAGCATGCTAGCGCTGCAACAGAACCAAGTTCAAAATGAGGGTAGGCTAAGGTTATAGGGGACGATAGGTTAACCTAAACTGCAGAGACAATATTGATAGAAGCATCATTAAATTTGATACCATCCGAACAGAGGCTTCACTTAAGAACTTCGAATGAAATCTGCTAGGTGGCGTCACATATGCAACCCTATAGTTAGTTGCTGTGTGGATTGTCCAGCATTATTTATTTATTTATTTTATTTATGGTGATGGATACTCACAGGTAGTAGAATGTAACGTGGCACAGCCGACACACATACACGGCCGAGTGGCAGTAACTAGTGTGCACGCGTCGCCGAGTCGTCGAGGTAAAGCGAAGGGAGCATATGTGGCACTCGTGCGGGCCAGACGCCTGAAACACGACGTCATTTCATTCAATGCTGGCATGTCATACGAAACCCAAAACTTAACACAGCGCCCGGATACGACTTCATTACTGCACCTCAGACCATTTCCATAATATTGCGTAAAATGAAGCAAACGCGAACTTTTCTAAAACGTTTCTATGTGAAATGATCTATAGCTTGCTCGATAACAAGTGTATAAGTGCGAAGCTGGGGCGGGTTGCTAGTGACGATACAAGTGCGCTCGCTAAGCTCGCTGGATCACAAGTGTAGGTACCTCGTCGTGTTTCTTCATGTGGTAGGCATGCAGCCGCTCAATCTGAAATCCTTTGTAGCAGCGCGCGCATTGGTACGGAGCGCTCTGGTACTCCGATCTGTCCTTACGCCGGTTAAACTCCTGGGGACAAGAGCCATTCGTTTATTTTGAGTTTTCGTACCAACGGGGTGCCGACAGGACTACTCTTTTCATCAGCACACATATTCCTTTGGCGAACATGCCTCCCCAAAAGGGGGGGGGGGGGTGGATTGTCTTAATCACCATGCTTGGCAGGCGGATGGGTCACAGGTGGTGATAATGCTACAAAAGGAAACTGTTTGTTGCACATCTACTGGTAGGTTCCTTTAGTCGACTCTTATGACATCCACGGTCTGAGTTGGATGGGTGACAGCTTCGACAGAGTTTAATCACTACTTCAGGACAGGTTCAGTATATGTTTGACCGCCCAATGATTATTCACAAAACGCTACCCTAAGGCTAGAAGACAGTATCCCCAAAAGGGCGAACAGTGTACTTTAATCCCGGAAAAGCATGAGAGAAGCAGCCAGTAGTAGTAGTACCTGTAGTTTCTTCTCTTCGGTATCGAGGTATTCAATGTCGAACACAGTTTGATACTCTGGGTTGTACATCTTATACAGGGTGCGCAGAAAGTCGTCTGTTTTCTTTTTGTCCGACGTATCTGCAAATTTTCAGATGTTGTTAATTTTGATTTGGAAATAAAGCTCTTTACATTATTCATTTTTTAAACATTAAAAATTCTATTCTAAATAAATATTCTATATTCTACTACTACAGACCCAAAAAGCGGATCATATCAGAGAGCAGATTAGATTATTGTTTACATAAACAAATCGCCAAAAATCAGTATAGTATAAGAAATAAAATAAGAATAACTTATTTTAGCATACCTTTGAAATTATATGTATTAAACTGAGAGGGGGAGCTTCTTCCACATCTGTCATATATCTTGAGGAACACCTCTTTGCTGATCTTGAGCCTATCGCCTAACTCATACTCATCATTTTTAAACAACTTTAACAGGCCATCCTTAATTTTCCCTTTATCTTTTAAAAACTTAACTCTCCTTTTGAGTAACTTATTATTTCTATCTACCTTAAGAAGTATCTCAGCCAGCTTTAAATTATATATTTCAGTAATATTGATTTTTTTGTTTTTAGCTTTTTCTAAGATGTCAGATAGACTGTCTATGTCAGAGTCTGATTCATGTTCATCCATGGGTAAGCTTTCAACTTCACAGTCACTAATATCACTCTCTATATCGTCCATAGAGTTTAAACTTTTATCATCCCGTAAAGGATCGTCGTTTAACATAAATGTAGTATCTTTAACTTCCATGTTGTCGGCATCTGTACTACTATCCTCAAACTCTTTAAGTTCTTCCTCGAAGCTTTTAAGGAAATCATTAATTTTGGATTGATTAGCATTATCTTTAGAACCATCTTTGTTTGTATCGGTATTCAGTTTCTCATCAACTGCCTCCAACTTAATGCTTTTAGTCTCGTTCTCAAAATTGCTATCTATAGTCAAGTTACCATTACTTGTGGTAATAATGTAAATGTTTTCACCATCTGCTACTTGCATTGGTTCATTAACCGAGTCTAATACATCATGCATAGGCTCAACCTTTACTTCAATATGGCATGGCAGTGTGGGGTCAGCAGGTTCTAAGTTCAGTATGCTGTATACTTCTGCATGGTTTGGTGTGATGTTAGGTTCAATGCTGAGATCAGGTTTGGTATCAAGTAAATCAGTGTCAGTTTGATGTTGGTGCTCCAACAACTTGTAGGGAGCCAAGCTGCTACAGAGTCCTATTGATGATGGTATCTGTTCATGAAGATTAGTTGGTAAAATCTGAAATAAAAAAAAATTGAGTGCTTTGCTTAATAATAACAATGTAGGGGCAGTTTTATTGAGTGGCCTTCAGCAACCTTATTCTTTTAATTACCTTCTGTCTCCCTTTAAGGGATTTTAGAATCTTGCATGCTTTTAAGCATCGCTGTTTGAATTTAAAGAACTTTTTCAGCAGATGGGCACAAATTGTGCAGTACTTGTATCTTGGATTCTTAATAATCTGAAAGATCAAATAAATAATAAGCACAGTTTAAAATTTTGCAGTCATTCAACAGAGTCCAACCCCAAGGAGTCTAGAGTTAGGGCCTACTGAAAGAACACTTTATTTCCTAGTTTTACTAATGTTGTTGGAAATATCTGACATTCCTAGAATCCTGAACCAACAGGAAATAAAGCACTTTGACTTTTGTTGTTACAATATGACAGGTTTAGTCTCTTTCTCAAGTTACAATTTGAAAGTCTCTTCAAGTTAGAATATAGAAGTCTCTGTCAGTCTGTTACCTTTTCAGGGCTACACAGCAGAACAGATTTTAATATTTTGCAAGGAGATAGGATATGTTCTATGGTAAGACACAGAAACTGTTATCTAGGACAATGCCGCAGATAGAAGCAAGTAGGTTTTCAATATTTGATTGTCTGTAACGCAATGGGAGGAGGTCATCTGAGACACAGAAGGTTGGTTCATTTCTAGCTACAAGAAAACTCTGTGCACTTAGACTATAACTTAGACTATGTTGAAGTTATTAAAGTCAAGTTCTGCTCTGCTACTTGAAGGAGATGAGAGTTGAGCTGGTTTAATTTAAATAGCTTGAATGGTGGATCAAAACAATATTGCGAAACGGCAGTGTAGGCAGGCCCTTGCATGGTGGAAAACCTTACAAATCACGACTTATGGTGAGTAAAACTTACGTTGTAATCGCATAGCTCATCGATGAAATCGGTAAGTTCCGTAGCTATTTTTACAGCGGTTATGTCCGTGCGAAGGCAGATATGACAAATCACGTTAGCCATTATTATTTCCGCAGCGATTTATTGAATTGTAAATAGTACATTTTATTTGTGATAAGTGGTGATTTTTGTATCTTTGATGTTAGTTTTTATTATTTTTGTAGTGAGTGAAGTCAAAATCGAAAATATGTACTATTTTGCAGCAATTATAATGGACAAAGCTATTTTCACGGATACACTTTTTTCTTATTCACTCATAGTTAGTTATATTTATATATATATGTATATATATATATTTATTATATAATTAGTTTAGTCTATGCTAGTACTAAGTAGTCTCTTTTTATTTTTATTGTCTTAAATTTTTTTTTGTGTGTGTAGTGTTTAATATATAATTTTCTTTCTTTCTTTATTAGATCAATAAAATACTAACTAGTATTCTATCTATTAAGTAGATACCTAGTACTTACCTGCAAGCATGCCTGCACAAACTTTTTTGAGCAATATTGTTCCCGTAGAGTACCTACCTAGTATTTTTCTGTGCGTGTGGCAGACTATGACAGAGGCGCGGGCTAATTCAGATTTCCAGTTCGAAGATTGGCTGTACGATTACGCAAGAACCACCCATTAGGCTTATTTGATATTCAAAAGACTTCTCGCGTCCTATCCATACAATACAAGTTACAAAGGCCATGAAATGGCTTTTAAATATCAAATAAAAGATTAGTGGTTTTTGAGTAACCGCAGTCGGATGGGCCGATTTTTATCGGACAAAGAAAATATACTTATACAATTAAACAGGAGAGAAACTGAGTTGGTTGAATTCGTCGTCTGACCTTTTTATCGAAGTTGGATTTACCTAGAGGTAGTTGGACCATTTGGCCTAGGTAGACATAATGATCAACAACCATCGGAGTGTACCTACATACCTATAGCCAAATCCGAAACTATGATAAACATGTTTCTGCCCGCGGCATCGCACGTGTTGTTTATATGAAAACGCTCAAAGGTCATTTCTATCCCATGGGAACTGATTTAAGGGATAAAAAGTAACATGTTTTATTCCAGGTCTTGACCTACATCTATGCAAAATTTCCGCCCGAGCCGTTCAGTAGTTTTGGCGTGAAGAGCTAACAGACATCCAAACATTCATCCAAACTAACACATTTTTTAACATTGTTGTGAGTGTGATGAGAAAATCATTTCTGAGGGGATACCCCTTAGCACGTTGGTAGTCATAATAATCTTAAAGGTCGTAAATAAAAGAATGAATGCCTTCAAACGTTTTTTATTTAACTTCAAGTTTATTTATTTTTCCTCGCTCTTCTCTGCTGTTGGTGCACGCCTCTGATGTGCTCCGTTAGCGAAGTGGCGTGAATGAAACTCGCGGAACAAACATCGCATACGTAGCGGCGGTCGTTAATATGAATCTGTTGAAATAAATAAATTATACTGGCGGGAAACTGCACAGGACAGGCAAAAATGGCGACTTCTATTATCCTCCGATAATACAAGACACACTTCGGTTCGTTGAGCCATAGGAGTAAGTAATAATATTGACATCTTAAGCTAGATGATGCGCGGGCGGTGGCGATCTGATGGTTAATTCACACATATTCGATATATTATTTATTTATTAATCATCAGCATAGTGTACACTAAAACAAGCGTTGAGTTACCTTAATAAAAATTATGTCAAATGTCAGTATAATGAATTATAGTAATTATTTTATACTCATATTATTTTCACCGCTTATTGGTACAGTATTATATTTATTGCAGTCATACACAGGTACTATCAGCTCCTAGTGACAAGGTGAGTCTACATTATAGTCACAATATGTACCCATTCAGGGTGTTGCAATGGAAGACTAACGGTATCATGTCTTCATTTTATTAATATTAATTGTAATTTTTTCGTCATCAAAATGTAGCCAATGAGCGGCGATAATAATACTAGTTTCGCCTCCAATATAATACTTATTTTAGCTAAATGCACCCAGCATTTAGTAAATAAATGTATCTCTCATACGAGCGCTTGTGTGAGTGTTTACTCACTCGCATATGACAACCGAGATTGGACTTTGTTTTGAAGAGTTTCCCGCAATGCTTGCACTTGAGTGACGGCGGGCGGTGCCAAGCAGAGTGGTGCCAAAGGTTGACGGCCGTCGCGAAGGTACGGGGACACTCCGGACAGACGTGCGGCCGAGCGCCTGTGTGGGTGTTCTTGTGATCCAGTAACAAGGAATGTACCTGGGAAATAAAATAAATAATTATAATAAAAGCCTTTTCTCAGACACTTTAAATTTGATTTGTTTGAGTTTTATTTATTTGAATGTTCATAAGCCAATTCAACTAAACGTTTGTCCAGAGGCGGGACCACAACCTCCTGCGTCGCAGGCGGACGTACGCCCGCTGCGCTACAGAGGTCGTCTATAACTACGGTAGTTAGCCCCTAACAATATCGTCGTGAGCGTTTTAGTTTCAAGTCTAGAGACTAGTCTACGCTAGTCCAGACCAGACCAGTCAAGTTCACTTCGGTACGAATGAAAACAAATGGGAACTTAGCCACAGTACAAAATCATGGAAACTCTAACAAAAAGCATCTCGTTCTGGTTTTATTTTACCGTATCAAAACAAATATTGATGCAATTCATTATGAATCTAAGCAAGCGGGTTAAATACGAACCTACATAGTTTGTATAGCAATAAAATAGATGCTACATAATTTGGCATGTTTTAAAAACGCTAAACCGACTTCAAATTCCGGTACGCAGATAATATTTCTCTATGTCTCGGACGAACGCAATCGCCAATTAAATAAAATATTTTTATTAACAAAGAGAATTACAATCTTACTCCACTTCCAACTGCGCTAGATGGTGATCAAGCCTCAAAGTGCGTCCGTTGAACAAAGCCAGGGTACAATCTGTATAAGCCAGATAATGCGGCCATTATCTGGCTTGTATCATCATTTGGGGGGTAATGCCCATAATCCCTACGCTGGGCATGCGGGTTGGGGATCGCAGTTGGTGATGGAATTGTTCTGCATGAGGCTGCTGCCAGCCCCCCGATGTATGTCCCTTAGTCACCTCTTACGACAACCACGGGAAGAGTTCGGGTGATGCAAATTCTAAGCCGGCACCACACGGCATAGCAGGTTGCAAAAGAGGTCGTCAACAACTACTCGGGTACTTTACTCACGACGAAGACTGAAGCTGAAGTAATCGAATTCAAATACGTTATGCATTCGATGACGATGTGACATTTATTTTTTCTTAAATTCTTTATAAAACTTTTATTGACAAAGAAAATTACAATTCAATAATAAAAACAAATTAGAACTAGTATTTACAATTAAAACAACTACGCTAACTGCAGACTATTGCAAACAATCTACAGGTAGCTCAACTGATCCATATTAATACCAGTCGGAAGCGTCCCCAAGTCACTGGCTGCATTGCCCCGCTGTATGGCAATGCTGATGCGCTGCGCCAGATACCCACCAGCTCTCGGGTCACTCGTTGCGTCGACCAGACGCTTAGATAACTTTTTAAAAGCCCGGAGAGCCTCGGTACCCCACCGGACCTAGGGTCTCGATCCCAGAGGGAGCAAATGTGCAGGCTCTGTCGAGACCTGCATATTTGCGTCTCTTGAGATTCTCGGCCAAATCTGCCGCCGCACGATGTCATCGGAAGATGGGAAGGCGCAAGTGTATCGACGCATGTAGCGTCTCACACGATGGGCCTCCCCAACTCCCATGGACTAGTGTCATGCCGTCGGGCCTCTTACCATCGTCACGCAACAGATCATTCGGTTTGAGAATAGCTGGTACGTTAGGGGTGACAACTTGGAAGTTCATAAATTCTGTTATAAAACTTGTGACACCATCTCCTAGTAAGTTCTAAGGCTGCAGGAAATATGAAACGGAATTTCGTGGACTTTAGTTGAATAAAAGGCCCGCTGGATGATGACGTTAAGGCTGGCATGACAAGTTATCTGACCGGCGGCCCTAGTACACGGTGTGATGACCAAGCTGTTCGACAGCAGTACCGCACTGGCATTTATGAGGCGCGCAACAACCGAAGTCATGTTGCGATACGGAAAGTTACGGGATCCAATAAAGTGCCAGTGTTAAATGAAGGAACTCCCCAAGTTATTTTCCCCACTCTACACTAAACTTCTGGACGCACTGTACGGCACTCGAAACGACTGCAGCTAGGAACACCGGATCACTGTACAGTGGGCTACCATAAAACCTTTGCCGTCTAGGCCACTCGCATATGGAACAGTCTTCCAGTGGAATGTCGCGAGGTATCCTCAATACATGTCTTCAGATCTAGAGTCTATAATCATTTTCTTTCTCAGGAATAATTCGGTACGTTATATATCTCTATTTTATTATTCATGTAATATTTGGTATATTGTTTATTTATGTTAATGTCGCGATTTATTATTTTTAATTTTCCTTTGTTTCTTGTAATTCATATTTTTTGCTATCTAGCACTACCTACAAAATTTTTGTCAACACTACCCAAAGGTTAGCAGGTAGAGAATGCTATCTAGCATTATGTTCGCCTATGTACAACTTTTGTGCAATAAAGTATACTCGATCTATCTATCTAAGGAAATGCTTGCAACCAATGTCCTGACTCCCATTTAGAAACGGCCAGGAGACGGACACGATCCGCAGAGCTGGAGCACGTTTGTAACAAACAATTCCGTGTCAACTCACACAGAGGCCCGTCCCATTGCCGTTGGGACAAAAGAGATTTCGGGGGAGCAGCATTGGGGCAAGCACTATGCCAAGCCATTCGAGCTTCACCTAAAAATGAAATTTTGAATGAAATGCCAGGTGGGACCTAACGTTTTTTTAAATGTTTTTTAAGTCAGCTTGACTTTCAAAATTTCAACTAAAGAACTATTGCTGTAGACGGAAGACAGGAACGCTGGAAGGGCTACACTTGAAATTTTGCGTATACCTAAGCCTCCCAATTTGACAGGCAGGGAGGCCTGCGACGATGCCTTGTCATTTAAACCGACATTCAAAACCGATGATAGAGTGTTCTTTATTATGTTGTCTAAGCCTTCCAAGAGCTCGCTGTGTTTCCACAGTTGACTACATCTCAAAGAATACGTAAATTTAGGTACAAAAAGACAAAACCGAGTTATCGTAAAAGCCATTATGGCTATTAATTTTGAGCAGTCTGTCCGAAGTTTTGTTGAAATTTTTAATTTTCTCATCTACAAAGCACCGATTCTTTATTGCACACACCAGTTAAATCATTCATATACGTTAACAAACACTACACACGATTACGCGCAGAAAATGCACCAACGAGCGGCGAAAATTGACCGAGTGAAACACTCACTCTCCCGCTGACTAGGCGAAGGGCACATGTACTATCTGGTAGTACACAACGTGTACTCACATGGAACTGCTTCCCGCACTCGTCGCATAGGTAGTCCCTCGTGTCTTCAGCCTGATAGAACACGCCCGGGTGATACCTCTCGTGATGTATGTACAGAGAATTGTACACATCGTGTACTCACATGGAACTGCTTCCCGCACTCGTCGCATAGGTAGTCCCTCGTGTCTTCAGCCTGATAGAACACGCCCGGGTGATACCTCTCGTGATGTATGTACAGAGAATTGTACACATCGTGTACTCACATGGAACTGCTTCCCGCACTCGTCGCATAGGTAGTCCCTCGTGTCTTCAGCCTGATAGAACACGCCCGGGTGATACCTCTCGTGATGTATGTACAGAGAATTGGGGTACTTGTTTGGAACCTCTTCTTGGCACTGAAAAAGGAATAACTTCGATAAAGATAAACATATGGTAAATAAATAAATTTATTTATATATATTTATTTATTTAACTTGGTAATTTAATTAAATAAGTAAATGTTTTTCTGCATTAACTTTATTTACAGCGAGCGGTGTAAAAATACTTTAGTCTCAATTATGTTATGTTGTACCTTAAAAACAAGAAAGTGATTTGATTAAGGAATTTGGTTCTAATTTAATCAAAAACCTGTCTAATTTATTTCATTACATTACTTAAGGTAAGATTTTATTTTAATTTTATTGTGACATTTTTGTATATTTTATGGATTATTAACTCATTTCATTCAGATAATAATCTGAACTAAATGATTTAATAATAATAATAATTGAGGCGGCTAATTCGTGGCCTCAATTATTGACTGTAGAATAGTTTTATAATATTTTATTTTCTATAGTAAAAAATGTATTTTATAACGAGATTTAAAATAAATGATGTGTATAATAATAATAGTGGTTTGCAAACGAAAACGCTGATTTTTCTCGTAAGTAAGCCAGTAAACGTATGATACCCGCAACACAGGCTTGTCTTAGTGCGGGATCTACTGCTACTTTATATTTTGCATGGCCAATGAAGAAATACTAAAGTGCCACGTGCCCAAAGAAGGCACGTGGCACGGAATGAAGGTTCGATGGAGCGTCTTGGTCCAAGGCAGAATGGAGGGCAAAAGGTCCCGTGGTCGCTCTCCAACTAGACTATCGGAACTCATCACGTCGGAACGATGGCGGCGCATTGCACGAGCAGCAGCTGTTTATCAGGAGCCTTCATCATCATCAACCACGACCAGTCTGCCAAGAGTGCACGACTAAGAAGAGATGAGGGAACCAATATTTTTGTAATTTGTAAATGTTTTTTTGTATTTTGTTTATGTTTTATGTATTTTGTTAATATATTATCTGAGTACTTACAATGGGACAGGTCCTCAGCGCGGTCTTCTCTCTCGGAGCTCTTCTACTCTTGCCGGAGCTACATTTCCTCTTGACCCAAGGTCCGATGTTTCTCTATAGAACAGATTTTTGTTTTTATATTAATAAGCACAGAACTATCAGTACTCTCGTCGACTGTAATACTTTTCAATTTGTATTTTATTGTGTTTTCAACTTTTACTTCTTCTCTGTTGGCTCTGCGTCTGGTTTGTCGCAATTCTGCCAATGTCCGTCTCATGATAGCATCGCAAGCGTTATGGAGTGCGCACTAGGGCTTGCATTCGAATATTCGAATACTGAAATTGCAATATTCGAATATTCGATTAAACTCAATAACACCAAAATCTGAACTCTGATGTGCTTAAAATGGCACACAAAAGTTCGCGCGATATATCCATACAAGACAATACAAGTTTACGTCGTTCAGGTTAACAACATGACAAAGTTATAGGGTTCGGAAACACTCGGGAGTGCCGCGCGTGACTGCGTAGTGCATTCGCGTATTTGACGAGACTCTTCTGTCTATCTGTCTCTGTAGCTCACGTAAACGACATTGTGTTAAGAGGGCGTAATAGGATGGCTAGAAAGTAAGCTACTGTGGGGCAAACAACTAGATCATGTTATATCAAAAGCCACAAACCTCTTATGGCAACGCACGCTGGCTGTGGGCAAGGACTGGGGCTTCAAGCCTAAGCTGTGCCTATGGCTGTATACAGTCATGGTCCGCCCAGTTCTAACCTACGGTGCTATAGTATGGTGCCCTAGAACAAACTTAGTCACCACCATAAATAAATTACAGCAAGTTCAAATACTGGCTAGCACACTCATTTGCGGATGCAGGAAATTAACCCCATCAGCACTGGACGGACATAACACTAGGTTTAACGCCATGTTCACATGCAGCAGGAAGCAATGGCAGAGTCCAGTGTAAAATTGTAGTTTTACT
The DNA here is from genome assembly GCA_963662085.1 of Eupithecia inturbata. NCBI lineage: Eukaryota > Metazoa > Arthropoda > Insecta > Lepidoptera > Geometridae > Eupithecia > Eupithecia inturbata. The sequence goes on from OY759204.1 coordinate 866,440, forward strand.
GTGTAAAATTTTATTATAGATATTGTTAAAATACCTGACTGACTGTTTTTTACTAAGAATTTTTGGTTGATTGTGCGTGCAAATCGCCTATTTCTCGTTACGGCGACACAACATTTCGTTAAGACGTCATTATAACAATTTTCTATTATTCGAATTATTCGAATAGTACCCGAACAAAAATCGAATATTCGAATAACAAAATTTTCGAGTATTTGCAAGCCCTAGTGCGCACTAGTAAACTTAAATGTAGGTAAATCAGTATTTACAATGAAGAACAAGATCCGTCAAGTGCAAGTGTACTCGCGCGCCGAGGGTTTCGAACGGTTGCCAATATGTACTATAGGTACCGGTTAGAGACTTTGCTATTTAATAAAAAACCTAAAAATTTAATATCATTTTAGATGGATAGGTTTGCAAACTTCGGCGGAGAGAGGGGGAAATGGGTGATTTTTCCGACTTTTTTCAAAATATGTCAAAAAGTATGAAACCTAGAGAAATTTTAAAAACTGTTTTGAAATGTACAAACTGATACCTTTTATTTTATACCCCACCTGAGCTTGTAGGTCTCTTTTAAAATTTTGACGTCACAGTTTGTACTGTAAAAATGTTCATTTTTAGGGCTCCGTACCCGAAGGGTGAAAACGGAACCCTATTACTAAGCCTCCGCTGTCCGTCCGTCCGTCTGTCACAGGGCTCTATCTCTTGAACCGTAAGAGGTAGACAGTTGAAATTTTCAGAGAATGCGTATATCTCTTGCCGCTAGAACAATTAGTAGGTAACAATACAAGAAACGTGATTTTTTTGCCTTTTTTGCTCTTAAATTGTCAAGGCTGTAACTCTTGAACTACAATAGGTAGGCACATGAAACTTTCTATAAATAAGTAACACTTCAACTATAATAACAACAAATACTAAAAATAAAATAAAGTTGAAAATTTAAGGGGCCCCTTTTTCAACTTTCCCCTTGAGCCCTTCGTGTGCGAGTCGACTCGCTCTTGGCGGTTTATTTTATTATTTTAATCTGTAAAATCGCACGAAATATATTATTATTTTAAATTTCAAATAAACGCATGCAGAAGCAGCCGAAAAGGTTCAAGTTGCTGTTAATAAAATACACAACTAGACTAAAATCTGGCGAATAAAATTAAATGAATCGAAGTCGAGTCACATCAACTTCACAAATAAAAGAGATCAATATCATCCAGTTTTCATCAACGGGGCCATAATACCATGCGAAAATACAGCGGAGTATTTGGGCATGACATTAGACGCGAAGCTACGCTGGAAAGCTCACGTCAAAAAGAAAAAAGAGGAGTTAGAGATCCGCTACAAAAAGATGTATTTGCTAATTGGAAGAAATTCTACTTTAGCAGTACACAATAAACGAGGTATACAGGGTGTCCGGTAATTAATGGATAACCCCGCAGGTACATGTGGGGGGGCAAGGGGGCAACTCAAAAAAAAATTTACAAAAAAATCTATCTGCAAAGGTCTAGGATTTTTTTTAATTTTTTTAAAGTCCGAAATTTGATACCTTTGTTAAAAATTTTGAACACTACGGCTACAAATTCAATGATAACGAATTGATTTTCTCTGGAAATAACCGTGAATAATTGGTCTTGCTATGGCGTATCACAAATTATTCCTAGCCACAACTGTTTGTTTTTTTCAAACAGTTAAAAATAAAAATTAGTGTATTCGATTTTTTTATGATAAAGTTTGAGCACCTGTGGTATAAAAAAAAACGTATGGAGACCGGGGTGGCCCACAGCTTAAAAAATATGCCTACTTCATGTAGTTTCTTAAAAAGTATTACACTTAATTTTTTTTATTGTCAAATAACCGACTTATGGCTACCTATGTTTCTCTAGCCCTATTTTTCTTATAACAAAATCAAATAATAAGATAAGAAATTTATTTTGAAAATCAGTGAAAGTGTATTTTGGGGTGGTTGGGGTGTTATTAATAATTGAAACAACAATTTCAAATAGGTAGTCTTGTAAATGTTCAAATTGTTTGCCACCTAATCTAATACAGGCTCTACATCTTCTTATGAATGACCTTTTCAGTAGGCGCGAATACCTGCGCTCTCCAATTTCTCGAGCCGCGTCCAAAACACGTCGACGAAGTTCCTGTATTGTTGCGATTGGTTTTTTGTACACTATTTCTTTTAAGCAGCCCCAATAAAAAAAGTCCAGTGGGTTTAGGTCGGGCGATCGTGGTGGCCATAAAATAGGTCCCAGGCGGCCGATCCATCTGTTGGGATACCGTTCGTTCAGGTACCTCCGTACGGGCGTAGCGTAATGTGCTGGGCACCCATCATTTTGCAGCCACATTCTTTGACGAACTATCAAATCTTCTTCTAACATCTTCTAATAGGCCAGGTAAATCATTTTGTAAAAATGTCAAATAACCCGGTCCATCTAGGTTTCCTGGCAATTCGAATGGGCCAATAATTTGACCATTAAATATTCCGGTCCAATAATTAATTTTAAATTGGTATTGGGATCTGTCTTCGCGCATTATGTAAGGATTTTCTAGTTGCCAGCTATGAAGATTGTGTAGGTTAAGGTACCCATCTCTTTTCACCGATGATTCGTCGCTCCACAATATCCGGTCGCAAAACTCCGCGTCTTCATTAATTTTGCTCAACATATGGCGACAAAAATTTACTCTTGCATCATAGTCCCTTGGCTCTAAAGTTTGCACACGGCTCACATGGTAAGGATGAAATTTGTGTTTCTTCAAAATGCTATGTACTGTCGACTTTCCAATGCCTTCCCGTCTTGCTATTTCTCTTGTTGAAACAGAAGGATCTTCCGCAATGACATTGAGTACAATATCCTCATTGTCACTACGCTGGGGTCTTCCTTCGCCGGAACCACCGACGCCATGTCCAGGTATTCTTCCTTCTGAGAAAGCGTTGTGCACTCGAATAAAAACACGATAGTCAGGGTGACGCACGTTAGGGTATCTCTCCCGATAGAGTACAGCAGCTGCGTTGGCATTACCGCCACACTCCCCATAAATGAAATGCATGTTAGCATACTCCTGATCTGAGTACTGTATGCGGGGCATTTCAGTATCGTCTTGACACCAATAATCCAATCGTAGTGCACAAAACAATGAGTCCAGTAGAATGCAGAGTCGTTGAAATATCACCAAACAACAGTCCAATCGTAATGCAAAACACTAATAGTCCGATAGTAACGCCGAGTCGTCGTAAATCGAAGATAATGCACGAGAACCGAGATAAGTACATGTGGTGTCGAAGGTATCGAAACACGCACTAACTAAACAAAACAATAATCAAATGAAGAAATGAAATGAAGGCAAGGAAGCTTCCTTTTTATGTCCTTGTTACTCGCATACAGTTAATATTGTTTATCTCTCTCACACAATAAGCAACCCATTGAACGTGGGCCTACGCAGCAGGTAGTAAGCTATTCAAGGTCAGCTTATGTTCGTTTCCGTTTGATCCGTCGTCGTCAGCGTTTTAACACAATCAGTTAAGTACTTGAATTAAATTTACTGCAAGTATTTTTTTGAAATTTAATAAAATCTTATTTTATTTGAAAATCATCGTTCCAGTCTGTTAATAGCCATAACTCGGTAATTTGACAATAAAAAAATTGAGTGTGATACTTTTTCAAAAACTACATGAAGTAGGCAAGTTTTTTAAGCTGTAGGCCACCCCTGTCTCCATACGTTTTTTTTATACCACAGGTGCTCAAACATTATCATAAAAAAATCGAATACACTAATTTTTATTTTTAACTATTTGAAAAAAACAAACAGTTGTGGCTAGGAATAATTTGTGATGCGCCATAGCAAGGCCAATTATTCACGGTTATTTCCAGAGAAAATCAATTCGTTATCATTAAATTTGTAGCCGTAGTGTTCAAAATTTTTAACAAAGGTATCAAAATTCTGACTTTAAAAAAAAATTAAAAAATCCTAGACTTTTGCAGATATATTTTTTTTTTAATTTTTTTTGAGTTGCCCCCTTGCCCCCCCACATGTACCTGCGGGGTTATCCATTAATTACCGGACACCCTGTATAAACAAGTCCTCATGCCAATCTGGACCTATGGAATACAGCTCTGGGGCTGTACAAAAAGGACAAATGTAGCAATCATACAAAGATTCCAGAACAAAGTACTTAGGTCAATTGTTAATGCTCCTTGGTACGTAAGAAATGACGATATTCATCGGGACCTAAATATTGAATTTGTCGACACAGTCATACAAAAATACGCAGAGGCTCACGAACAGAGGCTTCATCATCATGTGAACGTCGAGGCAATCCAGCTCCTCGACAACACGGACATCGTGAGAAGGCTCAAAAGAACAAAACCTTTTGAGTTAGTGTAGTGATAATTATAATGTATGTGCATACTCGTAAGTGCTATCTTAAAGAACACATGAACAAAGTGTCTTCACCTTAAGTATAGAGACAATAAGAAAAGTGCCAATGGACACGTTCTTAGTAACATGTTGTTATAAACATAAGTTAAAACTAAATTACCCATTAGCCAATTCTATGGCTAGATTGTAATTATACTCTAGTGTATTTAACATTAATTTAGAATGTGATTACTAGACCATAACAAAAAAAAAAAAAAAAATTCAAATTATTTGCTGCTGTAGTTGCTGATATATTAATGACGGAAAAAAGAACAGAAAAAGCGATCCGAGACCATAAGGGCTTCGAAACCGATCTCCGATCTTCGAAACCCTAAAACATACATACAGCCGAACAAATAACCTCCTCCTTTTTTTGAAGTCTGTTAAAAACAAATAAATGCATATTTACTGCTTCGATTTTGGTGGTGCGCTGATGTCCCGCATCCACCTTGTGTTGTCTAAGCTCCGCCATGGACGGGAAGCTCTTGAAACAGTTGCAGACGTAACGGCTACACAAACAAATAAACGTATATTCTATAGTCACTGGATATTTAGTAGCAGGGGGTCACTTGCAAAAACCAGAATGTACCGAATCCGAATAAAAACACAAATGTTAAATTATGCCATGTCTCGTCTCGTGATACTTCCGCAGTAAAAAGAGTTGAGATCCCGATAAGAGCCAAGGCAGCCATTTTATTACCTTCGACTATGAAGTTGGCATATTACCTGGGTGAGTTTAAAACTTTCTAAACTAACTTTCCTGGGTGAGGTTAGAACTTTCGAATAAATTGCCAACGTCGTAGTCGAAGGCAATAAAATGGCTGACTTGGCTTTTCCCAGAATATCAATGGCATTGACAAGATAGTTTATTGCTTTGGAAATTTATGTTATAATATAACAACGGAGGTACGTTGGTAGTCGAGTCAAACTATGACTTGTCTTATGGTGCGTACTGACCGGCGATACAGGACCTAATGTAACGTGTTACACAGCGAGCGTTCGTGCAGTCAGTACGGGGCAAGAAGGCGCTCGCAACGAGACGGATTTTTGCACACGGCGTAACGTATTATACTCGCTGCGAATGATACGGGGCATAATGCCCCGTAACACCGGTCTGTACCCACCTTTAGGCAAATAAATAATTACTGAATTTTAACTTGAATCCAACTGATAGAAAACCCCATACTTACTTTGTATTGTGCGAGATCCTCAGATGCGTTTTGTAAGCATTCTGTGAGTCGAGTGTGAGGGGGCACTCGGCGCAGCGCACGGCGCCCGCGCCCGCCGCCTCCAACACGCCCTGCCGAGACAATATTTAAATTAAAAATAATAATAAACAATAAATCTATTTGGTTAGCGAAATACTTTGTTACTACTGTATTGATTACTTTGGTCGGCAGGATTATAAAATCGGTAAGTTTAATCATATATCTTGTGTCTGTCTGTCATGTCAACTAACGTAGAAAAGGTTGTTAGGTTTGTTCCAGAAACAACTCAACGGCCGCAAAGCGGCTGTCCCACTCAGAAGCTAATTCTGGTGACCAAAGTAATATATAATTTGGTGGGTCTGCCGAATTATATATTACTTTGTATGAAATTTAAAATTGTTTATTAAATTCTGCCGATAAATGCATTAATTTTGCATGCCAAAGCATTAATTTTGCTGACCACTAAATGCAGGTAAAATCTTATTTTGCTCACTACACAATAGTTACATGTTCAACACGAGATCAAATCGTTTTGATATCAAGGCTCTAAAAGTAGACTGCTGAGCTAGCGAGGGATTTAAAAGCCACGAACAAAACATTTGCTCTCGAGATTATTGATTACATACAAATTTTCACCTCGGCTAGCGAGAATAATTATTTGTTCAACATGAGAGCAAAAACCTATTTTTAGGGTTCCGTACCTCAAAATAAAAAAAGGATCGCTTTGTTTTCCGTCTGTCAACCCCCTTTTCGGAAAGCGTGGAGGTATGTAGTCGAAATTCCTATCAAATACTTAAGTCCGTAACCTCTTGGAGTTGTGATATAAATAAGACTTCTAAGTCAACGCAATCAAAAGTTACAGCCGCTTAAGTCCGCCGTGTGTATATTTGTAATTTTCAAGGGAATCACATGCACACAAAACCTATAGGGTAGGTACTTCCCCTCCCCTACACCTAGAATCATGAACTTTGACAAGAAGCAAGGTCTTATAGCACAAATAGAGGAACAAATAAAAAACGAGTGAATTTAAACTTTATTCACTAAAAAAAATGACTTCAGATTCTCGCCATGGACGAAAACCTATAGGGTACTTCCCGTTGACCTAGAATCGGAAAATTTGGGGAGAAGCAAGATCTTATAGGTAAAGGAAAAAATCTGAAAATAGTAAATTTATTGTTTATTTAGAAAAAAAAATACTTTTGAATCTCGCTATGGAACAAAACCTAGTGTACTTCCCGTTGAACTAAAATCACAAAATTTGGCAAAAAGGTGGTCTCTAGGTCTTATATCATTAATAAAGGGAAACATAACCGTTGACATGGAACAGTATTCCCAAAAAAATGTTTTATTCTCGACGTGGACCAAAACCTTCAGGGTACCTACTTACCGTTGCCATAGATCCATGATATTTGGCAAAAAACAAGGTCTTACAATTATGCGGAACCCTTGGTGCGCGAGTCCGACTCGCACTTGACGTTTTATTTATTTTGTTTAACGTGCCGATTTTAAATCTTAGCTAGCAAAGCAGTCTAGATTCACGAGCAAGTAGACTGCTGAACAAACGAGGGATTTAATTGACAGGAAACAAAAAATACATTTGTTCTAGATTACAACTTATCACCTCGCTAGAAAATATTCAATACTCAATTTTTATTGAAAACATGTTGTACAAAGGGTCTTAAATATTTATTTTGAATATAATGAGAAGTCGAATGTCAGAAACTCTTTTGGTCGAATTCAGAATGATGTCGGTACTCATAAGCCCACGTGCACTAAGAGAGTGCATCCTCCATGGATGTACTACATTTCTACGGTCTAATAAAGGTTTTTTTTCCAATCAAGTTTGTAAACATTTCTAGTTGAACATCTCTAGTACCTTATGTTTGACCTTCCTGTGGTATTTTAGTCCCTTCGCCGACACGAATGATCGAGCGCACGTGGTGCATATATGCGACGTCACATGGGTCCGCTTGTGATTCGCCAAACCTGTTGAGGTGCTGTAATACCAAAAACGTGTAAAGTGAGCTTCGATCAGGGTATCCACCGCCTTCTCCATAGATACCTAGAACCTTACAAAAATGACACTCGAAATTGTCTACTTGTTCTGATGCAGAACTGTGACAAGTTCTGTGAATACGGAACAAGAGATTAGTGGAGTCGAATTTATTTTATTTTGTATGATTTCAATAACTTTATTTCTATAGGCTTACAAAATAAGCAAGCACTTACTCGTCAAGTCAGACAAGTCAAATTGTATACTATAAATTATTATCAAATCAACCTCTGTCAAAACTCGATTTTAGCCTTATTGATTCTATCAGAAAAGTAAATATATTGGACTAAAAAACAATTGCAATAATTAAAAATTGTTGATCAATTTTATAAAGTAATTTTAACGTAAGCATTTTATATAAAATAAATAATTATGGTTCACAACACCACAAATAAAAATAAACTTTGAAACACCTCTCCATTCATGAATTTAGAACAAAGTCAATAACGTAGAATAAGCTACTGACAAAATATTTAAAAGCGTAAAAATTAAACTAGTTAAAATGTCAGACAAATCAAGACAAAGGTCTTACGCACTCTAGTAATAAAAACCTTAGTTGAAATGGTAACCCAACATGTCGAATGGGAAACTGACAATATCAGGGTGCGCATTGTGAATCTATGGGGTCCGGCGGATACCTGGACCGATGAAAGTAAGTTAACACGAAAAAAAACGATTAAAAATGGTTATTTCAGACTTCATTCAAGCAGAATAAGTATATGGATGTTTGGTAGCTGGGTGCAAAGCTTCAAGGAGAAGCATGTATGAATATATGGTATATTCTAGCGTTCTCCTTTAAGATTAGAAACATTTGAGCCGTGGTTGAAGACGAAGTCTCACTGTGGATTTTTTGCGAATTATTTTGGTTTTTGGGGAGAAAACCCACAATTCAACAGTTAATTGCTAATAATGGCCAGTTCAAACAATAAATTAACTGTTTTTTGTTTTATCTCATTAAAGTAAAGTGTAAGCAATCTAACAAAACATGTCAGTACATTTTTTCAAAGATTTAAGAGAACCGTTTACTCACGTCATTTTAAAATAAACGCAAGACTTTTTTTTGTTGAAGCCTTATTGAAAGCAGGTCTGGTTGTTGATCTTTCTATTGAATTATCATTTACGAGAATAGCTTGCAAGTCATTGAAATTACGGCCTAGAAACAAAAAATAAACACTCGACCCGTTTGGCACTTATCAAAAAAGAAAAATCATGGAGAAATTTGTACCTTTGTTCATATTTTTTAATCAATTTCATAGGTTTTATTTATGGAATATTTTCAGGAAAGCAGTTTATATGATCGCCTTTTAATAAAAATTTGGTATCTATGATCAGTAGCTTTCAAGACATGACTAAACTTAAAATATTTCTGCTTTACTTTTGATCGTACAAAGTTTGAGCAACTGTGGTGTATTTTTTTATCTAAACCTCGGATGCCAAGCCATGTACGTTAAAAACGTGTCCATTTCTCATTTTGAAATGGATTATGAAATAGTATCAACTATGATATTTACAGGAATTAATTACTGATAATATGGCAATATTTTTATTTCAGTTTGGCCGTGCCCCCCCTTTCTACCTTCAAGGTTATCATTATTGGACACCCTGTATAATTTACTTTTATGTATACCTACTTAAACACATTAATAGTGTTGTCTTAGTCAAAAAAAAAAGAATACAAAATGTTTTTATTTCGTTAACAAAGTACATACATACATATCTTTACAATATTTTAAAACCTCCTTTTAAGTAAATAATACTTGTACTCGGAGGTTTCGCTCTTCCTCAATTACATTTGTTACAATTTGGCAAAAACTTTTTACAATAAAACATTTTTGTCAATACAAAAAAAATATGAAAAATAAATTAAAAGTTGAGGGTAGATAAAAAGACTATTGAATGAAATGCTTGAGTTGTGGTGGTGGCGGCGAAGTGGTGTGGTGTAAGTAATAAACTCAAAGCGTTCAATAAAATAAAAAATAAAAACTATTTATAATATAAAATTAATCTACAATCCTTATGTTCTGTGTGTGTCTTCTATGTGTGTGTGTGTGCGTGTGTATTTGTGGGTGTATGTGTTTGGTGCTCCTGAGGACACAGTCAAGTATACTCTAATACCAATGAAAATTACAATTTAAGAATTGAAACATTAGAACTAGTATTTACAGTTGAAACAGTTGAGCTTACTGCAGACCGTTGCAAACAATCTACAGGTAACTCAACTGATCCATATCAATACCAGTCGGAAGCGTCCCCAAGACGCGGGCTGCATTGCCCCGCTGTATGGCAATGCTGATGCGGTGCGCCAGTATACTAATTACTATCTAATTATAAAACTCAGTGACCTATTTATTTAGATCCTAAAAGACGCTTGGACACGTCCAAAATTAAAATGCGGTACACAGCTAAGTAATTAATTCAGATAAATAATCAAGATTCTTACCGATAGATGCCGTTACACATTGAACACGGGAACTCTTTACCTTTGTGCAGATTGAAGTGATTCAGCATGCTAGCACTGCAACAGAACCAAGTTCAAAATGAGGGTAGGCTAATGTTATAGGGGAAAGATAGGTTGCAGAGGCAATACAGTGTTTGTGTGAACACCGTTGACCTTGAACCCAGAGGTTCAGTCACATGAGTAGTGTCCAAAAAAAAATTAAGAATTTTTTTACTCATTTTTGAAAAAAGATCCTCATACTTAATAAACACATTGCACCCTACACAAACCTGCACCGGTGTGCGCGCGGCGTTACCCTCAATCAAAGCTCCGTCGGTAGCAAACAAAGGTGCCGCCTTGTGTCGGCACGCCGCCGCCACAAAGGACATAAAAGCCGCAGCACCGCGCCCGCGCCGCCGCGCCGCCCACTCGCCCGTCAGTCACAGCGCAACTACTAGGACGCGATCACGTCAGTCGCGTTCCATGCCAATTTGTGCCGATTTGCGCGCGTAATTTGTGTTAAGTACCGTACTTGAAGAAGTGACGATGTCGTTCACAAATGAATAGTGGACTGAAATGGTGCGGCTTTATGCTATTGCTGGTGACAACCTGAACTTGGCTCGTACGATGTACGCAGATTTGTTCCCAGGACAACGTGTGCCAAACCGGGAAACTATCATAGCGGCTACTCAAAGGCCACGCACCTATGGCCAATTTACCGTATCTAGTCATGCACAAGGTCGTGGCAACTAACATTTGGCGGTAAACCTTCAAGAACAAATCTTGAATTAATATGAGAAGACGTGCGGAGGCTTGTGTTGTGGCTGTAAACGGAGCCCTTTTTGAAAACATTTTTCGCGTAATGTACTCGTAGGTGAGTGAATTAAATTGTACATAAAACTTGAAAGGTTTGCCTGTCCTAAGCCAGGAAAAGTATGAAGCGAAAGTTCCATCACAAGTCGTGTACCAATACGATACAATACGATACCTACGCCGCCAGCCGTCAGGCGCGCGGCGACAGGCGGGCGCGGGGGTAGGTACTAAGGTGTCCATGAGATCACGTACGATAGCGAAGAAATGAATTATGAAAATCCATCGAAACTAATTGACTATTATTTATTATTAATAATTACTTTTATTGTTATATCATAGGGTTAAACATTCGTGGTTTAAGTAACAACGGTTACGATAACGATACGATACGAACGGCTTATCGATATCCGACAGAAAATTTATATATAAATTCTAATATTTTGACGGTGAGGAAGCTCTACATTTTACATGCTGTACTAAAACTTCATAAAACACTAGCATATGACCCAACAAAACTAACTAAAAGAAGAAAGGATGAGATAATGCCTAAAGAAGTGGTTCGTTCAAAATTTGCAATGCGTCAATACGTCAAACAATCGAATCATTTGTATAATAAAATTAATAAGATTATAAATATTTATCCAGTAACAACACATTTTTCTAAAAAACTACTAACAGACTGGCTACTGACCCTTACATACCAGGACACGGAAAACCTACTGGAGATAGTTTTGTGATAGTGCACACAAATTGACCCACCTCCACACACTACACCCACGTACACAAGACAATAAAATAAACGGCAACATTAGGTAATTGGATTTTAGTTTTTAGTTTTTATAGAGCATAAGTTATGTATAATACCTACATTAAATTAACTTAATCTGTTGGAGTGATTTCCCATAAGGCAGGAGCGAAACCTCCTAACACAGGTATCTCTATACTTAAAAGGAGGTTTCCAAAGTAATTAAAGATGTATATACCTCTAGATTAAGTTAAAGAAATAAAATATTTAGATATTTTTGATTTTTTGATTTGATTTTGAACGGTGTCTACAATAACACCCTGTATTGATAGAAGCATAATTAAATTTGACACCATCCGAAAAGAAGCTTCACTTAAGAGCTTCGAATGAAATCTGCTAGGTGGCGTCACATGTGTAACCCCTAAGTGACGGATACTCACAGGTAGTAGAATGTAGCGCGGCACAGCCGACACACATACACGGCCGAGTGGCAGTAAAGAGTGTGCGCGCGTCGCCGAGCCGCCGAGGTGAAGCGAAGGGAGCAAATGTGGCACTCGTGCGGACCAGACGCCTGAAACACGACGTCATTTCATTCAATGCTGGCATATCATACGAGACCCAAAACTTAACACAGCGCCCGGATACGACTTTATTACTGCACCTCAGACCATTTCCATCTTAGTCAATAAACATTGCGTAAAATGTAGTAAACGCAAACTTTTCTGTAACGTTTCCTATGTATAATTTAAGGTCTCTTGCTTTCTTTTATTGTATTTTATTTTTGTAATTTTTATTTATGCAATGTGGACAACTTAATATGTCTGAATAAAGAAACTTTTTATTTTATTTATTTATGTGAAATTATCTATAGCTTGCTCGATAACAAGTGTATAAATGCGAAGCTGGGGCGGGTTGCTAGTGACGATACAAGTGCGCTCGCTAAGCTTGCTGGATCACAAGTGTAGGTACCTCGTCGTGTTTCTTCATGTGGTAGGCATGTAGCCGCTCAATGTATAATCCTTTGTAGCAGCGCGTGCATTGGTACGGAGCGCTCTGGTACTCTGCTCTGTCTTTACGCCGGTTAAACTCCTGGGGAAAAGAACCATCACCATCATAAGTAGTCTTAATAATAATCATAATCTTAATAATCAGCCCCGTTGTCCACGAATTGTAACAATTACATAATAGGGCAGAAACGGTCACAGAAAGTTGATACCTGGTGCTAGTTGAGCAGGTGTCTTAGTCGACTCTTATGACATCCACGGACTGAGTTGGAGGGGTGACAGCTTCGACCGAGTTCAATCACTACTTCAGGTCAGGTTCAGGATATGTTTGACCGCCCAATGATATTTCACAAAACGCTACCCTACGGCTAGAAGACAGTGTCCCCAAAAGGGGGAGAGAGTACTTTAAACCCGGAAAAGCACGAGGGAAGCTGTGGTCAGGAGCAGTTTATATTAAACAGTGCATGATCCGTGACCCATCCGGGCCCGTCTACTAACGGATTCTAACGGCTCCGGCCTCGGCCCGGCGCAGACACGGACTGGTCTAATATAAATCTACCCTTATACACAGTGTAGGTTCCTAAATACCCATAGGTACCATATAATAAAAGTGTAAAGAAGCTAGTAGTACTAGTACCTGAAGTTTCTTCTCTTCAGTATCGAGGTATTCAATGTCGAACACAGTTTCATACTCTGGGTTGTACATCTTGTACAGCGTGCGCAGGAAGTCGTCTGTTTTCTTTTTGTTCAACGTATCTGAAAATTTTCAAACAGAATTTTGATTTGGAAAGAAAGTTCTTTACGTTATTATTTTTTAACATTAAAAATCGGTAAGCTTTATCAGGGACGCAGCGCAATACGTGAACAGTACATTGTACACCGAGGCGAGAAAGTGATCTATACCTAACGTCGTCGTCGGCCCAGAGTGTACTGACACGATCACAAAAACAAACTCACCTCTCAACTACAGGACTGGCACCGGAACCCTCGAATCTAGCGGAAAGATTCGCAGACAAAAGCTATGATGAGATGACTCACTGGAGTCAACTCTACTACTACGGACCCTAAAAACGGATCATATCAGAAAGCATTGCATTGGGTGTGCCCGTAAGGATAGATGTATATGTTTATAAATAAATAATAAATTATTGGTTACATAAACAAATCGCCAAAAATCAGTAAAAAAGAATTACTTATTCTAGCATACCTTTGAAATTATAAGTTTTAAACTGAGAGGGGGAGCTTTTTTCACATCTTTCATATATCTTGAGGAACACCTCTTTGCTGATCTTGAGCCTATCGCCTGAGTCATACTCATCATTTTCAAACAACTTTAACAGGCCATCCTTAATTTTCCCTTTATCTTTTAAAAACTTAACTCTCTTTTTAAGTAATTTATTTTTTCTATCTAACTTGAGAAGCATCTCAGCCAGCTCTAAATTGTATATTTCATCAATTTTGATTTTCTTGTTTTTAGCATTTTCTAAGATGTCAGATAGACCATCTAGGTCAGAGTCTGATTCAGAGTCTGATTCGTTTTGTTCATCCATGGGTAGGCTTTCAACTTCACAGTCACTAATATCACTCTCTATATCATCCATAGAGTTTAAACTTTCATCATCCCTTAAGGGATCATCATTTAACATAAATGTAGTATCTTTAACTTCCATGTTGTCCGCATCTGTGCTACTATCCTCAAACTCTTTAAGTTCTTCCTCGAAGCTTTTAAGGAAATCATTAATTTTGGATTGCTTAGCACTATCTTTTGAACCATCTTTGTTTGTATCGGTATTCAGTTTCTCATCAACTGCCTCCAACTTAATGCTTTTAGTCTCTTTTTCAAAACTGCTATCTATAGTCAAGTTACCATTACTTGTGGTAATAATGTAAGTGTTTTCACTATCTGCTACTTGCATTGGTTCATTAACCGAGTCTAATACATCATGCATAGGCTCATCCTTTACTTCAATATGGCATGGCAGTGTGGGGTCAACAGTTTCTAAGTTCAGTATGCTGTATACTCCTGGGTTGTTTGGTATAATGTTAGGTTCAATGCTGAGATCAGGTTTGGTCTCAAGTAAATCAGTGTCAGTTTGATGTTGGTGCTCCAACAACTTGTAGGGAGCCAAGCTGCTACAGAGTCCTATTGACGATGGTATCTGTTCATGAAGATTAGTTGGTAAAATCTGAAAAAAAAAAAATATTATGAGTGCTTTGCTTAATAATAACTATGTTGGGGCAGTTTTATTGATAAGTAACATTCAATTCTTTTACATATTTGTTAATGAGTTCAGAGTAATTTTTATCATTTTATCCCATCTATTCGAAAATAGGCAAAGGGTTCCTCGATAAGTGCAAACAAAGTGGGTCATTCCAGCGCACTTAATAACAGTGACGAAAAGACTTTTGAATTTAGAACACTACAATTTTGAACATAGTTCGCTTCAATAAAGTCCTGGCCGGTAATGAGGAAGCGCGGCGGGCGAAGGTCCGCTTGCGACGCAGGAGGTTGCGGGTTCGATTCCCGCCTCGAGACAAATGTTTGCACGATCTGCAGATATTTATTCTGAGTGTTCTGGATATAATAAAAAATATCCATATAAGGAGTGTATTTGTATCAAGTATATCAGTTATCAGTTATTACAGTGGTGTTAGATGATGCTGTGTGGATTGTCCAGCATTGTTAATCAGTAGTAATTTAGCTATGTACCTAAATAATAATAATAATGCTGGACAATATACACAGCATCATCTAGCCCCAAGATAAGCAGAGCTTGTGTTATGGGTACTAGATGACTGATATTCTTAATACAATACATACATACATAGACATTTTTTATTATACATAGAAAATACCCAGAACAACAAATATAATAATTGTCACTACTAACAGCATCTCTTATCTATTTTTCTTGTATGGTGATTTTTTTCTCATGGATGAAAAGCAGAGTGTGCCACAAGGGACCAAATTTTTTTACCTCAAGAGATGTACTTTGAATCCCTCGCTATGCTTAGGATTCAGAAAATCACTCTCACCTTAAATACATTGTTTTGTTCCCTTGTGATACAATCTAATATTTCTATACAAAAATTGCTGTGATTGGCCTACAGCAACCTTATTCTTTTAATTACCTTCGGTCTCCCTTTAAGAGATTTTAGAATCTTGCATGCTTTTAAGCATTGTTGTTTGAATTTAAAGAACTTTTTCAGCAGATGGGCACAAATAGTGCAGTACTTGTATCTTGGATTCTTAATAATCTGAAAGATCAAATAAATAATAAGCACAGTTTAGTCTTGCAGTCATTCAACAGAGTCCCACCCCAAGGAGTCTAGAGTTAGGGCCCTACTGAAAGACCACTTTATTTCCTAGTTTTACTAATGTTATAAGAAATATCTGACATTCCAAGAGTCCTGGACCTACAACAAATAAAGCACTTTGACTTTTGTTATGTTACAATATGATGCTTTTAGTCTCTTTCTCAAGTTACAATTTGAAAGTCTCTTCAAGTTAGAATATGAAAGTCGCTGTCAGTCTGTTGCCTGTGCAGGGTTACATAGCTGAACAGATTTTAATATTTTGCAAGGAGGTAGTCTTATACATTCTATGGTAACACACAGGCAACTGTTATCCAGGACAAAGCTGCAGATAAAAGCAAGTAGGTTTTCAATATTTGATTATCTGTAACGCAATGGGAGGAGGTCCATCTGAGATCCAGAAGGTTGGTTCATTTCTAGCTACAAGAAAACTTTGTGCACTTTATAACTTAGATTACGTTGAAGTTATCAACATCAAGTTCTGCTCGGCTACTTGAAGGAGTTGAGAGTTGAGCTGGTTTAAATAGCTTGGATGGTGGATCAAAACAATATTGCGAAACGGCAATGTAGGTAGGCCCTTGCATGGTGGAAAATCTTAGAAACCATGACTTATGGTGAGTAAAACTTACTTTGTAATCGCATAGCTCATCGATGAAATCGGTAAGTTCCGTAGCTATTTTTACAGCGGTTATGTCCGTGCGAAGGCAGATATGACATATCACGTTGGCCATTATTGTTTCCGAAGCGATTTATTGAATTGTAAATTGTACATTTTATTTGTGATAGGTGATTTTTGTATCTTGATGTTGGTTTTTGTACCGCTGCGGCCGATGTCAAATCGAAATATTTTTTTTTTAGCATAGCAAGTAGCAATTTGATGAAATGGATGGACACAGCTATTTTCACGGATACACTTTTGTTTTTCTTTTTTGGACTCGCTAGTTTTAGCATTTGCCATAGTTCGCTATTTATTTGTAGGATGTAGGTATCAGTTTTTTTCAATTATAATATTTGGGAAACATTTACAACTAATTCTAAATCAATACTAACTATTCTATGTAGTAGATAGTCTTCTATACGACATGTACACGACACATTGTCATGTTGTGGTTGACCCGAGGCGATTATTATGCCCGGACTGGACCAAGCTCTCAGTCCACACCACAGAGTAAGGGGGAGAGCAGGTAGCATTCTTAAACAGCTCTCGTAGTATTATATTCTCTTTGCATACAGTTGTCATATCTTCTATACAAAACACGTCAAAGCGTTTGTATTTGTGTGCATGAACCTACCCATACGCAGAGGCTAGCTTCGGAGTGGCGCTGGTGGGGCACTGCCACAGAACACTATTACTTCAGCGGAGAAGAATGGCAACTACAATGATCAACAACCATCGGAGTGTCCATAGGTACCTATAACCAAATCCGAAACTATGATTTACAAGTCTCTGCCCACGGCATCGCACGTGTTGTTTACAGTGCATTCACAGTTATTTTACCTCTGACAGATGTTTTCTGAGTGTTGGTATAACTGTCGAGTCGTATTGCAAAGCTTACAGGTATGTAAAAAAGGGTTACCCGTTTTAAACATTTTACCCAATTAAACTGGAAACTAGAATGTTGATCTGTTGTTTATTATTGATTGATATAATATTATTGGTATTTACATATCATGTTAATCGAATATTGGTACAACTGTACTGATTTTGTATGGAGATAAATATTTTATTAAAAAAAACTACTTCCAAAATACCTGATTATATATTTAAAAAATATCGTATTATGTGAACCATTATCACACAAAGCGTAATACTAAATCGGCATAGTTAGGTAATATTAGCAATACTGTTTTTACATTTCGTTTAAGGGAGTCATAAAAGTTATATATGGCAATATAACGCTCAGATTGCCAACCTAACAGCTAGAGGTAAAATAACTGTGAATGCACTATATATGAAAACGCTCAAAGGTTATTTCTATCCCATGGGAACTGATTTAAAGGATAATAAGTAACATGTTTTATTCCAGGTCTCGACCTACATCTACCTATGCAAAATTTCCGCCCGACCCGTTTGTAGTTTTGGCGTGAAGAGGTAACAGACATCCAAACATCCATCCAAACAAACATATTTTATAACATTGTTGTGAGAGTGATTAAAAATCATTTCTGAGGGGATGATGTACTTTTACTCGTTGGTAGTCATAAGAAGATAAATCTAATAACTAATCTAGCGTGTTTTTTAGTTGTTGGCAACAGATTCGGCAACGCCATTTTGTCGAGACGCTCCCAATAGCTGCCGTCAGTCGCTAGCAGCGTGACCATATTTAGTAGATTTCTACTTTTTCGGTATATTTTGAGGAACTTGCAACAGCTGTTAGTAGGGAAAAAAATATCAGTTTTATTTTGGTATATTCTTGGCATTTTTTCGAAAGAAGATAGCAACCCTCTCCTAAATTCTATTCATACGGGAATTCCCCATTCACGCGTTTCTCTTGTGTCTTTCTAAACACACAGACAAAGAACAAACACACATAGCCTAGCCGGGGCTTCTAACGTACATAAGTAAATACCTAACTGTTCGATTTATTTTCTTTCTTTATTATGATCATTCAGTATCATAACGTCACCTGTCTTGCCTTGTGCCTGTTGTGGTCATGAAACGTAAATATATCCAAGGGTATCGCGTGGAGTGCGATATCCTTGGATATATTATTATGTGTATGTAATTTGAATGGGTTATATTTACCCATTCAAATTTTAATAAGTAAAGTTCGGGTGGATCGTCCGTTCTTTCCCACCTGTATAAAATATCTACACAGGTTCTCAAACTTTTCAAAAAACATAAATGCATATAAAATGATTAGGAGCCTATCTGACCCTGGCCTTGTATGCATAATCGGGTCTATTTAAATATTACTTTTTAATTTTACTTTTATAAATAACTAGCGAGTGATTTCGTCTGCATTTAACAACTTCAAGAGTATTTTAGAGACTAAATTCTTCCCCATAATAATTATAATTTATCTTCTTGCAAGATTTTATTAAGTTCCACTCAGCCGTTGTCTTGAAAAGATGAGTATCTAGTTGTTTTAGTATGGATTAGTTAACTATCCATTTTAATAAATGCAAAAGTAACGCAGGTTGTAAGGCACCCGTTTAACTTATGCCCGCTATTTAGCTGATGTTTGTATTTCAGATGATTGTTTTTTGTTTCAGAGTTATTATCATGCCTAGAAACTATAAAACTAAACTCTGAGGGCGACTTCACAATCACAGAAAGACGCACAAGTCGCTGTACTAAAAGTAAAGCAAGTAGGGTAGGAAGGTCTTGACAAACCTTGGTTGGCGAAAAGTTTGAGAAACTTAGAAACTGGTTTTGTTTTTGCATTGGGGTAAGATCGGTGTGCGTTACCCCAGCGGCATGTCGACTCGGATCAAGAAGAAAATTATACAAAAATTAAAACCCTATGTCCTGTAAATGTGCACCAAAAATAAAATTAGTGCCTATCAAGTTTTCGGGGTAGTTAGCGAAACTAAGATGCCGCTGCAGTAACGTCTGAAAACGTTACTACAGCGGCATAATTTTTACCTATTAGTCTTAGCGAAATTTAAAGTACCTAGCTTAAAAGGTAGCTTATATTTGTGCACTTCCAAGGCCGAGCAGTGGCATTTGTGCCCCTTGTGGTTTTTGAGTACTAATTGCATTTGCCGCTGCAGTAACGATTGGCAGATTTCCATATCTTCGGAAAGGCTGGACGAACAAGTATGATTTTTTTGTGAGCTGGTGCAGTGTGATTAGAGAAAATTTGTGCCATAGTCGTTTTTTCAATAAAGTGCATGTTGTATGAATTAGACGAGTTTTTTTTGAAAATTATAAATAGCCTCTAGCTCTTAAACTACATATGGAAGGCGCTCTGTGATTGCATTGGCTGATGCTGATGATGCCAACAAACGTGATTTTTTTTCTATTTTTGCTCTTTATTTGTCAACGCTTTATCTCTTGAACTACATTAGGTAGGCACATGAACCTTTCTATAAATAAGTAACAGTTCAACTGTAATAACACCAAATACAAAAAATTTAATAAAGTTGAAAATTTAAAGGGGTCTCCAATCAAGTGAAAATTTGATGTTCTTTGAAAAAGTTACCTGATTTTTACGGTAGGTACGGTGCCCTTCGTGTGAGAGTCGACTCGCACTTGGTGGTTTATTTTTCTATAATTTTCATCTTGCTCCGAGTCGACATGGCACTGGGGTAACGCAAACTAAGATCGGATTATAAAAGCAAAAAAAAATGTTTTTAGCTATAAAACTTGACATATTAACAATTATATCGAGAAATTGGTACCTGGTAAGAAAAACACAGGTTTTTAAAGTTTTAGAAGGTAGTCCGATGTTACCCCGTCAACGTCTGGTCTTTCCCTTGATTTTCAAAATATTATTGTAACTTTAGTCATACTTAGCTTTGTCATCTTTACATTTAGAGAATTGTCAAAAACTCTGGTGTAGACCTATCTATTAATCAAAACTTTGGTATATTTTAATTTGGGCCAGCAGTTTTAAAACCGCAAAAAAAATATTTTGTAACATCCTAATTGTTTTTTAAAAAAACACCGTTCTTACCCCGATGCACCTTAATTAAAAGGTCGTAAATAAAAGAATGAATGCTTTCAAACGTTCCTTCTTTATTTAACTTTAAGTTTATTTATTTTTCCTCGCTCTCCTCTGCTGTTGGTGCACGCCTCTGATGTGCTCCGTAAGCGAAGTGGCGTGAATGAAACTCGCGGAGCAAACATCGCATATGTAGCGGCGGTCGTTTTTGTGAATCTGTTGAAATAAATAACTTATACTGGCGGGAAACTGCACAGGACAGGGAAAATGGCGACTTTTATTGTCCTCCGTTAATATTACACAAGACACACTTCAGTGGGCTAATTCTCGCCAATTGATCACTCGATATTTATCAAAAGAACAGTCAAATTTGACAGTTTTTGTATGAAAGATCTGTCAAAATAGACAGTTCTTTTGATAAATTGGCGAGAATTGCCTTCCTGGTCTTTGAGCCATAAGACTAAGTAATATTAACGACATCTTAAGCTAGATGATGATGCCAAGTTGCTCAGACTGAGAGTGCGTGTGTTGGCGAGCTGCCTGTATGTACAGTCAGCTACACAGATAAGCTAGATGATGATGCCAAGTTGCTCAGACTGAGAGTGCGTGTGTTGGCGAGCTGCCTGTATGTACAGTCAGCTACACAGATAAGCTAGATGATGATGCCAAGTTGCTCAGACTGAGAGTGCGTGTGTTGGCGAGCTGCCTGTATGTACAGTCAGCTACACAGATAAGCTAGATGATGATGCCAAGTTGCTCAGACTGAGAGTGCGTGTGTTGGCGAGCTGCCTGTATGTACAGTCAGCTACACAGATAAGCTAGATGATGATGCCAAGTTGCTCAGACTGAGAGTGCGTGTGTTGGCGAGCTGCCTGTATGTACAGTCAGCTACACAGATAAGCTAGATGATGATGCCAAGTTGCTCAGACTGAGAGTGCGTGTGTTGGCGAGCTGCCTGTATGTACAGTCAGCTACACAGATAAGCTAGATGATGATGCCAAGTTGCTCAGACTGAGAGTGCGTGTGTTGGCGAGCTGCCTGTATGTACAGTCAGCTACACAGATAAGCTAGATGATGATGCCAAGTTGCTCAGACTGAGAGTGCGTGTGTTGGCGAGCTGCCTGTATGTACAGTCAGCTACACAGATAAGCTAGATGATGATGCCAAGTTGCTCAGACTGAGAGTGCGTGTGTTGGCGAGCTGCCTGTATGTACAGTCAGCTACACAGATAAGCTAGATGATGATGCCAAGTTGCTCAGACTGAGAGTGCGTGTGTTGGCGAGCTGCCTGTATGTACAGTCAGCTACACAGATAAGCTAGATGATGATGCCAAGTTGCTCAGACTGAGAGTGCGTGTGTTGGCGAGCTGCCTGTATGTACAGTCAGCTACACAGATAAGCTAGATGATGATGCCAAGTTGCTCAGACTGAGAGTGCGTGTGTTGGCGAGCTGCCTGTATGTACAGTCAGCTACACAGATAAGCTAGATGATGATGCCAAGTTGCTCAGACTGAGAGTGCGTGTGTTGGCGAGCTGTCTGTATGTACAGTCAGCTACACAGATAAATATACACTCCCAAAAGTTCACATATATGTATACTCGTTATTTTTCAGAGACAATTACAGCAACTACGTTTTAAATAAATGTAGTCATCGTAATCGTCAGAAATCGGTATACAATTTACTAAAATTATGTAGACACGATTTTTGACTGAGATATTTTATGAATATCCATGATACATAACTTATTTGTCATGGATTATTATTATTATAGGTAATCGTGACAATTTCTTAATTAAATCTACAAAATAGTTCCAATTACATGTATACGGAAAACCTTTTTGTATAACTACATGTTAAAGTTTTGTTGTGTGACTCATTAATTTTGTAAGACATGTGTCTTAGAAAATTAATGAGTTCCATATACTTGATATACAACATAAATTATAAGTTTTATTCAATTACAATTATTACTAAGAGCGTCACCATTATTGCCATGTGGTTGTAAATTGAGAGTTTTGTGTTGTAGCAAATACACAAAGATTTGTTCAAAAAAGAAAAGTAATGTGTCAGTAGTTAGTTATTAAATTTTTTTAAATTTTGCTTTTTTGAACGCAATAATTTGTTATAGGTAAGTCAAACAATGTTGATGAAATACTAAAATAAATAAATAAATCAAATGGAAATTGGTTAGGAATATGGCAACTGAGAAGTCTGCCATAGCGGAGCGTCTTCTTGAGTCTGGTTCAAACCACTGGATTGAGTTACACAATCCACAAGTAATCTCAACAGTGTGACATTACATTACATACCAAGATTGGTACAGGACGCCATTGAGATTACCAAACACAGGAACTTCAAATGAGAAGAAGGTTTCCAATTATCCGGAACATGGTACCCTGTGGTGAGAATGTGCAAAAACCGGAGAAGTGATGTACCAATTGAGCCGCGTTCTGACCGTCAGTGTTGTGTGTCGTGATCGAGTTGCATTCTATAATGAAACGTTTTTGTTTCGATATTCCGTTGAGAGGGCATGTTACACCGTTTTTGTTTCGATATTCCGTTGAGAGGGCATGTTACACCGTTTTTGTTTCGATATTCCGTTGAGAGGGCATGTTACACCGTTTTTGAATCAACACGGCATCATGAAAATGAGGCATCGTAGAAAACTACATTTAGCTTGTTTACTTTTTGGTGTCATCAAACACCGAGTACCCTCATATCTCTATGAAAAACTTTCATGGATAGGCAGCACCAGATCGTGCGGACTGCGACAGAGCACCAAACAGCTCTCGATGCAGCGTCATAGTTCGGCCACCTTTCGAGGCAGTTTCCGCTACGCTGCATCGAGTTGCTGGAATAATATTCCCCCTCCAATAAGGAACCTGCAAAGTTTTTATGGATTTAAACTGAAACTACGCAACTTTATTTTTGAAGGTCAGAAAAAGCAAGAGAGTCATAAAACCGATAGTAGTATCATTTAATGATGCTACATACTTTCATTGAAATACATGGTTATTTTTGTATAATTTATTACCTGCAGCATATTTTATTTTTATTATTTTTATTAGTCTTAGCGAACCGCGTACATAATTTTCTGCCTAATTTTGTATGTACCTCTAGATACACTGAAATTGATCTGTCAGTGGAAATTAATTATGTTGTGGTTCAGCGTCTTATCCTGTGTTCTTATAATTTTTGTAGAAATATCACGATTTCATGACTTCATTCTTTGTGTCTTGTATTTGTCAACCGTTGCCATAGATTATGTTTCTTTAATGTTATATCTGTGAATGTTTCGTGATTTCATATTTTGTGTTATCTTCCATGTCGTCACCAAACGGCTCTGTCGGAAGCGTTGGTTGTAATGTTTTTACAGCTAGCTCATGCTGAGACAGAGACCGCTTTGTGACTCAATGCAAAAACTAGTACCTAAGCTTTGTTTTTATTTTATTTTTTAATCATATTTTGTTTTTGTTTATTTGAGTTGCAAATAAAATAAATATTCTATTCTATTCTATTCTATTCTAAACCATTGGTAGTGGTAACGTTCGTAGCAACAGACAAATAATGAAGATAGATCGGTATGTCTGCCAATAAAAACTCACTCGCAGTGCCTTCAGTTATTCCGTGATCATCTTCTTCTTCTTCTTGTCAGATGGCTTCTGCGACTGGGTTGTCGCAATTTCGCCAATGTCCGTCTCATGACAGCATCACAAGCTTTATGGATTGCGCATTATTATACATATTATAAACTTATGCGGTTGCGGCGGGCTCTGAGGCTGGTACGCCTCAATACTCGCAATACTCGGCGGCGACTGCGACCCCACAATATGCACCCGGATACGTCCACTATGGGGCCCCGCCCATGGGGCCCCGTCGGCCCCTCACGACCCCTATCATGGAGCACAGCCGACCCCACACGACCCCTATTATGGACAGTGACTTAAAGCTAGCCAATGTACAAAAGTTTGTTATTGGGATGTGTAACTTAATTTATCTCTCTTCTCTTTAATTCAAAGAAATAGAGTTGATTTAGAATTAGCCCTTCAATCGATGCGTATAAATAAAATTATATTATTAGTATTTAAAGAAGAAAAACATTCATACCAAACAAAAAAAAGCACCTAATAACTACAAAACAGAACAAAAGGAAGCAGTGCTACAATAACTCAAAACTGCAGAATAATTAAATTTACAATAAATAAACACAAATGAGCTACTACTAATTACAACTTTATATCATTATTATATACAAATTTACAAATAGCAAATTATCGCGCATGAGACTTATGGCGTAAACTTCTATTTGAAAGGTTCACATATACATAAATGTGAAATTTTGGGAGTGTAAACATATCTGCGCAGCTGACTGTAAGTAGGAGGATGTACTTGTGTTTTGGCAGGCGGTGGCGGCCTGCTGGTTAATTCACACATAAAAGGTGTTGCAATGGAAGACTAACCAGGTCATATTATTTATTGTAATTCTTTCGACAGCAAAATGCAGCCAACGAGCGGCGAAAGTAGTACGAGTGATAAACTCACGAATAATACATCGGTATTGACCAGCTGAGCTGTAAGATACCACAGACCGGGACCGTTTGCGAACGCATAGGGACACTACGGGCACAGGAATGGCCGAGCGCTTGTGTGAGTGTTTACTCACTCGCATATGACCACTGAGATTGGACTTGGTTTTGAAGAGTTTCCCGCAATGCTTGCACTTGTGTGTCGGCGGGCGGTGCCAAGCAGAGTGGTGCCAAAGGTTGATGGCCGTCGCGAAGGCACGGGGACACTCCGGACAGACGTGCGGCCGAGCGCCTGTGTGGGTGTTCTTGTGATCCAGTAACAAAGATTGTGCCTGGGAAATCAATAAATAATTATAATAAAAGCCTTTTTCATCCCATCTATTCGAAAAGGACGACTTGGTTAGCCTTTAAGCGCACCCAAAGGTGGCGTTTTCTATAAGAAACTTTTAGCGGGCAGTAATGAGTGTTTAATCCTCTTTATCTTTTCCTCTTGCGCCGCAATTATCTTTGCCGCGCACTTTTTGAATTTGGAACATCGTAGTGTTTAGCGCCAAAGAAATTGAACGCAAATATTGTTTGAATAAAGACTGGCTGGTTAGTACCAGCCAAAAAACGAGATTCACCTCACCTCACATTTTCCTAAAAATGAGCCAGATTCGGACATTTTTTCAAACAAGCAGAATATAAAATCTACAACAATCTCTATTCCTAATAAAACTGAAACAATAAATTTTCATAATAATTGCGAAAATGTCTCAAATGTAAAAATAAGTTTTTA
The DNA here is from genome assembly GCA_963662085.1 of Eupithecia inturbata. Lineage (NCBI taxonomy): Eukaryota > Metazoa > Arthropoda > Insecta > Lepidoptera > Geometridae > Eupithecia > Eupithecia inturbata. The sequence continues at coordinate 892,337 of OY759204.1, forward strand.
GTTGTTTTATTATAAGATACAGGATTCAAAAAAGCGCCCTCGCCGTAATAATATTATTTGGCTCCCTTAAGATACATTCTACTATTTTCAGACACTTTAACATGAGTTTTATTTACTTTTCTTCATTTGAATCATTATAAGCTAAATTCGAATAAACGGTTGTCGGTGTTAGCCCTTAACAATATCGTCGTGAGCGTTTTAGTTTCAAGTCTAGAGACTAGTCTACGCTAGTCCAGACCAGACCAGTCAAATTCACTTTAATACGAATGAAAACAAATGGGAACATAGCCACAGTACAAAGTCATGGAAACTCTAAGCATCTCGTTCTGGTTTTCTTTTTTCGTATCAAAACAAATATAGATGCTATTAATTATGAATCATTCAGAAATCTTGTTCAATATCTCCGTTCCTATAAGAGCAATCATTATGTAATTTAGCATAGCTCGGGCGTTATTTATGCTCTAAATTTGTGTGTAAATTTCGTTGCTATAGTATAAGCCGTTTTCGAGTACGGTCATGTGAACTCAAGCTTGATCGTTATGCTAGTGTACACACTACGAATGGGCATTATTTCTTTAACCAAAGAGGAGCTATTTATTTTAAGTTTGCTCTAATTATGCTCTATTGATGCTCTAAATATTAGGCATGACAAAAAACGTGAATTCGATTATGTGTACGCTACCATAACGGACACACGGGAAGAGTTCGGGTGGTGAAAATTTTAAGCAGGCACCACACGGCATGGCAGGTTGCAAAAGATGTCGTCAACAAGTACTCAGGTGCACTTTACTCACGACGAAGACTGAAGCTGAAGGAATCGAATTCAAATACGTTACGCATTCGATGACAACGTCATAGACGTTTATGTGTGTGCAATAAAGAATTTAAGATAAATTAAATTTTTTATAGCACACACAAGTTAAATCATACATAAAAGTTAACAAACGTTCTGATTACGCGCAGTAAATGAACCAACGAGCGGCGAAAATTGACCGAGTGATACACTCACTCTCCCGCTGACAAGGCGAAGGGCACATGTACTACCTGGTAGTACACAACAAACTGCGTGTACTCACAACAAACTGCTTCCCGCACTCGTCGCATATGTAGTTTCTCTTGTCTTCAGCCTGATAGAACACGCCCGGGTGATACCTCTCGTGATGTATGTACAGAGAATTGTACACATCGTGTACTCACATGGAACTGCTTCCCGCACTCGTCGCATAGGTAGTCCCTCGTGTCTTCAGCCTGATAGAACACGCCCGGGTGATACCTCTCGTGATGTATGTACAGAGAATTGTACACATCGTGTACTCACATGGAACTGCTTCCCGCACTCGTCGCATAGGTAGTCCCTCGTGTCTTCAGCCTGATAGAACACGCCCGGGTGATACCTCTCGTGATGTATGTGTACAGAGAATTGTACACATCGTGTACTCACATGGAACTGCTTCCCGCACTCGTCGCATAGGTAGTCCCTCGTGTCTTCAGCCTGATAGAACACGCCCGGGTGATACCTCTCGTGATGTATGTACAGAGAATTGTACACATCGTGTACTCACATGGAACTGCTTCCCGCACTCGTCGCATAGGTAGTCCCTCGTGTCTTCAGCCTGATAGAACACGCCCGGGTGATACCTCTCGTGATGCTTGTACAGAGAAGTGGGAAACTTATTCGGAACCTCATCTTGGCACTGGGAATGGAATAACTTAGATAAAGATTCATGACTCATGTACTTCTAATGGTAAATAAATAAATTTATTTATATATATATTTACAATACAAGATCCCGCCTATGTTTTTTGTTAAATGTGCAGATGCTGTGTCAGTACCTATAGTGATGCTTTTCAATAGATGTTTAGAGCAAGGTTACTTTCCCAATATCTGGAAGAGAGCTCACATTGTGCCAATTCATAAAAAAGGTCTCAGGACATCTATTGAAAACTACCGCCCTATATCAATACTTAATATTTTAAGCAAATTATTTGAAAAGGTAGTCCATGCCCACATATACCCTGCTATATCTATGTGCATCCCAACAGAACAGCATGGTTTCATGAAATGTAGGTCAACTGCTACTAACTTGGGAGCATTTATCGACTATGTAGCTAACGGTATGGACTGTGGCGCTCAGGTTGATGTGATCTACACGGACTTTGAGAAGGCGTTTGATCGCGTAGATCACATCATACTTTTGCGCAAACTCTATCAACTCGGTATTCGAGGTAACCTATTGAGATGGATGGAATCTTACTTGCGCAACCGATCTCAGGCGGCTGTTGTAGGTGGATATTGTTCAGACTTTATGGAAATTCCTTCTGGGGTGCCACAAGGCTCCATTCTGGGACCGCTTCTGTATTCAGCGTACCTTTATGACGTGGGTAAATGCTTTGAATCTGCTAATTACTTAATGTTTGCTGACGATACAAAGATATACATGAAGATATCTAATAGTTTAGATTGTGTAAACCTTATATTGTAAACCTTGATATGCAATGGATATATTGACTCGCAAGAGTTGTGTTCTAAATTATTACGCCTGAATACACCGCGGAGTAGGACTAGACATACGGGCTCAAAATTTTTCGCTGTTATGACAACTAAAACTAATAATGCATATTATTCACCGGTCACCCGGCTTCAAAGATTTTTCAATAGTATATTTAATTCATTGGATATTTTCTCTAGTAGTAAAGTATCATTTAAACGTAATATTTTGCAAATACTTTTGGATAAGAGTAGTGTTTCTTAGGTGGTTTATATATTGTTTTAATTGTATTTAATTTTTCAATTTATTTACTTTTTCTAACCGTACCTATAACTTTATTGTAGTAAGTTATTTTATAAGTAGGGTTTCTCTAATAATTGTTATCTGTATGTATTATTATTATACCTCTATATTAAATAGGATTAGTAATTCTATTTTTAGTTGATGTTATTATGTATTTTGTTTAAATTGGTAGTAGTTTGTTAAGTTTGTATTTTCTTTAATAATTATTTAGTTTAACACTTTATTACACTAAGGTACAAAGGGTGGGCTTAATGCCGAGGCATTTTCTACCTGCCAACCAAAACCATATGTTTTTCTTTAATGTCACACTGACAATATTGGTGACTGTCGTCTTTAATTTTTCATAGTTTATAAAATGTAAATCCTGTTATTGGCTGTAAGTTATATTTTTAGGTTTAGTTACTTTTATTTGAGAGAGCTGTGGATTTTGTTTAATTAATAAAATAAAATAAAAAATAAATATTTATTAATTTAATTTCGTAATTTAATAAAATAAGCAAAAGCTTGTCTGCATCAACTTTATGTACAGCGAACGGTCTAAAACTAAGTAAGTCTCAATTATGTTATGTTGTACCTTAAAAACAAAAAGTGATTATTGAGTTTGGCCCGAGTACAGTGGTTTGCAAATTTCGAAACGATGACTTTTCTCGTAAGTAAGGCAGTAAACATAATAATAATAATAATCGTTTATTTCAGGCAAAAAACCCATATCACAATAGAAAAAATCACACACATTTTCAAAAATATACAATAATAAAATAAAAATAAATAACACGGCGCATAAAATTACCGCACGTCACTTCCTGTTCCCCTCCATGTGAAGGGAAATCCAGTGCATAAAAATAGGATTTTTGTAAACCTGGTCAGAGACAGCCTTCAAAATGCTATTTTTGGAGCGGACCAACCTACCCCAGAACAATGCGACGCGAGAACGGACGATGGCGAAGAAGTAGGGCACTCCCCCTTCAGAGAACATGCTCGACGCACTGCAGCATCTCGGTAACCTCATGAGTGCCCTGTACTCGTCATTGTATTGGACTCTGATGGTGTTTATGGCCTTCCTGGTGAAATTCGACCACAGCTGGCATGTGTACATGCCCAAACAATACGCACGGAACAGGGCATTCTTGACCTCCGTGGTGCAGTTCGTGAAGCGGCGTGCGAGCATGTTACTCCTCACCGCGAGCGCCCTTCGTTCCCGCTCAATGTCCTCGTCGTCCCTCAGCGTCCCCGTCAGCAGGTGCCCAAGGTACTTGAACCGCTCTACCACCTTAATGGTAGAGCCGCCCATACGAACCTCTGGCACCTTATCCGGACCTCGACCCGACCTAAATACCATCATTTCGGTTTTCGCTACATTGTATTTTAACCCGTGACCAATAGCATATTGCTCACAGGTTAACAAGAGCTTCCTTAACCCTTTAACCGAGGGGCTGAGGAGCACCATGTCATCAGCATAACTCAGGTTTTTACGCAGACGTTGCCTAAATAACAGCCGGTTCCGGAGCTCCTCAGCTCCTCGATCAAGCTATTAACGTAGAGGTTAAAAAGGTCAGGCGAGGTCAATCCACCTTGGCGAACTCCGCATTCTAGTGTGTATCCACTAGAAGTTGCGTCACCCCATCTTACACAGTTTGTTTGGTTTCCGTACCAGTACCTCAACAGTTTGAGCACGTGAACAGGCACATTAGCAGCTATTAATTTGGCCCATAAGATTTCATAGTTCACGAGGTCAAAAGCACGGCTAAGATCTAGGAAGCACGCGTAGATTGAGGTGTTCCGTGAAGTGTAGTAATTCACCGTGCTTTTAAGGCTCATTATGGCCGAATCCGTCGAAAGACCTGGACGGAAACCAAACTGAGCGTCCTCTATGCTCAAGTTCTCCTGCAACCTAGGATAGATTAGTCGCTCCAACACCTTCCCGATAACAGTTCCCAATGATATAGGGCGGTAGTTAGTTGACGAGCTAAGATCTCCTGTTTTATTTTTTACCACAGGAACTACAGTAGTTTTCACTAAACCAGGCGGAAGGTAACTGAACCTAAAACACATGTTGTAGAAATAACATAGCTGTTCAATAAGTTTATCGCTACCGTAAAGAATGTGCTCGATGCTGAGACCGTCGTGGCCAGGTGACTTGCCACGTTTCATATTTCTTACGGCCTTTCTCACGTCTTCTTGTGAAAACATGCAAGGGTCATCAAACAGTACAGTCTCAGCAACGGGCACCGTCTCCACTGGTTGCGGGCTTATTTTAAACTTTTTTGCGAAGACTTCAGCTATTAGCTTTGGTTCCTGCATGCCGTCAATAGATACCGGTATATTCTGCTTATAATTTAGTTTTTTAGTCGCATTCCAAAATTTACCAAAATTTTTCTCCTTTCGATGAGTAGCTAAAATATTCATTTTTATCTTGTCCTCATTCTTTTGGCACCATTTTAATTTATTCTTAAATTCAGAACGGGATTTACACATTTTATTGAATAAATCACCTCCCGACGGCCTGCCAGCCAGTACCCAGCAGTTAAAATGTAGCCTTGCGTTTTGGTGGCTGTCCCTGACGTGGAAGTTCCATCCTATGACTTTTTGCCTATTTTTGCGACTACTTAAAACACGCGCATTCCTAATAAAAGCGGTTTGTAAAACATTCACAATACAATCATAATATTCATCTAATAATTTAAAATAGTCATTAAAATGTAAACTTACTAACATTGTATCACAGTCACAAATAGAGTTAAATTTATCACTAAAGTTAAAGTTAAGATTATCATAGCAATATTTACTAAAACCTTTCTTTTGCGCGTCATCTCTATCCCCCCATCTAATATTTTTCAAATGCATCACGGCTGCCGAAGGTGGCTGAACCTACTGCTACGCCTGCTATGTCGCACACAATACGCAATGGGTAATGGTCCGACCAAGTAACATCATACATGACACTCACCGATACAATAGTATCCAATACAGCTTTAGTGGCCAGACAGTGGTCCAACCATCTTCGGCAGCCGTGCGCTTAATTTTGATAGGTATAAATGCCCGAAGTACTTCCGAGGAGGTTAATGTCAGCACATTCCCACAGAAGATCGCTACCAAAGCTAGCCGAAGGATGAGCGTTAAAATCGCCAAGTACATAGGCCACTTGCACTTCACTTTCTTCTATGATCGCACTAACTAGGGCTAGACAGTCCGTAAACTCCGTCAAATTATCCGGTTTATCTACTGGCATATATACATTTACTACCAATATATAGCCCGACCCTACAGAGATTTTTACAGCCATTATTCGGTCACTAATACATTCCACTTGAGACACGTGCGGGAACCTAGCTTTATTCCACAATATCGCGAGGCCACCGTACGGCCTTCCCTTTAAAATACCTAATGACGTGTCCACAGAGGAATTGGCCACACATCCGAAGACACTGTTAATTTCACACACAAAATCTAAATCGTGCGGAAGAAGCCAAGTCTCCTGCAACAGTATAATGTCTGCAGTACCGCACAAATCACGGACACTCTGCACCGACCTCTTGATGGACTTGCAGTTATACGAAACGAAGGTTGTGCTTATGGTTGTACTACACATATTGGTTGTTTTTGTCCATTCTTCCTTTCGGCGCAAAATATTCCCGGTACCTCCGAAATTTAACCCCCTGGGGCCAAAAGTCTTCATTCAGAAAGGTATTGATGTTCAGCCTAGGTACGACCACTTTGAAAGAAACAAACTCCGTTTCCTGCTTCTGTGGTAAAAGTTCAATACTGGTGCATTCGTGTCCCATTTCCTTAATATAATCTTGTAAATTATTTACCGTTGTAGTTTTACTTAGTCTCGAGACATACATAGCCGAAGTCAACGACGCAACCTGTAGTATCCCCGAGCCCCTTCCCGTACCACTAAAGTTACTCAATCTTTTTCTTTGTTTCCGTTCAACTAATATAAATCCATCATCTTTGTTCTTATCATGCGGATATTCGCACGATTTCGATGCGTTAGCGCTGATAACGATGTCCCTGTATTGCGACGCACTGGGCAGGGCAAGCGGCGGCGGCGGGATGGCTGGGAGGGGGCCGCACGACCATGCCTTCTCGGTGCGTTTTACGTGCAAAGCTTTGGTGTCACTGGCCACTGCCGCCGTAGGTATATTCACTTTTTTCTGTGGTGATGGTAGGCGTATTAATGTGACGCACGTAGTCGAAGCGGGATCTGCTGTACCACGCGTGGTCGAAGCCACGGGCTGCTCACGTTCTTCTTGGTATAAAAAAGTTGTTTACAACTCTTTTGCTCAGTGCTAAGTTCAACTAACATCTTTTTCACCTCCACTAATTCTCCCTTCAAACAGTCGATCGCTGCCGTTTCGTGAATGATCTGAGAGTCATTTTTATTGGCCTTTATAATGGCCATGTCCTTTCTCAACAATGCCATTTCTTTAAGAAAGGCTGTCACGTCAATATAGTCAAAAGAAACTGGCGGGATTTTGTTTAGGTTTTTGGCTACAAAACTCGGTAAGCAGTCAGGTTCATATTCTTTAATCATCTATATAATATCTTGGAGACTCTTTTGCTCAGATCCTTCCTTCCTTCTCGTAAACTTTTTTGACGGGGCTAAAAGCTTTAACGCAATAGAGCGAGCAGTTTCAATCTCGTCACAGGAGTAGGTACTCAAACATATCTGTATGATGGCTGGTTCGGGTAGGGTATCCACTTTATTACTAGTAAATGCTAGTAACTCATTTACCACCACTTTACATCCACTGCATTGCATATCACTGTTCGGCTGTTCATGTCTAGCGCGCGACGTATTCTGAGACGTAGGCGATCGAAACATCGTGCTGCGTGCACGGCGTCTGGCGTGAGACTGACAACGTATGATACCCGCAACACAGGCTTGTTCTAGTGCGGGATCCACTGCTACTTTATATTTTGCATGGCCAATGAAGAAATACTAAAGTGCCACGTGCCCAAAGAAGGCACGTGGCACGGAATGAAGGTTCGATGGAGCGTCTTGGTTCAAGGCAGAATGGAGGGCAAAAGGTCCCATGGTCGCTCTCCAACTAGACTATCGGAACTCATCACGTCCCTAACAACCCACCATGACTGACTGTTACCACAAATAGCGGGAACGATGGCGGCGCATTGCACGAGCAGCAGCTGTTTATCAGGAGCCTTCATCATCATCAACCACGACCAGTCTGCCAAGAGTGCACGACTAAGAAGAGATGAGGGAATAAATATTTTGGTAATTTGTAAATGTTTTTTTTTATTTGTTAATGTTTTATCTGAGTACTTACAATGGGGCAGGTCCTAAGCGCGGCCTTCTCTCTCGGAGCTCTTCTTCTCTTGCCGGAGCTACATTTCCTCTTGACCCAAGGTCCAATGTGTTCCTATAGAACAGATTTTTTTTTTCAAATTAATAAGCAAAGAACAATATTACCTACTCCCATCGACTCGACCGTAATGCTTTTCAATTTGTATTTTATTCTGTGTTTTCAACTTCACCTACTTGTCTGATGGTACTGCGTCTGGTTTGTCGTAATTCTGCCAATGTCCGTCTCATGATAGCATCGCAAGCTTTATGAAGTGCGCATTATTAAACTTATATGAAGGAATATCAGTATTTACAATAAGGAAAAACACTCACTCCGAACCTGTTGTTTGCATTATTTAATGATGGCGCTGTCTGCCTAGAAGAATGCTCTTCAAAAGCCAAGTTGTCAAGGTTTTCTACCCGGTTCTTGCGAGGTATGTGTGGAACCGGTTCCGAAAGAAGTAAACCAGGTTCCCCGGTTCTTTTAAAATATAAAATCGGTTTAATTTCACGTATTAAGTAATACTACCTATTCACTTAATTAACATAATTTGTATAATGTTTAATTTTTTAGATTTTGTAAGGGTTTATGAAACACTAAATGAAATGATTAGTTGATTTAAGTTTTCCGATAGCTCATATCAGCCCACACACGACCACTTATAACTTTATCATAGTTGGATTTACCTACATAGTTGGACCATTTGGTGTAGCTAGGTAGACATAATTATCAACAACTTCGATAACATCGTTTCCAACATGAACCCATATGGACACATGGTCATTCGACATGATCTTCGCTTTACCCATGATCATTTTAGACCTACCTGTCGGGAGTTGAGGTCTTTAAGAATCTTGCTAAGGTCTTCTAACGATTCCGACAAATAGGTGATGACTATAGCGTCGGCAAACCAAAGGTGAGTGTTGTAATCGCCATTGATATTGATTCCATATCCATCCCATACCAAGAGCTTAAATTTATCTTCCAATGCAGAGAGTAACAGTTTAGCGTACTCTTCCTGTCTCACTTTTTGTTTTGCAATGGAATCTGATTTGTGTTCAGGTTCTGGATCTTGATAGATAATGTGGCCATGCCAAACACTTCAACACGTAGATATAGGTACTGGTAGTCGTTTTGGTATCACTGGAGAGGCTGTAGCACTGCTCAAGTTTCGACTGAATCAAAGGATTTTTCTTCTTTTCGTAGTCCACAAACGCCAGATATAACGGCCGATTATACTCCTCTGTTTTCTGTATAATCTGCCGGAGCGGATGTGGTCTACGGTACTAAAGGCAGTGTTGCCATTTCTCTTATTGTTTCGCTGCCGTCGATCCTTCGACCAAAATGAAAGAAAAGAAAGAAAGAAATTATTTATTAAACACTACACACACAAAAAAAAACTTTAAGACAATAAAAATAAAAAGAGACTACTTAGTACTAGCATAAACTAACAAACAGCACAGACAAACACATGTGAACTAGGTAAGTAGTAAACTAACACAAACATTGGGTTAATTAATAGGTACTAAGTAGTCCACTCAGCAAGCAGACTAGCGCGTGTGTAGGTCTAACAGGTCCTGACTCAGCTTGGTGCTCTAACACAGAAACCTGGGGTAATTTGTTAAAGAGCGCTGGTTTTCAGTCAGAACCGTAGAGCAAGTGACAAACACACGGAGCAGATACAGAGTATCTGTATCTGCTCCGTGGACAGACACGATCTCAGATCCAGCGCACACAAGTCACAAAGTAGGAAAATAAAAACGAAAACAAGGTGGCAACACTGGATATTATTTGAAAACGCGGTGAGTAAATGATGCAGCAATTATTAGGGGTGATTAAGTAATATAATGTAGTAAGAATAGTATAAAATACAAATATGAATAATAATGTAACGCCTTGTATTTTATAAACCATTCGACACATAGACGTAGGCAAAACTCCGAATCTAGATCTGTAAAACTACCCATTCTTAGAGACACCTAAAGGTTGATTTTGTGCGTCCATGGTTAAAAATCACAAGTGTCATGCCATTATACCGTCAACGAGAAAATAGAAGAAAAAATATCGCAAAGACTTTTCAACTCAAGTTTCATAATTCGTTGGAAAAACTCGATCGACGAGGTTCTACGTTCTTCAAATTCGAGATTTACTGTTTGCAATTCGCATTTTTTGGTTTGTTCGAGTAAGGCACGCGCGTAATACCGTTGAGTCACGTAAGCCCGGATCCGCCCTCCTTGCGTCCTTCAAATGCCGTGTGTTGTGTTGTGCAGCGCTTCGAACCACAATGAGTTGTTGAGAGGAACACCTGCCTTCTCGAAAGGAGACCTGCAGTTGTGTCAAGCGTGCATTAAATTATCGGTAAGTTCAAGTTTTTGCAATTATGAGTTGAGTTGAGTCGCAAGTAAGTGTCTCCGCAGCTTGATTCTGAAGGTGTATACTGTTTTACATCCCCGAATCGGCGGTAACAGAAAATTCCAGCCGCTAGAGGCCGCGAAACTAAAGCTACCACGAAAAGCCATCGTTTTGTGCCTAGGCGTAACAAATACTTTAGTACACTCTCTTCTGGCGTACCTGGAACCTTCCTTCGCCCACTCTAGTTTTTTATAAAGGTACATGGGAGTTTTGCTAGCAATCACACCAAAAAGTAGAGCTCCTAAATGGAGATTCCGACGCGCACTCATTTTTAACATGTTGGATGAATTTAGAAAAGGAGTAACATGAGTGCGCGGTGGTATGTGAAAACAAAAACGTGCACAAGCATTTTGTACACGCTGCAGTGTTTGGGTCCGCTTTAGCAAGCATGGACCATAGACTATGTCACAGTAATTTAACCTAGAGAGGATGAGGGATTCACAGAGACTGATTCGTATGTCCTCGCACAAATATTTCCGGATCTTATACAATATCCTTAAACGATAGAAACTGTTACGAACACATTCAGATACATGCTTCTCAAACCGAAGGTTGGAATCCATTATAAGCCCAAGGTTTCTAGCTTCAGTAACCTGAGTAACACTTTCTCCATTGACCTCAATATTAATTGTTTTATCTGCCAGTTTAGCAACATTTACTCTGGTACCTATGAGCATAAATTGGGATTTCCTTGGGTTAAGAACCAATGAATTTGATTTAGACCATTTGTAAACCTGTTCTAAGTCATGGTTTATCTTGCTTATAGCACTGGAGCAGTCAGAAGGCAGGAAGGAAAAATACATCTGTAGATCATCAGCATAAATATGATGTTGACAAAAGGAGATACCCTTTACGAGGTTGCCACTGTATAATATGAAAAGTATTGGACCGAGAATGGAACCTTGAGGTACTCCTCTGGAGACTGGGCGGAAGGATGATCGAACAGGAAGGCCACTAGGCAATTTCAACTCAACACATTGAAGTCTCCGATCGAGGTAACTAGAAAACCATTTAATTGCTTTCGAATCAAAACCATAAAAAGCAAGCTTAGAAATCAGTAATGGTATATTTATTGAGTCAAATGCACGTGTAAAATCTAGCAGGACTAACAAGGTGCACATTCCACCGTCCTGCGCAGCTAAGAAGTTATCCACAATATCCAGCAGCGCAGTCGATGTACTGTGCCCTTTACGGAAACCAGACTGAAACAGAGGGAGGATTTGGCTTTCTTCAATGTATTTTATAAGTTGAATACACACAACCTTCTCCAGTACTTTAGAGAGGCAAGAAAGTAAACTGATTGGCCTAAGATCGGTTACAGAAGAGGGCTGGCTGTTTTTGGGTATAGGCTTCACAACTGATACCTTCCATGATTCAGGGAAAACCCCAGTGGACATTGACTTATTTATGATATGATAGAGGTGATAACAGGCAAAGATTGAGGCAAAGTCATAAGCAGCATATCCAAAGAGATATCATCAATACCACGAGCATTGGATTTAAAACTCTCTATGATTTTCATGATCATGAGCTCATTCACTGGATCAAGAGAAAAGGTATCCGAGCTGTACCTGTGGTGTTCAAAATAAGTTAGATCTGAAATAGTTACATGCTGGTCACCTGGGACATTAAGGAAATGAGAGTTAAGGAGCTCCGGATCATTAAATTGTGGTGGGAGTTCAGCCGCTTGCTTAGTATTAGTCAGTAAATTACTTTTTAGGTTTTTCCACAGTTCCTTAGAATTCCCAGCATTATTATTAATTTTCTGAGTAAAGAAAGCTGTTTTTTCACTTTCAATGGCAGCTGTTACCACATTCTTCATATCTTTATACGACTGTTTGTGTGTCTCAGTCTTACTCAGCTTATACTTCTTATGGTAGTTGTCCCTAATTCTAATCATATCCTTAACTGTGTCTGTGATCCACGGATGGGGAGCGGCTTTCAATAATGTGGTTTTAACAGGGGCATGTAAATCAAAAAGAGTAACAATTGTTTTAGTAAACTGTGTAACCATTTCATTCACATCACATATATCCATAAACCAGTCCCAGTCAATGGAGTCTAAATCTGCGGCAAAAAGATCTATTAAGATATCATTCATAGGCCTGTAAATAATAGAATAAGGGTGAAATTTATCCTTCTTTATGTTAAATTCCACCACGAGCATAGCATGATGTCCGAGTTCAGGTGTGTGCTTCATGGAAGAATTACGCACCTGAGTATCCGAACAAACCAAATCAATCAAACTTTGACTATGCTCAGTGCAATGCGTGGGCTCACTTATTACCTGAACAAGATTAAGGCTATCCAAGAACTGTTGAAGTAATTGAACTTTATTATTTAGTGGGCCAAGCATATCCACATTAAAATCTCCGACAAGGACAATATTGTCACATTTGGAGAAAGAAGAAATAGAGTCAGTTAGCGCATCCAGGAATGTGACAACATCCTGCCAGGGTGCTCGATAAGCTGTACCGATAATGATAGTTTTACCCAGCACACTTAGCTGTAGCCACATCTGCTCCACCGAGGACACAACTGGGAATGTGCATTTACGCGCATTTACACCCCTGCGCACATAAAAACCAACCCCCCCACCCCGTCCTTTCTTAATACTACTGTGCCTAGGGGTATGCACAAAACTGTACCCAGAGATTTGTGGAGCCTTATCATCCTCCCCATTTCTAATCCAAGTCTCATTAATGGCCAGGATATCTGGACACAACTCCTCCATGGCCACCAAAAACTCCTCCTGACCTGTACTAAGTGAGCCCGCGTTAAAAAGACCAACTCTAAGATGGCGTAGGTTAATCATAATAAACTAGAAATATTAGGCTTTTGTCTGGCAATAATGCATAAGAGTCCACAACAAACAAGATTAGTAAACCTATCATTAAAGAGACAGTAGGTATCAGACAATTAACAATAAGATAAAGTGTAGAAAAATAATAAAATAATATGAAAAAAATATTATCATAAGGCTGTAAAATAATAATTATTATATAAATATATAACTGGTCTGGACTAATTAATTCCAAAGCTTGACTGAAATAATGTATTTTACATAAATAAATGGAGATGTTATAGTAACTAATTTTAATTATGCATCTCAACGCAACGCAGTAACTATTGCAGACAGAACTACTTAGTACCCACAAGAAGAGAGTTAAAATACAATAAATAACTTTAAAGTGAAAAGGCAAAATTAACACAAGAAAGTGGCCACACAATTTAAAAGAACACAAAATAGAAAATGAAAATGTGTTAACATCAATATAATTTTCAGGGGGGATCAAACCGAGGGGGGACCAAAAACCCGCACCAAGTCTGCCTCCGTCTGGATAGCAAAGGCTTGCTTGCCTTCACCCTGCCTGGCAAAAATGCGGCCTCGCTTGGTCCAGGAGAACCGCCATTGAAGCCTGCGGCACTCTTCACGGACGCAGTAAAACAGTCTTCGGTTGACAGGCGTCAGCCTCTCGTTCAGGAAGATACGTGGACCAGGCGTAGCAGCAGACTGACCAGCGTCGGCGGCTGTCAGCGAGCGGCGCACGCGCGCAGCGGCCAGCAACTCGTCGCGACAGCCTCGCCGCGCCAGCCGCACCACGATGCGACGTGCGCGTGGCGCCTCACCGCCGGCGCCCGCGACCTGCGCAACACCCACCCGCTCCGCGAAGACGACGTCCCTCTCCTCCAGCGCGACACCCAGCTTGGCCGCCAGCACGGTGTCGGTGTGCACCACGTTCTCTCCCTTCTCCTCGGGCAGGCGCCCTACCTCCAAGTCCGTGAGGAGGGACTCCTGCTCCCGATCGCGTATCTCCTGCTCCAGCCACGCGACCTTGCTAAGAAGACCAGCGATCTCAGGAGGCGCCTCGCGCTGTTGCTCAACTGTCTCAATCCGCCGCTCCAGTCCGTCGAGACGTGAGTTGACTCCCGCCAGTGAAACCCGAAAATCCGCTACCTCAAGCCGGAAGTCCCTCATCTCGGCGGAGAAAGATCTCATCTCTTCCTTAAAAGACCGCAGTTCTGCGAAGAAGTCCTCCCTGATCGAACGCAAGCCCATTTGAAGCTCCATTTGGCTGTTGAACTCTGCAGTGATGTTAAGTGCCGTGTCCTCAAGAGCCAAAGGGGAGGTCGCATGAACCGTATAATCATCCTGAGCGGCACGTACAGGCGTAGCGGTGTCCCTACCCTTCGGTGCCCGAGCCTGGCAATCTCCGCATCTCCATGTCTCTGCGACCCTCGCCCCGACCGGAATAGATGCGCATTCAAAATGGCTAAGGCTTTTGCATTGTGGGCATGCAACGCCATCTTTCGGCATAAACTTGCCGCACGCAACACATTTAACCATTGCTTGGCCTAGGGTCGTAAAACGAAGTAGAAATTATTGAGAGCAGAAAGTATTTGAAAAATTCGAAGTTTGGCTACTCTTCAATAGATGGCGTTGGCGTCGATTAAATTATCGATCTTATCAATGGGCTGAACTATAAAAATGAGCAACGTAGACAATTTCCACGTACGCGCCGCGGGTGACGTGCTCACACAGACAACAGCAAGGAGCGAAGAATTAGGTGACTTGTATATTTTTTTACTGTCTTTGGGTAAATGAAGGTAGATATTTACTCACTTTGTCCACGAATAAATGTTTTATCAAATAAAACCAATTGCACAGTGATTATCGTCTTAAAAACAGCACCAGTGAAACACCACACAGTGAACTATCTATGATCACACAGCTTGAGACTAAGGAGACTAATTAAGTATTTTTAAATGGATAAAATCGTACGGTCAGTTACGCTTTCTCTGACAGGCGTGACGTCACTTGAGAAAATGCGCTACTTGTTCCAGAGTTGCCAACTTCAGAACTCATGTCCAGTAATTTCGACTTGATGACATCCGTGCTAACCATCATTCCTGAATGTTCGATGGCCATAATCATTGAAGTAAATTTTTCTGTTAGCTCCGCCAACAATAATGAACCGATCCATACTCAATATATTTATTGTTGTCATCACATTGGCTTAATTGGTAGGTATATATATATATATATGTTTTATATATATATATATACATATATACTATACATATATACTATACATAAATACTATACAGCAGACCGACGTTGGTTTTGATAAAAATACGTAAGGTACTAAGGTGAGTAGTAGGTATAGGTAGCTACTAGTTGTCTAGTCTACGCAAGTAAAAATTATAAATACATTTTTTGATTTTTAATTTTTCAGTTTGTTATTTTGTCATTTAAAAATTCATTTACGTCATAAAAGCATTTGTCAATTAATGATTGTTTTAATTTATTTATGAAAAAGGAATCGGATTGAATGTCTTTAATTTCGTTTGGAAGCTTGTTGTAAATTATAATGGACATTTTGGAACCCGGCTTGTTAGAGGATGGAAGTCCTCAAACCTTCAAGAGAGACGATTGGTACATAACTCTTGAAAACAGTTTATAGACGTGGTTCAGCAGCGAGATGGGCCTATAGGTATTCAGGAGAGCTTTGTCCTAATTCTAAACTTTCTTATGGAACAGTCGGAACAGGAATATGCTGGTACCACGCTCTTAATCACGCCTCTGGCGTTTGCCCCTCGAGAACAATGAAGTTGAACCGCCTCTGAAAAACATTAAGCCCCGGTGACCCACCTGCTATCAGAAAATTCCTTATTCTTTTGATCTATGATTTATTCTAATCGTAAAAAAAAACGTTTAGTCGTATAATCCGGAACCGGGGAAACCTGTTCCTCTGGTTCTGACAGCGTAACGGAATCGGGTATCAGAAATCTGGAACCGGGTACGGTTCTGCATGCCCTATACACCATCGAGATATAGTATAGTTTGTTCTTTGATTGTAATTTTCTTTGTTAATAATGATACTGTTATTGGATACTATTTATTTGTAACAGATGGAAATCTCTGTACTAAAAAAAAAACATACAGACAGCCGAACAGACATAAAAAGGAGGTTATCTCTTTTTTTGAAGTCTGTTAAAAACAAATAAAATCATATTTACTGCTTCGATATCGGTGGTGTGCTGATGTCCCGCATCCACCTTGTGTTGTCTCAGCTCCGCCATGGACGGGAAGCTCTTGAAACAGTTGCAGACGTAACGGCTACACAAACGGATACACGTCTATTCTATAGTCACTGGATATTTAGTAGCAGGGGGTCACTTGCAAAAACCAGAATGTACCGAATCCGAATAAAAACATTAATGTTAAATTATGCCATGTCTCGTCTCGTGATTCTTCTGTCGTAAAAGAGTTGAGATCCCGAGAAGAGCCAAGTCAG
Organism: Eupithecia inturbata; assembly: GCA_963662085.1. Taxonomy (NCBI): domain Eukaryota; kingdom Metazoa; phylum Arthropoda; class Insecta; order Lepidoptera; family Geometridae; genus Eupithecia; species Eupithecia inturbata. Next base: position 909,149 of record OY759204.1, read on the forward strand.
CCATTTTATTACCTTCGACTAATAACTTTCGAATAACTTGCCATCTTCATAGTCGAAAATAATAAAATGGCTGACTTGGCTCTTCTCAGAATATCAATGGCACTGACAAGATAGTTTATTGCTTTGGAAATTTAGTACTACCGATTATATAACCTTCCTCCGTTGGCATACCAACGGAGGAAGGTTATATAATCGGTAGTCATAGTTTATAGTCATAACTATAAACTATGACTTGTCTTATGGTGCGTACTGAGTAGCGTTATAGGGCGTAATGTAACGTGTTACGAGCGTTCGTGCAATAAGTATGGGAAAAAAGGCACTCGCAAAGAGCCGGATTTTAGCAACAGCGTAACGTATTATGCTCGCTGCGAATTACATTTCGCCCCGTAACACCGGTCTGTACCCACCTATGGGCAAATAAATAAATATTGAATTAACTTGAACGCAACTACAAGATCGAAAACCCAATACTTACTATGTACGGTGCGAAATCCTCAGATGCCTTTTGTAAGCCTTCTGTGAGTCGAGTGTGAGGGGGCACTCGGCACAGCGCACCACGCCCGCGCCCGCCGCCTCCAGCACGCCCTGTCGAGACAATATCATCTTAAAAATAATAATAAGCAAAAAATCTATTTGGTTAGCAAAATACTTTTTACTGATTACTTTGGTCGGCAGGATTATAAAATCGGTAAGTTTAAACATATATCTTGTGTCTGTCTGTAATGTCAACTAACATAGAAAAGGTTGTTAGGTTTGTTCCAGAAACAACACAACGGCCGCAAGCAGCTGTCCCTCTCAGAAGCTAATTCTGGTGACAAAATAATAATTCTACAGACCAAAGTAATATAAACTTTGGTGGGTCTGCCGACCAATGTATTAATTTTGCATGCCAAAGCATTAATTTCGCTGACCACTAAATGCAGGTAAATCCTTTTTTTGCTCACTACACCATAGTTACTTGTTCAACATGAGATCAAATCGTTTTGGTATCAAGGCTCTAAAAGTAGACTGCTGAGCTAGCGAGGGATTTAAAAGCCACGAAACAAATCATTTGCTCTCTAGATTATTGATTATATACAACTAGCTAGAATAATGATTTTTTCAATATGAGAGCAAAACCTTACTTTTAGGGTTCCGTACCGCAAAAGGAAATATGGATCACTTTTTGTCAGTCTGTCAACTCCGTTTTCTCAGGAACGCGTGGAGGTATCGAGTTGTAATTAACATTAAATACTCAAGTCCGTAACCTCTTGCAGCCGTGATATAAATAAAACTTAAGTCAGCGCAATCAAAAGTTACAGCCGCTTATGTCCGTATATTTTGAAATTTCCAACGGAATCACATGCACACAAAACCTACAGTGTACTTCCCGTTGAAGTAGAATCATACAATTTAGCAAGAATTCAAAATCATATTTAGCTAAAAGAGCCTTTAGAATAAGGCAAGAGGATTCTTACTCTGAAATAAAGGAAATCAAAGCTGGAGTGCCACAAGGAAGTGTATTGGGTCCGGTCCTATACCTATTATATACTCATGACATCCCTGAACATGAAAGAAACACCATCGCAACTTTTGCCGATGACACTGCTATAATAGCCACGGGAAAAACGCATGCAGAGGCAGCCAAAAAGGTTCAAGTTGCTGTTAATAAAATACACAACTGGACCAAAATCTGGCGAATAAAATTAAATGAATCGAAGTCGAGTCACATCAACTTTACAAATAAAAGAGATCAATATCATCCAGTTTTCATCAACGGGGCCATAATACCATGCGAAAATACAGCGAAGTATTTGGGCATGACATTAGACGCGAAGCTACGCTGGAAAGCTCACGTCAAAAAGAAAAAAGAGGAGTTAGATATCCGCTATAAAAAGATGTATTGGCTGATTGGAAGAAATTCTACTTTAGCAGTACACAATAAACTTCTATTATATAAACAAGTCCTCATGCCAATCTGGACCTATGGAATACAGCTCTGGGGCTGTACAAAAAGGACAAATGTAGCAATCATACAAAGATTCCAGAACAAAGTACTTAGGTCAATTGTTAATGCTCCTTGGTACGTAAGAAATGACGATATTCATCGGGACCTAAATATTGTTTTTGTCGACACAGTCATACAAAAATACGCAGAGGCTCACGAACAGAGGCTTCATCATCATGTGAACGTCGAGGCAATCCAGCTCCTCGACAACACGGACATCGTGAGAAGGCTCAAAAGAACAAAACCTTTTGAGTTAGTGTAGTGATAATTATAGTGTATGTGCATAAGTGCTATCTTAAAGAACACATGAACAAAGTGTCTTCACCTTAAGTATAGAGACAATAAGAAAAGTGCCAATGGACACGTTCTTAGTAATATGTTGTTATAAAAATAAGTTAAAACTAAATTACCCATTAGCCAATTCTATGGCTAGATTGTAATTATACTCTAGTGTATTTAACATTAATTTAGAATGTGATTACTAGAACATAAAAAAAAAAAAAATTTAGCAAGAAGCAAGGTCTTCTAGCACAAGTAAAGGAAAAATTCCGAAAACCATAAATTTGTTGTTTATAAAAAAATACTTTTGATTCTCGCTATAGACCAAAACCTACAGTGTACTTCCCGTTGAAGTAGAATCATAAAACTTGGCAAGAACAAGGTCTTCTAGCACAAATAAAAACATCTGATAACAGTAAAATGGTACAACATTTCCAAAAAAATAAAAATTTTATATTCTTGATCTGGACCAAAACCTATTTCCCGTGTTGCCCGTGTTCCCGTTTATTTGGCAAGAAACAAGGTCTTACAATTATGCGGAAGCCTTGGTGCGCGAGTCCGACTCGCACTTGACGTTTTATTTATTTTGTTGAACGTGCCGAATTTAAACCTTGAGCTAACAACGCAGTCTAGAATAGAGTCACGAGTGATGCGAGTGGCTCTTAAGTAGACTGCTGAGCAAACCAGGGATTGAAAAGGCAGGAAACAAAAAGGACATTAATTCTAGATTACAACTTATCTCCTCGCTAGAAAATATTCAATACTCAATTTTTATTGAAAACATGTTGTACAAGGGGGTCTTAAATATTTATTTAGAATATAATGAGAAGTCGAATGTCAGAAACTCTTTTGGTCGAATTCAGAATGATGTTGGTACTCGTTTGTAAACATTTCTAGTTGAACATCTCTAGTACCTTATGTTTGACCTTCCTGTGGTATGACAGTCCCTTCGCCGACACGAATGATCGAGCGCACGTGGTGCATATATGCGACGTCACATGGGTCCGCTTGTGATTCGCCAAGCCTGTGTAGGTGCTGTAATACCAAAAACGTGTATTGTGAGCTTCGATCAGGGTATCCACCGCCTCCTCCGTAGATACCTAGAAGTGAGAACCTAACAAACATGACACTCGAAATTGTCTACGACTTTTTCTGATGCAGAACTGTGACAAGTTCTGTGAATACGGAACAAGAGATAAGTGGAGTCGAATTTATTTTATTTTGTATGATTTCAATAACTTTATATAATAACATAAGAATAAACTCGCTGTGACCACAACTAGGCTACACAAGATTAATGTATCTTTTATAGGGCAATTTAAACGCTTCTACAAAAAAATACCAAATGAGTTGAAAAAGTTATCATTAATTAAATTCAAACAAATTGTCAAACATATCCTTTGTAAAAAGACTTACTACAAAATATCAGATTATCTAGAGGATAAAAAAGCTTGGGACAAGTTTTGCTCCAACTCGAAAACTAACAACCTAACAAGGTAAATGTTTCTTGTTCGATTCTTTGCTTTACCTTAAAAATATTGAAGTGAGCAAAAATCAACCTGATCACTTTATTTTCTAGTTGGTAATTTGAATTTTGTGACGTGTCCAAGAGTCCTGTAAGGTCTAAAGGAAGTAAAGCACTTTGAATTTTGAGTATTTACAGTCGAGCTTACTGCAGACTGTTGCAAACAAACTACGGGTAATACAACTGATCCATATCAATACCAGTCGTAAGCGTCCCCAAGACGCGGGCTGCATTGTCCCGCTGCATGAGAATGCTGATGCGGTGCGCCAGTACTAATTACTATTTTATAAAACTCAGTGACTTATTTATTTAGATCTTACACGACCAAAATTAAAATTCGGTACACGGTTAAGTAACTAATTCTGATATATAATCAAGTTTCTTACCGATAGATGCCGTTACAGATTGGACACGGGTACTCTTTACCGTTGTGCAGATTGAAGTGATTCAGCATGCTAGCACTGCAACAGAACTAAGTTCAAAATGAGGGTAGGCTAATGTTATAGGGGACGATAGGTTAACCTAAACTGTAGAGACAATATTGATAGAAGCATCATTAAATTTGATACCATCCGAATAGAAGCTTCACTTAAGAACTTCGAATGAAATCTGCTAGAGGGCGTTACATATGCAACCCTATAGTTAGTTGCTGTGTGGATTGTCCAGCATTATTTATTTATTTATTTTATTTCTAGTGACGGATACTCACAGGTAGTAGAATGTAACGTGGCACAACCGACACACATACACGGCCGAGTGGCAGTAACCAGTGTGCCTGCGTTGCTGAGCCGCCGATTGGAAGCGAAGGGAGCAAATTTGACACTCGTGCGGGCCAGACACCTGAAACACAACGTCATTTCATTCAGAACTGGCATGTCATACGAAACCCAAAACGTAACACAGCGCCCGGATACGACCTTATTACTGCACCTCAGATCATTTCCATCTTAGTTAATGAATATTGCGTAAAATGAAGCAAACGCGAACTTTTCTGGAACGTTTCCTGTGGGAAATGATCTATAGCTTGCTCGATAACAAGCGTATAAGTGCGAAACTGGGGCGGGTTGCTAGTGACGATACAAGTGTGGTCGCTTAGCTCGCTGGATCACAAGTGTAGGTACCTCGTCGTGTTTCTTCATGTGGTAGGCATGCAGCCGCTCAATCTGAAATCCTTTGTAGCAGCGCGCGCATTGGTACGGAGCGCTCTGGTACTCCGCTCTGTCCTTACGCCGGTTAAACTCCTGGGGACAAGAGCCATTCGTTTATTTTGAGGTTTTGTGCCAACGGGGTGCCGACAGGACTACTCTTTATCAGCACATATATTCCTTTGACGAACATGCCTTAACCACCACCCAAGTAGCACATTAGCGATGAATTAGGTCATAAACAAGCTGCACTACAGTCTACAGCTTTTATACAGATGTACTAAAGGATACGACGAGTCTTTAGACAGTATTATGGAAAGATTAAACACTATTAAACCGCATAGCTGACTAATGACTTTATACCTCGAAAAAGTATACTAAAAGCATTTAATCATAATTTTAAAATGATCTAGTCCAGCTTTTGGCTGCATGCGATACTATTAGCTGGTTTAGAAGTTTAAAGCTTGTTAACAACTGGTTAATACGAAAAATTCACCTCTCTTGTAATGCTGCAGGCTGTATCAAAGTATCGAATAATGCCACTGGCTTTTAATTTTTGTACACTAATTCTATTCTAATCTAACGAGCTTGTTAATGGCTGAATAAAAGTGGATATGTAATATCTATAAATGCCGATACATTTATAAGAGAACCATTAAACACCCTGAGATGTAAATTGGAGTAGGTGAACTCAATCCTAAGTCCAATGCATAAAGTGTAACTGACAGCTATTTTACAGCTTTCGGCGTTATTTAAGAGTAAATCTACATTATTGGTGTTTAAATTACGTCACATTTTTTTATTTGCTATTGACTGTTGAGTGAGCCAAGCCGTCTCTTAACATGTTATTTAAAAAACTTAAATCGTATTTTCTGGGCTTGCAAGGGTATTTCGAAAACCAAACATTGTACATAATGAAATGGTTTTCAGTCGAGATTTCTTTATCCCTGAAAAGCTGTTGTATGCTCTCTCTTTATACCATTTCACAGTAAGAATGATAATGTTAAGTAAAATCCTTTGACCAGTCAGCATAATGCTATAAGCTGGTACCTACATAGACTTTGGTAACACCACTTTACAGTAAATAACTTTCCAAAAGAACTATGGAGAATTTGTGCTGGACATTTTAGCATTACAACAAATTATTTCTTATACATTTACGGATATTTGATACCTTTTAATTCAAACAATATATTTTCCACTTATTTCCTAAAAGAATACAATAAGTTAGAAAGGATTAATTTCAGCGGTATATTTATTAAGTATTTGTACACCATTTTTCTTGTGAAATATTTTCGTTAAAGCGATATTATTCTGATAACGCGTGAAATGTGTGTTGACCTGTACACATTAACAGTAAATTGGTACTCGCACCTCAATTTACATACAAGGACACTCAAACCCAACGTGAAAACTATTAAAAATACAAGTATTACATTAAATATGTCAGCCCGCGCACTTTAGTGGCTGGTTAATTTGGGGTCCAAAATAGAATTACAAGGACTGCGTAGCTATCTATACAGCCCTTATGCACGAAACTAAAACAGCCTTGAGTAGTCACAAACTCTATAATCCAGTCACTCATGTGCTCCTTGGGCATGCTTGGCAGGCAGATGGGTGACTGCAGGTGGTGATAATGATACAAAACTAAAATGTTTGTTGCCCATCTTCAGGTAGGTTCTCTTAGTCGACTCTTATGACATCCACAGTCTGAGTTGGATGGGTGACAGCTTCGACAGAGTTTAATTACTACTACAGGTCTTCAGGATACGTTTGACCGCCCAATTATATTTCAGAAAACGCTACCCTAAAGCTAGAAGACAGTATCCCCAAAAGGGCGAACAGTGTACTTTAATCCCGGAAAAGCATGAGGGAAGCAGCCAGTAGTAGTAGTACCTGTAGTTTCTTCTCTTCGGTATCGAGGTATTCAATGTCGAACACAGTTTGATACTCTGGGTTGTACATCTTATACAGGGTGCGCAGGAAGTCGTCTGTTTTCTTTTTGTCTGACGTATCTGAAAATTTTCAAATACTTAGATGTTGAAAATATAGCTCTTTACATTATGAATTTTTTTATATTAAAAATTGGTAAGCTTTATCAGGGACGCAGCGCAATACGTGTAAAGTAAAGTTTATCTCAAAAATAAAATGGCACTATTTAAAGTTAAGGGTTACAATTATAGTAAGTTTTTTTTTTTAGACAATAATAATAATGTAAGTTTTTGTATTTATAACATGATTCTCTCTAGGTGTTGTTACCCGTGGTCGGAAGACTGTCCTCCGTACTAGTTAATACTGTATTACGGTAGGAAGTCTTGCCCTACCCAAAATGGTAGGTGTTAATATAAGTAGTGTAAATTAACAACATAGTCCAACTAAATTATTTACATAAGTTTATAAAAAAAATACAGAAAACGAACATACATTAGACTAATATTAAAAAAAAGTACATGAAGTAAGTACCTAGCATACTAGTAGTTTTGAGTGCATTCAAAATAATTTAATAGTAAGTAGGTACCTACGTTGAGTTTACATCGTAAACCCAACGGAGCTTAAGGTCAATAGTATATTTTACATCGAAGCGAGAAAGTGATCGATTTCAAACGTCGTCGTCGTCGGCCGAGAGCGTACTGACAAGATCACAAAAACGAACTTGCCTTTCAACTACAGGACTGGCACCGGAACCCTCGAATCTAGCGGAGAGATTCGCAGACAAAGCTATGATGAGATGACTCACTGGAGTCAACTCTACTACTACGGACCCAAAAAGCGGATCATATCAGAGAGCAGATTGGATTATTGTTTACAAAAACAAATCGCCAAAAATCAGTATAGTATAAGAAAAAAAGAATTACTTATTTTAGCATACCTTTGAAATTATAAGTATTAAACTGAGAGGGGGAGCTTCTTTCACATCTTTCATATATCTTGAGGAACACCTCTTTGCTGATCTTGAGTTCATCACCTAAGTCGTACTCATCATTTTCAAACAACATTAACAGGCCATCCTTAATTTTCCCTTTATCTTTTAAAAACTTAACTCTCATTTTAAGTAATTTATTTCTTTTATCTACCTTAAGAAGTATCTCAGCTAACTCTAAATTGTACATTTCATTAATTTTGATTTTTTTGTTTTTAGCTATTTCTAAGATGTCAGATAGACCGTCTATGTTAGAGTCTAATTCAGCGTTTTGTTCATCCATGGGTAGGCTTTCAACTTCACAGTCACTAATATTACTCTCTATATCGTCCATAGAGTTTAAACTTTCATCATCCCGTAAAGGATCGTCGTTTAACATAAATGTAGTATCTTTAACTTCCATGTTGTCCGTATCTGTGCTACTATCCTCAAACTCTTTGAGATCTTCCTCCAAGCTTTTATGGAAATCCTTAATTTTGGATTGCTTAGCATTATCTTTTGAACCATCTTTGTTTGTATCTGTATTCAGCTTCTCTTCAACTGCCTCCAACTTAATGCTTTTAGTCTCTTTCTGAAAATTGCTATCTATAGTCAAGTTACCTTTACTTGTGGTAATAATGTAAATGTTTTCACCATCTGCTACTTGCATTGGTTCATTAACCGAGTCTAATACATCATGCATTGGCTCATCCTTTACTTTAATATGGCATGGCAGTGTGGGGTCAGCAGGTTCTAAGTTCAGTATGCTGTATACTTCTGCATTGTTTGGTATAATGTTAGGTTCAATGCTGAGATCAGGTTTGGTCACAAGTAATTCAGTGTCAGTGTGATGTTGGTGCTCCAACAACTTGTAGGGAGCCAAGCTGCTACAAAGTCCTATTGATGATGGTATCTGTTCAAAAAGATTGGTTGGTAAAATCTAAAAAAAAATAAAAGAATTAGTGCTTTGTGTAATAAAAACAATGTAGGGGCAGTTGTATTGATAGGGCAATGGCCTTTATTAACAAAGAAAATTACAATCAAATTATAACTAGTATTTACAATTGAAACAATTAAGCTAACTGCAGACTGTTGCAAACAATCTACATGTAGCTCAACTGATCCATATCAATACCAGTCGGAAGCGTCCCCAAGACGCTGGCTGCATTGCCCCGCTGTATGGCAATGCTGATGCGCTGCGCCAGATATCCGCCAGCTCTCGGGTCACGCGTCGCGTCGACCAGACGCTCAGATAACTTTTTAAAAACCCGGAGAGCCTCGGTACCCCACGGACCTAGGGTCTCGACCCCAAAGGGAGCAAATATGTAGGCTCTGTCGAGACCTGCATATTTGCGTCTCTTGAGATCCTCGGCCAAATCTTAATTGATAGGTAACATTCAATAATTTTACATATTTGTTAATGATTTCAGAGTAATTTTTATCTTTTCTACCCTAGACAAAAATAGCTGTGATTGGCTTACAGCAACCTTATTATTTTAATTACCTTCTGTCTCCCTTTAAGGGATTTTAGAATCTTGCAGGCTTTTAAGCATCGCTGTTTGAAGTTATAGAACTTTATCAGCAGATGGGCACAAATTGTGCAGTACTTGTATCTTGGATTCCTAATAATCTGAAAGATCAAGTAAGTAATAAGCACAGTTTAGAGTTTTGCAGTCATTCAACAGAGTCCCACCCCAAGGAGTCTAGAGTTAGGCCCTACTGAAATACTACATAAAGGGCAAAAGAAATTCAAAACCTACAAAACTTGTAGGATGGTAAATAATGCAGGAAATTCACGCAGTATCATCTAGCCCCGAAGTAACCAGAAGTTGTAAATCAAAGTGACCAGTTTATTTCCAAGTTTTACTTAAGTTATATTAGAAATATCTGTCATTCCAAGAGTACTGGACCTAAAGGAAATAAAGTACTTTGACTTTTGTCATGTTACAATATGATTGATTAGCACCTATGCTTTTAGTCTCTTTCTAAAGTCTGTTACCTTTCCAGGGCCACACAGCTGAACAGATTTTAATATTTTGCAAGGAGATAGAGTACATTCTATGGTAAAACACAGGCAACTGTTATCTAGGACAATGCCGCAGATAGAAGCAAGTAGGTTTTCAATATTTGATTGTCTGTAACGCAATGGGAGGAAGTCCATCTGAGACACAGAAGGTTGGTTCATTTCCAGCTATAAGACAACTCTGTGGACTTTATAACTTAGACTATGTTGAAGTTATCAACATAAAGCTCTGCTCGGTTACTAGAAAGAGTTGAGCTGGTAAATAGCTTGGATGATGGATCAAAACAATATTGCAAAACTGCAGTGTAGGTAGGCCCTTGCATGGTGGAAAATGGTGAGTAAAACTTACGTTGTAATCGCAAAGCTCATCGATGAATTCAGTAAGTACCGTAGCAATTTTTACAGCGGTGATGTCCGTGCGGAGGCAGATATGACATATTACTTTGGCCATTATTATTTCCGGAGCGATTTATTGAATTCTAAATTGTACATTAAAATCACAAACTCAATGTTTCAAATGATAGTGATTTTTGTATCTTTGATGTTGGTTTTCGTAGCGAATTAAGCGAAGTGAAAATCGAAAGGTAATAAATAGCATTAATTAAGGAATGGAATTGACCAGCTATTTTCACGGATTCACATAAATGTTACTAGCTAGATCGTTATTTAAAGTTTATTCTAGATAATAAATTAAGAAATGTTGTTGACCCGGATCGGACCAACGGATGAGTGGTTTTTGAGTAACCGCAGTTGGATGGGCCGATTTTGATCGGACAAAGAAAATATAGGTAAGTACATATGTACCATAAACAATTAAACAGGCTGAGTTTGTTGGTATTGGAGTGTACCTATAGCCAAATGCGAAACTATGATAAACAAGTTTCTGCCCACGGCATCGCACGTGTTGTTTATATGAAAACGCTCAAAGGTTATTTCTATCCCATGGGAACTGATTTAAAGGATAAAAAGTAACATGTTTTATTCCAGGTCTCGACCTACATCTATGCAAAATTTCCGCTCGACCCGTTCAGTAGTTTTGGCGTGAAGAGGTACCTAACAGACATCCAAACATCCATCCAAAGTAACACATTTTATAAAATTGTTGTGAGTATGATGAGAAAATCATTTCTGAGGGGATGCCCCTTCACACCTTCACATAATAATCTAAAAGGTCGTAAATAAAAGAATTTTTTTATTTAACTTTCAAACGTTTTTTGGGAACTAATTTAAAGGATAAAAAGTAACATGTTTTATTCCAGGTCTCGACCTACATCTATGCAAAATTTCCGCTCGACCCGTTCAGTAGTTTTGGCGTTAAGAGGTACCTAACAGACATCCAAACATCCATCCAAAGTAACACATTTTATAAAATTGTTGTGAGTATGATGAGAACATCATTTCTGAGGGGATGCCCCTTCACACCTTCACATAATAATCTAAAAGGTCGTAAATAAAAGATTTTTTTTATTTAACTTTCAAACGTTTTTTATTTAACTTCAAGTTTGTTTATTTTTCCTCGCTCTCCTCTGCTGTTGGTGCACGCCTCTGATGTGCTCCGTTAGCGCAGTGGCGTGAATGAAACTCGCGGAGCAAACATCGCATATGTAGCGGCGGTCGTTTTTGTGAATCTGTTGAAAATAATAAATGATACCTACTGGCGGGAAACTGCACAGGACAGGGAAAAATGGCGACTTCTATTATCCTCCGATAATACAAGTCACACTTCGGTCGTTGAGTATTTTATTCATTGCAGTCTACACAGGTACTATCAGATCCTAGTGACTAGGTGAGTTTGCATTATAGTCATAATATGTACCCATTTAGGGTGTTGCAATGGAAGACTAACCAGGTATCATGTCTTCATTTTATTAATATTAATTTTGTCGTCAGAAAAATGCAGCCAATGAGCGGCGATAGTAGAATGAGTGATACACTCACGAATAAAACATCGGTATTGACTAGCTGAGCTGTAAGGTACCACAGACCGGGTTCGTTCGCGGACGCATAGGGACACTACTAGCGCTTGTGTGAGTGTTTACTCACTCGCATATGACAACTGAGATTGGACTGGGTTTTGAAGAGTTTCCCGCAATGCTTGCACTTGTGTGTCGGCGGGCGGTGCCAAGCAGAGTGGTGCCAAAGGTTGATGGCCGTCGCGAAGGCACGGGGACACTCCGGACAGACGTACGGCCGAGCGCCTGTGTGGGTGTTCTTGTGATCCAGTAACAAGGCTCGTGACTGGGAAATAAAATAAATAATTATAATAAAAGCCTTTTCTTAGACACTTTAAATTGAGTTTTATTTAGTTCTCTTCATTTTAATCTTCATAAGCTAAATTCGACTAAACGTTTGTCCACAGGCGGGACCACAACCTCCTGCGTCTAATAAATGTTATAATTTAAGCCAGTGTTACCATTGTTACGGCAATTACCGTGTTCTACGGCTTTCAGGTAAAAAAAATAACAAAATACACGGCCTACGGCTGCAATCCTGTGGCCGTAGAAAATTGTACGGCTTTTCGCAAATTCTTCGGCACCTAATTAATTTATCGATAAATATATCAATTCATTTATTCGCGTTCACTTTTAGAGTTTTCGATTGTTTTAAATCTATGGCTCGATTGTGTATCCGAATCTACACCAAACAAATATTGCATCCCTATTTTCATGTATATCCAACCAAATAACATTGTCAAACATTTGAAGATATTTAATTACAAACAACCTTTGTCAGAATAACTAATTTTTCAGCAGATAAATAAAACCATTTAACGTCCAATTAAAGTGTGATTTTTATACGGATCACGTTTAATAATTTTTTCTACACTTTTCGCTTAGTTATTGTGTACTATTAATAAATAAAAATAATGAATAAGTAGTCATAGTACCTAAACCTAGCTAAAGCCTAACAAAACGGCGACAAAGGATGAAGTTGCTGGAAATTCAAGTGACAACCCTTGTTTTTTCATGAAATTAAAGATAAAGAAAGTAACTTAAAACGCAATATTATTGAACAGTAAATATTACAAGAACTCAACCACTTCTACTTACACAGAAAAAACTCTTATTATATTCTTTTAACTAAGTAGGTAACTTAAAACTATTCTTCACCTCTGCTTTTACCAGAGCTATTAACATCCCAGACTCCCATTGTCAATACCAGTCAGAGTTTTGTTATACTCATGGTTTCTTCCTTTGAGAAGTCACTTTTCCAATTAATTTAGGTTTGCCCTGTTTATGGAAATTTTACCACAAGACAAAATGTTACCTAATGCATACAATATTGAAAATAGCACCATTTGGCTAATGTTGAATAGTATTTCCTTATTTTGAGCAGTTATACGGCTGACCGTTAATCTGTTTCATAAACACGGCTTTTTTACCTTAAGTACACGGCCGCCTAAAAAAATCTTTGGCAACACTGATTTAAGCAACTGATTTAAGCTGAAGATGAAAGCACGCCGGGACTTGCACTTGGCAACTCTAGGTACTGTTCGGTGTTATAATATTTAAATCTCCCCCTTACCTATACAATAAGCTTGAATGGGCATCTGAGAAGAACTCTAAATATACACGTAGAGCCAACTCCAATTTAATCTTACTGACGCAAACTCATAGAACTGTAGCTTTCCGAGGTTCATTTCGATTCGCAGCATCGCGCTGTTGGAATGATCTGCCTCCTCCATTACGCAACACCAAGTCATTATACATATTTAAGTCTAATTTCAAGAAAATATTGTTATCCGACCAGAAAAGCTCCTAAGAAAATACAACTACCTTTATAAATAAACTAGTTATTATTAAAGAAATAAAGAATTTATTCATAGCCGAATAAATTCTTTATTTCTTTTATTTCTTTAAGCACACAATTTTTGTCCAGTCTAAACAAAACAAATGTAATGCACCGGTGCAAATACGGTGCATTTTTTTAGCATGACCTACGAATAAAAAAAAATGCGAACAAATTAAAACAAACCAAATGAGAGCTACCTTGTAGCTGCTGGTTCGAAACTAGTTAAAAGCTATACACGCTACAAAAAATAACTATTTGGAAATGTACTCAAGTATACCTTACATTATGAGTAAACTTTGATTTGATTAATTGATTCTACCCCCCTTTGGACCCCCATATCTCAAAAACCCATTTACGGATTTGGCCTTACTGAGTTACCAGCAAATTTCACAAGTCTACCAATCAAATTTCATGCAAATCGGATCAACAGTTGGACAGTAATACTCGAACTGACTATTTCACCATACAGCCAAATCACCCAAGCTGTCACTGAGATGTTCATTCGCTTCGCTCACTCCGATCAATCATATACGCAGGTTGTACTGTACTCACAATCAACTGCTTCCCGCATTCGTCGCACAAGTAGTTCCTGACTGTATTCTTGTCTTCAGCCTGATAGGGCACGCCCGGGTGATACCTCTCGTGGTGCTTGTACAGAGCAGTGGGGAACTTGTTCGGAACCTCTTCTTGGCACTGAGAAAGGAATAACTTAGATAAAGATAAACTAAACACAACTAACAAATAAAGGATGAGTTCTAGCATTGAAAGTGCAATATTAACACCAGAAATAAATTTGTAATTTTGTATTATGTGCCTAAATATAAATATTTGTCACTACTAATAGCATCTTTAATTTATTTTTCTCGTATGATGAATTTTTCTCATAGTTTAAGGACGAATAGCAGTGTGCCACACACGGTACCAAAATTATTTAACCTTAAGCGACGTACTTTGAATCCCTCGCTACGCTTAAGATTCTCCTCTAGAATCCCTCGCTTGGCTCAGGATTCAAAAAATCGCTCTCACCCTATATACATTATTTTGTTCCCTTGTGATACAATCTACTATTGGGCACGTGGCACGGAATGAAGATTCGATGGAGCGTCTTATGGTCCAAGGCAGAATGGAGCGCAAAAGGTAACAATCCACCATGACCGACTGTTCCCACTACTTAACCAATAGTGAAGAATGTAGGCGCAAAATCCAATACCAACGTTTATCAGGAGCCTTCATCATAACCCCGACCACTCGTCCAAGAGTGCACGTTTAAGAATAGATAAGGAATAGTACATTGTTCACCGAGGTGAGAAAGTGACTGAAAGTGATTCCTATCGAGTGCGCGCCCAGGGCCTTACAACACACAAGGTAGGAATCGCACTTTCTCCTGAGTGATACATAGTGCTTTATACTACACCTACGAGGAAAATAAAATATTTTCCGAAAAGTAAGTTGCACTCTTCTCGTTTTTCCAATAAACGAAATCTTCATAAGTCTTGTTGTATTTATTTTTGGATTTCTCGGGTAACTTTCAGTCACTGCTTGAGCTGTTTCTTTTATTACTGGCGGTATCATAAAATATTCACTATCACTCGGAAGAAATTCTGTAGAATTAATAAAATTACCTAACTCAGTTGTAAATTACGAAGAAATTCCCGCAAATGCCTCAGGCACTTGGTTCTTTTTAGGGTTCCGAAGATCGGTTTCGAAACCCTTTATGGTCTCGGTTTTTCTGTCCTTTTTTCCGTCTTTAATATCTCAGCAACTACAGCAGCAAATAACTTGAAATTTAAAATAATAATACATTTCGTGCGCCTTTACAGAACAAAACAAAAAAAAATAACTTTTAAACTTTTCAGTACAAATTGTGATGTCGAAATTTTAAAAGAGACCTACAAGGTCGAGTGGGGTACCAAACGAAAGGTATCAGTTTGTACATTTCAAAACAGTTGCAAACCGATACATCTGAAATGTAGGCACCTTTCATTTTTAGGTATTCATCAAATAGCAGTCTCTAACCGGTACCTACTAGGACATATTGGTATACTTGACAAACGTTCGATACCCTCGGCGCGCGAGTCACACTCGCACTTGACGGATCTTGTTTTGAATTACTGTTCCGAGAACGGAAGAGGCCGATATCATATTATGGCGGACTAAATTAGTAATTGTGTATATGATTTAAATGTGTGCCTAATCTATGGATATCTGTTCTGAAATAAATAATACATTATTATTAAAGGGGCAATGGCCTTTATTAACAAAGAAAATTACAATCAAATTATAACTAGTATTTACAATTGAAACAATTAAGCTAACTGCAGACTGTTGCAAACAATCTACAAGTAGCTCAACTGATCCATAACCAGTCGGAAGCGTCCCCAAGACGCTGGCTGCTTATTATTATAATTATTAAAAACTTTTTGTAGTTTAACCTAAAATGAAAAGAACCATAGATAAAGGCTGAAATTACAGAAAATTAAAAAAATAATAACACTTTAGAAATGGCATTCCATGCATTATTCTATCCCGGCAAACGCGTGAGAAATTAAATTCCATAGAGTTTTCCGACCCGTATTCTAGAAGGTACGACGCCTGCAATGACGTACTTTCTAGCTCAAGTTTGGAAAAGGAATAAGTCACTCTCCGAGCAGTAGTATAAATAATATATTTTTGTATTTTGTAAAAGTTTTATCTGAATACTTACAATGGGGCAGGTCCTCATCGCGGCCTTGCTCGAAGCTCCTCTACTCTTGCCGGAGCTACTTTTCATCTTGACCCAAGATCCCTATAGAACAGATTTATATTGTGATTAAGGTAATATATTCAGGTTAAGGTGCTTGGTCACGTGTGAAAAAATATATTAGATTTTTGTTATTTTCTAGGTTGTACAAGTCATTTAGATAGTAAATAAGAAGTTATTCGCACATTGTAGCCTTTTGATACTGTCGTTTTGGAGTCTTTTGACATTTATTGATTTATTAACAATATTATGTCGATAGAGACCAAAACTACAAATTGATTCAAAGTTTGTTTTAGCAAAGATTCAATAAGGGAATGTAATCCGGTGACATTTTCAATTCAGCCGGATTTCCATGGATCCGGCCGGTTCCGGTCTAAGCCGGCCGGATCCGCCCTCCGAGTTCATCAAATCAGAATAATTTTCCCTTTTGGCTCCAAAATAGACTGGACGCACACGCTGGTCCACGCATTTAAGGCCGCTGTACATATAGGGCTAAGGTGCTGGGCCAGTATGTTGGGCAAAAATATCGGATTTTGTTTACAAATTGGCCATACTTACTGATCATTCTGAATTGGTGTTTTGAGAAACGACGCAAAAGAAGATGGTTGATGGTGACTATTCAACGGAATAGAATAACGGACTGTATTAGACGGACTTTTTAATAAAGAATCATTTAATTTATGCGAACAATGGCTCAGAAAACAAAACTTAGAAATAAACTTTAATAAAACTAAAATAGTTCTATTTAGAACACACCAAAAAAGAAACTTAGATTTAAATACCTTGAATATTGACGAGCAAAGAGATTTCACCCTTTTAGGAATAATCCTAGACACAAATTTAAATTGGAAAAAACAAATTAATGCTACTAAAACCAAACTATCGCGATATGTATACGCTCTAAGTGTTTTGAAATCAAACAAACTACCAAACTGCCCTAACTGCCCTATGCTCATGCCTATTCAGCTTTTGAGAGCTGGATATAAGCCGATGACCTTGCTCGAGAGGGCGTTACCAATGAAAATGTCCCGCACCTCACCTGACACTAATTACGCTGAGCGCGTATTAATTCTTAATTCCTTTTTTTTATAAATTCCCTAATATAAATAAATAAATAAAATAATTACTGCCACAGAAATACTAGTAGCTGAAGCCGCAGCGGGTGCCCGCCCGCTGCCACCCGCCGCCCCTGCCAGGTTGTAGCAAGCTTTGTCTTGAATAGTACCAACCTAAAACTAGTAGTAAGGAAATAAGTTTCATTGTACTAAATATTTTACATAAAAAACCCCAATGTTTGCTTCATAAGAATCTTAAGAAATGAAGGTAAGGTTTCATTTCAAGTAAAATAAAAAAGTAACTTGTGTAATTTAAAAATATTTTTTTATTAAAATTCCGTAAATTTTAAACGTCTAAAACATACTCGTTTTGGTTCTGGTTCATCATTATCTTCAGCTATTTCTTCACATATATATGGATTGGTGACTGCTGATTTCTTTATTTTATGTTTGTCTGATTTCTTTACATTCTATTATTTTTTTCTTTACGTACTATTTTTAGGGTTTCGAAGATCGGAGATCGATTTCGTAATCCTTATGGTCCTTAAAAATTAAAATTAAAATTTTCAGTACTTAACGTGATGTCGAAATTTTAAAAGAGACCTACAAGGTCAAGTGGGGTGTGGGGATCTCCCCATAATTTACAGATTAAATGTTTTATATAAGTACATTATTTATTTATTTATTCGGTATATAATATCTACATTACATATTTACACGTTCACACACTGTTCATACTATGTTCATACCCTGTCCATACAATCTCCCGTTCATACTTGCTTAACGTTCGTACTCATACACCCTGTTCATACTCTCTACTCCTACATGTTTACTTCACATTTATTTTCGCTACCCTCAATGATTTTCTTTTCTTCTTCATCCTCAGGGAGCTCGAGACCCTCCTTGGTGACTGACACAAGTGTCTTGCCATCATACTCCCTCATCTGTTGTATCAAATGTAAGGTATCAGTTTGTACATTTCAAAACAGTTTTTGAAACTTGTGTAGGTTTAATACTTTTTTGAATATTTTGAAAAAACTCGAAAAAATACCCATTCCCGCATCCCTATCTCCGAAGTTTGCAGAGCGATCCATCTGAAATGTATGTAGCGTTTGTATAAATGGATCTATATTTTACGGGAAAAGATAGAGAAGTAGAACACTTTTTGAAAAATTGGAATATTTTTTTATGATTCTAGATCAACGGAAAGTACCCTATTACGGTTTTGGTCCATGGCGAGAATCTATTTAAGGTTTTCGGATTTTTTCCTTTACTTGTGCTATAACACTTTGCTTCTTGCCAAATTCCATGATTCTAGGCCTAAGGGAAGTACCCTGTAGGTTTTGTGTGCATGTGATTCCCTTGGAAATTTCAAAATATTTGGACATAAACGGCTGCAACTTTTGATTGCGTTGACTAAAAAGTTTTATTTATATCAGCTCCAAGAGGTTACGGACTTGAGTATTTGATGTTAATTTCAACTCAATACCTCGACGCGTTCCTGAGAAAAAAGGTTTGACAGGCAGACAACAAAGTGATCCCCAAAAGGGTTCCTTTTTTCCTTTTGAGGTACAGAACCCTAAAAACATACATACAGCCGTGCAGATAAACTACTTTTTTTAAGATTTCGGTTAAAAAATAATACTTACTGCTTCTATCCTGGTGCTGTGCTGATGTCCCGCGTCCACCTTGTGTTGTCTCAGCTCCGCCATGGACGGGAAGCTCTTGAAACAGTTGCAGACGTAACGGCTACACAAACGGATACACGTCTATTCTATAGTCACTGGATATTTAGTAGCAGGGGGTCACTTGCAAAAACCAGAATGTACCGAATCCGAATAAAAACATTAATGTTAAATTATGCCATGTCTCGTCTCGTGATACCTAAAAAGTGTTGAGATCCCGAGAAGAGCCAAATCAGCCATTTTATTACCTTCGACTATGAAGTTGGCAAATTACGTGGATGAGTTTAGTTTAGTTAATTTTCGAATAATTTGCCAACTTCATAGTAGAAGCAAACTCACTGGCACTGACAAGATAGTTTATTGCTTTGGAAATTTAGCACATACCGATAATATACTATAACCTTCCTCCGTTGGTAGCCGAGTCAAACTATGACTTGTCTTATGGTGCGTACTGACCGGCGATACAGGGCGTAATGTAACGTGTTACACAGCGAGCGTTCGTGCAGTCAGTACGGGGCAAGAAGGCGCTCGCAACTAGACGGATTTTAGCACACAGCGTAACGTATCATGCTTGCTGCAAATGGTACATTACGCCCCGTAACACCGATCTGTCCCTATGTATATAAGTAGTATATGTAAATGTGTAATGTATATAAATATAATGATTATGTATGTAGTATATGTCTATGTATCGCCAATATTTTATTTTTAATATTATTAAACCTACGTAAAGAGAGATCGCTCTTGAGCGATAAGACCGCCAATTGTCGCCTAGTTTTTGATTTGTCTTGTTGTAAATAGTTCATTTTAGATTTAAGTGTGCAATTAAGTATATTCTATCTATCTATCTGTACCTACCTTTAGGGAAATAAAGAATTATTGAATTTGAACTTGAATCCAACTACACATAGAAAACCCCATACTTACTATGTACGGTGCGAGATTCTCAGATGCTTTTTGTAAGCCTTCTGTGAGTCGAGTGTGAGGGGGCACTCGGCGCAGCGCACCGCGAATGCGCCCGCCGTCACCGGCGTGCCCTGAGGAGACAATAACACAAACAAATAGTTATAAGATAAATCAGCTAAAATCTATTTAGGTGCCACGTTATTGGTGCACTAAGCGGAAAAGGGTAGTCCACCCTCCTCCCACGAACATTATTTGTTCTAGCACTTTCCGGGTTTCAAGGTTTTTTACAAAACTTTCATCCCAACCAGCCCATTTTTATGTTAGTGACAACCCTACATCAGCTGTTAATCAGTAAGATTATTGGCCTTCAATTGTCACCGCCCATACTAAGCCGACAGCCAATGAGAATCGACCGTACGCCGGCGCACAGACAAGTATTTGATCCTAAAAGTTGGCCAAAATCACCTTTTTTATGTTAGTTCTACTCCCTCTAAGACATTGTTCAACCAATAACAAAATACACACAGCGGTAGCGCCACTCAACACGTCCCGAGCCTCAGTCGGAAGTTACCGTTCGCCTACAGTGTACGTGTGATTGTTCGTTGCACTCAAATATCATTGTTTTGAAAAATTTGAAAAATTAACGATTGTGTGTTAGATTTCACTATGGATTGTGCTTAACCAGGTCTGTCCTTTATTTAGCACTTAATTTTAACAACAAATTCATGTCTCTCTTCATTTTTATCCTTGAGATGTAAACACCTTAAAACACACATTTTGGAAACTTTGGAAACGGTTGGTTAAATTGTAATTGTTCGTTATAAAGTAGACCTTGTAGGATGTAATTAAGTACAAAACACCCCAACGTACCCTGTTTTTTTGGTGATTCTTTTTCCGTTGGCACATTCGATACTCGGTAAGCGAAGTTTATTTAAATTTTGTGAATTTTTGTTATATGCTCTACTGGAATGAGGGTTCTAACTCGAAATGATTGATGAGCTGTATAATGGAACGATCGAACGCCTCAACTTTTAATGAAAAAGTACAATTTATGGAGCGGGAACTGCTCAATCAATACGCCGAAAATTACCAGAATATTGCTGATGTAAGGCAAAAACTGTCGAATATCCGGTATCAGTTTAAACAAAGGCGATCAGCTGCTCGCAACACAAAGGCCTGATTCCTAGAATACAATACCGAGTGGCTTAAAGGATGCATATCGTTACCAAAAGCAGGTAATAGAAAAAGTTATTCCAAAAATTGTGATATTCATAATTATGAGACGCGAGGAAAGCTTAAGTTAGGTTACCTCAGACGAGACTAGCGAAAGTTAGCAAATCTTTTGTCGTAAATAGTGCTAGATTTTATAATGTATTGCCAGCCAATATTACCAATCTTGGCGAAAAGGCCTTTAGGACCACCATCAAAAAACACCTAACCGAGAGAGCCTACTATGGCATAAAGGAAGATTTTCTTAAGTGCAATGTAATGTGCCTATTAGAAATAAATGAATGAAACTGAAACTGAGATACTTACCAAAATTAAATTACTTCTATTGTGTATTACGCTTTGAACCATTTTGCTTGCATGTAAAATAATTATGTAGGCTTATACTTTTTGGAGGTAGCAATGGATAGAATGTAAATTATGTGTTTGAGTACATCTATTTTTCTTTTTGTTACATGAGTAAGTCCCGGTCCACCTCAAAAGTCGTTCTTAGATTTGAGTGAAAGAAGCAAAAGACGAAAAACGGAAGAACTCAGATCGTCTGACACATATGAAATAATGTATGCAACACAAATGAAATTGCGGGAGACGGACAAAGTAGATGCGTCAAAAAATTAAAAAAAAACTGCCAACTTTTCACCTCGTCGAGCGAGAAAATATTCAGTACTGAATTTTATTGCAATCATGTTGTACAGGGGTCTTAAATATTTATTTTGAATATAATTGAAGAGGTCGAATGTTGTAAACTCTTATGGTGGAATTCAGAATGATGTCGGTACTCATAAAGCTAACATAGTATATCTTACCCTCATGACAGTAGTACAGCAATTCGACGATATAATAAAGTAAACTTATTTTTCAATAAAGTTTGCAAACATTTCCTTTCTTAACTTGCGATAACCAGACACCAGTACCTTGTGTTTGACCCTCCTGTGGATTAATAGTCCCTTCGCCGACACGAATGATTTAGCGCACGCGGTGCATATATGCGACGTCACGTGGGTCCGCTTGTGGTTTGACAAGCCTGTGTATGTGCTGTAATACGAAAGACGTGTAAAGTGAATTAAAATTAAGTATATTTATGTACATAAAATTTCCTCATAAGTATACCTAAACACATTCATAGTGTTGTCTAAGTTGTCTTTTAAATGACTTATAAATAGTGAAGTATGTTTTTGTCTTTTCAAATTGTATAATTTCTGACTTGCCTTGTATAACGAACGACCTATGTTATAAATGGTAAATAAATAAACATATATACAAATAAGGCAAGTATTATACTTTTTTACCAAAGAAAATTACAATTAAAGAAATTAAACATAATTAGAACTAGTATTTACAGTTAAAACAGTTGAGCTTACTGCAGACTGTTGCAAATAATCTACAAATAACTCAACTGGTCCATATCAATACCAGTCGCAAGCATCCCCAAGACGTTGGCTGCATTGCCCCGCTTTGTATGGAAATGCTGATGCACTGCGCCTGAATACTAATTCAATGTATAAGTGCTTTTTATCCTTAAGACCTTACAGGACTCTTGGGCACGCCAGAAATTTCTAATTATGTACACGAGTAAGATAGATAATTGAGATAAATAATCGAAGTTTCTTACCGATAGATACCGTTACAGATTGGACACGGGAACTCTTTACCTTTGTGCACACTGAAGTGATTCAGCATGCTAGCGCTGCAACAGAACAGAGCTTAAAATGTGGGTAGGAGGCTAACAAGGAGGTGCAGAGACACCGTTGACAGAAGCATCATTAAATTTGATACCATTCGGACAATAGCTGGATAATTTCACTAAGAACTTCGAAATAAATCTGATAGAGGGCGTCACATATGCAACCGATAATGAAACTCACAAGTAGTAGAATGTAACGTGGCACAGACGACACACATACACGGCTGAGTGGCAGTAACTAGTGTGCGCGCGTCGCCGAGCCGCCGTTTGGAAGCGAAGGGAGCAAATGTGGCACTCGTGCGAGCCAGACGCCTGAAACACGACGTCATTTCATTCAATACTGACATGTCATACGAAACCAAAACTTAAGATAGCGCCTGGAACCACCTCACCATTTTCATCTTAGTCATTGAATATTGCGTAAAATGAAGCAAACGCGAACTTTTCTGGAACATTTCCTATGTGAAATGATCTATAGCTTGCTCGATAACAAAAGTATAAGTGCGAAGCTGGGGCGGGTTGCTAGTGACGATACAAGTGCGCTCGCTTAGCTCGCTGGATCACAAGTGTAGGTACCTCGTCGTGTTTCTTCATGTGGTAGGCATGCAGCCGCTCAATCTGAAATCCTTTGTAGCAGCGCGCGCATTGGTACGGAGCGCTCTGGTACATCGCTCCGTCCTTACGCCGGTTAAACTCCTGGGGACAAGAACCAGTTTATTTTGAGGTTTCGTACGGCACCCCGTTGTGCCGACAGGACTATTCTCTTCATCAGCACACACCCCTTAACCACAACGGTTGGCAGGCGGATTGGTGATCGCATGTAGTTTATTTTATACATAAGGAAGCTAATACCATTTCTCTGCTAGGTTCTCTTAGTCGGCTCTTATGACATCCACGGGCTTAGTTGGAGGGATCGATTCTTACGCCGCCGCATAGTGCTCGGAAAATCGACCTTCATACTCAGTTTTTTTTTGTAAAATATAAAAAAAAATCGGAGCGTCTGGTATATGCTCCTTTATTCAATATTTAAGCATGAAGTGTGAGTAGCTCCATATAGGAAAAAAAAGTTTTATTTTATTTTGTATGGCAGAAAACACGTATATGTTCATTATTTTTAAACTGAACGGAACTGAAGAGCTCTCATGCTCACATGAGTTAATGCACCTTACATGGCGATTAATATTGAGACATTTTTTTGGGTGCCGCTTTGCGTGTAGCAAACTTTTGAAATGGTATGTGACTATTCAAGTCATTAGCGTAATTTATTGAAGTTGCCAACCACTTCAAATGTGAAAATGACTGTTGAAATAATAGACATTCACATACTAAACAATTATTTATACAGGGTGTACAATCATATAGTAAAAAATAAAATCATCAACATGGTGTTGCATATACAGCCTTGGTCAAAAGTATTAGGCACCCTAAAATTTACTGGATTTTTCGTGTTTAAGGTGAAAAATTAAACTAATTTGTTTTCCAAATTACTATATTGACATAAAATTACAATAATCACTAATATTTAGTAGGCCCCCCCTTTGCATTGATCACAGCAGCAATTCTTTGGGGCATGCTACTTACAAGCTTTTTACATTCGACTGCACTTATGGCGTCCCACTCTTGAATTAAAGCATTTTTAACGTTGCTTTGGATGTAATGCTGTGCTCTCTGACCTTGCGCTTCAGAATACCCCAAAGATGCTCGATAGGGTTGAGATCTGGGGATTGTGCCGGCCATTCTAACAAGACAATACTGTTGTTCCTAAACCAGCGCATGGAGGTCGCTGATTTATGACAAGGAGCATTGTCTTGTTGGAATTTGACGCCATCCAAGTTTGTGTCGCCGAAAATGCGTGTAAGCGAAGGCAAAAGAGCAGTTTCGAGCACATTTATGTATTTTTCACTGTTCATACGGCCTTCGCAAACAAACATTTCGCCGACACCATCAGCTGCCATGCAGCCCCAGATCATAATGCTACCTCCCCCGTGCTTAACAGTGGAAACCACGCAATCTGGATGATATTCCTCGCCGACGCGCCGCCTCACGAAGGTTACACCCGCAGTTCCGAATAGCTGTAACAATGGAAAAAAGTAGAGTTTAAATGTGTGCTCATTATTTTTATGAAAGCAGACTAAAATAATAGTGATCAGTGTTATCATTTTTAAGGAACAGTATGAAAGCTTACCTTAAAGTTTGATTTATCGGACCACACGACATTTGACCAATCCTCCTCCTTGAAGTGTTGGTATTGTAGAGCCCATTCTAAGCGTTTTTTTTTGTTATTTTCCGAGAGCCATGGCTTCTTTCTTGCTTTACACCCTTTTAAACCCGCATCTTTGAGCCTTCTTCTTGCGGTTCGAGCACTAATAACGTATCCAATTTCTTCGGATAGGGCAGCAGCGAGCTCAGAAGAAGTTTTTTTGCGGTTTTTCAGAGACTCTCGGATGAGTTTTCTGTCCTGGCGCTCAGTAGTCACGCGTTTTCTGCCGGTCCGTATTTTATTTGCGTGGGAACCAGTCTCCGCAAATCGTTTAATAGCAGATTGTACTGCGCACCGCGAACATTTCACAAGTTTGGTAATCTCTACTTGGGACTTTCCTTGTTCATGTAACAACTGGACTTTAATACGTTTTTCGTAGCAGAGTTCATTTTTTTTCGGCATTTTCGAAAAAGGAGAATGTCAATTTCACCACTAAATCACTCACGGAAGCTTCTTTACGCTATGAATAACAAATAAAGACTGATCATATTTTTGAATATTTTTTTGTAAAATACCCATAATTTGGGTTTAGCTCACCAGATGTTTTAAGGTCCATAGAAAAAGGTTATCTATTGTTTTAATAATCGTTTGACAGCACCGGCTTGGCTTTTGTTAAAAACATTTGCTGTACAAACAATACGTGTTGAGATACCCATGTTTTAGAGGGGTGCAAAAAAAATATACAGCCTTGGCCAAAAGTATTAGACTTTTGGCCAAGGCTGTATATTTTTTAATGTAAAACACGTTTTTTCAAACACATTCGAATCTTTGGATCAAACAGGAGTCCAATCCTGTGATATTTGCCATTTTTCCAGGATCACTAAAAAGTTACTGGCCGTGTTGCCATCATTTGTGGTTCCCGAGCCTTCAACAAAAAATAAATACTTAACGGTTTTGCAAGGAAAAGTTATACAACGTAATATGAGAAATTTAAGCTTTAAAAACAACTACTGTTAAGTACTTTCTCACCTTGTTTATTACGATATATTACGATATCCACCAGGAGGCCCATTTAGTCACGGAACTTCTGCTGTATGATTTGTTTTCTACTCTGACTCTTTGGAGCTTAATCTCTGGCTTGCCACGTTTTAAAGTCCAGTCTATATGAAATATGGAGTAGACACTCCATAGACCGGATACATGCATGAAGAGTAGATAAGCCGTACTGGTATACTTCTGCAGCAACAGGTAGATAGATAGATAGATAACTCTTTATTGTACCACACATACACAAAATATAATACAGAAGAAAATGCTGAGAAACAAGGAAGCACAAAGGGCGGCCTTATCGCTTTGAGCGATCTCTTCCAGGCAACCTTGGGATGGACTGGACTTATGAGAACAATATAGACGATTGTGTTTCAAAAAATTAAGGAAATTAAAACAATTACATATACCTACACTACGTACTATAATACCTATCATGACCTTAAACTACCTACTTTATATAATAATAAACACATAGACATAAAAATAAAATTATTAAATTTTTACACACACAGGTTTTCTGGAAAGAAAGTTAAAAATGAATAGCAGCACTTACAGTAAGCTGACATAAATTATTTAATAATTTAAAACTCACTTTGAGATCGTCTCTAAGTTATTCATTTCCGAAGGGGTGGCTTTAAAATGTCACATGTTTTTTACAGTTGTGAAGTGATTTTGCCATCTATCATGGCATTGAGTGCTTAACAGCATGACTACCCGTAATTGACGGCTCCAGTGCTGCAATCTCAGCCTCAATTAAATCCTGCTACAAAAGTGTAGCGGACTTAGTTCGGAGAACGGTTTTCTATGACTCACTAATGATGTAGATGTTCCAACACTGGTCGTTCCCGGTTCATTAGATACAATCACATTTTCACCGAAGCTAGAACAGGCACATGATTCCTGCTCTACTGGAAATGAAGGCGTCATGTTTCCCCTAATGATCTCAGGCCATTTAATATCTCCTTGAAGCCATGTTTAATACTTCATTACGAATGTATGTCTCGTATATTACAAGAAATCCATTTTTTCCTCAACGAACACACATAAGTTTGAAATAATTGCTTCAATTCTTTCTTTTCACTATCGGATAAATCAACGGCATTCATAAAAACTTCAAATAACACACTGGGCTGTGAGAAACAACTGTCGTTTGCCACAAACATGAAGATGTCCTAGTTGGTACCAATGGTACCAAAACATTCCATCATAACACGAAAACAAATAAATGCAATAAGTATAGTCTCCGCGCACAAGTGCTTAGCTACTGAGGGAATTTAGCTCAATGGTCCTATTTATGACTCGTTATAAATTACTCGTTGTCTCATTAATGCTTACGTAACTAATTAAAATTCAACCATAATCACGGTGATTACCAAATGCCTAAGTTCTTTATACGTAATTTTATGAAAAACCATATATATAATGTATTTTTTTAATGATTTATCATTACGAATATCATAAGGAGACTATTAACTAACGATAACATAAGTAAAACGAATAGTAACTTCATTTAATTACGCCAAATACTTGAATACTCACATACCAAGAATTTGAAATTTCACAAGCGGCACCGAAATGTACATAAATCGTCTCAATCTTAATCGCCAAGTAAGGTGCATTAACTCATGTGAGCAACATCCCTTCAGTTCAAAAATAATGCACTGTACGTGTTTTCTCCCATACAAAAATAAATAAACCTTTTTTTTTCTCCCGTATGGAGCTACTTACACACTTCATGCTTAAATATTGAGTAAAGGGCGATATACCAGACACGTTCCGATTTTTTTTTAACATGTGACTAAAGATTCTTTGGGTATGAAGGTCGATTTTCCAACCACTGTGCGCCGCAAGAACCTTATTATATTACATGGGTAAGTGGGTAAAAGAA
The DNA here is from genome assembly GCA_963662085.1 of Eupithecia inturbata. Classification (NCBI taxonomy): domain Eukaryota; kingdom Metazoa; phylum Arthropoda; class Insecta; order Lepidoptera; family Geometridae; genus Eupithecia; species Eupithecia inturbata. Next base: position 937,234 of record OY759204.1, read on the forward strand.
AATCGGAATTGTACAAGGTACAATGTGTTATTCAGTCTATGCGTGTGATATCAAGGTTACCTAACTTCCTAGTTATTATAGCTTAGCAATATCTACGAATAACAATTTAAACGCCGACGGTTTCGACAGAGGTCAATCGTTACTTGACACTTTTGATTGTCTAATTTATCTTACAGAAAAATCGGTTTGTATAATCCGGGATCACTTGGCACAAACCATGACAATTTGGTGGCTGCATTTGGTCGGCATTTTATGGATCTGGTGGCAATAAACGAAACATGGCTTACATCCAGCAATGATAATAGAGCACCTACTATACCTAATTATCGAATTCGCCATATTCCCAGACCATCTTTTATTGCTAGACGAGGTGGTGGAGTTGGTTTTTATGTTAGGAAAGGAGTAGCCGTACGTACTTTGGCTCATCCAGTTGATCCGCTGCATGCCTCTGTGGAGCAAATGTGGGTGGCAATGTCAGTAAAGGGGAAGAAACTAGTCATAGGTACTGCCTATCGGCCGCCCCGCTTAAACACTGACTTGTTTTTTGAAGCACTCACTGACTCCTTTAATGCATTTCCTAGATAGATAGATAGATAGATAATTCTTTATTCACAGAAACTTAAATATAAAACAGTATGGTAGAGAAGATAATAGAATTGGCGGCCTTATCGCTTAAAGCGTTTTCTTCCAGGCAACCAAAGCTTAAAGAGACTACAAAGGATGGCGGAGCTAATTACATATATAAAACTAATACAAACTAAAACTAGATCAGACCATTTAATTTTACTAGGGGATTTTAATATTAATGATAACTGCAATCTGTATAAATTTCAAACATTCTTAGAATGCCTAGGGCTTTCGCAATTAGTTACCTTGCCTACTCATTTCGCGGTTACCACGGAGTCTCTCATTGATGTAGTATGTTCTAACTTACCTGTGAAGAGTATAACTGATGACTCTGTTGGGCGTTTGAATGGGCATCACTTAATAATATGTGAATTTAAAATTAAGCGCGATAAGATACCTCCTAGATGTATTACTTTTAGACCTCTTAATGATATTGTTTTTGATATATTTAATAATGATTTGGTCGCAATTCAATGGAAGACAATTGCTTCACTAAATCAGGTAAATGATATGGTAGAGCAGTTTAACCATTGTGTGCTCTCTCTATTCGACCTTCACGCGCCTCTAAAAACTATAGTCCTCAGGGACCGCGGTTATCCATGGATTACCTTTACTGTGAAGGAGATGATGAAGCTCAGGGACGAAGCACTCCACACATTTCGTAGTACTAAACTAGAGTCAAAAAATGTTATTATAAATATTTTAAATCCGAGGTTAACCGTGCTCTGCACTTTGAGAAAATTGCCTATTTTAAACAATATTTAATAATAAAATCAAAGAGCCTAAAACGTTATGGAAAAACTTAAAAACATCAATTTTGCCCCCGAAATCTAGTGAACTGCCGTCCCAATTTAATGACCCTAATTTAATAAATACTTATTTTCTTAATGTACCTGGTGTTCCACGTACTGATATATCTATGTTAACCTTTTTTGAGTATCATAGGTACGGAGAAGCTGTATTTAACCTAAATACAGTAAGGTGTGAACAATTAACGAAAATTATATCTACGCTTAAATCTAACGCGGAAGGTATGGACAAAATAAAGCTTAAGATGTTACTTTTGACTCTGCCGATGACTCTTGAATTAATAACATCCATTGTAAATACGTCTATTACCACGTCAACCTTCCCTGACTCCTGGAAAATTGCCTCTGTCTTGCCACTGCCTAAAATTTCAGAGCCAATCGTTACCAAAGACCTTCGTCCCATAAGTATACTACCATGCATTTCAAAAATACTCGAAAAGGTGGTATGTAATCAGCTCACCGAGTATCTTGAAATAAATAAGTTATTGCCAGAGGTTCAGTCAGGTTTTAGACAGGGCCGTAGCACCACCACTGCCCTTTTAGATATTACTGACAACATTCTCAGTGCTCAAGATGATGGATTGATAACCTTGCTGGTTCTTCTTGATTTCTCCCGAGCCTTTGATTCCTTAAACCTTACCCTGTTACTGTCTAAATTGAGCTATTACGGCCTCAGTGCTGGCGCTGTCAAATGGTTTAGTAGTTATCTGAGTCGGCGTCGTCAGTTTGTTAAACTACCTAAGACTGATGGAACTTGCAGTCTCTGATGAGGTATCCGTCGAGCGAGGCGTACCCCATGGATCAATTCTAGGTCCTTTACTTTTTATCATCTACTCTGCGGATATTTGTCACCACATAGAACACTGTAGGTGCCACATATACGCTGATGACGTCCAATTGTACATCTCTTTTAGACCAGGGGATGCAGGCGCAGCAATTTATAAGCTCAATAAGGACCTAGCTAAGATTGCTAACTGGGCAGACCGAAATGGTCTGGTGCTAAACCCGTTAAAAACTAAATATACGGCCATTGGTACCAAGCACAAACTTAATAATTTCAATCCACCTCTGAACATCTTACTGCTGGGAGAGCCTGTAGAGCGAGTATATGAGGCGCGCAATTTGGGCCTCTTGTTTGACTCTAACTTAAGATTCGAGAAACATATTATTGAGTCCGTTAAATCTTGTTTTTATAAGCTCAAAGTACTGTATAATATTAGGACATATTTAAGTGAGGAACTACGAGTTCAGCTGGTAGAATCCCTAATACTCTCAAGAGTCAATTACGCGGACACGGTTACCGGGCCTCGACTGCTGGGCCGCACGCAGCGACTCATTCAGAGGGTACAAAACGCGTGTGCTCGTTTTTGTTTTAAAATTCCCCCCCGGACTCACGTCACACCATTTCTAAATAGGAATTCTACCCTAAGAATGAAAGCGCGACAAAAGCTCCACCTCGCTTGCTTACTTTTTGGCGTTATCAAGTACCGTTCACCTGGGTACCTCTACGATAAGCTTGTTTGGATGTCTAGGACAAGATCTTTGCGAGAATGCACAACACAACAGCTGTCGACTCACGTTCATCACTCTGCAGCTTTTAGAGGCAGTTTCCGGTACGCTGCAGCAAAGTGCTGGAACAACATCCCACCACCTATACGGGGCCTTCAGTGTTTCCAAAATTTCTCAAACTTAGAATTTTTATATTGGACTACCAGAAAAATACTGAAGGTCTCCGTAATGAAATCTCTTTTCTTTAGTCTCCATCGTAGGTAAGCTCTACCCGAACCTCTTGCACCCCCTTTTTTACATGGATTTCCAATCCCGCTAGAACCTGCCTAAGCTCTATCTGTGTGCTCGTTGTTAATCATTATTATTTTTTGTTCTTGTATTTTTATTGTTGTATTGTATAGAAAAATCTGTAATTGTTCTATCTATTGTTACATTTTGTTGTTGTTGAAATTAAAAATAAAGCTGTATTGACCATTCCCTACTTTATAATCTATTATTAGAATTTCTGTTGTTTGTTCAATTATATAAACTATACATCGTAGGTTTTATTAATTATTTTATATTTGTTAATGTATTTCATGGTTTTAATGTTGTGTATCGTCTCGTACGTGACGTCCGCAACATGGTTCCGACGGAAGGCCAGCGTTGTGGTAGCCTACGGCTATTACGCCATTTGCGCCATTTTGTAGCTTTAAATTTCATTAATGTTTTAAGTATATGTAGTGTGTAGTTGCTACAAACAAAGATTCTCTTTCTTTCTTTCTAGAAAATCCTACCTAAGGCAAGACAGAATCCCGAAAAACACGAGCGAAGACGTCGACAGAGGTTAGTAGTAGTACCTGTAGTTTCTTCTCTTCAGTATCGAGGTATTCAATGTCGAACACAGTTTCATACTCTGGGTTGTACATCTTAAACAGAGTGCGCAGGAAGTCATCTGTTTTCTTTTTATCCGACGTATCTGAAAATTATAAAATAGATGTTAATTTTGATTTAGAAATAAAGCTCTTTTTACTATACATTTCTTAACGAAAATATTCGGTAAGCTTTATCAGGAACGCATCGCTATACGTAAATAGTACATTGTACACCGAGGCGAGAAGGTGATCGATTCCTAACGTGCGTCGGCCGAGAGCCATAAAGTACCTACACAATCACTAAAACGAACTCGCCTCTCAACTATAATAAGCTGGAAACCTTGAATCTAGCGGAAAGATTCGCAGACAAAAGCTTAGAGATGACTCACTGGAATCAACTCTCTACTAATAACCCAAGAAACGGATCATATCAGAGAGCGGATTGGTTTATTGTTTACATAAACAGATCCAAGAAGCAGTATAGAAAGGAATAAAAGTATAAATCTTATTTAAGCATACCTTTGATATTATAAGTATTAAAGTAGGAGCTTCTTTCACATCTTTGATATATCTTGAGGAACACCTCTTTGCTGATCTTGAGCCCATCGCCTAAGTCATATTCATCATTTTCATACAACTTTAAAATGCCATCCTTAATTTTTCCTTTATCTTTTAAAAACTGAACTCTCCTTTTAAGTAATTTATTTTTTCTATCTACCTTAAGAAGTATCTCAGCTAACTCTAAATCGTATATTTCATTGATGTTGATTTTTTTGTTTTTAGCTTTTTCTAAGATGTCACATAGACTGTCTGTGTCAGAGTCTGATTCAGCGTTTTCTTCATCCATGGGTAGGCTGTCAACATCACAGTCACTAATATCACTCTCTATATCATCCAGAGAGTTTAAACTGTCATCGTCCTTTAATGGATCGTCATTTAACATAAATGTAGTATCTTTAACTTCAATGTTGTCCGCATCTACGCTACTATCCTCAAACTCTTTGATTTCTTCCTCGAAGCTTTTAAGGAAATCCTTAATTTTGGATTGCTTAGCATTATCTTTTGAACCATCTTTGTTAGTATCGGTATGCAGTTCCTCTTTAACTGCCTCCAACTTAATACTTTTAGTCTCGTTCTCAAAATTGCTATGAATAGTCAAGTAACCATTACTTGTAGTAATATTGTAAATGTTTTTACCATCTGCTACTTGCCTTGTTTCAATATCGGACTCTAGTACATCATGCATTGGCTCAACCTTTACTTCAATATGGCCTGACAGTGTGGGGTCATTGGTTTCTAAGTTCAGTACTTCTGCATTGTTTGGTGTGATGTTAGGTTCAACGCTGAGATCAGGTTTGGTCTCAAGTAAATCAGTGTCAGTGTGATGTTGGTGCTCCAACAACTTGTATCGAGCTAAGCTGCTACAGAGTCCTATCGATGATGGTATCTGTTCATGAAGATTGGTCGGTAAAATCTGGAATAAAGAGTGCTCTGTTTAATAATAACAATGTAGGGGCAGTTTTATTGATAGATATCATAATTTTACATATTTGATGATTATATCAGAGCCATTTTTATACTTTCTACTCTAGACAAAAATGGCTGTGATTGGCCTACAGCAACCACATTCTTTTAATTACCTTCGGTCTCCCTTTAAGGGATTTTAGAATATTACAGGCTTTTAAGCATTGTTGTTTGAATTTATAGAACTTTTTCAGCAGATGTGCACAAATTGTGCAGTACTTGTATCTTGGATTCTCAATAATCTGAAAGATCAAATAAATAATCAGCACAGATTACAGTTACGCAGTCATTCAACAGAGTCCACCCCAAGGAGTCTTAAGAATTAGGACCCTATTGAAAGACCACATACAAAGCAAAACGAACTTACAACCTACAAAAGTGGTAGGATGGTAAATAATGCTCCTGCATCCACACAGTATCATCTAGCCCCGAAGTAACCAGAAGTTGTAAATCAAAGTGACCACTTTATTTCCTGGTTTTACTTTCGCTTTGAGTTGTCCAGATTTAAGGTTTTTATAGGTCACACGAAGTACTAGCAGAAAGAGAAGACACAAAGATTGAAACATTTCAATTCTGTGAATTACATGTTCTGTTCAATATTTTTTTTCAATTTCGATAAGATGGCACATTTATTCTTTACTAGCAGCTTCCCGCGGCTTCGCACGTGTATTTTCGGTATGATAATAAGTACCCTTTTATCTAAGTTAAGCTATATTCTAAATGTACTTCAAATTTCATCTTGATCTGTTCAGTAGTTTTGGAGATCTTAGATACAAAATAAAATTCACAAACTTTCGGCTTTATAATATTAGTAAAAAGTAAAATAAGTAAAAAATTATTGATTTTGTCACATAAAATACACAGTACAACATTTATAAATAATATAATAGAGACGCTTTAAAAATGGTTACCAGTGTGTGCTATGACAGAGCGAATTCTAGTAGTACTATTTTTAATTATTTTTTGAAAGAATAAATAGATGAATTTTTAATTGGTGGTGGCAGGTTGTTCCAGCATTTCGAAGCAAAGTAACTAAAACTGCCACGAAATGCAGCCGTCTATGCCTCGGACATGTTAGACGATTGGCGAAACGAATATGGCGGCTTGAAAAATTAAGCTTTTCAAACAGGGTGCATTCCGAATTACGCTTAAATCGATATTATCGCGCTCACACGCGTTCCGTATTACCATGAGCGCGACAACGACGTCCCATGTGACGTCCCGTCCCGTGTCATAAATGACGTCATTACATACGCCATTTTGCGATATCACCGACCATCTTACAAACCGAAATCACTGTGAGCTATCTGTCAAAAGTGACAAATATGACAGTTGGCTTACTAACATACAGACGGATTGAGAACCTCCTCCTTTTTTGAAGTCGGTTAGTAAAATTGATGTTCTGCATCATCTTCGTAACGTGAATGAATCGTCGTCGTCCCACTCCTCAACTGAGTTATCGGAGTTATTTGTTATTACTGTTATTAGTTATAAAGCCCTATTTTCTGCCATTTTCTCTTGATTTTCACGTTAGTAAGTTATAATATGTTACTAAGTGAATATAACTAGTGTTCTTCGTGTGCGGTTAAATACTAATAAATAAATAATGTTTGATAATCCTATTATGGGTGCTAGATAAATGATATACTTGTTACAATATATTACATAGATTTATTTGTTTTTAAATAAAAATATATATAGATGTATATTTTTTTGTTATATTAAATAGAAAATACCCAGAACACCCGAAATAAATATTTGCAGATCGTACAAATTGGTCTTAAGGTGGGAATCGAACCCGCAACCTCCTGCGTCGTAGGCGGACCTTTGCCCGCCGCGCCACATCGTCGTCTGTCAACATTCTAAACGTCAGTCGATGCTGACTGACGTTTAGAATGTTCGTAAGAATATTGTTCTGTGGTTTGTACACACCGTTACCTGTGACGTGCGTGACCGTGAGCGCGCTCATGAGCGTTCCGAATTATTGTTAGCACTCAACTGTCAGTATCGTGATAACTAATTTGGAACACAAAATATTTTGTGATCGCTATCAGCGCTGTAATCGTATTTCGGAACGCACGGCAGGTAGCTTGGCTGTTTATGTTTAATAATGCCGAAGAGTAGAGTAGAAAATTGAAGTGTTCTGCGGAACGACATACTGAGTAAGCCAATATAGTAAGCATTAATATAGGGGGACATGTAAGCGCGTCGAGGAATAGGAAAACAAAAACGTACGCAAGCGTTTTGTATACGCTGAATAAGCTTTTTAGATCTAGAAAGTTTTGCAGATAGTGTTTTTGGCGAATGTCTGATTCGCCAAAAACACTATTGCAAAACTTAGTTTGGAAAGAATGAGCGAATCAAACAGCTTTATTTGCATTTCCACGCTTAAATGCTCACGCATGCGATATAATACCTACAGATAAACAGTAAAAACAGTTTTGAACTGTTGTAAGGATACAACTTTCAAAATGTAAAGTACTATCCATTATCAAACCTAAATTGCGGGCTTAATTTAAATTATAAAAGACACAGGTTTAGCATCTTTTTTTTCTGACGTCTTGCAGTATCGCACTGGAGCATCCAGCCAAGTTCGGAAAGAAGCTAGCGACGCAATAGAATCATTATACGAACTATTGGGCACGCTTTTGGTCCCACCTTATCACAGACATTATCGTTGCCGATATTGATGCCTCAAAATACATAGTTTTTGGTTTTTTGATTTTTTCTTCTGATATAGTTTGATCATCTACCTTCATACAAAATTTTAACGTGGTTTAGGTTTTTGATAAGTCAGTTTTTAAAAATGTTACTTTTCTGACCTCATTAGCTCAAGAACTTTATAATATTCATTTATAAAATTCGGTATTCCTATATTTTTTATTCTATATTTTATGCATACTGCTGTGGGGGAACGCTGCAGATATTAACACCGTATTTGTGCTGCAGAAGAGGGCTGTTCGTGCAATCTACAATATGGGTCCCAGAAAAAGCCTACGTGAAAAATTCAAGGAAATAAACATACCTACTGTCATTATGTTTATTTCCTTGAATTTTTCTACACTCATATATATTATTGTACACTCATAAAAATATGAATCGCTTCCCTAAAAATAGCGATGTACTTAATTTGAATACAAGAAATAAACATAAACTCGCTGTGCCCACAACTAGACTACACAAAATTAATGTATCTTTTAAAGGGTAATGTATACGCTTCTACAACAAAACTCCTAGTGAGTTGAAAAATTATCAGTAAATAAATTCAAACAAATTGTCAAAACCTTCTTGTGTAAAAAGGCCTACTATAAAATATCAGATTATCTAGAGGATAAAAAAGCTTGGAACGGGATTTGCTCCAACTCGAAAAATAACAACTAACAGGCTAAAGGTTTCTTCGTCGCTTCTTTACTTTAGTCTACATACCGAAACGATTAAGAATATGACCTTTTCTAAGTGTACATTTATTGTATTTATGGAAATAAAGAGTATTTTGACTTTGATACAGGTGGGACCAAAAGCGTGCCAACAACACTAACACTAGCGGAAACTAGCTAAGTTCGTTCAGATAGTGGCTTCACCAATAAAAGAGCTAAGATCATATAGATAGGTGCCAAGTTTCATAGAAGTTCATTATCTTAATTTGTTACATTCTTTCATTATTTAATTTGTATCTTGGCAAGTCCAACATTAAAACAAATGCGGTGGATATAAACTTGCAGAGAGAAAAAGAGCCACCAAGAGGTTGTGTAGGTAAATGTGTGTATAGTTATAATAATAAGAGACTATACAATATATTGTATTATTATATGTAATTATAAATAAAACAAAATATTATTGTGGTTTAAAAGTAACAGTACATAGGTAATATAAGTTTATGGTTATATTTATGATTGAGGCATTTAACTAAGTACCTGTAAGAATGTTTCAATCTCATCATAGCTCATCAGAGTTAGCCATTCAGTAATACTAGCTTTTAACGCAAATATGGGTGCATTACAAATATTAAGAATGTTATGGAAAGTATGTAAATATTTTTAATTAAAGATAAAGAACATGTATTAAAGTATTATTTCTTAGGAAAATGGGCATTGTTTAGGGTTTAAAATGAATGAAAATCATATAATCTTCAGGAAAATTCAGGACTAAAATTATTGATGTCCACACTGCGTTTACGGTCAATAATGATATTATGTCAAATGATTAGTTTAATCATCTTCTGGTTCAATAATATTTGCACCATGAGGAAGTCCATCTTAATAATGTTTTGTTTCAGGCCTATTTACAGAACTATTTCAGGTACTGCAGGTTGTACCTAGTATTTTGCTGTTGTTATTGGCAGCTATTCTTTATAAGCCATACCTTTTTTGTGTTTGTGCTTGATTCATTGTTTTCGCCATAATTTAAAGAAATATAACACCTTGTGTTTATCGTAACCTTAGGTACACAACACCATATACAGACTGAAAAACAATTTGAGTAACGCAGTGGGAGGAGGTCCATCTGAGACACAGAAGGTTGTTTCCATTCCAGCTACAAGACAACTGTGTATATTTTACAACCTAGATCACCATAAAGCTCTGCTTTGCTACTTGAAGGAGTTGTAAGTTGAGCTGGCTCAAATAGCTTGGATGATAGATCAAAACCATATTGACAAACAGCAGTGTAGGTAGGCCCTTGCATGGTGGAAAATCTACAAAACACGACTGATGGTGAACCTAAAACTTACGTTATAATCGCATAGCTCGTCGATGAAATCGGTAAGTTCCGTAGCTATTTTTACAGCGGTTATGTCTGTGCGGAGGCAGATATGACATATCACGTTGGCCATTATTGTTTCCTGAGCGATTTATTGAATTGTAAATTGTACATTTTGTTCACAAATAAACGCAATGTATCGGATAGTGGTTTTTGTATATTTTGATGTTGGTTTTTGTAGTGAACTCAAAATCGAAAGAAGCTATTTTACGGCAATTAGGAACGGAACGGACCACAGCTATTGTCACGGATTCACTTTATGTTACTTAATTGACATATAAACGACACGTTGTTCACCAACCGTTGCCTTGGCTAAAAGTTACCTTTTTGCTTGCAAAATATATTTTTATAAGATTATAAGCTCGGGAAAAATTACGTAGATGAAAATAATAAAGAAGTATTGTGATGTACGTAGACAATAATGGGCTGCACGCAACATATTATTTATGGCTGATTAACCAAGCCAAGCGGCTTGGCCAAGCTAAACGTTAGCGCGCTATTCGCGCGGATAGTGGAACCACGGCGCGGCGGCGCGGCGCGCGGATGGCGGAAAGCGCGGCGGCGCGACGGCTTATTGTATTGCGGTCTGTTGACGTTAGTCATTCTGGCCTATCTTTCTGGGCCGGGAAATAGATAGTTGTGCAACAAGTGAGCGAAACGATTTTTGTTGCATGTTCCGATAAACTTTATTTAATGAGACCAGCAAGTGGCTCTAAAGTAAACTGCTGAGCTAGCAAGGAATTCAAAAGGCACAAAACAAAAAACATTTGCTCTCGAGTTTAACATACAACTTTTCACCTCGACTAGCGGGAAAATATTTGTAATTTATAACAGAGGTTGAATGTCATGAACTCGTTTTGGTCAACAACCACGGAGGGTAGGAATGCTATAAACCTCTTTCAAACCACGAACGAACGAAATTATGCGTTTCTCTGAAGGTTGAACGCTGTCCTCCGTTCATCCGTCCCCCGAGGTTCATAGAAAATGTTTTATTATTTATGGAAAACTACTTTTCTGGTAGTTTAATTTCTCGCAGAAAATATTAAAAACCACTAAAATATTTGAAGTTCGCGCGAGTCTGTGTCAGATTCCGTGTCGATGACTCGGTAGCGCAGTGTCTAAATAGCACTGATTTATAGACTAGCGCGCTTAGCTAAATGACCGCTTCTATTTATGATTAAGCTAATTTTGTTTAAGTCGGTAAATGTATTTAACTAATTACAATTTAAATACGATCCTTACGCAAGCCACCCTAAGTACCGTACCGTAGTAGGTAGGTACCTACACGGAATTCATCTCATAGCCGCTATTAACCCGTATAAATAGACAGTAGTAGTACGAAATTAAATGTAGGGGTTGCCGTATGCCACACGCACGCACTACCTACTCTAATAGCCCGGCCACACGCTCAGTCTTACCCGCGAGCATGCCTGCACAAACCGTTTTGTGCAGGCAAGACGGAGGGTGTGGCCGGCTATAACAGAGGCGCGGGCTAATTCAGATTTCTAATTCGAAGGTTGGCTGTGTGATTGATTACGCAAAAACCACCTATTCTACGCGCGTCCTATCCATATAATTAGAATTATTACATAAAATTAATGAAGAGGGCGTGCATGCGATAATAATTGGTGACACGAATATTAACACACTAGCAAACACCTCTCTTTCAAAGCAGCTCGCAGACATGCTCTCTACCCACAACTTTACTCAGTTAGTCGATTTCCCGACCCGTTTCCATGACGGCCAAGGTATTCTGCTGGAACATGACAAACCTCCCCTCGGAGCGCGTGCTCGGCGTTACCGGAGTGAACCCGCACCTCAGTGATCACGAGGCCCAACGCCTAACAATACAACACGTCGCTACGTCCCCGCCACTATTTACGTGGAGGCGCAGCTTTAACACGTTAAATCAAATAAACTTCTTGACCGCCTTGGAGTCGGTAGACTGGAATAAAATAGTCGATTCTTCGTACCATGACTGCTGTGCCCTAGCCAATGCACTACTTGCCAAGCTAGTCGGTAAAATGAGTATTTGTTTCCCTGTAAAAAAACTACCAGTACCCAAAAATAGCAATAGGTGGATGGATTCAGACATATTAAACTTAAAATATCTCCTTTTTGACATATTAAGCCTAAAAAGCCGCTTTCCGGATAATGAAGAAGTCGCGGTGTAAGCTAACAAACTAACTAGAAAATATAATTTATCATTAAAACATAAACGTACGGAATACTACTCAAACAAATTCAAAAGGACCCTAATAAGTCAAAACGTATGTGGCAAGTTGTGAATGCAGAGCTAGGACGCAGCAGGCGAGAACGGTTAGACTTAACTGACTGTATCCGAGATCAAGACGGCGGAACATTAGGTACCAAGAAACTCCTGCTGGACTCGCTGAACGAAGAGTTCGTAACGGCCGCGCTTAAGTGCGCCCCCCCCCCCTGCGGACGTCCTGCGTGCGGGGGCTATCATGTTACCCGTCCAGTTAAAAGCCTGCGATGCCTCATTAAGGCTCCGTCCCGTCACGGCAGAGGAAGTAATGAAGATTGTACACTTCTATATTGCTCCTAAAAAAACACCGACATCTATAACCTTTCCCCTAGCATAATCAAATTAGCGGCAGAATCTCATGCCCCCGTGATCGCGTTATTGTGCAATTCCTGTTTTAAGCAAGGGAAATATCCCGAGGCACTTAAGAAAGTTAAAATCTGCCCTCTTTACAAGGGCAAAGGTTGTAAGTCGGACGCCAAATCATACCGCCCAATATCTATGGTCCCAGCACTAGGGAAAATCTTAGAACTCGGATTGACCGTAGATTAGAGTTTGTGGCCGACAGGAACATTCTTTCAGATAGGCAGTACGCGTACCGTCCGGGCCGCGCCATCACGGACCTGGTACGGGAGGTGGTGTGGCGCGTGTTGAGCTCGCGCAAAGCTAGCCTGCGCGTGGCTGTGCTATGCTGCGACCTCTCGCGCGTGTTCGACACCGCGGACCACTCCCTTGTCGCTAATAAGTTGCAGTTCTATAGCACCCGGGGCCCCGTAGTGTCTATAATGGCATCGTTTTTAGCGAAGCGCACGCAGGCTTTAGTCGGCGATGGGGGCGAGCGATGTCTTCGAAATTGAGGAATACCATGGGGGTGCCGCAAGGGTCGTGCTTGTCGAACACCCTGTTTAGCTTGCTACTTAACGATCTGCCCGCTGCGGTCCGGGGCGCGGAAATGTACATGTACGCAGAATACGTAGCGGCGGTGGTTTCCGCTCCCACGGACAGCCAGCTGGAGAGTGAGCTCAACTCGGTGGTCGAACAGTTAGAGGTGTGGTTCAGACTAAACGGACTCGCACTGAACAGAGATAAGACCTGCTTCATCAACTTTAAGCTCAATGGGGGCAGTCCAGCCGCTCTCAAGGTCCACGCAGGAACAACGGGGCTGAAGCAGATGCAAACGACTAAGCTGCTTGGTTTCCAGCTTGATAGTTCCCTCATATGGGACGCCCACATAGATGGAGTCTGCTCGAAACTCGGACGGGCTGCTTTTGCGTTGCGCATGCTGGCGAGTACCCGTGACGTCGTGCGCTCATGTTACTTCGCGACAGTCCATAGTACGCTTACATATGGAGTGGAACTGTGGGCGCCGGCCAGTGATGCTGAGCGGGCCTTCCTAATGCAGAAGAGGGCTGTCCGAGCCATAGTGGGCGTCCCAAACGATGAGTCATGCAGAGAACACTTCAAGGAACTGGGCGTCATGACTCTACACTGTGAACAAATATACCAAGTGGCCTTGTTCACGCACCGTAATTTGCACCTGTTCCAGCGTCGAGGAGTGAACGCAGCACGCGCTCTCCGTAGCAATAAACACCAGCACAGGCTGGTAACGCCTACACAAGTCCAGTAGATCGGTGTTCATCTCGGGCCCCGCAGTATACAACAGGCTACCAGATAGTATCCGTAATGCAGCCTCCACCGCAGCGTTCAAGGGTCGTCTCAAAACATGGTTGTTGGAGATGGTTTTCTACAGCATGGGTGAATTCCTCGAATCACCCGAAGTGTAGGAACCACTCCCCCCGACTAATCAGTTATATTCAGTTATTTAAATGAGTAAATAGTTCACCAGATGAATCAATAATAATTTTAGTAATTAATGAATTATAATGTATTATATTTATTAAGTAAACAATGGACGTGTAAAATATTATTTTTATTAATAAATTCTTGTATTACTAACTATTATTAATTGATGTGCTGTGATATAATTTTATCATGACAAAAAACTCACCCAACGTACTCCTAGCGTATTTAATGTGATCCACAAACCACAAGGTTTCTAGACCATCCGACAGCTTCAACTCTGAAACTAGGATTTCAACGAGCCTTTCAACAGAGGAGGCATCGAAACTTTGGCCAAAACTTACACATTTTATAACATTAGTGTGGTGTGCTGCCCCTATAAACCAATCCCTGCCCCTGGTCCACATACATGGTACACCTAGCTGTACCAGGGGCATCTTTTTCTTTCCGTGGTCCACCTCTAGATAACTGGGTGTATGCTGGCAGTCATAATAATTAAAATGTCGTACATATAAGAATATACAAATACAAATGTTTATTTGGTAATAAAAGATACAATAGTTTAACCATAGTTGAAAACACCTTTTAAGTTTAATGAATTACTTGTGTTATAGAATGAAAAGCTATCAAACGTTATTTTTATTTAACTAGTTTGTTTATTTTTCCTCGCTCTCCTCTGCTGTTGGTGCACACCTCTGACGTGTTCCGTCAGTGAACTGGCGTGAATGAAACTCGCGGAGCAAACTTCGCATATGTAGCGGCGGTCGTTTTTGTGAATCTGTTGAAATAAATAAATTATACTGGCAGGAAACTGCAAAGGACAAGGAAAAATGGCGACTTCTATTATCCTCCGATAATACAAGACACACTTCACTTCGGTCGTTAAGTAAATATTAGGTCCTTACATATGAAATTGGCGTTTTTCGTACTGGCCACTTTAATCACAAATTTCTCCTCTTTGGTAAGGAATTCCAAATTCAAATTTGTACAGCTATAGACTCATGTATTTGTGCTTCGATGATCGTCATTCATTTGTTTTTTTTCTTCTGTTTTTTTCTGTTTGCGTCACTCATTTTACAAAATGGAAAACTTAAAATATCGCATTATTTACGAGTACGAGTTCCGCCGTGGCACTAGTGCTGCGGAAACAACTCGAAGGGTGAATGATGTGTATGGCGGTCGTGTTGCAAAAGAAAACACAGTTCGTTTTTGGTTCCAACGTTTTCGTTCTGGAAATTTTGACCTGCAGAACAAGCCCCGTGGACGGCCTGAGACTCAAGTTGATAATGAAGAGTTGAAGGCTATTGTGGAAGCGGATCCATCGCAAACCACGTCCGAGTTAGCTGCAGGCTGCGATGTTAGTGATAAAACTGTTTTAATTCACTTGAAGCAAATTGGGAAGATTAAAAAGCTTGAAAGGTGGGTACCTCACGAATTGACTGAAGCAAACCGGCAAACGCGCGTCGACTGCTGCGTTACATTACTAAACCGGCACAATAATGAAGGTATTTTAAACCGAATCATTACCTGTGATGAAAAATGGGTTCTTTACGATAATCGGAAGCGCTCAGCGCAATGGTTGGATCCTGGCCAGCCAGCCAAATCCTGCCCCAAGCGAAAATTAACCCCAAAAAAGTTACTTGTAAGCGTTTGGTGGACTAGTGCCGGTATTGTTCATTACAGTTTTCTCAAATCTGGCCAGACTATTACGGCTGATGTCTATTGTCAGCAATTGCAAACCATGATGGAAAAGCTAGCGGCTAAACAACCTAGGCTGGTCAATCGCTCCACGCCACTGCTGCTTCACGACAACGCTAGACCACACACTGCGCAACAGACGGCTACTAAATTAGAAGAGCTTCAATTGGAAAGTCTAAGACATCCTCCGTACTCCCCGGACCTTGCTCCAACAGATTACCATTTTTTTCGAAATTTGGATAACTTCTTGCAAGGGAAAAAATTCAACTCCGATGGGGCAGTCCAAATCGCCTTCAAAGATTTTATTGATTCCCGTCCGACTGGTTTTTTTAGTAAAGGGATCAATGAACTACCTATAAGATGGCAAAAGTGCATAGAAAATAATGGTTCATACTTTGATTAATTAAATATATTATATTAAAAAATATTCGACTTTTTGTTCCTCCCATACAAAACGCCAATTTCATATGTAAGGACCTAATAATAATATTGACATCTTTAGCTAGATGATGATGTCAAGTGGCAAGGTGCTCAGACTAAGAGTGCGTGTGTATACATACAGGCAGCTCGCCAGCTGACTGTACCAGGATGTACTTGTGTTTTGGCGGGCGGTGGCGGTCTGCTGGTACACACATATTCGTGAGTGTATCACTCGTACTATTTTCACCGCTCATTGGTTCAGTATTTTATTTATTGCAGTCATACACAGGTACTATCAGATCCTAGTGACTAGGTGAGTTTGCATTATAGTCATAATATGTACCCATTCAGGGTGTTGCAATGGAAGACTAACCAGGTATCATGTCTTCATTTTATTAATATTAATTGTAATTTTTTCGTCAGCAAAATGCAGCGAATGAGCGGCGATAGTAGTACTAGTTCCGCCGGCAATTGGCTGCATTTAGCTAAAATAAATAAATGTATCACTCATACGAGTGATACACTTACGAATAATAAATCGGTATTGAGTATTGACCGGCTGAGCTGAAAGGTACCACAGACCGGGTTCGTTCGCGATTGCACATGCGCTCGGCCGTTCCTGTGCTCGTAGTGTCACAGAAATCCAATTCTCGCAATTTATCACTTGTTTTATATTTATGAATTGTCAAATATTACGAGCATTGCCTTCCTGGGACACTACGGGCACTGGAACAGAAACGGGTGTACTCACCCGCATATGAATGTTGAGATTGGAGCTGGTTTTGAAGAGTTTCCCGCAGAGCTTGCACTTGTGTGTCGGTGGGCGGTGCCAAGCAGAGTGGTGCCAAAGGTTGATGGCCGTCGCGAAGGCACGGGGACACTCCGGACAGACGTACGGCCGAGCGCCTGTGTGGGTGTTCTTGTGATCCAGTAACAAAGAATGTGACTGGGAAATAAATAAATAATTGTAATTCCTTTTCTCATAAACTATTATATTGAGCTTTATTTAGTTCTCTTCATTAGAATCTTCATAAGCTAAATTCGACCAAACATTTTTCTAGAGGCGAGACCACAACCTCCTGCGCAGGCAACCCAGGGGACAAATTCTCACCAATTTATCACTCGATAAATATCAAAAGAACTGTCAAATTTGACAGATCTTTCACATAAAAACTGTCTTATTTGACAGTTCTTTTGATAATTATCGAGTGATAAATTGGCGAGAATTTGCCCCCTGGCCCGCTGCGCTACAGGGGTAGTCTATAACTATACTAGTAACTAACGCACGTAAGAAAACAAATGGGAACTTAACCACAGTACGAAGACATGGAAACTCTTACAAATAGCATCTCGTCCTGGTTTACTTTTTTAGTATCATCAAATATGTAGATACTATTTGTTCATTATGAATGTAGGCGGGTACTACGAAGCTAGATTGTAATTTGTATAGTAAAAAATAGATGCTAGAAAAAAAAACAGCCATTTTGAAAAGGAAAGGGAAGCATTTATTTAGTAGGTACATTGTATGTATTAGGATTACTTATCTGTAATATAAAAGCTTTATAATAGCATAGTACCTACCTAGTATTAAAATAGTTTTAAAAATTACAAATACACATAACTAAAATTTTTAGAGTTGTATCTGTCCAGAAAAACTTTGTAAACAGTGTAAAATTAAGGAATCCGAAGATGATTATTAGTTTTTTTAATCGTTGTAGTATCGTTTTCGACTAAATCGAGGCTACACTCTCGATATACTCGAAAACGATCCATACAATGGGGTCATTTACAAAATCCAAGATGGCGGACTATTCTTTCTAATGAATTTTTACGTTTTAGATAGAATAGAAAATGTTGATTTGAAAAAAACACTGCATATTCGTTTATTCACTGCATGTCCTTCGGTGAAGAAAGAAGAAGAAGAGACCGAAATGAATTTTTTGAGACGTAATGACGCAAAAATATAAAAAAAAAAAAATTTTACTTCTGGAACGATCAAAGACGTAAGCTATGTTTGTTGTAGAATGCGGTATAAGAATTTCAAAACAAACCATATGCAATGCACCGGTGCATACTCGGTGCCTTCATTTACATGCTAAATGAATGATGCTAAAAACCTACGAATTCATCAGAATCTACCAAACAAGAGCTCTTGTAGCTGCTGGTTCGTAATTATTTTAAAAACTATACCTACACGCACGAAAATAAAAATAGCAATTTCGAAATGTACTCAACCTACCTATACCTTTTATAAGAGTATATTTTGATTTTATTGATGATTTTAGCCCCCTTTGTACCCCCTTATCTTAAAAACGCCACGACGGGTTTGGCCTCAATAAAGTACCAGCAAATTTCACAAGTCTTAGCAGCACACCTATCGAATTTCATGCAAATCGGATCAAGGAGTATTGGAGAGTTATGCTCGAAGTGACTATTTCACCATACAGCCAAATCACCCAAGCTGTCACTGAGATCTTCGTTCGCTTCGCTCACTCCGATCAAATTTACGCAAGTTGTACTGTACTCACAATCAACTGCTTTCCGCATTCGTCACACTGGTAGTCCCTGACTGTGCGCATGTCTTCGGCCTGATAGGGCACACCCGGGTGATGCCTCTTGTGGTGATTGTACAGAGCAGCGGGGAACTTGTTCGGAACCTCTTCTTGGCACTGGGAAAGGAATAACTTAGATAAAGATAAACTCATTTACTTCTCATGGTAAATAAATATAAGTTAATTAATTTAAGTTAATTATTTATTGATAATTAAATAAATAACTTAATTAATACATAATAAAAACAAAAATTGGGAATGGGAGATATTCCTTTCCTATAACTCTAAGGTTTGGTGGAAAAAAACTCTTTCAGGCTCGCCTATGTACATATCCTATTAGATAAGTTCATGCTGTGTATTCCGCCTGCGATGCAGAAAGTTGCGGGTTCGATTCCCGCCTTGGGACAAATGTTTGTACGATCTGCAAATATTTGTTCCGGGTGTTCTGGGTATTTTCTATATATAATAAAAAAATATCTATCTATGTTATGTATTGTATTAAGTTTATCAGTCATCTAGTACCCATAACACAAGCTCTGCTTACTTTGGGGCTAGATGATGCTGTGTGGATTGTCCAGCATTATTTATTTATTTATTTATGGTGTACAATAAATAATTACAGAATTAAATATGTAAAGAAAGTTTATCTGCATCAACGTTATGTACAGCAAGCAATATAAATATTAGTACAAATAACAATACATTTATTTGCTTTTGGAACAATATATTAGTTCAATAAAAGAGTTATAACACCAACAAGTGATGTGATGATACAGCACAAATAAAACAAGATTCGTCAAGTGCGAGTGTTACTGGCGCGCCGAGGGTTTTCGTACGTTTGTCAATTATAGTCGTAGAAACATACAACTATAGGTACCGGTTAGAGACTTCGCTATTTAATAAATACTTAAAAACAGTACCTAGGTATGTACCTACATTTCAGATGGATCGTTCTGAAAACTTCGGAGATTAGGGGCTAATTGTAAATTTTTCGACTTATTCCAAATATTTCTAAAAGTATGAAACCTACGAAAATTTCAAAAACTGTTTTAATATGTACAAACTGATAACTTTCATTTGATAGCCCACTTGGCCGTGTAGGTCTCTATTAAAATTTCGACAAAACATTTTGTACAGATTTTTTTTTTTCAGTCTGTACAGGCGCACGAGCTGTATTATTATTAGAATTTCAAGTTAATAGCTGCGGTAGTTGCTGAGATATTTAAGAGGGAAAAAAGACAGACAGAGCGAGACCATAAGGGTTTCGTAATCGTTCATCATCATCAAATCATCAACATCGAAATCCTCGGCTCTAAGGAAGCATGGAGGGCAAAAGGTCCCGTGGTCGCTCTTAGACGGTCGGACCTCATCACGTCCCTAACAATACACCATGACCGACTGCTCCCACTACGCAACCAATAGGGAATGATGGCGGCGCATTGCACGAGCATCCGTTTATAAGGACCCTTCATCAAAACCACGACCACACTTCCAAGAGTGCACGTTTAAGAAGGGATGAGGGTTTTTTTTTTTTTGTGTTTTAGAAATGTTTTATCTGAGTACTTACAATGGGGCAGGTCCTCAGCGCGGCTTTCTCTCTCGGAGCTGCTCGACTCTTGTCGGAGGTACTTTTCCTCTTGACACAAGATCCGATGTTTCCCTATAGAACAGCTTTATGTAATTTATGTTGTGATTATGGTTAAAGATAGATAGATAAACATTTTATTAGGTTCACCCACAAACAGCACAGGAAAAAATAACATCAAAAAAACAGTATTAAAACCTACACACAATTATGTGGTAGAATAAAATGAGATAAATACCAATCCATTATGTCAATGTCAACAGTAAACCTTATGTCAACGTCAGACAATTAAGAGGTTATTCCTTAAACGTCAATAAAAGTTTTGTTTACGTGGCAAAAAATGTAGTTTCCATATTCAACAGTGAGTAAACCAGAAAAGAAAAGTAATGGTGTCACGTTATACGTGGTAAATAACCTGATAAATAGCGAAGAATGCCGCCAAGTCTGAGAACCACAATTCAAATACCAAGGCCAAAACAAGTGAGTAGAAAGAGCGGTACCAGTTCGATTTGGGAGCGGACGGTGACCAGCGTGGTTTCTAGACATATGTATAAGACACAGGAAGGACAAGAAAGCGGAGAGTATTGACGTATTGGTAAGTAGCAATGATGGTGATGGTAAGGTATACCTATTTGCGCTTTCGCCATTTTTGCGTCTTATACGTTCCTGTTTTAGTTAGGCTTTAAAAGAACCAACTGTTTTTAGGGAGCGGAGTGAAGGAGGCAGTAAGACATTCCAGCATCTAGTAGCGGCAAACCGGAAAGACCCTCTGAAAGCCACAGATTTATGTCTCGGCGTAAGGAAAATGAGGTACTAATATACTTAATTAAGGTGGTTGGTCACATGGGAAGTAAAATATCGGGCTTTTACTATTTTCTAGGTTGCAAAAGTAATTTAGATAGCAAATAAGAAGTGATGCGCTCATTGTAAGCCATTTGCATTAAATCTTTGCTAAAACAAACTTTTTGAATAGACTCCAAAATGGCAGTAGTTTCATTGTTTGTTGTAGCGTGGGTTCATAGCAAATGGCTTAGGTACAATGTGCGCAACACCACTCATCTATCTAAATTATTTGTAGAACCTAGAACATAGTAAAAGCCCGATTGTTTTTTTCGCGCAAGCCCAACCACCTTAAGCGTTTAAGTTTAAGGTTGTAAGTTTAAGTTTAAGGTGTATCCGCCGGCCAACATTCACACACGTACACAGCACATTCGACAGTTTGCCATTATTGGTTACTTTTTAGGGTACCGTACACAAGGAGTGGAAACGGAATTCTATTACTAAGCCTCCGCTGTCAGTCGTTCCGTCCGTCTGTCACAGGGTTATATCTCATGAACCAACCATGATATCTCTTGATATATGTGTATTTCTCTTGCCAATATAAGTAACAGCTAATAATAAAAATAAAATAAACATCAAAATGAAAGGGGCTTCCATACAAAAAACGTGAAATTTTGGCTATTTTTGCTCTTCTTTTGTTAAGAGGTATCTCTTGAACCACAATAGGTAGACACATTAAACTTTCTATAAATAAGTAACACTTCAACTGTAGTAACAACAAATACTAAAAATACAATGAAGTTGAAAATTTACAGGGGTCTCCAAACAAGTGAAAATTTTGAGGTTCTTTGCAAAAGCTGCCTGATTTACGGTACGGAACCCTTCGTGTGCGAGTCGACCGGCACTTGGCGGTTTATTACTTGTTCCAGATGGAAGTATCCGTACTAAAGTAGAGGATAATCTGTTTATTGTTAATGTACAATCCTAGATAGGTACTCTTAATTTTTAATTTTGTTTGTTGTTTACATTATGTAAGTAGAGTTTTATTTAGTTTTTTTTTAGTTTGTTCGCTTTCTTCCTAGACACAACTGGCAGATGGATAGTAAGATTGTGTAAGTACTTGTAAATTGTTATTTATTTGTAATATTTTTTATTTTATTTTTTTTGTAGGTATATATTTTTTATTATTGTATTTAATATAACCCATACATAATGTCGTTCAGTGATAACAATTCTGACAGTGATGAATATGTATCTTTTTCTTACTCTGATTCCGGAAGTGACGATAGTTTCTGTAGTATTCCTTCTCTTTCAGATTCAATTTCTTCCTTCTTCTTTGATGTTCCTAAAAATCTCAATGTCCTCCACATAAACGCTCAGAGTATCCCTCAACACTTCCCTGACTTACTTGCTTCTTTTGACCATAAAAACATTCATGCTGTTCTTGTCTCTGAATCCTGGCTGAAACCATGTCTTTCTTCGTCTTCTTATGCTCTTCCTGGCTTCAAACTTATACGCAACGATCGCGTGGGATCCCGTGGTGGCGGTGTTGCCATTTATCTTAGATCGCGTATTCCCTACAATATTGTCAATATGTCTGCACAACCACCACCGTCCAAAGCAGGAGAACATCTCTTCATAGAAATCGACCTTTTGCATTCAAAAGTGCTTCTTGGAGTGTTTTACTGTCCTTCTTCTCATATAAACTATTTGGAAGCTGGAGCTTTTTCATACCATGACATGCTTTACATGTCGTACAAAGTTCGTCCCCCTAAAGCCAAGCCCCAGGTTATTTTGCAAAGAAATTTTAGTGGCATCAATATGGAAGAACTTAGACGTGATGCGGAAAACATTGACTGGACTAGGCTATTTGGCGGTTCGGACGTTGATGGCAAAGTTGAGGAATTTAACAGAATCATCATCAACCTCTACGACAAACATGCTCCGCTCAGGGAGATTAAACTCAAGCACTTGCCTGCGCCTTGGATTACTCCTGAATTAAAATCGCTTATGCATCTGAAGTGTCTAGCCAAATTGAAACTAAAGCGTAAACCGACAGAGTCTAATAAACAGAAGTACATTGATCGACGGAACCTTTGCAATAGAGCGTGTCGTGACGCGCAACGCCGCTATATCCACACTTCAGTAGAGAACTCCGACCCTGCTAAGGTTTGGAAGTTCTTACGGTCATTAGGAATCGGAAAATCTAAAGAACGCACTAAAATTCCTCCACAATTTGATCTTAACTCTCTTAATAAACACTTCACTTCTCTTTCCGATCTCGATATACAGCTGAAATCGAAAACTTTGACTCATCTTTCTTCTGTACCGGTTCCTGACTACTCACCTCTTCATTTTAGTCAGTTCACTGTCTGTGATGTTAAGAGAGCGGTCACATCTATTTCTTCTAAGGCTATTGGCAATGATAGCATTAGCCGAAATATGATTATCCCCATCCTTGTCCAAATTGCTCCCATTATTCAACATATTCTTAACTTCTCCCTTTCCACTGGCTCATTTCCTACTGCTTGGAAAATAGCCCAAGTTACTCCTCTGCCAAAAAAATCGAATCCTGCTTCATTCTCTGATTTTCGCCCTATATCTATTCTTCCTTTCCTATCCAAAGTCCTAGAGCGCCTTGTCCACCAGCAACTTAGTTCATTCCTGTCTAGAAATAGTCTCCTCAATCCCTTCCAATCCGGTTACCGTCCAGGTCACAGCACCGTATCTGCGTTGGTTAAAATAACTGACGACATACGTTCTGGCATGGATGATGGAAAAGTAACAGTCCTTTGCTTACTTGATTTCAGCAACGGTTTTTATAACGTTGACTTTGAAATTCTCGTTGGAATATTACGCTCTCTTAACGTATCTCCAGCAGTGGCTGATTGGTTTCGCAGTTATCTGCAAGGGCGTCGGCAGCGTATATGTATTGATGATATATGCTCATCATGGAGTGATATATCTGCTGGCGTACCTCAAGGCGGCGTTCTCTCACCTCTCCTGTTTGCTATCTTCATTAACTCTATTTCTCATCATATTACTTCAGCGTACCACCTCTATGCAGATGATCTCCAAATTTACACGCAGGCCTCAGTAGATCAGCTGTCTGATGCTGTTAATGCGATCAATGAAGACCTGGGTCGTATCCTTGATTGGAGCAAAAGCTTCGGTCTTAAGGTCAACCCTCAAAAACACAGGTGATTACTGTAGGGAGCTCACGGATGATAGCTCGGGTAAATTGGGCTACTCTTCCCACTGTAATCTTCGATGGGACTCCTGTTGGGCAAAATGAAACGGTGAAAAATTTAGGTGTCCTCATCGATAGAACTCTGTCGTGGGGACCTCAGCTCTCTGAAATCAGCCGTAGGGTGTTTGCTTCAGCTGGTTCCCTTCGAAGATTGCGCAACTTTCTTCCTATTGCTACTAAAATTTCACTTGCACAATCTATTCTTCTTCCAATCCTGGATTACGCTGATTCTTCCTTTCTACATTTAACCGAGCAACAGCAACAGCTAGACAAACTTGAGCGCCTGCAGAGTGTCGGGATAAGGTTTATATTTGGATTGCGCAAGTATGACCATGTCCCGGAGTTCCGCAGGAAGCTCGAGTGGCTACCCATACGGCTACGTCGAAATTCTCACATTTTAACTCTTCTTTATAATATTTTGTTTCTATCTTCTGCACCCCCTTATCTCAAAGCACATTTAAATTTTCTTCATCTTTCTCACTCTCGTTCCCTCCGTTCTACTGACACTCTTACGCTCCTAACACCTGTTCACTCTACTTCATTCTACCACAACTCGTTTACCACCCGGGCTGTCCAGCTATGGAACGCATTGCCGGTCTCAGTGAGGCGCGCTAAGTCACTGGCAATATTCAAAGAAATGGTAAAGGAACACTATTTGTCCTGTTGTCATTGAATTGCCTTGTTTCCCTCTATAAAAGATAAATAATAGTTATGTATGTATTTATATAATAATATAGTATGTAAGATTTATAATATGTAGTTTGATATGTATAGTATATATTTGTTAATATTCTAAGTAGTACTTAAATACCTATATTATTATTATGCACACAGATATTACCAACGATCCTATCCATTCAAGGTTGTCTGGGAGAGATCGCTCTTGAGCGATAAGACCGCCAATTGTCGCTTATTCTTAGTTATTATTTTGTAAATTATTTCGAAGTTAAGTGTGCAATAAAGTATTATCTATCTATCTATCTATCTATCTAAACAGAAAACATACATACAGCCGAACAGATAAAGTACTCCTTTTTCGAAGTCGGTTAAAAAATAATATTTACTGCTTCTATCCTGGTGCTGTGCTGATGTCCCGCGTCCACCTTGTGTTGTTTCAGCTCCGCCATGGACGGGAAGCTCTTGAAACAGCTGCAGACGTAACGGCTACACAAACAGATAAACGTATATTCTATACTTTTCTAGCTATTTAGTAGCAGGGGGTCACTTGCAAAAATTAGAATGTACCGAATCCAAACAAAAACATTAATGTTAAATTATGCCATGTCCTCGTGATACCTAAAAAGTGTTGAGATCCCGAGAAGAGCCAAATCAGCCATTTTATTACCTTCGACTATGAAGTTGGCAAATTACCTGGGTGAGTTAAGATAACTCTTGAATAACTTGCCAACTTCATAGTCGAAAATAATAAAATGGCTGACTTGGCTCTTCTTAGAATAACAATGGCACTGACAAGATAGTTTATTGCTTTGGAAATTTAGCACATACCGATATTATAATATAACCTTCCTCCGTTGGTAGCCGAGTCAAACTATGACTTGTCTTATGGTGTGTACTGACCGGCGATACATGACGTAATGTAACGTGTAACACAGCGAGCGTTCGTGCAGTCAGTACGGGGCAAGAAGGCGCTCGCAACGAGACGGATTACAGAACACGGCGGAATGTATCACGCTCGTTGCGAATGGTACATTACGCCCCGTAACACCGATCTGTACCTACCTTTAGAAATAAATATGTAATTACAGAATTTGAACTAGAATCCAACTAGATAGAAAACCCCATACTTACTGTGTACGGTGCGAGATCCTCAGATGCCTTTTGTAAGCCTTCTGTGAGTCGAGTGTGAGGGGGCACTCGGCGCAGCGCACGGCGCCCGCGCCCGCCGCCTCCGGCACACCCTGTCGAGACAATAACACAAATAAATAGTTATAAGATAAATCAGCCAAAATTCTATTTTATTCGCAAAATTATGACATTGGTCGGCAATAATTCGCAGAATGAATACTCTGGCCGGCAGACCTACCTAAGTATTAATAACTTTGCTCGGCAGGATTATTATTTGGTCAGTAGCATTATAAAATCGGTTGTCTTAAATATAAATCTTGTCTCTGTGTGTACCTAGATCGCACCTCGTAGGTACACTCGGCCATTTCTTCAATACAAAAGTCGCGTCTCTGCACTCGACGCAACTGTGTTGCGCTACACGTGCAACGGTGTGTGTGACGTCTATGGTCATTTCATGATTATATTGTGAACGTGAGATAGTTGCAAAATAGCTCAAAATACATTTTATTTTCTATTTTCCTCTCAGAAAAGGTGTAATCATAATCAACCCTCAAAACAAAAGAAATTTCGTACGTCCTTGACAAAGCAATAGCACATTGTTCACCGAGGTGAGAAAGTGACTGATTCCTATCGAGTGTGTCATTTGAGCCTTAAAACACACGAGGTAGAAATCGCACTTTCTCCTTAGTGATACACAGCTTATACTACAGCTACGAGGAAAATAAAACATTTTCCGAAAAAGAAGCTCTTCTCGTTTTTCCAATAAACGAAACCTTCATAAGTCTTGTTGTATTTATTTCGGGATTTCGCGGGTTCTCAATCACTGCTTGAGCAGTTTCTATTATTATTGGCGGTGTCATAAAATCTTCACTATCACTCGACGACATTCTGTAGAATTAATACAATTACCTAACTCAAATGTAAATTTCGTAGAAATTCCCGCGAATGCCTCAGGCACTTGATTCTTTTTAGGGTTCCGTAACCGAAGGGTGAAAACGGAACTCTATTACTAAGCCTCCGCTGTCCGTCCGTCCGTCTGTCACACACAGGGTTCTATCTCATGAACCGTAAGAGGTAGAGCTGAATTTTTCACAGAATGTGTATTTCTTATGGCGCTAGAACAACAAATACAAATAATAGTACATTATGGTACAAGTGTGTAATGTTGGTGATTACCGCTGAGGCGCCATTGAGACATAGGCGAGGGTCTTAAGAGAGCCGAGGACGGTAATCATCAATACACACGTGTATCATACGACGTTTTTCAACACACTTGTGAATAAAATAACAATAAAAACTCATTTTATTTAGTAGATAATAGATATTTTTCCTTGGAGTTTTCAGGTAGTAAACTTTCCATAACGTTAAGGGCTTCACATCTTATATCGGGCGGTGTACAACATAAGTCATTTTCTTCGTAACTGGTACTTGTAGACATTTTAATGAAAAAATAACTATAATTTCAACAGTGAAAACGAGTTGTGAAAAATGTTTCGCTATGGCGGGAAAAATTCATCAGTTTTCCTATGTGCGCGCATTGCGATCAGCCACAGACTAAAGGGATGAGGTTTTTTTTTATTTTCCGCGCATAGGGTTTGCGCCTATTCTGCCACGTACAAAATGGGAAATTTAGTTTTCTTTTATTACAGCGAAAACAAAAGTTATATCTGAGTGAAAGTTTTATTTATTAAACACGTACAAGTTAAAATTATCTATTTAAATAAGAAGTTGCATGAAATGAGCAAGCAATAGGAACATTAATTTATTTGTTCTATTGAACACGATTTTTTTTGAATAAAAACTTGTTTAAAAACAAAGCACCTCAACCAATAAAATAAAAAAAAATATCTATAACTCACTAGTGAGTTATAGCAATGAAAAAGTCACAGTTTGATTATGGGTGTCATTCTGTGCCTAATTGCGGTGACCATAGAGCCACTTTATGAGCAAGTGTGTTGAAAAATAAATATCAAAATTAAAGGGGTCTCCCATACAAAAAACGTGATTTTTTTGCCTTTTTTTTCTCTTAATTTGTCAAGGCTGTATCTCTTGAACAACAATAGGTAGGAACATTAAACTTTCTATAAATAAGTAACACTTCAACTGTCATAACAACAAATACTTTTTTTTTATTTAATAAGCCACGGAAATTACAGTAACAGAGTAAAACAATTACAATTACAACAAATAGTAAAAATAAAATAAAGTTAAGAATTTAAAGGGGTCTCCGAACAAGTGAAAATTTGATGTTCTTTGAAAAACGTGCCTGATTTTTACGTTACGGATCCCTTCGTGTGCGAGTCGAATCGCACTTGGCGGTTTATTTTGAATGACGGTTCCGATAACGGAAGAGGCCTGTATCATATGGCGGACTCGGAGTAAAAACTTTTTGTAGTTTAACCTATAATGAAAATAACCATAGCTGAAGGCTGATATTTCAAAAAATTTAAAAAAATATATCGCTAGATTAGAAATGGATTTCCTTACATTATTCTATAACGCGTGAGAAATGAAATCCCATAGAGTTGTTTGACCCGCATTCTAGAAGGTACGACGCCTGCAGTGACGTACTTTCTAGCTCAAGCTTGGAAAAGGAATAAGTCACTTCCCGAGCAGGTGTAGCTAATCTTGGTGAACAAATAATAATTCTACCGACCAAAGTATTAATTTTGCAAGGATCAACTAAAATCTTGGATGGCACAATAGTTACATATTCAACATGAGATCAAAACGAAGGTACGCCATAAATACCCGATGAATAATCTGATCTATATCTAAAATTAGATAAATTTTTGGTCAATGTTTTTAGGGGTCTTTAATATTTATTTTGAATAAAATTAAAGAGGTCGAATGTCGGAAACTCTTTTGATGTAATTCAGAATGATGTCGTTACTCATAAAGCTAAGATAGTACATCTTACCTACTTTCGACGGTTTAATAAGGTAAACATTTTTTCAATAAAGCTTGCAAACATTTCCTTTCTTAATTGCGATAACCAGACACCAGTACCTTGTGTTTGACCCTCCTGTGGATTAATAGTCCCTTCGCCGACACGAATGATTTAGCGCACGCGGTGCATATATGCGACGTCACGTGGGTCCGCTTGTGATTCGACAAGCCTGTGTATGTGCTGTAATACGAAAGACGTGTAAAGTGAGTTAAAACTACAGATTTTATAATGCTATACCTTCTAGTTAAAACTAAAAAAAAAACCTGTTAAAACGGACTTGATTAGAGCAGACAACCTGTATACTATAGTATAGTACACAGGTTGTTCGGCAGACCGTGTGCCATATGGTAACTGGGGGTGGAACCAAGTGCAATAGCTTGGCGGCTTTTTTAACCCTGAAAAGCCGCTTGGCTACTTGAAATATTTCAGGTTATTCGATGTTTTTTTGCAGTTTCAACTACACTCACAGGCACAATTAACCGCCCACCTTGTATTTCTTTCAGTTCATAGTAATCGTCAAACTAGGACCATATTTGTTGAAAGTTATGTTAAAAGCAACCATAAAGAATACAATTACAAGTCTTAAAAAAATACGTTTATTAAAAAAAATATGCCCAAATATCAATATTGTGAAAAATTTGCATGAAAATGTAAATGTGTTTATTTTTACAAAAAATCTCCCATTTTTTTAATATTTTAATTTTAATAACCCCTCGGGCTCTAATGACTTCTTGGAGCCGGTTTGACTTTCCAAAAAAAGCGTTTATTAAAAAAGTCTGCCATTTTGAATACTGAGAAACGCTTGTTTTGTTAAGTTTGACACATGTGGCATAGGAATGGCCATGAACTAGAAAAGTTTTAAGATAGATAATTGAGATAAATAACCGAAGTTTCTTACCGATAAATGCCGTTACAGATTGGACACGGGTACTCTTTACCTTTGTGCAGATTGAAGTGATTCGTCATGCTAGCACTGCAACAGAACAGAGTTCAAAATGAGGGTAGGCTAATGTTATAGGGGGGATGATAGGTTAATCTGAACTGCAGAGACAGCGTAGAAGCATCATTAAATTGGATACCATTCTAACAATATCCAGATACCTTGACTAAGAACTAGAGGGCGTCACATATGCAACCCGTTAGTGACTGATACTCACAAGTAGTAGAATGTAACGCGGCACAGCCGACACACATACACGGCCGAGTGGCAGTAACTAGTGTGCGCGCGTCGCCGAGCCGCCGAGTTAAAGCGAAGGGAGCATATGTGGCACTCGTGCGGGCCAGACGCCTGAAACACAACGTCATTTCATTCAATACTGACATGTCATACGAAACCAAAACTTAAGATAGCGCCTGGAACCACCTCACCATTTTCATCTTAGTCACTGAATATTGCGTAAAATGAAGCAAACGCGAACTTTCCTGGAACGTTTCTATGTGAAATGATCTATAGCTTGCTCGATAACAAGTGTATAAGTGCGAAGCTGGGGCGGGTTGCTAGCGACGATACAAGTGCGCTCGCTTAGCTCGCTGGAACACAAGTGTAGGTACCTCGTCGTGTTTCTTCATGTGGTAGGCATGCAGCCGCTCAATCTGAAATCCTTTGTAGCAGCGCGCGCATTGGTACGGAGCGCTCTGGTACTCCGCTCTGTCCTTACGCCGGTTAAACTCCTGGGGACAAAAACCATTCGTTTATTTTGAGATTTCGTACCAACGGGGTGCCGACAGACTATTCTCTTGGCTGGCTTACGTACTAATAATATTAAAAACTTAGGACTATTATCTTCATCAGATTACATATTACTTCGTTGAACATGCCTCCCAACAAGGGGGGGATCCCCTTAACCACCACGGTTGGCAGGCGGATTGTGGTGTTAAAATATAAGAAGGAAGCTAATACCCTTTTCATTCCATCTAGGTATTCGAGAAGAGGCAATGTGTTCTTCGATAAGTGCGAACAAAGAGGGTCATTCCAGCGCAGTTAATAACAGTGACGAAATGATTTTTGAATTTGGAACACTAAAAGTTTGAAGACAATTCACTTCAATAAAGTCCTAGCCGGTAATAAAAAAAATACGACCGAAATGTCTCAAATGAAAATATAAGCTATAGTTGTTTTATTATTACATAATATTTAATTTCAATTTAGTTTGTACTTTATGTTTTATTAAATAATAATATTACAATAAGACATGAGGCGCCTTTTATTTTTTCATAGAGGATGAAAAAAAGTAGAATGCAAACACTCGGGCGCAAAATATATTTTTGACTCGGGCGACGTATTTTGAATGCCTCGCTACGCTCGGGATTCTACTCTAGAATCCCTCACTTCGCTCTGGATTCAAAAAAGCGCCCTCGCCGTAAAAATATTATTTTGCTCCCTTAAGATACAATCTATTATTCTCTGCTAGGTTCCCTTAGTTAATTCTTATGGTATCCACGGGTTGAGTTCGAGGGATCGATTCTTACCCCACCGCCAGAACCTTATAATATCACTATGGGTGGGTAAAAGAAAATCGGAGTTACATTTTAAACGCCGGTTTTGACAGATGTCAATCGTTACTTGACACTTTTGATTGCCTAAATTATCATTCAGAAAATCCACCTAAGGCAAGACAGAATCCCGAAAAGCACGAGCGAAGACGTCGAGAGAGGCTAGTAGTACTAGTACCTGTAGTTTCTTCTCTTCAGTATCGAGGTATTCAATGTCGAACACAGTTTCATACTCTGGGTTGTACATCTTATACAGCGTGCGCAGGAAGTCGTCTGTTTTCTTTTTATCCGACGTGTCTGAAATTTTTTTAAAATAGATGTTAATTTTGATTGCAACAGGTGAATAGTAAATTGTACACCGAGGCGAAAGTGATATATTCCTAACGTCGACCGAGAGCCATAAACTCCCTACACAATCAATAAAACGAACTCGCCTCTCAACTATAAGAAACCGGAAACCTTAAACTAGCGGAAAGATTCGCAGACAACAGCTTAGAAATGACTCACTGCAATCAACTCTACCAGTGACTCAAAAAGCGGATCATATCAGAGAGCAGATTGCATTATTGGTTACATAAACAGATCCAAGAAGCAGTATAGAAAGGGAAAATAAGAAGAAATACTTATTTTAGCATACCTTTGAAATTATAAGTATTAAAGTGATAGCAGGAGCTTCTTTCACATCTTTGATATATCTTGAGGAACACCTCTTTGCTGATCTTGAGCCCATCGCCTAAGTCATACTCATCATTTTCAAACAACTTTAAAATGCCATCCTTAATTTTCTGTTTATCTTGTAAAAACTGAACTCTCCTTTTTAGTAATTTATTTTTTCTATCTACCTTAAGAAGAATCTCAGCCAGCTCTAAGTCATATATTTCATTGATGTTGACTTTTTTGTTTTTAGCTTTTTCTAAGATGTCACATAGACTGTCTGTGTCAGAGTCTGATTCAGCGTTTTGTTCATCTATGGGAAGGCTGTCAACATCACAGTCACTAATATCACTCTCTATATCGTCCATACAGTTTAAACTGTCATTGTCCCTTAATGGATCGTCATTTAACATAAATGTACTATCTTTAACTTCCATGTCGTCCACATCTACGCTATTATCCTCAAACTCTTTGATTTCTTCCTCA
The DNA here is from genome assembly GCA_963662085.1 of Eupithecia inturbata. NCBI lineage: Eukaryota > Metazoa > Arthropoda > Insecta > Lepidoptera > Geometridae > Eupithecia > Eupithecia inturbata. The sequence continues at coordinate 970,055 of OY759204.1, forward strand.
GAGCTTTTAAGGAAATCATTCATTTTGGATTGCTTAGCATTATCTTTTGAACCATCTTTGTTTGTATCGGTATGCAGTTCCTCTTTAACTGCCTCCAACTTAATGCTTTTAGTCTCGTCCTCAAAATTGCTATCAATAGTCAAGTAACCATTACTTGTAGTAATATTGTAAATGTTTTTACCATCTGCTACTTGCCCTGTTTCAATATCGGACTCTAGTACATCATGCATTGGCTCAACCTTTACTTCAATATGGCCTGACAGTGTGGGATCAGTGGTTTCAAAGTTCAGTACTTCTGCATTGTTAGGTGTGATGTTAGGTTCAATGCTGAGATCAGCTTTGGTCTCAAGTAAATCAGTGTCAGTGTGATGTAGGTGCTCCAACAACTTGTATCGAGCTAAGCTGCTACAGAGTCCTATGGATGATGGTATCTGTTCATGAAGATTGGTCGGTAAAATCTGGAATAAAAAAAATTGAGTGCTGTTTAATAATAACAATGTAGGGGCAGTTTTATTGATAGGTAACATTCTTTTTCATTATTTTACATTTTTGATGATGATTTCAGAGTAATTTTTATCTTTCCTACCCTTGACAAAAATTGCTGTGATTGGCCTACAGCAACCTTATTCCTTTAATTACCTTCGGTCTCCCTTTAAGGGATTTTAGAATATTGCAGGCTTTTAAGCATTGTTGTTTGAAGTTATAGAACTTTTTCAGCAGATGTGCACAGATTGTGCAGTACTTGTATCTTGGATTCTCAATAATCTGAAAGATCAAATGAATAGTAAGCACAGATTAGAGTTTCGCAGTCATTCAACAGAGTCCCACCCCAAGGAGTCTTAAGAGTTAGGACCCTACTAAAAGATAGAAAGATATAAAGGGCAAAACAAACTTACTACCTACAAAACTTGTAGGATGGTAAATAATGCAGGGAATACAGTATAATCTAGGCCCAAAGTAACCAGAACAAGTTGTGTATCAAAGTGACCACTTTTTCCTAGTTTTACTTAACTTATTAAAAATATCTGACATTCCAAGAGTTCTAAGCCCACGGTTGACAAAACCCATGTTTTATTTTTAATTAAAAAATTATCTGTTTAAATTAAAATCAGTTTTTTAATTAATTAAAATCAGTTTTTTAGTAAATTAAAATCAGTTTTTTTGCTGACCTGACTAACATCCTGTCATAACTATGAATATTGAAATTTGGTTAGTGGGCAACAGTAGGTATACATAAAAATACAAAAATACAAAATATTTATTCAGAAACTTAAATTACATTATATAACAGTGTTTGAGAAACCCTTTTAAGTAAACTATTTTACCTGTGGTAGGGGAATCTCGCTCTGCCGCAAACAATAGAATTTGGAACGTACTTTAAGTTAAGCTAGTAGTTATTATACAAATTAAAAATTTTATCTTTATGAGTCGGTCCAGAGGAGGACGATACTAAACGCGACACAGTTTTATACTTTTAGCAATCAGTATCGTTGCATTTGTTTTTGTTTTAAATATGTACATGGTTCCAATAAACGATTTGATTTGATTTGATTGATATAAGGCTACTTAAATTATAGAGCTTATTATTTACAAAAAATAAAGTTGATATTTATTTATTTTAGCTATTTGGAAAGTGAGCGCGCATGTAATTCTATAGGTGTGCGTGTATGAGTGTGTGGGGGTGTGTGTATGTGTGGGGGTACATACATAAGAGTAGACAAACGTTGTATGAACTGTATAGTGAAAAACAATACAATTTTAGCAAGGAGTTCAAAGAAAACGTAAAAAACTACTCAAAAATGATTACAAAACGTTGTCAAATAGCAAAATCAAATTATATTAGCTCGAAAATTAGAAATGTGAAAATGTAATAAAATCAATGTGGAAAATAATAAATAGTGAGACTGGAAAGGTCAGTACCTACGATAATGATTACAATTTAAAGATTAATGCAATCATTAATCCTTCGTAGGTACTGACCGTTTTGTAAAACTTACGTTGTAATCACAAAGCTCATCGATGAAATCGGTAAGTTCCGTAGCTATTTTTACAGCGGTTATGTCCGTGCGGAGGCAGGTATGACATATTACGTTGGACATTACTATTTCCGAAGCTATTTAATGAAATGTAAATTGTACGCAATCACAACACTATGTTTCTCCTACGAATAGTAGTGATTTTTGTATCTTTCTTTAATGTTGGTTTTTGTCGAAGTGAAAGCAAAGAGAAAGCTATTTTAGCAATTAGACATTACACATCAGCTATTTTCACGGTTTCACATTTAGGTTAGGTTGTTATTTAGATAACTTCTTAACAACAAGTTATTGACCAACCCTTAGCTCTGTGCCTTGCTTCGATCAAATTTGATCGAAGGTGCCTTGGCTAAAAATTTCCTTTATATTCGCAAGATATTTATAATTTTTCTAAGCCCATCATGATCCAAAAAAACAAGTATAAGTCAGTTCATTAAAGAAAGGACTCTAAATGGCGGCTTGTACTTGCGTTGACAGATAGTATAGTTAGGAAATAAAATAGCAAGTCGAAGATTTATTTTCAAATTGAAAATAATATTAGGTCCTTACATATGAAATTGGCGTTTTTCGTACTGGCCACTTTAATCACAAATTTCTCCTCTTTGGTAAGGAATTCCAAATTCAAATTTGTACAGCTATAGACTCATGTATTTGTGCTTCGATGATCGTCATTCATTTGTTTTTTTTCTTCTGTTTTTTTCTGTTTGCGTCACTCATTTTACAAAATGGAAAACTTAAAATATCGCATTATTTACGAGTACGAGTTCCGCCGTGGCACTAGTGCTGCGGAAACAACTCGAAGGGTGAATGATGTGTATGGCGGTCGTGTTGCAAAAGAAAACACAGTTCGTTTTTGGTTCCAACGTTTTCGTTCTGGAAATTTTGACCTGCAGAACAAGCCCCGTGGACGGCCTGAGACTCAAGTTGATAATGAAGAGTTGAAGGCTATTGTGGAAGCGGATCCATCGCAAACCACGTCCGAGTTAGCTGCAGGCTGCGATGTTAGTGATAAAACTGTTTTAATTCACTTGAAGCAAATTGGGAAGATTAAAAAGCTTGAAAGGTGGGTACCTCACGAATTGACTGAAGCAAACCGGCAAACGCGCGTCGACTGCTGCGTTACATTACTAAACCGGCACAATAATGAAGGTATTTTAAACCGAATCATTACCTGTGATGAAAAATGGGTTCTTTACGATAATCGGAAGCGCTCAGCGCAATGGTTGGATCCTGCCCAGCCAGCCAAATCCTGCCCCAAGCGAAAATTAACCCCAAAAAAGTTACTTGCAAGCGTTTGGTGGACTAGTGCCGGTATTGTTCATTACAGTTTTCTCAAATCTGGCCAGACTATTACGGCTGATGTCTATTGTCAGCAATTGCAAACCATGATGGAAAAGCTAGCGGCTAAACAACCTAGGCTGGTCAATCGCTCCACGCCACTGCTGCTTCACGACAACGCTAGACCACACACTGCGCAACAGACGGCTACTAAATTAGAAGAGCTTCAATTGGAAAGTCTAAGACATCCTCCGTACTCCCCGGACCTTGCTCCAACAGATTACCATTTTTTTCGAAATTTGGAACTTCTTGCAAGGGAAAAAATTCAACTCCGATGGGGCAGTCCAAATCGCCTTCAAAGATTTTATTGATTCCCGTCCGACTGGTTTTTTTAGTAAAGGGATCAATGAACTACCTATAAGATGGCAAAAGTGCATAGAAAATAATGGTTCATACTTTGATTAATTAAATATATTATATTAAAAAATATTCGACTTTTTGTTCCTCCCATACAAAACGCCAATTTCATATGTAAGGACCAATAAAAACATGACCGTGTCGTTTTTTTCCAAACTAGTTTGTGCCAGCGGCTTCGCCTGCGTTAAAATTGAAAGTTTTAAAGACATTTGGTGCCATCTATTATCATAAGATCGTTATTGTTGTTTTTATCGGAAAAAGTAGGAACTTTTTTTAGGGATGAAAGGCCTTTCTCTTTCTCTCTTTCTGTACACCTGACAACGTATAAAACAAAATTTCAAGAGGATCCTTATTATGATGTTGGTAAAAATAAAAGAACGAATATTACTTAACTCAAAATAACAGAAAACTAAAACAACAGAAAAATAACAGAAAGCTGATAACAAGGAATTCGTAAAAAGGATTACTGAGCGCGTCAAGACAGCGTGAAAGCAAATCGAGACAAAATTTTTTCGGCTAGCGGTACGCGCGTGACTGAGTATAGACGGCACTAGTGTGCAAGCGAGATAACACGATAAGCACCGCCATTTTAGATTCCTTTCTTTAATGAACTGAGTTAGAGGTATATATTATTTTATTAAACAAAACTAATAATCTTAGGTAATAATCTTTGTGCATATAGCCCGGCCACACGCTACTTCTTGCCTGCGCAATCCAACTGCGGAGTCCAATCTACAGCATGTCAACATGGCTTGCATAATTATTTTTGTATATTTATCAGACAGGCAGGGCTTAGTGCAGCTTAGTGGTGAGTTGAGTTCTTCTGGGCTTACTGACCATCCATCATGGATTAATAAAACTTAGCATTTGTAGGTACTTGACACATGCGATCATGGCTAAGTAATTCAGACCTGTTCGGGGAGACAATTTGACGGGCCCTTGTGGTGAGTTCTGAGAGAGGCTCGGGCTGCGCAGCTGGGCTTGGTAGGCGACGATGACTAAACCACCGATCGCCGCAGTCATAACAAAAAAAGGGGCTCGCTCCGCTTGCCGTTTGTTGAGTACAATTTGTAAAAAAAATTATCGAACCGCTAATAAGTCTCAAAACTTTTCACGCACTTGCTCCGCTGCCATTTCATAATTTCTAAAATAAATCCGATATCCGCAAAAACTTTCGCGGTTTACCGTAATAACTTTTTATCTCGGGCTCGCTTTGCTAGGCGTTGCTTCGCTTGTCGTAAACTATTATCAACCACCGTTATAATTCTCAAAAAATCCCGCGGCTCTCTTCGCTCGCCACCATTGTCTTTTCCTTTTGGTTTTGTTGCCCAGAACCAAAAAAATTTCACGGTTTACTCACTCACTTACCCACAATACCTTTATTGCTAACCCGGCCAAACCAATCTGGTCAACTCTGACAACCACCGCAGTAATGCTAATCGTGAAAATTTTCGTGACTCGCTCCTCTCGCCGTTATTTTACTGGGGCGTAGAGTAGTAGAGGTCAGTAGGGACGGCAAAATTTCAATAGCTTACTGGCGGCAAATGTGTAAATCCGCCACTGCATCCATGAACGAACGAAATCACCCTCTTCTACACACTGCTGTGCGATTACACTAAAATATCCCATTCAATTAATCCGGAGAGACTGGGAGGATTTCGGTTTCCATCACTCACTCATGATTTTTTTTTGCAATAAATTGGTTTTATTTATATAATTATTTTAATAGTACTTGTTTTAATTAGATTAACATATTATTATTTCAGTACTGTTGTAAATTAATTTCAATCTGCACCTATAGTTGAGGTGGCACTTAAAAGTTTTACCTGTAAGAAATGGTCCACAATCAATGTTAATGCATGATAAGTGTTATAAATAAATGTTTTAGTGTACGCAGCGTTGGTGCAATTTTTATTAAATAAATAAATCACATTTAATGGGAGATTTTAGCGTAATCGCACTGCTGGTCGAAGTGATTGACAGACAGATAATGTTGCCTTGTCGTTGAGTCGTTGCAATCGCACAACACTGCGGTTTTGTTTGTAGGTACTGAAATATATTGTACTTACTATTGTTATTGTAATGTGATTTGATATGACTTAATCTATCTGTGCTAGGACTAAAAGCAAAAAAAAAACAAAGCAAAGTGATGGTGATACATAAATTGCATCAACACTGTATATGCTTAAAGAAAAAAAAACCTATGCCAAAGAGACTTACAAATTCTGACGTCATTGCACCCTAAGTCCTAGTGGATGATGAAGTTTATCCGTTAAAACATTATTTAATGCGTCCTTATCCCGAGCGAGTACTTAATAATGAAAGAAAATGTTTTAATATCAGATTGTCTACCGCTAGACAAACAATCGAATGCGCATTTGGCATTTTAACTTGTAAATGGAGAATACTACTTAAACCTATCGAGACAAACAGAAAAAATGCCTTGTCTATGTATAATAAAAGCTGCGTGTACCTATACTGCACAATGGATTTAAACGGCGATATCGATCTGGATGTCCAGCGTATGCTATCTAGCCCGCCATTATATGAAAATCGTCACAGAAACCACGGAGTCAATAATAATCCATCACGGAGAGCAAAAAATATTCGTATAAAATCCACAAACTATTTCTGAGAACAATATCAAAGAATGTAATAACTATAGATATATTATATTAAACTTACCTTCACTGCCAGGAAATTGTTTTTTTATTTCACTCCATAACTTTCTTGTTATTGTGCGATTATTGTGATGTGGATGTTTGCTTTGCCAGATAGGTGGCTTAGATTGAATCGCACATATAAACAATTCAGTACTTACCGCCATTTTACGACAATACAGACGCGTACGCCGAACAAGACCGAACTGGTTTGATACCCCGCCACCCGCGCATTGGGTCGCTCGCTGACTAGAGTTATACATAAAAATTTGTGCTGACTAGGCCCGTAGTGCGGCCAGGAGCGTTTGAAAATAACGCGCGCTGTCTCGCTTAGTCCCGTCGCATTATGCTTCCGCCTTAGTCACTACAATAAGGACGCAAAGGCGCGTTTCATAAGTTTGATACTTCGCGCCCGTCGTCTCGTCGCAACCGATCTAGGCTCGCAGTGTGGACGCACACTATGACTGGTTTGTCACTTTTCTGCCAGTGTCTAGTTCATTGTAACTTCATAGTCAATACAACCAATCCCTCCCACAGAGTATCTTAATTATTATTCTTCGCAACTCTGAGTAGGTACAGAAAGTAATGACGAGACCGGATTGACAGCGGAACAAGCGAACGAAAAATTTGCGTGATTTTTTCAGTTTTTAGTTATTTACAAAGAAAATTCATTTGGTTTAGTTAGAATTAACTTATTTAGTTTCCAAATTCTTTATTTTTTTATTTTAGTAGGTATCTAGGTACTATTTTAATATATACAGTGGTGGTCACATAATTAAAGACACTGGAAGCATATTGAAATACTAAGCTATTCCTCCTGTATATACTTTATCAGACTGCCATTGTAACTTGCTGCACAAATAATTTTTATTTGTGTTGTTATTGTGTAATATTAAAACGAAACATTTACAACAAAACTTGCCTTTTATTCGGTAAAACTTAAATGTAAGCAGTGTAAATAAAAGATAAGATTAGTAAGATCTGGCCATATAATTAAAGACACTTCATTTCGTAACAAGAAATTAAACAAAAAATTAGTTATCTTTGAAATTATTTTAGTACGTAAGATTTCTAACACATTTTTATAGAGCATTCCGATGCGTATCAATACTTGGTCGCATGTCCTTTTGCAGCAATAACAGCACGACATCTCTTAGCCATGGAAGCAATCAATTCTGTACAAACTTGTACCGGAATTTGTTCCCACGCTTCTGTAAAAGCTGTGTAAAGTTGATCGACGTTTGATGTACTCTTGCCGCCACTGTCTTCTTCACCTGGTACAACAAGTTTTCGATTGGATTTAAATCCGGACTGTACGGGGGCCAATCCAAAACTGTCACAAACTGGTTCCTTAAGAAATCTTTAACTACTTTTGCGGTGTGTTTCGGATCATTATCCTGTTGAAAAGTCCAAATTACCGGTAAATTTTGCTCAGCATAGGGCAGCATGGTTTCTTGTAAAATATTTTTGTACTGGTATTTATCCATATTGCTTTCTATATTCCTGACAGGTCCGACACCAAGTCCTGAAAAACAGCCCCACACTATGATATTGCCCCCTCCATGTTTCACTACTTTCGTGGTGTACTTCGGATCCATTTCTTTGTTCGGGGGGCGTCTAACATATTGTTTTCCGTCAGAATTAATCATATTAATTTATGTTTCATCCGAAAAAAGCACATTTTTCCACTATCGTTCAGTCCAGTGTTCATATTTTTTAGCAAACGCTGACCTTGCCTTAACATTTTGCTTTTTCAAAAGTGGCACCTTCCGAGACACTCTTCCGTACAAGTTTGCCTCACATAGTCTCCGTCTAATTGTCCTTGCAGACACACCCGTCGACCCTCCTGCCCCATATATTTCCGAGCGTATCAGTTCTAGTCCTTTAAACGGTTCCTTTTTTGCCAACAATACCATCCTAGAGTCTTCCCGCGGAGTAGTTTTTCTAGGTCACGGTTTTCTGGGTACGTTTTCGGTCGTATCGAACTTCTTGAAATGCGTTATAGCATTCATAACCATGTCCTTGGCTCAAATGGTTTGCGATATTTCTGTATGACCAACCTTTGCTATGAAAGTTCAAGATTATCTTTCTAGTGGACGAATCGCAACTCTTGTTTTTTCCCATATCGATTGGTATAAAACGAATTAATTTGAATACAAAAAATAAAATGTTATAATTAATGTCGATGTTTCATGCAAATACGCGGCAAAACAATGAAAAACCGAATGTAGTTCTGTTTCTTTTTTTATATTCAGAACATAGCGTTCACTGTCTTTAATTAGCTCGCCAGCTACAGGTACGTTAAAAAAGTTTGTATTAGATTCGGATAGTGAGCAGTGTCTAAAATACCAAGCAACACAACTTTTTTGTCTTCCATTTTTAAGAATACAACGTCATGTATGATTTAGTAACAATTACATTCAATTTAATACCTACTTTGGCTAATGGTTGTGCCAAAATCATATTTATTGTGATCAATTAGGGGGTGTCTCTAATTATGTGTCCACCACTGTATATAGTTTATCCCGTGACCGCTCGTGTCCGTGTCCGTCATGGACATGGACGGGAGTAGTCCCGTCCTCCCCATCCCCCCGGAACCCCGTGATCCTAGGGATTCAAAAGGGACCAAGAGAAGGATTGAGGCTGACTCCTGCAGGTCGATGGCTGATAGCCAGGCCGCCGTCCCTGCGAAAAAATCTACCGCCAACCTTACGGTACCGTCTTTACAGACAGTATACACTCACCCATCCATTGTGGTGGGCGCTAATAATCTGTCCTATTCCGAATCTGATAAAGGCCCATTTATCGTCAATGTTTCCCGTGTGGAGCCGGAGCCTGCTGCGGGCACTACCATTAAGGCCATACAATTCGGTAAGTTTTTAGCAAACAATGAAATTAAGGGTATATGCACAGAAGGTGTGAAGCAGGTAGGTCGCAACAAAATATCAGTGATATTTAAAACCTTTGAGGCTGCTAACAGCTTCCTTGAATCCTCAATTCTCCCAATGTCGAAGATGGTCGCATCAATCCCAACCTACAACGTTACACGCATGGGACTGGTTCGCCAGGTCCCTACTGACCTACCTATGCAGGAGTTCGTAGAGGACACGGTCGTTCCCACTGGATGCGGAATAATATTAAAAGCCCGACGCTTAAACCGAAAAGTTTTGGATGAAGGCAAAGCTACATGGATTCCAACTCAAACAGTTGTTGTAACATTTAAAGGTCAGTCCCTACCACCTAGAATATTCCTATACTATAACTCCTTGCCAGTAGAATTATACACCTACCCCACGATCCAGTGTCACTCATGCTGCAGGTATGGTCACACGAAAATGCAATGCAGATCACATCCACGGTGTTTCAGGTGTTCTAAAGAACACCCTGGAGACAGCTGCGACATTCGTGACGACCGATGTGGCGCGGCGGGCGAAGGTCCGCCTGCGACGCAGAAGGTTGCGGGTTCGATTCCCGCCTTGGGACAAATGTTTGTACGATCTGCAAATATTTGTTCCGGGTGTTCTGGGAATTTTCTATATATAATAAAAAATATTTATCTATGTTATGTATTGTATTAAGTTTATCAGTCATCTAGTACCCATAACACAAGCTCTGCTTACTTTGGGGCTAGATGATGCTGTGTGGATGGTCCAGCATTATTTATTTATTTATTTATTTATTCCTGAGGTGGAAGCCTTTTGTCTGCACTGTTCAGGGCGGCATTTTGCTACCAGCAAAGTTTGCCCTGAACAGGCAAACTTTGCTGGTTTTTGTTTTATTGTAAGCTTAATTAATTAGATTGTTATTATTTGTACACAGACATTGCACACCGTAAAGGTAGGAATACATTGACTCTCATAGACATAAAAACACCTGTACTACATGTATTTCAAGCAATAAACGATACTTTACTTTACTTTGTCCGGAGCAAGTGAGGCAACGTTCCATCAAGGCTGTTATGGCGCAAAATTGTATTTCTTATGAGGAGGCTTCTACCCGATTCCCAAGAGTTTCACGCCCTTATACCGAAGTTGCTCAAGACCAATTATTCTCCCAAGACCTTTTCTCCCAATCTCCCCCACAATCCTCTCGAAGACCTGTCCCACAGCCTACGCGATCGTATGTTAAAACTGTTTACGCCTCCCCAAAACCTTCTTTCTCACCAGTTAGGACCTACGATAAGGTCGCCCATAGAGATATTGTTTCTAAGCCGACCTCTTTGGAGCCTAATGGTTGTGCACTCAACCAACCTTCCCAAAATAATAACATGTTAGAAACTCTTTTAAATTTAATCATAAACATAATTGTTACGAATTCACTTCCTTTACCGAACAACGTTGCTTCAAAATTGTCACAACTTATATCAATAACCTCCCAGAATGAATCCTCTGACTGTTCTGCAATGGAACTGTCAAAGCATACGAGCCAAACGTCATGAACTCACACACTTAATTAATAGGTATAGCCCGTCAGTAATTGCCGTCTCGGAGACATGGTTGAAGCCTGGTTCCCATTTCCGGATATCAGGGTTCTCTTGTCTTAGAGCGGACAGAGCTGACGGGCATGCCGGGAGCGCTCTATTAGTACGGCGTTCCCTTTCCTTCTCTCAAATCACCCTACCGTCCCTCCCCGTTGACATCAACGCTGTTGGTGTCAAGTCCTTTGGTATATCTTTTATATCTGTATATATTCCTCATCCCAACTCCACTATGATTTCGGATATCCTTCTTCTCTTCTCTTCTATTCCTTCTCCTAAGGTAATCATGGGAGATTTTAATGGGCATAACACTGTCTGGGGTCACAGTCACTCTGATTTGTTTGGTCTTTCCCTTCTAGAAATTATTGATGAAGCTAACCTCTGCATTCTTAATGATGGGTCACCTACCCGCAGGGTTCTTCCCAATCAAAATCCTAAAAGCACTATTGATCTCTCCCTCTGTTCTTCATCACTTGTTCCTGATATTTTGTGGCAAGTCTTATATCACACATTTGGTAGCGATCACTTTCCTATAGTTCTCTCCATTAATAACTCTAATAGCGTCACTCCACTTCGTAACCCCATTCCATGTTCAAAATATATCACTACTCATGCTGACTGGTCATCTTACTCATCTTCGCTGGATTCTAGTTTGGAATCTTTTTCTATGTCTGAAGATTCCCCTGCTTCTTCCTATAGTGAATTTGTCGACTGTATCATCATGCATGTGCAGACCGCCATGTCCCCATAAAAAAGACCTCCCGTGATTTTAAGGTTTCCACCCCATGGTGGGATTTAGAATGCACAGCGGCGATTGCTGAGCGTAAGTCGGCTGAGAACGCTTATTGTCGTTCTATGACCATGGAAAATTATTTGAGTTATCAAAAATCAGCGGCAAAATTTAGAAAGTTGTGTTTTAAAAAGAAAAAGCAAGGCTGGATAAGCTTTTGTGAAAGCCTATCTCCTAGATCTCCTTCATCACTTGTATGGAGGCAAATAAGGCGCTTTAGAGGGTCTTGTGGAATTGATAATCTGACAGCTAATGATCCCTCTTCTTGGTTGGAGGCCTTTTCAGATAAACTTGTTCCCCCTTCTGCCCCTTCTTTGAATTCTATTCCATCCCCCCCTTCTTTTCTTCCTTCCACTAACGGCTTAGACGCCGCTTTTTCTTTTAGTGAACTGACTCTTGCTCTTGACGGACTGACAGACTCTTCCCCTGGCATAGATAAAATCCCTTATTCTTTTCTTGTTAAAGCTTCCACCGAATCTAAACAGGTATACCTGTCTCTAGTTAACAAATTTTTTGATATTGGTGTTATACCGGATCAGTGGAAGTCCCAAATTATTGTACCTATCCTCAAACCTGGCAAAGATCCCTCGGATCCATCCAGTCGTAGGCCCATAGCGTTGTCGTCAGTTATGGCCAAAGTGGCGGAACAGATGGTCAATCGCCGCCTACAATGGTGGTCTGAAAATGGATCTATCCTCTCTAAAACTCAGTTTGGTTTTAGAAAAGGCATGGGAACTCTAGATAACCTTAGTTTATTAATTTCAGATATACATACATATAGCTTTCAAAGAAAAAAACCTCGTAGCTATATTCCTCGACATTGCTGCTGCGTATGATAGCGTCCAACTTCCGCTACTTATGAGGAAGCTTCATCAACTTGGTGTTCCCGAGAAGCTGGTCCGATTTATTGGTAACCTTCTATTGGAAAGATCAGTGGTCATTAAATCTTGCCATGGGCTCCTTCCACCTAGGTTAGTCTGGAAGGGTTTACCTCAGGGCTCTGTCTTAAGTCCTCTACTATATAGCCTTTATACATATGATCACCAGACCAGACAGAGAGAGAGAGATGACCAGACTGTTGATTCTTTCTGTAATGTATTACAATATGCTGATGACCTAACTCTCTACATATCATCTTCTTCCCTTGATGAGGCAAGTACCCGAATCAATTCAGCTCTATCATACCTCAATGACTGGCTTATAGATCATGGTCTGTTTCTGTCTGCGGCAAAAAGTTCTGCTGTCATCTTCACTAAAAAACGAATAGTCCCGCCTGTAAATATTTTTATTAATGGTGACACTGTCCCTATAGCCAGTCATGCAAAATTTTTAGGCATAACGTTGGACTCTAAAATGACGGGTTTTCAACATTTTATTTCAATTGCCCAAAAATGTGAAAAAATACAAATATACTCCGGTCTCTATCCGGTGTGTGGTGGGGCTCTCACCCATACATCCAGAAATTGTAATGCGATAGTAAGGAGTCATTTTGATTATGGCTCCTTCCTTCTTAGCATGTGCAACAAAGTAGGTTTGGACAAAATTGACAAAATCCAATATAAATGTTTACGTATAATAATTGGTGCCATGAAGTCTTCGCCTATAAATGCTATGCAGGTTGAGTGTGGCGAACCTCCAATATTTTTGCGCCGACAATTTCTTTCCGATAGATTTTTATTCAAACTAGCTCAAAACTCTAATCACCCTCTTCTCCCAAAACTAAACCATCTTCTTAGTTTATTCCGATATACTGAGCAAATTCCCTGTCTACTCCGTAGCTTCAAAAAATTTTCAGAATTTCCATATCCTGTTACGCAGTTTCCAACTAACCCTTTATATTCCACTCCTTATGATGCCCTGGTTTTCCGCCCACAGGTTTTATTGCATTTTGGTATATTTAAGAATTCTGTTGATGCGAGAGGAATATTTAATTCGGAAGTTGATACAAAATTTTGTGGGTGGCACTCTATTTTTACTGACGCGTCTAAGTTATCAACAGATAGTGAGGTTGGTGCAGCGGTTTGGATGCCTTTTACAAATATTACGCTAAGTTTTAAATGCCCTTCCTTCTCGTCGGTTTTTACTGGTGAGGCTGTTGCTATATTACAAGCTATTCTGTTTGTTAAATCTCATAAGTTAAACAAATCTATAATTTTCTCTGATTCTAGAAGTTGCCTCCAATCAATTATTTCTAATCCTTTTGGAGACATATCACGATTCCCTCTGATTCTTCAAATTCGTCAGGCCCTATAGGAGTGCAATAATCTCTGCATTGATGTAGTTCTTGCCTGGGTCCCAGGTCATTCTGGAATTCCAGGTAATGAATCTGCTGATTCTTGTGCGAAAGCAGCGGCTCAGTTAGGTTCGCTTGAGCATTTCCATTCATTCTGCCACGACTTATGCCTCCTTCCTAAAACTTATCTCCAGAAATCTTGGACAGACCTCTGGACTGCCTCAAAACTTGTTAAAGGCAAGTATTATGCCGATGTCCAGCCGGACATCCCTCGATCTCCGTGGTTTTTTAAGTTTCGAAAATTTAATAAAACTACCACCTCGACAATTTGCAGGCTAAGGCTAGGTCATTATTGCACTCCAGTCTTCCTGGCGAGACTTCGGATCAGGGACCATTCCATATGTGAGTGTGGCTTAGATGAAGGTCACGTGGACCACATTTTTTTCAGTTGCCCTATTGTTTCTATTTCTTTATACGATTCCCTTCCCCCTGAAGTCCCCCTACCAACTTCTATGAAATGTATTTTATCTCTATGCTTTTCCCCTAAAATTAACTATGCCATTTGTAAATTTGTATATAATAATGATATAAAGTTGTAATTAGTAGTAGTAGTAGCTCCTTTGTGTTTATTTATTGTAAATTTAATTATTTTGCAGTTTTGAGTTATTGTAGCACTGCTTCCTTTTGTTCTGTTTTGTAGTTATTAGGTGTTTTTTTTTTGTTTGGTATGAATGTTTTTCTTTTATAAGTTTTTAAGTACCTTTATTAAAAAGTGCAATCCATAAAGCTTGTGATGCTGTCATGAGACGGACATTGGCGAAATTGCGACAACCCAGTCGCAGAAGCCATCTGACAAGAAGAAGAAGAAGAAGCAGTAATGACAAAGTTTCTATTGCCATTTAGTGCCTTTCGAGGAGATAGGGTTAATTTATACAGTTCTTGGCCACCACTAATTTATACAGTTGTTGGTACTTAGCTAGAAATAACGGGCAAAAGCGTTCACAAGCAATATGTTAAAAAAAATGGTAGTACATTATTATTTAGCATTTAACTATAATTTATGATTCCAACAAAAAATCAGAATTTAGTTGCGCACAAAAAAAAACCCAGATCAATCTCGGTGGCGGGAAAAATGTTCAGTGTTTGATTGCCAAAACAGTAAAAGAATATAACTAACTACCTACCTAAATTTAATGTGAACTGTCTTTATACATAGAAACATTGTAATTACCTATCGGTCGCATCGATGAAGTTTTTCTTATTTTCAGTCTATTATTTTATTATTACAATTATACGATGTCCATACAAAATAATGAGTGGCCAAAATCTATAAGAAAAATCAGCACTTTTTTTTTGGGCTTGCTAGTTTAGCATTTGCCATATTTAATTTTTTATATATTTAGTATAAAAAATTTGGGAAACATTTACAACTTAATAAACTTAAACAACGAAACGATAAATTTGCTTTTATTAAGATAAAGTATATTTTCTACAGATGTACCAAAATAAAGAGGTTTTTACGGGTTGGCGCGATTCAAATTTTTTCGTGGATTTTATTTTATTTCTGCGTTTTACAAGGAATAAAACCACGGAAAAGTTATTTGCCGCAAATCATAATAGCGGCTACACACTCATACCGAGAACACCCGAGAACTGTGAATATGATATGTGTCTCGCCTTCTCGTTCTCGCGTTCGGATGTACTTCGTTTTTTGTCGGTTTTCTAGTCCGCTTCAAAGGGCTTTCACGGGCGAGAAAGAGAACGCTGTCACATTCTCGCATAGGCTCAGTGCGTTGCGAGCCTTGAATGAGACAGGACGTTTGTTTGATGTGTACGTAGAGTACGTAACTTTTTGAATTCTTCGCCAGATTCAGCAACTAGCTCTCCTAATTGATGTTGCATGCTAAAGCTGAAATTAATAAATAGGTATCATAATATTTATTGTATGTTATAATAAGGTAAACACAATGGGTTAATTATATAAATATCTAGTTTTACTAACTTTGTTCTATTGCGATGAATTTGTAGCATCCACCATCGTCGGGGCCTCTTTTTTTTTGTACTTGTCTAGTCACAATTTCGTTATAGTTTACTAGTGCACATAATAACAGAGCGCCTAGAAGAACGACGAGAACGTGACTGAGAACTCGCCGTGAATGTGAACACTGTCTCTATTTGTCGCTTATAGCTCGCTGAGACTTCTCGCCGTGGTCTGTACGGGCTATAAAACATTTTCTATGACCCCATGATACTTCGATTCTATTGTATTTTGGGAGCATTTGGGAAAATGTTGATTTTTAGCCCAAAATCTCACATTTTCCCAAATGCTCTAAAAATACCAGTGAACCGAAATTCATTTTTTCATAGGATACATAGAAAATGATTTACGATTTGCGGCAAATTAGGCATTACAACAAACGTGAATTCGATTATGTGTACGCTACGGTCGCGAACACTGGAATGAAGTAAGAATTCCGATTTGGACAAGAAACAGGAATAGGCACCAGCAGACAATTTTTCTCCAGACAATTTTTGAAACTGCAACTGAAGGACCAACAACCTCCTGAATTGGAAGAAATAGGTACCTACTCTATGTGTGATTTTTCTAAAGCATGCATAACTAAGCGAGTCTTGAATGTTGGGGGTGGATGCCTAAAGCAGTAGGTACCTACCTACCACAAAATTTGCATCCCATCTTACCACGAAAGTATTTATTTTCCAATCTGTACAGGCCATAGATATACCTAAGTAAAATCTGCAGATACGTCTCCCAACTCCCAGCACTTACTCAACATCTGGCTTGTGTTACAACTACTCCCAAACACTCGCTCATAGTTAAATTTTCCAATCTTGTGCAATAAATATAATGAACAACATAGATGGAAAGACATACTTAGACCGAAGTGCGACCGATCAATACGCACGCGAAACATGAAAGCCGGGGCGGCGGCGCCAGGCGCCGGTCCGATTATGACTGAGGTGGGTGGACTTATTGCACCTAATTTGACCCTTCCACTTTCGAGAGGCTGGTACCTCATCTCCACTTGTTTAATTAAATCGATGGTACAGGCGCACGAAACTTTTATTTTAAATTAATTGCGAAAAAATCTAGATGGAAAAAGGACAGACAAAGCGAGACCCACAGTTGACAGAAGTATCACACACACAGTCACACATCAGAATCAGAAATATAACCACAGATGACAGATACTTCTGTTATCTTATCTGTGACGAGCGAGACCATAAAATACCACTAAAAATTACAGAATAGTTAGATAGATCATTTATTTATTAAAAAAAATTGTTATATAACTTGGTTAGCAGTGCCCTAATAAGCCTATGTTAGGTTTGTCTTAGCACTGGGTTCTCGTCTATTTTACTTAGAATTTATTACACCTACTGTAGTGAATATACAATCCCCTATTACCTAGTACCTAAATAGGTTACTAACTTGCCTAAATATTGTAAATAAATCTCTTAAATATAAATAATCCTTAAACTTATACAAACTATCTAAAATACTCATGAAAGATAACAGTCATAAGCATGATAATCACACTCATACCTTGGTAAATGGGTATGTAAGATAGGTATAGGTAGTTTTAACCGTACAGGAACCAAAGTGGCCACAAAAAGTTCCTCTGTGC
Source organism: Eupithecia inturbata (assembly GCA_963662085.1). Lineage (NCBI taxonomy): Eukaryota > Metazoa > Arthropoda > Insecta > Lepidoptera > Geometridae > Eupithecia > Eupithecia inturbata. The sequence continues at coordinate 987,590 of OY759204.1, forward strand.
CTCCTCTGGTTAAGGATGCCCCCATACTGTCCTAGTTAAAAAAAACTCACTTTATCAGTTCAATCCGTGACATCTAAAATATTAGTTGCTTAGCATTGATGATGTTGCCGAATTTCGGCCACGGCGGCCAGTCTCAACGGAGATTAGCCAGGTGCGCAGGACATTATTATGTAGATTTCGGCCCAGTGTGAGTTTTCATATGAACAACTAAACTACTTTTTTGATTAAAGTGTTTGTCACATACCTTGCAGGCAAATGGCTTCTCCCCAGTGTGAGTTCTAATATGAGACATCAAAACATCCTTGTGATTAAAATGTTTATCACACACATGACAGGCAAATGGCTTCTCACCAGTGTGAATTCTCATATGAACAACTAAACTACTTTTTTGACTGAAACGTTTATCACACACATTGCAGGGAAATGGCTTCTCACCAGTGTGAGTTCTTATATGAAGCTCTAAAACTCTTTTGAAATAAAAATGTTTTTCACACATATGGCAGGCAAATGGCTTTTCACCAGTGTGGGTTCTCATATGACCAGATAAATTACTTTTTTTATTATACTGTTTATTACATACAGTGCAGGCAAATGGCTTCTCACCAGGATGTGTTCTCATATGATCAACTAAAATATTTTTTCTATTAAACTGCTCCTTACACACATGGCAGGCAAATAGCTTCTCACCAGCGTGAGTTTTCATATGTCTGCTTATATTACCTTGGGAACGAAAATATTTATTGCATACATTGCAGGCAAATGGTTTCTCACCAGTGTGAGTTCTCATATGATAAACATAAATATTTTTTTGATCAAACTGTTTCTTACACACATTGCAGGCAAATGCCTTCTCACCAGGGTGGGTTCTCATAATATGATCAACTAAAATATGTTTTTTATAAAACTGTTCCTTACACACATGACAAGCAAATGGCTTCTCACCCATGTGAATTTTTGTCATGTGTCTGATTAAAACTACTTTTTGTTTAAACCTTTTATCACACACATTGCAGGCAAACGGCATTTCGCCAGTGTGAGTTCTCATATGAACAACTAAATTAGTTTTTCCACTATATTGTTTATCACATAAACTGCAGGCATATGGCTTCTCACCAGTGTGAGTTCTCATATGTGCAACTAAATTAACTTTTTGATTAAAATGTTTATCACATATATGGCAGGCAAACAGTTTATTACCAGCTTGAGTTCTCGAAGGAATAGCTAAAGAACTTGCTTGATTTTTTTTTGTATCATTCGCATCGAAGTTATAATGTATTTCTTTATATTTGGAAAAAGATGTCATATTTGAGCCATCAGCCGTGGTTTGCTCAACATCAGAGTTCGGATAATTTTCATGCCCATCACTTTCTTCTTCTAATTTAAATTCAATTTTTGTACAATTTTCAGGATAGACAGACTCAACCTCCACCAATGGATCTTCTTCCGTGTTCACCTCCTCTTTTTCCGGTATAAGTTCAACTTTAATGGTGGCATGAGAACTTTCATTGGTGCTAGTGTTATCCATGGTTAACTGCGTGGTGACAACAGACAAGTGTTGTTCCATTCCTAGGTTGAGCTCAGTAATATCTTCATGAGTAGCCTGAAATAAACAAATTATTTAATTATTTATCTGCCCACGGTTTCGCAGACGCAGTATCTAGATCTGGAGCTTTCTATTAGTGAATAAATATTAAAAATCGGATCCGGAGTACCAATGATAACAACTTAACTCTCATGACCAAGACAGTTTCTCGGTAGAACTGTTGAAACATCGGGAAGAATAGGTGAATAAAAGCGATACTAGAAAGTAATTCAGCTAGCAACCTTAATCTTTGCTTCATTGTCATAGACCTGTGCACTCAAGCTACTCTTCAACATGTTAACAAATCTGCCTAGCTTGGGGCTAGATGATGCTGTGTGAATTATCCAGCATTATTATTATTCGGTTTATTGCGATGATTGCCCAAAATGGATGCGAAAAGAGTTGTTAGTCAAAGACAAGCCTTCAACCTTTCTCAAACTCAATATGAGAATATGGTTGTTTGCACCAAGCCATCTCTAAACGTTTTGTGTTTGGGAGATTTACTGATTAGATAAATCCCCATAGGGGATCCCTAAGGAACAGAGGGGGGAGGGGGGGCATCCCTCATAGTTGTCTTAACTTAACATGATAAGCAAACTTAGGGAATTTTTGGGTACCTCAAGGCCCCTAAGGAATAGCTGGTTAATGATGTTTTCAGATCTGTGAGCCATCTGGTAGAAAGTGTGGCATCTCTGCAGCTTCTGGTAGCACAAACTGCATAAAGATCTCGGCCTTGCATCCTCCGAGTTGAACTGCAAAAACAAACATTCAAAATACTGCAGTAACATTAAGATACCTAGTCCAGTAACTAATGGACTCCTAGGCTTGTATATATTACTATATTTCATTTAATTTCAACTTAAACTTATTTTGCAGATATTGCTTATGCTGGAGGCTGTATTCCAAATTGTATATTATAATGGTTGACTTTTTAGCCTAAAAAAGTACCTATACTTAAGAGAAATGTTTAAGCTCCATAAGGATCAATCGTGGGTCCTCTTTTAATTTTTAATTTAGGTTAATGTTGTTTCAATAGTATGTTAGGATGTTGACATAATATTATTTGTTCACAACTCTAATTTAATTGTTAAAGATAAATGTGTTAAGGGTTTAAGTGGCAAGGTTTAGAAAATAATACCTGACTTAAAAATATGGTTTACAGCTAATAACTTATTTATTACTCAATGTTGAAAAAATATAACTTATGAACATAACATAAACATACTGATCAGCAATGTAAAAAACTTAGCTCTGCAACACATGCAATAAAAAAAATTAAGGAATAGAGGTAATAAGGCTGCAAGACTTAGTATATTTTGCATATTTTCACTCTATGAGCTATGGCATGTTTTGGGGTAACGCAGCAGAAACAAATATTTGTTTTGCAAAAAAGATCCCAGAGATATGTTTAGAGAGCTAAAAATAATGACAATGACCTGTGAGGCAATTTTTTTATATTATACATTTTTTTTATTAGTTTTATAAAGAGACTGACAATATTTTCGAAGTCTGAAATGCATTCCTAATTATGTAGTTTAGTTCAACCAAATTCTAAAAATATATAACTCATAGGTAGTTCCTATACAAACATTCCGAGGCTGTTTACATAACAAGCGCACGTTCTCGCGCTGCCCACACGCGGCGTGACACGAAAATAGTTCCTGAGGTGGCTAGGCGTCTAGGCTGCGCTGCGAAGGGCTTATGTTATGTTATTGTATTTTGAGTTTGGCCGGATTATATAAGGTTGTGTAAAAGTCTCGAACGGGCATAAAACATAAACTCCAGTGGCAGGCTAGCCGATAGTTACCTTCGTGTCAGTCAGTTTTTCGTAAACATGCTGAAGAAGCTTGTTTTTCAAAAATAACAGCCTTTTATTGCCGGTGAGGCAAACTCGACACACAGAAGACATTTTCCTGTTTTTACTTCACAGATCAAAGCGAGTGAGCGTTAAAAGGAAAGGAAAATACGATGTTTTCAATCACACTTCACAATCGCCATTTGCTAAACCAAATCGCAAAATAGCGGCTATTTACCCGCCCGCACAGCAGCATATTTTTTTACGATCTCCTTGACTTCTTTGTTAATGGCAACATGTGTCTGGTTTGCCACTTTTTCAGCAAGTGCAAGTGTCCGGTTCATGGAAAGGGGTGTGAAGTGTACTCAGAGGTGTGAAGTTAAAACTGTTTATGACTCTTTTGACATGACCACTGGCAGAGTTGTGGGAGAACAGACACAGCGAGCCATGAAACAAATAATAATAAATAATGCTGGACAATCCACACAGCATCATCTAGCCCCAAAGTAAGCAGAGCTTGTGTTATGGGTACTAGATGACTGATAAACTTAATACAATACATAAATAGATAGATATTTTTTATTATATATAGAAAATACCCAGAACACCCGGAACAAATATTTGCAGATCGTACAAACATTTGTCCCAAGGCGGGAATCGAACCCGCAACCTTCTGCGTCGCAGGTGGACCTTCGCCCGCCGCGCCACATCGGTCGTCAAGAAGTTGAAGTTGAAGATGGCCATATTAGAACCGTCTTACAAGCATGCCTGCACAAACCATGCGCAGGTCAGACGGAGCCTAAGGACGGCAAAACGGAACCTACCTAGCTCGCGCAAGCCCGGAAGCGCGACTTGCTTGTGCGTGCAATCGCTAACATGCTGAAGGTTGGAAAAGTTAAAACAGTTTCCTCAAGTTTACTTGAACGTATGGCCGGTAATTCATGCCGCTCTTCAGACCGGCGCCGCGGCGCAAAGTGTTTTCGACGATACACGTCGTATAAATCTTATAAATGAGTCATGTCATGGGAGAGAATAATTTAAGTAATTTTTATTTGAATTCAAGAATTTAAGATAGAATTGTACAAATCGTCGAACCATAAAAGGTAGATAGATAGAACATCCTTTAATGCACACTTCTAACTAAGAAACAATTATAACAAAGTGACAATGACAACTGTAGACAGTTGAAATTTTCCCAGAATGTGCATTTCTTTTGCCGCTTTAAAATTAAATAATAAAAATAAAATATATATTAAAATTAGTTAAATGAAATGTGATTTTTTGGCTATTTTTGATCTATGTTTGTCAAGGCTGTATCCCTTGAACCGTACTACAATAGAATACACTTTACACCTTGAGTACCGATCACCGAAGTTATGCAACGTCAGGCGCGGTCAGTACTTGAATGGATGACCGCGTCATGTTAACTTCTTGCTTTTTTCGGTTTATTTTATTAGGATTTCTTTTGCGAAAGTGTTGTACGATGGTACGGAACCCTCCGAGTGCGAGGCGACACTTGGCTGTTCTATTTCAAAATCGTGGCGCACAATGAAAGTCATATTCGAACAAAGGACACTAAACAAATAAAATAAATATATAAATAATGTCTCTTCTATTGTCAGGTTTCTGAGATAATCACATATGAAAAAAAACATTATAGCATAAGTAATCTGTAATTGCGGTTACCAACTTTCTTTTTAAGGAATAGAGTACCTAATTACCTGGTAAGGTTTTAAAAAAGTACGTCATGTAAAAATAGAGTACTATACAATTAGTTTTTTTTTAAATTAGGTAAGTGTGGTAGTTGGCCGAAACGGCAAGCAAACAAAATCACAAAATATAGACAGAGGCTAGCACCGCTCACATAAATTTTTTAGACTTTAGTGGCAATTAGTGGCCATTGTTGGCCATATGGCAAGAAAACCATAATAATGAGTATTAACGACAAACCGAGAGCTGCAAAATATATAATGTCTGATGATGGAGTGTTAACGAGAAGCAGAGTGCAGCAACGTATCATTTTCAGGCTTTGTAGCCGCTGTTGCCCAGACTCATACTATAGACATGTAGATCCATAATATATAGTCTAGCCAGACCATACAATACAATACATCATACCTCTAGAATAACTATAAAATACAGTATTATTAAAACTCTCATTCTTTCAGGAACAAACTCTAATGTGCAGAGCACGACTGCATAAAACGTACCTACAGTAGGTAGGTACTACAGTGCACAGAGTGCACTGCACGCTATGCATGATGTGCCGTTTCGATAGGCGTTTTGATCCGAAAAGATTCGCAAACCGTCATGTGGTCAGCAAACAGAACAAAAAGATTAGCACCGGCAACACTCCTCTGAAAAAAAAACCAAATTGACGTTTTACGTTTAGTACGGTCGACTTACCATGCTTAATAATCAGTATAATCACGAATAATAAGGATTTTCGATTTGGCATAATACTACTAAATTACACATAAATAAATGCGAAAGTTTGGATAATTAGATGAATGTTAGGTACGAGTAGGTACCTACGCCAAAACTAGGTACTGAACGGATCAGGCTGAAATTTTGCGTAGAGGTAGGTAGTTCTAGACATGCAATAAAACATACTAATTAGGCTACTTTTACTTTAAGTAGATAACCCCTCTAACTAAAATTTAATTAAAAAAATTAAATTAATTAAAGAGCAATCAATGAACAATTAACTATTTTTAGGGTTCCATAACCGAAGGGTGAAAACGGAACCCTATTACTAAGCCTCCGCTGTCCGTCCATCCATCCGTCTGTCACAGGGCTTATGAATGAACCGTAAGAGGTAGACAGTTGAATTTTTCAGAGAATGTGTATTTCTTTTGCCACTAGAACAACAAATAATAAAAATAAAATAAATATCCAAATTAAAGGGGACTCCCATACAAAAAACGTGATTTTTTGCCTTTTTATTCTCTCTCAACTCTCTCAACTGTTGTAACAAAAAATATTTAAAATAAAATAAAGCTGAAAATATAAAGAGGTCTCCAAAGAAGTGAAAATTTGATGTTTTTTGAAAAAGTTGCCTGTTGTTTGCGGTATGAAACCCTTCGTGTGCTTGTCGACTCGCTCTTGGTGGTTTATTTTATCCCTTATATAACTTCCCATGGGATAGAAATGTCATAGAAACAACGCGTGCCAAGCCGCGGGCAGAAACTAGTTATCTAGGTATAAATCCAAGTAGCTCTATGGATGGTGTTGACGACGTGACTCGAGACCGAGGTATACCTACGTGCCATGCGACCTCAACCTCCGCGGTAGACTACCTCCACGCTAGTCGAGCAGTGGAATGTGTTGTGTTTTGTTTCTACAAATTTGAAATACGAACCAAGACGTGCCAACACGCTCCTCTATTTTTTATAATTTTTAGTTTCTTTCTGGTTTTCAACATGGATTCAAGAAGAAAGAAAGAAGCAACTATCAGAACGAACTTTCACAATCAAATAAATGTGAAAACTTTACTCAAATTTATGTTTTTGATTAGATTTCATTACTTTTTGACAAGTTTAGATAGAGATAATTTTTAATCCGCAACCCAGGACCATGAGATAATTTTCTATACGTACCTACCAATGTAACTTACAAATTCATACAATTACTAAAAGACGCGCTTTTCTTTATTCAGGGGTTCGTTTACACGATCGCATACACATTTTTAAAGATAATTCTGAAACAGAAATATCAATTCAATAATAAAAACAAACTAGAACCAGTATTTACAATTAAAACAATTAAGCTAACTGCAGACTGTTGCAAACAATCTACAGGTAGCTCAACTGATCCATATCCAATACCAATACTATTCTGAAACGAATTCAGTAATATTTAACTAATCATTTTACTAATAATGAGTAATTAATATGATTTGGCAGTTTTTATGCCGTAGTTGTGTCCTTTTATTTGATACTAAATCAATATCGGCACCGTTATTGATCCTCATAACGGAAAATTTTTAGTTTTCGGATTCTTTTATCCAATGAAGTTTGATCATCTACTTTCATACCAAATTTCAACTTCCTGGGTTACCTAGAAGTCGTTTAGGTTTTTGATAAGTCAGTTGTTAAAAATGCCACTTTTCGGACGTCAATAACTCAAGAACCTTATATAATTTATTTATTAAATTTGGTAATCCTACTCTATTCATGGATCTTACTAAATATGCAAAATTGCAAGCTGTATGTTTGATAATAATTATAATGTCTGAGATATAGACGGGAACAAAAGCGTGCCCACTGGTTCGTGTAAAGATACTCATTGCTATTGCGTCGCAAGTTTCTCTCCGGACTTGGCTGGACGCTTTACCGCGCGTCTTAATACTATAAATACTTATAAATATATAAATGCTTAAAATAAAAAGCCGTTATTTTGTAGAAACAGACATTTTGTTTTATTTATTTTGGCTACATGTATAATCAACTATAATTTAGTAGGTACCTACTGAATTATAATTAGTTATCTAGACCAGAACCAAGTACCTATTTATTTATTTTTTTCAGTATGAGTTCTTTTGTGTCTACTCAAACTATTACTGCCCGTAAATTTCTTATCACATACATCGCAGGCAAAAGGCTTCTCACCAGGGTGAGTTCTCATATGATCAACTAAAATATTCTTTTTATAAAACACTTTCTTACAAACATGGCAGGCCAATGTCTTCTCACCAGTGTGAGTTTTCATGTGACCAACTAAATTAGCTTTTTGACTAAAAGATTTGTCACATAAATTGCAGGCAAATGGCTTCTCACCAGTGTGAGTCCTAATATGAGCAGCTAAAATATTCCTATGATGAAACTGTTTCTTACACACAATGCAGGCAAATGGCTTCTCACCAGGGTGAGTTGTCATATGATCAACTAGAAACATGTTTCTTTCAAACTGTTCGTTACACACATGGCAAGAAAATGACTTCTCGCCTGTGTGAGTTATCCTCGTGTGTCTAACTAAAACATGTTTTTGATTAAATCTTTTATTACATATATTGCAAGCAAATGGCTTCTCGCCAGTGTGAGTTCTCATATGAGCAACTAAATTACTTTTTTCCCGATATTGTTTATCACATAAACTGCATGCATATGGCTTTTCACCTGTGTGAGTTCTCATATGTGCAACTAAATTAACCTTTTGATTAAAATGTTTATTGCATACATTGCAGGCAAATGGCTTCTCACCAGTGTGAGTTCTCATATGACCAACCAAAGTTTTTTTTTTACAAAATTTTTTATCACATATATGGCATGAAAATGGTTTCTCAACAGCTTGAGTTCTCATAAGATTATCTAAAGGACTCGTCGAATATTTTTTTCTATCACATACATTGTCGGTATAACACTTTTCTTTATATTTGAAATGCGATTTTCTTGTGTGTGTTAAGAGTGTCAAATTTGAGTCATTTGGTTCAGTTTCCTCTACATCAGTGTTAGGATCATTTCCATGATCATCACTTTCTACTTCAAACTTAAATTCAACTTCTGTACAATCTTCAGGAAAGGCGTCAAACTCCACCAATGGATCTTCTGTGGTCACCTCTTCCTTTACTGATATTGGTTCATCTTTAAACGTCACATGAGAACTCTCATTGGTGTTATCAGTAGTCAGCTGTGAAGTGTCTGCAGACATGTGTTGCCCCATTCCACGGTTGAGCTTAGTAATTTCTTCATGAGTAGCCTGAAATATTATTTTTTTATTAGTTTGTATCTTAAATAAAAATGACTAACCTCTGCTTGCGACTTTGCTCACGCGGTAGTGCGGTACCCATATAAAACTGAGTCTATGCCACTCAGATCATGTTAGTTGGTTTTTAGCAGTTAGAGAAACATTGTTTCTTTTAACTTATAGTAAAAAGTCAATTTACATAGGATTTTGAACTCGGGAAGCATCTTTGAAACCAGGGTGCACTGCCTATTCAACCTTTCTGTCATTATTACCTCAAGACCATTATAAAGAAGCTGATTGAAAATGTTTTCAGATCTGAGAGCCATCTGGTGGAAGGTGTGGCACCCCAGCAGCTTCCTGTAGCACAAACAGCATAGAGCTCTCGGCCTTGCATCCTCCGAGTTAAACTGAAACAAAATGTAACTATCATCTCAAAATGGTAACTGGTTATAAAATGACTTCGATGACGCGTAAGGCTGAGGATTCTATTACAGAATGTTTAAAAAACAAATATATTTCATCAAAAAATGGTAACATACTCGTATCCTTACCATCGTCTGGAATAGAAAGATAATTCTATGCCTAGAGTATGAGTTTTAGATTTTAGATCTATAAGCTTCCAAAGTTCCAATATTTCTGCTTCTGTGTCTTTATTTGACACATTTCAGAAAGTCAAAAAACTGCAACCACTCTAACAGTACCTATCTATCATCAACAGGCTGTTATGTTGATAATAGATACCCACATACTGCTGCCTTCTCCAGCTGTGGACTGGTAAAGGTTGTTGTAAACATCTGATCAAAGGACAGTTTTACAGGCATACCATGGCTATGTTGCATCGGTATTGTGCTATGGATTAATACTATGAGAAAATGGCTCCTATGTAAATAAAGCCTCCATAGCACAGAACAAATGTGTAAGAGCAATTTTTGGTATACCACCGTGGGAATCCTGTAAGCCGATATTCAGTGAACTCAAATTGCTCATGCTACCTTTTCTCTACATCCTTAAGGCAGCTTTGTTTGTAAGGAAACATAAACTATTAAATAAAAAATATTTAATAGTTTATGAAGGCGAGTGAACTGTATCCTCGAAACCTGATAGTATAGTTTTAAGTAGGCACCCCAGGACCCATTTATACCATAAAAACTGTTTTGCCATGTGTGCAAAATTATATAATGCACTACCTAAAACTGTAAAAGTTTTATGTTGACAAAATTTACCAATGAGCTACGACTCAGGCTACACAGCAAAAAATATTATAATAAAAATGAATTTATCAACTGACATTGTTGTACTGATTATTTCTAGAATTGTTTAAATATATTATCATACTGTTGTGAGAACTATTAAAACAATAAATTATGTTTATTAAATAAAGAAAATTACAGTTAAAGAATAGAAACAAATTAGAATTAGTGTTTACAATTGAAACTAACTAATAATCGTAATCTGTGGCAAAATAATAAATTGCTATACCCAACAGGGTGTATGTACTAACTTAAGCTACCTATCTATGTACATATTTGCAATTAATAAATGAATCTGAATCTGAGCGGACATAGGCCTCCCCTAATAAGGCCTTTATTGCATCTTGTCATTTAGGGGTGGGTAACGACATATTCCTTACGCTGAGCGTGCGGATTGGGGACCTTTATCTATAAATGACTACACATTCACAAGCCAAATCAAACATGTATATCGCAGCACAAGCACGAGTTTTGTTACCTTATTATCACATAGTTTTTCGTAAACATTTAGAAGGAGCTTGTTTTTCAATAACATCAGTCTTTTATTGCCGGCGAGGCAAACTCTACACACGGACGACATTTTCCTGTCTTCACAGCGAGCGCGACAAAGGAAAATTAGATAATTATGAAAAATCGCCAACACAACAAACAAGCGGGAGCGGCTATTTACCCGAATTAACTGGAGCAGGTTGACAGCTCAATGATGCCTTGACTTCTTGTAGTGTACCTTCATTAGACCGGACACCACAGCTCTGGCTGTTGAATTGACCACGAAGTCAAGTCATATTGTCCTCATATAGTTAGGATTTGTACGTTTATATATATATATTTAAACTTAGCATGAATTTGCCAAAAGTCATGGCCACGTTAATCCAGGACCAGTCGTCGTCGTGTACAGCCACCTTCTTGAAATTGTTTCCGAGTACACTTAGCTCGGGCAGATTCTACAGTTAGGTAAAAACAATTTCGAGAAGGAGGCCAAGAGGAGGATTCAGCTAGGCTGGGCAGCGTTTGGTAAACTTCGTCGAGTTGTCTTGTCATCCATTACACATTATGATTCGTAACAAATCATCCGACAGAGAACCAAGGTTATCGACATAGCTCAAAAAATTAACAAGCTGAAGTGGCAGTGAGCCGGCCATATCTCGCGAAGAACCGACAACCACTTGGGTAAACATGTTCTTGAGTGGAGACCGCGACTCGGCAAACGTAGTGTAGGGCGCCCTCCGTCCAGGTGAAATGACGATCTGCGAAATACCGCAGGCAGATGGTGGATGCGGCAAGCTGAAGACAGGGCGCTATGGCACTCATTAAGGAAGGCCTAGAGGTATGTCCAGCAGTGGACTAAATAGGCTGATGGTGATGATATATAAGAATTACTTTAATGTGTGATTCTTATAAAGGTTGTATAATGCATAACCAAACGAGGTCTTGAATGTTGTGGGTGGATAAAGCAGTAGGTACCTACCTCAAAAATTGCATCCCAACTTACCACAAAGGTAATATTCTGCAGATAATGTTAACAATTATTTAATCTGCCATGGTTGCTACGACAATGCAGACTCAGACTCTTCTACACCTTTAAAGATAATTTTATTATTTTGTTGCTATTTGAGGAAGAACAATTAATTAGATAAATTACCTACGATTCACCGAAGCTATTTTTATATCTCTGAAGGTAATGCTATGCTTATGAATGAGTGGCTAAGTACTGTACAAAGGGTGTCCAATAACAGTATTTTGTAACCAAGTTCTCTGAAATCCGGTCATATTTTATATTCATTTACCTAATGAAAAATTAATTCGACATTGCTGTGTGAATTTTATTTGTTAGTATTTAATCAATAGTATTTTCACTATCTTGTAAACTGATGGGCATTTCGTAAGCGCAATTAATAACTTTCCGAAAATGAGTGGGCTGAAATTCTATAAGTGGCCAAGAACTATGCCGTTTACTCTACCTAGGTACCTCACACTTTATCTCTGTTGGTCAAAAGTGTGAAAAAAATATCCTTCGATGCCTCTCTGGTGTATGGTTGGGATCTCATCCATACACCCAGAAGTTACTGTACAATGCTATAATCAGAAGCCACTTTGACTATGAAGCATTTCTTCTTAATCTTTGCAACAAATCAGGGTTGGTCAAATTTGACAAAATCCAGTGTAGATGTCTTCGTATAATACTGGGAGCTATGAAGTGTTCACCCATCATCGCTATGCAGGTTGAATGCGGTGAGCCCCCCTTAAGTCTGCGAAGGCAATATCTCTGTGATAGGTTTTTCTTTAAATGGGTTCAAAATTCACATCATCCCTACTTCCAAAATTAAAACACTTAGGTACGTACTCAGTTTATTTGGCTCCTCTGATAAAATTTCTTCTCTCCTCCGTAGTTTTAAAATATTTTCAGGACTCCCAAACTCTGTCAGACAATATCCAACATACCCACTTTATCTCATCCCTTATGTATGATGCTCTAGTTTTCCTACCCCATATAATTTTAGATTTTAATATATCAAAGGATTCTGTTGATGCCAGAGGAATGTTTAATGCTGAAATTAATTTGAAATTTCCAGGGTGGACATCCATTTATACTGATGCATCCAAACTATGAAATGATAGTGAAGTTGGAGCTGCGGTGTGGATCCCCTTAACCAGCATTACCCTTAGCTTTAAATGTCCCTCTTTTTCATCAGTTTTCACTGGCGAAGCTGTCGCCCTTCTAGAAATTGCCCGGTTATTCAAATCCCACAACCTTAACAAATCCATCATCTTTTCGGACTCTAAAAGTTGCTTGCAATCTTTATTGTCCAACCCTTTCAGGTCCATCTCTCGTCTTCCCATTATTCTTGAAATTAAGCATGTTCTTCATGAATGTCATAAACTAGGCATCAAAGTAGTTCTTGCATGGATACCAGGTCACTCTGGTATCCCAGGCAATGAGACAGCAGACGCTAGCGCAAAAGACGCAGTCCAGGAACCTAACTTCCCTTGAGCACTATCATACATATTGCCACGACCTATGCCTACTTCCTAAATCCCACCTTGCAAAATCCTGGACGGACGTATGGAATGCCTCAAGACTAATCAAATGCAAGAACTATTCCGACATCCAACCGGTTATCCCTCCCTACCCTTGGTTTTTCAAGTTTCGCAAGTCTAGTAAAGTTGTAACCTCTATTATCTGCCGTCTCAGATTAGGTTTTGCATGTACACCAGTGTTTTAGCAAAATTAAGGATTCGGGATCACTCAATGTGTGAATGCGGGCTTGAAGAAGGAGATGTGGAACACATTTTCTTCAATTGCCAAAAATTGCAGTGCTCTCTCTATGATATCCTCCCCCCTGAAATCCCTCGTCCTACTTCATTCAAAATATTATTATCCTTAACCTTTTCCCCCATGATAAATTTTATACTGTGTAAATTTGTAAAAAACAATAATATTAGGTTGTTAAGTTTTGTGTATAAATTTGTATATTATCTTTGCTGCTTTAATCACTGTGCTTTATGCTTTTCAGGTTGTGTTGTCCTATTAAAATTAGATAAATCAATTTGACGCTAAATTTAAATTTTTCTCTGCTTTTAATATGCCGTTATCATTGTTTTTATTATTTTTGAAGTTTATGACACTCCTTACTGACACTGGCAAAGTCGTAGCGAAAAGCAAGCGGCGCCAAAATAAAATGAAGTTGAAGTTACTCTACCTAGCTGTAGGCTAAAATGAACTTTTATTAAAATGCATTCCTATGTCTCTCCTCTTTTTACGTGTAAATAGCTCTTTGAAATAGCTGTAGATTCTACGTTCCTACTAAAGATCAGTTTTTGGTTGAACGCGTTTTAACGATGAAATAGCAATCAAAGATTTGGCTTGTTGTATTATTGATTTTTCACCAAAATGGAAGTAAATTAACGGCACTACTTGATCAATATAGGTATGTCCAACGTAGCTCTGTGCCGAGTCTGCCTCGCCAGTAATACCAAGATGTACCACATCGTAAACACACCGTATCAGGAGATATTTGAAAAACTTTCAACAAAGGTAATAGCATTCTATCATGGGTACTAAACTTATTAACGCAAAAGAAAGATTGTGTTTCGTGTCGGCGACGACAACACCGAAAGTACTAAACGGTGCGGGCTGAAATTCGTATCTATTTATAGTTCTAGATCTGGATTAACATAATAGTAGGCAGGCATTAGGTAATTTCTAATAATATTATTATTTGTCTTGAGCAGATGCGTCTTAGTCCTTGTCAGTGCACTTGAAATATTTATCCAGCCTATATTTGAAAGGGTTCACTGAGGGAGCACTGATTCTGGTAACCAGTTCCAAGTTATCAGTCAGTGTAGTTGACAGGATGCAAGAAAAAATTAAACTTTATTTCAAGGTCATTGACCTTTGATCTTGAGGTCACCAACCTCAACACTGAACTTTTTCTTAGGAAAGTTTGTTTTTGCTAGGGTAGATGACCGAAACTTAAATTGTTTAATCACTGTCCTTTTTGGGAAAACATTGGTTTTGGCCAGTTGGTGACTGGAAGGTGGATGGAGACCAAGGTCAATGACCTTTGCCCACAAGGTCACTTATTTGGTCTTATTTTTATTACAGACATTTTTCTTGAATTGTTTGGCTTGTTGATTTATTAAGTTGACTACCTACTCTATTGTATACCTGTGCGAATAAATGTAATGTTTTGAGTTATTACAAATATAAATCTGCGAAAAAGTCTGACATGTTCCAGCGGGTCTCTGACGCTGGGCAGTGAATTCACATTGATATTATATTCCAGCTCCATACACCGGATGGCAGGCCTGAGACGGTGTGCTACATGTGTCTCTCGCAGCTGCAGCGCTGCCTGCGGCTTGTGCACATGTCACAGACAGCAGAGAAGATCCTCACACAGTTCTCTCTGTGCAAGCTTCAGGTATACTAGCGTAGAAAAGAATATAAATTCATTTATTCACTGATGATTGATTACACAGCCACAGTACACAGCCACATAGCATTACAGAGATGTTCACATTTAAAATTAAGAGCACTGTGATATGCCATTAGGTGCACAAATTTTACATATTTTAGCTATAAGATTTAGAGCAAAGAAATGTAATAATAATGTAAATAACAAATTCAAGTGTTACTTTGCGGAAATCCATTGCAAAATGGTTTTAAAATATTTTGTAACAACTTGTATTACTAAATATTTTAATCATAATATTTTGTAATAATAATACTAATCAAAGAGAGGTAAAAGTTATGTTAATTGAAAATAATGTGTTTACTAAAACAATAAGATATATGTCTTTTTAGTAATACTTGTAAGTTATCTAGTTGGTATACATAACAATGTAAAATGTGTTATTGTTATTAGTTGTCTGAAAAATAAAAAGATTTATTCATTTATAACACAAGCTCTGCTTGATTTGTGATGCAGCTCTGCTTGATTAGATGATGCTGAGTGGATTAGCTCTTTATACACTTATAGTAAAGAGGTATAACTTGTTTGTTTGGTCATGAGTTAGTTAGTGAATCTCTGGAACTGCTCGGCCCATATTGTCATTATCTCTGAATGTCACTTTTACCCGACTGCGCAAGGAGGGTTATGTTTTTTATGCTATACCGCATGAGTTAAGCAAATACAAGCCAGCATAAGTGCATAAGCCAGTGTTATAAATATTTTTCTGAGTAATACTTGCGCTGTAAAAATGTTCATGTGTGAAATAAATTATATTTATTTTGTGTTTTTATTTATATAATATTTTAATGATGTCATAGCGGCAGTACACACACGCCGAGAGACGGCGAGACAGGCCGAGCACGAGTGTGCCTAGGTTCGTCGCGCTCGTCTCGCCTCGGTTTAGTATTATTATATATTCTCTGCTTGTACGCTCTCGTTTTCTTGTCTCGGCCGCTTGTGGGCATTTTGGCCCGTTGGCCCTCGCGAGACAAACGAGTGTGTAAATGGTGCTGGTGGTTTAGAGAATGAGCGCGCGGGACGTCACAAGACGTTCAACGAGACCTCTCGGCGAGTGTGTACTGCCAAACTAGTGGTTTTAATAAATAAATCATGCTGGACAATTCACTCAACATCGTCTAGCCCCAAACGAAGCAGAGCATGGTAGTACCCAGTTAGTACCCATAATACCCATATTATGGGTACTACCTATTAAAGAAAGCACCCAGCAGAACACCCGCAGATCGTACAAACATTTGTCCGATGGCGGGAATCGACCCCGCAACCTCCTGCGCCGTATGCGGACCTTCGCCCGCTGCGCTGCAGAGGTCGAGCGGTTTATTTGGCGAGTGGCGCGAAGTTCAAATATTTTCTGGTGTTAATATCTGCGTTCTACAAGTGATAATAGGTAGCAGGTAAGTAGGTGATTGCACCGAGCAGACAGAAATGATGATGATGTATGTGTTATTTTCAGACAAATCATGAGACTATCAAGGAGCTGAAATCGAAAATAAAACAACCATTATCTGTCAGCCCGATCATATACACAGTTTTTAGTGACACTGATGATTATATTGAAACCGTCAAGAGAGAATCAATATATGTGAAAGATGAGACTGACACAGAAGAAAATTCCAGTCGAAATACCGAAATTGAAAACTTAGAAGTGGAAGAAGAAGGCTATTCTCAAACCATGCCAACTGTGAAGTTTGGTAATCCAATAGTGTATTGTTGTGATGTTTGCTGCAAGATATTTAATGACAAGCGTGAATTGGCACTGCATGAACAGTCACATAAAAAAGAATTATCATGCAATCAATGCTCGGACCGCTTCCCCGACAAATCAGCCTTGAGAAAACACATGAGAGTTCATTACGCAGAGAAACCATACGCCTGCAACAAATGCGATAAACAATACAACGACAAATCCACACTGATGAGACATATGAGAATTCACTCAGGAGAAATGCCGTATCCATGCAACAGTTGCGAAAAACAATTCTATGATAAATCAGCCTTTATAAGGCATATGAGGGTTCACACAGGAGAGAAACCTTTTGCCTGTGATCTATGTGCTAAGCAATACAAACATAAATCACATTTGGTAACACACATGAAGAATCACAGCGGAGAAAAGTTATACTCCTGTGACAGATGTGGACACCAATTTAGTTATAAATCAAATTTGATAACGCACATGAGAATTCATACGGGAGAGGCGCCATATGCCTGCAGTCTCTGTGACAAGCAGTTCAAACAACAGCAGGTTTTGATAAGTCATACTAGAATTCATCACACCGGAGAGAAGCCATATGCCTGCATTGTGTGCGACAAAGAATTTACCGATAAATCAGCATTGATGAGGCATATTAGAGTTCACACTGGAGAAAGGCCATATGCCTGCGATGTATGTGATAAGATGTTTAGTCAAAAGCCTGCCTTATCAGCACACCTTAGGACACATACTGGGGAAAAGCCGCATGCATGCAATATATGTGATAAACGTTTTAATATGAAAAAAAACTTGAAAGTACACTTGAGAAATCACACTGGAGAAAAGCCGTATGCCTGTGATCATTGCGATAAAAAATACATCCTTAAATCATATTTGGTTACGCACATGAGAAATCACACTGGAGAAAAGCCATATACCTGCAAACAATGTAATAAAACGTTCAGTCGGCCATCAAATTTTGCAACTCATATGAGAATTCACACTGGGGATAAGCCATATGGCTGCACTAGTTGTGATAAGCAATTTAGCCAGAGATCTAGTTTGGTTAGACATAACAAGGCAATGCATAAGGGACCGAAGACGTAATTTATTTAATCAATATTTTTTTTTATAATCAATAGTCACTATAGTGCTCTACTGACAGTGACGCCATAAATACATCTGACGGATCGTTTACTTTGTATCAGTTTTTTTCACCTTACAAAATTTTATTGAAATAAACGTAAAAATACAGATACACATTATGAAGTAGTCTGAAATGAATTAGTTAATAATACATCATGTACATATATGGGCACTATATAAAGTCCGCTATAATATTAAGAATATTATGATACAATTAAATTATTGTAATTCATGCTGTATAATTTTTATATTTTGCTATTTATTGACTTGTTATTTAAATATTTTTTTTTATAATATTGATAATTTAATTTTAAGATGTTTTTATTTAAGACTTAGGTTCTGTAATTATGTAGTATTTAAAGATCATTTTGTAAGATAAGACAACTAAAATAAATACATTAACAGGTACTTGTACTTTTATCATGTTGCTTCTATTTAATAATTTTACCAACTCTTATAAATTCCCACTTGAAAATGTACCTATTATACAGCAAACAAAGGGGGGTGATGAGCCCCCTCCCTCCCCAAACAAACCCAAAAAAAAAGCGCAGTCCGAAAAAAATATTGTAGCCGAGATACGAGTATTAATTTTTTTTTTTTTTTGCTAGCCAGCAATGTACATGTAAGTGCAAATTCCAAATAACGTAGGTTGTAGTGTATGTAGGTACTTACCTAATTCCGCTGCAGCCTCGGTCGAACAGGATCGCTATTACCCTCGACACTCATGGGGACTTTGGATTTATTTTATTAGTTTCCTTCCAGAATTTACTAAAGTTTTTAGCTGAGCGATGGGGCGCAAGAATATCCATTTCAATTTGAATCTGATGGTCCTGACACCATTTAAGTTTTGTTTTTAATTCTCTCCATCTTCTAATATTTTAGTATTTTGTTATTGATTCAATTACCCGTCTATGATCTACGTCATCGCAAACGTAGTCAGCACACTTTCTAAAAATAGGAGGGAAATCTACATCTCTAAGCATACATGGAAATTCTTTTGGTTTATGTTAATTTTACGTTTCTAATTTTAGGTATTATGTACTGTATATTTCCCAAATAAAACAAAACAAAACAAAACATACTGGAGCACAGCTGCGTACCTATAATGCTTGATTTGAGAGCTATCTCTTTCTCCTCAGATTACATTATTATAAGATGGCCGATGGCTAACAAGTTTGGGCTGTAAAGTATTCAAATTACAAATAATTTCAACCGGGAAATGATCGGACCTCGTCACACTTTATTTAATCTTAAAGTCAAATATTGCACTGTGCTGCACTGAGCAAAATATTTGACCGTCCAACCATGAACAAGTACCATCAGCACCATCAGCTCGTATCAGATGCAGAACCAAAAAAGTCGACATCTGCCCATAACCATTTTTGTTCTACACAAAAATTGATGCAACAAACTGCAACTACGTAAATCAAAGTAATTTTCAAGAGAATTTGTTCCATATTTTCCTTTTTACTAAAATTAAAACGTCGTGATGGACAAAAGTGATCATAAACTGGTGTTGAGTACTGCATTGGCGGCGCCGCGGCGTAGCGTAGGTTGTTTCGGATTGGTACCAGGGTGGTCTTCCACCAAGCACACCCCAAAAAAATCGAAACAAAAATAATAACGATAAGTAAGCCAAGCGGAGCGAGCCCAAGTTTTTTGGGATTTTTCCGGATGTTTGGCTAAAATGAAATCAAGGGTGTGACAAAAGAAATGGTAGAGAGCCCAGAATATTTTAAAGAAATTGGTTTTCTATTTTAAATCGCGGCAGGCGAAGTTCCGCCTGCGACGCAGGAGGCGGGTTCGATTCCCGCCTTGTGTTTGTTGTGTGCGTAACTGCCTACCGTGTGTACAAATTTATACTTATTGCTATTTTTAGAGAACCATAGTGTCTAGATAAACCTAATATAGGATTTAAGACACTACTAACCAAAAACATGTAATCTTTTTGACAATAAACTATATCTATATATCTATCTTGGGACAAATGTTTGTACGATCTGCAAATATTTGCAAATATCTGGCAAATATCTGCACATATCTGGGCCACTGGGTCTCCGAGACACTCTCAGATGACCTAGATGTAGAAAAGGAGCGCAGGGCATTATCAGTTAGAGCAAATATGTTAGCCCGCAGATTCGCGCGATGCAGTACAGCTGTTATGTTAAGTTTGTTTAGAGCGTACTGTCAATATTTTTATGCGTGCAGTCTGTGTGTAGCATTTCTGCGTGTAGGTAACACGCAGAAATGCTGGAATGCCCTGCGCGTCCAGTATAATAATGGATTCAGAGTGCTATTGGGACTGCCTCGCTTCTGTAGCGCGTCCGCGATGTTTGCAGAGTCCCTTGTTGATGACTTTTACGCAATCATCCAGAACAGAACAGCATCCTTGATGCGCTGGGTGAGGGGTGGTACTAGTAGCTATCTGAAACTGATAGCTGGAAGGCTGGACACGGACTGCGCTTTCTTGAAGCACTGGACGCGCACACAGTGTAATGCGCTTATAAAGATTGTGTGTCCCATATTGTTCGTTCTATTAATTTAAGAGGTTTTTATTGTACTTTTGTTTTTATTAATATGGCTGAAATATGTATATATGTGTATCTAAGCTGAAATAAACGAATTGGATTTGAATAACAGGTAGGTACAGGTAGTAAATAAGTAGGTACCTATAAGTTATCGGACGCGTGGCACGTACGACACTCACTTTGCCGGATTTTGCCCGTTAATTTATAGAGCGCCCTAGCCCTAGGCTCGTTAGGCGTGCGCCTAACGAGCCTAGGGCGCAGAATCTTAAAATACTCCACTGATAATAGGTACAGTTCATTATTAAGTCTGGCTAGCATAGTTAGGTTAGGATAGTTTGATACTAGAAGATAGTCTTGAGTCTCAGTCTATGCTGGCTAGCGAATGTGGAGGCGAGATATCTGCAAACAACAATCAAGGGCGGATCCAGCTTTCAAGTCAGGGGGAGGGGGGTCAAGATATAGTAGAAGTCTAGTTAGGACCGGCTCCACAAGGGCGATAATACCAGGGCCGTCTTATTTAGATTGGGCGACGAGGAACGAAAATGTTTTTTTTTAATGGTGGGTGTACCAACACAGTGAAAAAAATATTTTTTATGTTTTCGGTGAAAAAATTACGACAATCGAAATAACGCCGATCAAAGCAAGCCCGAGATAGGAAAAATTGGATAAACACGGCGAGATACCAACCTTTTTGAGAAACTTTATGCCCCGAAATTAATTCGAAATTATAGAAGCTAAAACAAAAGAAATAACGACGACGGAACGAACGACCAAAATTTTTGAGACTTACCAGCGGTTCATCATAATATGAAAAATCACGAGAATAACGGCGAGCGGAAAGAGCCACGAAATTTTCGTGATTTTGTGGCGATTGGTGGTGTTTCGTCGCCTTCAAGGCCCAGTAGCGTAGCCAATGCCTCTTGTCAAAAGGCACCACAGGGTACCATCAAACTATTAAGGACTTATTTTCTTTAGACTACAACCAAAAATTAAAGAAACTATGAAAACAGATGCTGTGTGGATTATCCAGTATTATTCATTTAAAAACTTCTTCTAGCTAGACCAAAATACCACTTGTTTTCTGGTTTGTATGGTATTGAATGAGGAGTCTTTTGAGGTGGTTGTCCCCGGTGATAACGTTACTTATCGCCAAAGAAAGCGAACAGTCAGAAAATAATAACGACAAGCGGAGCGAGCCGCGAAAATTTTGCATTGAAAGAAGTCCAGAACATAAAATAAATAAAAAAGACAAATAAAAACAGGCGAGCGGAGTGAGCCGTGAAATTGTTTAAGACTTGTTTGTGCGCCCAGTTGGTACTACGTTGCTAGCGAATATTATATATTTATTGTGCCAAGTTAAGTAATTTGCGTAAGTTAAACGCGTAATTAATGTCGGCTATTACCGGTCACCTAAGCAAAATAACACACTAATTGCTGAAAAATAACACACTAATTGCTGAAAAAACTTTTTATTGAAAACTTTTAGGAAAACATATGTTTAACTATTATTCTAACATAGTCACAAACAATGAAATAGATTTTTATAAATCGATTTCACTTTTTTGACTTTGACTTTGACTGGCATTGTCCGAGATATCGGGCAATACCAGTCGGCAGGTTGGTAATACCGGTCAGTCAGCTTAATGGCACAAATCACATAATTAAGTAATCTTTGGGGGAGCCGTATCCTGATCATTCAGCATTATCCCAATGCCCACACTGAATAGAATTGTGTTGGTTCCATTTCACCTTCAATCCTTGCCTACTAGCCCGATGTGCCGAAATCCTAAAACTAAAAAAGAAATGAGTTGTATATTCATAAGTACTTAAGTGATTGTGTATAAAAAACTAAACACCGGAATTCCTTAATATTTACAATATTTTTTAAGATTTACGGCGTAAATAATAATCATTCTGTGATAAAAATAATTATAGGGCCACTGTACTTGTATCTGTGACTTACGGCTAATACCGGTCAGCGGTGACCGGCATTAACCGCCTGTGCACTTTTGAAATGAAATGAAATGAGATGAAAAATATTTTATTTACTTTAAAACTACTTATACACAATTAGCCTTATTTCTATGCCAATTTATACGACCATTTTGAGGTTATTAGTTATATAAGAAAAAATGTGTCGCAATGTGCTTGAAATCTACAATCAAACGAATATTTAGATAACTGACGGGCAAAAAATAATAAATAATAATAAAAATAAATGTAATATGAATATTACGATACTCACCTCTTATTTTTTGCAGCCAGAAAATTATAAGAAAGTAACGCGAAACATACATTCGTCTTGTTGTCAGTGACTCGCTGGATCTAAGCGGGAGTCAATGCGTCAGGGCAGGGAACAATCAAGCCACCTTCTTTGCATGTGTGAGGGCGCATAAACGAAGTATTTTATAAGTTTGGTGGTCGGTATTGTCAACTGACCGGTAATACCCGACTTTACCCTAATTCTGTTAAACCTTGTTAGTGTTCTAACTAAAGCATCTATAAACTTCTGCGAGCGAGAAGTACCGATCTACTCGTAAGAAGCATACCTATTTACAAAGAGGGTTTGTTGCAGCCTCTGAGTGAGCCTGAAATGAGGCCTGTGAGTAAATGGGCCTAATTACCAATTTGGAGTAGGTAGGTGGCTCTTTGAGCAAAGGCTCGTGGGAGCTTATAATTAGGTACAACCCCTCATTTAGACTCGGCTGATCAGAAAACATGTAATAGATAATGAAAACAAATAAAACTAATAAAACTTTAAACAATTGAGTTTGCCGCAACTCGAAAAACGGAAGTGGCCAATGACTGCATTGCACGAAGTTTATGCTGTATTGTTTACTCACACACACACACCCATTTATCTAGTCTAATCTTCACTTCACAGTATATTTTTGCTTATTATTTTAATAATCTTCAGCATATCAACGATAGCACAAGCTGCGCTTGCGGGCTTGCGCGAGCTACCTACCGTCTTGCCGTCCATACGCTCCGTCTTACCTGCGCAAACAGATTTGTGCAAGCATGCTTGCAAGTAAGACGGAGCGTGTGGCCGGGCTATTAGCATGATCAGAAATGCTACATTTCAAGGCCAAGGACTGTGCCGTCAAGCGGCATGAATGTGAATCCTGTTCAGCGTGGAAATAGCGTTATCAATCAAATAGACAAATGCTTTAGTTAGTAAACGGTGAAATAGCTGAAAAATTATAGATAATAAATAAATAAATTATTATTTATTGAATGCTGGACGATCCACATAATTTGTTTGTGTTCAATAGTACTTTGTGGTTGTGTTGTAATTGTAACTTGTGATCTCTTTGTTGTTGATCTGATCATTTCATGCTAGATCTACATCTGGTAGAATATAACGTACTCAATCAGAATGTCCACCGTAGCCTTTTGCCGAGTGTGCCTCGCCAGTAACACTAAGATGCACCACATTGCCAATACACCGTATCAGGAAATATTTGAAAAACTTGCAACGGAGGTAACGACAACATTTATAATTTCTTTTAGGTAACTATTCCTTGACTGCAGCCAGATGCTGGATGCGGCAAACTGAAGACAGAGGCCTATGTTCAGCAGTGGACTAAGACAGGTTGATGACGATGATGGCCTGTTCCTTAATATAAACTCCAGGGAAGAAAACGTTTATTTGAAGCAAAATTTGCTAAGTTATTTAACTTGCTTTTATACATTCTCTGGACTAGCTTCTGCCCGCAGCTTCATACTCGATTTTCCGCGATAAAAATTGCCTTTATGCTCCTCAAGGTCTAAAACTGTACCTCTGCAAAGTTTTAGTCCAGTCCGTTGATTTGTTTTGTTATGAAGATATAAGAAACATTATCCAAATATGGCAGGTAGGCATTACCATTGTGAGGTGATATCGGTTTTTCTTTAAGCTGTTGTTCAGTTTTATTTCTTAGGTATTTATTACCTACTTTTCAATGGTACTGTGTAATGTGTTATGTCAAGTACACCTTTCATTCTGTCTTGTCTTGCTATAATCCAACTGTATGTATTTCAGCTTTGTACACCAGATGGCAGACCTGGGACAGTGTGCTGGGTGTGTCTCTCTGCGCTGCGGCGCGGCCGGCGGTTCGCGGACACGGCGCAGGCTGCCCACGAGATACTCACGCAGCTCTCACTCAGCGGGATTCAGGTAATGCACAGCAGATGCCGGACCTGAGATGGTGTGTCCCTGCGCTATCTTCTAGTGTTTAGTTATGCAACAGACAGACATAATTTCGCACCTATAAACATAGTAAGGATTGTGGCAAGTGGACTTTCTTGACATAAATAAACTATTATAATAATATAACAATAATATAGCCTTTCAGTTCCAAAAATGTTACATTAAATAAAAGGATTCTTAAATTAACTAAAATACTGTTTAACTGATTTATGTTGCCATTTCTGTGTTGTTTCGACAAAATCTCTGTCAGTTTGGTGTGCCTTTCAGTAAAGGCCTCCTCCAACTGCCTCCATTGAGGCTGTCTCCATTGAGACTCTTATACAATATGGCCCAAGTGTAAGTCTTATGTTGTTTTCCCATCTTGTCTTCAGATGCCCCTGGCTTCTGTTGCCGTCCCTTGGGTACCATATTGTGATTTGTTTGCTCTTTGCATTTATTTGTGTAGCATAGATAGATAGATAGATAACTCTTTATTGTACCACACAAACACAAAATATAATACAGAAGAAAATGCTAAGAAACAAGGAAGTACAAAGGGCGGCCTTATCACTTTGAGCGATCTCTTCTAGGCAACCTTGGGATGGACTGGACTTATGAGAACAATATAGACGGTGGTGTTTGAAAAACTTAAGGAAATTAAAATAATACATATGTCCAGTCCAGCCCCATTTCTGGTGGTATAATTATGTGGGTGTCTTTGGTTTTTGCTCTAATATCTGCATTTCTGATCTTGTCCTTACTTACTTTTCTCCATTGCCCGTTGGCATTTAGCTAGCTTGTCTCCTTGATTTGCTGTAACTGACCAAAAATAAACTATTATTTCAGCTTAATGAAGACACTGTGTCAATCCTGGACAGAAAATTCGTCCGGAAACTAGCTTGGACACCAATACTAACCCTATCCATCAAAGAAGGCTACGAACACTCTCCTATCAAGAAGGAAATCAAACAAGAACTCTCTGAGAATGACCTTACTAACTTCGAACTCTGTGATGAAACACAAGTATTGGACCAAACACAAGCAGAGATGAACAACACACAAGTACTGTTAATGCTAACACACACTGAAATGGACCTAGCACAGGAAAAGCAAACAGGAGCAGAGGAAATACACACAGGATGCCAAACAATATTCAATATTAAGCAGGAATTAAGCTATGACGAAGTCAGTGAGCCAGATTGCAGCAAAAACAACTTCTCTGAAATACAAACTGGAAAAATTCAACTCACTGATGTAGAAACGTTTATCGGAAAAATGGAAAGAAACAAAAAAGTTGAAATGGTAAGTAATTTCCTAATTAATTAATTAATTAATAATATTGGACAATTCACAAAGCATCATCTAGCCCCAAGCTAAGCAGAGCTTGTGTTATGGGTACTAGACACAGAACTATATTGATATAGAAGCCACACAGAGAAAGCTATCCAAGTCACTTAGCTCCGCAGCAAATGCAGTCAAAAAAATCTGTCATCTTACAGATGTTGATACTTCTAGACTAGTCTACTTCAGCTACTTCACTAGTGTTATGGCATACTGCTGTGGGGGAACGCTGCAGATATTAACACCGTATTTGTGCTGCAGAAGAGGGCTGTTCGTGCTATCTATAATATGGGTCCCAGAGAAACCCTACGTGAAAAATTCAAAGAAATAAACATAATGACAGTACCATGTCATATTTATGAAAACTTGTTGTACACTCAGGAATATCAATCAGTTCCCTAAAAATAGCGACATACGTAATTTAAATACTAGAAATAAGAATAAACTCGTTGTGCCTACAACTATGCTACACAAGACTAATGAATCTATTAAAGGGTATACACTTCTACAACAAATTACCAAATGAGTTGAAAAAATAATCAATAAATAAATTCAAACAAATTGTCAAACTATTATATATAACTAATAATGAAGTGAGCAAAGTGATCACTTTATTTTCTAGTTTCACGTAATTTGAAATTTGTGACGTGTCCAAGAGCCCTGTAAGGTCTAAAGGAAATAAAGCACTTTAAATTTTTTTTTTTAATTTTGAATTGATGAACGCTTCGTGGTAGATGAACGAAATGAAGCTTTTGTTTAGTTATAAGATTTGAGTGGTACCTACCTGTAGTGGCATATTTTTTTTTGAAGCAGCAACACTGTACATACCTTTCATTAATAACCAATAAATCGTCACTGAATAGTCAGTCGCGCTCTAGGAGCTCATTCAGTGCACACGTGTTTCGGACATTAGTATAATGTATGGAGAACGAGCTAAGGTGAGTTAACCAGTTTCTTAATTTTATGAATGGATTGCCGATTCGTTGATATTATTAGGCCCAAATTATGTGTGTCTCTTCAATTAAGACTATTATCTCAAGTCAAAGAAAATAAGTTATTTTTAATAAGGTTTTTGAGAAATTTTGTGTTCAATTACTCGTCTAAAAAGAGACATAAATCTTATTTGTGAACCAGTGTGAATTAACTCTGCCCTGTGTGATCAGTTCCAGCGTGAACATATGGGAACTACCGTAAATTTTGATTCGATATTGTATCTTAGATTTTTATTTATGTTTTACGTTTTTCTTAATTGCTTTGGATACATAATTCTATAGATTTACAGAAAACTCGTTGTTTTGACATGTTATTATTACTTTAGCTGTTCATGATTATCCTTTGTGAACTAAGGATTTTATTGTTTCATAATTAGGACTTTAAAACCTAAATACGAACGACTGATATTGACAATACTTCAATAAAATTCTTGTGTAATTTTATTAGGGTTCTTCGTGAATTAAACTTATGTTTAATTCACGAAGAACCCTAATACTTAGTATGTCAGCCAACGAAATTAGTTTACTAATTTCGTACTGATGTTTTGATATAAATAGTTAAAAAAGAGCATTGCCATACAGCGGGGCAATGCAGAATGAGAATCTCTCGTCCTTGGGACGCTTCTATTAGTATATTGATATGGATCAGTTGAGCCACCCGTAGATTGTTTGCAACAGTCTGCAGTTAGCTTAATTGTTTCAATTGTAAATACTAGTTCTAATTGGTTTTTATTATTTGATTGTAATTTTCTTTGTTAATAAAGGCCATAGCCCCAGAAAAAAAATAAAATTATGTGACAAAATAAATATTTTTTTTTATTTTACTTTTTTTTTACTTATTTATGTGATGTTTAAATAAAAACAAATACTAAAAGCACATAGCAGAGAACAGCAAATTGCACGTGAAATAAATCGAAATTATTTGAATTCTTTTGAAGTAACTGTTGGTGACTATGTATAAATATGTCACATTTGTATCCAATACGACCAATGCATTATGTGGGTATGGTTATTATTATTATTTATTATTATTATTCACTTCATTTATTTTAAATCTCGTTGTAAAATACATTTTTTACTATAGAAAATAAAATATTATAAAACTATTCTACAGTAAAAAATATATCAAAACGGTGAATCACCGGCCGCGAAGCTAGCCTTAAGCGGCCGGTGACTAGGGCTGCAGAGAGAGGAACTTCCTGACGATGCGCGCCGAGTCCAGGAGTACCGCCTTTTGAATCTGACCCTTGATCCAACTTCCTAGCGAGAGTCTCTTGAGATGTTGATCGAGGCTCTTCGCTATTACGCCGTTAACTGAAACGACTATCGGGACGACGGTCGCTGAATCAACATCCCACATGCTGACAACCTCGTTGGCCAAGTCAAGATATTTGCTAAGTTTATCTTTCTCAGCTTTAACGAGGTTAACATCATGTGGTATGGTGACATCAGCGAGCACCGCCCTCCGTTCTAACCGATCTATCAGTACAATATCAGGCTTATTCGCAAGAATAGTCCTGTCTGTAATGATAGATCGGTCCCAATAGAGCGTGGCACGGCCATTTTCGAGAACTGGCGCCGGTGTGTACTTATAGTACGGAACTTCAGGGCCAGTAAGGCCATATCGGAGAGCAAGTTGCTGGTGTATAATTTTGGCTACTTGGTTGTGTCTGTGCAAGTACTGAGAGTTAGCAAGGTGCGAACAACCCGAAAGTATATGACGAAGGGTCTCCCCAGGAAGATGACACGCTCGACAAATATCGATCGTGCCATCTTTCATTATATACTTTCGGTAATTGTTCGTCTTTACCACCTCATCCATAATTGCACAGACAAAACCTTCGGTTTCCCCAAAGAGGTCACCGAAGCGTAGCCAGTTTACGGAGCTTAGGAGATCTACATCAGGTCCTGTGAGGACCTTGTAGAATCTCCCATGCAGCTCTTTGCTCTCCCATATAGCCTTCCTGTCCTGAATGCTCATCACCTTAAGTTTGCGCCAGTTCTCGTTAGCTAAGGAGAGAGGAGTAAGGTTCTTATCAACTGCAACCACATCACGATGTATCTGGTATTCGGCTTGATGAAAATGATTTCTGAGATTGCATACCTCACGGTTGTGTAGGGTTTTGGCGTTTAAAAAGCCTCGACCACCACATTTCCGCGGGATATACAATCTCATTACCGAAGCTCGGGGGTGTCGCATGCGATGAGTGGTTAAAAATTGACGAACCTTACAGTCCAAGGCGTCTAGTTCAGTCTGAGTCCATCTTAGTATGCCAAAGGTATAAATGAGTAATGGCATTACCCAGCCGTTGAAGGCACGCACCTTGTTGCCACCTGACAAAAGGCTATTTAGCACTTTTGTGAGGCGACAAAAGAAGCGCTCCTTCACCGACTGCTTTATGTCCCCGTCTACTATACCCAACGCTTCTGGCATACCAAGATATTTGTAGGTTTCACCCTCTGAGAGATATTTGAGGGACATTCTCTCTGAAAGTTGTAAATTATTAGAATTCACAACTTTCCCTCGCTGTATTTGTATGACCGCACATTTATCAACGCCGAACTCCATGTTAATAGCACTACTGAATATCTGTGTGATATTCAGAAGCGCCATTAACTGTGTTTTATTCGACGCAAATAGTTTGAGGTCATCCATATACAACAAGTGAGAAATGACCTCACCATCTCTCCGAAGGTGATAGCCTATTCCTGAATCTTTCAGTAGAGTACTGAGTGGATTCAGAGCTAGGCAAAACCACAAGGGACTCAGACTGTCGCCCTGGAATATACCCCTCTTTATTCTTATCAGATCATTGGTGGTTGTTGGATCCAATCGGCTCCCTGGATGACGAAGAACAGTGGTCCACTGCCTCATACATGATCCCAAGAATGATCTTAGAGTAGTATCTACTTTATACAACTCTAAGACCCTCTCAAGCCAAGTATGAGGCACCGAATCATAAGCCTTCTTATAGTCTATCCATGCAGCCGACAAGTTCCCTCTGCCACGTTTGACCTGTTGACTAATGGCCATGTCAATGAGGAGGAGTTCCTTTGTACCACGGGACCCAACCCTGCATCCATTCTGAGTAGGTGCCAAAATTTTGTTTGTAACAATATGCGTGTTAATTTTTGTGGTCAGAATGGATGTAAGCAGCTTGTAGATTATTATTATTATTATTAATGCTGGACAATCCACACAGCATCATCTAGCCCCAAAGTAAGCAGAGCTTGTGTTATAGGTACTAGATGACTGATAAATTTAATACAATATATAACATAGGTAGATATTTTTTTATTATATATAGAAAATACCCAGAACACCCGGTTACGAAGATCAACAATAAAGACAACAAAATAAAAATTGATTAACGGCTTCAAATACATATTTAGGTAAGAAATCCTCAAATTGCCAGAAGAGGAATGTTATCCTTTGATTGCCAGGACAATCAAAAAAATTGTAATAAATTTGCTGTTAGTGGAATAGGAATCAAGAATAAATTAGTAGACATAATTTCAACATTTGATTAGATAGGCTAAAAGTGAATTAAATTAAATAACAATTAAGTATACCTACTTACAGTGGTGGTCACATAATTAAAGACACTGGAAGCATATTGAAATAACTAAGCTATTCCTCCTGTATATACTTTATCAGACTGCCATTGTAACTTGCTACACAAATAATTTTTATTTGTGTTGTTATTGTGTATTGTTAAAACGAAACATTTACAACAAAACTTGCCTTTTATTCGGTAAAACTTAAATGTAAGCAGTGTAAATAAAAGATAAGATTAGTAAGATCTGGCCATATAATTAAAGACACTTCATTTCGTAACAAGAAATTAAACAAAAAATTAGTTATCTTTGAAATTATTTTAGTACGTAAGATTTCTAACACATTTTTATAGAGCATTCCGATGCGTATCAATACTTGGTCGCATGTCCTTTTGCAGCAATAACAGCACGACATCTCTTAGCCATGGAAGCAATCAATTCTGTACAAACTTGTACCGGAATTTGTTCCCACGCTTCTGTAAAAGCTGTGTAAAGTTGATCGACGTTTGATGTACTCTTGCCGCCACTGTCTTCTTCACCTGGTACAACAAGTTTTCGATTGGATTTAAATCCGGACTGTACGGGGGCCAATCCAAAACTGTCACAAACTGGTTCCTTAAGAAATCTTTAACTACTTTTGCGGTGTGTTTCGGATCATTATCCTGTTGAAAAGTCCAAATTACCGGTAAATTTTGCTCAGCATAGGGTAGCATGGTTTCTTGTAAAATATTTTTGTACTGGTATTTATCCATATTGCTTTCTATATTCCTGACAGGTCCGACACCAAGTCCTGAAAAACAGCCCCACACTATGATATTGCCCCCTCCATGTTTCACTACTTTCTTGGTGTACTTCGGATCCATTTCTTTGTTCGGGGGGCGTCTAACATATTGTTTTCCGTCAGAATTAATCATATTAATTTTTGTTTCATCCGAAAAAAGCACATTTTTCCACTATCGTTCAGTCCAGTGTTCATATTTTTTAGCAAACGCTGACCTTGCCTTAACATTTTGCTTTTTCAAAAGTGGCACCTTCCGAGACACTCTTCCGTACAAGTTTGCCTCACATAGTCTCCGTCTAATTGTCCTTGCAGACACACCCGTCGACCCTCCTGCCCCATATATTTCCGAGCGTATCAGTTCTAGTCCTTTAAACGGTTCCTTTTTTGCCAAC
The DNA here is from genome assembly GCA_963662085.1 of Eupithecia inturbata. NCBI lineage: Eukaryota > Metazoa > Arthropoda > Insecta > Lepidoptera > Geometridae > Eupithecia > Eupithecia inturbata. The sequence continues at coordinate 1,019,474 of OY759204.1, forward strand.
AATACCATCCTAGAGTCTTCCCGCGGAGTAGTTTTTCTAGGTCACGGTTTTCTGGGTACGTTTTCGGTCGTATCGAACTTCTTGAAATGCGTTATAGCATTCATAACCATGTCCTTAGAACGGCTCAAATGGTTTGCGATATTTCTGTATGACCAACCTTTGCTATGAAAGTTCAAGATTATCTTTCTAGTGGACGAATCGCAACTCTTGTTTTTTCCCACATCGATTGGTATAAAACGAATTAATTTGAATACAAAAAATAAAATGTTATAATTAATGTCAATGTTTCATGCAAATACGCGGCAAAACAATGAAAAACCGAATGTAGTTCTCTTTCTTTTTTTATATTCAGAACATAGCGTTCACTGTCTTTAATTAGCTGGCCAGCTACAGGTACGTTAAAAAAGTTTGTATTAGATTCGGATAGTGAGCAGTGTCTAAAATACCAAGCAACACAACTTTTTTGTCTTCCATTTTTAAGAATACAACGTCATGTATGATTTAGTAACAATTACATTCAATTTAATACCTACTTTGGCTAATGGTTGTGCCAAAATCATATTTATTGTGATCAATTAGGGGGTGTCTCTAATTATGTGGCCACCACTGTATATGAGTAATCTGATACCCAAACCAAAATATCTGCTTACTCCGGATGGAGCCAGAAGATACTGTGTGAGTCCATCCAGCATTATGTATTTATTTATTGCAGAGTGAGGTCGGCACTAGGAGACATCCAGCAGCCATTAAACAAGAGATGGTAGAGGTTCCCGCAGAGTTTGAAGTAGCATTCACTCACAAGCCTGAGGAAACTCCTAAAAGCAGTAAGTCTCCCTTGTTCCAGTATGGATTCAGATTCTTTTATTAATTGCAAATATGTACATAGATAGGTAGCTTAAGAGGCCTGTCGCCAAATACCTCAATTATATGGATTATGACGAATATTATAATATAAGTTAAAAATGGTACATGTGCTCTGGTTACTGATTCTTACTATTACGGGGACGCATCCTCTTATGGCCTCCAACCTCCCCTATAGCCATCCCGAGCCTCGCTTTATTCACTGTTCTACCTGTCCGCAGACAGACCAACGCATTGGTATACACACATTAATAATAATCTGCACCCGGTCTCTCGCTCATTGTCTCGTCACAGAATGATACTCGGCCGTCCGTCGGCGAGGGAGAGCGCTGCGCGCGCGCACGACTGCTCGCTTCGACCGGTTTTGTAGCCAGTCAGTAAAAATCTTTATCAATCTACCTACTACTTACGTAGGTAGGTACCGAGAATATTTCTTCGCCTTCGCGACAAGACCTGCGAAGCATGAATTGCCCATACAAACGTAATTCCAAAATTATTTGTAATTCGAGCATATTTCCACTATATTATTGTATTATTTGTATTCGAATTACTATTCGATAAATACTTTTATCTCGGTCCCTGGATAGTTTTTTTTTACAAAATACCTAAAATGAAATGTAAGACAATCGCATTTTGTATATTCTTACGTTAAAAATGCTTTTCTACCTATTGGTTTCGTATTTAAAACAACAATATCTTTCGTGTTGTTTTCTAAGAAACATAGCATAAATTGTCCAGTTACAGAATAACTATGTGAAGAATTATTCAGTCATAATTTTTGGTATTACAGAACACAACCAAATTCATACCAAATTTTGAGCGGTTAATATTGCTATCGCGCACGCACGGGGCGGCGCGGTGCAGGGCCGGCGACGGGACACTTCGGTTGTGTGATCGTTCGGTCAGTTAGGAACTCACACTAGTGCAACGTGTTACACGGCGCCGCTCGGGCTCGTTCGGAGATGGTTCATAGGTTGTCGTAGGGCTAGGAGAGGCTATTATAATAATACGCACGCACAGCACAGTAACTGTGCTGTGCGTGCGTATTTGTTTATATATATATTGACATGTGCCACTGACTTGGATTGAGATTTGCCTCGTTTGGAATCTAACCTACCTACTCACATAGGTACCTATTACCTATTACGCCTTTGGCTTTGTTTACGTTTTTTGATATTTTTGACTTACGCTTTGGTTGCAAATATGGTCTCTGAACGTTGGGATGTGCCAATAAGTTAGTTAACTTATATTATTTTTGCCTACCAAGTTGTTTTCATATTTTGAAGTAATAACCTAGCTACCTAGGTTAGAAAAAACTTACGCACTCAGTAATTGTTAGGACCAACGTAGGTACCTGGATTTCTAACATGTTGTTTAGGTAGGTAGGTACTTATATCTTAGGATAAGTGAAGTAGGGAAGTTCTGCCTAGGTACATGTACGAAACATTGGGTGTTTCATTCAGAACCATTTATTCCGTTGTTACATGGTATTATAGCACGGCCAAACGTTTCGTCTTATCTGCGAGCATGCCTGCACAAACCAGTTTGCGCAGGTGATAACGTCCGCGTGGACAGCAGAAGCGCGGGTTGTGCTATGATCTATCAATGAAGCTATCTTATGACATGCTGAATAGGACAGCGCAGTTGGATTGCGCAGGCAAGACGGAGCGTGTGGCCGGGCTATTAGTTGTTACCGCTTCACGATTAAACTACCTACTTACTGAACGGATTGGGTTGAAACTTTGCATAGATGTAGGAAGATTAAAATATGTATTTTAATCGCTTTTAATTGTTTTTTATTTTGGTAAGCTATGTAGCTTACCTACTTTTATCTCAGAAAAACGCGTGCGAAGCCGCAGGCAGGAGCTAGTATTTGATTTAGTTTAGTGCACCCCCGGGTAGGGTCTCCAGACGAACGGGTTCCTCACGGATCGGACATGTCTGGCTTTTTGAGCACGATCCGGATTTTCTTCGACTTAGATTTTTGTCTAATGCAATATACCGTGTTTTTTTTTAACTGGGATAGTACGGGGCACCCATAACCAGAGGAGATTCATGTGGAGTTTGTGCTTTGATGTTTGTTAGAGGAATTTTGCTTTGTCCTGTTGTATCGACAAAAAATTGTGATTTTATATTTATTTTGATATAAATGATTGTAAATTAATTGATTACTTATTGTATTGCTTATTAATTTACTGTATATTGAATTGAATTTATGTTTCCTTATTGGGTACTACATTGAAAATTTTATAATTTTTTTGGTATTTCAAATTTTATTTTGTTTGTTAACTTTTATTTCTTGTCCTGTAAATAATATTTTACCAACACAATGACTATCAGACTATCTGAGAATACATTTTATTCAATTTAACTAACTTCCGCTGTTCAGATTTTTTTTCATCCGATACATTAAAATAATCATTACAAGAGAAAGAATCGATTGGCATCAAACATTTTTTTACCAATTTTATTCATTATATGGCGCTACTCACGCTTGACCAAAAACTGTATAATGCCAAAATGTTTTTCTCCAAAAAGGAGCTGATGTTACAAAAGAAACTGCACGTGTATCTCTTCTAGTTATGGGTACCCCGTACTGTCCCAGTAAAAAATAAACCGCCAAGTGCGAGTCGACTCGCACACGAAGGGTTTCGTACCTTAAAAATCAGGCAAGTTTTTCAAAGAGCATCAAATTTTCAGTTGTTCGGAGACCCCTTTAAATTTTAAATTTTAAATTTTATTTTATTTTTAGTGTTTGTTATTATTACAGTTGATGTGTTACTTAATTATAGAAAGTTTCAAAGTTATTGTAGTTCAAGAGATACAGCCTTGACAAATCAAGAGCAAAAATAGCCAAAAAAATCACGTTGGTTGTATGGGAGCCTCCTTTAATTTTGATATTTATTTTATTTTTATTATTTATTGTTATAGCGGCAAGAGAAATACACATTATCTGAACATTTCAACTGTCTACCTCTTACGGTTCATGAGATATAGCCACGTGACAGACGGACGAACGGACGGACAGCGGAGGCTTAGTAATAGGGTTCCGTTTTCACCCTTCGGGTACCGAACCCTACAACACTCTATTTTATCACACTCATATCTTCTATCTATATATATCTATACATATAAAAGATAGTCGTATTAGTTACACTATTTATAACACAAGAACGGCTGAACGGATCTCGGTGAAATTTGGCAGCGAGGTAGTTGATATCCCGGGGCCGGACATAGGCTACCTTTTATTCCGGAAAAAAGCGTGCGAAGCCGCGGGCAGCAGCTAGTTTATTATACATGTGAATGTTTGGATGTAGATGTTTGGAGTGATAGAGTGTTTGTTAACTCATCCATCACGCCTAAACTACCGAACGAATCAGGCAGAAATTAGGCATATCCTATGCCTACCTAGGATATTTAGAAAACGTGTAAGTAACTAACCCGTTTTCAACCTAATAAATATAATATAAACACCACTTTGGGCACATAGTTGATCCAGCCGTAGCCCCGAACATATCTTACTCCACCTTCAAACCGTAATTTCTTGGCTCCGGTTGAATTTTCTAAGTCGGAGCGGCAACGTCTCAATCTCGTAGGCGAGGTTGCCAAACGTATTCGGTCACAAAACTTAAAACTCAATATTTTGAAGATTCAACTCCCGAGTCTAAGTTGATCCCTAACGGAAATTTTTCGCGTACTCGTAATTACTTTGTGGCTCCGCGACTTTTCAAAATTTGTACAAATGTGGCTCCATTTTATATAATAATATATTCAATATATGACGGTTATTTTAAGTTACCTACAAGATTTTAATGATTATGTTGCTCCAATAGATTTTATATTCGCAAAGCTTGGTAATTTTTAGATCCATGTTTCATACGGGGGGATGAAGGGGCAGGAGGGGGAGGAACACCTTCCGCCGCCGTGCCCGCGCGCCGCACTCGGTCAGTGTGTGTTGTGAAGTGAAATTGTTTGGTCGAGTTGCTGCGTGAATACACAGAATGTCGAAGGACGACACAGAAGGTATGCACCTGTACTTACTTATTTAAATCTAACAAATATTATTTGTAATTTACAATTAAAAACAGTGTTTGTTGTGTTTTAGAACTTCAATGTTCCTGTTGAACAAGTAAGTACCTAGAAAAACAAAATCACAAGGTGGTTTTGTTAGTTTGCACAAGCAAAGTATTAATTATGAATGTGGTATATGTTATGTGTTTAAGAATGAGACTAAAGCATGATAGTCTGGTACTTGTTTATACTTTTTCAGAGGTGAAGTTTCTTAATAACAAATAAATACCTAATCATTTCCTTCATTGTGTACTTCTTCTTCAGTGCTAACATACAAATTGAATAACATACTACGAAATACAAATGCCGGGAATTTTTGTAAACAACGTGCTACTGTACTGATAAGTGAAATATTAAGCAATTTTACGTTTAAAATATTCTTCACGCAGCTATTACTTGTCTCGGATTTATGTTAACTTTGCCGGCATCTGTAGTGCGTAAAAAAATACCAATACTGAGTAGTTACCACGAACTTATTATGAATTATTAGTGTAACTTCAAAATGTCAAATTTGACAGACGAGTATACGGCGATACGAAGACAACTCGATAGAAGTTCGTGATAACCCCATTGGTGAGAGTGGTGTATCATGCAATTAGGTTCAAATGCTTATCGGCACACATGTAGATTATTACCGGGAATAACACATAAAGATAGGGGTTGCTCAGTCAACGATACTGAACAACTATCACCAGGAATTTTTTTCAGGACACGAAAAATAATTGCTTCTTCATACAAAATGACCACCTCGATCAGAAAATTTGTATAGAAAAGTAAAATTGTGGCTAATCCGGTCCCTGGTGGTCATTTTGTATGGAAAAGCAATTTTTTTTTCACTTCCTGAAAATTATTCCTGGTGATAGCTGTTCAGTATCGTTGACTGAGCAACCTCTATCAGTTTGCGGGACGCTGTCCCTTACACCCGTATTATTGGTTTATTCCCGTGACCGAATTCATGACCTTTCATTTGAAAGACAAGGGGCTGCCACTTACTTCTGCTTACTAATAATGGATTACTCGATTTTAATATTAAAAAAAGCGTTTGGTTGAGGCGTGTTCAATAGTAATCAAAGGTATTTTTAAGTAAATAACTGTGTGTGTACTTGACAGTTACCTTTTTTGTTGTGTTATATGCGGCACTTATCCTAAAAAACGTAATCTACGGTTTTGAAATAGCTTTTACATATCATGAGTTCAAGCGTGCTTTTCTTTGTGGGCGCGGGCACCTGCTCACACTTTATGCCTTGTGCTTTGCGGTGGAAGTTGCCTATTTCATCACTACATAGTATAAAACAAAGTTGCTTCCCGCTGTCTGTATGTATGTATGTCTGTTTGCTTAGATCTTTAAATTTACGCAACGGATTTCGATGCGGTTTTTTTTAATAGATAGAGTGATTCACGTGGAAGGTTTTTATGTATAATGCATGCATAATATATTAGAGCAACGCTGATAATTTTAGGGGTTTCTAATGTGATGCCGTAAGTAAACACATTTTTTTGCGCTTACATTGCAAACGCTGCAAACAAAAAAGTTCGTGATGGTATATGTCTATCTCTTAGGGATAACCCACAATAACCATTTTTATCCTTTACTTTTTACGTGAAATAACGGCTTATTTTTGCAGTGATTTTAGGCAATATACAGCATTAATCCTTATCCAATTAAGTACCTTAGATACATTGTTTGTTTAATATAGATCAATATAGCCCTTTACAGCAAGTAATTTAAATGAATATTGTCGAAGATATTACAGATTTAAAATGTAGGGACATAGCGGTTACGGCGGCGGCGCCTGACTATAATAAATAGCGCGTCGAATTTTTTGGACAAAATTTTTGTTTTTTATTCAATCTTTGATTGTACACACATTATTACATACCGGATTACCGGGTGTAAGGGATAGCGTCCCGCAAACTGATAGGGTTTGCTCAGTCAGCGAAAGTTAACAACTATCACCAGGAACGTTTTTCAGGAAATGAAAAAGAAAATTGCTTTACCATACAAAATGACCTGAAATGAAATGTTTTTTTCCATTGCCATTTTACCGGTTAATCGCATCTTAGTATCGTAGGCATAGACATGCAGTCATAGGGTACTTTTACCACGGGGAAATATGTTATTCCCAAGGGAAAATATATTAAGTTGATTTCGATAAAGGGAGGGAGAGGAAAATGAGGGCCGAGAGGGACATCCCGGATTGACGTCCGGGAGGGATAGGGAAGTGAGGGTCGGGAGGGAGAGGGAAGTGAGGGCCGGAAGGGAGAGGGAAGTGAGGGACCATAACTTAATGTGGTGTTGCTTTTCCGGGCTGGATGAGTCTGTCTGTTTGGTTATAACGATACATTTATTTACTCTGTCTATTTATCATAATTTTATCCTTATTAGATACCTTTGAAAATTTACGTTCACCCGTGCGAAGCCGGGACGGGCCGCTAGTATCTTATATATTATTTCTAATACCTAAACAGTATCTCAAATATGCCGCCTAACATGTTTGATACAAAATAATAAATCTACTATTTTTCAGATGGGGAAGAAACATTTGCAAATCCCAATTGCTTACCCGGATTAGACGATCACAGTACTTATTCTTCAGTTTTGGACATGATGGAAGTCATACATTTGAGTAAATTAGATGGTGAAATGCTATGTGACACAGAGTCTGGATCTTCAAACGATGAAGAAAACGTAACAAAACTTTCTGAGGTCAAAAACCACCCTGACAATAAACCTTTCTACATTAACCGTACCGGGACAGAAGATAATAATTTCGAACATGTTACCTCGCAGTAAGTATTTCTGGTATGTTATCTAAATTGTAGAGGAGAAAGATGACTGACTTACTGACTGACTGACATATTAAAGCACAGCTCAAACCCGTAAGGGTTTGAGCTGTGCTTTAATATGTCAGGTGTAGGCCTAGGATGCTGAAATTTCGTACACAGTTTCCTTAAAGGTCGTAGGGGAGCAATAAGGAAGCAATTCTGTAAATTCTCCCGTGATCGAGAAATAAAAGGATTTTCACGTGGACGAAGCCGTGGGCGGAATGCTAGTTTTACTACATTATGAGGGTTTTATATTTGAGTACCTACCTATACAAACACACAAAATTTTTCAAATTAAGTTGAAAATGGACTTATTAAATTTTATTTTTAGTGTATTTCCCGAGAAGCTGCCCTCGTTGGAGCAATCACCAAACCAGGTAACTTGCATTTATATAGTTTTAGTACATAAGTTTATAGATTCAATTATAGTAAAAAGATAATCAAAAGTGTTTCCCTTTAATTCCTTACTTTGGAAATAAAAACAAGAGTGTAATGTAGATAAAGTAGCGTATGAGACTGTACATACCATGGTGTTAAAAAATCACGAATACTGTTAAAAACATCGCCGTGGTTCTATTTTCAACCGACTTCCAAAAAAGAAGGAGGTTATCAATTCGTCGCGTATATATATATATTTTTTTTTTTTTTAAATAAAAAAATAGAACCGACTTCAATGAAGTCGGAGCCCCTCGTGACCTTACAAAAGCGTAGACTTCATTGAAGTCGGTTCTATTTTTTTATTTAACAATTTTTGTTAAAATCTCGCTCGTATTTTTATGCCATGATATGTGCAGTAAACTATTATTTTAATTGTATAAATCTTCTTTTCTTATAGAAGGTCTGTGACAAAGTTTTGAGAAAGTCAAATGCTAAAATTAATTACAATGAAAAAAGTGAAGAAGATAATGATTATTCGCCGCCTGACGGATCAGATAACATATCTGGTAGTGAAGAAAATCAGTCTACTTGTAAAACAAGAAGGTGCCTCGTAAAACGTGCCAAGAAAAAGAAATTAGTTTTGGTTCAAGCAATGATACATAATGACAACAACGCTACCAGAGTAAGTTATATATATTATAGTATGCATGCAATTTGAGTGCAGTTGGGGGCGCTCACCCTCGCTTAGAAAATTATTGTTTCTTCACTTTGTTTTTATGTTTTTAGAAATCGCGTGCTAGGGTTATAGTACCAGAAACTCCAGAAACATCTTTTGACACTTCAGAAGCATCTGACGAAGATAATGTTATACTACAAGATATTACTATGGAAGATGGAATACATAATAAACTAAACGAAAATGTTAATTTAAACGATGACATAAATAATAAGGTAAACAAAGATGATAGTATACTACAAGATATTACTTCAAAAGATGGCAAAGATAATATGCTAAACGAAAATGTTATTATACTACAAAATATTATATTGAACGATGGTATAAATAATAAGATCAACAAAAGTGATGTTTTACTACAAGATATTACTCCAAAAGATGGCATAAATAATAAGCTTAAAGAAAATAATGCTATACTACAAAATATAAACGATACTATAGATAATGAGGTAAACGAAGATGATGCTATACTACAAGATGTTTCAAATGATGTATTTGAATTTGCTGAGGAGCAAAACATTGGAGAAGATGTAAGCTAATTCTTACGATTTTTATAAACTGCATGAATTGAAATTTTTTATTTATTAATACTATCAAAAAATTTATTGATTATTTGAATACCGGTCCAATCCTACTAATAAACTACATACTACTATAAAGGCGGAAGTTTGTAAGTGTGTATTTTTGTTACTTCTTCACTCAAAAACTACTAAACCGATTTGGATGAAATTTGGCACAAGTAGATTATGACTGAGAAGAACACGTAGGACTTTTTTGGCAGGTTTCTTAGGGAGCGCGATGTAACCGAAACCGACGCGAGTGAAGCCGCGGTCGGAAGTCTAGTTCTTTGATATTCTTAATGAAATTCACATTCTCCCGCGTGGATTTCGATTATATCGCGCTCCCTAAGGAATCTGTCAAAACTTCTGGATAAAAAGTGTCCCACGTGTTATTTCCGGTCATAATCTAACTGTGTACCGAACTTCATCCAAATCGGTTCCGTAGTTTTTGCGTGAAGAAGTAACAAACATACACACACTCACAAATTCGCCTTTATAATATTAGCGTGAAGTGTGATGATTTAAGCAATATTTTTTTCTTCAGATTGTCAAGCCATCAACGTCTCAAAAAACACGAACCTGGAACAGGCGCAACTGCTGCATTTATTGCGAAAATTTAGTAACAAATTTTACGCGACATTTGCAAAGAAACCACTCAACAGAAATAGATGTTATTAAACTTATGTCCATAACAGATCCTGACCCAAAAATACAAAAATTGAGGAGACAAGATTTTACAGAGCAAATAAGAAACCGTGGAAATTTTATTCACAATAGTAACGTTGCATTAAGTAACAATGGAGTGTTTATTCCTAACAGAAACAAAAATGATAAAGAATTGTCAAAAAGTCCTTCCAGCTTCGTAGTGTGTAAAAAATGTCTGGGAACATTCAGAAGATCAACATTTTATAGGCATAGCAAGAAATGTAATTCAAATTATGAAAATGTTAAATATACCCTTGCTAAGCAAGTAATACCAAATTTTAAACATGCTCCAAAAGAATTCCTAGACAACCTCTTACCAAGGCTTCGAAATGATGAAATATCGTTGATAGTAAGACAAGACCCATTAATCATTGCTTATGGTTGTAGACTATATAAAAAGAAAAAAGAAAGAAGAAGTAGGAAAGCGATCTGTTCTAAAATGCGGGATCTTGCGCATATCTTAAAGATAGCGCGACAGAATCCTGAGATTGTTCGATTAGAAGATCTTATAGACCCGAAACATTATGAAAAATTTATAGAAGCAGTGAAAACTATGAGTGAATTTAATGAAGAAACTGGGTTTGTACAAGTTGTCAGCATTGCTTCAAGGATTCGCCCCGAAATACTGGGTTGTATTGAAATCTTATATACTATGAACACCACAATTTTGACGGCGCTAAAAGAACACAATAAAAAAAAATATGATGAATTCAAGTTACTACTGGAAGCGAACTGGCAATGGGAGATATCGTCTAATTCTGAAAAAACTCGAAAGCGTAATCCTATGATGAAACCACAAGTAATGCCTAATGAGAAAGATATTCAAAATGTTATGGATAAAATTCATGAACTGGAAAAAAAATATTACCGTAACTTAAAAAAAGATATCAATATTCTTAACTATGAAAATCTTTGTGAAGTCACAATTGCACATATTATTCTTCTGGATCGCAAACGAAGTGGTGACGTTGCAGAGGCTGAATTACAATTTTATATTAATAGAAAAGTGGATGAAGTTCCTGAAGAAGTTTTGCAATCGCTAGTCGAACAACAGAAAAAAGCTATGGAAGAATCGGATATTTTCCAGATTCCTGGTAAGCGCGGTAGGTCTGTGCCTATTTTATTGACAAAAATTATGAGACGGAACATAGATCTTCTCATAACTTGCAGATCGCCGCTCAATATTCCATCCAAAAATAAGTATTTGTTTGCACGTCCACTGACAGAGGAACGGTTTGACGGAGGTCGATGTCTTAACAGGGTCAAAGAAATGTGTAACTTGAAAAAACCTGAAATGCTTACTTCAGTAGGATTGCGCCACCATATTGCAACCATTTCACAAGTGGACTCTAAGACAGATGAACAATATACTCAGCACCTGGCTACATTTCTAGGGCATGATTTGAGTGTACATAAAAGTAATTACAGATTACCAATACAAGCCGTTCAAAAAGGAATTGTAGGCAGTCGGCTTATGGAATTTGAAAAGTCTAGTAAATCTAGTGCAAATCACGAACATCAGGATGATATTGAACGTGCTAAGAGTAAGTCAAATGATGAAATTGAAAATGATGAAGAAGGCAATTCTAACGGAAGAAATTCTATAAGAAGTGAGAAAAAATTTGGTGAACCTGAAAATTTTTCTAAAAAGAACATTTCAAGCGACGAAGAATTAAGAGTAGAAGAAATTAAAAAAAAGCACGTCCAGAATATCTTAAGCCATGTAGAGAAGAAGGAGGAAATATCTTTGAAGATGCTGACAATACAAAAACCTACAAAAGAGAACGAATCAAGTTTAAAGACAGTAGAGAAGAAGGAGGAAGAAGAAGAACCTGAAAGGAAACAGAGAAGGCGAAATATTAAACGAAAAAAGATGAGCAGTGACGATTCGGAGAAAGAGAAAGAACCTGAAAGAAAGCAGAGTAAGCGAAATCCTAAACAACAAAAGATAAGCAGTGACGATTCTGAGAAAGAGAAAGAACCTGAAAGAAAGCAGAGAAGGCAAAATATTAAACAAAAAAAGATAAGCAGTGACGATTCGGAGGAAGAGGAAGAACCTAATAGAAAGCAGAGAAGGCAAAAAATTCAACAAAAAAAGATAAGCAGTGACGATTCGGAGGAAGAAGAAGAACCTGATAGAAAGCAGAGAAGACGAAAAAAGACACATACTAAATGGAGCAATGAAGAAATTGCAGCGGTAATGAAACATCTTAAAAAATTTATCGTGAAGAAACAAAACCCAGGAAAAGCTGCATGTGTAGCAGTTCTACGCAAGGAGCCAATTCTCCATAGGCGAACCTGGATGCAAATTAATACATATATTAATAATATCTATAAAAAGAATTTGTGAATCATTTTTGATGTGTGATTGATGTTCTATGTCAGAATTTTAAAAATTTATTCTCAGCGATAATTATGTAAAACGATATTTTGATTTCATTTAAAATGATGACTGGTATGATGGTGATCCTTAAGAGCGTATACAGTGACCGGTGGCTCCCTTCCTCGTTAAAAATCCATAACTCGGAAAATATAGAAATTTCAATTTTTTTTTCTCATAACTCCTTAGATTTAGACCCAAGGTTTATTTGGAAGTAATGAGGTGATAAGCAAATCGTACCGGACGGTTACTATCGAAATTATTGCTAATAACGGCCACTGTTGCCGGAAATTTCGATAGTTACTCCAGGGTACTATTTGCTCCTCAACTCATCACTTTAAAAAAATCGTTAGGTCTAAATCTAAGGAGTTATCAGAGAAAAAATTGGGAATTGTCTATGTTTTCCGAGTTATGGATTTTAACGAAGGATGGCGCCACCGCTCAGAATCTCCACATGATGATGTTGGTTGATAATAATAATAATAATAAAAAACTTTATTTGTGCGATTGTTTTGACGTTTCTTTTAACAAAATTTAAAAAATTTATTCCCAGCTATAATTACGTTAAAAATGTTTTTTGGTTTTTAAAATTATGACTGGTATGATGGTGATTCTTAAGCTACTTTTTAAATTTATCTCCATATGTTGATGTTGGTAGATGTGATTGATTTGAAGTTTCATTTATCAAAATTTTAAAAATGTATTCCTAGAATATTCCTGCTGAAATAGAACCAATCCATGGAGAAAAGCACTGATGGGATTAGCTGGAGAACGAGGAGACAGAGGGGACTTAAATTACAAATAGGAGTGTCGTGGGTACTGCGGGATTAGTTACGACAAGCACAAAATGAGACGAGTCGGGAGACAGTGAGTAGGTACCTATGGAATAATGCGAGGAAAGGAAGATGAACATTAGGGACCAAAAGACACACAAGGAAGTATAAGAGACAGAGGGAATGGTCCCACAAAAGTAAAAAGGACGCGAAAGATACGACGGATGTGAGAAACGCGACAAACAAGAGATACGCAAAGAGTAACGAGACCTTGAGCGATAAGCAATTTTTGACTTCTAGCAAAATAACAGTTCTTTTAACAAATAATTTAATATTTTCAATGGTTTCTAACAACAACAACAACGCTTTTAGGAAAGCAATGACCACTTACAGGAAAATAGTATTGTATACTTATTCCAGGCCAAATTTTTATTAATCGCAGGCAATAAATATAATCGTTGTTTTTTTAGGAATTGTACATACACTCCCCGCTAAATGAATGTAAGACCCTAAACGAATATTGATATCGATAAATTCAATTGACTGATAATGGAGCAACACTAGTGTTGTACCAAAATTGTTTTGCGTTTAAACCTAAAATTTCTTGAAAAAAGTAGCGTTTGTGACTTTCCGATGGTAGGAAATTCCGTCTTTTCTCAAGGTACCTGTTTTATTATTTTTCAGACAAGTAATTATTGTGCAATGTAGATTTTTTTCGAAAAATATTACTATGCGGTACGTTGGGCAAAAGTTGGGCAAGACTGATTTAAGATTACAAGCGTTCTGACAGATATAGGCACTGAGTGCCTAACAGTGGCACGCGTGTCAAGCTCAGATCGCCCTTCTAATCGAGGAGCGCTAGCTCCATTTACTCTTCTGTGGAGAAAAGTAACGGGCCAATTAGGGCAGTCCTTCGCTGTGATTGGCTCATTTGAATCGGATCAAGAAGTGCCCGAATGCCTAAAAGGTGGATACGTACATGATGGCTTAATTATTATTTTTTTTTGGGGCCACTTTTGTGGCTCCGAGCGGTACCACATATGTACGGCTATCTCTCTCTGGATCAAGAAAGGAGGGTCGGATCAACAAATACTACCTATATGGCACGTCAGATCAACTAAGTGCCCAGGGGGATATCTTATTATGTATAATGAATTGCTGATATGTATTTCAATGGCAGTAACTAATTTCATTCAAATAAAAAGTTCTTCTCCGATTTCGACACGAAAGAAGAGGCGCTTATGGTAAACTGATTTGATTATAATTTGTATAAATATTTACAGAACCACGACGATCTAGAAAAAAACGCTTATGGCCATCAGCTGCCAGGAAAAGGAAAAAGGGTCCCACAAAAAAAATAAAAAAAAATATGGGTCCTGTGAGGTGAGTAAATGCGCATATAAGGTAAGATTTATTTTTTTCCTTTTATCTTTATTTTAGTGTATATTTTTATGATTACTGCAACGTTCAAATGTTTTTTAGATCAGCGCAACTTACTAGACTGCCAGTTCAACATGAAGGAATGAAATCAAACATGAATGAGCAGCTGTTTGTCAGATCTTCATGCCAACCAGGTGGCATTGTAATAACGACAGCGGCTGAGATAAATGCACCATCAAGCTTTGATCCTCTTATTGACCTGGAGTCAAATCAGGCCATGGACGTTGAAGCAATCAGGCAACCGTCTAGCAGGTACGTTAGATAAGTTTTTCACAAATGCCTGCATTGTATTCTAAATATAGCTTTTTAACAATATGACTATGTCTAGGGTCTCGTCGAAGGTGTCAGACATCAAATAGGGATGGTCGAGAAGGACGTCAGTAGAAACACTTCAGAACACTAAAATCGGTTTATTCAGCCGTATACACACAACTACGTATTTAATACAAAAGTCACTGCACTGCACTTGACAATTCACTTTTGTAATTTTCCTTTAGACTTGTTCAATGTTTTATCGCTTAGAACTGAACTGACGAAACGGCCAACAAGCTTGGCTTTTATACCTAAGGACCGACCTTGAAAACTTACTAGATAATTCTCCTGATTCGTTCGAGAAATTAATCTACAGGTACGATGTAGGTAGGTACATCCGAGTTGGTCGTAACAACTATTACATAGTCTATGGCCTATAAACATTTTTTTGTAGCTATGTGAAGTTTGTCCTGCGTAATTTCTGTAGCTATGTGAAGTTTGTCCTGCATAATTTTGAGCCTTATTTAGTCTGCATAACGTCGTCGTCGCTAACACTATGTATATTTAATGTATACTCTCTTTCAATTATCCAGATCTTCGTGTCAACCAGGTGGCATTGAAATTACGACAACGGCTGAAATAAATGCACCAGCAAGCTTTGATCCTGTTATTGAACTCGAGTCAAATCAGGCCATGGACGTTGAACCAATCAGTCAATCGTACAGCAGGTACGTTACATGAGTTTTTCACGTTTTTAGGGTTAAGAAGATCGGAGATCGGTTTCGAAACACTTTGGTCTCGCTTTTTCTGTCCTTTTTCCGTCTTTAATATATCAGCAACTACAGCAGCAAATAACTTGAAATCTATTATTATAATACTTTCGTGCGCCTGTACAGAGTAATTCCCCATCCCCCCCCTATCTCCGAAGTCCGAAGTTTGCAGAGCGATCCATCTAAAATGTACGTAGCGTTTGTAGATATGAATCTATATTTTACAGAAAGAATTGTATTGTACTGTATTCATTTATTTCAGACTAGCTGCTGCCTGCGGCTTCGCACGCTCTTTTCCGAGAGTTAGACAGTAGCCTGTGTTTGTCCCCGGAATACTATCTATGTCCGTGCCAAATTTGATTAAAATTTGTTCAGCCGTTGAGGCGTGAAAAGGTAACAGACAGATAGACAGACCGACAGAGTTACTTTCGTATTTATAATATGTATTATAATGGATTCGAAAGTAACTCAGTCAGTCAGGACGAAGCATTTTATGCCAAGATAACTTTGTACCCCTTTTTAACCGAATTTCAATATAATTTGGCTTGTTTGTTAAAAAAAAATGAATTTGTCTGGTTAATCAATTAACAAAATAAATGTTTACCGCTAAATCTCTGTCTTTTATTTTCGTATAATTTTACTATGCTTGTGTATTTTATCCTAAATTTAACTACATATATCCTATTGTCTGTCCTTACATCCGTCCGTCCGTCTGTCACGTGGCTGTATCTCATGAACCGTAAGAGGTAGACAGTTGAAATTTTCAGAGAATGTGTATTTCTCTTGCCGCTAGAACAACAAATAATAAAAATAAAATAAATATCCAAATTACATAATGGGGGCTTCCATACAAAAAATGTGTTTTTTTGGCTATTTTTGCTCTTCATTTGTCAAGGCCTCTTGAACCACAATAGGTAGACTCATGAAACTATCTATAAATAAGTAACACTTCAACTGTAATACAACAAGTACTAAAAATACATAGAGTTACAAATTAGTAATAATAATTCAGTGTAAAAAATTATAAAGTTGTAAGGGTGCGACTCGCTCTTGGCGGTTTATTTGGGTTAAAAAGTACTATGCTATCCCCGACTGCTACGCTACAAAACTGAATGAGCGTCATAGGCACTGAAAGTGTTCAATTATCAATCTGAAAATAATCCATTCAGGCCTAAACGGCTGAACGGATTTCAAAGAAATTTAACAATGACATACCTAGGTTTTATCGCGTAAAACTACATATTATGCTACTTTTTATCTCGAAAACGCTTTGAAAGCCGTGGGCAGAAAAAAAATAATTCATTTAAGTAGGTACTTAAAGGCCGTGCCGTGTGGTGCCGGCTAAGAATTTGCACCACCAACTCTTCCCGCGGGTGTCGTAAGAGGCGACTAAGGGATATACACGGGGGGCGGGCAGCAGATCCTCCTACAGAACAATTCTACCACCAAACTGCGATCTCCAACCCGCATGCCCAGCGTGGGGATTATGGGCATTACCCCCCATGAGATAAAAGCCAAAGGCGCTTATCAAGGGGAGGCCTGAGTCCAGCAGTGGAACAATATAGGCTGTTGAGGTTGAGGTTGAGGAAATACTTAAAACGTTACAGAATCAAAGAAGC
Organism: Eupithecia inturbata; assembly: GCA_963662085.1. Taxonomy (NCBI): domain Eukaryota; kingdom Metazoa; phylum Arthropoda; class Insecta; order Lepidoptera; family Geometridae; genus Eupithecia; species Eupithecia inturbata. Next base: position 1,036,845 of record OY759204.1, read on the forward strand.
CAAAGAAATCGTACGAAATCCTTGTGACGGACCGGGACGGCCAAGCGCGAGTCAAGCACGCCTGCCCTCGGTGCGAGAACACATACACGCACAGATGTCATCTGCTGCGGCATATAAAGATGCATAACGAAGGTACACTCATTACTACATAGTCTACATATCAATCAATCAATCATTTATTTGCAAGAATACATAATTATTTTACAATGTCAGGTCTTATAACTATATTAGTAACTGTATTCAGGCTGCATGCAGGCGTGCTAATATTGTGCGAGTCATATTATTATTGAAAGTACTAGTCATTTATATTTTAAGTATTAGTCATACATTAGGCTCTGTCGGAAGACCAGCGTTGGTTGTAATGTTTTACAACTAGCTCATGCTGAGACAGAGACCGCTTTGTGACTCAATGCAAAAACTAGTACCTAAGCTTTGTTTTTATTTTATTTTTAATCATATTTGTTGTTGTTTATTTGTGTTACAAATAAAATATTCTCTCTCTCTCTCTCCTCCCCCTTCCATTCCCTTGGAATTCCCTCGGGGATAATGTTCATTATTCCCAAGGGAGTAATGAGTTTGAATTTTTAACCTCAAAAGATGTATGAAAATGTTTACCATGGAGACCATGGAGACACAGATGTCACAGGTTAAGTAATGTTACTTCGTAAGTAGGGTCCAATTTCACCGGCTGCCAAAACTAAGTTCATCTTGATCGAGTTCAAATTCGTAATACCTATTGTGTGACATGACAGCTCTTGAACTCCGTTTAGCGCTTGAAACGGATCCACTTTATGTCGGTGAAATGCTCTGAACTCGTTTAAAGCGCTAAACTGAGTTTATCTTATATTTAACGCGATCAATCGCGACGGGAAAAATGGAGCTTGGTGATCCGATTCGATATATTTGTAAAAACATTCACATTTTTCAGTCAATAGGACTATAATCACTTGCTCTCGGTTACTTGGCGTACCTATAAAGTGCCCTTCTCAGCCATGTAGTGGGAAAATAGTAGATTGTGTTGCTAGGGACTAAATCACCCCATTATATACGAGGTTGTTATATTCCGAGGGAGGAGGTCAAGACCGATTTATAATGGGTGGTTTTGACCCGAGTTAAACACTTAACTTTTTCCGGAAAAAAAAACAATCAAATCTTACCTTCAGTAAAATAATGCACACGCTTTTCACTTCTCTGCTTCACGAATTATTTTCGTAAGGTACGTACGTAGTCTAAGCTTAAACTCTAATTTTAGTCCCGCTAAGCCACGCTACACTGCAGATAGATGCTGGATGCGGCATGCTGACGACGGGGCGCTATGGCGCTCATTGGGGGAGGCCTATGTCCAGCAGTGGACTAAGATAAGTTGATGATGATGAAGCTACGCTATAATGACACACTTTTTGAGCAAGAGAAGTGAAACACAATTTATTAAACTGTAGCAGAAGCTTTAAGTAACAGAGCTACTCTGATAAAATTTGGAGCTACATGATGCTGTGTAACTATAGGTAGGACCTAATGTATTTTTATTTATTTTCAGGCGCAGGAGATCCCTCGAGAAACTTCTGCTGTGAAACCTGTGGTAAAGCATTCTACACAAAGAGCATTTTGAAAAAACATCGGCTGTGTCACAGCGAAGAGAAACGATTCTCTTGTGACCACTGCCCGACCAAGTGCTCACAGAAAATTGACATGGAAAGGCATATGACTATCCACACGGGACAAAGACCTTACCAATGTGACGTGTGCAAGCAAAAGTTCAACAGGAAATCCAATATGCTACTTCATATCCTAACCCATGCAGATAACAAACCATTCACATGCCAAATCTGCCGCATGGCGTTCAGCAGAAAGTATGATCTGAACAGACATACTAAAAGGAAGCATATTTGTGAAAAGCCATACGCCTGTGACATATGCGAGTTTAGAAGCGTCAATGCTAGTTATATGAAAACTCATATAGCCAATATGCATTTGAAGATGAAAGGGGAGAAGCCATATGCCTGCTCTGTATGTGGTTTGAGGTGTGCTAGTGAAAACTCCTTGACGTTGCATATGAAAAATAAACATTTTGGGGTTAATAAGAAGACGAAAACTTCGAAACAGTTTAAATAAGTAGTACCTAAGTATATAGTTTATGACCGTATCCCAACTTCTGTCACCAGCGCGCAGTCCACACAGTCTTTAGTCTTTTAAAATAAGATTAAAAAATGGCTGATAACTGATAACCCAGTAAATTTATGATTTTAAAATGTACCTAACCTGATTTTATTATTGAATTTTAATTTTATTGTAATTTTATTTTAACAACTGTTTTATTAATTTAATCATTTTTGTAGTTTTTACATACTGTATGATTATTAGTGAATACCTGTGACCTGTAGCCTATGAATGTAATGAATAAATTAACTATGAACTATAATTTTTTGTCAGTGATCAGTGGAACGTGCGCGTGGGCGCGATTTTAAAGAGATCCGTTTTATTTTAATTTCGGCTATCTACAAGTAATTCAGCTTGCAGGTAGATTTACGACAATTTGTTACCTACAAACGGTGCGAATGGCAAATTGGCTATGACATGCAAAACCTAACATCGAATTGAAGGCGAAAGATCCCCGTCTAGATGACGATTTAAGTACTAAATAGATTCATTTATTTTTGGTTTTGTTTGGGTAACACCACAATGACTCGAAGTTTGTTCAGAATAAGTTAAATTATCGTAGTTTGAAGAATTTATTTCGGATTTAGGCAGGTTAACTACGAATCTTATTTGTGTTGGGGTTTTCCTAACACAAATTAGGTTCGTAGTAAACCCGCTTACATCCGAAATGAGTCCATAACAAATTGCTTACAATGCAATAGTAGATTGTGTCACAAGTCAGTTGGTGTAGTGAACTTAAATCTGAGTGTAAATAAATGTAGCTTGTTTTTTTCTTATGTTTATCTGTAATCTTTTTATTGTATTATATTATGTTCAATGTAAATCATGTTTTGTACCATCCTCGTTGTATTTATTTATATATCGTTATGGTAATACGTAAGGTAACAACAATACCTAATGTTAATTATATTATTATTGTATTAAGTTTATCAGTGATCTAGTATCCATAACACAAGCTATGCTTACTTTGGGGCTAGATGATGCTGTGTGGATTGTCCAGCATTATTTATTTATTTATTTAATTAATAAGTACCTACTGTGCCGTCACTCTGTAAGGGCCCTAATGAAAACCAGCGCAGTGTTGGGCAAATGCCTAATTCTGCAAAATGCTGAGTTAGGGCTTCTTTTTACCCTTTCTATTAATGTACCTATACACTTGTTTGTTATGTTCCTGCTTTTTTTTTGGGTAAATAAAATGTATTTCATCTTTTATCTTTATCTTTACAAGGGAACAAAATAATGTATTTAGGGCGAGAACGATTTTGTCAAAGTACGTCGCTCGAGGTTAAATCATTTTCGTACCGTGTGGCACACTCTGCTTTTCGGCCTAAACTATGAGAAACATAAGTAAGACATTTACAATTTGTATGTATTTTTTGACGCAGTTTAGCATTAAGTAAATGTAGAGTACAGAGTGGTTGATACTCACTGGGTATTTTCTATATATAATAAAAATATCTATCTATGTTATGTAGTGTATTAAGTATATCAGTCGTCTAGTACCCATAACACAAGCTCTGCTTAGCTTGGGGCTAGATGATGCTGTGTGGATTGTCCAGCATTATTTATTTATTTTATTGCACACTATATGTAAACGCATTATTTTTCGATTCTTCAAACTTTTCCTTTGTAAGCTTCACTATTATTAATATATTTTTTTCTCTATTGTTCAATTATGTTAAATATGTACGCCAAATAACACAACACAGTGCTCTAATTTTATGTCTTAACATCCCTGTAAAACCTGAGTATCACAAATATATATATAAATGAATTGAATTGAAAAATTCATCATACGAGATAAATAAATAAGAGAAGCTTTCAGTAGTGACGTATATTTATATTTAGGTACATAACCAAATTACAAATTTATTTCTGGTGTTAATGTTTCACTTTCACTGCTAGAACTCATCTTTTATTCAATTATGTGAATCAAATTAAAATTTACTGTAATATGTTGATAAAAAGTAATAACAAAACGAATAAAAAGTTCCCGCGTTCCGTACCCGAAGGGTGAAAACGGAACCCTATTACTAAGCCTCCGGTGTCCGTCCGTCCGTCTGTCACGTGGCTATATCTCATGAACCGTAAGAGGTAGACAGTTGAAATTTTCAGATAATATGTATTTCTCTTGCCGCTATAATAACAAATAATAAAAATAAAATAAATATCAAAATTAAAGGGGGCTCCCATACAACAAACTTGGTTTTATGGCTATTTATGCTCTTAATTTGTCAAGGCTGTATCTCTTGAACTACAATAGGTAGACACATTAAACTTTCTATAGTTAAGTAACACTTCAACTGTAACAACAACAAATACTAAACATAAAATAAAGTTGAAAATTTAAAAGGGTCTCCGAACAAGTGAAAATATGATGTTCTTTGAAAAAGTTGCCTGATTTTTACGGTACGGAACTCTTCGTGTGCGAGTCGACCCGCACTTGGCGGTTTATTTAAATTTGGATAGCCAATGCCGCGTCGGCACGCCCGCTTTTTTATTACCGGCCAGGACTTTATTGAAGCAAATTGCGTTGAAACTTTTAAAATAAATAGTGTTCCAAATTCAAAAGTAATTTCGTCACTGTAATTAAGTGCGCTGGAATGACCCACTTTGTTCGCACTTATCGAGGAACCCATTACCTCTTTTCGTATAGATGGGATAAAAAACTACATATCTAATAGCATAATAACTTGCAGAACACAGGAAAGACAAAAAAACAGTTTTTTTTTTAATCTTGTGCAACTAACGCATTTTCCACCAGCTAGTTTGTAAAATATCCACAAGTACTAATAAATAAATAAAATAATGCTGGACAATCCACACAGCATCATCTAACCCCAAAGTAAGCAGAGCTTGTTTTATGGTACTACACTTGAGAGCAAAAAAATCGCACATTCATGATTTTTTGACATAACTAAAAAAAAACAAAAAATATTATGTTTCTGTAATGCAGATTCATAGTCTATTTTAATACCTATCCAGTGGTATCTGATTTGTCTTTCAATCATTACATAAAAATGCTTATGTGGATCAATAACAAAAATGCATGTTTAGTAAAAAATTCTTTATTCAAGTATTGGTGTCAAAGTTATGAAATTAAAAGATAAAATTAATTTAAAGTTTGTTATTAATACCGAGTGTTCCCTCCCCTAGCCTGAATCACTGACTCCATCCGTGTTTTCATTGATGTTACTAGACTTTTGATAAAGTCTTGAGGAATAGCCTCCCATTCCTCTGCGATCGCCTGTTGCAGCTCCTGTAGAGTCGATGGAGGAGCATCTCGGCCTCGAACTCTTTTTTTCAGCTCGTCCCATAGATGTTCGATGGGACTAAGGTCTGGGCTTCGAGCTGGCCACTCCATAACGGTCACATCCACCTCTTGAAGGTACTCGATCACTATGCCAGCAGTATGCGGTCTTGCATTATCTTGCATAAACAGAAAGTTTTCGCCGATAAACCCAGCAAAAGGTACGACGTGGCTCTCGAGTACTTCCTCAATGTATCGTATCGAAGTCAATCCTCTTGATTGGCGACCAGTATTCGGTCCGGTGATGAAGGCAAGCTCAGTTTTTGCTTCCATAGACATGCCTCCCCAAAACATGATTGATCCACCGCCATAGGCGACACGTTCTGTTATGCAGCATTGGGCAAATCGTTCTCCCGATCTTCTATACACCTTCCCCCGTCCGTCGTTGCCATGCAAGCACATCCTGCACTCATCAGAGAACAGGACTGCACTCCACTGCTCTTCGGTCCAATTCAAATGGTCTCGAGCGAACTGAAGGCGGGCTTCTCGGTGGGCTGGGGTCAATTTCGGCCCGTTTGCTGGCCTGTGTGCAGTCAGGCCACCTTCTCTCAATCGTCTTCTGACTGTCCACCGGCTAACTTCTACTTCACGAACTTCTTGAAGTCGTTGGCCCAGTTGAACTGCCTTCAAACGACGATTTCTTAAAGATGTCGTTATAAGAAAGCGGTTATCACGCTCTGTTGTAGCACGGGGACGGCCCGATCCTTGTCGCCGTTGGTAGCCACCAGTCTCTTGATACCTCTGGTATACACGCCGAACGGTAAATCGGCTCAAACTCAATTGTCGAGCCACTTGACTTTGCTTAAGCCCCGATTCAACAAGGGCAACCACTTGAGCGGCTACTTCTGGTGTAGTATCCATTTTCGTGTTCCGTTTGAAGCCAATATCAATAGAGAACCTTTCACACTGTACGTTGGTATGCAAATGATGACCATTCCCTCAATATGCACTCTTTTATACCTGCGATAAATCCCGCCGCCGGCCTTACCTGGATCGAGCGACATAAGGGGGTCTATTGTTTTGTTGCTAATGAGTTGTTTTTAAAGGTAAATGTCAACCCTTTATCAGTTCTGCGAATGCCTAGATTATGCACTTTAATTTAATTTGATTTTAATTTGCTGTAAGCTCCAAATAAAAAAAAAATTGAACTTTTAAGTAAAAATGTGCGGATGTGCGATTTTATTGCTCTCAAGTGTAGATGACTGATAAACTTAATATACCATACATAACCCACCATAACCACCATAAAGCGAGTGTAGCCTCTCTGTCTGTCTATAAGGTTTTTACTACTAAACGGTTGAATATATCTTAAGAAAATAGATTATACCCTGGAGACGAAAATGGGCCACTTTTTATCGAATAAAATCGCGTGCAAGCAAAAGGCAGGAGCTATTCACCAGCAAAACTCGATGTAGAAAGTTTGTAAACAAACCACGACACAAATAACTAAAACTAGCTTGCTTGGCGTCGAGCTTCAGATATAATTGTAAGCAATATTTATTGAAGGAAGTATCTCAAATAGACAAGTACGAATACCTAATGCAAATTACGTATAAAATGACGCGGCAACAAAGTGAATTTTAGGTTAAGTATGGGCGGTTTGTTTACAAACATTCTACATCGAGTTTGGCTAGTGTATAGTGAGTTATATATTGGCAAGGCAGGGCATTGATCTTAAGAGTTATAGAAGTAACTGACGGCCAGGGACTGATGCGTTTTTACTCTAATACGAAGAGCGGGAGGGTAATGTTTTTGCGTTGGTACCTACCTACTTCCTGATAACGAGTCTCATGGCGTTAAAGGATAGAATGACATGTAGTTGTAATTATTAAATGTTTTATTTCATTATACAATTTTTTAGTTATAAGCATCTATGAAATTTGGATAGTTTAACTATTTCATTGTTTTTGACATAATAATTAAGTAATTAAGGGGTAAATAAATCATGGTAGTTACAATAGGTGTACCACAGGGTTCTATCCTCGGTCCTTTCCTATTTTTAGTTTATATTAACGACCTGCCTCATCTTGTAAAGGATAATCACGAGATCGTATTGATTGCTGATGATACTTCAATAATTTATAAAATAAAACGACTGACTACGAATTTCGATGATGTGAATAATGCAATCTCAAAAGTAGTCCATTGGTTTAGTGTCAATAACCTTTTGCTTATAGAAGAAACCAAAACGAAATGTATTAGATTTATTCTACCTAATGTAAAACAAGTTAAGGCTGATGTGACCGTCAAAGGTACCATGGCAATATATTTATGAAAACTTGTTGTAACTCATCATAGGAATATCAATCGGTTCCCTAAAAGTAGCGACATACATTATTTAAATACTAGAAATAAGAATAAACTCGCTGTGCCCACAACTAGGCTACACAAGATTAATGTATCTTTTAAAGGGCAATGTATACGCTTCTACAACAAAATACCAAATAAGTTGAAAAAATTATCAATAAATAAATTCAAACAAATTGTCAAACATATCCTTTGTAAAAAGGCTTAGGTACTACAAAATATCAGATTATCTAGAAGATAAAAAAGCTTGTGACAAGTTTTGATCCAACTCGAAAACTAAGAACCTAACAAGGTAAAGGTTTCTTGTTCGCTTCTTTACTTTACCTTAAAAATATTGAAGTGAACAAAAATCAAAGTGATCACTTTATTTTCTAGTTTTACTTAAGTAATTTGAATTTTGTGACGTGTCCAAGAGTCCTGTAAGGTCTAAAGGAAATAAAGCACTTTGAATTTTGAATTTTGAACTGGATCTTTATTTTTCTTTTTGTTCTGTAATGTTTTAATTGAAATAGTATTTGTCTGTGGAAATTTATAAGTAGGTACCTACCTTTCAGAACCATATTCACTTACATATTCAATATATGTTAGTTGTAAATTTCCTGAACATTTTATAAATAAATGGAATTTATTTTGGTTTGTGTAGGTATGTTTGTACATTTTATGCGTAAAGTAACGAAGTAGGTAAATAAATTATATACTTCTTTTACTTAAAATGTGTTCGTTATTTATTTATCCGAATAATAATCATAACATAATGATATCAAATTACTTTTATTTACTATCACAATCACAGATAGGAAGCAAAATGCCTAGGTACGTGTATAGGTACAGACAGCACTAATTGGTAGCCCCCTCACAGAATATGTAATAGTGCCATCCAGTAGACGCAGGTTCAAACCGTACCTTAGATTCAAAAACCCTTGAACATAAAAATATTGATTTTAGTTTACATTATCATTGTTAATTCGGCTGTTTAACTTGTTTGGTTTTATTGTAAAGTTTATTCAGTTATTTATATAAAAAATTATGATTTTTTTTCAAAGCCTACATCTCTATTATCACGAGTAACGATACTTAAATTTCAACACTATTTGACATGTAGGTAAAACATGTGGTGTAGTGGTTAGAGTAACAGAGTTTATTTCGCTGCACAACGTAATACCCGTCATCGGTTCCTAACGGTGGATGTCTTTTTGTTTAATTATCTTATGAATTACTGGCAATTTTTATTTTAGTAATGTAAAGTGTTCATGTGAATAGTGAATACATTATTGTATATATTATAGTCTGAATCAAAAGTGCTTGGTAAAATAAAACATAATTTTAGATAGATTTACATTTATATTTTTATTCATTATACACTTTTGACTACACAACAACGCAAAAAAAAGTAATATTTTATTTTATGATTTAGCTTACTTACAAATATTTCGCACTCGATAATACACATGCTTTCATTAGATTTTTGGTTACTTATCTAATCTAATGAACTAATGGAGATACTTTGTGGTGAGGGTGATTAATGAAGGAAGATATTTTCTTCATTGATTATCCTTACGTCATCTGGCACAGTTGTTCTTATTTATTACTTTGTTCTTTTTTATTATTATTATTATTATTTTTTTCTTTTCTTTTGGTTGTATATTAATGTGTTCTTTTGTCGTAAAGTTATGGACTATTGTTGTCAATTTTTTTTTTTTTTTTTATTAAACAATTCGGATCTCCTGTAAATCGTGGAATACTATACAGGGTTATTGAAAGTTAGACCGGATCCGTATAGGGGCTGATGGGGGAGGCCATTAGCAACTATTTTAACACCCTATTGTATCATGCAAAAGTGAAACAGTAATGAGATATTCGCAAATTCGTATTTTTGAAACCCTCATTAGTCATTACAATCTTCATTGTTATTGATTAATTAACTTTTCCCTTGGCGGCGGCGGCGGCCCTTTGCGCACTCTTCGTATCTGGTTGTGGACGCCCTTCACGTGCTCCTTCAGAGTGTACGAGTGTAGGAACCCTTTGAAGCAAATGTCGCACTTGAACCGACGGTCGCCTATGTGCCCCTGAAACAATAACGTTTATTAACAACTTGCTGTCCGCGGCTTCGCACGCGCTTTTTAGTAGCCTATGTCCGTCCCCGGGATACCAGTTTCATTCATTTATTTCTCATAGGCACATTACATTGCATTTAAGAAAGTCTTGCAAATAAATTAAAATAGCAGGTATAGCACAGTGTCAAGAGAAAAAAAAAAGTATTGCTGAATGTCGTTCCAAAAATTGTGATCTGAGAGATAATCCTTTATGCCATAGTAGGCTGTCTCGGTGAGGTGCTTTTTGATGGTGGTCCTAAAGGCCTGTTCGCCAAAATTGGTGATACAATATAAAATCTAGCACTATTCACGACAAAAGATTTGCTAACTTTCGCTAGTCTCGTCTGAGGTAACATAACACCAACTATAGATACCATCTACCTCCCTGCCAAATAACATTGAGATACGTTAAGCCATTTAGGCGTGAAAAGGTAACAGACAGACAGAGTTACTTTCGAATGTATAATATATGGTCTGTTGCGTGACGATGGTAAGAGGCCCGACGGCATGACACTAGTCCCATGGGAGTTGGGGAGGCCCATTGTGTGAGACGCTACATGCGTCGACACTTGCGCCTTCCCATCTTCAGAGGACATCCGTGAGGGCTGGTGCGGCGGCAGATTTGGCCGAGGATCTCAAGAGACGCAAATATGCAGGTCTCGACAGAGCCTACACATTTGCTCCCTTTGGGGTCGAGACCCTGGGTCCATGGGGTACCGAGGCTCTCCGGGTTTTTAAAAAGTTATCTGAGCGTCTGGTCGACGCGACGCGTGACCCGAGAGCGGGCGGGTATCTGACGCAGCGCATCAGCATTGCCATACAGCGGGGCAATGCGGCCAGCGTCTTGGGGGACGCTTCCGACTGGTATTGATGTGGATCAGTCGAACTACACGTAGATTGTTTGGAACAGTCTGCAGTTAGCTTAATTGTTTCAATTGTTAATACTAGTTCTAATTTGTTTTTATTATTGAATTATAATTTTCTTTGTCAAATAAAGATTTAAATTAACTCTGTCCATACTAATCCATACTAATGGATACGTTTATTAAAACTATTGCATTCGTATTCTGTCGGGATAGCCACCAGTTCATCACTCTTATACAGTGTGAGTCTGCATAAGGTGCACAAACTGAAATGAGAGAAACTACGCCCTATTTTATCGACGGAAAATGTGTTTTTTTTTTTTTATTTTCTTTAAATAATTTTTTATAGCGGTTTTAAACTTTTTTTTCGCTACTCGGACCCCCATGTAATCAAAACGGTGTAACTTATAAACTAAACGATCAATTACTATGAAACAAACTCAGTAGTTATTGGAAATAACAGGAGCTCCTTACTAAATAAACATTGTGAAAAAAACAACCCTCAATTAAAAGCTATGATGTATTTTTTAAGCAAAATCAACCTTTTTTTCATAGATTTTTGTAATAATTTTAAAATATCTCAATAAAATCAGTACTTTTTCACATTTTTTTATGACGTTACTTTATTCTACATTGTATTATCTATCTTATGGTAAAAATTGCTTGTTCCTATCTCAATCACAACATTATTTATCGACTGTTAAAGAAAGGTACTCCGATCATGCTGCATCTCTCAATCATAAGGATTAATAATTTGGGATAATAAAAACAGGAATAAGTGTTATTAAAATCATTTATTATTTAACATGAAACCTAGTGCATAAGGTTCTCAAAATGTCCACCTCTTGCTTGTAAGCACAAAGTCGCACGATGCACTATTTGTTGCGTAGCTCTCCTTATCATGTCGGGGTTATTTTTTATTTCATTCGCGCAGTTAATTATGCGGTCCCGCAGTTCATGCTCACTGTTGATGGAGGTGCTGTAGACGCGTTGTTTCATGGTCCCCCATAGGAAGTAGTCAAGTGGCGTCATATCAGGTGAACGCGCAGGCCACCCTACAGGTCCTTGTCGGCCGATCCATCGGTTTGCATAATTTTCGTTTAAAAACGATCTTACGATTCGACAAGACCTTTCTTTAACAGTCGATAAATAATGTTGTGATTGAGATAGGAACAAGCAATTTTTACCATAAGATAGATAATACAATGTAGAATAAAGTAACGTCATAAAAAAATGTGAAAAAGTACTGATTTTATTGAGATATTTTAAAATTATTACAAAAATCTATGAAAAAAAGGTTGATTTTGCTTAAAAAATACATCATAGCTTTTAATTGAGGGTTGTTTTTTTCACAATGTTTATTTAGTAAGGAGCTCCTGTTATTTCCAATAACTACTGAGTTTGTTTCATAGTAATTGATCGTTTAGTTTATAAGTTACACCGTTTTGATTACATGGGGGTCCGAGTAGCGAAAAAAAAGTTTAAAACCGCTATAAAAAATTATTTAAAGAAAATAAAAAAAAAAAAACACATTTTCCGTCGATAAAATAGGGCGTAGTTTCTCTCATTTCAGTTTGTGCACCTTATGCAGACTCACACTGTATAATTACTAGATCCTGCTTGCGGCTTCGCACGCGTGGGAATTGTTTATGGGATAAAACGTAGCCTATGTTTATTCCAGGTATAGGCAAGCCAATGCAAAGTTTCAGCCCTACCTGTTCACTAATTCTGGCGTGAAGAAGTAAACATCTATGTATCCATCCAAACTAACGCATTTATTTGGATGTATGTTACTGCATTGGTAGCGCGGCGGGCGGTGCCTCTCCGAGCGGTAGACCAGATGTCTCCTAGTGTAGGATACATACTCGTCTATGTGCGAACAGATTAGCCGCGCTCAGGAACAGCTTCCCGCAGTGTTTGCATTGGTAGCGCGGCGGGCGGTGCCTCTCCGAGCGGTAGACCAGATGTCTCCTAGTGTAGGATACATACTCGTCTATGTGCGAACAGATTAGCCGCGCTCAGGAACAGCTTCCCGCAGTGTTTGCATTGGTAGCGCGGCGGGCGGTGCCTCTCCGAGCGGTAGACCAGATGTCTCCTAGTGTAGGATACATACTCGTCTATGTGCGAACAGATTAGCCGCGCTCAGGAACAGCTTCCCGCAGTGTTTGCATTGGTAGCGCGGCGGGCGGTGCCTCTCCGAGTGGTAGACCAGATGTCTTCGGGTCGCGAAAGAGGAGCCGCATTCCTTGCAGGTGTAGGGCTTGCTGCCGGTGTGCTGGTTCTTGTGGTCGAGGTAGTGGCAGTACACCTGGAACAAATTATAAATAAATAATGCTGGACAATCCACTCAGCAACATCTAGCCTCAAGCTAAGCAGAGCTTGTGTTATGAGTATAATAATTGATACCACGTTGTTATAAATGCTATAGTCTTGTAGAAACTCACCCGGAATGTCTTCCCGCACTGCTCACACAGGTAGTCCTTGGAGTCTGTGTACACGGAGTGGTAGGGCACGTCTGGGTGTGCCTCCTGATAGTGCATGTACAGGCTCGTCGGGAACGTGTTGGGGATCTCCAGGAGGCACTGTAACAAACGACTTCATAAAGTGGTTGTACACCGGTTAGCACGTCAGCTAGCTTTTTCTTCTTTTATCTTTGGCTCTGCATCATTGTTAGAGACAATTCTGCCAATGTCAATTTCCAATTGCGCATTTGTGAACGAAGAGGATAAAAATTTATGGACGTCGTTTGAATTATACAATATAAATTGTGGATAATTTAATCTCAATCAAGTTCATTATTTACAAAAGCAATCATAAACAACCAAATTTAAAAATTTAAAGCTATAATAATAAACCGTCGACTCGCACACGAAGGGTTCCGTACCGTAACAATCAGGCAAGTTTTTAAAAGCACATCAAATTTTCACTTGTTTGGAAACCCCTTTTAATTTTAAAATATTTTAAGTGTTTGTTGTTATTGCAGATGAAGTGTTACTTATTTATAAAAAGTTTAATGAGTCTATCTATTGTGGTTCAAGATATACATACAGCCTTGACAAACGAAGAGCAAAACAAGCCAAAAAATCACGTTATTTGGATGGAAGCCCCCTTTAAATTCGATATTTATTTTATTTTTATTATTTGTTGTTATAGCGGCAAGAGAAATACGCATACTCTGGAAATTTCAACTGTCTACCTCTCACGGTTCATGAGATAGAGCCCTGTGACAGACGGACAGACGGACGGACAGACAGCGGAGGCTTAGTAAATAGGGTTCTGTTTTCAACCTTCGGGTACGGAACCCTAAAAAGTACTAAAATAAACTATCATTATAAACTAAATACTTAAGAAACTAAATACTTGATGTATAAAGTTACAATTTTATATTATTTACAGAAGTAAATCTACAAAGTTTAGATACAAAAGGAGAAAACACCAACGGAAGAAGAGTTTTTGAAGAGAGTCAGCCAGCTTACTGGCTTCTTATGCCACGATATTTTGACAGTTCTCAATGATAATCTGTCAAAAATTCGTCACCTACTTATTTTATCTCTATGCTTTTCCCCTAAAATTAACTATTCCCTTTGTAAATTTGTATATAATAATGATATAAAGTTGTAATTAGTAGTAGTAGTAGCTCCTTTGTGTTTATTTATTGTAAATTTAATTATTCTGCAGCTGTGAGTTATTGTAGCACTGCGCAGTGCTACAATAACTCACAGCTGCAGAATAATTAAATAATGTTTTTCTTTAGGTATTGTAAATACTACTATGTACATACGAGTACGTTTAATAATGCGCAATCTATAAAGCTTGTGATGCTGTCATGAGACGGACATTGGCGAAATTGCGACAACCTAGTCGCAGAAGCCATCTGACAAGAAGAAGAAGAAGAAATCTGACTTGCGTTGAATATTCTTGCGTAAGTCTCGCTCAATTTGGATAGTGTAGAAAGAGATAGATAGATAGATAATTCTTTATTCACAGAAACTTAAAAATAAAACAGTATGGTACCGAAGATAACAGAATTGGCGGACTTATCGCTTAAAGCGATTTCTTCCAGGCAACCAAAGCTTAAAAGAGACTACAAAGGATGGCGGAGCTAATTACAAATATAAAAGTAATACAACAAACTAAAATAATCCTAATACACATATACCTACCAAATAGAAATATAAACTAATACATATCAACAAATACAATAGTGACTCTAAGAGACATACTAATTACTTACTTAAATAATATGCGTAAACTTTTCGTTTAAAAGTTTGATGAGATGAGGGTTTTTTTATGTCAATAGGTAGATCGTTCCATAGTCTGACGGCTTGGGCAGTAAAAGAATCGCTATAAAAGGAAGTTTTCTGAACTGTAGCCACCAAAAACAACGTCAGAGATCCCCTCTTTAATGTTTTGTTGTCTCTATAAGTTTTTCTCAAGGGAGATGTACAATCTGAAATACTATTTTTTTCGTTGCATAATGTGTTTTTTACAAGTCCAGAAAGATCGATGGTCGGCATCGATCTTTCTGGACTTGTAAATATACCATAACAGGCCATAAGGGCTTGTACCCACCATAGAAGGCTTTCACTATCTCATAAACACATACAATACATACAAAAAATGTTTCAAATGTCTGTCCTTCGCCAAAATACTTACAACAGGGCACTTCCGGTAAGGCTTGTCGGGGTCGCTGACCCTGGTCCGCCGCGTGCGGCGAGCGCCTTGCTTCGCCGCGATAGATGTTCTGCGAACACACCACACAGTGTTACACATTATACGTCCACAAACATACGTCCACACACTCTCAATTACAATTTGTGCTCTCTTTCTCAATTTCACACATGCACCAACACTACACGTTCGTTCCCCTACACTCACTCTCCCACACACACTCACTAAACTACACTGCCTTTCTCGATTCTAAATTGCATACCACACCTATGTACAGGAATATTTACTCAGTAAAGTTGTCTTTGATACCCTAGAACCAGTTGATCTGACTATTCGTGCACGGGTACCCACGACACGGGCCATGAGCCTAGTGTGGGGCCGTAGCCTATCCAATAGGCATACACACGTATTATAGTTAGCTCTTTAGTTTTAAAATGTTTAATATGTATGCCTAATTGTTAATTTTGTTGTTAATAAATAATTTTGTTTTGTATTTTTTTTTGTATTTGATGCTTTTACAAAAGTCTAAAACTGACTTCAAATGTCTGTATATTAATACTGTTTTTTAAGTTATAAATGGAATAAAATAGGGAACTGCCGGGTCTTATAGCTAGGAGTGTGCATCGCGCACGTACATGCATAATATTATTACTCTATGCATGATTGTTTTTGGTTTTTTTTTTGAAGACAGGGCGCTATGGCGCTCATTGGGGGAGGTCTATGTCCAGCTGTGGACTAAGATAGGTTGATGATGATGATGATGATGCATGTTTGTGCACTAGGTAGACGTTGCCCGGCTTTAGAATAGGAAGTGTTGTTTAAATTTAATTTTATCACCAGTGTCTATATATATATACCTAATTAGCTGTACACACGTTTACGCTAAAATGTAGATAAAAAAAATGGTGTCCTGTCTGTCGGTTACCTTTTCATGGCTGAACGGATTTTAATGAAATTTGGCAGGGACGTAAACCATTTACGTCCTGGGGACGGACATAGACTACTTTTTATCCCGGAAAAGAGCGTGAGAAGCCGCGGGTAGCAGCTAGTAAAAATGATAGTAAACCGCCAAGTGCGAGTCGACTCGCACACGAAGGGCCCCGTACCGTAAAAATCAGGCAACTTTTTCATAAAACATCAAATTCTCACTTGTTCGGAGACCCCTTTGAATTTTCAACTTTATTTTATTTTTAGTATTTGTTATTATTACAGTTAAAGTGTTACTTAATTATAGAAAGTTTCATGTGTCTACCTATTGTAGTTCAAGAGTACAGCCTTGACAAATTAAGAGCAAGAATACCCAAAAAACATGTTTGTTGTATGGGAGCCCCCTTTAATTTTGATATTTATTTTATTTTAATTGTTTTTTAGCGGCCAGAGAAATACACATTCTCTGAAAATTTCAACTGTCTCCCTCTCACGGTTCATGAGATAGAGCCCTGTGACAGACGGACGGACGGACAGACAACGGAGGCTTAGTAATAGGGTTCCGTATTCACCCTTCGGGTACGGAACCCTAAAAATTAAATGAATTTCTTCATTTTTTGTTTGCGCCTCTATGCTGTGAGACCAAGTATGCCCGACTCAGCGTAACCAACCCTAGCGTGACTACACTATACAAGCTCATACAGACCTGTGTATGACTTGTTTGGGCGCCCTCTGGTGGTTGAACTCCAGCTTGTGTTTGCGCAGCGCCTCTATGCTGTCGAAGCCGTCCTTGCAGAAATAGCACTTGTATCTGAAATTGTGGGAAAATTCAAAAATAACTTATAGTCATATTACGATGATCTATACTCAAACAAATAATTAGATTCTAGACTCGACAGTTATTGGCTCACCACTTTTTGAACAATAAATCAGTACATAATTAAAAAAACATAGACACGCGCCGCGTCAGTCTGAAAGCGTCTGAAAAAAATACCGAGCAGATTTTCATACGATCTTCAATAGACGGAGTGATTCATGAGGAGAATACAACGTCACATGTTGAAGATGTCTGAAAAAATCATGCCAAATGGGAGCCTTACCGGCGTGCGCCACGTGAACTAGTAGATTTAATTTTATACAAATATTATTTCTTGACAAAGAAAATTACAATTCAATAATAAAGCCAAGTCAAAAAACTGTTTATTTCCATAAATACAATAAATGTACACTTAGAAAAGGTCAAATTCTTAATAATTAAACACTGACACGGAAATAAAGTGATATTTTTGATTTCAGTCGCTTCGGTATGTAGACTAAAGTAAAGAAGCGACGAAGAAACCTTTAGCCTGTTAGTTAGTTGTTATTTTTCGAGTTGGAGCAAATCCCGTCCCAAGCTTTTTAGGATTTCGAAGATCGGAGATTGGTTTCGAAATCCTTATGGCATCGCTTTTTCTGTCCTTTTTCCGTCTTTAATATCTCAGCAACTACAGCAACAAATAACGTGAAATTTGAAATAATAATACATTTCGTGCGCCTGTACAGATAAAAAAAAAATTAAAATAAATTAAAAATGAAAATGTACATTTTCAGTACAAATTGTGATGTCGAAATTTTAAAAGAGACCTACAAGGTCAAGTGGGCTATCAAGTGAAAGGTATCAGTTTGTACATTTCAAAACAGTTTTTGAAATTTCTGTAGGTTTCATACTTTTTGAAATATTTTGATAAAGGTCAAATAAATACCCAATCCCCCCCCTCCTATCTCCGAAGTTTGCAGAACGATCCATCTGAAATGTGTGTAGCGTTTGTAAATATGGATCTATATTTTACAGGAAAAATATAGCAAAGTCTGTAAGAAGACCACTTTTAGAAAAATTGACAAAAAGGGGGGGGGCTCCCTAATTTTCAAAAAGGGGGGCTACCTCACCGAGTGGGGTATCAAATGAAAGGTATCGGTTTGTACATCTCAAAATATTAAACATTAATACACATACTTATGCTACAGCTAACATAAACCGTTGATCGGTTTGTCCGTCAGCCTCAGTCTCTATAGTAAGTACATTAACTAATGAACACAACAACTCGTACACTTATCATAGGCTAATAAATACAATATGCACCCACCGCAGCGCAGCGCGCAGGTCTGAAACTGTATGTAGGTACCTAGTTATAAATAGTTGTGAATAGCACTGGAAGCCAAGAAAGACAAGCGGGGGACAATGATCGGCTGTGTGGTGTACGAGCGATATTACAATATGCGCGTTCGTCAGCGAGTGGAGCGAACTGATAACGTTCACAGGGCTATTTCTAAAATGAAGTTATGATCGTCAATGTTTAGAATTTAATTTTGTATTCGTTTTACGTTATATTTTAGTTAGATCTAATAAGGTTTGCGGGAATAATATTGATTTCAAATTATTAGTTATGATGTCGGTCAAGTCATCAAGTCAAATCGGTCCGGCCATATTTAGCCTTGCCATCCAACCGATAATTCAACGTCTCCAATCCAAGCTCAATGTTTGGTATTTGGATGACGGAACTTTAGGTGGAGAGGTAAACACAGTTTTTGATGATCTAAAAATCATCACAGATGAATTTCGAAAAATAGGTTTGGAATTAAATTTTTCAAAGTGCGAGCTTTTTATTTCGGACTCTTGTGTAGACAAAAACAATATCATTGGAAAATTCCTTAACTAATTTTTATCAGATATTATTATTATTTTATTTTGTTTTGTAAAAACTATTTTTGACATGTAATTTGACAAATTAATAATTAAATGTTTATCTGTTTATCTTGGGGCTACATGATGCTGTGTGGATTGTCCAGCATTATTTATTTATTATTTATTTATTTATTTAGTGGGAATACTCGTACTTACACAGTCTCAGGCCTGCGGGTGTGCGCGCTGCGTTCGTGCTTCAAGTACACTTTGTGAGAGTCGAATGTGACGTTACATTGCAGGCAGGTAGCTGTCTGCTCTGGGTTGGCCTCAGCCTCGTCCTGGAACGAAGGTAATACAACTTATTATTTTCTAACTAGCTGTTACCCGCGGCTTCGCACGCACTTTTCCTGGATAAAAAGTGGCCAATGTCCTTTCCCGGGATAACATCTCCATAACTGCCAAATTTCATTGGAATCCGTTCAGCCGTTTAGGCGTGAAAAGGTAACAGACATACATACAGAGTTACTTTAGAATTTATAATAATAGTATATATTTATTATGGCGCACAAAACTGAACACAATCTGTACGATTTATATATAAACCGCACATTTGCACTTTTGCGAGCGGTGCATTTTTACTTACATAATGATAAATAGATAGATAAGAATGTTTATTAAGTTCACACACAAACAGCACAGGAAAACATAACAAACCAACAAAAACAGTATTTAGGTAAGTATATGTACATAGGGAAAAAAATAATAATAATTAATTACGCTAATCTTGACCGAGGTTACCTATTTGAGCCGTTTGGGGTTGAAACCCTTGGTCCTTGGGGACCTGGAGCACACGCCATTTATAAAGATATTACCAAACTTCTCATAGAGTCTACAGGTGATCGGAATGCTGGCTTCTATTTCGGTCAACGAATTAGCATTGCCATTCAACGTGGCAATGCTGCCAGCATTCTGGGCACTCTGCCTTCTGGTGACGGCTTAGATTTTTAAGAAATAGATATTAAGTGTATATACTAGTTGTAATTGTTTTATTCTTATAAGTTAATTGTTTTGAAGTAAAGAATTATGAATTTGGACCTACATAATAATTAAAGCAAAACAACCAAAAATAAACACAATACCTAAAATAGACACCTACCTACCACCAGTGCACAAACCCTAATAACGAGTAGGCAGTCAGCGGGGGCTACTCACCCGTTCCTGCGCTGCGCCGTAGTGAACCCAAAAGGGTCAGTCTCAGCTTTATGCTGTTCTGCACCAGGATAGATGCAGAACAGCGCTGGTTTTCAGACTGGCCCACTTTGTATGACACCAGTAGTAGTTTACATTACTTAAGTAATATGCTAAAGCATTTCAGTACGCATTCGACCGCAGTCCCGTGTATTCAAATCATTTTAACTGTTAGTCCATTTGTAAAATAAAATAAATAAATTATCAATAAATCAAGTTATCAGTTTAATCTCTAACACTTATCATCTCCTTTCAATATCATCTAAAGGTGTAGGGCGGAAACATTACATAATCAAATAGAAACATGATTAGAAAAACACAAAAAATTCTGTCTAGATTGTATTCCAAAATATGTGTACACAACATGATAGAATAATGTGCAGTTGTCTGTGTTAACATTTTTAGAATTATTCTGTGAAAGATGCATTTTACAACAAGCCGGGACAAGGACTGCAGACCTCACAGAATAATAATGCTTCCGGAGCATGAGAGAGAATTACAATTAGCCAGAAAGTAGTCTCCTTTTAGTAGGGATTGAAGAAAATTTCATACAGCTCAAGTATAGATGACATACAGCAAATAATATAAAGACTACTATTTTTATATATATAGACTATTATTTTCACTATTTTTTATTATTTATCTTGTACCCAAAACAATATGTACAATTAAAATTGTTTAATTAACTATATTCTTATTCAAATGTTTGATTAGTAGCGCTCCATGGAAAATGTAAATGTATTTTATTTTTAGTTAGAGTAACTTTATATTTGTCTTTGTATGGACACAACCTGTACTTTTCCAAAATGGGAGAAGCCACTGGCTCCTGAAACACAGTTTATAACCAGTTCGGGAGCCTATGGATTTATTTTATATATTTGTAATTCTACTTGTGTCAAATAAATGTTTTTTTTTACTTTTACTTTGTAAATAAGTAACCCCCCACAGGTTTCAAGTCTTGCAATTTAGATTTTTATTTGTCACTTTCGCCCCTCAGTGTACAATGTACTGTTACTACCTTGTGCTTGTACTTCCGGTGGAAAAACAGTCCTTTCTCCGAGACGAAGCTGCGCGCGCAGGCTGTGCAGATGTGTGCGGTCGCGTGCGCCTCGCGGCGGTGGTTGTTGAGGGTGGTCTTGTTGCTGGAATGGAACAATACAATTGTACTATTACATTTCATTTATTTTATACTACACCTGCTCGGAAGTGACTTATTCCTTTTACAAAATTGAGCTAGAAAGTACGTCATTGCAGGCGTACTAGAATACGGGTCGATAAACTCTATGGAATTTCATTTCTGACGCGTTTGCAAGTAATGTAATATATGGAAATCCATTTCTAATGTGTTATTTTTTTTTAATTTTCTGAAATAACAGCCTTTAGCTATGGTTATAGGTTAAACTAAAAAAGTTTTTACTCTGAGTCCGCCATATGATATGGGCCTCTTCCGTTCTCGGAACAGTAATTCAAAAAAGAACGAAGTGCCTGAGGCATTCGAGGGAATTTCTTCGAAATTTACATTTGAGTTAGGTAATTTTATTAATTCTACAGAATGTCGTCGAGTGATAGTGAAGATTTTATGACACCGCCAGTAATAATAGAAACTGCTCAAGCAGTGTGATTGAGAATCTATTACCCGAGAAATCCAGAAATAAATACAACAAGACTTATGAAGATTTCTATTTATTGTTATAGCGGCCAGAGAAATACACATTCTCTGAACATTTCAACTGTCTACCTCTTACGGTTCATGAGATAGAGCCCTGTGGCAGACGGACGGACGGCGGAGGCTTAGTAATAGGGTTCCGTTTTCACCCTTTGGTTACGGAGCCCTAAAAAGAAAAAGTGTTGCAACTTAATTAGTATTAATCTGTAATAGTAGAATACTTTTCTTGATACTAAGTTCAGATATAAACAGATCAACATCAATGAATTTCCTATTGAAAGTTCTGACTAAGGCAACCTGCCATAGGAAGAGCAGCAGCTTCCAGCCTCAGTCTCTTTAACACCTCCACTGCGTTCAGCAATCCGCCTGCTGTGCATGGTGATAATGGCAACCCCTCTTGGGGAGGCACGGCCGGCCGTGGAGGTATGTGAGGTGAGTCATACTCACGTGTAAACGCTGAGGCATGTCGGACAGTGGTACTCCACGCCTTTGTGCTGGTGGTAGTGGTTTATCATCACGGAACTGAAATTAACAATCAGAGCAATAGTCAGGCCTACTGCGATCGGAGCAAACAACGAAACTTCTTCTTTAACCCGCAAATGTTTTGTTATATTTTTATAAAATTTTACTAAATACGTAATTTATGTTAGTTTCATACAAACTTATATTGTAAAGAGCGTGTCCATAGCCAGTAACGCGCTCTACGCTAAGGTGCCACGGAAGACCAGCGCTGCAGCTGCTCCCCAAGCTCCTGCAGCACACGCTGAGCGGCAGCCTTTTGGTCTCACATTGTTTTTTTCTTTAATTCTTTTAAAATTGTATTTGCTTGTGTGTTGTAAGTACCAACAATCAACCAATAAAAAAATATCTTATCTTATCTTATCTTAAAATGCTGACGTGCTATTAAAATAAATAAATAAATAATGCTGGACAATCCACACAGCATCATCTAGCCCCAAGCTAAGCAGAGCTTGTATTATAATACTAGATGACTGATATACTAACCTTTATATTATTATTATTAACCTATATATTGATTGATATCCAAACTAATATTATAAATTCGAAAGTAACTCTGTATGTCTGTTACCTTTTCACGCCTAAACGGCTAAACGAATCTCAATGAAATTTGGCTGAGAGGTAGACGGTATCCCGGGGACGGACATAGGCTACTTTTTATCCCGGTAAAGTTCGTGCGAAGCCACGGGCAATAGCTAGTAGATAGATATTTTTGTTACACGTAAAAAACACCCGGAACAAATATCTGCAGATCGTACTACCATTTGTCCCGAGGCGGGGATCGAACTGCCGCGTCGCAGGCGCACCTTCGCTCCCTGCGCCACAGAGGTCGTCAAAAATCGAGTAGTAAAGTATATTCACAAGTGGTAAGTGATGACGGGGCACTGCCTGCATGAGTAGACAACAGTGTGGTTGTTCTTGCGGTGAGCCTTGCAGGTTGCCTTGGAGACGAACCGCATGGGGCATATCGTGCACACTATGTCGCCCGGACTCGGCTGGGGATAAATTTATTGATTAACTACTGGACATTAATTTTATTATAGTACAGTAACAGTATGGTACAGAAGGTAACAAAATTGGCGGCCTTATCGCTTAAAGCGATTTCTTCCAGGCAACCAAAGCTTAAAAGAGACGACAAGAATGGCGGAGCTAGTTACAAATATAAAACAAATACAAACTAAAATAATCCTAATACACATATACCTACCAAATAGAAATATCCACTAATACAACAACAAATACATTAGTGAATGTAATTCAGCAAGCAAGCCAGATAAATGTCCTACTTTATCATTAAAATCTATTTTATTAATTATTTTAGAAGTTACAGCCATTCTTCTTACGTAAATCATCTCTACTACTTTCCTATCACCTTATAGAGATTTCATAGAAACAATGCAGGTCAAGCCGCGGGCAGACACTACACATACATTTTAATGGGTTAGAATTAGATCCCAATGCTTAGATAAACCTAAAATAGGCTTTAGGACACTGCTAACTAAGTTATGTAACGTATTCATAATTAAATAGCTTTTAACACAGTTTTATAACTAGCACGGAAGGAACGAGACATGCAACTCATAGAAGCCTTGAAGTACTAAGTTTTTAGCCCATATGTATGTATACCTTTATAATTTGTTTGTACTAACTTATCTATCTTTAAAGTAAATTATTTAGTGGTATAATTAGCTATAATTAACTTTAAGGCTACATTGTAAATTTTGAAATAAAAACATTCTTATTCTTATTCTTTTTGCCGGCGGCTCCGCACGCGTTTTTTGGAACAATAAGCCTGGGTATATGTTTACCCACATACATACATACGTTACATACGTTACATATGTTATTCCAGGCCCATATCTATCCGTCCAAAATTTCACCCCGGTCCATCAGTAGTTATGCCGTTGTCTTCGGTCATCTTCACAACGACAGAATCGCCTTCATAATATTAGCAAGGTAAATGATCTATCTACAGATCTAAGTGTCAGTAGTTCTAGAACAGGCGGCACGCACCTTGTGCCACTTGTTGTGGTAGTCGAGGTGGCTCTGCGCGTCGAACCCCTTGAAACAGAGCTCACATTTGAACGGCGCTTCTAAATACGCGGCGCCATCTTTGCGACGGTTGAACTCCTGTGGAATATCACGAGTTTTACACACAAGATCGCTAAGAACAATAATATAATAGACATAACTAAACTCCAGCCCGCATTTCACATCGAATTTGTGAAATATTTGTAAATACTTAAATAAAAATTACTTTCTTGCCGTGTATTTCTTTCTATACGCAATTTGATTTGAGGTCATCGACCTGAGACCCAATAGACGCCTTATATAGGGCGAACGCTTTCAGGTAACACATTAGGCAAATATATCTTATATCGCTCGCTTCTTAATACAAGTTATAGATAGATAAAGGTTTTTATGGTGTGTGTGTGTCTGAAGCACGAATGTCAGCAATGGAACAGGATAGTACTAAAAATAAACAATAATAAAAATACAGATGACTCGCTCATACTAAGTTTTTAAGAGCGAGGAACTCACTAGCGATGTCTTATAATTGGGTCTTTCTCACACATCAGGTGGCAAATTATCGAAACGTATACTTATATTTTAGAAATGCTGATGTGTTACATAAGGCGAAATAAACATTTTTATCTTTATCTTATATAAATCCACGCCCTAACTTTCGGCCAGTAACGACTAGAGCTTGAATTTGCTACTGAATTTCATTTCGGCGTTACGCAATACCAAAATACGAAGTTCCATTTATTCACTAGGTTTGAATTTCGCTGATAATGGTGTTGCATGTGTTATTGCTAGGTAAAACCCTCTATTAGGAGTTTATTGGGTATGAGGTCAATGTTTGAGATCTTTCCTTCAATAAATATTGCTGACAATTATATCTGAAACTTGACGCCAAACATGAGAATTTTAATTTTCTTTGTTGTGGTTTGTTAAAATAAATACAATACACATCGAATTTGGCTGAAATATAACGATGATTTAATTAGATCGGCCTAAGGTCACTTACACTAATTGATATTACAGATATTAAAATACATTTAGTTAGATTATGCTAAAATTATTTAAATTTGTCAATTAATAATCAGAAATAATGGTGGCAACCTAGTTGTTTCCTGTAATCATATCAGATTTTGTATATTCATTCATAACTGCCTTTGTACTTAGGCATATAATATGTTGTATTCTAGAACCGAGTGTAAGGAGATCCAAGCACCTGCAGTTTCTTGTCATCTGTGTCCAGATACTCCACGTGGAACACGGTCTCATACTCCGGGTTGTACTTCCTGAGCAGGTACAGAAGGAAGCGACGCAGCTTCTCGCCTAGCTCGGGGGAGTCTGGCGAAAAACAAAGAACCATTACACTATCACCCTAATAATCACACTATAATTTCTCTTTCAAAAGGTATTCTTACAGTTAATTGTTATAGCTAGGTGTGGTGTAGAAAATGCAGACACCTGTTTGTGAGAGACTGGTGCGTGATAAGTTTTAAAACTTGTGTTACTAGTCACCAGTGCCCCCTCCACAAAGTTCGTTAAATTAGATGTTATTTTTACAATGAATTGTGCCAATATGAAATATATATAGTAACTATGAAAAAAAATACAAAAAACTAAAATATATTAGAGGGCTACAGGCTACATACAGCTTACGTTATGCATGTGTGTGTAGAATGGTAGATGTCGGGGAATCCTGAATACAAATATCATAGTACCTATATTGACGACCGATGTGGCGCGGCGGGCGAAGGTCCGCCTGCGACGCAGAAGGTTGCGGGTTCGATTCCCGCCTTGGGACAAATGTTTGTACGATCTGCAAATATGTGTTCCGGGTGTTCTGGGTATTTTCTATATATAATAAAAAATATCTATCTATGTTATGTATTGCATTAAGTTTATCAGTCATTAGTTATAATTAGTATTAAGTTCTTGTTTTATAAGTGTATTGATGGCGCAATAAAGTTATAATCTATCTATCTATCTAGTACCCATAACACAAGCTCTGCTTACTTTGGGGCTAGATGATGCTGTGTGGACTGTCCAGCATTATTTATTTATTTTTTTATTTATATTGTACAGTAAATGTGTATTCTGAGGAGGAAATAAATGAGTAGGTACCTACCTACTATCCAGTATCCTAGAAGTGATTTGTTATTAATATTTTTTTACTGTAGGTATCTATAATGTATATGTACTTATCTCTGTGTTTATTATATTAAGTAGATAGGTAGGTACCTTCCTGAGTAGATATACCTGAGTAGGTATTCTTTGCTGATGATGGGAAATTCTTTGCCAACCCTATTACTCAATTAGGACAATGACTCCTGTAATTGTCCTAATTGAGTAATAGGGTTGGCATGATGTTGATGTAAACCGCATTCAAGCGTGGACTAATGACTTGATTATCAAACTTAACATATCCAAATGTACACTACAACTGGGCCAAACAAACCCCAAGAATACATACACGTTGAACATCCCTATCCCTTCAGTAAACCAACAAAAATACTTGATGAACTCACCTGGCTTCATGGACAGCATCCTCATATCGCATTTATCATATCTGTTAAATATCTTAACGAATATATCTTTACTCATCTTAACATTATCTCCCAGATCGTTAAACTGCCCCGTGTCAAGTATGTCTAGTATTCTATCCTTTAATCTTGCCTTATTTTTAAGGAACTTCTGCCTCGCTTTTATCATTTTATCGTCAGAGCCAAGTTTCTCTAGCTCTGCTAGAGATATGTCGTCTACCTCTTCGTATTTAACTTCGGTTTTCTTTTTACTCTTCCCTTTTGTGACTTGAGTTCGTTTTGGTTTAGTTATGTAGTCTTCAACATCACTGAAATCTAAATTCTCTTCCTTGAAATTACTGAGAGGTATATCATCTTCTAGAGAGCTGATGTCTTCGTCATTTTGTAGTTCTAACGTGTCTAATAGCTCATTCTTTTGCAGTTCAAAATCGAACCTTATTTCTTCAGGAACACCTATCTCTTTCGTAAGAAATACACAACTGCCTTTATCTTCTGTCTCTGTTTTTATTTGACCTTCAAGGTCAGGGAGGGCTTCCAGTGTAGCAGAGAGGTCATATTTATTGAGCTCGACCTCTGAGTCATGGTTAAAGTCAAGATCGTGTCGGATTTCGTAGATATTGTGTCGGGCTTTGCTGTGGCAGACGGAAATAGGTGATGGTAATTGTTCGTGGAGATTATTGGGAATATCCTGAAAAATAAACATACAAGGTTTTTTAAAAAAAAAGCAGTAGGACTCTACAGGCTCTTAAAAAAGTCTTCTCATTACACTAATATTATAAACGTGAAGGTTTGGATGGATGTAATGTTTTTTACTTCTTCACACCAAAACTACTAATTGGATCAGGCTGAAATTTTGCATTGATGTAGATTTTTTATCCCATACATCAGGTCCTATGGGGCATAAATAACTTTGAACTTTTGAAAACAACGCGTGTGAAGCCGCCGGCCGGTAGAAGCTTGTAGTAAATAATAATAAGATTACTAACTTTAACATTGTGACGCCAGAAGTTAAGCAGCTTGTGCGCCCGGCTGCACCTCACTCTGAAGTTGTGGTACTTCCTCAGTAAATATTCACAAACACTGCAGTATTTCAGTTGTTTGTTCTTGTACACCTGAAATTTTACAAATAAATGAATGAGTACTATATGTATGTACATTAGACACAGAATAAAATCTATCTAAAAATAATTAGATAGTCCAGTCAACAAAGGATTGTGGATGAAAAGGTTGAATACAGAAAATTTGACTTCAGAACTTTGTTTGGAGTAGTTGGAGGCAAACATATCTACTAAAAGCCCTAGGAGGCACAAAGAAGGTCCCGTTGCGGTTGTGCCCCATGATGGCACAGACGGACAAATGGATAACAAAGTGTTATGGGTTCCTTTTTTTCCTTGAGGTAGGGAACCCTAAAATCAAACTTAATAATTCCTTCTTTAATAAATATCAATTAGATAATACTTCAGTGAGTGAACAATATCAAATATTGACACTCCACTACATATAGTATAAAAATATAACAGATACTATGTACCTTTATATAGTTTGTATTTATTATGATAAACGCGAATTGCCTGTTATTATTATTTTGTTTTTTGTAAATATGTATTCTGTTTTTATATGTGGGAAATTGATATTAGCCACCTGTCTCTTCACACATTTTTATTATGTAAATTGTACTGAAAGATCTCTTAGTATAAATAAATAGGCCATGCAAAGCTACGGGTTTAGGCCAGTTTAGCAAACGAATGGACTTACATCATAATCACAAATTTCGTCGTGTAAATCGACGAGGCTTGCATCTATATCTCTCACGTCAACATCAGTCCTGAGACAGATACGGCAAACAGTTCTAAGCATGTTTAGAAGGCTGAGTTGAAGAAAAAATTCTCTTTTCAAGCCGCGTGTTGGTTGTTTTTTGTTATTTAAATTTATAAACAGTGTGTGTTTGCGTAGAATTTGAGTATAATTAGCTACCAAAATTATTAATTAAATTATTAATTTTGCATACATTTTTTATGGAAAACTGTTCCAAGAATTCAGCGAGAGCAGTTTTATAAACACTTACGGCAAATTTGCCAAATAAATTGTGCGAAATAAAAAGTTGTTATTGTAGTTCGCTATTTACACGTAAATATGGTATTGGTTATATTCACGTGCCGTGCAAGGTAAATGGGAAACATAGTCTATGGTAAAAGTCGACACCATAGAGGTAAGTTGACACCCACATAACTAGCTATGCTTATATGTCTGCTTGGGCTCACTGTTCTGTACTCTTTTTTTTTAAAGAAAATATTTGATTGAAAATTATATTACAAACTCGATTGCTGCGATCAATAATCACAATGTTTCTGCTTATAGACAATTTACATTTGTATAAATTTTCAGAATTCTAACCGTTTTGATTACTGCTCAGAATATCTCTCAGAGTTTACTACTGACAGCTTTATCATAAATTTACATGAGACATCTAAAGAATCTACTAATAAAATAATATCAAAGAATAAAGAAACGCTTTCACCCGTTTTTTATGACACGATGTGGAAGTGGCTAAGTTTTTTAAGGTGGCCAACGACTGTTACCACCATATATAATGTTGTTCAAAAATATATATTACGGATCGATTGTCATTATACAATATTGTTCAGAATATAGATTTGTTTTTTTTATCGATTGAGAAATAGACAGTTATACCGAGTAAATAATTCCGTGTTTATAGCCGTCGCTATTTTCTACCTACGGCAAGACCGCTTTCGCCATATAATTAACTTTTACCAGTTTTACCTTTGTTTGTTGATTACCTGATTGCAATGCTGTTTTATATTTTTTTTAATAAAAAACTTAATAGTTATTTGCTAGGTTTAAAAAAGATTTTTAGAGTACATTTTACACATACTTCATACAAAATAGTTTTAAGCTAACTGCAGACTGTTGCAAACAATCTACAGGTAGCTCAACTGATTTTCTGTGATATTTTGATTACAGTAATTTGCCTAGAAATAAGTTCTGTAATCTTAAATAATAGGTATCTATTGAACAGTTACAAGTATAATCTGTGATGTTTTGATTATAACTGTTCAATACTATCGTAACAATAAACAGAACCTTTGTAAAACTACTATAAAAACCACTGAATTTAATTTGATCAATTTGGGATTTTTACGAAATTCTGTTTCCTACATCATTCGTTTTTAAATTTGAGGTGTTTAATTTTGAGACAGAGTAGGTACACAATTTTTTTGTATATATTTTATTGCTATACCACTAACGTAAATTACAAAGGTATAGTTATTCAATATTACTGAACTAATAATCTGTGATTAAAAAACTAATATATAAAAATTCAAAAAAAATCATGTGAGACTTAATAATTACTATACCATAAAAATTATTATGAGAATTGATGAGAGGTTTTATGAAAATTGTACGAAGATTTGGTTTGTAGATTTGGTATGGCTATGTCTATGTTTGCTAGGTATGTAAAATAAATAAAGATTCTGTGATTATTTAGTTGTTTTTATTTGATTTGTAGAACTCATAGCACAGCTGGCTTAGGTGTTTCTGAGCGATCAGCATTGTTAAGCAAAGTTCGGCCCGGCCAGGCCTTGGATGTGTGTGGGGCCAGTTCTTGAATTTGAATATGGAGCATTCAGTAAATAATTGC
The DNA here is from genome assembly GCA_963662085.1 of Eupithecia inturbata. Classification (NCBI taxonomy): domain Eukaryota; kingdom Metazoa; phylum Arthropoda; class Insecta; order Lepidoptera; family Geometridae; genus Eupithecia; species Eupithecia inturbata. The sequence continues at coordinate 1,067,488 of OY759204.1, forward strand.
TTACCTTTTTGCAATCTGCATGACATTATGCACAAAATTGATAATGAAAGATTTCAAAATAACTCCAACTTAATAATATTACTTGGAAATAGAGATAATGTGAACAAATCGGACCTTATAAAGTATATGGACAAATTATCTTCACTAAAATTAAATCAAATTGTAATGTTTACATTCCCCTACAGCGACAGCTTGCCAAAAATAGAAAATAACATTAGATATAAGTTAAACATGGCATTGCATACTATTTCATGCCATAACAATGTACATGTGATTGATATTAACAGTATTGTTAGTAAGAAATATTACTTGACTGAAAAAGGTAATTATTACCTTTCAAATTATAGCAAAAGACAGATAGCTGTTTCGCTATCCTATTATTTTAATATTACAGCCAAAAATTTGGCTATACAAGATGCTTCTTTTGAGCATTGTAATAAACTTACAAACAGGACCTTGGAAGTTCTTCCAAACCCTTTAAATTAGATAAAACGACAACAGAGGAAGTCTCTAGCCCTAAATAGTCAAATAATATTGGTCACATAAAGAATCTAAGAAACCAAACCTGTAAAATAAATGCAAAGTTTACTAACTTGGTGCATCAAAATATTCAAGGATTAAAAAGTAAATTACTAGAGTTGGAATTGTACATGAACTCTTTTAATATTGACATCATCTGCTTAACAGAACATTGGCTGAAAAACTATGAGCTCATGTTTAATTTCAGTAACCACCAGGTTGGTAGCTCTTTTTGCAGATCACATGCTATTCGTGGAGGCTCATTAATATTACTTAACAAATTCATGAAATTTAAAGACCGTAAGGACATAATATGCTTAACCGTTGAAAGCCACATCGAAGTAGCATGTGTAGAGTTGGAGCAAACTATTGTAGTAAGCGTATACAGCCCACCATCAGCTTCTTTTGAAATATTTGAAAGTGTTATGGAGGATATTTTATTTAAACTCTCAAAATCAAATAAAACTATCATGGTTTGTGGAGACTTTAATATTGACATTTTAGAAGTTTACTCCCTTAGTACTAGATTGACTAATTTATTTAACTCTTATAATCTAAGGCCATTATTTATGGAACCTACAAGAATAACTGAAACCTCAGCAAAATGTATAGATAATGTATTTGTTTGCCAAAATGAAAAAATTGTTAGTAAAAATATAATAAGCAATTTAAAATCAGACCACTTAGGTCAACTAATACAATTACAAATTCAAGTAAAAAATAATAATTGTAAAAAGAAAATAAAATACATACCTGTGACCACAAGTCGATTTGAACGGTTTAAATTGGATTGGGAGTCTACACCATCACCTTATCACTCACATAACAACCCAAATGAGTCGTATTGCAGTTTTTTTAACAAAATCACCAGTGTGTTCAATTCAATATTCACACCCAAGTTGATCATGGTCTCAGAAAAACTTAACTTTAGTGAGTGGGCAACAGTGGGTATACATAAGAGTAGACAAAAGTTGTATGAACTGTATAGTGAAAAACAATACAATTTTAGCCAGGAGTTCAAAGTAAAAGTAAAAAATTACTCAAAAATGTTTAGAAAAGTTTGTCATATAGCAAAATCAAATTATATTAGCTCAAAAATAAGAAATAGTGAAAATGTAATAAAGTCAACTTGGAAAATAATAAATAGTGAGACTGGAAAAGTCAGCACCTACATTAATGATTACAATTTAAAGATTAATGATTGCTCAATCAAAAATGATGTTAAAGTAGCCCAAGCATTTGAAAACTTTTTTACTGACATTCCAATCTCTACTACAAAGTGTCTAAACTCTTCTCAAGTAATCGCCGAGTCATTACTGAGAGCGCGATCTTATGTCTTAAGCAGGCTGTCAGATGCTACACGGAGAGGAAGACGCCGGTGTACGCCTGTTTCCTCGACCTGTCTAAGGCTTTTGATACGGTTCTGTATGATAAGCTTTGGTGCAGGTTGGGGGCGACGGATGTCCCGGCTGATATCGTCTCCGTACTGAAAGACTGGTATCACGGCCAGCGAAACCAGGTGAGATGGGCGGGTGCGTTGTCTGATGCATACGGCTTGGAGTGCGGCGTGCGGCAAGGTGGGATAACATCTCCTCTGCTGTTTAACCTGTATGTTGATGATCTCATTGGCGAGCTCAGCAGCACCCACACAGGTTGTTTCGTAGACGGAGTCGCGGTAAACAATGTAAGTTACGTCGATGACATGGTGCTGCTGGGGCCTTCGGTGGGATCTGTTCGCCATCTGGTGAAAATCTGTGAGGCGTATGCGGCTGAACATGGACTGAGGTATAACTCTAAAAAGAGCGAAGTCCTCGTCTTTAAGAGTGGTAGAGTTCGACCAGTACATGTTCCGCCTATTATGCTCAATGGTGCGGCTTTACGAGTAGTTAGGAGTTTTAAATATCTTGGGCACATTGTCACGGAATATTTAAGAGATGACGAGGATGTTGAAAGGGAGCGCAGAGCGCTGGCAGTCCGGGGTAACATGATAGCACGGAGGTTCGCTCGCTGCTCGAGAGAAGTAAAAATCACTCTGTTTAAGGCTTACTGCCAGTCCTTCTACTCGAGCAGCCTCTGGATAAACCACACCCGGCGGGCTGCCAGCTCTCTGCGAGTTCAGTACAACAATGTCTTCAGGATGCTGATGCGGCTGCCTCGCTTTTGCAGCGCATCAGGGATGTTCGCGGAGGCGCACACGGACGGCTTTCATGCGATTATTCGCAAGAAAGTTGCCTCCCTTATCCAGCGTGCGCGAGCCAGCAGCAACGGCATCCTGAAGATGATTGTAGCACGGACAGACTGCCCCATTCAAAACAGGTGGATGCAGATACTTATGGGCACCATCTGATCCTTATGTAAATTGTCAAATTCTAATTCTATTTTAATTTTTTTGTTTTTGTGTGACTTTTTTTTTAATTCTTTTCATAATGTTATGTATAGTTTTAAGTTTGTTTTTAATAATATTGTATGGATAAATTTAATCTGAAATAAATGAATAATAATAATAATTACTTATAGGAAATGTACCTAAATGCAAAAATACATTTAATTTTAATCATGTTGATGAAAGAGATATTAAAAAACCTTTAAACTATTAAATATAAAGAAAACTGCAGATCTCTGGGGAATTTCCGTTAGAATTATTAAACCATTGATTGATATCATTGCACCAGATCTAGCTTTTATATTTAATGAGTCTATTGATTGTGGCGTATTTCCTGATCTAATGAAATGTAGTAAAATAATCCCACTGTTTAAATCGGGTAGTAGGTCTGACCCCACTAACTTTAGACCAATATCAGTACTGCCTACATTCAGCAAAGTTTTTGAAAAACTTATTTTACATCAATTGCTTAGGCATTTCAATGGAAATGACCTGCTACATAGTAAGCAATTCTGGTTTACTCGCGGCAGGTCAACTACTGACGCCGGTGTAGAGTTAGTAACGCATATTTTTGATGCTTGGGAGAAGTCGCAAGATGCATTAGGCATTTTTTGCGACTTGTCAAAAGCATTCGATTGCGTACACCATGAAACATTAAACAGGAAACTAAACCACTATGGAATAAGGAACAGCTCTTTGGGTCTTCTTACATCTTATTTGAGTAATAGGATACAAAGAGTTGACATTAATGGGAAACGGTCTTCGGGGTCTGTAGTTACAATAGGTGTACCGCAGGGATCTATCCTCGGCCCTTTCCTATTTTTAATTTATATTGATGAAAACTAGATGATGATATAGATGAAAACTATTCTATGTTTCAAAAGTTAGACTGCCAGGTTTTAAATTAGTGTTATAAAATAAAATGGCAGAGATCAGGGGCACAGGGTGACATGACACACTACCGCAACCTTTATTCTTCTAAGTAGGATCCCGTCCATGTATTGAGTACATCTAGATAGGATCCTTAGTCCCTAGAGAACATTTTAGAACACAGAAATAAAATGTCCGTGCCATAACTCTGAACACGCTACGCTCTGTTCAGAGTTTTTGTTTAGTAGTAAGGCGACCGCAGTCCTTATTCAACGTCCGCAATGACAAAGCTTTCGGTGATTTCCTGCCCAAATGACAGCAAATACGTGCGAAACAAGGATGGTGTTTCGTATTTTAGGTAAGTATCATAACAAATTTATGTATCCACAGTGCGTATTTCCATTTTAATTACAAAATTTTTTAATTTTCTTAGCGAAATAAAACCACTCACAGCTTGACCTTGGCGCCTCGTAGGCTCTTTCACACGTTAAACAAATACGAAAGAGTAAAAGAGAGACAAAGCCTCGCGTGACCTTATGACGCGCACATTGTGTTCGAACGACAAAACTATAGAGTGGAATGATATTAAATATTTTTACATATTTTAAATTAATTATACATAATAATATTACCATGTTGTTAAATGCTTTATTTTTTAGTTTTTCCAAACATAAAGTAGATGGGTCGATAGCGTTTTATTATTTTAAAGTGTAAATTACAATATTTTTAGTTTTCCTCGAAATGCCTTAAGGTGCTCTGAATGGATATTCATAATAGCAAAAGCCCGAAATGATTTACACTACAAGACATGTAAATGGTCAAAGTAAAAGGCAACATTACAATAAATTAACATTGTTTCAAGGTAATTAAGTTATTCGTCAGAATCAAAAAATCAAAAACTCTTTATTTCCAAAAATATTTACAATAAATGTACACTTAGAAAAGGTCAACTTCATACATTACTATACACTGACATGGAAATAAAGTGATATTTTTTATTTCTGTCGCTTCAGTATGTAGACTAAAGTAAAGAAGCGACGAAGAAACCCTTAGCCTGTGAGTTGTTATTTTTCGAGTTGGAGCAAAACCCGTCAGTAGCTTAAAAATAGTACCTATTAAAACTCACGTAATACATATTAATTTTGTTTTATTTTAAGTTATTTGTAATTATTATTTTAATCCCCGTGTTTTCCGGGATAAAACGTAGGTAGCATAAGTGTTAATCCAGGGTATAAGCTATCTGCATATAATTGTGACTAGCCGACCCGCCCCGGCTCCTCCTGTGTAAATAATATAATTATAGTCTCTGTCCATTCTAAATATTGGTGAAATCGACATTGAACATTATACAACCAAGATCTAGAAGAAGTCTTAATTCGCGTAAATATCATTGTGAACTATATAATAAAAAATGTATATGTATGTACAACGGCGGTCGGACATTTTCTGAGTGCTGTCGGTTAGAGATTGGAACTCTATAGAATTATATCTCGATGATTGAGTACTAAGATAAAAAGGATTTCTTCTTTTATTATAAAACGCCTCATTTTAAGTAGTTTCATCTCACTATTATTTTTAGGGATTCAACAAGAAGTCAAGTTAAACATATATATTATATATATATGTATAACTGTATATATTATATTATTAACGCCGACAAAGTAGTGGAATAAAATCCTGAAATATCATTTTTTTACGGTACCTCCCCTATACCTAATGAGGGAATGAATTTTTTTTCTATTCTACCTCATGGCGTGAGGTATTGTTGAATAGATATTTTAATATATTGAGGGGAAAACCATTTATTTATTTTTTTACTTATTTATTTAATTTTCGTTATAGGGTTCCGTTTGCGAAATATTAGCTTTAAAGATGTTTAAAGTGATTATTTTTGCTGGAGTCAAGTGTCCTCGCTCCCCTGCAAGCTAATCGACTGTTTTTGGAAAGGTGAATGTAAACTAAGATAAGAGTAGGTACCTAAGGAAAGATAAGTACTAAGACAGTTTTTGTGACATTTCAGAAACTTTTGTAATTTATCTAACATGTTCTTTCATGTGCCTAACCTGATAACTCTTATTGACAAATCGTTTTTTATAACATTACGTTGCAGGAAAATGTCTTTTCTCCTGTGTGAGTTCTCATGTGTATAACTAAATTACCTTTTCGATAAAATCGTTTATCACATACATTGCAGGCAAATGACTTCTCTCCTGTGTGAATTCTCATGTGTGTAACTAAATTACCTTTTTGATTAAATCGTTTATCACATACATTGCAGGCAAATGGCTTCTCTCCTGTGTGAGTTCTCATGTGTATAACTAAACCACTTTTTAGATTAAATCGTTTATCACATACATTGCAGGCAAATGACTTCTCTCCTGTGTGAGTTCTCATGTGTCTCACTAAATAATCCTTTTGATAATATCGTTTATCACATACATTGCATGCAAATGGCTTCTCTCCTGTGTGAGTTCTCATATGACTCACTAAAATACTCTTTTGTTGAAATTGTTTGTCACATACATTGCAGGCAAATGGCTTCTCTCCTGTGTGAGTTCTCATGTGTGTAACTAAATTACATTTTAGATTAAATCGTTTATCACATACATTGCAGGCAAATGGCTTCTTTCCTGTGTGAGTTCTCATGTGTGTAACTAAATTACTTTTTAGATTAAATCGTTTATCACATACATTGCAGGCAAATGGCTTCTCTCCTGTGTGAGTTCTCATGTGTATAACTAAACTACTTTTTAGATTATATCGTTTATCACATACATTGCATGCAAATGGGTTCTCTCCTGTGTGAATTCTCATGTGTCTCACTAAAGTAGTCTTTTGATTAAATAGTTTATCACATACATTGCATGCAAATGGCTTCTCTCCTATGTGAGTTCTCATGTGTTTCACTAAATGAATCTTTTGATAAAATCGTTTATCACATACATTGCAGGCAAATGGCTTCTCTCCTGTGTGAGTTCTCATGTGTCTATCTAAATTACTTTTTAGATTAAATCGTTTATCACATACATTGCAGGCAAATGGCTTCTCTCCTGTGTGAGTTCTCATGTGTATAACTAAACGATTTTTTAGATTAAATCGTTTATCACATACATTGCATGCAAATGGCTTCTCTCCTGTGTGAGTTCTCATGTGTCTCACTAAATTATTCTTTTGATAATATCGTTTATCACATACATTGCATGCAAATGGCTTCTCTCCTGTGTGAGTTCTCATATGACTCACTAAAATACTCTTTTGTTGAAATTGTTTATCACATACATTGCAGGCGAATGGCTTCTTTTGATTGGGAATTATTTTGTCTCTTATCATACCAGTTTTTTCAGTACATTGCTTATTATTAAAGTTATATTGATTTCCTTTTACTTGAGAATGCGAATTTCGTATGTGTGAAATGAGTTTGATTTTTAGGAAAAATGTTTTATTGCAACTGTTACAACTAAATGTAATTTTTGAATCTGGTTTGGGTTGCTCAACATGACTATAAGAAGGGAGTTCGTCCACATCATTTCCTAGATCACTACTATATTCTTCGAATGTTAATTGACTTTGTGTGTTGTTTTCATGGGCAGACTCAACCTTCACCAATATATCCTGTTCTGTGGTCACCTCTTCTTTTGTATCAATACAAGGTATTGGTTCATGTTTGATTGTTACCCGAGAACCTGTGCCATCAATGGTAACAACTCGCACAGGGGCCACAGAGAATTGTTGTGTCATTCTTAGCTTGACTTCAGTAATATATTCCTGTGTTGCCTGAAATTAACAATTATGTGCTTATTTGGTCATAATTAGGTGATTTAAGTATGCGAAAGATGTTTGTTACCAATTCACGCCAAAGCTACTGAATGAATCTGGCAAAAATTTTGTATTCAGGTAGTTCTAGGCCTAAAATAAAACATAAGCTACTTTTTATCTCATAAATCAGTGCCATGGGATAGAAATTAACTTAAAAAATTTCCATAGAAATAAAGTGTGTGAAGCTGCAGGAAGAAACTAGTCTTAGTAGTAGTTTATATTATGCCCAGTCTTCCCCCAGGCATCCATCCAGTGAATGTGAGGATTTAGTGTAATAACACAGCTGATTAGTAATTCATCAATAGTTATACATTAGTCAAACTCGATGTAGAATGTTTGTAAACAAACTGCCCATACCTAACCTAAAACTCACGCGCCGCGTCTTTTTATATGGATTTAACATTACTTGCCGATTTGTGATCTTTCCTTCAATAAATATTGCTTTCAATTACATCTGATACAATGCAAAAAGGGCCCACCTGTGGCCTAGTTGCGGAAACCAGTCCAGAAACAAGTAAGTACATCTGATACACGACGCCAAACAAATGTGTTTTAGTTTTTGCGTTGTGGTTTGTTTACAAACATTCCACATTGGGTTTGGCTATTGCATAGAAGCAAATCTATATATATATAAAAGAAAGTCGTGTTAGTTACACTACTTATAACTCAAGAACTTGAAAAGCGTTACGGTGAAATTTGGCAGCGAGGTAGATGGTATCCCGGGGCCGGACATAGGCTACCTTTTATTCCGGAATAAAGCGTGCGAAGCCGCGGGCAGCAGCTAGTTGCTGATAAAATGTGTTTATAGTAGTCAATATTAACAACAGTAGAAGAGCCACTGACTTTTGTATAAAAATTTCAGCTGGTATCAATATTATGATCAGCTACCTACATATACTACAAATCGATGAGTAAAGTTCTTATAATTCAAAGAAACTGATACCTCAAGACCCGTATGGAGAACATGACTGAAGATCTGTTCAGATCTGTGAGCCATCTGGGAAAACGTGTGGCATCTCAGCAGCTTCTGGTAACAAAAACAGCACACAGCTCTCGGCCTTGCATCCTCGGAGTTGAACTGAAACAATAGTTATTCAAGATTCACAATCACTCACAGTCACTGAGATGTCTACCACCCCAACTCTTCCCGCGGGTGTCTTAAGAGGTGACTAAGGGATATCCACCGGGGGTGGGCAGCAGCGCCACCTGCAGAACAATTCTGTCCACTGAACTGCGATCCCCATCCCGCATGCCCGGCGTGGGGATTATGGGTATTACCCCCCATGAGAAAAACGCCAATAAGGCGCTTATCAGTGGGAGGCCTGGGTCCAGCAGTGGATCAATATAGGCTGCGAAGGTGGAAAATGGAAGATGTCTACAATGTGCAATTCGAGTATTTGTTGTTGCAGTTAGGTAAAAACAATTTGAAGAAGAAGGCCAAGAGGATCCAGCAAGGCTGGGTAGCGTTTGAGAAACTATGTAGGTAGTCTTCCCGTCATCCATACCACAATGCTTTGGGGGACACCTATTTCCAGCAGTAAATAATAAATAAATAAAATGTATTCAAAGAACGTAAATCGACAATACATTAGTGCACTAAACGAATATGTATAGCTAAGTATAACAATTTAGCCTGAACTAGGTAATCCTGTGTTTCAGGCGACAGTAGTGCTAATCTGTACTTATAATTATTAAATAAAATAATCACTTACTATTACGATAAAGGCATTTAGTTTAACAATTTGTGCATAATACACAAATTGTATAGTATGCAGGTACTTAAATTGAGTAAAAACTAGATTAATCACTATTCTAACTAGGTTAACATTACGTATAAAAATATAATTCACTTGATAATTTCTAATAGCTTCTCTGTATCATCGTAGGATAGACTTTGAAGTGTACATTTAATAGTTTTTTTACAATTATTATAGTTAAGCGCGTAAAAATTAGACATTGAATTTAGTCTGTTGTATAGGAACGGACCAAGAAATAGATAAAATTTGTTCGCAAAGGAAAATTTTAGGGTTGTTGGTTGAGGGCAAACTTTAGCATTCCGTCTCTTGTTTTTAGTAAATTCAGTGCTGTAGGGAAGGGCTGCGTGCTGTCTTAGTACTGTGTTCATAATAAATAGCTGCCGGACTGTTAACACATCACAGGACTCATATAAAAGATTAGTGGGAAAGATGAAAGGACGAAAAGTTGCCACTTTAAGTATTGCTCTTTGTGCTCTTTCTGCTGTTAGTAACAATGTTTTCCCCGCTCCACCCCATGTGGTAATGCAATAAGTTAAAATTGATTGGCACAGGGCAAAGTAAACTTGTCGAATTATAGAATGATCTGCGATATGGTGTAACTTTTTAAAGATAAATATTAACTTTCGCACTCTACCACATAGGGTTTTTATGTGGGGCTTCAACGAAAGATTATCATCTAGTACGATAACTAAGTATTTTATTTGATTTATACTTTTAATGACGGGACATAAGCAGTAAAGAATAGGTATAGAAACTGTGTTAAAAGCTTTAGCAAGGTCGAGGAAAATTCCTACTGTGTGTTTTCCTTTATCGAGTTCTTGAACGAGATAATTGGTCAGGTGATGAACAGCATCGGCAGTGGAAATTTTGGGTCTAAAACCAAATTGAGTCTTAGATAAAATCAATTTATCCTCCAAGTAATTCACCAACCTTGTATTGATAATTTTTTCTAATATTTTAGATATAGAAGATAGTAAAGAAATCGGTCTACAATTTGTGACTTGGTCCTTACTGCCAGATTTGAATACCGGAACAACTATGGCTTTTTTCAAACATGCAGGGAAAACACCCGAAGTCAAGCATTTGTTGAAAATGTGTGTCAATGGAGGGATTAAAATGTGTCTTAATTGTTTTAGTATTTTAGTTGTGATATTGTCCCATCCGGCTGCACAGTCGTCTTTTAAAATCATAATTATCCTTTCTACCTCAGCTTCATCAGTCTCTAGTAATACAAAGGATGTTAGAACATTGTGGCCCGAGAAAGCTGTGCATATTTGTGTTTGTAAGTGGCCTTGAGCTCGTTCTGCTAGACACTTACCTACATTTACGAAGAAAGAATTTGCAGAAATAGCAGATTGCAAATGTGATGCGTTTGTTTGCAATAAACCCTAAGATGACTCATGCGATTTTGAAGAATATGTTACATTTTTAATATGTTTCCAGATTTTTTTACTATTTTTTCCCGCTTTTTCAAGTATGTTTTTGTCATAGTTAATTTTGACTTTTCGTAAAAGATCATTACAGAAGTTACGATAACGTTTATACGACAGCTGCAAAATCAAGTTACTTGGATTAGACTTTGCTTTTAAGTGCAATTTGTCCCGGTGTCTCATACATCTAATAAGACCTGGTGTGATCCAGGGCTTAACGTTATGGTATTTATTACTCAAACAAACATTATACGAATTCTTTAAAATTGCGCGTTGCACATTATCTATTACAAAAGACATGCACAACTGTGGATCATCGGAATTGTAAACGTAAGCAAAATCTACTTTGCATAAATCGTCTTCGAGTTTATTTATGTTTATCTTTGACCTAATGCGATTTCTGCTTAGTTCAGGTAATTTGAAATTTAAAGAAAGTAGGATAGCCTTATGATCGGTAATAGATGAGTTAATGACAAGTGCAAGTGAAGAAAGATCCGACTTAAGCATTATATGATCTAAGCAGGAACCACCTTGATGCGTTGGGAGCGTGTGCGCAGGAAGCAAACCATGAAAGAAACGTAGATTTAAGTAGTTCTGGTTAGTTTCGTCGCTATATTCAGGTATGATATTGATATTAATATCTCCAGCTACAACAATATTCTTAAAAGACGATAAGCACTGCAGCGTATTGTTTAAGGAATCAGTAAAATTGCTGGGGTTTCTAAAAGAAGGTGGTCTATACATGGCAAGTATCGCAGTTTCAGCTCCAATTTTAACTAACAATCTGTTGCAGTCTTGCATGTTAGGTTCCTCGAAAGACACATCAAGATGATTCTTTGCATAAACTATGACCCCATCATTTTGATTATAATTTATGTTAGTATGGTACATAGAATATCCAGGCATTAGTGGCACATTGTACTGTTTAGTCAGCCAGCATTCTGTTAAAACAATAATGTCGCAATCAATATTCAGTCTTTGTTGAAATATGGTAAAATTGTCATAATTTTTATAGATACTGCGAATGTTTTGTGTTAGCACAGTTAATGGAAGCTATAAGAGGAAAGATAATGTTTGCAGTTTTCAACTTCACAGGGGTACGAATCTGATACAGAAAAGTTATCCAAATCATTAATTACTTTACTAATCATTTTTATAAATAAAACGGAGTGGACAAGGACAAGAAAAAGTAATTATAAGCGGCTAAAAAATAAAATAAAGGCTCTTAGGCGCCTCCATAATCTGTAGAGTTGATGTACCTTTTTTCCGCTAATGCCTTGGGTGGACAGTCAGCAGAACCCGTAATATGCTTACTCGGCTTTTTGAAGTGAAGGCAAGTAGCACACTTTGGTTCTTCCGCCTTTTTTGTGCATTCCTTTACTGTGTGACCTTGAAGTCCACAATGGCTGCAGATGCAGGTCGTCTCACGGCAGGTCTTGGCAGCGTGTCCGTACTGCTGGCACTTAAAGCATCTAGTGACCAATGTAAAGTCCCTCACAGGACACGAGGACCAGTTAACAAAAACCCTCTCCTTGGATATTAGAGCCTTACGGATAACTGCAGGTACTTCTATCACATAGTTGCAGGTCTCAGCGTCCTTCTTGCCGGACTTATGGCTTAGTTTGGTCACCGACAGGTATTTTTCTAGTGTTAGTTCCGGCAGTGATTCGGCTATATTTTGTTTGTACAAACAAGTAAAAACGTCCTTTTCCGGCATGGATGAGGGCACTAATTACTACGACTCTGGGCTTTCGTTTCTGCGGCTCATCGACCAGTAAGCCAGAATTCGTGAGCTGCGCCGACTGCATCAGTTTCTCTATATCACCCCTCGTTTCAGTGCTTATTATCACTCCTCCGTTTCTTGTTTTCCTTAGGCCTCTAACCTGTAACTTCATATCCTCAGGGCAAATTATTTTTTGGACTAAAGTTTTGGTTTCCTCTCTCGTCTTGAGGTTATCTTGCGGATAGATGGCCACAGAGCTTATGTTGATAGGCTTTATAAAGTTATTACCTCTTTTCACCATGTCTGCAAAAGTGGAGTTTCCAGAGAGAGGTTTGGATGTCTCGTCTATTTTATCCTCCAAATTTTGAAGCCGCTTTGATAGGTCCATTTTGTCGTTCATGGCTTTATTTTCAATGTTCAAGGTCATAGCTTTTGTTTTTACAGATTGATAAAGGGTTACCATCTGCGAAGTACCGCGAGCCACTCTTCGGCATAGAGTGCTAACTTTTAACTTTTGTTCGGAGTTTAGTTTGCCTGTTTCGGTAATTGTGCAGATCTCATTTAAGCACTGATCGATGCTCGTCATGCAGTTTTGTAGTTCTGACGTAGCAATCAGGTCTCCACACACTACTGCAGGACGAGACGAGGGCTGCGGGGCGTCCAGGGGCTGCCGCGGCGCAACCGAGGGCTGCGGGGTGGCCGAGGGTGAAACGGGCGTCCAAGGCGGGCTGCGTTCTATCCTGCTGCTCCGGCTGAAGGGACTGTTCGGTTCCATTTCGAATTTTTGATAAAAACAGTAAACTTAGTATAAAACCATTTTCACCAAACTCTGTATGATACAGCTTGTTTTGTTAACGGCAAAGGAGGTCACTAGTCAGCAATTGCAATTATATCTTAATACACTGAGTAAGGCACGTCTGCTCTAAACAACGTCCGAAAAACAGTGGACTAATATAGGCTGATGATGAAGGACTACAATAGTAAAGAAAGTCAATATGACCTTAACAGGACCTACCTATATCATGTATGTACTCCGACTAGTTTTATTTGTCCAGTTTCTTTTTTTGTTAAAACCTAAATGAAAACTGTTTGTTTTGTTTGACACAGTTTGAAAATTCTACCTTGTGCGAACATCACAAGCAGACTGGAAACAAAATATACATAACAACCATATTAATATTATAAATTCGAGTGGGATTGTCTCTTTGTCTGCTACCTATTCACTTCTAATCTTAAGGTGTTTTTTCGTGTTACAGCGAGGTTCAACTGATGTTTTGATTATTCTAAATCATATGCCATTTTCTATTAACTTTTGAAAAAAACTAATTTTGATTCACTGGTAGTTTTAGAGGATTTGGGAAAATAAGAGATTGTGGCCTTGAAATTATCAACCCTAATTAAATTTGACAAAGATTGATGATATCCCAGAGACATATGCAATTTTTTATCTCGGAAGGAAGCGTGCGAAGCCGCGGGCTGGAGCTAGTAAAGTATATTTTTCTGCAGCAAAAACACAACAAAGTTTTCATGGGTAGGTAACAGTAGGTAATGGACTATTGTAGTAGATAAGGTATGCGTACCTGACTGTCCGTTATTAATACATTCAACGACAGAAGCCTCCAAATAAAACTTAATTACAATGAACAGACAGGGTCAAGATTTATAATGAAAAAATTATCACGTTATTTACCTTGATTTTGGACAGTCTTTCAAAGACTTCTATGAGAAGGTTGTTTTTCAGAGAATGCAGTGTCATATTGCCGGAGAGGCAAACTCTACACACGGAAAACATTCTCAAGTGAGTCTTTACTGTAGTAGGTACTCTAAAATCAAAACACTTCGATAAAAATAAAGATCCGTAAAATAAATCCCACAACACAACCACAACTGCCCACACACAACACAACCAACACCACAGACAGACAGACTAGGGTAGAGATCGTAGAGATACACAATCACAAGCATGAATTACGACTATTCTCCCGTAAGATGGCTTGACTTGAGTTCTTTTTATTTGGCAATCCCGTAGGATGGTATAATGATGACATTGATGACACAGTCATAATCTTCCTTCTTCTTCTTCTTTTATCATTGGTTCTGCTTCATGGTTTGACACAATAAAAATGTATGGAGTTTGAATTATACAAAACAAAATAAAATGAGGATAAATATATCTCAATCAAAATCATTATTTACAAAACCACCTAAAAAAATCAAGCTTTAAAAAAAAAACTAAATTATATATATTTTATACCAACATGAAGAAACTTAATCTCAGAGCATGAGAATAATATTATTTTATTTATTTATTTATTATTTATTACTGTCTCCCATAAATTCAAACATCCGTCAATCTGTCAAACTGCCAGTCACGATAAGCGATTACAACCTCTTCTGACACCACGTACGTAGTCAAGTCATATTAATAAACTGCCTTCTTATTACATAACACTCGGTAATATATGGCATGAACTGTCAAATTTGAAAGCCCGTGCCATATTTGTCGAGTAAAATATTGACGAGAATTGCCTTCGATGCGTGCCATTTCACTGGTAGAATGGTGGTAAACAGTCGAAACACAACAAAAGAAAAAAAAAGAAGGAGAAGCTATTTTAACATTGGCGGGCGAAAATCTCCGCTTCAGTTTAGTAGCTACACTATGTATTATGTCTGTCTATTATGCATGTGCCTGACCCATGACCTATTGTTAGAGGTACCGTGAAATAATAACTCCAACGCTGATAATTCGCAACTGATTTATTAATAACATTTAAGATACATGAAGGTTCAATACGGAACAACAAAGATCACGTATTACAAGTAGACATTATAATGTAGGACTTTAGGTGAACTAGATTCTCGGCCTGACTTGACACATTGTACTTCCGTACATCGCTAAGCTATAATAACATAGGAAGCTAGGTAACCTTGATATCACACGCATAGACTGAATAACACATTGTACCTTGTACATCTTGGCCACTAGAAAAAGGGAAAACAATGTAATGTGTAAGAACAAGAATCCAGACACATCTAGGATTCTTCCCTGATAATGTCACTACATATTGTACTTCGTACACCTATCTTATAACAAGGTCAAGAAAAATGTGAGCAAGTACATGATGTGCTTCACCCTTAGCGCTTAAAGTAGAACTACTTACATAGCTCTTGGAGATATTTTACAATATTACGTAACCCTTTAGTTATCATTATACAGGCACCGTTCCCAAGCTTCACCTTGAGTAAGTAACTACAATAAGTAGGTACCTACTGGTAAGTAAAATAGATACTTCTACAAAAATCTTTCAACTCTCTATTATTATACACAGCCAATAAATAATTTTGATACGGGACCGCCATGACCAATAAAATTTTCGAAGAAAATATGTAAGAA
The DNA here is from genome assembly GCA_963662085.1 of Eupithecia inturbata. Taxonomy (NCBI): domain Eukaryota; kingdom Metazoa; phylum Arthropoda; class Insecta; order Lepidoptera; family Geometridae; genus Eupithecia; species Eupithecia inturbata. Next base: position 1,083,380 of record OY759204.1, read on the forward strand.
AAACTTCTCGAGAATTCTCGTGCTCAAATTGAAAAACGATAGTTATCCCGCGCTAAACTGTCAAAAGTTGAGAAAATTTGGTGCGCATCTTAGCGTTTGACGAGAAAGGTTACCGCAGTTATGATATACATTCACTAAAATCACTCACGTGACGAGACGTGATGACATTTGGTGCTGCATGCTAGCATCGGTCGAGAAATCGAGATACCGCCATTTTTCTCAAGTTATCGAGAAGAAACACGCTTCTCGTGGCACGCATCTTAGGCCTGCTGGAAGGTTATTCTCGCAAAATGGACAGTTCAAAAGCAATCTTCTAAATAAAAACTTCTTCTTCTTATAAAAACTGCCAAATTTGACATTTCGTGCCATATTCCATTTCATGAAAGGATTTCCAATAATTTCAATTTGCAATCAGAAATTCCTCTCAAACCTTGGTTTTTTAAGATTAAGATACTTTTTTTGAGATCATTTTTGCGTTTTGGTATGGTACTGTTCCCCCATAAGACGGAGTATGGTAAGATCAATCGATCGGTCGGTCTAGGCCACTTGGGCTATACACAGCTCTGCTATACTTAGCTACCAAAACAATGTGCTGTTGGCCGTCCCTTCAATGTTGTATACGTCACATTTTTAAAAATGTAACATGCATGGTACACTGCAAAAATTTTACCTAAAGGATTTACAAAATATAGCACCCTAACCTGGCAACTCGCTATTATAAAGGTTATAACCAGGGGCAACATCTAGTGGTGGTCAATTCAATTCAATTCAATTCATTTATTTCAGACAACAACATTTTTTAAGAATACAAAATAAATTAAAGAGTCCATATTTGGGATGAAACATAAAATAAAATAAACTAATAATAAAAATAATCAAAAACAGCTACTAAAACACTGGTCAAGAGAGTATAATATACGCGCTTGTCCAGTATTCCAGAAAAAGAGGCAGTCGGTATCCAGTCTCTCAGAAATGAGCTGTATGTAGCTGTTGGAGCTGTCGCGAACCCGGTGCATCAGGGACGCAGATCTTTTGCGCATTATCGCCGCGAACCCGTCTACTCTCTAACAATTTTTAGGTGACCAAATAACTCATAGCTTATTTGGTCACCCTAAAATTTAATCCGTTGAAATAGCTATAAATTAACGTTGTTTTAGGTGTAACCAGACACTACTACACTACTCAATAACAAAAAAGCAAAATTAAAGTTCTATTTTTCATTTACAAACTTGTGTTTTTTCATAGGATTTGTGAAATACGCACTAACGTGAATCGCTCCGGGAACAATAATGGCTACCGTGATATGTCATATTTGCCTACGCACGGACATAACCGCTGTAAACATAGCTACGGAACTTGCCTATTTCATCGATGAGCTATGCGATTACAACGTAAGTTTTGCATATCATTCCTCGTGTTTCTATGATCTTCCTCGGAGGGTCTACCTAAACCTAGATAGATAGGTACAAGTTAATCTGTAGATATGGTACGTTCTCTCAGCGCTTACTCAACAACTTGTCTGCATTATAACTACACGCAATCACTCATAGTTACAATTCCAATCTTGTGCAATGATTTATTGAACAACCACTAGGGCATTGATGTATACTTTCAGTCAAATATATATAGTAAATCACATTAAAGTACGTAGTAGAAAGCACGCGCAACACGAACGCCAGTCCGACTATGACTGAGGTGGGAGGACCTAATTGCACCTTATTTGAGCCTTCCACTTTCGAGAGGCTGGTAATGGACTAGTACCTCACCCCCCCTTTATTTTAGTTATATTAATGACCTAAACTGATGTTTTGCAATCTCCAAGCAATTTGAATCAGCCAAACTACCAGGCCTTGCAGTCACTGAGCACAGTTGTCATGTGGCTGGAATGGAACCAACCCTTTAACCTTGTTTAAAAGATGTTTCTAAGATGGACATTTCCTACTGCATCACAGACAATCAAGTATTTTATATCTACTTGCTCTTGTCTGCAGCTTTGCACCTTTTGTCCTGGATACAAAGTTGCCTGTGTCGTACCCTACCCCAAGCCAGGCTACATACCCTGGGGAAGTTAGGCGTATCCTATATCCTATATAGGATACGCCTAACTTCCCCTATCCTTACCAAATAATATAAATCTGTGTAGGAAGGAGGTACCGTGAAATGATACTCCAACGATGATAATTCGCAACTGATTTATTAATAAGATTAAGATACATGAAGGTTAAATACGGAACAACAAAGATCATGTATTACAAGTAGACCAAAGATCATGTATTGCAAGTAGACATTATGAATGTAGGACTTTAGGTGAACTAGATTGTCGGCCTGACTGACCTGACACATTGTACTTTGTACATCTGATTAGTATGAATTTATTTTGTATAACACACTAAACATTCTACTTGTTAATAAATCTTTCAGATTATCAAGAATCCACGATACAAGTACTGTACAATTTGCGCCCATCTGCTGAAAAAGTTCTATAACTTCAAACAGCGATGCTTGAAGGCCTGCCAGATTCTAAAATCCCTTAAAGAGAGGCACAAGGTTAATAATATAATATAAGAACAAACTTATTGGCAAAACCTAAAATATGACTGCCATACATTTTTAAATTTAATTTTCTTTATTGTTTTATTTATTATTTACTATGTGCTGCCCGCGGCTTCACATGCTTGTTCCGGTTTAAAAAGTAGCCTATGTCCGTCCCCGGAAACCAGCTACCACCCTGGCAAATTTCACTGAGATCCGTTCAGCCATTTAGGGATGAAAAGGTAACAGACAGACAGATAGACAGACAGTTACTTTTATATATATAATATTTTTTATATATAATATGTATGGATGAATAATGACAACATACCAATTACACTAATTAATTAATGCCACTGTCAATAAGGACGACGTAAGTATTATTACTATACCCCATACATGTACCCCCATGTTTTTTTATTTAATACAAAAAGACAAAACTCAAATCCAAATACATCCAGTTCTGTTCAAGCATTTTAAAGTAGCGGAATAAACAAACTCACATGAACCCTGAAAATATTACGCTCCTTTGTTGATCTGCCCTGTAATAATGTTTGCTAGAATAGAACTCTGAACCACTTTGTGCCACTGCCTAAAGGGCAAAACGAATCTCAATGAATATTGGCAGGGAGGTAGATGGTATCCCGGTACGGACATAGGCTACTTGAAAAGCGCGTGCGAAGACGCTGGCTGCAGCTAGTTGCATGTAAAAAGACGCGGCAACAAATTGAAATTTAGGTTAAGTATGGGTGGTTTATTTACAAACATTCTACATCGAGTTTGGCTAGTGTATAGGCAAATGGCTTATAGTTGGTAATGTCTGACAGATAGGTAGATGCTTGCAGTGTGGTTAGTCCTGTACATTTTCATACATTTGTTTCCTTATTCTATATTAAAAGAAGAAAGTTTTTAAGTTAGCACTTAAAAACTTTTTTAATTTGCTTTAATATTATTGTTTTTGCTGTAAATAAATATGTTATAATTATGTTATGTTTTAATTCCAGTTCTTACCGAAGGACCTTCATGAACAGATACCTTCATCAATAGGACTCTGTAGGAGCTTAGCTCCATATAAGTTGTTGGAGCACCGAGATCACACTGATATTGATTTACTTGAGACCAAACCTGATCTCAACAATGAACCTTACATCACACTAAACAACATAGAAGTATACAACAAACAGAACTTGGAAACCACTGATCCCACGCTACAAGACCATATTGAAGTAAAGGATGAGCCACTGTATGACGTATTAGACACGGATGTTAAAACATTGCAAGCAGCAGATGGTGAAAACCTTTACATTATTACTACAAGTGATGGTAACATGATTTTAAGAAGCAATTTCGAGGAAGAAATAAGAAGCATTCAGTTGGATAAAGAAGAACGTAATATTGACTGGAGGAACACGTATGGTTCAAAAGATAACGCAAAGCAATCCAAAATCAGTGATTTCCATAAAAGCTTTGAGGAGGAAATTAAAGATGATGATAATAGCGTAGATGCCGATGACATGGAAGTTAAAGATACTACATTTATGTTAAATAACGATCCTGTAAAGGATGAAGAAAGTTTAAACTCTATGGATGGTATAGAGAGTGATATAAGTGACTGTGATGTTGAAAGTATAAACATGGATGAACAAAACGCTGAATTAGACTCAGATACAGACAGTCTAATTGAATTCTTCGAAAATGCTGAAGACAAGAAGCTAAAAGTCAGTAGAATAGATGATTTAGAGCTAGCCGAGATACTTCTTAAGATGGATAGAAAAAATAAATTACTTATAAAGAGAGTTAAGTTTTTGAAAGGTAAAGCGAAAATTAAAAATGAACTCTTAAAGTTGTTTGAAAATGATGAGTATGACTTAGGGGATGGTGTTAAGATCAACAAAGAGGTGTTCCTCAAGATATATGAAAGATGTGAAAATAACTCATCTTGTCATCATAATCTTAAAGGTATGTACATTGTACATCAAGGCGAGAAAGTGACTGATTCCTAATGAATAACCCCAGAAGGCACACCCATTTGGGGTTATTTTAGTACCCTGTGTCATTAAAATCCGTTTAGTCGAGTTATTTATTTTTTAACATCTTGGTGTGATCAGCAAATAAATGCATCTGTCTAAAAGCGCGGACCGAGTCGGCTCTTTTAATTGTTTTCAATTAATTACTTGTTTTTCTTAGAGGGTAGCCCGCACAAGACTGTTACAGCTTACTCAATATATTTCAGACACGTCGGATAAAAAGAAAACTGACGCCTTCCTACGCTTTCTGTTCAAGATGTATAACCCAGAGTATGAAACTGTGTTCGACATTGAATACCTCGATACCGAAGAGAAGAAACTACAGGTACTAGTACTACTAGCCTCGCACGCGCTTACCGGGATAAAAATTAGCAATACGTCCTTCCCCGTCGTCGTGGCGGTAGTGGCGTAAGGATCGACCCCGACAACTCAGCCCGTAGATATCGTAAGAGCCGACTAACGGACAACACCACAGGAAGAGCAGCAGCTTCGTTCGGTGTATTGTAACACCTCTTCGCCGTGTGGTGCCGGCATTGCATTACCTTACTTCTCCCCATGGGCATCGTAAGAGGCGACTAAGGGACTTTCACCGGGGGACGGGCAGCAGCGCTCCCTGCAGAACAACTTCACCAACGAACTGCGATCCCCAACCCGCAAGCCCAGCGTGGGTATTATGGGCATTACCCCCCAATGACAATACAAGCCAGAAAATGTCCCCCCAGTTCCCGGCCGACTCGCTATGCCTGGCCATGGTAACGGCGGGGCAGAGGAGGCTAGGAATCACCGGGCTACCCCAGGCTCCCACAATTTCCATAAAAAACTGACCCTGGAAACGTTTAACGGACGCACTTTGAGGCTTGACCATCATCTAGCGCAGTTGGAAGTGGTGTTAGAGAACAATAAATGGAATGAATGAATAAAAGTTTTTATTTCCCTTACGATTTACTACACAATAAGTTAAACAATATAAGATAATGCTACGTTACGTGATTTGAATGTTTGTGCATAGCAGAGCGCGACGCAAAATCGAGGTGCTGAGATGTCTCTACGAGGCCGCCACCATGAGTGTCCAAGTACAGGGCCAGCAGTCTAAAGCCATCCAATTGCGTAGAGGAGTGAGACAGGGGGACGTCATATCCCGAAACTAACGAGCGCGTTAGAAGATATTTTTGATACGCTGGACTGGAAAAGTAAAGCCATTAACATAAACGGCGATTACATCTCGCACCTGCGATTCGCTGATGGCATAGTCTTAATGGCGGAGACGCTAGAGGAGCTGAACCGGATGCTTGATGGCCTAGCCACAGTCTCGCTCGCGATGCGTCGGTCTTGGCATGAGTTTGGATAAAACCAAAGTCATGATGAAGTCGAGTCTTCTCGTCATCCATACCGCAAAGCTTGAAAACGAAAGTTTTCAACCAGTGCGTCCTACCTGTAATGACCTACGCAGCTGGACACCCACAGTAGGGCTGGTCAACCAGATCAAAGTCGCTCAGCGAGCTATGGAAAGAGCTACGCTCGGAGTTTCTCTGAAGGATAGGATTCGTAACTAATACATCTGACAGAGAACCAAAGCTATCGACATAGCTCAGAGAATTAGCAAGCTGAAGTGGCAGTGGGCCGGCCATATCTCGCGAAGAACCGACAACCGCTGGGGTAAACGTGTTCTCGAGTGGAGACCGCGACTCGGCAAACGTATTGTAGGACGCCCTCCGGCCGGGTGGGATGACGATCTGCGGAAGACTGCAGGCAGATGCTAGCCGCGGCAAGCTGAAGACAGGGCGCTATGGCGCTCATTTGGGGAGACCTATGTCCAGCAGTGAACTAATACAGGATAGGTTGATCATGATCATGAAAATTTTAATCAAATTTTACACTTTACATTTTTGAAAATGCTATTGAATACAATAGTATTCATTTAATTCAGATAATAAAATCCATAGCCTCACATGAGAATTAAAATTAAAATAAACATTAAAATTAAATTAAAATTTATTGCAGCTAGCTTAAATTATTTTTTCTTGTTATTTATTTCTATGATTGAATGTTATGATTTTGAAATGTAATTAATCTTACTTAGATTAATCACATAACGAGTATTTATAGTATAAACGACACTCAAGCATCGATGACTGAGCAAGCTTTCATAATACGGCCCTTAATGTTCCTTGTGAGTCCATCATGGTATTAATAAATAAATTGAATTGCATTGAATCAATCTGCCTGCGAGCCATGGTGTGTTTATGGCTTAACCCCCGTCGTTTGGGGGAGGCTAGTTCAGTAGTGGACTAGGTATGCTGATGAAGACAATTGTCCTGTTGGCACCCCTTTGTTATGAAACCTAAACGGATACTTGTTGACCCAGGAGTTCCACCGACGCAAGGACAGCGCGGAGTACTGCGGCGCTCCGTACCAATGCGCGCGCTGCTACAAGGGATTCCCTCTGGAGCGGCTGCATGCGTACCACACGAAGAAACACGACGAGGTAGGTGTAACTTACGTAGTGTAGGACGCCCTGTGCCAGGTGTGAGCGAGTGAGCTAAGCGAGCGTCCATCTCGATAGATAGAAAACATTTCATGCGCCTGTAGAGATTGAACGAAAAAAAAATACATTTTCAGTACATATTGTGATGAAAATGAATGAATGAAAAATATTTTATTTACCTTAAAACTACTATACACAATTAGCCTTAATTCTACGCCAATTTATACGACCTAAGTTACAAAATAAGTTTACTTTGTGCGTAGCAGTGTTTAAGGAAATATGGCCTTCACTCAGCATTACGCTGGGTGCACCCTGGAGTGTCCACCCAGCGCTGGTGTTCAGTGAAGACCAGAGGGATCGGGCCACGTTACGTACGCCAGGTGCGTGTTGTAGACATGATAATTGATAACAAAATATAAAAAAAAATACAAACAAACATAGGAATGTACCTAAATATTAGAGCAAACAATTTAAAAATTGTAAAATAATATGAAAATTTAAAAAATACCTACAAGGTCAAGTGGGGTATCAAATGAAAGGTAGTTGTTTGTACATCTCATAATAAATAGTTACTAAAAATTTTATAAATTTCATACTTTTTGAAATATTTTAAAAGAAGCCGAAGAGTTTTTCTCCCTTTCTCCCCCCATCCACTCTCTATCTCCGAAGTTTACAGAGCGAGCTATCTGAAATGTATGTAGTGTTTGTAGATATGGATCTATATTTTACAGGTAAAAAATACAGGGTGTGTCAAGACGACTACCGAAAACAAAAGGAGGTGATGCGCCTCCCAAAACAAACCCAATAACAAAAACTGCGAAATCCAAACCGGACTGCGCAAAAGGTTGCGGGTTCGATTCCCGCCTTGGGAAAATGTTTGTACGATCTGCAAATATTTGTTCCGGGTGTTCTGGGTATTTTCTAAATATAATAAAAAATATCTATCTATGTTATGTATTGTATTAAGTTTATCAGTCATCTAGTATCCATAACACAAGCTCTGCTTACTTTGGGGCTAGATGATGCGGTGTGGATTGTCCAGCATTATTTATTTATTTTATTATTTAAATCCCCCCATTTTTCGGTAGTAGTCTTGACACACCCTGCTTAAAGAAATCTGTAAGTACAACAATTTTTGAAAAATGGTCAAAAAGGAGCGGATTCATTTTCAAATGCTACCTCACCGACTGGGGTATCGAATAAAAGGTATCGGTTTGTACATCTCATAACAGTTTTTAAAATTTAGCATTATTTATTAATAACTACTTATATATATATATATATAATCATAATCTATCTATCTATGTATCTACCGTTGTGTTTCAGTCGTCTGGGCCGCACGAGTGTCATATCTGCGCAGTTCGCTTCTTCTCGGCGGCAACGCGCCGCGCGCACATGCTTCACTGCCATTCGGCCGTGTATAAGTGTCGGCTGTGCCACGTCACATTCTATTACTTGTAAGTACACTAGGATTCAGACACCTTGGCTGCGACCTGAAGTTGCGTGAGTGGTTGCGCAGTACTCGTTTATAAGGACGAAATGGTGGTGGTGCGCATGTGAAAACTTTGCGTATAGCTAACTTCATTCCAGCAAGTAAGGTTTTGCAGATGTTCGGTCTACCCCCTGCTCTCTGTTGCAGCACCAGCATGAAGAACCACTACGATACGCACAAAGGAGTGGAGTACCCGTGTCTACAGTGTGACGGCATCTATCGGTAAGAACTCACTTCCACCGCTGGGCTTGCCTCCCCCAAACAAGGATGGTTCGCCATAATGACCACGCTAGGCAGGCGGACTGGTGATTGCAGTGAAACTTTTATAATATCTCAAATTGGTCCTTATTGGTAAATACCTAAGTATATTAAGTAAGTATTTTGCATTAAGTATATTGAAAGTTGTGTCCACCTTTTATTAGTATTAGAGCTATGTGGCTTAGAATTTACACCACCACAACTCTTCTCGCGCGTGTCGTAAGAGGCTACTAAGGGATATCCACCGCGGGTGGGCGGCAGTGCCTCTGCAGAACAATTCTACCACCGAACGGCGGTCCCCAACCCGCATGCCCAGCGTGGGGATTAGGTGAATAATTCCCCGTAAGATAAAAGCCAATAAGGCGCTTGTCAGGGGGAGGCCCGGGTCCAGCAGTGGGCCAATCTGGCTGTGGAGGTTGAAGGTGGTATTAGAACCTGTCTCATGTTAACATTTATTATATTAGCATAATATTATTATTTTAATCATATACTTACATTTGTAAATATTGATACACGTATTTTTTATTTTTACAAAACTCAACTCTAGGGGGTGTGCAATCAATTTCCACGCGGGCGAAGCCGCGCGGCGCAGCTAGTAAAAAATAATACAGTTCCCTTTGTCGCCAATGAGGCGCTTGTCAGGGAAGGCATATGCCCAGTATTAAACGGGTAAATGCTGTTGAATAAGCCAACTTATATTATCTCGATTCTTCTTCACGACGAGAAATATACCGTTATATAAATAAATAATGCTGGACAATCCACACAGCATCATCTAGCCCCAAGCTACTAGATGACTGATATACTTAATACAATACATTACATAGATAGATATATTTTTTCATTCCATCTATTCGAGAAGAGGCAATGGGTTCCTCGATAAGTGCGAACAAAGTGGGTCATTCCAGCGCACTTAATAACAGTGACGAAACTATTTTTTAATTTGAAACACTATTTAATTAAAATGTTTGAACGCAATTCGCTTCAATAAAGTCCTGGCCGGTAATAATGTGAATAATGAATGACAAGATCCGTCAAATGCGATTGTGACTCGCGCGCCGAGGGTTTCAACCGGTTGTCAAGTATACCAATATGTAATATAGGTACTGGTTAGAGACTTTGCTATTTGATGAATACCAAATAAATTATAGGTACCTACATTTCAGATGTATCGGTTTGCAAATTTCGGAGTATAGAGCGTAAAAGTAAAATTTTCGAGGTTTTTAAAATATTTTGAAAGTATGTAACCTACGGAAATTTCAAAAACTGTTTTGAGATCTACAAACCTATACCTGTTATTTGATACCCCACTCGGTGAGGTAGTTTTGAAAATTATCCCCCCCCCCCTTTTTTTGATCATTTTTCAAAAAGTGGTCTACTTACAGACTTCACTATATTTTTCCGGAAAAATATAGATCCATATCTTGAGACGCTACATACATTTCAGATGGATCACTCTTTGATGTAGGTATTTAGTTTATGTACTTATTATAAATGCGTATGTAGTTATAGAATTGTTATTTTTATGTATGTTATATATTTTTATAGGTAGCGTAATATATTATTATACATATGTAGTAGTTTATTAACTATGTAGGCTAAGGATTCAATCTTCTATCTGTATTTGCACACGAACCCACTGTAACAAATTTGTCTCTCTCTCCCAATAAGGTTTGCTGGAAGAGAACTCTTTTAGGGTTAAGCTCGCCTTTGCCATAATCTCTCTAGTTTTAAGTTTTACATGTATTTGTTTTTATTAGTGCAATAAAGAATTAAGAATCACTCTGCTAACTTCGGAGATAGGGGGGAATGGGTAATTTTTCGACTTTTTCAAAATATTTCAAAAAGTATAAAACCTACAGAAATTTTAAAAACCGTTTTGAGATGTACAAACCGATACCTTTCATTTGATATCCCACTCGGTGAGGTAGAGGTAGCTGAGGTAACAGAAAAAGCGAGACCGTGAGGGTTCCGAAACCGATCTCCGATGTTCGAAACCCTAAAAAGCGTGCGTGCCGACGCCGAATTGGCTAAAAATTTTAAAGTCATACGCGGGAATTTTTATTTGTTTTGTTATTACTTTTTATCAAAATATTACAGTAAATTTTAATTTGATTCACACAAATTGAATAAAAGATGAGTTCTAGCAGTGAAAGTGTAATATTAACACCAGAAATAAATTTGTAATTTGGTTATGTACCTAAATATAAATATTCGTCACTACTGAAAGCTTCTCTTATTTATTTATCTCGTATGACGAATTTTTCTCATAGCTTAGGATGAAAAGCGGAGTGTGCCACACGGTACCAAAATTATTTAACCTTGAGCGACGTACTTTGAATCCCTCGTTACGCTTAGGATTCTACTATATGTAGAATCCTTCGCTTCGCTCTGGATTTAAAAAATCACTCTTGCCCTAAATACATTATTTTGTGCCCTTGTGACATAATCTACTATTGCATTAGCAGACTTGACAGACGTTGTCCTGTCTACTATGAATATTAAATTCGAATTGGTACTATGATCGTCATGTTTTCTTAAATTTTCTAATTTTACGCGCTACTTTCTTAATTTTTTATTTCATAAGAAATTTTTCCTGACAACAACAAACACAACAAAAATATAATAAGCGAAATCGACTCAGCCGTTCACGCGTGATACCGTGACCAAGGGAAATAGGGATATATTTTATATATATATAGATTTTCTAACTTCGTTTCATTTATTTTAAATTTTGTATTACTTTATTTATGTTTTTGGCATTACAGCACCAACTCAGGCTTGTCGAACCACAAGCGGACCCACGTGACGTCGCATATATGCACCGCGTGCGCTAAATCATTCGTGTCGGCGCACGGACTCTTTATGCACAGAAAGCACAAACACAGGGTTAGTACCAGGGTTGTAGCGAATATCAGTATCAGCATCCACTGATGTCCAGATCATAAACTAGCATAAGCATCGGCGTACTGACTCTACATGCACAGGAAGCACAAACACAGGGTTAGTACCAGGGTTGTAGCGAATATCAGTATCAGCATCCACTGATGTCCAGATCAAAAATGAGCATCAGCATCGGCGTACTGACTCTACATGCACAGGAAGCACAAACACAGGGTTAGTACCAGGGTTGTAGCGAATATCAGTATCAGCATCCACTGATGTCCAGATCAAAAATGAGCATCAGCATCGGCGTACTGACTCTACATGCACAGGAAGCACAAACACAGGGTTAGTACCAGGGTTGTAGCGAATATCAGTATCAGCATCCACTGATGTCCAGATCAAAAATGAGCATCAGCATCGGCGTACTGACTCTACATGCACAGGAAGCACAAACACAGGGTTAGTACCAGAGTTGTAGCGAATATCAGTATCAGCATCCACTGATGTCCAGATCAAAAATGAGCATCAGCATCGGCGTACTGACTCTACATGCACAGGAAGCACAAACACAGGGTTAGTACCAGGGTTGTAGCGAATATCAGTATCAGCATCCACTGATGTCCAGATCAAAAATGAGCATCAGCATCGGCGTACTGACTCTACATGCACAGGAAGCACAAACACAGGGTTAGTACCAGGGTTGTAGCGAATATCAGTATCAGCATCCACTGATGTCCAGATCAAAAATGAGCATCAGCATCGGCGTACTGACTCTACATGCACAGGAAGCACAAACACAGGGTTAGTACCAGGGTTGTAGCGAATATCAGTATCCGCATCCACTGATGTCCAGATCAAAAATGAGCATCAGCATCGGCGTACTGACTCTACATGCACAGGAAGCACAAACACAGGGTTAGTACCAGAGTTGTAGCGAATATCAGTATCAGCATCCACTGATGTCCAGATCAAAAATGAGCATCAGCATCGGCGTACTGACTCTACATGCACAGGAAGCACAAACACAGGGTTAGTACCAGAGTTGTAGCGAATATCAGTATCAGCATCCACTGATGTCCAGATCAAAAATGAGCATCAGCATCGGCGTACTGACTCTACATGCACAGGAAGCACAAACACAGGGTTAGTACCAGGGTTGTAGCGAATATCAGTATCAGCATCCACTGATGTCCAGATCAAAAAATCAGCATCGGCGTACTGACTCTACATGCATAGGAAGCACAAACACAGGGTTAGTACCAGGGTTGTAGCGAATATCAGTATCAGCATCCACTGATGTCCAGATCAAAAATGAGCATCAGCATCGGCGTACTGACTCTACATGCACAGGAAGCACAAACACAGGGTTAGTACCAGGGTTGTAGCGAATATCAGCATCCACTGATGTCCAGATCAAAAATGTGCATTAGCATCCGCTGATGTGTCAAACGGCATCAGCAACAACCCTGGTTAGTACGATGAAATTGAATAGCAGATATTAAGAATGCTGTACCTAGTGCCTGCCCGCGGCTTCGTACGTGTATTTTCAGGTAAAAGGAACCTACCCTATTGAAGATTTCCATGAAGCACCCATTGATACGATATTATTAATCGGGGTGAAGTAACGAACATCTTAATGGCAGCTTGGGTGATTTGCCACCTGACTGCGCAAGGAGGGTTAAGTTTTTCGAGGGTATATATGAGATTTCTTCTCACGCCGCGCCCTACAGCCTAAACGGGATTACGAAATGCGAGGTGTCATTTGAAACAGTATAATAAAATTATAGTGGACTTTAATTTCTCTAGGCTCAAATAAGCTCAAAGACGAAATGTAATTAATGAGATCAAGAAATAAAGTGTAAATTTATTCTCTTCACTTTTTGTCCACTACTGAATACCAAATAACGTGGAGTATTGTATTGGCTATTCGTGTACATTTTAAAATATTTTATGTTGTGGATATGTTTCGGCTCCCTTGGCACGATGCACTCTGGCATGATACAGCGGTACTGTGTGATATGTTCAGCATTTTTTTTTAATAGCTCAGTGCAGGTTCGATTCCTGCTTCGGGACAAATATTTGTACGATCTGCAGATATTTGTTCCGGGTGTTTTCTATGTATAATAAAAAAATATCTATCTATTATATGTCTCTATCTATTATATGTATGTATTAATTAAGTTTATCAGTCATCTTGTACCCATAACACAAGCTCTGCTTAGCTTGGAGCTAGATGATGCTGTGTGGATTGTCCAGCATTATTTATCTATGTGTATTAATAATAATAAGCATTTATTTGTCTCTCACAATAGGTGCTTAGTTAAAATAAATGAATACAGGGGGACTTAAATATATAGCAATGTATGTATTGTATCGACAGGGCGCGCCGGAGCCGGCGGCGGGCGCGGTGCGCTGCGCCGAGTGCCCCCTCACACTGGACTCTCAGAAGGTGTACGAGAGACATCTGAATATCTCACATCGTACAGAGTATGTATATTTTCATTCTTAGTTTTATAGTCTAGTAATTTAAATAAGCCGTGTGGTGCTGCTTAGAATCTGCACCACCCCAACTCTTCCCGCGGGTTTCGTCTGAAGTAAGGGGTATCATTTCATTTCATTTATTCTCAAACAATTTACATTGTGTCGGAAATTACACATCGATAGGTAGATCCACCGGGGGCGGGCAGCTGCGTTACTTCAACAGTCTTTACCAGTCCTTATCAGGACTAAGGAGTGCCCATAATCCCCATGCTGGGCTTGCGGGTTCGGTATCGCAGGTCGGTGTTGGATCTGTTATGCAGGGGGCGCTGCTGGCCGCCTCCTGGTATCCCTTAGTCTTTTTTTTTGTTTATAAATTACTATAAATGCTGCCCGCCGCTTAGCACGCTCTTTTCCGGGATAAAAAGTAGCCTATGTACGTCCCCGGGATACCACCTACCTCCCTGCCAAAATTCATTAAGATCTGTCCAGCCGTTTAGGTGTGAAAAGATAACAGACAGACAAACAGACAGATAGACAGACAGAGTTACTTTCGGATTTATAATATATGTATGGTTAATTTTTCTTTAGCGGGGTTACTACCCACCTATACTCTAGTCATTCTAAAGGTTCAATGTTTGTGAACAACTCACAACACAAAAATGTATAATCTAATTTTGAATTTTTTTATTTTGAACTGTCAAAAAATCAAAAACCAAAAAGTGATATCGAAACGACGAAGTACCAAAACTCCTATCTGACATTTTGGGATTTTTTATGTTGCATTTTTGAACGTAAAAATAACGCATCTCATACTCGCGAAGACACCAAGACTGATATTTTCTTACTTTTTGAAATAATAGTCTAACTCCAAGCTAAGCAGAGCTTCTGTTATGTCATTGTCTTCTATCTACACACACAGTAAAATGAGACATTCCATCATTTTTGTAATTTAATAATTCTATGAAAACATTTAAAACAACTGAAGGCATGAAAAGGTTTTTTAGTTTCCTGTAAAGTAGCACTTTTTCAGATAGTAGTTCTTAGTACTTCGCCGTCGATACGTAGGTTACGTACGGGGGCAATGTTTACAAAGATTGTATCTTGAGTTCAGCCGCAGTAGGGACTCCGGTAGGTACCTATAGTTGGTGCATAGTTTTTGTTTAACTGTTCAGGTCGACGACCTCTGTAGCGCAGCGAGCGAAGGTCCGCCTGTGACGAAGGAGGTTTCGGATTCTATTCCCGGCTCAGGACAAATAGTGAAACTATGTATTATACACAATAGAGTATGTGATGAATATAATACTAACTTCTCCGATATGGATATTTTTGACTTGTCTGTACCAGAGTTTCGTAGAAAATGCTTTGCCGGCCTAGCCAAACTGCTTCTCAATAATTGTAATTACTTCTTTTTTATATCTTCTAACACATTCCTTTAAATTCTGTTGATGATTTTGAGAGAAGACGCCGTCGGTGATTTATTTCAGATTTATTTATGGTGTTTGATGTTTTGTTTGTTAGATCATGGACATAAGAGATTTCTTCTATTTTAAAGATTTAATTTATAACCTTTAGCAAATCTGTGCAATATGATTTAGTGAAAGAAAAATAAAAAAGTCTTAAGAGTTATTTTGCAACTGACTCACTCGCACAATATGTTCACGCGGTGACCCTGGACGTCACACACACAGTTGCACGTGTAGCGCAACACAGTTGCGCATGTATGTGCCAAGACGCGACTTCTGTGTGGAGAAATTGTGAAATTGCATGGGCTATATGATCCCGTGTGGATTGTCCAACATTATTTGAATATATATTTACAGGCGCTACACCTGTGTATGTTTCGAGAAGTTCCCGACATTGGCGGGGCTGAGACAACACAAGGTGGAAGCGGGACATCTGCGGAGCGACAAGATAAAAACAGTAACTATTCAAATAATACTTCGTTTATTCTCTTTGACTGAATTAAAGAAATAGAGAATGCAATATTTCATTGACACAGTTACTACTACACTATTTAAAAATAGCGATGCGAATCTGTCGACTCGTAAAATATCGATAGCTTCGATATTTATCGAACTGACAGATAATGTGTCTATGATATATTGCATTCTTTCATTCAGTCAAAGAAAACGAACGCGGTGGCGGAGTATAGTTCATCACACTGTACTCCATCCACTGGTTTATTTTACTTTTGGCAGCTCGAGTGACAATCTATTAGTCATGTCCTAATGCTTTACCGACTCCATTTCTTATGACAGTAGATAGTTAAGGAATTTTTAATCGATGGAGCTGCTACTTCAGGGCCTACCTGGAGGCTATGTCTCGTAGAAAGGAGATTAATGAAATGAAGTACTTTTTTAAAAAAATAACGGCATTATAGCAAATATATTACTACTAGTTGGCACAATGCAAACGATTTCTTCTCAAATACTTAGGTATAGATAGACATAAATGTCACAGAAATAATTCAAAGTCAAAGTCAAAAACTCTTTATTTCCATAAATACAATAAATGTACACTTAGAAAAGGTCAAATTCTTAATAATTAAACACTGACACGGAAATAAAGTGATATTTTTGATTTCAATCGCTTCGGTATGTAGACTATAGTATAGAAGCGACGAAGAAACCTTTAGCCTGTTAGTTAGTTGTTATTTTTCGAGTTTGAGCAAATCCCGTCCCACGCTTTTTTATCCTCTAGATAATCTGATATTTAGTTAATTATAGTTAAAGTCACAAAAAATACCTAGGTCAAAGTTAAAATTAAAAAGACAAGCTGCAAGCATGGTCATGTATTATCAAATTTATCAATGAAATGGCTTTAGTCGTTATTTAAAAATTCGCTTACATTTTAAATGGTTTTTTCCAGTAGTGGAGTCTTTACTTTATTTAAACATGAATTATTATTTTCCGTTAACCTAATCTAATATAAAGGGACTCGTTAAATCTGATCTTTATAAAAACAACTCATTCTCATTTTGTTCCGGGCTTTTCCATGTATAATAAAATCAAAAAAATGTATTTAATTTATAGCCAACGATTGCACCTTATGAGAAGAGGAAAAGTGGCGCCGGCAAGAGTACAGGCACATCAGGCAAGAGTAAAGACACATCAGGCAAGAGTAAAGCCGCGCTGAGGACCTGCTACATTGTGAGTACTTATATAGAACGTTCGAGAGTGATAGTGGTACATCAGGCAAGAGTAAAGACACATTATGAGAGAGAAAAGGCGCATCAGGCGCTTCAGGCGAAGGTAAAAGCTCATCAGCGCATAAAGCCGCGCTAAGCCCCTGGCCCATCGTAAGCCGAAGATTTAACTTTTTCACAAGGCCTTCTCGACAGCCACGATATTACATTATACGTCGTGCAAAAATACGAATGTTTGGACGGAAAGACATATTTGTTACTTTTTCATGGCAAACTACTGACCGGATCGGACAACATCTTTATCAAGTCTTAACCTAGATCATAACACAATAGACTACTTTACGTGCCATAAATCAGTTTCAATTGGAATAGAAATAACCGAAAAACGTTTCCATAGAACAATACATACATTATTATTATCTTTGTTAGCCTGCAACATAAAGTGCGCTTGTAGGTTTGCAACTGGCAGCCTACTTCTGGTATGTCGGCCTAAATAAACTTTGCTCTCTTGAAGACAATAGTGAAAAAGTGTCTGCTGGGACTTCGTGATGCACCATCCGCCACATCGTCACTTATCATCTGGTGAGATTGTGGTCGTACGAAGGTCTAAGTACGATAAATAAGATCCGTCACCTGAAACCTACAGAAATTTCAAAATTTTTTTTGAAAGTATCTATGGAGACTGACCTTTTTGGGTTCACTACGGCGCAGCGCAGGAACGGGTGAGTAGCCCCCGCCCAGGGTGGGCGGTGACTGCCTACTCGTTATTAGGGCTTGTGCACTGGTGGTAGGTAGGTGTCTATTTTAGGTATTGTGTTTATTTTTGGTTGATTTGCTTTTGCTTTAATTATTATTATTTTCTTTTTCCTTATGTATACTTACAATACTGTTTTTGTTGATTTGTTATGTTTTCCTGTGCTGTTTGTGTGTGAACTTAATAAAAGGTCTTATCTATCTATTATATCTGATCTCCCTCTTACGGTTCATGAGATAGAGTCCTGTGACAGAGCTTTGCCGATGTGTATTTTTCTTGCCGCTAGAACAATAAATAATAAAAATAAAATAAATATCAAAATTAAAGCGGGTCCCATACAAAAAAGTGTATTTTTTTGCCTTTTTTGCTCCTAATTTATCAAGGCTGTATTTCGTGAACTACAATAGGTAGCCACATGAAACTTTCTATAAATAAGTAACACTTCAACTGTAATAACAACAAATACTAAAACTAAAAATTTTGTTCATTTTATTTTGTACCTACTGTAACTTAATTGAATTTATTATAATAATTTTAATCTGTAATTTAGTTTATCTAATCTTATGTTATTGACTGTAATTTTGAATTTTATTTGATTGTGTGTATGTGTAATATGGATTATTATCTGAAATAAATGAATACAATACAATACAATAAAACAAAGTTAATGTTGAAACATTTAAAGGGGTCTCGGAACAAGTGAAAATTTGATGTTCTTTGAAAAAGTTGCCTGATTTTTACAGTACGGAACCCTTCGAGTGCGAGTCGACTCGGACTTGGCGGTTTATTTTAAATATTTTGAACAAAGTTGAAAAATGTCCCATTCCCCCCGCCCCCTATCTCAGAACTTTGCGCTCCATTTGATAAATTTATGTTGTAGTTGTAGATATACAAGTCTGTAATTAGAACACTTTAAAAATGGTGAAAAAGGAGGGAATATTTTAATTTTCAGAGGGGACTACCTCACCGAGTGTGGTATCAAATGAAAATGGCGTGGGCCGTAGCACGTGGGCCCTTTTTGCGTGTCAGGTGGGGGGCTGCTAATCTAACCATCCGATGTCCTCCAGGAAAGCCAGCAGCTCGCTGAAGCTGGTGCATGCATTTGAAATATAAAAAAAATACCATTAACCCCTAATCTCCGAAGTTTGCAGAACGATCCAACTGAAATGTATGTCGGCGTTAGTGGTTTAAAAACAATTGAATTTAGCCATTATTTTGTTTAAAAATCATTGCCTTTAAAAGAGTTGTTTTGACTACTACGTCGCTGTGACGTCAACAACCGCTCAACGAGTCAAATTCAAAGTGTTTTATTTCCTTTAGACCTTACAGGACTCTTACACACGTCACAAAATTCAAATTACATAAGTAAAACTAGGAAATAAAGTGATCACTTCGATTTTTGTTTACTTCAATCATTTTAAGGTAAAGTAAAGAAGCGAACGAGAAACCTTTACCTTGTTAGGTTGTTAGTTTTCGAGTTGGAGAAAACTTGTCCCAAGCTTTTTTCTCCTCTAGATAATCTGATATTTTGTAGTAAGCCTTTTTACAAAGGATATAGGATAAGGATATCGTTTGACAATTTGTTTGAATTTATTTATTGATATTTTTTTAAATTAATTTGTCATTTTATTGTAGAAGCTTATACATGGCCCTTTAAAAGACACATTAATCTTGTGTAGGCTAGTGGTGGGCACAGCGAGTTTATTCTTATTTCTAGTAAATTATGTATGTATGTCGCTATTTTTAGGGAACCGATTTATATTGCTATGAGTGTACAACAAGGTTGCATAAATATATTGACATGGTACTGTCATTATGTTTATTTCTTTGAATTCTTCACTTAGGGTTTCTCTGGGACCCATATTATAAATTGCACGAGCAGCCCTCTTCTGCAGCACAAATACGGTATTCATATCTGCACCGTTCCCATACAGCAGAACGCCATAAGGCAACACTATGGAAGTAGCTGAAATAGACTAGTGTAGAAGTATCAACGTCTGTAAGATGACGGATTTTTTTTGACTGCATACGCTGCAGAGCTAAGTCTCTTCGATAGCATGTCTATGTGTGGCCTCCATTGAAGTTTATTATCTAAGGTTATTCCTAAGAATACGGTACTGTTAATTTCTAACGTTTAGCGTTTGACGTTTACATCAGCCTTAGCTTGTTCTACATTAAGTAGAAAATAGAATAAATCTTATACATTTTGTCATGGTTTCATTAAGCAAAAGGTTATTGACACTAACTAATGGACTACTTTTGAGATTGCATTATTCACATCGTCGAAATTTGTGCTTTGTCGTTTCATTTTAAAAATTAATGAATCTACGTTTTACGACGCACATAGTGATTTCTCGAGAATCATACTTATAGGAGACCACCTCAAAATAAATTTCATACAACAACGAAAGAATCATCAAAATCTATTCACAATTGCCGCAGATATCACCAAAACTGTTGTAGCTAGTCGTGATTCTCCAAAAATATTATGTTGCTTTTTAAGTTTAACGGGATAAATCCCTCGGGAATAAAAATTTTATGGGACCACCTCGGGCTCACTCTCTATACAATAGTGAAAGAATCAGTAAAATCGGTTACCCATAGGCGGAGATATCAAGTAACATACATACATATAAATATAAAAAAACATACAGACGAACTGAGAACCTCCTCCTGTTTGAAGTCGGTTAAAAATGTGACACGCATCGGGCGTTTTTTGAGCGGGCCAACCAGTTATCGTTCAAGTTCACTCACAACAAGACTTATTGTGATAAATGTTTTGATTTTTTATTTATTTCATTTATTTAATTATTCATCAAATGTACTCTATCTTTACAGGCGCAGGCACCCAATGCAATAGATTACCTCTAGTCTATTCTCTAACATTTAAACATTCCTTACAAAAATAAAATACCATTAAAATAATAATAATAATCATTCAGTAAAACAATAAAATTAAAAATCTGTCAAAGTGCGAGTCAAAGTGATTACAATTTCATAATATTAAAACAAAAATTCGTCAAACCTTAATAATCAAATAAAATACAAAATTATATAATAAATCTCACCCCTTATTCATATATTATGTTATTATTCATATATTTAAAAGCATACAATTTAACTACACTTGAGAGCAATAAAATCGCACATCCGCACATTTTTACTTAAAAGTTCAATTTTTTTTTTATTTAGAGCTTACAGCAAATTAAAATCAAATTAAATTAAAGTGCATAATCTAGGCATTCGCAGAACTGATAAAGGGTTGACATTTACCTTTAAAAACAACTCATTAGCAACAAAACAATAGACCCCCTTATGTCGCTCGATCCAGGTAAGGCCGGCGGCGGGATTTATCGCAGGTATAAAAGAGTGCATATTGAGGGAATGGTCATCATTTGCATACCAACGTACAGTGTGAAAGGTTCTCTATTGATATTGGCTTCAAACGGAACACGAAAATGGATACTACACCAGAAGTAGCCGCTCAAGTGGTTGCCCTTGTTGAATCGGGGCTTAAGCAAAGTAAAGTGGCTCGACAATTGAGTTTGAGCCGATTTACCGTTCGGCGTGTATACCAGAGGTATCAAGAGACTGGTGGCTACCAACGGCGACAAGGATCGGGCCGTCCCCGTGCTACAACAGAGCGTGATAACCGCTTTCTTATAACGACATCTTTAAGAAATCGTCGTTTGAACGCAGTTCAACTGGGCCAACGACTTCAAGAAGTTCGTGAAGTAGAAGTTAGCCGGTGGACAGTCAGAAGACGATTGAGAGAAGGTGGCCTGACTGCACACAGGCCAGCAAACGGGCCGAAATTGACCCCAGCCCACCGAGAAGCCCGCCTTCAGTTCGCTCGAGACCATTTGAATTGGACCGAAGAGCAGTGGAGTGCAGTCCTGTTCTCTGATGAGTGCAGGATGTGCTTGCATGGCAACGACGGACGGGGGAAGGTGTATAGAAGATCGGGAGAACGATTTGCCCAATGCTGCATAACAGAACGTGTCGCCTATGGCGGTGGATCAATCATGTTTCGGGGAGGCATGTCTATGGAAGCAAAAACCGAGCTTGCCTTCATCACCGGACCGAATACTGGTCGCCAATCAAGAGGATTGACTTCCATACGATACATTGAGGAAGTACTCGAGAGCCACGTCGTACCTTTTGCTGGGTTTATCGGCGAAAACTTTCTGTTTATGCAAGATAATGCAAGACCGCATACTGCTGGCATAGTGATCGAGTACCTTCAAGAGGTGGATGTGACCGTTATGGAGTGGCCAGCTCGAAGCCCAGACCTCAATCCCATCGAACATCTATGGGACGAGCTGAAAAGAAGAGTTCGAGGCCGAGATGCTCCTCCATCGACTCTACAGGAGCTGCAACAGGCGATCGCAGAGGAATGGGAGGCTTTTCCTCAAGACTTTATCAAAAGTCTAGTAACATCAATGAAAACACGGATGGAGTCAGTGATTCAGGCTAGGGGAGGGAACACTCGGTATTAATAACAAACTTTAAATTAATTTTATCTTTTAATTTCATAACTTTGACACCAATACTTGAATAAAGAATTTTTTACTAAACATGCATTTTTGTTATTGATCCACAAAAGCATTTTTATGTAATGATTGAAAGACAAATCAGATACCACTGGATAGGTATTAAAATAGACTATGAATCTGCATTACAGAAACATAATATTTTTTGTTTTTTTTTTAGTTATGTCAAAAAATCATGAATGTGCGATTTTTTTGCTCTCAAGTGTATATTGTATTTGAGGGTTTTTCCTAATTTAATTCAATTCAATGCGTTTATTTCAGACAACCTAAAAGATTGCAGACATTTTTATAATTAAATTCTATATTGGTTTATTAGTTTACATAAACCTCAATAACTAAACGATACATCTAACGCCACCTATTGTAATTTTTTTGAACCGAAGAACGTTTCTATGGAAAGAGTCCCCTTGACGGAAACAAAGCGTGCGTGCGCAAGGTAGATAGAGAGACATTTATTGACACAACAGAGATACAGCTCAGAACAAAAAAAAAACAAAAATATAAGTGTGACGGTTATGGTTGCAGTGCCAGGAGCAAGTCCCGAACACGCACGGCTCGTCGCTGTACTGGCACTTCGCGGAGTGCCACCCCGGCGCGCCTTACAGGGCCGAGGGCATGCAGCGGAGGGACCTGCTGTGTGAGCAGTGCGGGCAGACTTTCTATGTGAGTATGTTTAATTTGTTGTGCCCTGATCATGAGGTCTAGGATTGTCGAGGCAGGACCATTATATGAAGTGTCCAGCATTATTTGTTTTAAAATAATATATCAGTCAAGTACGTCAGTGCGGCTCGCTTAGCTCACGTCATACCCATACACGCGAGCCGCAAATAATAATGCGTCTGGCATAATTGCTGACGCACACTTTATGGACTATTACGCTGAGATTCGCAACAAACTAACATCTATAAAACACAGGATGCTGGGCAGCACCAACAGTTTGATAAAGGTACAGTCTGAAAGACATTGCAGTAATCTGCAAAGGCACTGGTTGACAAGCCTGATAAACCCATGTATCAAACAAATTTATTATTAAAACATACCTATTACTTTTTTGAATTGTGATTTTGTCCAACTGTTAGGCATTTTACAACTCTATGGATCTTTATGTTATCTGAATTTAGTCTATTCATTTCATTTGATAGTGAAATGACATCCCAGTGCAGCGAGCCGCAAACTCTCACGCGCTGTATTGCCTGCCGCCCGCTTGTGTATAAATCAGTTTGTTATGTAATCGGCAGCACGCGAGCCTGCTCATCGATCACAAGAACACGCACCTCGGGCTTCGTCCCTACCCCTGCGGCGCGTGCCCCGCGCGCTTCCCCTCGCGCCGGCTGCGCAGCACGCATCGCATGCAGCACCGCGCGGCGCTTGCGCCGTGCGAACGCTGCGGGAAGACATTCAAGTCGTGGGCCAACCGGTTCGCTCATATGCGGGTAAGACTGTTTCTCTATTTAGGGTGAGGAATATCATAGTTAGTTGAAACTAAAAGAAAAACCGACCACAAAAACAGGAGAGACTATACGTACTAGATATCGTAAATAGTTGAAAAGTACAAGAAAATTCGAAGACATGTGTGATAAGTTGCGTACGGACCATAACTTATTTTTGATAAAGTTGTATTTCGAATAAATGTGTTATTTCGTACATGGTAAAATAACCAAGTAAACGATTTGTGCTTAGTGTAATTTTGGAGATAATATTAAATTGAAGTTAGTCCGTATGAAACGTGTCGTTCTGTAAATATCATGCGCCTGCAAAATTAAGAGAAACAAAGAAAAAAAAAGTAAATTTTCAGTACAAATTGTGTTGTAAATTTTAAGAGACCTATAAGGTCAAATGGTGTGTCACGTGAAAGGTTTTGGCTTGTACATATCAAAACAGTTTTTGAAAAAATTGTAGGATTCATACTTTTTGAAATATTTAGAAAAAATTACCATCCTCCCTTATCCGAAGTTTGCAGAGCAATACATCTGAAATGTATGTACCGACTGTTTACAGATATTCATCAGATAGCGAAGTCTCGCATATAATTGACAAAAGTTCTAAACCCTCGGCGCGCGAGACACACGCACTTGACGGACCTTGTTTTTTTAAACTTTCAGAGTCACGCCAACTTCCGTTGCTTCAAGTGTAAAATTTGTGGCGCGGGGTTCGTGCACCCCGCCGCCATGCGGGAGCACGTCCGGGGGGTCCACCTGCGGCAAAGGAGGCTGCGGGCCCGCAAGCAACCCCTCGAGAGCAAGGGTGGCACCGCCAAGTGCTGACAGAGGACTAGCAAAGACGGGCAAGAGGGCTGCTAGGGTGTGCACATCATACAGAGAGCTAGGACGGACAGGGCCAAACACGTACCACTCAATAAATGATGAAAATAATACGCATTTTATTTTTTTGCTATTCAATGTTAAAGTGGAAAACTTTAACATTGAATAGCACTCACATACACATCGCATTCGCATTGAATACGAATGCACGGCGGCATCCTGACACGCTGGCTGCGTTAGAATTGAAGCATCCAAGCCCGTCACGTGCTCTTAGTTTTCCTTCTGATCCGGGCTCAACGGTTACTACGGTAACAGTTACGATAGAGGACGTAATTTTAGCGCTGGGTGCTTTTTACGCAGGTTCAGCGGCGGGCCTGGACGGGATCCGGCCGCCACATCTTAAAGAATAGACCTCCATGTCAGCGGGAGAGAACGGCAGGTGCCTCATAGGGTGTTTAACCAGGCTAGCAAACTTTTTTGCTCATTGGTCATTTGAACCCTCTTGTGTGCCCTATCTATAAGAGGCCTCCCTCTT
Organism: Eupithecia inturbata; assembly: GCA_963662085.1. NCBI lineage: Eukaryota > Metazoa > Arthropoda > Insecta > Lepidoptera > Geometridae > Eupithecia > Eupithecia inturbata. Next base: position 1,108,789 of record OY759204.1, read on the forward strand.
TGCTTTAAATAAAAAAGATGGTGGTTTAAGACTGATAGTGGTGGGCAGCGTTTTTCGCTGCTTGATGGCCAAACTGGCTTGCCGCTCCATCAAAGAGGAAATGGCCAGTTATCTGCAGCCGCACCAACTGGGATTTGGCACAAGCCTGGGTTGCCAGGCTGCCATCCACGCCGCGCGAACGTTCCTCATGAATCCGGAGAACGAATATTTTGCTGAAACTTTATTTTCGCAACGCGTTCAACTCTGTGGAAAGAGATGTTCTGTTGAGTGAGGTCAAGGATAAAATCCCGTCTCTACCCTTTCCTTCATCAAGTCTATAGACTTCCTTCCAACCTTTTCTTCGAGAGAAATCTCATTCTTTCAAAAGTGGGAGCCCAGCAGGGAGACCCTTTCGGTCAGCTTGTGTTTAGCCTGGGTCCGTTACAACTTGTCATCGTTTTTGAAGTTGACAAATATTAATTCAGTTGGTTTAGCAACACTAATAGCGTCGGGCAACACCATTACATGTATAGTAGTGTTGCTGAGTGTTGTTTTTGAATGAAATGGACTACCTTATCGAACGCAGAGAGAAATGCCTTACTTAGCACAGTATTGCTTGCTAACATATATATGTATAGTTCTTGAATTCGGGTGTAAGTGTCGGCGCATCATTGCGGGTACCATGGAACTGCGTGCGTTACTCGTACGTACGCGTACGTTTGCTTACGGACGCGATATCATTGGGGCACAGCTCAGCGAGATTAAATCCCTATCGCACTCCATAAAACGTGGAATGTTCGGAGAAAAATTCAGGTTTAGTAATTTTTTAGGGTTCCGTACCTCCGAACCCACTAAAATATAAAATAATAACATCCTGTATTTTTATGACACCGATCGGTAGATTCGATTTTATGAATCTAATCTTTAATTATACGAAACCCTTGGTACAAGAGTCAAGCTCGCACTTGACGTTGAAATTTTTTGACCCAACCGCCACAGTCCTGTCAAAATTAGTCCAGCTGTTTCGGAAATAAAATATTTTTAGGGTCATTAGAGAGTGGAGAAAAGAAACAAGTTCAAACAAGAAATCCGTTTATTATGCTTATACCTACCTACTGAACAAACATCCTTATGATAAACAAAACAAAAGTGTACCTAAGCACAATATTACACTGCTTGACAATTAATTTAATAATCAAAGATTAAAAACAACTTTTTTTACTTAGATTGATGTTAGAACAAGTATTTAAAATATAAACAGTTGTGCTATCTGCAGACTGTTGTAAACAATCGAGAGGTAGCTCAACAAAATTTAATTAACACTGACTTACAAAACTAAATGCCCATGCATAATATGTAATATAATGTTTATATGTATGTGTGTGTGTTGTATTGTATTAAGTTTATCAGTGATCTAATACCCATAACACAAGCTCTGCTTACTTTGGGGATAGATGATGCTGTGTGGATTGTCCAGCATTATTAGTTAATTTATTTATTTATGTCCACTGCTGAACTAAACATGCCGTCCCCAAACAAAGGGGGTACACCCATAACTACCAGATACGGTTTGATCGCTGTGGAGGGGTAATTACCTACATATAAGGAAGCTGCTGCCCATAACCTGGTAGATTCCCATTTACCTTTATTATTACAACCGACTCTTAGGCACTTCCGTTTGTTACAGGCGCCGAGGGGGGACTAATACTCCATTGAAACTACAATGGACTATTATTTCCCCCTCGGCGCCCTTTACACCTCTGTGTAACTACACAGAGGTGTAAAGGGATAGATTATTAGCGAGGCTATCATTCGAGGTCAAAGGCGCTGCTGAGGAGGTACAGAGGAATTTTTTTTTGGACATATCTGCTCATTTTTGGTTAAGACTATTTTCGGCATGCTTTTTTTTGAAAAGGATGAGAGGAACAGTCGCGCCCAAGAGTAAGAATTTGATCATTTTACGGCGCTACTCAGCCTTGACAAAAAAAACATGCAAGTATAGTTCTAACCGTACAGGAGCTAATGTGGCCAAAGAAAGGAAGAAAGGATGCCCCTGTTTAAACTAACACACACGCTTATTCAGTTTAAACCACGACACCATAAATAAATAGTCATTGCTCAGCATAGTGTAGATTTCTGTCCAGTGTGAGTTTTCATATGAACAACTAAACTACTTTTTTGACTGAAATGTTTATCGCACACATTGCAGGGATATGGCTTCTCACCAGTGTGAGTTCTTATATGAAGCTCTAAAACTCTTTTGAAATTGAAATGTTTATCACACATATGACAGGCAAATGGCTTTTCACCAGTGTGGGTTCTCATATGATCAGATAAATTACTTTTTTTATTATACTGTTTATTACATACAGTGCAGGCAAATGGCTTCTCACCAGGGTGGGTTCTCATATGATCAACTAAAATATTTCTTCTATTAAACTGCTCCTTACACACATGGCAGGCAAATAACTTCTCACCTGCGTGAGTTTTCATATGTCTGCTGATATTCCCTTTGGAACGAAAGTATTTATTGCATACATTGCAGGCAAATGGTTTCTCACCAGTGTGAGTTCTCATGTGATCAACAAAAATATGTTTTTGATCAAACTGTTTCTTACACACATTGCAGGCAAATGCCTTCTCACCAGGGTGGGTTCTCATAATATGATCAACTAAAATATGTTTTTTATAAAACTGTTCCTCACACACATGACAAGCGAATGGCTTCTCACCCATGTGAATTTTTGTCATGTGTTTGAGTAAAACTACTTTTTGTTTAAATCTTTTATCACATGCATTGCAGGCAAACGGCTTTTCGCCCGTGTGAGTTCTCATATGAGCAACTAAATTAGTTTTTCCACTATATTGTTTATCACATAAACTGCAGGCATATGGCTTCTCACCGGTGTGAGTTCTCTTATGTGCAACTAAATTAACTTTTTGATTAAATTTTTTATCACATATATGGCAGGCAAACAACTTATTACCAGCTTGAGTTCTCGTAGGAATAGCTACAGAACTTGTTAGATTTTTTTTTGTACCATGCACGTTGATGGTTTGATGCTTTTCTTTAGGTTTGGAAATAGATGTAATTTTTGAGCCATCAGGCGTGGTTTGCTCAACATCAGTGTTAAAATAATTTCCATGATCATCACTTTCGTCTTCTAATTTTAATTCAATTTTTGCACAATTTTCAGGATAGACAGACTCAAACTCCACCAATGGATCTTCTTCCGTGGTCACCTCCTCTTTTTCCGGTACAAGTTCAACTTTAATGGTGACATGAGAACTTTCATTGGTGCTAGTGTTATCCATGGTTAACTGCGTGGTGGCGACAGATAAGTGTTGTTCCATTCCTAGGTTAAGCTCAGTAATATCTTCATGAGTAACCTGAAATTAACAACTTGTGTTATATAGGGCAGCAACTAGTGTTATATAATTGGAAAGATGACATCTATTCAAATAAAAATGTTCCATAACATAATGTCCTAAAGAGTCAGGTTTCTGAGATATTCACATATGAAAAAAAAAAGAGCGCAATAGGTCTTTCATCAAACCAAACCTGATGCTTTAGGACATTATGATAAAGGACATTTTTTATTTGTACATGTATCCTCTCTCCAAATATATAACTATTAATGTGCGAGACAATTTTGAAAAAAAAAAAAAACAGTGTGATAGCCGATGTTACTAAAATGTTCAAACCCAACAATAATTTTCCACAACAACAAACAAATCATAAATTTTCTAACAAATCATTCAGTTGGCAAAACTAATCTTTGCTTCATTGTCATTGACCTGTGCGTCTTCAACACATTAACAAGTCTCTGCTAAGCTTGGGGCTAGATAATTCTGTGTGAATTGTTCAGCACTATTTATTTATTTTGCAATCCTAATACAATGGGGAGAGGTCTTGAAATTTCACTTAAAGGCTAGGCATTAGGAGCCCTGTTAGGACGCCATGCATCTTGAGAGGTAGCTAAGATAATATCTTAACAAGTAGGTATAACAACTTAAAGTTAACATAATTTCTAAAAGTATTGCACAGAGTTAATTATCTAAAATCGAGGTTGAATTAAGTTTATGTTAATCTAATGTATCGTCCATAAATTCTTTATTTTAGTAATAAGTTTTAGTTAAGAGTATGTTTATTAGTTTGTTTTTAAATGTAATATCTTTTTCAGATTGCTTTATTAATAATGGGTTTTTATTGTAGATTTAAATTGAACAAAATAAGGACTGTTTTTGTATATTTCGAGTATGGGTTCTGGGAGAATTAATTTATCTTTACGCCGCGCCGCCGACGGGAGCTTTTGTTAATTTGGAAGTAAGATAGATAACGAAATTGAATTAAACATAGAAATTGATTACACACCCCCTAGGGGTAGTTAAGTAAAAATATAAAATACGTTTTATATTTTTTTACTACACTATTGACTTAATAGTTTATTACGAATCACAAATTTTATTAAACCGATTTACCCCAATTTCAGGATTTTTTTTCAAATCCTGAAATACGTGGTTTAGTTTTGTATTCTTAGTATTATCTGTAAGTTTGAAGCTAATAGGGCCACTGGTTAAAGCGTTACAAAAAAAACCTCAATAACTTTAACCATCATTTTTATGGGATTTTTGAAAATTCTTGAAATACGTGTTTTAATTTATTATTATTTTGATATATAGAAAATTTCAGAATAATAGCATTATGCATTAAAAAGTCACAGACATTTCAGTAAGGAGCCAAATTACGAATAACAAACTTTAATAACCCCATTTACCCCACTTTCAGGAAGATTTTGAAAAATCCTGAAACACTTATTCAATAGTTTTGTATTCTTAGTATTCTCTGTAAGTTTCAAGCTAATTGTGCCACTGGGAAAAGACTTACAAAATACACCACCTGTGGAATTTCCAATTAGCTTTAGCGGTTTGGGCTTTGCGTTGTTACCAGAAACTAGCTTGTTCTTTTATGATTTAATCCACGCGTGTGCATATGCATAGTAAGCTGACAAAGCACATTCTGGATGAGAATTTGTTTTTAAAATACTAAGACCATAGATAAATTGATTTAGTTTAGAAATTAAAGTTTGGTTGCATATTTAACCTAAATTAAATTAAAGTACACACTGTTAAGGAGGCCAAGAGGAGGATTCAGCTAGGCTGGGCAGCGTTCGGGAAACTACGTCGAGTCTTCTCGTCATTCATACGCAATGCTAGAAAACGAAAGCTTCCAATCAGTGCGTCCTACCCGTAATAACCTACGGAGCTGAGACGTGGTCACTCACGGTAGGGCTGGTCCACCATCTCAAAGTCGCTCAGCGAGCTATGGAAAGAGCCATGCTTGGAGTTTCTCTGAAGGAAAGGATTCGTAACTAATACATCCGACAGAGAACCAAAGCTATCGTCGTAGCTCAGAGAATTAGCAAGCTGAAGTGGCAGTGAGCCGGCCATATCTCGCGAAGAACCGACAACAAATTCAAATTCAAAGTGCTTTATTTCCTTTAGACATTACAGGACTCTTGGACACGTCACAAAATTAAAATTACATAAGTAAATTAGGAAATAAAGTGGTCACTTTGATTTTTATTCACTTCAATATTTTTTTTTTTATTTATTTATTTTTTTTTTTTCAATAAGGTAACGTAAAGAAGCGAACAAGAAACCTTTACCTTGTTAGGTTGTTAGTTTTTGAGTTGGAGCAAACTTGTCCCAATCTTTTTTATCCTCTAAATAATGTGATATTTTGTAGTAAGCCTTTTTACAAAGGATATGTTTAACAATTTGTTTATTTATAATTTTTTCAACTCATTTGGTATTTTGTTGTAGAAGCTTATACATTGCCCTTTAAAAGATACACTGCCGGCCAAAAGTTTGAGACCACCTACATCAAAGTAGGAAAATGAAATAAAACTCAAAATACAAAGCAAGAGGTTTAATTATGAATTAAAATACTTATTTCCTAATACACATACATTATGAAGAAAACAAAAAAATCAAGAAAAATCAACCATTTACTTTAAAAATGTCGCTCATATTTTATACAGATTTTTCGTCGAAAAACCCTCCCTTGCATTTTATTACTACTTTCACTATTCTTGGCATACGAGCAATCAATTTGTCGATTGTATCTTGTGATATATTGTTCCAGCTTTCTTGTAAAGCCTTCCACATGTCTTCTTGCGAAGTGGGACAACAACTGCGCACATTTCTATCAAGCTCTTCCCACAAAAGCTCAATCGGGTTGAGATCCGGACTCTGAGGGGGCCACACCATGTTTTTTAAAACCCCTTCTGTTTCTTTGTGTTCTAAATAACCCCTGCATAATTTTGAACTATGTTTTGGGTCATTATCTTGTTGGAAAAAAAATCCATCTCCAATTATTCTTGAACCAGACGGAATGGCATTTTGCTGTAGTATTCGTTTATATTGCTCCTTTTTCATGATTCCTTCGACTCGTACCAAATCTCCGGTTCCATGGCCCGAGAAGCATCCCCAGACCATAATGGAACCACCACCATGCTTGACTGTTGGCACCACACAGTCTGGGATCATCTTTTCCTCGACGTTACGTCGAACAAAAATTCGTCGTTTTGAACCAAATATTTCAAATTTGGATTCATCTGACCAAAGAACTTGTTTAAATTCTTCTTCAGTCCAGTCTCGATGGGTAAGGGCCCACTGCATCCGTTTCTTTTTGTTTTGTGGCCTTAGTAGTGGTTTTCGAACGGCGACGCGACCAAATAACTAAGCATCTCTCAAACGTCTTTTTACTGTAGTCAATGATACAGGTTCTGATCGGGATTTGTTCACTTCTACGCGGATTTCTGGTGCTGTTAGGCGTCCATTCCGCTTGCTGGTAGTGACGATGAAGTGATCCTCGCGAGAAGTGGTAGTTCTCGGCCTTCCCGAACGCGAACGATCTTGATTACTGCCAGTCTCCTTGTATCGGGTTATTGTGTTATGAACACAAGTCTTCGACAACTTAAGTTGAGAGGCAATCGCACGTTCAGATTTGCCTTCGCCGTATAAAACAACTATGGCAGAGCGAGTTTCACTGCTAATTTCGCGAACTTTTCCCATTTTAAGATGTCTTCACTGTAACAACGACGAGCTCAGACTAATAAGGTAGAAAATAATTTACTCCATAAAAACTCAGGTACTAAATATGTTTTAGGAAGCTAACATAATCCCTGATATCGGTTAACGCGAAACAAACCCAAAACAATAAGTAATGAGCAGATCATAAAAATATTACAATGACTCTACCACCTGGTCCTTGCGCGGCGCTCATTGATGTTTTGAAACAATAGACCTTTTTAGGATGATAACTTAAACAACAACATAAATAATGACTCTTAGAAATTCTTTAATAATAATAGAATACGCAGGTGTTCAAATTAGCTCATTATCATATGTGTACTTTGAAATATTTTGTTGGTGACAAAGATTTTTACAGTGGTCTCAAACTTTTGGCCGGCAGTGTACATTAATCTTGTGTAGCTTTATGTTTATGTGTAGCTCTAGTTGTGGGCACAGCGAGTTTATTCTTATTTCTAGTATTTTTTTCAAATATTTCAAAAGAAGATGATGGTGGGCTGTATACGCTTACTACAATACAACCACTGGGGTAAACGTGTTCTCGAGTGGAGACCGCGGCTCGGCAAACTTAGTATAGGACGCCTTCCGGCCTGGTGGGATGCCCTGCCTGCCTGCCTGCCTGGTGTGATGGTCGATCTGCGAAAGACTGCAGGCAGATGCTGGATGCGGCAAGCTGAAGACAGGGCGCTATGGCGCTCATTAGGGGAGGCCTATGTCCAGCAGTGGACTAAGATAGGTTGATGATGATGATGCACTGTTAACTTCCTACAACCCATAAAGTTTTGACCCATAAGGCCTTGACCTTGGAAGTCATAGTAGTGGCAACATAACAATAGAATTACCCAAAATCGCTTTTTTTAGGTATCTTGATTTGCAGGAATATAAGCAGGTATAAAAAGGTTAAGGGATGATTGAAATTACCTCATCCTCCTGAAACCCATGCTACGCGAACAGGATATCTAAGTGGCGCTGATCGATGAAACACTACTGGAACCTGCCGACAAACCCAAGTTCCCCGGGTACCACATCTACCGGCGAGATGAGCAATCTGAAGCGGGAAGAGCGTATCGAGGCCTCATGGTGCTGGTCAAAAGAAGCCTTATCCACCAGCCTCTCCAGATGCAGCTCCAATCCCTGTCGGCTCTAGGCATCGAGATAGGAACACACCCGATCCCAACAAGACTGTACGCGGTGTACAAACCACCTCAGGCGGAACTTAACACAAGCGACCACGAGAAGACAGGTACCATAGCCGCACGAGACTGGAACTGTAAAATTCCAGCTTGGAACTCCAACGCTTCAAACAGATCAGCTAGATCTCTCCTCAGATACGCAGAATCGAAAGGTCTGGAAGTCGCGGGACCGGACTCTCCCACTCACTACCCGGGGAACCCAAACCAGATGCCTGACGTCATCGACCTGGCCGTCCAATCTGGACTGATCTCCGCCCCCCCACCAGAGGTGCTAGCAGACGAGGTACAGTCGGACCACTAACCTATCCTCATGGTCGTGGAAAACCTACCAATACCACGCCCGCCAGCCCCAAAAACCACCAGAACTGATTGGGATGCATTCACGGCGTACATGCAGAGCCAAACACTCACCCGTCCAGTCTCGAGCCCAGAAGAGGTCGAGCTCCTGACCCTTGAACTGCAAGAGTGCATGCAGAAGGAGATAGAGTCGGTCCGGCAAGACGGGTGAACCACTAGACGCTACGGTTAAACTCCAAAGCCAAAGACGCCTGAAGAAGCTAAGACAACGCACTAGAGACCCAGCTGAATGCAATCTGCGAGGAGGTTAAGGCGAAGATCAACAGTGACAACGCACAAGGATGTGAACAAGGAGTCCTGGACGCCTCCGATGACTGGCAGTCCCCACACAAAATCTGCCGACAGTTGAGAAATGCCACACCCCCAATTCAACACTCAGGTACAGAACTGAATACCGAGCTGAGATCTTTGTCGACCACCTGGAGAGATGATTCAAACTAAACCCAGACGAAAACCCAGAATACACCAAGATAGTAAAGGCAGTAGTCAGGGACTTCAGGGACATGCCAGCCCCAGCAAAAGAGGACTCGCCAGTTTTCTGGTCACCAGGACAGGTGCAAAATGCCATACGACGGATAAAACCCAGGAAAACCCTGGGCCAGATGGCATCACAAACGCGATACTCCGCCACCTGCCACCTAAATCCGTAGCCACCATTACGCGCCTCTTTAACGGGATCCTGAGGACCATGCACTTCCCAGCCACATGGAGAGCTGGGAACGTGATCATGCTTCCCAAGCAAGGAAAGAACACGCTTAGACCCGAAAGTTACCGACCATAACTCTACTCTCCGCCACGTCGAAACTTCTAGAGAAACTCTAGATACCCCACCTGCTTCCACACATAGCGCCACGCCCGGAGCAATTTGGATTCCGTTCAGAGCACAGCACCACGCTACAGCTGACGAGGGTACTGCATCACATCACGACCGCCAGAACCGGTTTTGCTTGTGTGTAATGATACCAACATTTCAAAATGGGTATCTACGTTGTTGTGGCGTGCAACCATTCTGTTTCGATAATTGAACGTAGAATATATAAATTAAGTTAATAAGTTCAATTCAATAGAACGCACACAACAATATTGTGAGAAGCTAACTACTAAGTTATTTTTATGTTTATTGCAATGATTGCTTTAATTGGTTGCGAAAGGAGTTGTTAGTCAAAGACAAGCCTTCATCCTTTCCCAAACTCGAATGAAAATACAGTTGTTTGCAATCAAACTATCGCCCAACATTTTGTGTTTGGGAGATTTACTGGTTAGATTAATCCCCAGAATTGGCTTCCAAGTGTCTTAACATGATAAGCAAAGTTAAAGAATTGCTGTTTACCTCAAGGCCCCTAAGGAATAGCTGACTGATGATGTTTTCAGATCTGTGAGCCATCTGGGAAAAGGTGTGGCATCTCTGCAGCTTCTGGTAGCACAAACTGCATAGAGCTCTCGGCCTTGGATCCTCCGTGTTAAACTGAAACAATAGTCATTCAAAATACTATAGCAACAATTAGATATCTAGTCCAGTAAAGAAAGGACTCCTAGACCTGTTGTAACCAAAATATGGGTATAGAACTGCACCATAATGTAGGTAGTTTGGCTGGTACCTAATGACTGATTGATTTTATTATCAGGGTTTCTTAAAGTGTTAGGAGGCTTTTGATGGCTAGGCTGGATGGCTGGCAGGCAACTTTAAGGTATTTCACAGATATTGATAATGCTGAAGGCTGGATTCAACATATTATAATGGTATTATCAGTCTTTATTGACAAAGAAAATTACAATTCAATAAAACAAATTAGAACTAGTATTTACAATTGAAACAATTAAGCTAACTGCAGACTGTTGCAAACAATCTACAGGTAGCTCAACTGATACATCAATACCAGTCGGAAGCGTCCCCAAGATACTGGCTGCATTGATGCGCTGCGCCGGATACCCACCAGCTCTCGGGTCACGCGTCGCGTCTACCACACGCTCAGATAACTTTTTAAAAACCCGGAGAGCCTCTGTACCCCACGGAGCTAGGGTTTAGAACCCAAAGGGAGCAAATGTGTAGGCTCTGTCGAGACCTGCAAATTTGCTTCTCTTGAGATCCTCGGCCAAATCTGCCGCCGCAGATTTGGCATAATGGTTGACTTTTTTGCAAAAAGAGATACTCAAGCTATTATCAAGAATGTTCAAACCACATAAACAAAACTAGAATATTCTCATTTTGGAGATAATTTAAAAGCAACTGCATTGTGCATTTTATTTCTAATAAAAAGAAACAACCCCACAGTACTTCTCTCAAGTTAACTAAGATTTTTAAACACAATATAAAGTAATTGCGGATTTGAGATCCTTTCTCCATTATACATTGATATCGAGTTGTCGCACAAAATGGGACCGGCTACCTACAACAAATATGTGAAAACAATTATTGTTACGTAAAATTTGACAAATTATAAATAAAATGTTATATCTTTATCTCGACTTCAAGCATGTGAATTTAAGTTTTTATATTGGGATTTGTTGACATAATTTGCAGCTAAATGACAATTAGATCGTAGATTAGAGCTCAAGTTGTCAGTAGCGTAAATTCTGTCAAAAATCAACATCAAGAAAGTGATTTTATAAGGCCCATGTTTACAAAAATAATGTCTTGAGTTCGACCGGAGTACCGGTAAGTATACATATTAAAGTTTTGAATAAGTCTAAAACTGGCTTAAAATACCAACTTTTTTTTATTTTCATGGCAATTTTGTTCCTCCTGTGGTTTTGAGGAAACTTTTGCCAGCATCATGTGCTAGTTCACGGATCAAGTTATAGAAAAAAATAATAAGACTAACTCATCAGGGTTTTATCAGTAGGCAGGTATATTACAAAATGTGCAAAAGACCTTTAAACACAAATGTACAAAACAAAGACAAAATACAATATTGTTTATATTTTCCTACAGCTCAATATCATGATTATTCAAATATTTACTCATTGCACTAGTATTTTCTAGCTAGGGAAAGGAGAGATGATTAATCAGAAGGAAGAAGAGCTTTGTTCCAAGAGATCATACAAATTATGAGTTAAGTTTAAAGGACAGCAGAACAATGTGCAATTTTGTTCCTTCATCCAAACCACATTCACAGATGGATTGGACACTCTTATTTTGCTTAAATGAACAGGTGAAGAGCAATGACCAAACCTACGTGCCAGCCGATATTTACCTTGGTGTCAGATAGTTTTTCGTAAACATTCTGAAGGAGCTTGTTTTTCAAACCTATCAGCCTTTTATTGCCGATGAGGCAAACACGACAAACAGAAGTCATTTTCCTCTTTTTACTTTACAGATCACAGCGAGCGAGCGACAACAGGAAAATAGGATGTTATCACACTTCACAGTGATCGCCATTCGTAAACCAAATCGCAAAAAAGCGGCTATTTACCCGCCCGCACAACATAATTGTTTTCTTAGAGCAGGGTAACTGAACTGATACAGTTCTTGGCCACCATACGGTACATAGCCACATTCTCACCAAATCAGAAATAACGAGCGAAAGCGTTCGCAAGCAATATGTTTTATGTTATTAAAAAAATACTTTATTATTTCCCTTTTTTTTGATATCCACATAAAAGTCTAAATTTACGCACTCAAAAAAAACACATACATACACTTGAGCAGTCGGATCACGCGGGAAAAATGTTCAGTGCTTGGTTGTCAAAACAATTAGAATTTAACTTTAACTAAATGCTTTAATTTTTTTTTTTTTTTTTTAGTTTTATCATTGGGTGGTTAAATATTGCATAACTATTATTAAATATGCAATATTTAACCACCCAATGATAAAACAAAAAAAATATAGATAGGTACTGATTTATGTAAGAATACTTATTTTCAAAACAATAGAATACTTATACAGAATTAAAAAAACAAAAGTGTATATGCAATTTCTTGAAATCTTGCAGTTTTTATTTGTTGGACTAACCAGAAAATTTGCCGCTAACGGTAACACTGCAATTACCCATTGAATCGTATTTTGTAGTGCAACCCTTTATTTTTTATACTTTACTTAGGTTTGATTGCAGGAAAAAGGGGATTGTTGATAAAGGCACACAGAAAATTTGTTACTACCGCGAAGCACAGAAAAGGTCGACCTGAGAAAGTGCTCGATGTTTTTGATATTAGTCCTCAATGTCAGACAAAAAAAAATCATCGTTTTCATTCATTTAGGAAAGAAGTTCCTTGATTGATTGATTGTTAACCAGGACAAACATGTATGTATGTGATGGGAATGTGTTTTAAAAATATATTAAAAAATATCAAGTATCAAAATGTTCTGCCGTAGTATATGGTGATACCATGTAAACAATAGTGGCGCCCTCGTTTAGTTTCTACTCTTTCTGGTCGGACGTATAACTTTTTTAAGGTACCTATAGTTCCGTTCCGCTAATCAATGAGCGGAAATACATTGCGAAACAACTGAAGTACCAACACCGAATATTGTTTTATTTAGATTAGACAGTAGTATGTCCGAATACCCACTCGGCTCACTATACCTAATATAATACCGCGTTGGTCGGAACAGGCTTAGAGATTATTTGAGCATTGAGATTAAGCATTTGGAATCCAGATCGGATTTATTTTCGAAAACTAAGGATTACCTAACTACAAGAATAGGACAACAAAACAATTTTATAATTTGCCTTATAAACTTTAATCATTAACAAAAATAGCATAAGTAAGATAGTAGTATCCACCGATCGTGTTAAAATGCCCAAAGGTCAACTTATGCATTATATGGTATCTACTTATATTTGTTTTGTGACTCACAGTCGCGTAGGTTTACATCGAACAAATAGGTATAAAGCAAGTAGGTTCAAACATGCTCCCTGCTAGGGCACTGCAATGTTTAGCTCGGCGACTAAATACTAGCTATTCAAACTTATCTAATATCATAATCTACATAAACAATAAAAGCTTATAAACAAAAATATTAAAAGTTTGCTATCTAAGTAGGTTTTTTAACAAAAGAGTCGGGGTTTATCTTTAGAACCTGAGTAGGTAGGCACAGACTTATTACAGAACATACCTAGGGTTCAATAATAAGGTATGTCACTTTCTAAACAGATTAGGATAAAATTAGTGATGGTGGGGATAATGAGAAAACTATGTATATGTGTTTATTATTATCAATCTAGCTAGGCAGTTTAACAAACTCTACCTCTACATTCGGATAGTAAGAAAGAATTAAGTTGGTTTTGTAATAGGTAGGAGTCTACAATGAGGGCAGGTTAGAAAGTCTAAGACAGTGAGTCAACACTCCAAAATCGGCAAGTATCCGACAAGATGACAAAACACTGTCACAATATTCATAATACATATACTGAAATGTTGCACTAACCCGCCGGGCTGTGCGACTTTGGTGTTTTAACTCCATTATCAAACATTTGCTTCGTCAATTCGTTGCCAAGTTGAAAACCAGTCAGTACCTATCAGAAAATATGTGAGTTTTCATATAAACAAGAACTAACCTACCTTTTTTACTAAGTATTTATTGAGCTCATACATTGCAGGCAAGCGCTATTTGTGAGTTCTCTTATGAGAAACTAAACTACTTTTTTGATTAAAGTGTTTTTCACACAGATTGCAGGCAAATGGCTTCTCACCAGTGTGAGTTCTAATATGAGACATTAAAACATCCTTGTGATTAAAATGTTTATCACACACATGACAGGCAAATGGCTTCTCACCAGTGTGAATTCGCATATGAACAACTAAACTACTTTTTTGACTGAAATGTTTATCGCACACATTGCAGGGATATGGCTTCTCACCAGTGTGAGTTCTTATATGAAGCTCTAAAACTCTTTTGAAATTGAAATGTTTATCACACATATGACAGGCAAATGGCTTTTCACCAGTGTGGGTTCTCATATGATCAGATAAATTACTTTTTTTATTATATTGTTTATTACATACAGTGCAGGCAAATGGCTTCTCACCAGGGTGGGTTCTCATATGATCAACTAAAATATTTCTTCTATTAAACTGCTCCTTACACACATGGCAGGCAAATAACTTCTCAATGGCGTGAGTTTTCATATGACTGCTTATATTACCTTTGGAACGAAAAAGTTTATTGCATACATTGCAGGCAAATGGTTTCTCACCAGTGTGAGTTCTCATATGATCAACAAAAATATTTTTTCGATCAAACTGTTTCTTACACACATTGCAAGCAAATGCCTTATCACCAGGGTGGGTTCTCATAATATGATCAACTAAAATATGTTTTTTATAAAACTGTTCCTTACACACATGACAAGCAAATGGCTTCTCACCCATGTGAATTTTTGTCATGTGCTTGATTAAAACTCCTTTTTGTTTAAATCTTTTATCACATGCATTGCAGGCAAACGGCTTTTCGCCAGAGTGAGTTCTCATATGAACAACTAAATTAGTTTTTCCACTATATTGTTTATCACATAAACTGCAGGCATATGGCTTCTCACCGGTGTGAGTTCTCATATGTGCAACTAAATTTACTTTTTGATTAAATTGTTTATCACATATATGGCAGACAAACATCTTATTACCAGCTTGAGTTCTCGTAGGAATAGCTAAAGAACTTGCTAGATTTTTTTTTGTATCATGCTCATCGAAGGTATAATGCTTTTCTTTAGATTTGGAAAAAGATGTCATATTTGAGCCATCAGCCGTAGTTTGTTCAACATCAGTATTAAGATAATTTCCATGATCATCACGTTCTTCTTCTAATTTTAATTCAATTTTTGTACAATTTTCAGGATAGACAGACTCAAACTCCACCAATGGATCTTCTTCTGTGGTCACCTCCTCTTTTTCCGGTACAAGTTCAACTTTAATGGTGACATGAGAACGTTCATTGGTGCTAGTGTTATCCATGGTTAACTGCGTGGTGGCGACAGACAAGTGTTGTTCCATTCCTAGGTTGAGCTCAGTAATACCTTCATGAGTAGCCTGAAATGAACAACTTAATTATTTATTTTATTATTTATCTGCCCGCGGTTTCGCAGAATAAAATAAGAAGGGTATTGAACAAAGGCACCTGCCATCTCATTCACACAAGAGAATAACTTATGCTTATAGATTGAGAAGAAAAGAGATTGAACGATCAGCTTCCTATCTCACCCAGCTTGCCGGTTTTTTCATTGTTTAGCTCATCTATGAGCTAAACAAATATGCAGGATCATTAATAAATACTGCTTACAATTATTTCTGAAACTCGACACAACACAAGCAAGCGAGTTTTAGTTATTTATGTCGTGATTTGTTTACAAACATTCTACATTGAGTTTGGCTGATGTCTAGTCTGGGACCTACCGGGCCTATCGAGTCATCGACCTTGTAGAATGTTCACCAACAAATGAAATCAGCTGATTTTTGGGGTTATCACCACAAAAAGATGCAGGCCAAACATAATTCCAATGATTTCACCCATAAATTCTATTAGATTTGTAAGTTTTTTTTAATCTTGACGTCAATTTTATGCAAAATCTATCTATTTTAATTTACAAATCGTCATTGTGTGGTCAAAAACGAAGATTAAAATCACCAGAGCAGTGCCAACCCTAACGAATCTCAGGTTTGAAGTCCCGTGTTGCAAACAATTGGTTACTTTTGAACTATGATTCCGAATTTAGGATAGCACTTTATCTATACTGTCATGGTCTTCTGAGTCATGTACAACCATAATGTCCGAGATGAGAGACACATGCATGCAACAGATTGAAAACATAAAATGATGTAATCGATTACAACTGATTTATTTTTGTACAAAAATTAATATTTCCTTTATTTTCCATTTAAGTCTTATTTAGAATAGAATAGGAAATCTTTATTTGTGAAACATAATTTAACACATGACACACACATTTCATCTTTATTTAGCTTGTATTCCATTCTATATTCGTTTGCCAGAAGTGGGAAACACTGGGGTTGCTACTTCTACCTATTTATGGGCTCCTAATTCGTGCTTACCTACCTTTTTGTTGTGTTTTACCTGCGTATTGTTTGTTGCAGTTGCAAATAAATGTTTTATCTATCTATTTATAAGGGTAGGGTATGTTATTAGGATAATTTAAAAAATATACTAGTAGGTTGATTTCACAAGGCTGTCTTGTTTTATTATGCCACATACGTGTATTATTTACATAAAATATCACTAGCACAGCCCAGTAACACAGATCAAAGCTCAAGATAGCAGCCACTACTTATATATGGGTATAGCTTGATAGGCTATGTACTAATTTGTTGCATTCTTGTTATATGTTTTATAATGTTTTCTCTATGTTTGGGTTAATAATATTAAATTATGACCTAAATTATGTATCTATACTATATCCTAAATCCCGCAAACGAAGCCGCAGGCAAGAGCTAACCTAAATACCTATAAAAAAGGTTTTTACCCCTTCATCAGCTGATTGAACTGTCAGTTGCTCTGTTAAATAATAATAATAAATAAAGAAAAACATTCTATATCCTGGATGGAGAGTATAGTATTTCTATAATTTAAATTTGTAAAATGGTGCATCTCCTTTAATAGAACAAATTATTGTTTCCATGATATTATTTATTGTTGTTATAATTACTATTATTAGTATGCTTGTGTAAACTGCATTCTACAACAAACTTAGCTAACCACTGACCGTTTAGAAGGAAAAAGCTAAAAACAATAAGTTTTTTATTTTTTATTGATTTTAATTTTTTGATGATTATCTGTAAGTTTATATCAGAATTTTTTATAATAGTAATTTTAGTTTTTTTTATCGATTATTACACACATTACCGAAAAATATAAAATACTTCATACTTTTTACAGGTTTAGGAAAACATAAAATCTTTTTTCAAGGGGCCCTATAAAAAGTTATATATGACAAGCCAGAAAAGAAACCCCTCACACAATATCTTCAAATCGAAGGGAGAAATACCCATCGTGTGGTCTACGTATTTAGAAGGAGCTCTACAACTTCACTCCAAAGGAATTTCAAACCGTCACAACTCTGGAACCACTCGAGACAGAGGGAAGACCAGCGCTATGGCACAATCTGCTCTACCATAGCACATGCTGAGTGGAGTCCGATTTTGTCAGATTACTACTTAATGTATGTTTTATTTTTATATGTATATTTTTCTACATATGTTCTGGCAAAATAAATATCTTTTACTTTACCCCTGTTGTAGGCTCTCTAAGAAATGAAATGAAATGAGCTCTCATGGAATGAGCTCTATTATAAGGAGCAAAAACGTATCAATGCGATTTGTACTGCAGTTTTGATTGTTTGTAATGATAGCAGCATTTCAAAAAAGGTACCTACGCCGCGGCGTGCAGCCAGTCTGGTTTATGTTGATAATTGACTAAAATACTACTGTAAACTCAATAAAATGCTTACAACAATATTGTTAGAGGCTAATAGCTAGTTATTATTAGGTTTATTGCAATGATTGCTGTAATTGATTAGGATTAACATGGATAAGAAAGGAGTTGTTATTCAAAGACAAGCCTTCAACCTATCATAAACTCGTTATTATGAAAATACAGTTGTTTGCAACCAAGCCATTGCTCAACATTTTGTGTTTGGGAGATTTACTGTTTAGATAAAGGAATTTTGCGGTGTATTCGAAATAGAAATAACATGCAAAGGAAGTTACGCTGTGATCCCACAGACGAGATTTTTAAAATAATATACCGAAGGTACAGAAACTTTTGTAATAATTTAATTAAAAAACTTAAAAGGAAATATGAGCGAGAGCAACTGCATAAAAATATGAAAAATAGCAAAAATCTTTGGAAAACAATAAATAATATTACTAACTATAAATCAATAAAATCAACAAATACCCAATTACTTAATATTGCGGCTTCACCGCAAGAATCTGTCAACTATATTAATAAGTTTTTTGCTAACATAGGTAAAACCTTGGCTGAAGATATAATATTGTCTAATAATGGTGGTGTAGTTCCCACTAGCTACTCTACAATCGGATCCTACAATAATGTATCCTCGTTTGTTCTTCTAGACACAAACCATCAAGAAATTGCCAATGTTATTGCAAGCCTAAAATCAGATAGTGCACCCGGATGGGATTGCATACCAACTAAATTCATTAAAATCTCAAAGAATATTCTAACCCCAACAATATGTCACCTAGTAAACCTTTGTTTTAATCAAGGTATTTTTCCTAAACTATTAAAGAAATCAATAATAACACCTGTTTTTAAAAGTGGGAGCAGAGACGAGATTAATAATTATAGACCCATTTCGGTCTTGACTGTTATATCAAAAATTGTAGAAAAACTATTAAATAATAGACTTATAAAATACCTAAATAAATTTAATATCCTAACAAACTCTCAGTACGGTTTCAGACAAGGATTATCTACCGAAGATGCAGTTAGTGAACTCAGTAACTTTGTTGTCAAAGAAATTGATGGTGGGAAGAGGTGCTTAGCGGTATTCCTCGATCTCAAAAAAGCATTTGATACTGTTTCTATTCCTATACTAATAAGCAAACTAGAAAATATGGGAGTTCGAGGAATACCGTTAGCTTTATTCACTAGTTACCTGCATGATCGTAGACAGAAGGTTAATATTGGGAACATTAAGAGTGACGATGCAATCGTTAGCTATGGTGTCCCTCAAGGTAGCGTCCTAGGGCCGACATTGTTTCTAATATATATTAATGATATTTGTAACCTTGAAACAAGCTGTAGTAGATTACTCTCATATGCTGATGATACTGCCATGTTATTCACCGGCACATCTTGGAAGGAAATTAAAACTAATTCTGAAACTGTACTAGCAAATATCTATAGTTGGCTTAATTCAAATTTACTAACCCTAAATATTTCTAAAACAAATTTTATTGCTTTTACAAAATATAATAATTCCCAACCCCCAAATGATTACTGCATTCGTATTCATAAAAGCAACTGTGAAAAGAGTACTTGTAACTGTCCAAGTATCCAAAAAGTTTCATCAACAAAATACCTGGGCATTATGATCGACCAGCGGCTCTCCTGGCATGCTCACCTTGAACTGCTAATGAACAGGACAAGAAAACTAATCTGGATTTTTAAAACACTACGCCATGTAGCTAACAAAGATTTACTATATCAAGTATACAATAGTCTGACACAATCCATTTTAAATTATTGCATACCAGTCTGGGGCGGAGCAGCAAAAACTAAATTCCTGCAATTAGAAATAGCTCAAAGGTCCCTCTTAAAGGTAATGTTCTTTAGGCCTTATCGATATCCGACAGAAAATTTATATATAAATTCTAATATTTTGACGGTGAGGAAGCTCTACATTTTACATGCTGTACTAAAACTTCATAAAACACTAACATATGACCCAACAAAACTAACTAAAAGAAGAAAGGATGAGATAATGCCTAAAGAAGTGGTTCGTTCAAAATTTGCAATGCGTCAATACATCAAACAATCGAATCATTTGTATAATAAAATTAATAAGATTATAAATATTTATCCACTAACAACACATTCTTCTAAAAACTACTAACAGACTGGCTACTGACCCTTACATACCAGGACACGGAAAACCTACTGGAGATAGTTTTGTGATAGTGCACACAAATTGACCCACCTCCACACACTACACCCACGTACACAAGACAATGAAATAAACGGCAACATTAGGTAATTGGATTTGTTTTAATTTTTTATAGAGCATAAGTTATGTATAATACCTACATTAAATTAACTTAATCTGTTGGAGTGATTTCCCACAAGGCAGGAGCGAAACCTCCTAACACAGGTATCTCTATACTTAAAAGGAGGTTTCCAAAGTAATTAAAGATGTATATAGATTAAGTTAAAGAAATAAAATATTTTGATTTGATTTTTTGAGATAAATCCCCAGAATTCTCCCTCGGCTCCCAGGTGTCTTAACATGATAAGCAAACTTGAATTGCTGGTTACCTCAAGGCCCTTAAAGAATAGCTGATTGATGATGTTTTCAGATCTGTGAGCCATCTGGGAGAAGGTGTGGCATCTCTGCAGCTTCTGATAGCACAAACTGCAAAGAGCTCTCGGTCTTGCATCCTCCGAGTTAAACTGAAACAATAGTCATTGAACATACTGTAGCAACAGTTAGATACCTAGTCCAGTAAGGAAAGGACTCCTAGGCCTGTTGTCACCGAAACATCTAAACAGCTAACCCACCGTATGTAGGTAGTTTAGCTGATACTTAGTAACTAATTTATTTTATTATCAGGGTTTCTTAGCGTTAGGCGGCTTTTGATGGACGGGCTGGATGGCTGGCAGGCAACTTTAAGGCATTACCTAGATATTGATTATGCTGAAGGCTGGATTCAACATAGCAAAATGGTTGACATTCTTGCAAAAAAAAAGTAGTAAGGATTTGTTGACATAATTTGCAGCTAAATGACCAATAGATCATAGACAAGAGCTCATCAAGTTGTCAGTAGTGTAAACTCTGTCAAAAACCAACATCAAGAAGGTGATTTCTATGTTACTTAAGGGCCCATGTTTACAAACATTGTATCTTGAGTTTGGCCGGAGTATAGGGATAAATATTGAAGATGTGCCAAGTCTTGAACGGGCATACAATACCAACTCCAATGGCTAGTTGATATTTACTTTGGTGTCGGACAGTTTTTCGTAAACATTCTGAAGGAGCTGGTTTTTCAAACATATCAGTCTTCTTTTGCCGGTGAGGCAAACTCGACAAACAGAAGTCATTTTCCTGCTTTAACTTCACAGATCACAGCGAGCGAGCGACAAAAGGAAAATAGGATGTTTTCACACTTCACAATGATCGCCATTCGAAAAACAAATCGCAAACAAGCGGCTATTTACCCGCCCGCACAGCAGCTTAATATTTTTTTAAGAATAACAAATATTATTGTCAAACTTCTGGATGGCTTCCACCAGGGCTCTATCTCACGAACTACGGTTCAAGGGCAAGCAAGACGGGGCGTGTAGCGCAGTCCAGTTTGTACAGTTACTAATGACTATGCATAAAGACGGAACACAGGTACAGTGGCCACACGTGCAAGTAAGCTCGAGCAAACTAGACTGCGTAAGCCTCATGTCATGCCTCCTAAACGTTTGGACTGAACTGTCAGTACGGAGAGGTTTTGTTTTTTTTTTTTTTCTTTTTTTGGACTCGCTAGTTTTAGCATTTGCCATCTATAATCTGTTTTTATTTCTCTATTTTCGGTGTCCGTGTCACGAATGTCACGATGTCACCTACAGAAGAGGTTTTTATAAGAAGCTCGACGATTTGTACAATTCAATGAATTCAATTAATAATTCCTTCGAACATCCTCTGACATCACTCATTTTTATGATTTATACGACGTGTGTCAACGAAAACACTGCCGGACTGAAGCGCGGTTTGAATGACCGGGCACACGCTCAAGTCAAGTTCTAATCTTCAGCACGTCAACGATAGCACAAGCCGCGCTTCCTGGCTTGCGTCAGATACCGTCTTGCCGTCCATACGCTCCGTCTTACTTGCGCACACTGGGTTGTGCAGGCATGCTTGCAAGTATGACGGAGCGTGTGGCTGGGCTATAAGAAGTAGACAGTGGATATTTTAAGAGAATGAGTTTTTCAGGTTTCTTCCATACAAAAAAACCTGTTTTTTTTCGTTTTTTTATAAAGAGCTAGATTCATTCACGGAGGGATTATTTTAGTTTATTCTGGTAATTATTGAAAGAGAAGGTAGGAAGTAATTGATTGGTATCAAAAAATATCTTGTATCATAAAGTTTAATTAGTCCCTACATTGTTCATCGAGTTGAGAAAGTGACTGATTCCTATTGAGTGTCATTTAAAACACACGAGGTAGGATTCGCACTTTCTCCTGAGTGATAAACAGTGCTTTATACTACACCTACGAGGGAAACAAAACATTTTCCGAAAAAGAAGTTGCACTCTTCTCGTTTTCCAATAAACGAAATCTTCTTAAGCTTGTAACTTTTATTATTATAAATTTCAAGTTATTGATTTTAATTTAATTTTAATGTTTATTTTAATTTTAATTCACATGTAAAGCTATGGATTTTATTATCTGAATTAAATGAATACAATACAATACAATTAGCTGCTTGTTGCTGGGATATTCAAGAGGGGAAAAATTACAGAGAAACCAGGTTTCGTAACCG
Organism: Eupithecia inturbata; assembly: GCA_963662085.1. Classification (NCBI taxonomy): domain Eukaryota; kingdom Metazoa; phylum Arthropoda; class Insecta; order Lepidoptera; family Geometridae; genus Eupithecia; species Eupithecia inturbata. The sequence goes on from OY759204.1 coordinate 1,131,579, forward strand.
ATGACGAAACCTTAAAAACGTAAAATAAGCGGCGAAAATAGTATGAGGAATTTTATTTAAATTTATTGCCACGGCTAATTTATTTCATTATATTATATTGACATCGTGGAATTATGTACTTAGCAGCAGAGCAGAGCATACGATAATATTTTTAACATGCTTTTATTAGTTCTACCAGTATGTATGTTTGTTTAAACGGAATCTTTTAAAATTTGAGATTGAACTGAAACTTTGGAACATATAAACTAATGCCAATTTCACCGACTCTCGGTCTCTTTACATTTCTAAGAAGTAAATACCTACTTACAAAAAAAAAGAGAACTAAAAAAACGCGAGGGTGGGGGTCCGCTCCGGGGAGCTTCGAAGGTTGCCATCTTAGCAGCCCCTTGGTGCTTGCTTGGTTACGCCCATGCAAGCACCAAGAAGGGGAGACAATGACTACTCACACGCAGTATATTGACCGGAGGAAGCGACAGAGGAAGGAGATCAAAAAAGTTACTGCCCTTCATGGAGTACTTCTGTGGCTCCTGCCAGAACGATTGTCATATACTCATACACCTGCCTTTCCTCGTTCCACAGTCGGGTTACAAGCGCTATTTACTGGCAGCCAAATGGTGGATACCGGTGTCAACCCGCTGCTTTACGTCTATAGTTAAACTACTTGTAATATGCACAGGTACTTACGTGGAGAGGCTGTAATCTGTGGATACACACCAATTGTTGATTTAAGATGGTTTTATAATAAAAATGCTAATTTGCGGTCGAGTCATAATGAGGTGAAAATTAGAGGGACAATCTTTAGTGATGGTGATATTATAAGACATAAATTTTGGATTCGGAAAAAAGATGTACCCGCGAATTTGCTACTGGGAAGCCTTCGACTGGTTTTATAGATTGACAGATGTGAATACCAAACACTACTAGCCCCTAACAAAATCCTCGTGAGCGTTTTAGTACCTAAGTCTAGTTTAGTACAGTTTTTATCTAAACTGGACTAGGATATAGTCCAAAGGAAGCTTGGGAATCACAGAACTTAATACGAGCTGAGAATCTACGAAACCCAAAAATAAATTAGGTACCTAAGTAGGTACTTCCGACGGAAGATCATCGTTGTGATAATTAAGCGCAAGGGCTATCACAGCATAATGCTGAGTCGGACGCCATTTTATAGCATTAAGGTTTACTAATTACATAGTTCTCGTAGTTATGTTAGGTACTACATAACTACGAGAACTATGTAATTAGTATAGTGTTGAGTAATTTAAGAAACTAGCTTAGCGCAATTCTTGTAAATGCTAATGCTTTATATAAAGATTTTCATAATCTTATACCTACTTCTACGAAGAGAATTTTTATATCATAGAAGTAAAGATAAGCTGTGATAGTAGCGACTAAATTATCTGTTAATGTAATTTTCTTAGATGTAAGTTATGGACCTCTCTAAACTCTATAATAAATAATAACCATAACTGGTGGTCAACAATGATATTGGTGGTCATTGACTCATTGTTAGCCTAGTGCGTATAGGGGTAATTTTCACGCACTATATTATATGCTCGGGTGAATAGACTTTATGCTAGTTCAGTTTAGATATGGTGACTATATCCACGGCATGATTACCCCTAATTATTAGGTGTGATCTGCCGTGTAAATAGCCAAAGCCATTTGGGTTCCGACGACAGAAATATTTTCTAAAAATTTAAAATCTTATATTAAGTCTGACCTTATACTCTCCTTCATCCTTGCAGTATTCTCTTATAATTTTGTACTTTAAATATAATGTACCAAGAGAATCGCACATCTAAAAGCATTTTAAATCCGAGCTGGTTTCCAAAGAGAATAATCTAACTCAGTTCACCTCAATAATAAAGTCATGTGTGGAATCAATAGTTATATGGATGGACGGAGGCACCACAAAGTACTTCTACCGGAACTTGCCTACAAAACTTTGTACCCCTGCCTTCCTGACGTAGTATCTGCCAGCCATTGACATGTCCACTGTGTGCAGAGTGTGCCTCGCCAGCGGCGGCAACGTGACGCTTTGTCCCATAAATAATGTCTTTCTCACAAATGTTTATGAAAAACTCACCGATTCCCAGGTAAGTAGACACAATTTTACATACAACCGTAGAGAATAGACAGTGAAAGTTTCCTCATGCTGGGAAGTATGTGTAGCTAATACATTTTAGCTAAACCTAACTTCTGGTCTAGTTATACATTCTGAAGTGAAATAAAATCAAATAGGTACAATAAATGTACCTACACTTAGAAAAGATCATCTTAATAATTAAACATTGACATGGAAAAAAGTGATATTATTGATTTCTGTTGCTTCGGTATGTAGACTAAGTAAAGAAGCGATGAAGAAACCTTTAGCCTGTTATTATAATTGTTTGAATTGGTGCTAATCCCCTTTGGAGCAATTCCAAGCTTTTTTATCCTCTAGCTAGATAATCTGATATATTATAGTAAGCCTTTTTGCACAAGAAGGTTTTGACAATTTTTTTGAATTTATTTAAGTACTGACAATTTTTGCAACTCACTAGGAGTTTTGTTGTGCTTATACATTAGTGTTGATTTTGTTGTTTTAGGATTCCTAACTTAAATTTTACGATTTCTAAATTTTCTAAGACAGGTTGACCTAAAAAAATTTGGTATTCAATAAACACATCCTAAAAATAGCTAAATTAGAACGGGTTTGAAAATCCCAAACTGACTGTCTGTCAGTCAGTCTGTCTGTCCAGTCAGGAGTTTTATCCATCCAGCATTTTTCCTATAAATTTAATCATGACACAAATTAGATGCCTCCTAAAATTAGGTTGATGTTTCTAATCATTGCTAAAATGTAATGCAAAGAATAGGGTTATAGTTATTTATAACTACATTGAGTTGTTTTAGATCTGTCATCCTAATTTAAAAGCTGCCAGTCTAATTTTTGAAACATAGATTATCTTTTGTCTATTTAACATTCCTAAATCCTAAGTTTAGATAATTCTAAAACAACTGAATCAACACCATTGCCCTTAATAGTAAATACTACTCTTATCCCTAACAGTGCCCTATTATAGCTTCAGCCAGCAGCTTTGCATGGGCAATTCCCTGATAAAAATGTCAGTTCATTAGGATCCTTTCAGCTTTAGTGTGAAAAGGAAACAGACAGACAAAATTAATGTTTTTTTGGTTGTTTAATAATTAAATTCCTTAATAATGTATGATTTGATTTGATTAGCTTGTTATAAATTATAATGATATGTGTAATTTGTTCCAGTTCTATTCTGAAGATGGAAGGTCGAGAGTTGTATGCTGTTTCTGTTATCAGAGGCTACTGAGATGCTGGACTCTCTCTGAGATGGCTCTCAGATCTGACAAGATACTCAGAGATCAGTTCATCAAGGGATTTGAGGTATCTTACGTACCTTCATAATGTATGTATAATCATCACACTAATATTATAAATGTGAAAGTTTGAATGTTTAGATGTATGGATGTTTGTTACTTCTTTACGCCAAAACTACTTAACAGATCGGGCTGAAATTTTGCATAAAGATAAAGATCATTTATTTGCATAAACATGTGTAGACATAAGATTTTACAAATAGTAGGTAATAGGTATCAACATGTTTTACCGATTATGGTGTACATATTGTGATTGTGACATGCAGTAGGTAAGTAAAATATTAATAGAGTTATTAGAAGTAATGTCAAAAAATTAAAATTAGGTAAGTAATTACGATAATGGTGTTGATTCTGTTGTTTTAGAATTAGCTAATATTGGCTAAAATTAGGATTTAGGAATGTCAAATAGACAAAAACTATTCTATGTTTCAAATATTAGACTGGCAGGTTTAAAATTAGGATGACAGATCTAAAACAACTCAACTTAGTTATAATAGCAATAACCATATTCTTTGCTATGATTAGAAACGTCTACCTAATTTTAAGGGGCATCTAATTTGGTCATGATTGAAATTTATAGGCAAAATGCTTGATAAAAACATTAGGTATAGGTACATAAAAGTTGACTGACTGAGTGAGTCAGTTTGCGATTTTCAAACACTAGCTATTTTTTATGATTTTAACTATTTTTATGATCTGTTTAAAGAATACCATAATTTTTAGGTAAACCTATCTTAGGAAATTTAGAAATCGTAACATTTAAGTTAGGAATACTGAAAATACCATTATTTTTAGGTCCACCTAACTTAAAAAATTTAGAAATCGTAAAATTTTAGTTAGGAATCCTAAAACAACAGAATCGACACCAGTTAATTCTAATAATAATAATTCTAAACATTTCCAATAAATTAAAATTTATCATTTAGAAAGTCGTCAATCTTTATAATAACATTTTTCAATTACCGATTTCCTAAATTTATTTTAAATTCACAATAGGTGAATTTAAAATAAGGTGCTGGTAGCTCTTTAGTATTTTGTTGTAAATTTTCGGTGCCATTGATACTATGCTCTAATGTAGTAATGCAGTTATCGATGGAAATAAACAAAGCCTATCTTCACGTCTGTTTCTTGGAGTTTCGTCTGAGTTGCGCGGAAACAGGTGGTGGTTATTTCTCACAAACAGAGCCACTTCGATTTTAGATAGCGACGGAAGTGTTAATATTTTGTGCTTTGTAAGTAGAGGTCTACAACTATCAGTCGCGTGTATTCTAAACATGGCTCGCATACAACGTTTTTGCGCTTTAAAAATAATGTCTATATCCGTAGAATTTCCCCAAAAAAATATTCAGAATCTCAGTATCGATTCAACTAAGCCGTAATATGCTACAATGAGCGTGTCAATATTGAGGGTTAGGGATAATTTAAATAACGCGTACGCCGAACTACTAATCCTCTTAGTTATGTATTCAATATGGGTTGTCCACTTTAGTTTGTCATCTAACTGTAAACCTAGAAATCTTATTGACTCCATAAGATTTCTGATTCTGTGTTTTCTATTTTATTATTTGGAATTATTAAATTTATGCCAGTTTTATTTTTTATTTGATTAACATGCATTATCGTCGTGTTTTTAGGTTTATTTTTATTTTTAATATAAAACAAATTTAATGTATGTACTTACAGTAATTCTCCCGATGCATGTTTAGGCAAAAACTCTCGGAGACCTGTGTTGGGAGCTCTAATTTGTAGATTCTATTGAATAAAGACCACCAAAAACGTTTTTTTCTTGTTACGAATATCCTATACTTGAATAATCATAGAATAAATACATTTTCGTTATATGCCTTTGGACAACCGATGTGGCGCGGGGGGCGAAGGTCCGCCTGCAACGCAGAAGGTTGCGGGTTCGATTCCCGCCTTGGGACAAATGTTTGTTCGATCTGCAAATACTTGTTCCGGGTGTTCTGGTTATGTTCTGTATATAATAAAAATATATATTTATAAAATGTATTGTATTAAGTATATCAGTCATCCATCTAGTGCCCATAACACAAGCTCTGCTTACTTTGGGGCTAGATGATGTTGTGTGGATTGCCCAGCATTATTGTTCGCTTCATGCTTTTATGAAGTATTCCGTTATGCACAAAACGTCTCAGTCAATAATTTGCTCCGCCAGTTCTTCTAGATTAACAACGAGAGAGTCTGCCTCATTTACTAGTCCTGCAATGTTCTGATGAAATATTTTTATCGATTTAGTCTCGAAAAAATAGTGACTCCTCTAGATTTTCTGGCTCAAGTTTCTTTTGAGTATTCAGTGTTTGTTCTGGTGTGCTTTTGTTTAAATATTCATGTAATTTATTTGAGTAAGTATTCTCAAATAAATTACATGAATATTTAAACAAAACAGTATGACATGGTTATTTATCCTGCTTGAGTATTTGTCAAACATGGTAAGATCATATGCGATATATTTATTCTATAGTCAAATATATATGCGTGCTTGTAAGTTAAGGTGTCCAGATAGAATAGATTATTAAAATTTTCAACTCTCCAGTTGAAAACATTCATAAGTTTTCCGCATTTGTAAGTAGGTAGGCATATTACGATATTGGTGTGTTTAATTTTTTGCAGTGTAGTTCTTATAGAAGCAATTATATCGAAGTAATCATGAGTTGAGTAAAATTCTTCTTCGCCAAACAAATTTATACAAATACCGTTCATTGTAAAATCTGTTACCTTATTTTCTATGTCAGCTAATAACTCTAAATAAATAATGCTGGACAATCCACACAGCATCATCTAGCCCCAAAGTAAGCAGAGCTTGTGTTATGGGTACTAGATGACTGATAAACTTAACTACTTAACTACATACTTACATAGATAGTTTTTTTTTTTTATCTACTATATAAAAATTAGTCGGGTTTTCCTTCCTGACGCTATAAGTCCAGAACGCACGAACCGATTTCCACGGTTTTGCATTCGTTGGAAAGGTCTCGGGCTCGGTGAGGTTTATATCAAAGAAAATTCGGGAAAAATTTAAAAAGAAAAGCGGGAAAATCTTTCTTAACGAAGCCATCTGGTGGCGAAACGGAGTTCGCGGGGTTTGCTAGTTTTAAATAGAAAAAACCCAGAACACCCGGAACAAAATATTTGCAGATCGTACAAACATTTGTCCCAAGGCGGGAATCGAACCCGCAACCTTCTGCGTCGCAGGCGGACCTTCGCCCGCCGCGCCAAATCGGTCGTCATACTATTGGGTTTCAGATAGTGGAACAAGGGTGACTACCTAAACTGTCTGCAGTCATTGATAAGATTTTGTTTCGCTTGTTATGAGGTATTATTCTTTGCCGCTATAACAGCAAATAATAAATATCCAATTAACAGGAACTTCCATACAAAAAACGTGTTTTTTGGGTATTGTTGCTGTTCGTTTGTCAAGGCCGTTTCTCTTGAACTACAATAGGTAGAAACATGAAACTTTCTTTAAATAAGTAACACCACAACTATAATAACAAGAAGTACTAAAAATATAATAGAGTTGAAAATTTAAATGGGTCTACAAGTGAAAATTTGATGTTCTTTGATAAAGTTGCCTGATTTTTACGTTACGGGACCCGTCGTGTGCGAGTCGACTCGCACTTGGCGGTTTTTTTAAATAAATTTACCTTCATTTTATTATTAGTCTGCTAACTTAGAGCATTGCTATCTGTCTTAAGCTATTGACATAAATCAGAGTGAGAAATAACGCTGCTTAGCTACTGTTGTAAGTTAGCGACCATTATGAATAAGGGTGTTAGTAAATAAAGTTGTGATAATGACAAGATGACCCCTCGTTTAGGGTGCCTTCCCCATTTAGCAGTGGAATTATATGTGTTAATTAGAAAATCTTAGCCATTTTGACTGGAATCTGATTATGATTACTAAGAGGCTATAGGCTGGATGACGCTGTGTAATATCCAGCATTATTAATGAAATATTCTCTTTTCAGGCAAGCCATGAAACTATTGCAGATCGTAACCTGGGGACGAAACAGCACTTGTCTTTGTCTCCGATGCAGTTCACTGACTCTACAATTGAAACAACTACTGATAGTTCTCTAGTGATCATTAAACTAGAACCTGTGAAAGTGGAACCACATGAAGGTGATCAATCGGGGACTGAGTCAGCCAGCAGTTATATGTCTGAATGCATAAAAAATGATATAATGTGCAAAGAAGATAGTAATAAAGGCAATTTTTTGTATAAATGCTCCGTTGAAGGGAATGTTGAACCACTGAATTTTGCAACAGGCACTGGCACACTGGAGCCCAACTTGACGCATAGCCAGAAGCAAGAAGTTGAAGTCAAATCAGATGACGCAAAGTCATTTCAGAACATTTCAGAATTTATGTCATGTAATCAACAGACACACAAAACACATCACTGCAAAATATGTGATGAGAAATTTAGTGGCGAAATTAATTTAAAAAGACACATGAGAATTCACACACCGTTTTATGGATGTGATAAGAAATTTATCACAAAAAAGTTTTTAGTATTGCATAAGAAAGTTCACACTGGAGAGACGCTGGCAAAACACAACTGCCCTATATGCGATGAAAAATTTGTTATGAAATCCCTTTGGAAAGCACATATGAAAGGGCATACAAAACACCACCCATTTATCTGTGATATATGTGACAAGCAATTAATTAGTAGACCTGGTATCATAGCACACTTGAAGATTCATACTGGAGAACTATCATCATTGAGAAGACATATTTCATCACACAAAAGGTCATTGTTTACTTGCAAGACATGTAACAAAGAATTCACTAGGAAATTTTATTTAGCACAGCATATGAGAACTCACTCTGGTGAAGACATAGAAAAGAAATATGCCTGCGATATATGTGGCCAAAAATTCCGTCAGAAAACTACTTTAGTAAACCACAATATGATATGTCACAATGGCGAAAAAGCGGGCGCCTGCCATATATGTGGCAAACAATTTAATCAATTATCATCTTTGAAAAGACATCTATTATCCCACAATAAAGAAAAGCCATTGTTTACCTGTAAGACTTGTAATAAAGGATACTCTAGGAAATCTACTTTATTACAGCATGCTAAATTTCACACTGGAGACGAAAAGCTATATGCCTGCAATATATGTGACAAAAAGTTCAATCGGAAAAGTAATTTAAAGATTCATAAGAGAATTCACACTGGGGAAAAGCCATACATTTGTAGTATATGTGATAAGCAATTCCGTCAAAAAACAGGCGTAGAAGATCATATAATGAGAGTGCACACGCACGAGAAGACCTATCCCTGCATCATATGTGACAGGAAGTTCTATACGAAATCTGAGTTAATACGTCACTCGTCAAATCACACCGGAGTACGTAAATACGCCTGTGACCAATGTGGAAAGAGGTTTAATCTGTTATGTGTTTTAAAAAAACATACACAACAACAACACTCTGATGAAAAGCCATACACCTGCAATACATGTGATGAAAAGTTCAAATACAAATGTACTTTAGAAAATCACATGTCATCCCACACTGGAGAAAAAAAGTATCCCTGTGAGATATGTGGCAAGAGATTTAATAGACAACCAGTGCTGAAGAGACATGTGATACAGGTACATGGTAAGCAAGGAGAGCCAAATGTGGTAGGAAGCAGTCAAACTGGTTTACCTAAATGTAGTAAATCCTAGTTTCTGTCAGATGTCAATGTCTTGAATTGATATGTTAAGGTGGCGCGGTGGGCGATGTCTATTCCCGTATCTGGACAAATGTTTGTAGGGTCTGCAGAAATTAAAATTTGTTCTGGGTGTTTTCTATATACTTTGAAATATATCTAACTTGTTTCTCTTAACTTTACAAAACTAGACATCTCAAATTTAACTTTACAAAACTAGACATCTCAAATTTAAATTCATTATAATAAAAATAATAAATATGTTAGGATTCATTTTGCGAAATATTTATGTACGATGGTACGAAACCGTCCGTGTGCGAGTCGACTCGCACTTGGCCGATTTTATTGTTTTTGTTCATGAATAATTAATAAATGGTTTATGTTTAGTGAATATCTTTCTTTTTAAAATTCAAATACTGTTTTGATTTGTATAACGAACGACGATTGTTATGAATGGTAAATATATTTTACAAATATTGAATAGATACCTACTTTAGATGAACTTTGTTATCCTTTAGTCGTAAGTTATTTTGAATAAAATATTATTATTATTCACTTCATTTATTTTAAATCTCGTTATAAAATACATTTTTTATTGTAGAAAATAAAATATTATAAAACTATTCTACAGTAAAAAATATATCAAAACGGTGAATCACCGGCCGCGAAGCTAGCCTTAAGCGGCCGGTGACTAGGGCTGCAGAGAGAGGAACTTCCTGACGATACGCGCCGAGTCCAGGAGTACCGCCTTTTGAATCTGACCCTTGATCCAACTTCCTAGCGAGAGTCTTGAGATGTTGATCGAGGCTCTTCGCTATTACGCCGTTAACTGAAACGACTATCGGGACGACGGTCGCTGAATCAACATCCCACATGCTGACAACCTCGTTGGCCAAGTCAAGATATTTGCTAAGTTTATCTTTCTCAGCTTTAACGAGGTTAACATCATGTGGTATGGTGACATCAGCGAGCACACGATGCAGGTCCCAAGCCAGCTGACAGCGGGGGTCGGCCTCGCCGCACAGGTGTTCGCGGCGGTCGTGGCGACGGCGACAGCTCGTCTTCGCTGCTCAACACCACTCGTCTCAGGTGGTGTTCTAAATTCCTCTTCATCTGAGGACGAAGATGGGGAGCTAGCCGAGGCGGGCAGCGGTGGTGTTCTGGAGAGCGCTTTATCTCAAAATGGTGAAAAAATGGCAAAATGGCCCAGAAGTTTCGGAGATGCGCCAGTAATACCTTCGCCTTTCGCGGGATCTACCTACCTACTTAGTAATTTAGATCTTGCAATCAGTTTCGGGTACTGATATCGCTTGCCCCGGGGAACAAAGTCGTAAAGCACTAATTTGACTGTTTTATTGTTTTCTCATTTTTGAAATCCTTAGGTGATCTACTATAATTTTTTTCAGATTTTTTGCCTTACATTTTGATGAAAAAGCACGTGGATGTCTTTATTCCACGGAAATTATTTTGTACACAATCTCGGTTAATACTCGTTTACATAATTTTACTTTCCGTAAATAAAATGCAACAATCATGAAGATAGTTTTTATATTGTTCAACATAATAATCGGAAAAATGTGAGAAAGTAAATTCAAACGCATGAAATAAATTTCACTATTTTCGACTGTATCAAGTTTAAACTCAGTTTTTGCATAAAAATGCCCTATAAATTAACTTATAACTTTTTTGTTTTATTTTGAGAGCTAATGAACCCGTAAAGTTTTTAAAATTACCAAGAAGTTATTTAGTCGGGGTTATGTAATATTTTATTCAAGTTAAAATCAAGTAAAAATTTATCACAAAAATAAATTAGAATTTCGTGATTAAAATATGAGCTACTAGTAGTAAAAATTATAGTTTTTAGTGTTTTTACAAATGAACACTTGATGCTAGCCATGGTACTAACAAAAAAAAACTCAAAAAATTACTTCATAGAAAAAGTTATAGCAAAAACCATCCAAAATTAAAAAAAAAAAACTGTAAAATATAAAAAAAAAATCATATCTCGAAAACTACAAAAAATCGCGGAACATACAAGGGGGTCCAATCGATAGGTATTGGTGTCCCCAGGCCACAGACCTTCGCTGGTACAGGTTGCATGGGACACCCTGTATAATTTATATTTGTAGTGTACCTAGGAGCCTAGAAATAATAGAATTAGGTAGGTACCTACCTTCTTTTATTTTTCCTGACATAAATAGATTTTGCTATACTACTTTTTTCCCCGAGGCAAACGATATGTCCTTTAAAACTTTTTACAAAAAAACAACCGCAACAAATCGCAAACATGAAAAAACTTGCTGGAGAGAAGTTAACTTTATGCAAAGTTTAGACAAATTCAATTGGTTCAACGTCTGACATTATCCAATAGACAATAAGATTCGACTATGTATAGGCCCTGCCTACCCAAGTCTTCAATTCTTATCAACCAATTAGGTAGGTTCATTTTCCCCATATTTCCATCATTGAACCAATACAAAATAAAATTCGGCTATGTTTACGTACCTATCCTAAATGTCTGGTGTCTTACTAAATCTATGAATTCTTTTTGTTCTTTATCTTATTATGTGTTTGTAAAACTTTTGTATTTTGTTTTGTTACACACTTTTTAACTGTAACCTACATAAGTAGGTAGGTAACAAAAATTGTTTGGCTCCTCGAAGCTTTTTTAAGATGTTTTCTCAGATAAGTGAAATGTATTTCTTATGAGAAAATAAATATTCTTTAGACCTATCCCCAGTTTTCGAATCATAACAACCAATTAGGTAGGTCCATTTTTGCCAAATTTCCATCATTCAGTCTTGCCATCTTCGCGGTTTTGTAGCTAGATCTAACGCAATTAATAATAATAATATTTTATTCAAAATAACTTACGACTAAAAGATAACAAAGTTCATCTAAAATTCTAATGGTATTAAATAATGTGTGTGCCTGAACTAGGTAAAAACCTGTTTTTCAGGCAAAAAGAGTTCTTACATCACATAAAATAATCAAATAGAACTTATTAACTATACAAGGCGAAGGTGCATGCTTTAAAATAATTACTTATGCTAACTACACTAAACTAGTTTTAATAACAAAAGTTGATTGCAAAAATTTATTGGCCTACTTTAAAACACTCAATAAATTTTCTGTGTCATCGTATGACATACATTGCAATGTATCCATAAGTTTTTTCTTACAACTATTATAATTTAAGGGATAAATATTGGCTAACACATTCATTCTATTATATAATAAAGAACCAAGGATACTGTAAAATTTATTTGAAAAAGTATGTATGTCTCCGGCCCAGTAGTTTAGGGCAAACGTTATTGTTCCTCCTTTTGTCAGCGCATTCAGTGACATATGGAAGGGCTGCGTGTTGTTTGAGAACTATGTTCATTATGAATAACTGTCGAACTGATAAAAATCCACATGAATTAAATAAATAAATAAATAATGCTGGACAATCCACACAGCATCATCTAGCCCCAAAGTAAGCAGAGCTTGTGTTATGGGTACTAGATGACTGATAAACTTAATACAATATATAACATAGATAGATATAAAAAATACCCAGAACACCCGGAACAAATATTTGCAGATCGTACAAACATTTGTCCCAAGGCGGGAATCGAACCCGCAACCTTCTGCGTCGCAGGCGGACCTTCGCCCGCCGCGCCACATCGGTCGTCTAATAAATAGGAGGTTAGTAGAAAAAATAAAAGGACGGAAAGTTGATACTATAAGTATCGCTCTTTGTGCTCTTTCGACAGTTAGTAATAATGTTTTACCCACCCCACCCCATGATGTAATGCAGTAGGTCAAAATGGATTCGCATAGGGCACGATAAACTTGTATAATAAGTTTTCGATCTGCAATATGACGTAGATTTTTAAAGACAAAAATCAACTTGCGTACTCTACTTACTAAAGCTTCTAAATGAGTTTTAAATGAAAGTGATTCATCTAATATAATGCCAAGGTATGTAATTTTATTTGTATTATTTATTGTAGGGCACTTACATACTTTATTAGCACCTCCGCAATAATGCGCATACAATTTGGGGATAATCTCGGTTGACGGCAGTTTGCGCATCGAAAACCTAATATACTTTGTCTTATCTGCATTAAGAGTTAGTAAGTTGTGCTCAAGCCATTTATTTACAATATTGAATCCACATTGCGCGAACTTATACAGTTCTTCTACAGAGTCAGCTGAAAAAAGGAGGGCAGTGTCATCAGCATATGATTAGATTTTGCCATGATCTAATTTTAAATTGCAAAGATCATTGATGTAGATTAAAAACAAAGTAGGTCCTAAAACACTGCCCTGGGGAACACCAAACTCAGTGTTTTTCTGATCATTGCTGAGGACATCACCTATCCTGACGCACTGTGTACGTTCTTCGAGATAGCTCGTGAAAAGTTTCAGCTGAGTGTCTCTGATACCGAGTGTTTCAAGCTTGTGCAATAGTATGGGTACGGAAACGGTGTCAAAGGCTTTAGCTAGGTCTAAAAATATTCCAAGTGTGTGGTTACCCTGATCCAGTTCTTGTTCAAGATGGTGAGTAAGGTGATGAACTGCATCTGCAGTAGATACCTTAGCTCTGAACCCGAATTGCGTTGTTGATAGAACAGACTTTTCCTCTAGGTACTTGACTAACCGTTTATTTATAACTTTTTCTAATATTTTGGAAAACGCAGGAAGAAGGGATATCGGTCTGTAATTGGTGATTTGATCTTTAGAGCCAGATTTGTAGACCGGTACAACCACAGCTTTTTTAAGGCATTTGGGGAAATGCCCTTGGCTCAGGCATTGATGGATGGAATTGATGGGCTTGTATTAATATGAGAACTTCTAAACACTTCTCCGATTTCGTTGAAACTTGGAATTGACAATTGACAAACACAGTGTTTTTCAAAAATATATTCCTGGTTATTTATCGCTGTCGTTCCATAATTTTTGCATATTTTTGACCTACAGATGTACTCACCCGAGATGTTGCCCAAGGCTCGGCCAAAGTGCAGTGATGGCCACTGTCATAGTCAAATTTGTGCAAGGCAGCACTGCCGCAACAATATACGCTGGTGCTGTTCTGGCCACTGCCACGGTCTAGTATGTCGTCCGTCGGGATCATTGCCGTCGTGCCAGGCGGCATAAATATTACTGCTTGGTGGAGAAAGTTAAAAGAAAAATAACATTTTAATTTATTTTGTTTATCATAACGGCAAGTTGAACGGCTCAATGAATCATGTCATGCGTAAGTAGGTAGGTAAGTAGGTACACATCAAACGCGCCGCCGTGTCGTCAGTAGGTACTTACCTGTATTTTGTATAGGTATTAGGCACCTATACATTAATTATTTAGGGTTGTCAATGTTTGCATTGCTCGTCATAAATTAACAATCTACACTGGTAATATCAAATTTACGTCTGCGCGCGAAACTTAAAAATCGTACCTAGATAAGTACCTACATACATACACCTAGTTTGGGCCATACCACAGAAATATATTAAATTTATTAGATTAATTTAACGCATTAGGTAGGTACCTATACGTATCTACCCGCTATTACTAAATGACTGTAAGATAAACTTATACATTATATGTATTGTAAAAAATATCTATCTATGCAATAATGACATAGATAATTTTTTTTTATTAAACAGAAAATTCCTACCCAGAACACCTGGAACAATATTTGCACATAGTACAAACATTTGTCCCAAGGCGGGAATCGAACCCGCAACCTCCTGTGTCGCAGGCGGACCTTCGCCCGCCGCGCCACATCGGTCGTCAAATAATGCCTACAAGTTTTATGTTAGCAATTATTCTGACTTGCTACTAAGAAAATAAAGGTGCTATGCAATGCGGTTTCGAGCTATACCATTTTTATTTGCTAATTTTGTTATTACTGTGGCAAAAGATTCCTTTCTACTTAGGTACCTACCAACAATGTTAGATAGTAAAAATTAATTGTTTACGTTACCGTTTTTACTGATTACGAACATCTCCTACGTATTGCATGAATGAAACACATACCCCGTGTTTTACGCACAGAGACCGACCGCGTCTACAGGTTATTACATATTAAACATGACCGGTTCACGCGCCACACAAACGCGATTTCTCGCACAGCTGTATTGTTTTGTTTCTGTCACATGGCGGATAGACGTAAACACGCATGAGTGTGTACCCGCACAGGCGTTACTCGTAAAAAAACACATACGGTGTGATTTCAGCAGTCAACGTGTGGAGTTAGTCATTTAAAGGACATATCGTTTGCCTTGCTGGTGCCACAGAATGATATAAAATTAACAAATAGGTCCAAGGTCAATATTATACCTACCCAAAAAATTTGCAACTAACTTATTTTGCGAGCTCTCGTACGTTAAGTCGACCGTCCAAACATATAATTCCCGCAACACCTAAGTCGACGTTACGTGAATCGACTCTAGAGGAATCTGCGTGGTAGGAACGATTCACCTCTTCGCCCGTTCCTAAAGTTACATAAAAAAGGGGGTTGACAGACGGACAACGAAGTGATCCTTTAAGGGTTCTTTTTCTCTTTTTGAGGTACGGAACCCTAAAAATTAAATTAAATGAAAGCGTGCAAAGTGCTCCGTCTCTTCCCAGTTTTTGGCAGATGTCTTGGTGTTCCTTTATTTCAATACGCAATGTTTAATTGAAAGATTTGATTCTTATAATCGAGCATACCGATCGGTGTCATAAAAATACAGAATGTTATTATTTTAGATTTTAGTGGGTCGACTACGGGATTTCTCGTTTTTTAAATTTTTTTAATTCGATTAAAGCAGTTTTACTTGCAGAATGCAGTTTAAAAATAAGGGAATGTTTTATTTTGGTAAAACTTTCATCTGCAATGTTTCGGGTACCATCCTGTATAAATTACAGTAAGGGAAGTATGTGGTAAGCTAAAGACAGGGCGCTATGGCGCTCATTAGGGGAGGCCTATGTCCAGCTGTGGACTAAGATACGTTGATGATGATGATGAAGTATTCAGTATCCAATTTCAAGGAAGTGGCAATTTTCAGATGCAAAGCCAATCCTCAAAACGCTGCTGAGTAAAACATAGGAGGAACTACTTATAAGATGTCCTCTCGACGCAGGAACGGGCGACGGAGAAATATTTTTTCACTCAGGGTTATTAACACGCTGTTTAAGAGTAATAGTAGGTAAGTACCTAGACCTACCTACAGGCCGGACGACGTGACATCTCAGAGCGAGTCTCAACCCACCCTCACTCACATCAGTGAATTACGTACAGCCTCGGTTACTAGTTCACTTGAGTACAAAAAATTAAACCATGTTATTTCGTACAATAAATTTATACTTATCACTAAATAATAACTTATGTTTTGATTTTTAACACTAATTTAATCTTGCTATTTGACTGTCTGTTTTAAAATTATCATCTATAAAATGTAAATCCGTTATTGGTCGTAAGAAAAAATTATATTATAAGCTTATGTAGAATAAGGACTGTGGATTTTGTTAAAATAAATAAATACCTAGTTCTTATTTCGGAAAAATCTTAAATATAGCCGAGCGGCTTTTCAGGGTTAACAAAGTCGCCAAGCTATTGCACTTGGTTATTCCTACCCCCAGTTACCATATGGCACACGGTCTGCCGAACACCCTGTATAAGTACTAGGTACCAACCTAATAGTATCCGTACAAAAGCGAAAGCACCTACTACCTACTTACTACAGGAGCTTAATTATTGTTATTGTTAATAGTATTATCTGGTAGAGGTAGTCTGGTAGAGTCAAAGGTTATTTTTTGTGTTAAATGAGCTTATTTTGTAAGCCTGAAGAAATAAAAGTTATTGTATGACGAGCCAGATATGTGTCTCTCTGATAATACAGTATAATACAGAGACCTAACTCTGTCTGGCCGTTTCCATAACGTGCCTATATACCGCTGACCGAATCCAAAATAAACTTAGCACAGAATACATAGGTAGATGGTATAGGGATGGACATCGGCTAAGTACTTTATATCCCAGAAAAGCGCTTGCGAAGCCGCGTGCAGAATCTAGTTTTGGTTTCTGAATAGATCATACAAACAAACAATATAGTGTTCATTATCAGGGAAGAATCCTAGCATAATGTTTTCATGATAACTTTTGTCTGGGTTCTTGTGTTCACACAGTGTGAAATGATAACACCAACGACGTTAATTCGCAACTGATTTATTTATTAGATATAATAAGTTAGATGAAGGTTCAATGCGGGATAACGAAGGTCACGTATTGCAAGTAGACATTATAATTAGGACTTTAGGTGAACTAGATTCTCGGCCTGACCTGACACATTGTTTTCCCCTATTCTAGTGGCCAAGATGTACAAGGTACAATGTGTTATTCAGTCCATGCGTGTGATATCAAGGTTACCTAACTTCCTATGTTATTATAGCTAAGCAATATCTACGTTTGGTTATGCATCAACATGATTTCTTATCTTCCGCATAATGTTTTCATGTTAATTTAAATGTAATAAATATACCAGTTGCGAATTATCATCGTTGGAGTTGTCATTTCACGGTACTCTAACAGTGATCGATGAGTGTATGATCATATCATTTGTATGAAATAGGTACCGATCGATGATGGATCGGTAGGGGTACCGATTTCATCAAAAATACACCTAGGCAACAGTTAGTTACATGTTACATCCCTATCGATTCAATAAATTCAGTATTACAATGGAAATGGACGAAAGAAAACACATCAGAACTTATTAATCGTTTTATACATTTAGCTTATTAATAATTTTACAATTTATCTGGGTCACAATCACAACACATTTTGCAATACAGTACTTGGTAGTGAATCAGCATGGCTGCAAGAGCTTAGGGAGTAACGACATTAACATAACAGTAACGACGTTATAGGTTTATTATAACAAACTTAGTATTTTTTAAATTCATTCCAAAGTTGAACACTCGGTTTTAAATTTTCACTTTTCAACACTTTGCATGGCCATAGCGTTTATGTACATACGAGTATATCTCACGAAAATATTGACTTTATTAGTAAGGAGGGCTAACATGCCAGATGTAATTTAAAAAGTTTTAAGCCATGTTATTTCGTACTAATATAGTTACTGCACTAAATAGTTCTCATTTCGGAAAAAAATACAAAATGTTTAAAAAATTTTTAATATAGGCGAGGCTTTTCAGGGTTATTAATAAAGAATTGTATTGTATTGTTAAAAAAGCCGCCAAGCGGTTCCACCTACACCAGTTTCCATATGACAAACGTTGTGTCGAACACCCTGTACTTATTACAATTAGATTAGAGGAAAACTGAAAATAATTTTAACAGTTTTTTGACAAAACCTTGTCTCACATACATTTTCAGGAGATAATAGAACTTCATGGATTTATAAATAATCCTTCATTGGAAGTTACTTACGTAGTGTATTTTAGTGAGTGTGAACTATCATGTATCTTTAAATTTTTTAATGAAGTGTATGGTTTTTCTTCAGTGTGAATTCTAATACGCTTTACTAAATTGGGTACATTTCACATTAAGTTTTTTTTAAAGGTAATTGACAAAAAACAATTCAATAATAAAAACAAATTAATACTAGTATTTACAATTGAAACAATTAAGCTAACTGCAGACTGTTGCATACAATCTACAGGTAGCTCAACTGATCCATATCAATACCAGTCGGAAGCGTCCCCAAGACACTGGCTGCATTAAATTGATTATCCACATTTATTGCACGGATATAGCTTTACAAAATACTATACAAAATACTTTATTGTACACCAACAAAAATTCAATACAAAAAGCATTACATAAGACACAAGTACAATGGGCGGCCTTATCGCTCACAAGCGATCTCTTCCAGACAACCTTTGGATCTAAATAATTATGTGCTTACTGCGGCTTTACTCCAGTGTGAATTAAATTGTGCCTTACTAAACTAGAATTCTGATTAAATTGCTTATAACATATACTGCAGATATATGGCTTTTCTCCAGTGTGAACCATCATGTGTCTTACTAAATGGTGTTTTTGTTTAAATTCCTTCTTACATATACTGCATGCATATGGCTTTTCTTCAGTGTGAATACTCATGTGCGTTACTAAACTAGATTTGTCATTAAATTGCTTGTCACACATACTGCAAGAATATGGCTTTTCACCAGTGTGAATTCTCATGTGCGTTACTAAATTCGATTTATGATTCCATTGCTTATCACACATACTGCAGGCATATGGTTTTTCTCCAGTGTGAATTCTCATGTGCGTTACTAAATAAGATGTCCGATTAAATTGCATATCACATATACTACACACATATGGCTTTTTACCCGTGTGAATTCTCATGTGCGTTACTAAATTCGATTTATGATTCCATTGCTTATTACATATACTGCAGGTATACAGCTTTACTCCAGTGTGAGTTCTCATGTGTGTTACTAAATTCGATTTATGATTCCATTGCTTATCACACATACTGCAGGCATATGGCTTTTCTCCAGTGTGAATTCTCATGTGTGTTACTAAACAAGATTTCTGATTGAATTGCTTATCGCATATACTGCAGGCATATGGCTTTTCTCCAGTGTGTATTCTCATGTGTTTTACTAATGAATATTTATGTTCAAATTGCTTATCACATAGACTGCAGGGATATGGCTTTTCACCAGTGTGAAATCTCATATGGCTTACTAAATTAGATTCCTGATTATATTGCTTATCACACATACTGCAGGCATATGGCTTTTCTCCAGTGTGAATTCTCATGTGTGTTACTAAACAAGATTCCTGATTGAATTGCTTATCGCATATACTGCAGGCATATGGCTTTTCTTCAGTGTGAATTTTCATGTGTGTTACTAAACAAGATTTCTGATTGAATTGCTTATCACACATACTGCAGGCATATGGCTTTTCACCAGTGTGAATTCTCATGTGCTTTACTAAATAAGATGTCCGATTAAATTGCTTATCACATATCCTACATGCATATGGCTTTTCACCAGTGTGAATTCTCATGTGCGATATTAAATTCGATTTATGATTCCATTGCTTACCACACATACTGCAGGCATATGGCTTTTCTCCAGTGTGAATTCTCATGTGTGTTACTAGACAAGATTTCCGTTTGAATTGCTTATCGCATATACTGCAGGCATATGACTTTTCTCCAGTGTGAATTCTCATGTGTGTTACTAAACAAGATTCCTGATTGAATTGCTTATCACACATACTGCACGCATATTGCTTTTCACCAGTGTGAACTCTCATGTGCTTTACTAAATAAGATGTCCGATTAAATTGCTTATCACATATCCTGCATGCATATGGCTTTTCACCAGTGTGAATTCTCATGTGCGTTATTAAATTCGATTTATGATTAAATTGCTTATCACACATACTGCAGGCATATGGCTTTTCTCCGGTGTGAATTCTCATGTGTGTTACTAAACAAGATTTCCGTTTGAATTGCTTATCGCATATACTGCAGGTATTTGGCTTTTCTCCAGTGTGAATTCTCATGTGTCTTTTTAAATTAATTTTAGTAGTAACTTTCTCATTACATCTTTTGCATTGATGTTTGTTTGTATGTGAGTGTTGAATATGTGACACAAGTTTGCTACGAACCAAAAACATTTGGCTGCAAATATCGCAACAAAATGTCTTTGACTCGTCTTGGTTGACTTCAACTTTATGCTTTTGGCTTTGTAACTGGTCCGACACAAGTTTGTTGGTGTCTGTTTCAAGATTCAGCTGTTGAACATCCATTGCACAGGAATGTTCGACCAAATAATTACCGTCATTACTATCTACTTCAAATATTAATTGACTTTTTATACACTCGTCAGATATATGAATATCACCAGACTCAGTGTCAAACAATTGATGTACTTCTACAGTTTCCTCTTCTTTAACTGATACAGGTTCTTCTTTATTGATTATCAGAGAACTATTGTTGGGTGTTTCATCGTCCAAGTCAATGAACTGCATTAGGGGCACAGTAAAGCGCTGTTTTGTCCCCAGATCTTCAATCGTTTCTTGAGTTGCCTGGAACATCAGATTAATAATTAAATCTGGATACTTCACAGAGCATCACCTCGTGGAGTACAATACTTTAACATTGGGTCCAATTTGGATGAGCAACGAGCTGAAGAAGGATCCCAATCGAGAGAGTTGGAGAGTCAGTTTAACACAATTTATAAAAGCATCAACAACTTAATATAACTTCATTACTTTTTCCTACATGAACTGAACCTGAAATATCGCAATCTACATTGGCTCCTCGGAAGGAATTTGGTGCTCAGCATAGATAACAAACTCCTTATATACAAGGTCGTTCTTAAACCTATCTGGACGTATGGCATCCAATTATGGGGGTCAGCATGCAATTCTAACATTGCTATCATACAAAGAGCTCAAAACATACTAAGAAACATAACTAACGCTCCATGGTTTTTAAGGAACATTGAACTCCATGAACACTTCGAAATCAACACAATAGCAGAAGAGATCAAACGATTCGGATGCCTATCAAGCCTGTCCTTGTAGGCGGTGGAGCCTACAAGGACAGGCTTGATAGGCATCCGAACTGCCTTGCAGCTGAACTTACAACCATCAAATATCCCTAGAGCCTGAAAACACCACATAATTGAACTCGATTTATGAAAGAAAGGAAGAAGAGGTCAATGGAAAGCTCATCCTGCATATCCTAGCGCTTACAACACACCTGCTCATAGTTCGAAGAATTGATGGCAGATAAAAATATATAAAAAAAAAAGTTTTTCCTACATATACAGTAGGGATCAGAAGTGGTAACCTAGATTCTAAAGATCTTCTTGCAGCCATTCGTAGTATGTACTACCTTTCTTAATTCGATATTCTTATTATTATTATTATTCACATCATTTAATTAAATTCTCGTTATTAAATAAATTTTTTTCGATAGAAAACAAAATATTATAAAATTATTCTACAGTAAAAAATATATCAAAACGGTGAATCACCGGCCGCGAAGCTAGCCTCAAGCGGCCGGTAACTAGGGCTGCAGAAAGAGGAACTTCCTGACGATGCGCGCCGAGTCCAGGAGTACCGCCTTTTGGATCTGACCCTCGCTAGGATGTTGGATCAACCAACTTCCTAGCGAGAGTCTCTTGAGATTTTGATCGAGGCTCTTCGCTATTACGCCGTTAACCGAAACGACTATCGGGACGACGCGACGGTCGCTGAATCAACATCCCACATGCTGACAACCTCGTTTGCCAAGTCAAGGTATTTGCTAAGTTTATCTTTCTCAGCTTTAACGACGTTAACATCATGTGGGATGGTGACATCAGCGAGCACCGCCCTCCGTTCTAACCAATTTATCAGTACAAAATCAGGCTTATTCGTAAGAATAGTCCTGTTTGTAATGATAGATCGGTCCCAATAGAGTGCGGCACGGCCATTTTCGTGAACTGGTGCCGGTGTGTACTTATAGTACGGGACTTCGGGACCAGTAAGGCCATATCGGAGAGCAAGTTGCTGGTGTATAATTTTGGCTACTTGGTTCTGTCTGTGCAAGTACTAGTTAGCAAGGTGCGAACAACCTGAAAGTATATGACGGAGGCCAAAGGATTTTAGAAATTTCTTTTGTATAACGTAATAATAAGATAAACTACGTGTCGGCGCTATTCTGGGTCGGGGTAGCGCCTTAAGTGTATATTGTTAACTTGAAGTATTCTTAATTTAGTTATTTTTATAATGTTATGTGAATTAATGTTGTGTGGAGATTAATTATTTTATGGTATTTTTAATGGGTAATTGATGAGTTTTTATGTGATTTTATTATATAATTTTTTATCCTATTTTGATTAATTAGGTTTGACAAATTTGAAGTTTTAATGTTATGAAATTGTAATCACTTTGGTATTGGAAAGACATGTTCAGCAACATATGTATGTGTGCTTCGGTAAATGTTATGAAGGAATTCATACCTTGAGTCCCTCTTGAATGAAGAACCGATCACCGATGATGTTTTCAGATCTGCGAGCCATCTCAGCGAGAGTCCAGCATCTCAGCAGACTTCGATAACAGAAACAGCATACAGTTACTGGCCTTCCATCTTCTGAAAAGAACTAAAACAAATAACACATTTTTTGTTAAGCCTGTTTCAATCAGCATGCCTGGTAGGGTCTAGGCAGACACACCACTGCAGTCAAACTTGGCTTGGCAACTTAGCACTGCAGTCATCAGGCATGCCGAGGGTTGAACAGTAAGGAAGGTATAATAAATAATTTTGTTAAACCAACAAATAGATTTTGTAGAAACACACTTTTCCCTGTATAAGTTGGAGCGTTGCGTCTTCTTACCAGGGAATTAAGTAGTTAGTTTTTCTTAAACATTCTCTATGGGACACCGCTTCACGTTGACGCCGCCCGCGCCGGCGAGGCACACTCTGCACTGTGGATATATCAATGGTAGGCAGGCACTAAGTTCGCGGCAAGAGTAGATACAACTTACATAGGTAGCTGTTACAAGGAGGGCAGGTATCGGTAGAAGTACTTTGACGTCCTATCGATGAAGATTTTTTTTCCTATAAATGATGAAATTGTTATCTCATGGAAAACTCAGCAAGTATTTTTAGAAATAACCAAGTATTGTATTCTCTGCGGAAATATGTACCACTGCAATATTTCCAATCATAGATGGTCCTATTCTAAGTTTCCAATCAACAAAACAAACAAAATTTTCAGAAAAATAGCGAGCGATTATTGGAAAGCACAGATTTTACAGTACAGAGTAATTCCGAGTATAGTACTAAGTTTAGGGATGGGAAGATTGGGAAGGTAGATCTACGATGCGATGGCTATAAACACGCAAGCAAGAACTTCTTGCTAAATAAAGCATGCATCCGCATAACACACTAAAAAAAAAAGTGGACATTGTTCGTCATTAGCCCTTCTTCTTCTTTAATAGTACGCTATAGCTCAAGCCCTTGTCGTTCGTTGTTTTGAACTATTTCAACATTAGCTCAAAACTCTAATCACCCTCTTCTCCCAAAACTAAACCATCTTCTTAGTTTATTCCGATATACTGAGAAAATTTCCTGTCTAATCCGTAGCTTCAAAAAATTTTCAGAATTTCCATATCCTGTTATGCAGTTTCCAACTAAACCTTTATATTCCACTTCTTATGATGCCCTGGTTTTCCGCCCACAGGTTTTATTGCATTTTGGTATATTTAAGAATTCTGTTGATGCGAGAGGAATATTTAATTCGGAAGTTGATACAAAATTTTGTGGGTGGCACTCTATTTTTACTGACGCGTTTAAGTTATCAACAGATAGTGAGGTTGGTGCAGCGGTTTGGATGCCTTTTACAAATATTACGCTAAGTTTTAAATGCCTCCTTCCTTCTCGTTGGTTTTTACTGGTGAGGCTGTTGCTATATTACAAGCTATTCTGTTTGTTAAATCTCATGAGTTAAACAAATCTATAATTTTCTCTGATTCTAGAAGTTGCCTCCAATCAATTATTTCTAATCCTTTTGGACATATCGCGATTCCCTCTGATTCTTCAAATTCGTCGGGCCCTATAGTAATCTCTGCATTGATGTAGTTCTTGCCTGGGTCCCAGGTCATTCTGGAATTTCAGGTAATGAATCTGCTGATTCTTGTGCGAAAGCAGCGTCTCAGTTAGGTTCGCTTGAGCATTTCCATTCATTCTGCCACGACTTATGCCTCCTTCCTAAAACTTATCTCCAGAAATCTCGGACAGACCTCTGGAATGCCTCAAAACTTGTTAAAAGCAAGTATTATGCCGATGTCCAGCTGGACATCCCTCGATCTCCGTGGTTTTTTAAGTTTCGAAAATTCAATAAAACTACCACCTCGACAATTTGCAGGCTAAGGCTAGGTCATTCTTGCACTCCTGTTTTCCTGGCGAGACTTCGGATCAGGGACCATTCCTTATGTGAGTGTGGCTTAGATGAAGGTCACGTGGACCACATTTTTTTCAGCTGCCCTATTGTTTCTCTTTCTTTATACGATTCCCTTCCCCCTGAAGTCCCCCTACCAACTTCTATGAAATGTATTTTATCTCTATGCTTTTCTCCTAAAATTAACTATGCCATTTGTAAATTTGTATAATTATAATAATGATATAAAGTTGTAATTATTAGTAGTAGTAGTAGCTCCTTTGTGTTTATTTATTGTAAATTTAATTATTCTGCAGTTTTGAGTTATTGTAGCACTGCTTCGTTTTGTTCTGTTTTGTAGTTATTAGGTGTTTTTCTTTGTTTGGTATGAATGTTTTTCTTCTTTAAATATTAATAAGATTATAATATGTTTAATAATGCGCAATCCATAGAGCGTGTGATGCTGTCATGAGACGGACATTGGCGAAATTGCGACAACCCAGTCGCAGAAGCCATCTGACAAGAAGAAGACGAAGAAGAAGAACTATTTCAACGTGACGTTACGTCACGTTGAAATAGTTCAAAACAAAAGCTTGTGTTGTGTGTAGCTCGGGTAGCTCATACCAAATCTTTTTATTAAAATAGCAATGATATTCTTGAATTATTTAAATTACCCAGTGAAATGCATTATCATGTTTTACGTTTCATGAAGAAACATTAAAGGAATCGTTCTCAAAACATGTCCAAAACTCAAGTAAAAGTATGTCGAGTATGTCTGCGCTCCGACGTCCTTACACGAGATGTTGATCCTGCTCTTTGTGATTTTTACGATGAATTATGTGAATACGATGTAAGTAAATCCATAATAATGTAATAAATGTGAAATTAACTATCTGTCTACGCTTAACAACGTTTGAACAGATTCATGTGTTTGGAAAGTATAATTCTTATTATCGCGGATTAAAGCGTGTGAAGCCGTGGGTGCAAGCTAGTACACATATTTATAGTTGTAGCTTAGATAATGATCATGAGGTAAATGAGCATTCAAATATGGGCATAGGCTTTATCAGTTTACAGCATAAGACTTCACTTTTTTTAGCAGCCTCTATTAATACTTCATGCTGTCACTGTAAAGTGTATGTTGATCAGGGTTGAGATGATTCAGCCGAGCCATTCCCAAGAGAGACTTACTGCATGGTAAGCCTCTCTTAAGACGCACATGTTATTATAGTGCACAAGTGTTTACATGCGCAGGACATGTTATAGTGCACAAACATGTGTGCTATGACCTCCCATTATCTGATGGGATAACAGACTGACATGACTGGGGGACAGGGCCCATGCTTTCTATTCATGGGGGTGTAAAATTTAGATAGAGCATAATATAATTATTGATAAGTCGTCCTGATGTTTGTCTGTTAATTATTCCTGTTTTTTTCCTGTCTTCTTCTCTCTAGTTGCTCTCTTGTTGTATATTACAGTTTCTGTTCTTATAATTACTTTAACATAGTACAAATATTTATATTTAGTTTTAATTTGTCATAAAAATATTTTTATTTAGTTTTAGTTTGTCAGTTACCTATGCCACCACCATCAGTTTTAATATGTACTAATCCTGTCCATCCAAAGGTTGCCTGACAGAGACTGCTGCTAGTGATAAGGCGCCGATTGTACCACACTAGATATAGTTATTTTAAGTTCTTGTTTAAGTAATTGTATTATATGTTGATGGTGCAATATAGTAATAATCTATCTATCTACACATATTTAATATTCTAACACTTTAATTACCTATTACACTAGGCACTAGCTAGGCAGTGCATGGAATGTAAAGCCCATATGAATGCTCATTTCTAAGCTATGCAATGAAACTAATGCAAATAAACTACATTTAACTGTTTTGAAAGTCTGAATATTTTTGTTATTTTTATTCAACTCTAGATCTATGTATGTATTGTATTAAGTATATCAGCCCCAAGCTAACCAGAGCTTGTGTTATGGGTACTAGATGACTGATATAATTAATGCAATACAATACATTGATAGATATTTTTTTATTAAACATAGGATAACATTTTTTCCCAAGGTGGTAATCAAACCACCAACCTCATGATCATCGCCCGCCACCCCACAGAGGTTGTCCCATAACACAAGCTCTGCTTAGCTTGGGGCTAGATGATGCTGTGTGAATAGTCCAGCATTATTTATTTATTACAGTTTTGGCTTCAGTATTGTTAATAATTAAATAGTGATCCAACAACATTTTCACATATGTTCAATGTACAGAATTAGACCTGTTACAGTTTTAGTAAAAGTCTAGCCTTCTCACTTTGCAGGCCAGGACAGCCGAGTAGTACGGAACTTAAAATATTAGCACACACCAACCAATGTCTCGAAATACATATAAACACTACAAATTACCTTGGTGTCACAATAGTCCAGCATCTGACATACAATCATCACATTAAATTAATAACAGGTAGAGTACGCAAGCTAATTGCCGTATTTAAACAAATAAAACATGCAGCATCGGACCATCAACTAAACACGTATTTTGCGCTTTGCCAGTCCCTATTGTTGTATTGCATCAGGTCGTGGGGAGGCGCCATTAGAAAGAGCACAGAGGGCTTTGTTGAAGGTGGCGTTTTTCAAGCCACACAGATACCCAACAACCCATCTATACAGTGAAGTCCTAATGCTCACGGTTAGGAAAATGTTCATCCTCTAACTCATCCTATAACAACAAAAAAAAAACACCTCACTATGAAGTAACAAGCAAGAGACGAAAAAATAAAAGTTTTCCTTAAAAAATTTTGCAAAACATCTTTTGCTCACCATCATTCTCAGTTTTTGGGTCCGTATCTCTATAACGAATTGAGTAAAGTAGTAACGCTACTACAGAAAACTCAACTAGAATGCAAACGCTTTATCACACGCTATTTGCAAAGCATATACTAGTCTCAGGTAGAGCACTTTTTGGATATTCAATCTTAATTCTGAACTATATTAATTTATATATTCACTTTTATTTTTCTAGTACTTATATCTTTGTAATTAATTAGGATTAAGGTTTATTTCGAAGTAATTTATAATTTACAATTTTTTGTTTTTTTCGAAGTAGTACCTCTACATATGTATGTAATAAAAAAAAAAAATAATAATTCGAATAACTGAGATTCATCATTTGTTAGTACATACAATTGGAACTTATAATTAGGGTTAGCTATACAAAAAAAATAACAAATAATAATCACACTAAATTAAATTAAATTAAATCACTCAATAATGGATATATCTTTTTTCTCATGTTTCACTGCAGTAACTAATTTCCTATTAAACATACAAAGTATTTGTGAACCTTTAAGAAGCCAGAGGATTGAGCCCTCGTGTCTAAATGCAAGACAGCAAACTTAGTTAGAGCGAGGTGTCTTTGACCCTGAAAGGTTTATTACAAGTAGGCGTGTACGTAATGAAAGACGCAACCAACTTCACTTAATATGAGATAGATTGTAAGTTCCTACTTTGTAAAGCCATCTCTGTGAATAAATATTTTTTTATTATAATATATATATATTTTATTATAATAAAACTGTTAAGTGTGTACCCTGCTGGGCACACGCCCAGTAGGATCTATCATCATCAACCTATATTAGCCCTCTGCTGGACATAGGCAGCACACCCAGCATTAGCTCCCAGGCAGCGGGTCTATAGTGAACTAATGGTGCATCTGTATGTATTTTACTTTTGCAGGTCGCATTGCTGCCCGTTTTTGTTATTTGCTCCTCAATATGTACCGAAATAAAGACTTTTTATCTCTTATCTTATCTTATCTATCAGTCCGGCGGCGGCTTTGGTCACAAGCAAAGCTGCTAAGGGAGCCGTCGTGGCTGTGTGGATTTACCATTAAATTAGCTAGATCATGAACACCTCTGTAACATTAAAAATGCAATAAATGTTTGTTTATCGCCTAAAATCAAATTGTTTTTTTTTCAGACCTTTGAAAACTTGAGCCTACGTTATTGCTCTGTGTGTGAGCAGCAGTTACGCAAGTGTTTCCATTTCAAGCAGCGGTGCCAGAAAGGCAATGCTGTGCTCAAAGCGTGGAGGAAGAAGAAGCTATCGGTATAAGTTTTATCTATTACTAGTATCTGCCCGCGGCTTCTCGGCCGTTTCCCATGGGAACTGTTTTATGGAATAAAAAGTCTAGACTAACATCTATGCAAAATGCCCGCCCGAGCCGTTCAGTAGTTGTAGCGTGAGTAACAAACATCCATCCATACAAACTATCGCATTTATAGTGTGATGTTATAGGGTTGACACTTCGCAAATAACTATTACAAACTATAATCCAGCCAAATCCGATGTGAAATGTTGGTAAACAAACCGCCCATACTTAACCTAACATTAAATTTGTTGCCGCGTATTGTTTTTACGTAAATTGACATTCCTTGTCGTTTTGAGATCGATCCTTCAATAAATATTGCTAAATCTTAAATCTGAAACTCTACGCCAAGCACATGAGTTTTAAATTTTCTGTCGTGGTTTGTGTACAAACATTTCACTAGATTAAATTGTTGTTTAGCGTTTAAGTCGCTTACGTCACTTTCTACAACGCTTTCCAGTCGCCACCCACCTAGGAACATAAATAATTGCCACTCACCCATGAACATAAATACTTGCCACTTACCCAGGATGATTAATGTAAAATGGTGCAATGCAAATAATTAATTTGTATTATGATGGTGATTGTGGTGTATTATCGTAATATTTTCATGAGTTGCATGGATTTATTTAGGATTGTATAATAAAATAAAAAGCGCATTTTATTTCCCAATTAAAATGAAATAAATCTGTGGAATAAATATATTTTATTATCAACAAGTAGTCAATATTTTTAAACTTACGCGATCTGAACACATTATTATTAGTATTATTTAACGGGTATTTATCCCGTGTGACAGTGTGTAAACCTGTTGAAACGTCGGGAACAATAGGTAAATAAACGCGATAAATACCCGTTAACTAATAAACAAGCAGGTACAAATTATCACAAGTATAAATTGCAAAACCATAATGGTGCCCTTGTATTTACTTCCAGCAAAAGTAAAAGGGTTTTTAAAGACTAGAATTTCCCCGCGTCTTTCCGCGAAAAAAATATGTTAATCAATCAATCAATCAAAATCTTTATTTTCAGACAACAAGAGTCCATAGAAAACATAAAGTTATCGTACAATTACAACAAAGAAAATAAAAGAAAACGAAAATAACTAAATCTAGGTTATAGCTACGTGTTATCTAGGTCTAGAACTAAATCTATGAAAAATTACTTCAGCCCAATCCGCTTAGTACCTTTGTCTTAAGATGACAATCTAAACATTACTTTGGAAGTTTTAGTAACAACCTTCGTTACGCACTTAACAGTGCCTAGGTAAATTGTGAGCTGGTTCAATTTCTGCCGTGATGAGTGCAGTAGCGAATAATTTTATAGCAATATAATGCAAACGAATTTTTATGTATTTTTGAATAACACTTTTGATGGGATGCTCTCTTAAACTGTTAAATATGTCATGAAAGCTGGTCACATTGTTTAATAAATATGTTTTTTGGGAGCTATATAAGTTATATTTTGGTTTTTGGGGTTCCGTACCCGAAGGGTGAAAACGGAACCCTATTACTAAGCCTCCGCTTTCCGTCCGCCCGTCCGTCTGTGACAGGGGTCTATCTCTTCATGAACCGTAGGAGGTAGGCAGATTGAATTTTCAGAGATTGTGTATTTCTCTGGCCGCTATCACAGCAAATAATAAAAATAATTTAAAAATTCAAATAAAAAGGGGCTTCCATACACAAAACGTTTTTTTTTCTATTTCTTTATTTTTCATGTGTCTACCACAATAGGTAGACACATGAAACTTTCTATAAAATAACTTCAACTGTAATGACAACAAATAAAGGGGTCTCCAAACAAGTGAAAATTTGATGTTCTTTGAAAAAGTTGCCTGATTTTTACGGTACGGAAGCCTTCGTTTGCGAGTCGACACGCACTTGCCGGCTTATTATACATTACAATACAAAATACTTCACTTTTTATATACATAGTATATATACCAAAAATATTATCTAAGAGGAACTTTCATGTGTCATCCATCATTGTATTTTAAGTATGTATTATAATAATTACTTAAACAATAAAAATTATCAGTTAGGTAGAAGGTGCATAGTTAGTTTGCATTATAACTATCCCCAAAAAAATGCCGTCATTGTCAACAGCGAATTAATATCGTTCGCTAGCACAGTTCAAAAGACCCGCCTATCCAGCAGACAGTCCTTCGCAACAAACTTTGGCTTTGGGTACTTTTCTAGCGCAAGGAAGACTTCCATGCTTTATTCGTTCACCGAGTTCAGGCAATATATTTATTAATTATTTATCTTTGCAGACGTTTCCTAAGACCCTCTACAGGCTATTGCCCCCGTCAGCGCTCGACTACTGCAGTGTCACCGCCAGGTAATTCTACTTTGTAGTAATTATGTTTCCTAAGACCCTCTACAGGCTACTGCCCCGTCTGCGCTCGACTACTGCAGTGTCACCGCCAGGTAATTCTACTTTGTAGTAATTATGTTTCCTAAGACCCTCTACAGGCTACTGCCCCGTCTGCGCTCGACTACTGCAGTGTCACCGCCAGGTAATTCTACTTTGTAGTAATTATGTTTCCTAAGACCCTCTACAGGCTACTGCCCCGTCTGCGCTCGACTACTGCAGTGTCACCGCCAGGTAATTCTACTTTGTAGTAATTATGTTTCCTAAGACCCTCTACAGGCTACTGCCCCGTCTGCGCTCGACTACTGCAGTGTCACCGCCAGGTAATTCTACTTTGTAGTAATTATGTTTCCTAAGACCCTCTACAGGCTACTGCCCCGTCTGCGCTCGACTACTGCAGTGTCACCGCCAGGTAATTCTACTTTGTAGTAATTATGTTTCCTAAGACCCTCTACAGGCTACTGCCCCGTCTGCGCTCGACTACTGCAGTGTCACCGCCAGGTAATTCTACTTTGTAGTAATTATGTTTCCTAAGACCCTCTACAGGCTACTGCCCCGTCAGCGCTCGACTACTGCAGTGTCACCGCCAGGTAATTCTACTTTGTAGTAATTATGTTTTTTTTATATGAATTACTTTTTGTTTTTAATAAACATATAAAAAAGAAGGGGTTCTATGTTCTGCTGGATGTATGTTCACTGATTTCTGCGTCAATTGTAGACAGATTTTGATGATTCTTTTGGTTTTGTATAGAGTATCAGGTTACGGACTTGAGTATTTGATGTTAATTTCAACTTGATACTTCTACTCGTTATTGAGAAAAGGGGGGTTGACAGACAGACAGACGGACCACCAATAAGGGTTTATTTTCCTTTTAATTTACGGAAACCCAAAAATTGTGTGACAGAGTTCGAAGTTGCTTTTAGTTTTTGTAAAACAACATGAAATTATTATGTTTTATACAACAGCTGCTCGGAAAGTGACTTATTCCTTTTCCAAACTTGAGCTAGAAAGTACGTCATTGCAGGCGTACTAGAATGCGTGTCGAAAAACTCTATGGA
Organism: Eupithecia inturbata; assembly: GCA_963662085.1. Lineage (NCBI taxonomy): Eukaryota > Metazoa > Arthropoda > Insecta > Lepidoptera > Geometridae > Eupithecia > Eupithecia inturbata. The sequence goes on from OY759204.1 coordinate 1,164,154, forward strand.
ATTTAATTTCTCACGCGTTTGCCGGGAGAGAATAGTGTATGGAAATCCATTAATAACGTGTTATTTTTTTTAATTTTCTGATATCTCAGCCTTTAGCTACGGTTATTTTCAGTATAGGTTAAACTACAAAAAGTTTTTACTCCGAGTCCCATAACAGCCGAGCCATAATATGGCGGACTCGGAGAACAATCTTTTTGTACCTCGTGTGTTCATAAGTCTTGAGACACAGTAAAACTAAAATATTTTTGGAGCTAAGTTGAGTATTTATTTATTGGATATTAAAATTAAAACAACTGACATCTAGATCTGTATTTAAAAATAAATCATTCAAAATGGCCGCCTTTGCATTCAATGCAGGCCTTCAAACGCGTGCGCCATTCATCTATGGCGGCACGAATCTTTTCAATGGGAATCCGTTTCGATTATTTAATAAGGGCTCGCTTGAGAGAATCCAGGTTTGGGTGAGACTTTCTGCATGCCCTCAGCTCCAATTCCGTCCATAAAGAATAATCCAAAGGATTCAAGTCAGGGCTTGACGAGGGCCAATCTTCGCTCCGAATGAAGCCTGGCAAATTGGCCTCCAGCCAACGTTGGGTAGTCTTAGCTTTATGGGAGGGAGCAGAGTCCTGTTGGAAAACCCAGTATTTTCCAGCGAATAGCGTATCATTTAATGGTTTAACCACCGCTTCCAATATGTCGGTTTGGTAATTTTGTGCCTTCACCTTGACGCCTTGCTGGCAAAAATGAAGCGAAGTGACCCCCTCGTAGGAAACACCCCACCAAACCATCACACTTGCTGGATGATGAGTGCGCTGGACATTGCGTACAGATGGCTGGACGTCCTTTGAACTTCTGGCGTAAACTTTATTGTTCTGCCGGTTAAACTTTTCTTCCACCGTGAAGATCTTTTCATCGGTAAACAGGATATTTTTTGGATCGTGTCTCCTCAATAGGTTCCGACATCGTTCCAGTCGCAATTTACGAAGACGCTCGTTTAAATAATGCACTTTCCTTCGACTGTAGGCCTTTAGTTTAAGATCATATTTAAGTATCCTGTTCACCGATATTCGCGAAATGTTGGTCTGCAGAGCTAATTTCTTTTAAGTCCGGCAAGAGTTGCGACGAATTCGCTCTCTGATTACTTTGATGTTGGCGGGCGTCCTTACAGACCGCGGGCGGCCACATCTTCCACGGTCTTCTAAAGAGCCGGTCTCCTTGTACCTCTTTATGGTATAATACACAAAGTTCCGACTACATCCCAAACTTTGGATTTCACTAAAAACTTGCATTGGTTTTTTTCCTGCTTGAAACAGTGAAATTACAGTCGCACGCAAATCTTTTGTTGGCCCAATTTTCACGGAGAATGAAACAAATATTCAAATGTATATTTTTTCTGATTCAAAACATTCGAAATTTAAAATTTTAAAAGTTTAAAAAAGGTTGCATGAATTACTTTCTTTTTAAATTAATTAAATAAGTTCGTCTCAAAACTTATGAACACACGAGGTATATCGTCCTCTTCCGTTCTTACAAGCTTATGAAGATTTCGTGTATTGGAAAAACGAGAAGAGTGCAACTTTTTTTTCGGATTTTTTTTATTTTCCTCGTTGGTGTAGTTTAAAGCACTGTATCACTCAGGAGAAAGTGCGATTCCTACCTCGTGTGTTTTAAGGCCTCAAATGACACACTCGATAGGAATCAGTCACTTGCTCACCTCGATGAACAATGTACTTTTATTCCAGTTTTTCAATTATGTGTACGTAATTTAATGCTCCCAGCATTTGGGAAATTGTTGATTTTTTAGCCCAAAACCTCCTATTTTCCCAAATGATTTTGCAAAAACCAGTGAGCCGAAGGTATTTTTTTCATAGGTTAATAGAAAATGGTTTACGATTTGCGCCAAATTACTTTTCTGTTAGCTTTATTCCTTACAAAAAGCAGAAAAAATAAAAACCACATAAAAAATTTAATCTCGCGCCAACCCGTGACGATCACCCTTAATGTTAACTTGCTAATCATCTTGGTTCCCACCCCACGATACAGGCCCAGCCTAGTGTGGGAACCGTACTACCACAGTCCGTAAATCCTCTCTACTTACTCAGTAACAACTTGCAGGACTCAGAATCCTGTATTAATTATATTGTCTAGGTAGTAATCAACATATTGTTACTACCTAGAACAAAAAAAATCCATTCAAGGATAAATCTATTCATTGTCCATTCAAGGTTGTCTAGGAGAGAACGCTCTTGAGCGATAAGACCGCGAATTGTCGCTTATTCTTAATAATTCTTTTGTAAATTATTTCTAAGTTAAGTGTGCTATAAAGTATTATCTATCTATCTATTGTTAATTATTTTTTTCATGTTTTTATTTGATTTCTTTAGGCATTGCGAGTCAGTGTACAAATATGACGACGACGGGCCCGTTGTATACAAAACTGATGACAGGTTGTCAAAGGACGGAAGCGACAGCGAGCAAGATCCACAGGAGGACTTGCCACTCAGTAACTTCTCCGTGACACAGGTATGAAGTGTACTAATACTAATGGACTTCATTAACTAACAAAATTACAATCGAATAATAAAAACAAATAAAAACAAGTATTTACAATTGAAGCAATTAAGCTAACTATGGCGCAGTGCATCAGCATTGCCATACAGCGGGGCAATGCAGCCAGCGTCTTGGAGACGCTTCCGACTGGTATTGATATGGATCAGTTGAGCTACCTGTAGATTGTTTGCAACAGTCTGCGGTTTAAAGTAACCCTTAAACGTTTGATAATGTCTGAGATAGATAAGGGACCAAAAGCACACCTCGGACACTCGCCCATTTCTTCATGCAAAACTCGCGTCTCGGCACATACAACTGTGTGTGTGACGTCTAGGGTAATTTCATGAAACTTATATCGTGCGAGTGAGACGGTTGCGAAAACAGACATTTTATTTTTTATTTTCCTCTCACAAAGTGAAATTAAACCTCCACACAGAAGAAATTTCGTATGTCCATTATCGAACAAACAAAAACATCGAACACCATCGGCGTCGTCTGTCAATATCATTACATGCCATCTGCGTCCCGTGAGTGCGCCGTACATCCCGTGCATTTGAAACGCAAACCGAACTCGACTAGAGGCCGGCGGGGTGAGGAAGCTCGGTCAGGTGGGGAGCGAAGAGTGCCCATTCTACACGTTGGTATTACTATATATTCTCTGCCAAAAGCGTGCTCAATGGTTCGTGTAAAGATACTCACTGCTATTACGTTGCTCGTTTTTTTCCGAACTTGGCTGACGACGCTCTACCGCGCGTCTCGATTAACAAAGAAAGAACATTACAATTAAAGAAGAAACCATTTAGATATAGATATATAGATACTGACACATACTACATAGAGACTGAGGGCTTACGGACAAACCGAATGACGGTTTATGTTAGCTGTAGATTAATTATGTAAACAATGTTTAACATCAATACCGAGGTAAATAAAATAAAAAACTAACTATACATATTCCATAAAATTATTTTCTTTTTGTTCTTATTTTTGTTCGACTGACAATCAAATATATAAAAAATAAATAAAATATAAATATATAAATAAAGCACATTACGTGCTTTACCGATTCGATTTATTATGACAATCGATTTCGTTTATGACATAGGTGTAATCAATGTTATTGTTGTTGCTCAACATTTTGTATTATTTTACAGACTTTACTCAGGCGTCTAAATGACTTTATTTTTGGAATCAGAATATTCAATAGAATAAAATAGTATTATTAAGTTATAATGTTTTTCCGTGATAAAAAGTAAGACTGATTGAGTTACTGTGGTAAACTATTATTTTTATACTACATATTTTCAAGTCTTTTTCATGGATAAATTAACTAGAATAATCTTCGTTACACACTATGTCGGTTCGATAAATATGTAAGCATAAAAATTTATAATAAAATCAAATCTAAAATCCCCATATCTTTCGAGTCGACAATTCGCTATCTCTATCTGTCAAAAGTAACTGTGTCTATGAAATACTTCATTCTGTCATTCGGTCTTCATTCACTCACCTGTCAACAATTAGGGAACTCCATAGTCGTGCATATCACATACCATACAGAATTATTTCGCGGGGGGGGGGGGGGGGGGTTAATTTACAATTGAAGCTGAAGTATGAATTTATGATCATACCAGTTTCTCTCGTTATTAATGTTATTTCTTTCTATCCCATACAAATCGATTTATGGGATAATGGGGATAGTTTTTATGATTTGGATGGATGGATGGATGATGGGCGTATGTTTTTTACTTCTTCACAGCAAAACAACGGAACTGATCGGGCTGAAATTTTGCATAGATGTATGTCATTTAGATTTTTTTTACTTAATTTGAAAAATGTTGAGAATTTCTTTCTTCATATTCGTGTTTTTTTTTTGTATTCTTCCATTATTATTAAAAAATTACAAAGGATTTACATCGTTTTCTTTATAGTTTCATGACAAAACACTGATCTTGCTAAAAAAAACACAATTTTTTTTATATTTTCAAATGTTGTCTTTTTCAGCCTGCGACCATGGAGGTGGACCTTAAGGATATAGCTGTAGACTTTAAGGAGGAAAACGATCAATATTCAGCCTCGGAAGCCAGCGCGGGCGGAGCGTCTTCCCATGATGATGATGATGATAGTGATCTGGAGAACGTTATCGATAGGTAAGGAATTAATATAATGCTGGACACAATCCACACAGCATCATCTAGCCCTAAGTTAAGCAGAGCTTGTGTTATGGGTACTAGACGACTAATACACTTTATACAATTTATTTCTTTATTGACAAAGAAAATTACATTTCAATAATAAAAACAAATTAGAACTAGTATTTACAATTGAAACAATTAAGCTAACTGCAAACTGTTGCAAACAATCTACAGGTAGCTCAACTGATCCATATCAATACCAGTCGGAAGCGTCCCCAAGACGCTGGCTGCATTGCCCCGCGCTGTATGGCAATGCTGATGCGCTGCGCCAGATATCCGCCAGCTCTCGGGTCACGCGTCGCGTCGACCAGACGCTCAGTTAACTTTTTAAAAACCCGGAGAGCCTCGGTACCCCACAGACCTAGGGTCTCGACCCCAAAGGGAGCAAATATGTAGGCTCTGTCGAGACCTGCATATTTGCGTCTCTTGAGATCCTCGGCCAAATCTGCCGCCGCACCAGCCCTTATTACATTGTTGATTTATTTATATTTATTTTTATTTATTCACGACAATAAACAATTATACTCAGATCTTACTGTAAACTAAACTTAAAACTTAAGTAGTCTTACTCTAAGTATAATCGGCCCCGTTGTCCACGAACTGTAACAATTACATAATAGGACAGAAACGGTCACTGAAAATTAACACTGGTGCCAGTTGAGCAGGAGCCTGCATTATTTGTGAATAGCATTATGTATGGTACCCATCTATTACAATACTTATACAACATAGACAAACACACAGATCAAGAAAAAAAAAATACATTTGTGGTGCTTAAAAACAAATAATCGGGAATCGAACCCGCAGTAGGTACAGTACAGTACGGATGGGTACAGTCGGCAACGAATGTCGCCGAACACAAACCAATTCTAATACAGCACAAATTCAATACATTATATACAAAAATGATTTATATAAAGATAAAGATAGTTTAAGATAGCTTATTGACAAAGAAAATTACAATTCAATGATACAAACAAGTTGGAACTAGTATTTACAATTGAAACAAATAAGCTAACCGCAGACTGTTGCAAACAATCTACAGGTAGCTCAACTGATCCATATATAGTTTATTTGCTTGAACACAATGTAGGTTACACAGATGTTAATAATATTCAAGTACAAGAAACATAACAAAGAGAAATCAATTTTACGATCAACAATGTAATAATTTTAGGTCTTAAATAAAAGAACATTATTAACATTAATATAATATATATGTATTTTTTAGTTTGCTGTTTTTATGGTATTATAATTTTTGTGTGCTTCTTTTTTAATGTAATTTTGTTTAATTTTAATTTTGCTGTTTTATTTTTATATTAATAGTAGTCTGCTGTGTGATTTTTATTGTGAAAGTGTTGTTCTATTGTATAGCGTTCTAGAATGTAACGGTTCAGGCGTGGATATGTATCTATGTATCTATCTTGTAAAAGTTAGAAAACATTATTTTTATGTTTAAGTATGTTTATTATAATGTTTGTAGGTACCTATTATAGGATGTAGTTTAACTATTCTTGTTTTCTTTTATTCTTCGAGTGCCACCGTCTATTATGTTCTTGTTCATGCCCAGTCCATCCCAAGGTTGCCTGGAAGAGATCGCTCATAGCGATAAGGCCGCCTTTGTGCTTCGTCTACTCTTAGCGTCTATTTCTGTATTGTTTTCTGTCTTTGTGTGGTAAAGTATTATCTATCTATCTATCTATCTATGGTAAAATAAATAATTTGTTATTAATGTGAGAGATTACAATATGATATGATTATTGATTACTTATAATATGTTTATTATGTACTATTTGTTTTATAAGGTGATGAATAAAAGTATTATCTATCTATATATTACATAATTTATATTACATATGTCTGTTATTTATTATTAATTTTAGTTTGACCAATTTTATTTAATTTACTTTGTGGAAGAGTCCTTAACTGTCTGTTTTTTATTTTCTATGAACAACCCTTATGGTATTTCCTTTGTTAAAAATTTATGCGAGATTGTTACAATATAAATTATTTAAAAAGTGTAACGACATCAAGTGTAACATGTGTACCTACGGTGGAATAAATAAATAAAAAATAAAATAAAACAACGCTATTCAGGGTGTATTCTGTGTGTAATAAAAATATCTATCTATGTTATGTATTGCACAAGCTCTGCCTAGCTCGGGGCTATATGATGCTATGTGGATTATCTAGCATCTTTTATTCATTAGATTAAATATTAAAAAAAACTACTTACCCATGACACAGGTACATCAAAACAGAAGCAAAAAAGCCGACTAGAACGAAACCCAAACAGAAAGAGAAAAAAACAACTCTTAAACCCAAAAAACTCGACCCGGAAAGCAAACTGCCAAGCGAAAGTAAACTCTATGTCGAGGATGATAAACCGCAGAATAACAAGAAGTACCTGAGCATCAAGCAGAAAGTTGAGGAGATATTGGAAAAAGGGGATGTTAGTGAGTTGGGGGAAAATGTTATGAGTAAAGAAACGTTTTTGAAGATTTATGAAAAGTTCCTGCTTTCGGATATGAGGATGTTGTCGCTCAAGAAAGGTCAGTATAGTTGGCGCTAAACAACTTGTCCGGTGACGGTCAGCGAGAGTGGGAAGTTTGCGCAGGTACACTCACGTAAATAATGCATATGCCGCCGGCAACGCAGCAGGCGAAAAGATAGGTACAGCTTCGTATGGCTCTGTCTCACTCTTTCATTGTTTGAAACAAAAAATCACAGTGAATAATCGACGCGACCGTCCAGAAGATAACCGCTCACCAATTTGGCCTAAGAATTGCGTTCTGCTCATCATTGTCACGTTCGCCTGAGGACAAGGAGTTTGACTATTATTATACACGAGTAGGTATATTCGGTTTTAGAATCTTAGATATTTTTTGTAAACAAATGGAATACAAAACAAAGCTGCTTCTGTTTTTCCGGCCAATTGCAACCTCGGTCTCCTCAAGACAAGAGTGAATAGTTTCTATCTGGAACTTCGTGACTACCGTCGGCCACTTCGACACTTACCATCAGGTGAGGTTGTGGTCAAGCGAAGTTCTATTGTTTTAAATAAAAGGAACTATTGGGGGAAATGTTCTAGAATCCAAGATATATTTTGTAAACAAATGGGTTTCAAAACTAAAGAAAATATTAGTGAAAAGTGTTTTATGATACTAGTATAATCACCAGTGCAAATCGCAGTAGTTCCAAACCATTTTTGCTTTTAACTTAGTTGAGACTTGCGTTTTCGTTCTTCGTTTCATTCGTCTCTCGTCCATTTTGTAACTCTAATTCGCACATTTTTCGCAGCGCTTATGCATTTATGCGTTTTGAAGTTTTCGGGTTGAACGAATTAGTCTTAAAGGGCTAAAAAAAACTTTTAAACCATTTTAGATTCTCAAGGGCAGTACACGAAACTTAAAAAGGCTCTGCAACATCTGCTGAAGAAATACAACCCGGACTACGAAACTGTCTTCGACATCGAATATCTAGACACAGAGGAAAAGAAACTAGAGGAATTCATACGACGGAAGGTATCCATCTTTATCTTTGCACTAGTTTTTGCCCGCGGCTCCGCACGCGTTGTTTCTATGTAAACGTTTAAAGTTTTATTCATATCCCAAGGTATCGATTTCTGGGATAAAAAGGTGATTTATAGGAAAAAATTTTATTTATGGGATAAAAAGCACAAAAATGTGTACGCACGGCACAACATTAAAATATTAAAATATGGGCTTAAATTAGTAACATTTGGATACATTTTTACAGTGACGGCATAAGATAGCAGACAACGCGCGGGCGAGTGCTTGAAGCTTGCGGTAAGCAATTACGTCACTGTAAAATGTATCTAAAGATGACGAGTGTAAGCCTAAATTTGAATGCTTATTATTGTGCTGTGCGTCAGCGGTGAAGGGTATATGTGCTGAGTAGGGACTTAGCACATATATCCTGATAATAATAATTCTGGACAATTCACACAATTGTAAGCAAAATGCCTTCTAGTGTCTAATTCGAATTGTTTTTTCAAGGACTCAAAGAGCTACACCGACGCTACGTACAAATGCGAGCTGTGCTATAGAGGGTTCGAGAAACAAACGCAGTATGAGTACCACAATAAATGGCATACGGTGAGTTTGTATTCATAGTGCTAGTCTAGCACTATGAATACTAGCTTATACTTATACTTAATTAGTGGCATGTCAACTCTTGTGGCTGCCCATCCGTCTTCGCAGGAATACTCATATACTATCTCTCTTGTACAGTATCTTGTTCTATCCTCCCAGCCCATCTTATCTCAAGGAGCGCTTTGAATTCCTCTCCAACTCTCACTCTCTCTCTTTGCGTTCCTCTGAAACCCTCGTCTTAAAAGTTCCTGCTCACTCTACTACTTTTTATGAAAAATCCTTCACTGTACAAGCTATCCGTCTATGGAATGCTCTCCCCTGGACATCAGACGTGCGGAATCACTCCCAATCTTCAAAAAACTGCTTCATCAGTATTATTTATCAGTGTAAAAATTTAATAAAAATAAAAAATAAAATAAAAACTTTCTTTATTCAGACATATTGTCCACACTTACATACATACCTAAATAAAAATTACAAAAATAAAATACAATAAAAGAAAGAAAGCAAAAGACCTTAAATTGAACTTATATTTATTTTTAACTATTATTATTACTTTTATTATTTTTATGTCTATGTAAGTTTATTATATAAAGTAGGTAGTTTAAGACATGATAGGTATTATAGTACGTACTGTAGGTATATGTAATTGTTTTAATTTCCTTAAGTTCTTCAAACACCACCGTCTATATTGTTCTCATAAGTCCAGTCCATCCCAAGGTTGCCTGGAAGAGATCGCTGAAAGCGATAAGGCCGCCCTTTGTACTTCCTTGTTTCTCAGCATTTTCTTCTGTATTATATTTTGTGTTTGTGTGGTACAATAAAGAGTTATCTATCTATCTATCTATGTCACTACACAGGGCTAGCTACGAGATCGATGTATCGAACACAATGTATGGTACACAATGTAGGTATTTAGCATCATCAGCAATTTGACCTGTACCGGGCGCCTACGGAGGTCAGTGCATCAGCTGCAGCCACTTCAATCGCACTCATTAACATCATTATAAGTCGTAGTTTTATACAATATAGCTATTGTTACATATACTCGACTTTTACATCAGCATCCCGGGAAGAGCTAGCCGCGATTTCTACAACATGTGCATTATAGAGGTAAATATGTCTTGTACACATGGCTAGTCTTCGTTAAGACTTAAGACTGGCCGCCGTGGCTGAAATTCGGTTTGGACATTTGGGGGAGGCATGTGGCGTTAAGTGGACGTACGTGTGCTGATGAGCGAACTCTCCTATTACAGGAATCGGCCGGTGAGTTCAACTGTGGTATTTGTGGTATGCGGTTCCAATCGCTCAAGACGCGCGCCAGCCACCGGGCGTCCTCGCACTCCGCCGTCTACACGTGCCGCATGTGTCCGTTAGTCACGTACCACTAGTGAGTATAAACGCCGCTAGTTATTATACACGTTACTAGTTAGTATACATTCCACTAGTAGTAGTATAGTGGTATACATGCCGCTAAATAGTATACGCGGCGCTAGTTAGTATAATATATCTCGTGACCCGAGAGCGGGCGGGTATCTGGCGCAGCGCATCAGCATTGCCATACAGCGGGGCAATGCGGCCAGCGTCTTGGGGACGCTTCCGACTGGTATTGATATGGATCAGTTGAGCTACCTGTAGATTGTTTGCAACAGTCTGCAGTTAGCTTAATTGTTTCAATTGTAAATACTAGTTCTAATTTGTTTTAATTTTGAATTGTAATTTTATTTGTCAATAAAGAAGTAGTTAGTATATAAACTAACTATTCATTATGCACACTGCTAGTGAGGTATCGTTCAGAGGGCGGCCAGACTGGCCACGGGTGCGCGACTCTCCACAGCTCTAGCTGCTAATGACACATCCCTCACTGCGTGGCATTATACTACTGCCACATAATATAATAACGATAATAATGATTTATCACAATAATTATTACAAATCCAATTTTTGGTATTCACAAATTGGGGTTGAAATACATACATTTTATGATTAAATTATTAAAAATTGATTAAATTGATTTAAAATCAATAAAAAATACATTCAGAAGAAAATAATTCATACAATAGTCAAATAAAATAAATATTCAAAATAAATTAGCCACTTGCGAACTAAAATCAATTAAAAATTAATAAAGTGCATGTGTATTGTATGTATCACTTAATTCTTCTAAGCTAAGAATAGAACGATGAGAGTGGTGTCCTCAAACACCTCCCCGCTTTCCTGTCCCATTTCCCCCCTAACCTGTCCGTACCCTTCTTCCTGCCTTAATAAAGCGGTATAGCGCAGCCTATACATGCACAGCAAATCCCTTGGCCGTCGACGGGCGGCAGCGTCGGCAGTGTGAAAAAAGCCGTGCCCTGGGATCTCCAACCCGCATGCCCAGCGTGGGTATTATGGCATTTGTCCACACCAGTCTGGACATGCACAAGTACCCTGCTGGTTAAAAAGCTGCTAGAAATTAGTCATAATGCTAGTTAGTATATGTACTTACTTACTAACTGGCGTGGCTCAGTGACCCACAGTGGATCTTGGCCTCCGACACTAGAAATCTCCAGTTGTCCCGGTCCCTTGCCGTTTCAGTCCAGTCGACGGCACGAAGTTCATGCAGGTCTTTCTGAACTCGACGAAGTTCAGAAAGCCCTGCGGTACGGCGACCGACCTATAGGCCTTCAGCCACTTGGGCGACCCATATACGCTCTGCTGGCTGCCCGATCCTCCCCTATTCGGATTACATGCCCGAGCCATCGGAGTCTCGTGGAGTTAGTATATGTACAGCTTGCTATTATACAGGTGTAAGAAAATGTCAATTTACATTCAAGGTCAAAATGTTTACTAAAAGAAATCCCTCTGACAAGAATTAAACCAAATAACAGAATACAACAAAATTATAGCGAACCATAGAAGTGTTAGTATTAGGAACCGCTAAATAAAAATAGCCCCGAACACCCCTTTCTGATTTTCTAACTGGGAGGTGAGGTAAACACCTATGTACACAGAGGCAAATAGAGGCGGGCGATATAGGGGCGGGCGGGCGAGATCGCCTCACATTCGCAACAAAAATTGTGTTTCTGCGTAAAAGATATCGATAATAATAATAATAATAATACAGTGCAGAACGTTTGTATGTATTTCGCTGAGCGGAAGCTAGTAAGTAAATTGCTTCTTCAGCTTTATTTTCGAAGCAGCGAACCCAAAAAGACCTATCTACTTGTAGTTGTTGTAGCAAGACAGGTTTAAGTATATTAAAATATGACTCATTACCAAACCGAAACACATGAATTGAGGACAAAACACAACTTACACACAACACAACAACGCAACACTATAATCAGAGAAATAAAAACACAAGATAAGAAGAAACAACTAAACAGATATTTAAAGTAATAATATTACCGTTTTGCATAAAAACAAAACGGATATTATGTGTGTGGAGAAACACACAGCATTGTTGGAAGAATGGTTTGCATTATTTGCCTTTAGATAATAGTTTTTAGGTATACTTTACCGACTTCAAGTCTGTTTTGAGCCTATGGTCTTCGTCAGGAAGTAGCCGATCCGGAATGTCATGTTGAGCGGCTGTCAATGTCAACTCATAGTGTCTCCCAACACCAGCAAGCACCTTGCATATGCTGTTTCTCCACACACATAATATCCGTTTTGTTTTTATGCAAAACGGTAATATTATATGTGCTCCAAAACACACAGCATTGTTGGAAGACCTGTTTGTTATCTGCTGGTGAAAAAGTAGGCACAAACGCTATGTGATCTCCAAATTAAAATGTATTTATGCAAAAGTAAGTATTTATTAAATTATAAATCAACATTACATATCATCAACACAACAGTACATATCAACTCAGTAACTAAGACCCTTGAACAAAACTATATGTTTGTAAATCCTTAGTAACGAAACATTACTTAATTAGTTTCTAAATCAAATTCTATAAATTCAATATCAAATGAGATCAATGTTAATCAACACTTATTACTTAATAAGTAATGCAACATCAATCATATCTTTTTAAATTATTATCACAAATGTCTTAGTAATATTAAATTCTGGTACTTAAATTCAAGCTCCCTTTTATAATTTAACATGAGATCTATGTTAATTAATCAACACAACACTTATATTTAGTTCAATTTAGGTCCAAAGAGTTAAGGTATTAAGAAATTATTTAACAACTGGTCAGGGCCAGTATTATGATTATGTATCTGAGTAGTGCTCCTGCTAATAGCACGGCAGTAGAATTTTTTAAATGTTTGAGAGCTTTTCCAATTACCTCTGCGTAAAATCTCCTCAATAGGTCTATTTTCTAAGAAACTTCTAGAAGCTACTGCTGATCTAACACTACCAGGAGATGCATCTATTCCAGCATCTTTTAGTATTGATTTTATCCAACCAGCCATAATAGTCTGAGTAGCTGGTTTGATTACTCCTGTTATTGAAATAAACAAGCTTGTTAATCCAGGTTCTTTATTTCGCCTGTTCTCTGTGGCTTCTATTAATTTTTTTATATGTTTTACTGGACATAAATATTCTTCTGGGTGTGGTTTGAGTAGCCAACCAGACTGTCTATTATCAGCATTATCTGTCTTTGAGCCAAATCTTGGCCATAGCAGTACCTCATGTTTTTCATCATCAGTAGTGAAGTTGTCCTTGGACAAATCTAAAAGAGTAAGGTCATGTATTCGACGTCCAGATGCTAATAATAGAATGATTGCTGTTCTTCTTGCTGTATCAAATAGTGATTTTGTAGATGGTTTGTTTTTCAGACAGTTGAATAATAACTCTGTATCCCAGATTAGTGTTTTCTTTTCTGGGGGTTTTAATAATGATATGGCTTTTAATATCTGTTGGACAAAGAAGTTTTTTGCTGTGAACTGGTTGCTGAGTAGGTGGAAACAGCCGACTTGTGTAAAAGTATGGTTCGGTAAGCTAGGTGGTCTTCAAGGTATAATTTGGCTAAAAATCTGGCTACATCATTTCCCTGTGGAGTTCGAGAGTCAATGTTGTTGACTTGACACCAAGCAATCCATCTGTTGATCGGGGCTTTATATGTAGTTAATGTAGATTCTCGCCAACTTTGTTTCAGTAGATCCCTTTCTTTTGCAGACCAATGTGCTACTTTACTGTCCCACCCCCAACTTTCCAAGCTAGGAGTTCCAGCTTCTCCACCATTGGAGGTCTCCTGCCAGTTGTGAGATCTATGAGATTCTTGTACAAGTTCCTTATTGGGAGAGGTTTGGACAGGGCTCGTGCCTTCTGATCTGTTAGCCAGAAGCAGTGTGTCCATAGAGGTGCTATTATTATGTAAATGCCTGTCGCTGTATTGATGTGATGTAGCACGCGTGGAATGAGGTTGGGTGGTGGAAACACCCAAGCTAGACTGAAATTCCAGGGGCGACTGAAGGCGTCGCAAAAGTCGGCGAATCCATCTCTGGAGTCCCAAGTTACGTAGCGGTCTACTACGGCAGATTCTTTTGATGCTAACAGATCGATGTCTGGTATGCCCCAAGTTCCGAATACGGCCTCCGAGGCCGGGGGCAGTATGTGCCATTCCGGCACAGGTCGATTTCTTGACAGGCGGTCGGCCAAGCCGTTGTACGAGTATCTCCCCGGGAGATACGCCGCCGAGAGTGTCACGTTCAAGCGCTCCGACAGCTCTAAGAGCTTCGTTGTCAGCTCGAGTAGTGCCAGGGATCGTGTTCCCCCTTCGTTTCTGATGTCTGCTACCAGTGTCCTGTTGTCCGACTGTATGAAGACATGAGCATTGTGTAAGAAGCTCTGGTTTAGATTTATTGCACAGAATACTGCAAACAACTCTAAAATGCCAGGATTTTTGATGTGCTCTCCACCTGCCCGACAGGAGCCTCTCGTTGAGGGGAGCACCCCAGCCCGCATCCGATGCGTCTGTGGTCAAGAAGTGAGTTACTTCCTTGTTCTGTAGAGGAATTATGCTGTGATCTATGGCACTCTGCCACCAAACTAGTTCTCTTTTTACTGCGAGAGGTATAGCTCTTTTCAGCCATTTTCTGCCCTGATGAAAAGTTCTTGTGAACCTTTAGAGTTAGGCGACAGTGTAAGCGGCCTCTTTGAGTGGTCAGGTTTGCGAAATTTAGTAGCCCTAATAATATTTGAATCTCTTTTAAGCAGCAGCAACCTCTTTCTAGAACTTTTGCTATTGTACTTTTTATTCTTGTCTTTTTTACTAGAGGTAAGGCCATGGTAAAGTTCTTGGTATTCCATAAAATTCCCAAGTACTCCAGTTCCTGAGACGGTTTCAGTACTGACTTTAGGTAGTTGATATGCCAACCCAAGTTTTCTAGGATACTCAAGGTCTCCGAGACCTGATCCAGAAGTTGGGTTCTGTCTTGACTTACCAGAAGGAAGTCGTCGTAAACTAAAAGTCGCATACCCTTGCCTCGCAAGATCTCCGCGATCCAATTTGTTAGTGTAGCAAATGTTCGAGGCGCTGTTGAAAGACCGAAGGGTAGAACTGACAGTTGCAGAACTTGATGGTTGTAATAAACTCTTAGAAAGCGCCGGTGTGACTCTGCGATAGGCACATGAAAATAGGCTTGCGTCAGGTCTATTTTTACCATCCAGTTGTACCTTTGTAAAAAATTGACTACATCGGCTTGTGACACCCCAGTTGGAAGTATTTTGTTGTAATGTGTCTGTTTAGTCCTCTTAGGTCGAATATTGGGCGTACCCCCCATCTGGTTTCATTACCAAAAACATCTTTGAAAGGAATCCGGAGTTCAAAATCTTTGGTCTTTCCAAAACTCCATTTGCTATTAACTCCTGAATGATGGTGGTCATCTCTGGTGAAGCTGGGGTGTTGACCTTTCTCAATTGTTTCTTTGTACAATATATCAGTGGAGGTTGGTTTGTAAAGGGTATGCGGGCTCTGGATATTGTTTGCAAAATGTATTTGTTGGCACCTAACTTTTCCCATAATTGTGTACTATGATGCTTTAAGCATCCCCCTCTGAAAGGCTTTATTGTATTCATATAGTCAATTTTGTTTATTGTCTTGGTTATTTCTTTTTGTGTCACCTCGAAAATTATGTTTCGGATGGCCTTGATAACCTTTCTGTGCCTCTTGTGTCAGATCGGCCACCCCTGTTATTTATAGGTGTGCGAGTGTAAGGTTTCTTGTCATGTCTGTCTTGTCTGAAGTTTGAAGAAAGCCTATAATGACTTGGTTTCTTTTCCTTAAGATACTCTGGCTTATTAAGCCAAACTTGTGTGCCACCCAGTGATTGAATGACTGGCTGCAAAGCATTTCGACTAAACAAGTACTCTGCACTTGGGGGGATGTCTTTCATTGTAGCTTTCAACATTGTATTATTTATATCTTTCAAAATTCTATATCTTCTGATTTCAATGCATTCGGCACGCCTGCCACAAATAATTTGCATTATTTTCTCAGAACAATTATGAAGAGGAGAATCTGTTCCAAGTAAGGTAGATACCTTTTCAAATAAAGACATTGAGTGTAATTCACCAGGATTCCTAGCTGCCCAGTTAAGAAGGTCCTGTAGACCCTGTCTCAATAAGTCCTGTCGTTCTAGCTCTGCATTTGTAAGTCCTGCCCATATGTTATCAGCAGCAGCTAGGTAATCTTTACTTTTGTTAAAATGACACAACTCTTCATTAACTTTGAGTGCCACAAAACCCGGGGTAGCTGAAAATTCCTGCAGTGTAGCCTTGTATCTCATGCCTTTCCAGGCCTGTGAGTCAAAATGTTGAAGTTGGTTAACTTTTTCTAGTCTTTTTTCATGTGATGGTGGGGTGACCTTTCTTTCATCAAAATTTGTTGACAATTCACCTACCTGCAACTTATTAGAATCGGAACATGGATTTGTTAGATAAGGACTAGACGCGGGAACTGCAACAGGTTGACTACTAGAGCTAACGTGTTGTTATAATGTGACAAATAACCTGTGATGTACCCAACTTGGGTAATCAACGTGTCTATTTTATGATCGCGCTCCTTATCCTTATACGACTTACCAACTCGGTGCCTTTTGTTAGGTGGTGGCGAAGCTAGGCCTACCTCATCCTCCGAGGACGAAGAGGCGTCGCTTTGTTCAGATTCAGATTGGCGATCAGACCGCTCTCCGTCCGAAGCAGCGGTCTGATCCATCTGCTCGGGCGCACTCATTATGCACTCAAAAACACTTTTATACGTATTTACACAGTTTTTTCCGATAAAAATCTTGTTAGAAAAAAAAATTGTTGCTTTTAGCGGCAAATTACACAAACGCTATGAGTTGACATTGACAGCCGCTCAACATGACATTCCGGATCGGCTACTTCCTGACGAAGACCATAGGCTCAAAACAGACTTGAAGTCGGTAAAGTATACCTAAAAACTACCTCTATTATCTAAAGGCAAATAATACAAACCATTCTTCCAACTATGCTGTGTGTTTTGGAGCACATATAATTATAATTAATATTTTTCTTTTTTTGTTATCATGTCTACAACACGCACCTGGCGTACGTAACGTGGCCCGATCCCTCTGGTCTTCACTGAACACCAGCGCTGGGTGGACACTCCAGGGTGCACCCAGCATTATGCTGAGTGAAGGCCATATTTCCTTAAACACTGCTACGCACAAAGTAAATTTATTTTGTAACTTAGGTCGTATAAATTGGCATACAATTAAGGCTAATTTGTGTATAGTAGTTTTAAGGTAAATAAAATATTTTTTCATTTCATTTCATTTAAAGACGACAAGTCATGGTGTTGCGATGTGTGTGTTGCCGCTTTTCCGTCTGAAGTCTTGTGCAGTAATGTGAAAATATAAAAATTAAGACATATAAAACCATAGATTAGTTAGCTAACAAACAAGACATATTGCATTCATCTAAATCATCAAGTTGTTTCAGTCCAGTAATGCTGAACCACTACGAACAACACAAAGGCGTCGAGTACTCCTGCCCAATTTGTCTCAGTGTTTTCGAGTAAGTATTATTAAAAAATATCTTCAGTGATAAACGAAATATAGTAAATCGTGAAGTCAAATTCTTTCTTTACTTGACATTGATAATTTTTATTTTAAAATTTCCTAGTGCCTAAATTTTTTTGATACCTATATTTTGCCGCGGCGCGGCGTAAGAATCGACCTCTCCAATTCAACAAAATTCAGCCTGTAGATATCGCAAGAGCAATAATTTTAATTTAATTTTTAATCTATTTGTATTTTTTTTTTAATAATGTAGCTAATGTAATTGTTTAACTAGTTTAATCGTGTTAGTTACTCTATAAAATATAAAATAAAATAAATAAATAAAAGACCCGACTAACGGAACCTACTAGACGAAGGGCAGCAGCTTCCGTCTGTGTATTTTTATCATCTCCACTGCGATCCCCAATCTGCCTATCAAGCGATGATTATGGCAAAACCCCCCTTATTAGGGGAAGGCACGTTCAGCAGTGGACATAGGTGTTCTGATAAGGGTACATTCTGTAGTAAGTAATAATTACTTAAAAGTATATTTAGTATATCAGTGACTAGTTGACTGTGGGGCTAGCCGATGCAGGTTTATATTTTGTTTTCAGGAATAAGACAACGTTCATGAATCACCAACGAGACCACAATGCGGATAAAAAGAAGTCAGTTTGTACATCCTGCGCTTGCACTTTTATATCTGATGTTGGACTCATGCTGCACAGGAAGTCTAAACACACGGTTAGTAGTTATACATCTCGCTAGTTAGTATACATCCCACCTCCTACTCCACCTCCACAGCCTATATTGGTCCACTGCTGGACTCAGGCCTCCCCCAGATAAGCGCCTTAATGGCTTATATCTCACGTGGGAAATGCCCATAATCCCCACGCTGGGCATGCGGGTTTGTGATCGCAGTTCGGTGGTAAAATTGTTCTGCAGGGGGCGCTGCTGCCCCCTGCAGAAAAACCTTTATCTTTATCTATCTATATCACTTAGTAGCCTCTTACGACACCCGCAAGAAGAGTTGGGGTGGTGCGAATTCTAAACCGGCACCACTCAGCTGTATACATCATCTACGGCTTATACCGGTCCGCTGCCGGACGCAAGCCTCCCCCTTATAAACGCCTTATTTTGCCTTTGTAACATACGGGGTAATGCCCATAATCCCCAAGCTGGGCATGCGGGTTGGGTATCGCAGTTTGGTGGTAAAATTGTTCTGCAGGAGGCGCTGCTGCCCGCCACCCTAAGATGAAAATTTATTTATGTATAAAGAATCCGTGTTACTACTCAACATCAGCCTCCGCACTGGGCAAAGCCTGTAAAGTGGAGACCAGAAGGAAATCCCTTAGTCGCCTCTTACGACACCCACGGGAAAAGTTGGGGTGGTGCAAATTCTAAACTGGCACCACATGGCTTTTCGCTTTCATAGTATACATATGCCACTAGTTAGTATATATATGTCACTTTATCATGTCACTTGTAATTAGTATATATCTTACTGGTTATACGTACCACTAGTTAGTGTTCATGCATGTGTGGTTCGAAGACTACCTATCTGAAAGAACGCAAACAGTGCGTTTAGTTTATTTTGAGAGTAAGATCGTTATGTGCACATTTGGCGTCCCACAGGGAAGTAAGCAGCATAAGAATCGACTCCTCCAACTCAACCCGTGGATGTCGTAAGAGCCGACTAAGGCATACTACCAGAGGAATTTCAATTTATTTTATTCATACTATAAATTCACAGGGAACACTGAGTTAAGTCAAACAGTTTCAATACATTTCAACACAAAATGAAATTCATAATATACTTATAAAATAACACAAGCTTCGTAGCTGCAATCATCATCATCATCATCATCGACATATCTTAGTCCATTGCTGGACATAGGCCTCCCCTAATGAGCGCCATAGCGCACTGTCTTCAGCTTGCCGCATCCAGCATCTGCCTGCAGTCTTTCTTTTAGATCGTCATCCCACCTGGCCGGAGGGCGTCCTACACTACGTTTGCCGAGTAGTGGTCTCCACTCGAGAACACGTTACCCCAGCGGTTGTCGGTTCTTCGCGAGATATGGCCGGCCCACTGCCACTTCAGCTTGCTAATTCTTTGAGCTATGTCGATAACTTTGGTTCTCTGTCGGATGTATTCGTTACGAATCTTATCCTTTAGGGAAACTCCGAGCATAGCTCTTTCCATAGCTCGCTGAGCCACTTTCAACTGTTGGACCAGCCCTACCGTGAGTGTCCACGTCTCAGCTCCGTAGGTCATAACGGGTAGGACGCACTGGTTAAAAACTTTCGTTTTCAAGCATTGCGGTATGGATGACGAGAAGACTCGACGTAGTTTACTAAATGCTGCTCAGCCTAACCGAGGCCTCCTTCTCGAAACTGTTCCGATGCATCGCGAGGCTGTGGCTAGGCCGTCCAGCATCTGGTTCACCTCCTCTAATGACTCCGCCATTAAGACTATGTCATCAGCGAATCGTAGGTGCGAGATGTAATTGCCGTTTACGTTATTGCCCTTACTTTTCCAGTCCAGCGTCTTATTTCTTAAAGATCTTCATTAAGAACAGCCCTTCTTTCTCAAGGAAGTTGACTAGCATTTGCCCCTGTGATTCCTAGCTCCATAACTATTCGGGATTCGTTGCCCGTCTGGATTCCTACCCTGCCGTCAAAGTCCCCCATAACAACGTTGAAGTGAGCCTTAGTGGTGTTGTGTAAGGCTTTGGATATGTCTACGTACATACCTCCACTTCATCATCCGAGTGTGCTGAGGTCGGTGCGTAGACCTGAACGACCTTCATGCTATATCGCTTGGATAGCCGAAGGATCAGGTACGTTACCCTGGTCGACACACTGGAGATTTCTTGGACGTTGTTAGAGAGGGCCTTATTGACGAGGAAAACTACGCCACCCTGGGATGTTTTATTACCCCACGAAAGTAGAGAAGATGGCCCGAGTCCAAGATTACGGTGTCCTCCCCCTGTCTATGGACTTCGCATAACCCTAGAACATGGCATTTAATATTCTCTAACTCCACTTCCAACTGCGCTAGATGGTGGTCAAGCCTCAGAGTGCATCCGTTGAACGTAGCCAGGGCTAAATTTTTATGTAATGCACGATAGCCTAATGTAGCCCGGGGATTCCTAGCATCCCCTGCCCGGCCGTTACCGTGGCCGCTATCATGGCCAGGAGAAAAATTCAAAATTCAAAGTGCTTTATTTTCTTTAGACCTTACAAGACTCTTGGACACGTCACAAAATTCAAGTTACATAAGTAAAACTAGAAAATAAAGTGATCACTTTGATTTTTGCTCACTTCAATATTTTTAAGGTAAAGCAAAGAAGCGAACAAGAAACCTTTACCTTGTTAGGTTGTTAGTTTTCGAGTTGGAGCAAAACTTGTCCCAACCTTTTTTATCCTCTAGATAATCTGATATTTTGTAGTAAGCCCTATTACAAAGGATATGTTTGACAATTTGTTTGAATGTATGTATTGATAATTTTTTAAACTCATTTGGTATTTTGTTAACAATACTAACAAACCTACTAATAAAATAAAATTTGACCTAGTGACGTACTCAGAATTAAGACTGATTATAAGAAATATGAAAAGTAAGACATCTGTTGACATTTATGACATGAATACCAAATTAGTTAGGCAGTTATTATTAAGAAATTATTTATTGTTTAAATTGGTTTGTGGTGTTATTAATGATTGCATAATACAAGGGGTGTTCCCAGATGTATTTAAAGCTGGAAGAGTAGTACCGTTATTTAAAAAGGGGGAACAGGGAGAACTTAACAACTACCGACCAGTTTGTATTCTCCCGACTTTATCAAAAATATTAGAGTCAGTAAATAAAAATAGAATAGTAGGATACTTTGAACACAATAAATTATTTACTGTGGCTCAATATGGTTTCCGACAAAATAAATGCACTGAAATGGCTATAAGAAATGTCAGTTATTTTGTACTAAGGGCGTTAGATGAATCTAATAAGTGTGCAAGTGTGTTTTGCGACCTATCTAAGGCTTTTGATTGCTTAAGGCACGACATTTTGTTAGAAAAATTAAAGTACTACGGCTTTGACGAAAATGAATTGAATATAATGACAACATATCTGAGTAATAGGACACAAATTGTAAGTATAAACGGAATAAACTCTGACCAAGGATATATAAATGTAGGTGTACCGCAAGGGTCGATATTGGGCCCAGTACTCTTCCTTATTTACATCAATGACTTACCCAGATGTGTACCAGAATGGGCGTTCATAAACCTCTTTGCGGATGACACACATGTAGGGATTAAAGATAAAACTGAACATAAATTAGAAGAGAAAATTGAAAACTCAATCCAATTACTTACAAACTGGTTCGAGGCTAACGGCATTGTTCTAAATGCTAATAAAAGTATTATAATGCGATATAAAGCAAGAAGAACTAGGCACGCAGAGGGGAGCATGTCACATGTTTTCCTTGGGTACACTATTGATCACACATTAAATCATACATCACACATTGAAACAATGTGCAAAAGACTTGCAAGTGCCAACTACGCTCTTTTAAAATTAAAATCTGTGGTTACTAAAAGGACATTGGTCACAGTGTATTACGCTTATGTCCATTCCATAATAAGCTATGCCATAACAGTATGGGGAAACAGTGCTGTTGTAAACAAGGTCTTGATTTGTCAAAAACGGGCCATAAGAATAATTTGCGGATTACATAGAAGAACGTCAGCTAAGAAATATTTTGAGAAATATAAAATAATGACTGTGATATCACTCTATATTTATAAAAGTCTCTTAGAAATACATAGTAACAAAGAAAACTATCTACAAAAAAAATATACTCATAACTATAATTTAAGAAATAAGGAAAAACTAGTCAAACCAATCGTACGCCTTGCAAAGGTACAAAAGCAGGGAGAATATATTAAAATACAAGTATATAATAAACTACCAATTAACATTACGAACATTGACAACTTTGAACATTTTAAAAACATAATCAAGCATTTCTTTGAAAGCCATGCATTCTACAGCATCAGTGAATTTATGAGTACTAATCTATTGCAATCCCTTTCTTTACATAATGTGAAAACATGACATTGAACTTTATGATCTGGAATGAAATGACATGTGTATTTTATCTTTTCAAATTGTACAATTTGTGTCTTGCCTTGTATAACGACCTATGTTATAAATGGTAAATAAATAAATGAAATGAAATGAAATGTTGTAGAAGCGTATACATTGCCCTTTAAAAGATACATTAATCTTGTGTAGTCTAGTTGTGGGCACAGCGAGTTTATGTTTATTTCTAGTATTTAAATTATGTATGTCGCTATTTTTAGGGAACCGATTGATATTCCTATGAGTGTACAAGTTTTCATAAATATATTGACATGGTACTGTCATTATGTTTATTTCTTTGTATTTTTCACGTTGGCTTTCTCTGGGACCCATGTTATAGATTGCACGAACACTCCATGGACCAATATAGGCTGTAGAGGCGGAAACAAAATTAAACCTTACAAAAGATTACAAGAGCAAACATAATTCTTCTATCAATATAATACATACACACAATACAAACATATTATCTAGATAATTTACATACATAATTTACTAAACTCCGCTTCTAACCGCCAAGCGTGGTGATTATTATGGTAAACCCCCCCTGTTTTAGGGAGGCATGTCAATTATCATGTGATTTCATCTATGTACTTTTATTAAGTTAATTTATAAGTCTTTATTGACAAAGAAAATTACAATTCAATAATAAAAACAAATTAGAACTAGTATTTACAATTGAAACAATTAAGCTAACTGCAGACTGTTGCAAACAATCTACAAGTTAATTGGTGTGTGTTATAATTAAATCTATGGAATTGTTATTTGCAGGACACAGTGCCGTCAGAATCAGGTCCGCATTCGACGTGTAACGAGTGCAACGTTGTGTTTGATACGCAAGAGGTTTATATGAAGCATGTGGCTCTATCGCATACTAAGAAGGTTGAATCGTGAGTATTTTTTTTAACTCAACTAGTTTCTGGTCGCGGCTGATAATAAAAGAAAAATAATAAAGATATGTAAAGAAAAATAAGACTGAATAAGTTGCTTGACCAAAGAGGCCTATGTCCAGCAGTCTGGTGAAAGCTGTTGATCAAGATAAAAGTAAAATTTCATATTATTGCTCGAAATACAAAGCGAGAACAGATGTTAAATGATTATTATGTTGGTATAAGGTTGGGTAAACGTTAGTGTTAAGGGCGGGCAAACTTATTAAAAGACGCTATAACTTTTGCAAATGGCGGAAAATGTCATTCTGTTTTGACATTTGTGAAGTAAGCAGATGCGTATACACGCCAGTAAGCCATGGGAAGCTATTCTCGAAAAAAATTAAATTGGTTATGGACGAGACGTTTATTTATTTATTTATTTTAACACTTTATTGCACTTTAAGGTACAAAGGGTGGGCTTAATGCCGAGGCATTTTCTACCTGCCGACCAAAACCATATGGTTTTTACAGGGGGTTGGCGTGCTAATAATAGTTAATAATATATATATATTATATATACTTATACCTAAATACCTATTTAAAGCATAAATATGAAGCAATAAACAAAAACATTTTATGAAGTAAATTAACTATTGGTCTCTTAAGAAAAAGCCTGCGCACCATTTGCTTAAAAGCATCTCGTGTATCTGCCTTTCTAATGACGTTCAAGGACTTTAGAAAGGAAGGGAAGTAAAATAAACGATACTCGGAGAATGTTTTAAGGGTAAGGTTTTTTAGGTAAAGTTATTATTTGTGCGTCTTTCCAGACGGTCGGGAAAGTGTCGTGAGATACAGAGAAGTTGAGAATATGACAAAGAACCGGACCTAATGTCGGGCTAAATTGTTATACTTAGCTATATTTATTCGTTTAGTGCACGAATGTATTGGTTATTTACGTTTCATTGTATTTTTTATTTATTTATAAGTATAGCAGTCGTCTGGTTCCCATAACACAAGCTCTGCTTAGCTTGGGGCTAGATGGTGCTGTGAGAGTTGTCCAGCATTATTTTACTAATTTAATCTATCGATCCGCAGTCACCGCTGTGCGTATTGCCACATCCGTTTCTCGACCCTCGAGGAGCTCCGAGCACACAAGGTGTCTCAAGGCCACCAGCGAGCCTCCAAGAAGTACGCGCAAAGAACTGCTCGGTCTAACGAACCCAACCCGGTCAAGAAGATCAAGATCAATACGCCGGACAAGCCGTTTGTCAAGTGCGAGCTGGTGAGTACATGCCGCTAGTTAGTATACACGTCGCTAGTAAGTTAGTAGTTAGCATATATGCCACTAGCTGGTATACATCTCGCTAGTTACTATACATGCCTTCAAGAAACACGTGCAAAAAACTGCTCGTCTAACGTAGTAGTAGTAAAGTTTTGTCTTAGAGCATAGTTGTGACCTCCCACGCTCCTCAATAATCAATAATCATTTATTTCGTACATTGCTAGAATTACACGTCACATTCGTCCCTATAAAAAATGAGTAAATTATATTATAATTAAGTATAGAAATTATTCAAAAAATTATACAATCATTCGTACATTTACCTTAAAAATTAAAATAAAAAATAATAAAAGTAGTAATACATAATATCTAATATCTACAGGCAGATAACAATCATTAGTCCCTTTTACAGGCTACAAACTCATCGTAGCTGTAAAAGCTGTTGTCTATAAGCCAGTGCTTCAGCTTGTATTTAAAAGATGTCAGGCTTGTTGCTTCCGTCACATTTTTAGGTAGACTGTTGTACACTGTCGGTCCCCTCGACATTTAAATTAATATGTTCAATAAACATCAGGGAATATAAACGTTACTAATTCTGAATTGTAATCCTTTGTTGCAGTGCCCAGCGATGGTATCCACCGCGTTCACATCCTGCATGTACAAACACTTCCTGAAGGAGCACCCCGACATCCCCTACTCGTCCGTCTACTCGCAGACCGCGCGCCGGCTGCTCTGCCATCTGTGTGGGAAGACCTTTATGGTAAGATGCGCCGGGTGTCTCAATAATTTTGCTGCCTCAGAGCTAACACGATCTCGTCTTGACTGATATCTGGCGGTTCGTCGGTATAGTGGCGTGTCAGGGTGGCTCTGGAATCGTGGTCGTCTCGTCGGGAACGAGGGGCATGTGCAGCGTACAATCGGCCATAGAAATCCTCTATCTCGGCGGAGATCTCCGGCTTCGACAATACTGTTCTCCCATCGACTTGCGCTACACGTGCATCTATGTGTGTGTGGAGTCTAGTGTCACTTCATGAACATATTGTGCGAGTGAGATAGCTACGAAATAACTCAAGACACTATATTTTCGCAAAAGGTGAAATCAAACCTCAAAACAAAAATTAATTCGTATGTCCAAGATCAAACAATCAAGGGTGCATTCCGAATTACGCTTATATCGATATTATCGCGCTCACACGCGTTCCGTATTACCATGAGCGCGACAAGGATGTCCCGTGTGACGTCATAGATGACGTCATTACATACGCCATTTTGCGATATCACCGACCATCCTACAAACCGAAATCACTGTGAGCGATCTGTCAAAAGTGACAAATATGACAGTTTGCTTACGACGGTTTGAGAACCTCCTCCTTTTTTGAAGTCGGTTGGTAAAATTGTTGTTCTGCATCATTTTCGTAACTGGATGAATCGTCGTCGACCACTCCTCAACTGAGGTATTTGTTATTACTGTTAATAGATATAAAGCCCTATTTTCTGCCATTTTCTCTTGATTTTCACGTTAGTAAGTTATAATATAACTAATAATGTTCTGCGTGTGCGGTTAAAATACTAATAAATAAATAATGTTGGATAATACACACAGCATCATCTAGCCCCAAAGTAAGCAGAGCTTGTGTTATCGGTGCTAGATAAATGATAAACTTGTTACAATATATTATTATACAGATTTATTTGTTTTTAAATAAAAATATGTATATATAAATACCTATATATTTTTCTATTATAATATATAGAAAATACCCAGAACACCACAAACAAACAAATATTTGCAGATCGTACAAATTGGTCTTAATGTGGGAATCGAACCCGCAACCTCCTGCGTCGCAGGCGGACCTTCGCCCGCCGCGCCACATCGGTCGTCTGTCAACATTCTAAACGTCAGTCGATACTGACTGACTTTTAGAATGTTCGTGACGTGCGTGACCGTGAGCGCGCTCATGAGCGTTCCGAATTATTGTTAGCACTCAACTGTCAGTATCGTGATAACCAATTCGGAACACAAAATATTTTGTGATCACTATCAGCGTTGTAATCGTATTTCGGAACGCACGGCAAAACATTGAACACCAACGCGTTGGTGTATGACAGACGACGCCGTTGCAACGGCGTCGTCTGTCAAAACACAGAGCGCAGAGGGCGCAGAGCTGGCATGGGTCCCCATGCCATCTCTGCGCCCCGTGCGTCGTACGTCCCTTGCATTTGGACCGCAATAAAACTCGCCTATGGGCCAGCGGGGTGAGGAAGCTCTGTCAGGTGGGGGGCTAAGAGTATCCATTCTATACGTTATTAATATTAAATA
Organism: Eupithecia inturbata; assembly: GCA_963662085.1. Lineage (NCBI taxonomy): Eukaryota > Metazoa > Arthropoda > Insecta > Lepidoptera > Geometridae > Eupithecia > Eupithecia inturbata. Next base: position 1,191,592 of record OY759204.1, read on the forward strand.
TTCTCTGCTAATGGTCATGTTTTAAGCCGGGTACTGACCGGCGTTACGGAGCGTAAGTAACGGGTTACATACATAGCAAGCGTTCGTGCAGTCAGTAGAAGAACGCGACCGCAACGAGCAACGAGACGGATTATAGCACACGGCGTAACGTATCATGCTCGCTGCGAATGGTAAGCACATACGCCCCGTATCGCTGGTCGGTACTCACCAAGACATTGTCTTCTGCTATTTTTCTCATAGACTTTGGGGAAGAATTGTATTATTTTTTCATTTTTTCTGATAACTAAACTTCCGAATTCTTCCAGGACCCAGCCTTCTTCGCGGACCACGCAAACGTCCACAGTGGCGAACGTCCCTACATCTGCTCAGTGTGTCCAGCCCGCTTCCACACGCGCCGCCACCTAGGCCTCCACGCGCCGCGCCATCAGCCAGCCTCACACGCCTGTGAACTCTGCCACAAGCGGTTCCACAGCGCGGCCAATCTGTATAACCATAGGAAGGTATGTACAGGACGGTGTCAAGTATAGTGCACTCTATATGGCCCCTACACCTGCTCAGTGTGTCCAGCCCGCTTCCACACGCCATCAGCCAGCCTCACACGCCTATGAACTCTGCCACAAGCGGTTCCACAGCGCGGCCAATCTGTATAACCATAGGAAGGTATGTACAGGACGGTGTCAAGTATAGTGCACTCTATATGGCCCCTACACCTGCTCAGTGTGTCCAGCCCGCTTCCACACGCCATCAGCCAGCCTCACACGCCTATGAACTCTGCCACAAGCGGTTCCACAGCGCGGCCAATCTGTATAACCATAGGAAGGTATGTACAGGACGGTGTCAAGTATAGTGCACTCTATATGGCCCCTACACCTGCTCAGTGTGTCCAGCCCGTTTCCACACGCCATCAGCCAGCCTCACACGCCTATGAACTCTGCCACAAGCGGTTCCACAGCGCGGCCAATCTGTATAACCATAGGAAGGTATGTACAGGACGGTGTCAAGTATAGTGCACTCTATATGGCCCCTACTCCTGCTCAGTGTGTCCAGCCCGCTTCCACACGCCATCAGCCAGCCTCACACGCCTGTGAACTCTGCCACAAGCGGTTCCACAGCGCGGCCAATCTGTATAACCATAGGAAGGTATGTACAGGACGGTGTCAAGTATAGTGCACTCTATATGGCCCCTACACCTGCTCAGTGTGTCCAGCCCGCTTCCACACGCCATCAGCCAGCCTCACACGCCTATGAACTCTGCCACAAGCGGTTCCACAGCGCGGCCAATCTGTATAACCATAGGAAGGTATGTACAGGACGGTGTCAAGTATAGTGCACTCTATATGGCCCCTACACCTGCTCAGTGTGTCCAGCCCGCTTCCACACGCCATCAGCCAGCCTCACACGCCTGTGAACTCTGCCACAAGCGGTTCCACAGCGCGGCCAATCTGTATAACCATAGGAAGGTATGTACAGGACGGTGTCAAGTATAGTGCACTCTATATGGCCCCTACACCTGCTCAGTGTGTCCAGCCCGCTTCCACACGCCATCAGCCAGCCTCACACGCCTATGAACTCTGCCACAAGCGGTTCCACAGCGCGGCCAATCTGTATAACCATAGGAAGGTACGTACAGGACGGTGTCAAGTATAGTGCACTCTATATGGCCCCTACACCTGCTCAGTGTGTCCAGCCCGCTTCCACACGCCATCAGCCAGCCTCACACGCCTGTGAACTCTGCCACAAGCGGTTCCACAGCGCGGCCAATCTGTATAACCATAGGAAGGTATGTACAGGACGGTGTCAAGTATAGTGCACTCTATATGGCCCCTACACCTGCTCAGTGTGTCCAGCCCGCTTCCACACGCCATCAGCCAGCCTCACACGCCTATGAACTCTGCCACAAGCGGTTCCACAGCGCGGCCAATCTGTATAACCATAGGAAGGTATGTACAGGACGGTGTCAAGTATAGTGCACTCTATATGGCCCCTACACCTGCTCAGTGTGTCCAGCCCTCTTCCACACGCCATCAGCCAGCCTCACACGCCTATGAACTCTATGAATAAATTCTCATTCACTTTTATGTTATTTTATCATATTAAATTTATGAATATTGTCCACTCTCCCAACTCTGATCCCCTCATCGACAGGTAGGTACATAATCGTTGCCCTGACTCTCTTGAGACAGGTGTCCTCTAAAGTACCTACTTATGTTCTCACCTTTATATTTATTTTATTTATTTTCACCACACAACACAGCAAAGTTGAACAATATTTATTAACGTTATACAGTGCACTCCATGGCCCCTAAATCCACATTAATATGAATTTACGTGTATTTGAGTAGTTTTGTTTATCTATAGTTAATTTTAAGTTGTTTTATAACGTCTTGTGAATACATCCTTTTCGTTTCATTGTTTTAAGACGCACATTGGCGACCGCCGGTTCAAATGCGAGATCTGCCTGAAGGGGTTCCTGCACGCCGCCACGCTCAACGAACACGTGCGTGGCGTGCACCATCATATACGGAAACAGAAGAACAGGAAGGAACCTTACTAGAGTTGGAATAGGGGTGGAGATCGCAGTACCTAGTCAAAATACAAAGGAAGCTGCTGTCATTGATCTGGTAGATAGCCTTAAGCTTGCCGCACACCTGGAAGGCACCGCTGCAGCACAGCACAAAAATGTGCATGCAAATATGGGCTTAAACTCGTAACATTTAGATGAATTTTATATTGACGGCATCAGCTCGCGGACCACTAGTTTTTATTCGACCGCGGCTTACACTAGCCTAGGATGTCATATCGTAAAGCTCCGCGCTCATTAATACGATACCGCTACCACACAGGTCAAAAACGTGCATTTAAATATGGGCATAAACTCGTTATCTATAGATACATTTTACAGTGACAAAATGGCTTCCCGCAAGCTTCAAACGAGTGGTCCGCGAGCTGTGTGTCATCTGATGCTGTCAATATAAAATTCATCTAAATGTTAGGAGTTAAAGCCCATATTTGAATGCAAATTTTTATGGTGTGCTGCAGCGGTGCTTTCCAGGGTATGCGACAAGCTTTACACAACACAGCCTGGTTGGGTTACAATCAAAAAGCTAAGCTGGGGTCAAACGCTAAGAGATGGCAGCTAGCTGAGGTAAACACTCCGAAGAGATTAAAATAACTGAACGCGTTGAGTGATGTTTGAACATAATATAAAATAAAATAAAAACTTTATTTAATTTCAGTTGGTTTTAACATAGTAGGAGTTATTACCTATCTTATCTCAACGCAGGAGGTTGTGGGTTCGATTCCTGCCTTAGGACAATTGTTTGCACTACCTGCAAATATTTGTACTATCTGCAAATATTTGTTCCGGGTGTTCTGGGTATTTTCTAAGTATATTAAAAAATATCAATCCATGTATTGTATTAAGTATATCAGTCATCTAGTACCCATAACACAAGCTCTGCTGAGCTTGGGGCTAGATGATGCTGTGTGGATTGTCCAGCATTATTTATTATTATTATATTAATATGATAAAATTAAGAAGCTAAAAATAAGTAGGTACTAATTTTAACAACATGAAATCGGTTTATTTTAAACAATCTTAGCAATTAAGAGAAAATGAAATAAAAGAAGATAATAGAGTCATAGAGCAACTACGTACATAGTACGTAGGTACTCCGTGTGTTTAACAAGTTTTGTCTAAGGTTTTTATTATTACAGTGCGTAAGCCTCACACTGGGTTAATATATAAGAAATCAAATAATATCCCAAATATTTTTCGATTTCGACGGGACTAGAACCCGCGTCTTTCCCTCAGTACGGGAACGTGCTAACCAACTACACAACGAGATCAAGTGACGTAGGAGTCGAAAAAATCTGGGACTTCCATCGGACTATAGCGCCGTTAGCTCCACCTACAGGGGACACATTGAAGTATTATCCAATCCTGTTCAAAGACTAAAGTTTCGTTTAGTTCGTTTGACGAGAGGTGTCGCGTTGCTCATTTCTTAGGTTTTTATGATTATAGTGCGTTAGCCTCACACTGGATTAATTTATAAGAAATCAAATAATAAGTTAAGTTTTGTCTACTTCGTATTAAGCTATGTGTAGTGAGACATTGACTCCTCGCTCTAACTAAGTATGAACTTGTATGTAGACGCGAGAGACTGCTTCAGCTAGCGAGTGGTTTTAAGTACTTTATTTTCTATTAACTAAACATGTCATTAACTTTTTTTTGGGTATATAGCTAAAAATACCATTCTGCAATGCATCACTGAGTTTATAGTTTCCACATTAGTTTATAATCGAGATCAATGCTAGCTAAGCTAAATTTACAAACATGAAATGTTCTAGTTAAAATGTACCTACAGCATGTACTTTTAAAAAAACAACTTGAAATTGGACACCCCTATGTTCAGGTTATCGTCGACAATATCCCAGATGACATAACTTCTTTGCCTCTACAGATACTGGAAAGTAAACTTTTTTCTTGGCTTCTGGAGAATTGTTTTTATGACATGAATGATTTTTTAATGGTTTATTAAGACGTACTAAAATGATGACACGAATAAAATTTTAAATTGAATTAGGTTGGAGTTTTTTTATTATATATTGGAATATTATTATGGATTGTTTGTTTGTGACATGACTTATTATTTCTTTAGATTAATCAATAAATTGATTTTGATTTTATTTTAAATAGGTTTCTTTCTTATTCTTTTGATAATATAATTCGCTACGGCATGCTACCTCTACAAGTCAACTACAAACACATGTTATATTGTAGTACGCTCGAAAGAGTAGATTGTGCTGCCCTAAAACAATATTTAAGATCAAATGTATATTACCACAATCACAAAGCAATAAATGGTTTCAAATAGTTATGCGATAGCTTGTACACTGCTGCTCGCCAGTATGTCGCTGTGTCAAAGTGTGTGGAGGGTTCACTCAAGACAAATCAAATCAAATCAAATTCATATATTTAGCGAAACATGGGTTACAGGGATGTTGGGTTAAAATAGAATGAGCACAACCATGATCAGCTTTACAGCATGCAAAGTCACTATAAATGTATATATGTAAATAAATACTATGTCAATAACTAAATTAATTAATAACCAATGAATTGTCTTATTCTAGAATTTATCCATCAGATATTCATTGACATTGTAATAGGCCTTATCAATTAACAATTGTTTTAATTTGAGTTTAAAAAATTAATAGTATTGCTTTCTTTAATGCTTGTAGGTAGGTGATTATAGATCCGAGGTGCCATACAAAATACTCTTATTAAAACGCCACCACAAATGTTTTTCAGAAAAACACTAGCGAAGCCGTAGATAGTCAAAGCTTGTTTTCGATTATAGAAAACAGTAGTTCTATCCTGCGACATAGATGGCGCTGGCAAACAACGAGTAAGTTGTGGCGACATGCATATAAGGATATATTCGACAAATCAATAACTAATAACAAACCCGCTCTCTGATAGAAAATAAAGTTCTGATAGCTTATTTGATATATTATAATCATTATAGAGATTAGTAATTTAAGTAGGTGTAGGTACTTAATGTTTTTTCTACATAAAGGCGAAAGTTTGTGAAGATTTGAGGAGCTGAGAGCGAAGAGCCTTTTCAATTTTGCATTCATTATTTTCACAACCTCAAATAAAATATTTAGCTACTGTGCGTTTGTCCACCATTATTTATTAATTCCCTCAACAAGCGTGCGAAGCCACGGGCATAAACTAGTAGGTGTAATAAGAACTAGAAAATTATCCACGAATTAAATTATAAAGAATATGTATGTATGTATTTGTATTGTACCTTTTTTAAAAGTAAAACCTTTATAAATAAAGAAAATTACAATAAAATAATTGAATCAATTGAGCTAACTGCAGACTGTTGCAAACAATCTACGGGTAGCTCAAATGAGTATATTGTAGGTACTCAGAAACTTAATGTTTTCTTAATATTTAAGAAATAAAATGTAATGTAACATCTGGTTTCGAAAGTGTAAATATAACGTTAGGCAGCTTTTTAATACACAAATAATATAATTATTGATTATCAGATGCAATAAAAATATTCTTACAAATTAACTCGTATCAATTTTTACACATAATTTGAAGGAAGTATATAATACAATGTTTACCGCTCGCTCGAGAACAGTGAGCAAAATTGGGTTTTGCTCACATGTGGAATAATAGTACATTATATTATATATAACATTGTGCACCGATGTGAGAAAGTGACTGATCCCTATCGAGTGTGTCATTTGAGGCACGAGACGCAGCCGAGGGCTGAGGAACGCACGAGGTAGGAATCGCACTTTCTCCTGAGTGCTTTATACTACACCTACGAGGCATATAAAACATTTTCCGAAAAAGAAGTTGCACTCTTCTCGTTTTTCCAATTCACGAAATCTTCATAAGTCATATTGTATTAATTTCAGGATTTCTAGGTTTAACCCTTAGCCACCTGACGTGTATTTCAATTACACTACCACCTGACGTCGGTCATAGAGACCGCTTGCGTAGTTACCGTGTTTAATAATATATTATTTAAATATTAATTTAAATAAAATTCGCATCTGTATTATCATTATATTTTTATGAATAATAAGTTCTTAAACTATGCAAGAGTCTTCATTTATTTATCTAATACAACACTTAATATAAAAATACAAAATTTTAGAAAAAATTCAAGAACTTTGGAAATCAGAGATCTGGGCAATTACCCTAAGTTCGACATAACATTTTAACTTATTTTCTATTAGTTTGGTATATAATCTTAAACCTAAAATAATTTTTGGTATGATCAAGGTTCAATTATTATAAAATCACAACCTTTAAAGTTTTACAAAATGCGGCGACAATCACGGCCCATTTTTTGGCTGCATTCAATGCGAATCGGATTTTTGCATGCAAAACACATAACTACTTATGCTGTTTTCCGCTTCTTTTTAGGATCACATGTTGATCATGTCTTCCGTTTTTAAAATTTTTCAGAAAGCTCAGAAGTTGATGTACCAGGCGTTTGTTCTATTTTTAGGATTCGTCGTATAGTGCACTGAAGAGCCCTTTGCATACCAAAGGCTCATGCACGGCGTTCCAGATGAGGGGGGGTTTTCTGCCAATTTTTTTATAAAGACTAGTCTTGAAATCTTGTCTTGAGTTTTCAATAGGTTGAAACTCAGACTCGTCACCTTCCACTTCTGAATCTGATTGACACTCGCCATCAATGATGTGATCTTCTGGAACATCTTCTACGTCGCTGCAATCTTCATTCGGAAGTTCTGGAGCATTGAGATGGTTTTCGGAGTCTGAATCCGCTTCCTCTTACCATCGTGATATGTTTGGATCCGACTTTATAAGCCTTTAAAAAAATATATAGCGTATAGTAAAAATAACGTAACCACCTGACGTCGGTCACTCGGACCGCACGCGAAATATAATTACCTGTAATTTACAAATGCGCGCACGTCTGGAGCCACCGAGCGCGTGGCGCGTACTGGCAAGAGAGGGGGCAAAGTACATGAAAGCAAAAATAATTTGAAAAATAAAATCGTCAGAGTCTCTGTGACCGACGTCAGGTGGTTAAGGGTTAATAGATTCTCAATCACACTGCTTCATCAGTTTCTTTTATGTATTACTGGCGGTGTCATAAAATCTTCACTATCACTCGACGACATTCTGTAGAATTAATAAAGTTACGTACCGATAGGTAAACAAACCGCGATAAGGCCGCCCATTGTTCTTGTGTCTTATGTCTATGTCTTTTGTATTGTATTTTTGTTGGAGTACAATAAAGTATTTTTGTATTGTATTGTAAATTTCGAAGAAATTCCCGCGAATGCCTCAGGCAAGAACCAATTGGTTCTTTTTTAGGGTTCCGTACCCGAAGGGTGAAAACGGAACCTTATTACTAAGCCTAGCTTGGCCGACGGCCGTATTTATAGCAAAGCTTAGCCCCGCGTCAAACGATTCAGAGCGCGAGCGAAAATCCCCTTCAAATCGTTTTTAAATCGTCTTTGACTTTTTACAATCTTTTTCAACTTAATTCAACTCTGTGATTAGATTAAGTAGTTTAACAATCAAATTATCTCTCAAAACTAGATTTTCATACGGAAATAACGTCTTCGCGCCAACACGGCCATTGTGACAGGCGGTGCGCGCTCTGCACCTGTCTGGTCCGCCATTATCAGTTTCTCGAAGATTCTCGTAGATTCTCAGAAGTTCTCGAAAATTTTCTATAAAAAGAGTTTGCTTTTGAGTTTGGTATCTGTTTACAACACCCATCGAGTTGCAACAAAATTTTACGAAAATGTGTAAGATCTCGGAGGGTATCATAGGTTCTCGTAGATTCTCAAGAGGTTCTCGTAGATAAGGAGGATAAGAATTGCATGTAGTTCTCGAAGAAGAATGTCAATAATGGTTTGTTGCTTTATATTAAGTGAGTAAGATGTTCAACTTATCTGTTTATCAGTCGGTGTGTAGCTCAAGCAGTCCAGCACGGATGGCATGGGCTCGGTGGCAGTAGTGTTACGAGGACCTGTTGAATCGTCTTCTTTCGCTGACACGGTTTGATGATCGCCTGGTTGTGGGGCGCTACGGTGTTGATCATAGGCCAGCTTCCGCGGTCGTCCATCGTTCTCCAGGATTCTGAAAATCTAACAAGGTTCATTAAAATTTAAGACCTTTAGATCTTTGGTTGATTTCGAGGGCTTATTTTTTGATAAGCACGTAGTTTCCTCTTTGGAAGTGGTGAATTTTTGCTTCCCGTAGATGAAAGCGTTGTCTTATACAGCTGCCAGCGTCATTATTTGTTCTGCATGCCGAGTTCTGTTCATCGATATTGACTGTGTTCAGGAGTCGAGGTGACACGCACTGTTTTCGTTGCGTTATTAGCGTGGGTGGAGCTACGCTTGTACCTCCATGTGTAGTGCAGTTCATGGCTAGCTCTTCAACTACTACTTCTTCAAGGGTAGAGTTAGTCACTTTCTTATTCAGGACATCATTTTCCAAGGTATAACCTTCTACTCGGTTATCTCTGACAGGGCTGACATTATTCATCTTCGATCAACCTTCAACCAGCCTAGATCATTTGTTATCACGTTCACTGCCAGTTCCTTCGAGTTTCTACTGAAATAGTCAGCGTGCTGATGACGTTCACCTATGCGATATCCTTAAGAGTTGTGATGCGACAATAACCGCGCCATACCTACCCCAACATGAATGATAAGAAGAATAGAATCGGGAGGAGATTACGATTCTAGTCATGGTTCCATTCGTCTACCTAAACTATAAAGTTAAAATTAGTTGTAGTGGTAGTTTGCAATTATCTCGTAAACGGTAAGAGTTACGTCAAAAATAACCAAATTTTCATCCCCTTATGAAGTCCCACTAACAACATTACCAATTTTTCTGAACCACCTTGGATGACGTCATCACCACGTGTTTATTTTATTTTTGCTAGAAAGTGTTTACCTACTCTCCACTTGAACGTCCCGTGTTACATAAGTACCACAAACATTTACCCTCTCTAACGTTCATGGTAATTGTAATAAAAACGCAAAGTAAACCAATTGTGGTTTACTTTGCGTTTTTATTTCACCACATTGAAATATGCATATTATTTATTTATTTAATACTCAACAACAAAAAAGTTTTACTGGGTATTCCATTTTGCGCTGCACCGAAATCATCATCATCATCATCATAACAGCCCGTAAAAGTCCACTGAAGGACATACACACTGAAATATGCTTACAAACTGCTAAGGTGATGGAAATTCTCTTGGCATTATTATAATTAGGGTTTAATTGAGTATTATAATTTTAGATCAAATCAAGATACAGACAAAGACAGACGACTTTTACTGTGAGACAACAGAACTGTACATCCAAGAAGGCAGACCGTCCGGTCGTTGAAGGTGAACACTTCCCGGCACATAGCCCCGCCAAAAGAGGCTGGTGTTGGTGGTGCTTCCATACGAAGAGAATCACAACCCGGTCAGTCTGGATGTGCCAGGAATGCAAGGTAAACCTGTGCATAAGTGGGTGCTTCAGGAATTACCACAAGCCCGACCCTGACCGGGTGCAACCAGACTACTACCGGAAACGAATTAATTAATTAATTTTATTCAATAAAAAATTAAAATGAACATCAGCATTTTATTTAACGATAAAGTAATAATATGTACCTACTGTGTAAAAATATTGTTTTATCTCATCAATATGACCAATTCTAATATTTTTACAAACTAAATGTAGTACCTAGTAATATAATAAAAAAAAATATATTAGGTCTTTACCTATGAAATTGCCGTTTTGTATGGAATAAGTGAAAGTACTTAATTTTTTAAACTTTTTTGTTTCTATTATTCAAAGTAATCACCCATGCAATCGACGCATCTTTGCCAACGCATTGGCAGTTTTTTTTTTTTATTTTCAAAATCAACAGCCCTGAAACACTTGTGTTTTTCTAGTGACCTGCCTACGCTGGAGAGTGGCTTGGCCCAAAGAAAACACGGAGAAAATGCTTTCAATATATATTAAAGGAATTTAGCAGTGGGTCTGCGTTCGTTGTCTGTCGTTGTCTCCGAAATACGTTAGGTTCTTGGAATGAACGCCACTGGCCTTAGCTGGAGAGAGGTCCGACGCGGTAGGGCGACTAGTGGATCCAGATGAGAAGGCCGGCGGCAAGAGAAGTGCAGCGGTTAATGTTCCGTGGTACCGTTAAGGTTCTTCCCGGTGGTACCGTTACGGTTCTTCCCGGTGGTACCGTTGAGCAATCGCCGGAGAATGGCGGCTTCGGTTGTGTAGGGATAACCCGCAGGATGGAACCCCGATATGGGGTTCACTATTTATAACAATTTAACTTTGAATTCTTAAATATTTAAGCAATTAACAATTAAAGGTGTTGAAAGTTTGTCTGGCCGCAAGTCAAGGAAAGGTCACCTCTGACTCAATCAAAGACAAGCCCGCAGCGCATAGACTTAGCGCTCTGCGTGTACAATACAATAACGCCTTCAGGATGTTGTTGGGATTGCCCCGCTTCTGCAGCGCATCCTTCATGTTTGCTGAAGCCCATGTGGATGACTTTCACGCCATCATCCGACTCTGGATAGCTATAATACGTATTTTACTAAAACTAGCCACAATCAAAATGACGGCGTGGTTGTGTATGTAAGCAAAATATTCCAAAGTTCAGCAACGGAACCACAATTGCATGATGGAAACGGTCTTGTTGTTGTTTTGGATAACAACTACTCAATATTATGCTCGTATCGACCTCCCTGCTTTGGAAATCCTACACGTTATTTAGATAGCGTAGATAATATATTAAATAACCTTCACTACAAAAATAATGTAATTTTTACCGGGGATATAAACATTAACATTTTACCAGACACGAGTGTAGTATCATTTGCTGGTGACTATCTTAATCTAATGGCGTCTCATAATCTCTTACAAGGTATAAATCTTCCAACGAGAGTCGCAACATGTATTGACCATTTTATGCTTAGAACTAACAACAAATGGCAAACGTTAGTTTTTAATGAATTGACAGATCACTCCCCTATTTTATTATCAATTGTTGTTGGCAATGGGCCTTGCAAAAATTTGGACTATGTAAAAACAAAAGTAAATAATAACGCAGTTAGAGAAAACTTATCCCAGCAAAACTGGCAGGAGTTTTACGAACTAAAAGATGCTAACAAAGCCGCAACTATGTTAGTAAGTATCGTCCAAAAAGCTATTGCTAGTAACAGCCAAACTAAAATGATTTCGAACCGAAACAGAAAACTCAAACCCTGGATATCAAATGAGGCAATAAAGTGCATACGTAAAAGAAACAGATTACAACTAATTTCAAAGAGGGATCCAAAAAATTTAGAACTGCGTACTAATTTTGTAAATTATAGAAACTACTGTTACCGTAGTTTAAAAAAACTGAAAAACGATTACTACAAAAAACAATTCGACAAAGCTCGTGGTAATATTAAAAACACATGGAAAACTATTAAGGATATACGTAATCTAAATCAACCTAAAGTAGCATGTACTAATTTACTCACCATAAAGAATACTCCAAAAGATTCACTGAATGAAGTGAACTCTTTCTTTACCTCAATAGGTAGTTCCCTGGCTAATAAAACATTAGTCAAAATGGATACGACAGAATCTGATCTTGCTGTAGCAGCTAGATGTACAACGTCGGCACAGACAGACTCAATTGCTCTGTTTTTTACAGACTTTATAGAAGTTATCCATGTTATTAATGTTATGAAACCAAACACATGTCCTGGCTCGGATAACATATCCTCAAACTTGATTAAGTTTTGCGCTCATGAACTAGCAAACCCTATTGCATCTCATTAACATCAGTTTCGCATACGGGACTAATAGTCAATAGTCAAATTTTTATTGCAAACATGTTGGTACAAGGGATCTTATAAAATAACAAGAAGGTGGTTCCAAACATGCACCCTGCTAGGGCACGGCAATATTATGCTAGGTGGTTAATAGGTACCTAGAAACTTATTCTATATATTCTAGGCTTAAAATATAAAAGCTTAAATCAAAATGTTTAGATTACATTTTATAATATTTATCTATCCTTATTATCCTAGCATATTTAAGAGAGCTTTTGTGTCACCTATATTTAAATCAGGTGATAAAAATACACCGTCAAACTATCGGCCAATTTCACTTTTGTCGGTATTTTCTAAAATTATTGAGAAGATAGCAAACAAAAGACTTTTGTCTTTTTTGGAAAAAAACAATATACTTGCCGAAAATCAGTATGGTTTTCGAGCCGGTAAGTCGACCGCTGATGCTGTGCTCAGTCTAACTTCACAAGTAAATAAATACATGGAGGCGTGAGAGAAATGCATTGGAGTATTTTTGGATTTGCAGAAGGCATTTGATACTGTCTCGACCTCTATCCTTTTGACACGACTGGAAAATATTGGAATAAGAGGAGTTGCACATAAATGGTTTGAAGACTATCTTTCCAATCGTTATCAACAGATAAGGGTAGATGAGCAGTTAAGTGATGGTGCCTTCTGCAACTACGGAATGCCTCAGGGTAGTACTCTTGGACTTACTTTGTTTACAGTTTATATCAACCCTCTTTGTCTCAATAAACTGGTCCATGCTGATACTATTATTTACGCGGATGACACAGTCTTACTGTTTCATGATTCTTCATGGGAAAATTTGCGAATAATTACTGAGACCGGTCTTGCTCTTGTGACATCGTGGCTAGAAGACAACCTTTTATCGCTGAATACTCTGAAGACGAAGTGCTTATACTTCAGAAAGACCAATATTAGTAAGCCACCAAGTAACTACAAAATTGTAGCGCACATCTTTCCTTGCAACAGAACGCTGACGCATAATTCTATGTGTAAGTGCAATAAACTAGTTGACGAGGATTCTATCAAATATCTCGGGGTTATGATTGACACTAAACTCTCCTGGGGCCCCCATATTGAAATGGTTTCCACTCGTATACGAAAACAGATTTATGTATTCAAACAGCTTCGTTCTGTGGCGGATCACAAGCTTCTCATGCAAACGTATAAAGCGCTAGCGGAATGCGTTATAGGTTACTGCATAGGTTCATGGGGTGGAGCGGCAAAGACGTATTTGATTAAGTTAGAGCGTGCACAGCGTGCCCTCTTAAGAGTTGCTATGTCACTTCCTTTTCGACACCCTACCATTGATCTGTTTAATCGGTGCGGTGTATTGTCTGTAAGAAAAATGTACATATTGGAGTGCCTTCGAAGATATCAAAAGGAAATAATACCAAAACTACCGCGGACAAATAAAAGGGTCATAAAATGCCCAGTTCCCGGTTTTAAAAGCTCCCTTGCGCGGAGGCACTACTATTTCACGGCACCTACATTATACAACCATCTTAATAAAAAAGTTGGCGACACGAGACAACTTACGTCGCGCAAATTTAAGCCAATTATTATAGAATGGTTAAAAACGCTCGACTATGAGAAAACAGAAAAACTTTTTGTAAAATTAAATTAAACTCTTTAAAGAGAATTTAATTGCCAAAAATTAATAACAATATAATGTATGTATGTATACTCTACCCTAGTTAAACAATATTTAATCTAAGTCCTCAAGCTATTTAAGCTAATTTAAACGTTATTTAAGATATTACTTTAGATAATATATTAATGTTATTATTAGGTTACATTTGCTGCTTATTTTATAATTTAATTTAGGAACCATGTGTAGGAGGGAAGACTGGTTCTCTGTAATACAGTTTAAATTAAACTAAAACGGAAACCAGGGATACCCGTCACTTGTATTGTAGATTAAATTTTGAAATAAATGATTTTGTATTTTGTATTTGTATTTTTAATGTAAACAATTATACCGCCACCTCTACGCCCTCTCCGCAGCTCTGCGTACATTGTGTAGCCTTCAAGAGTGTACAGAGATTTAATGTTTTCTGAGATGTTAGCTTCAGTAATTACTAAACAATCAATTGAAGAGTTTGAAGTGCTAATCAATTGCTCGATTTTGGCAAAGTTTTTGATAAGGGATCTAACATTAACATGCAGAAATGTTAGGTTTAGAGGGTTATTGGGAACTAAAACAGTTATTTAGTTCTATAATGCTACTATCTTCTATAGCATCCATAATTTATTACCTAAGTACTATGCAAATACAAGTGAAAGAAAATGAGACAATTGCCTTAATTAGTGTTTTTCAAAATATTTTGAATGTCGTTCTTTGACCTTAATTTATAAATCTTTGCATTCTCAGTTTTTCTCACAAGCACTTTTCCTTATTTGACCCATATAAACTTAAAAACACCTTTCATTTCCTGTTTGGCCTGCCACAATAGACTTTTAAGATATGGCGTATCGCTTCTCTTACACGGATCTTCTCTTCTGCTGGCGGTCCGGACAAGTTTGGCATGAGGTCCTTGGCGCAGATGGTGGCGTCGCGGGCTGCGGTAATTAACTTCTGGCGGGTAGACTCCTGGCGTATTTTCACTTGGACTGGTCCTGACCCAGTTCTACGGGACGGAAGTCGTTTGACCGAGAATATTTCTTCTTTTTGTACTCCTAGTTTCGTTACTACATTTTCTACGAGGGAAGGCTATATCACTTGAGTCTGGGATTCCTGATATTTCAACCTGGTCACTCAGTTGTTGTTGCTCATGTTCCATGTTACGTTGTTCGGTTGTTCTAAAAATTCTATTTTTAGAAGACAAGACCGGTTTTGGGTATCCATATGGGTGATTTTTCGTTCCATGTCCTTAATCTTGTTGGTTAGAGCATCCATGAACGCAAATTCATCCACCTTTTCGCTACAGTACTGCAGTGAAGTAGTCACTGCACGTATCTCCTGGGTAACAATATATCTTACTTCTTTTCTTAACTCTTGAATAATCAGTTTCATGTCGAAGGGGCCTGGTGCTACGGCCTCGTCCTCGTCGTCTTCGTCTAGGTCTTCGATAGTTACAACTGACTTTCTTCGAGAGCAGTTCATGTTGCAGTCGCTACAATTCCATTCGAGGTTTTCAGTGGCTTTAAGGGCAGCTAGCTGCTTGCCACTGAGACCAGAGCAAACAGTCGTAGCATGGACCACTTTTTGACACCGGCTACACTCCAAAATTGCGGTTTTCTTATTCAATATTTTACTACAACAGTGACACTTAGCCATGAGGGTATTTGTAAAAACTTTTAATTTTAATCGACGCGTGTTAACTCTTTAACGCTTGAGCGTTCTCTTCACACTTGCTTGTATCGCTAATATGACTATCTCTCTTTCGCCATGCGCGCGACTCTATAACGGTTGAGTGGTCGGTGTTTTGTAAAAATAAACTCTATTGCAATGCATGTGCAATGTAATATCGTATTAGTAGGCACGCAGATTTTTGAATTTTGTTTGTTTGTTTATATTAATAATTATTACTCTTGTTTGAACTGCGCTTTGCGTAGATCAAGAACGACTGATGTGGCGCGGCGGTTCAAAGGTCCGCCTGCGACTCAGAAGGTTGCGGGTTCGATTCCCGCCTTGGGACAAATGTTTGTACGATCTGGAATTATTCGTTCCGGGTGTTCTGAGTATTTTCTATGTATAATAAAAATTCGATCTATGTGATGTATTGTATGTATTAAGTATATCAGTCATCAAGTACCCATATCACAAGCTCTGCTTAGCTTGGGGCTAGATGATGCTGTGTGGATTGTCCAGCATTATTTACATTATTTATTTATATCAAATCACATTACTAAAGAAAGAAGACTAGGCATATTCATACATTGCGTATTCGTTAGTTGAGCTAGATTACATATACACGCAAACGTACCCTTACAGATACATTATAATGTCGTGCACATTGTAATCAATGACAGAGATAGGTAGACGTACTGAAACTGTAGCGTGAAAGAGACGGCAACGTTTATCACAGCTCCGCCTCCACACTTTACAGCCTCAAACAAAATAATAATCGGGAATTCCCCTCTAAAGAATATTTATTACCTATCTTATGATATTATACACAAGTGCATCAACTTGCCCCCTTTTTCGATAAATGCCATTGAAAATGAGTCCATTTTTATTATTTGGCAACGAAATAAAAGTATTGTTAAAAATATATACAAAATCCAGTGGTTTGTTCCTTAATTTCACATCACCAAATATCAACAAAATATTTGACTTTCTTTTCTTTCTTCGTTCCATACAACTTTTTGAACTTAATTTTTTCTCGGTAAGTATTAGTTTTATGACGCAATGTAGAATAGTTTCTGATAGGGTCAATGAGCTCCACCGATTGGCATAAAAAAATCTTTCATATGAAAAAAATCCTGTCCCCTTTTTAGCAGTTTCGACCCACTGTGCGTCGCGTCATACCGCGTAATAATGTTCGTGTCACACGCGCGTGTTTTTGTATATTCTATCCTTTTTTCACAAAATGATATTAGGATATTAGGTAATCAAATTGATTTTAAAAATACTGATTTTAATTATTTTATAATTTTACGAGTACCTAAGCATGAAAGGTAATTCCTGACGCCATTTTTTGTTTCCGTGAATGATTCATGCACTTGTCAAATGAACAAGAAGGCATTCTTAATGGCAATGAGACAACGAGACAGCACATGCTCACGAGAAGGAGTTCCGCTAGCCACTGACGTCAGTGCGTCAGCTAGACGTAGTCTTATCGTCTCATGCGCGGTGACTAGATAACTTGACTTCTCTCATTAGTACTGTCATTGATTTATATAGGTAGTAATTATCGATATAGTAAATCTGTACATTGGGTAAGTTCTCCCAGCGTTTACTCAACAACTGGCCTGTGTTATAACTACAAGAAAACACAAACGCTCACAGTTACATTTCCAATCTTGTGCAATATGTATGATGGATGAACAACAAATATGGAAAGACGTACCTAAGACCGACGCGACGTGCGACCGAGACAACAATATTAGTCACTAGTACGACTCCAATATTTCATAAAAATATTCAGGAGTTCCCCGAGTTTTACGACAGTACGGTCAACAAAAAAATTAGGGGGAAAAATTTGAATAGTATCACTTTTTAATATTTTATTGAAAAATTGTCTAATCATCGCCTCTATAAAATCTCTAATATATCTATGATATAATATGTAATAAATTAAATGATGTGCAATATTTCAAAAAAATAAAAGTTATACTATATTTAGATACTTATAGGACACTAAAAAAAATTAAATAACATCATATCCTAAAGCGTCAGGTTTCTGAGAAATCCACATAAAATATTATGCAGAAAAATATAGTTATTTTCATCTATGAATATCTCGGACGCTTTAGGACATTATTTTAATTGACATTTTTTATTTGTTTTAGTGTATTCTATCCAAATGTATAAAATTTATTGTGCGCGGCCAATTTAAAAAAAAAAAACGAAATGGTGACTGATGTTAGGGCCAAAATCTTTAAACCCCTTTAATAACAAATCTAACAATAATTATTATAATGAACATCATAAATATTATTATGTTGACGCTACCCATGCACCCGGACTCGTAGAGTCGTTTGTCAACTCACACCATCAATTTTGTACCAACCGGTGTGAGCTGTCAAATCATAAAAATGCTTTACTCTTCGTTCTGCAACTCCCACTACATTTACTTTGAGTGAATTTTAGTACAATCAACAAAAAAATATTAGTTAAATCATAGGCAAGAGGCATATTTATTACGAACACACAATGTTATTTGGTGTTTTGTACTTAAAATAATGTCAAATGAAAACAAATGATAGTAAGGTTCCACATAGAATTTAAAACTACTCACATAAAACTATACTCTTTACCTATTGGAACCTAAAATTTTCGGTGATTGTTACTCGAAGCATAAATACCTACAATCGAAACAAAGGGTGCTGCGAGTTGCAGAATACTTATTTGCTTAACTCAACCAGTTGGGATAAGATTGATGGTGTGAGTTGACGAACAACTCCACTCGTAACAAGACGCGTATTGATATCTCTTTTTACGCACTAATGTATTAAATAAAATAAAATAAAAATAAAAATCTTTTATTTCGGACAACACAAATGATCCATAATTTGTTAGTAAATTTATACCTACAAGCACTTATAAATAGGGTTAGTTATTTAACATAATATACTAGGTTTTAAATACTAAAACTATTCTAAACATTTAGTACATCACTCTTGGGGGAGGCATTTCGGCAGTGGACGGATGTTTGGTGATGTTGAGGAGGGAAAATAACTACTATTTAGACATCATGGCGCATGCAACTGCACCAAATTTAGAGAAAACTTAAAACAAAAGCACTCATGGTAAATATTCTGTTATAAAGATTTTTAGTGCTTCCATTCAAGTATTTTTCGGTCACCTAGCTAAGTTATTTAATAACAAATGGTAGTGCCCTAGCTACGCCTATGTTTGTAACTAATACCTAAACATGGTTGCAACAGAGAATTTAAATTTAGTTCAAAGTACACACATCAACATCATCTAGGGATATTTTGTATAAAGTTCTTGAACTCTAAAAATACTGGCCGGTTTTAAAATCTTTTGAAGAAACCTTATTTTTTAGGCCTTTTTGAATGATTCCAAATTTGAATTTGAACAAATTAATAAAAAACAAAAGATTTGCGCGGCATTGCTATAGCGAAGGTCGAAAGTTACAATTTATCTTCCATAGTTTATGGTAATTTTTTGTGTCAAATTGAAGTTTTAAAACACGTTATCAATTAATTTCGATTTTATACTACTAAATGCATCATGCGGCGGCGCCATTTAACTAGAGATAAAATGTTAAGGGCAGTAGGTATGCTCCAAGCTGGGGCTACTCAGCTGAGTGTTGCTGAGGAGATTGGAACAAAACGAAACGTGATCTCAAGGTTATGGTCACGTTATCGTGCTACCGGTGAAGTGGCTGAAAGACACCCAGGCGGGAAGCGCATAACCACCCAGCGACTAGACCGATTTTTGCAAGTTTCCGCTAGAAGACAACCAAATGTTACGGCAATGCAGTTGGTTCAAAGGCTCCAGTCAGAGCACCAGTTGCT
The DNA here is from genome assembly GCA_963662085.1 of Eupithecia inturbata. NCBI lineage: Eukaryota > Metazoa > Arthropoda > Insecta > Lepidoptera > Geometridae > Eupithecia > Eupithecia inturbata. The sequence continues at coordinate 1,211,160 of OY759204.1, forward strand.
GGTGAGTGACCAAACTGTGAGGAGAAGACTGCATGAAGCCAACCTTCATGCTCGCAGACCGCTTCGTACTCCAGCACTACGCCGAGGAAATCGTGGACGATGATTAGAGTGGGCTCGTGAACATTTGCTCTGGGAAGAGAACCAGTGGTCTGCGGTGCTGTTTACCGATGAGTCCCGATTCGGTTTCCATCCCGATTCAAGAAGAGTACGTGTATGGCGAGTTCCTGGTCGTGAGAGCCGTCTGCAACACCCTCAGGAAGTCCATCCATACCGCGGTGGGACAGTTATGGTTTGGGCGGGAATACGTATTGGTGGAAGAACAGATCTCGTTTGGATCAGAAACACCATGACCGCTGAAAAATACCGTAACCAGGTGCTAGTACCAATAGTCTACCCCCATCGACTACAAATGGGCCAAGAATTCACGCTCATGCAGGACAATGCCCGTCCGCACACAGCGCGAGTGGTGACCAGCTGGCTGCAGGAGCACGACGTGTCGGTCTTAAACTGGCCTGCGCAATCGCCAGACCTAAACCCCATAGAGCATGCATGGGACATGCTCCAAAGAAGGGCTATGAACCATTTTCCTGAAAACATCGCGACTGAAGAGAAACTTTTTTGCATCTTAGCAGGACCTGGGACAATATCCCGCAGCAAGACTTTGATAACTTGATTCAAAGCATAAAAACCCGTTGCAGGACCGTTTGTAACGTCATGGGTGGTTTTCCTGACTACTGATTTTTCGTATAATTGCAAAAAACAGGAAATTTCGCATAATTTTGCATTTTTTTTTTAAAAACACAACATCCTAAATGTAAAATTTTTTCATATTTTGTTTTTTATTGAATAAAATTTTATTTACACAATAAAAATATTTCTATTGTATTCGAAGGTCTAGTCTACTAAACGGGCTTTTTTAATAATATATACATGTTGCATGTTATATATAACAAATTTTGAGTAAATTGAGAAAATATGAAATATCCCTAGACGATGTTGATGTGTGTATTTAATTCAATACAGAGGAATTCGGACGAACATTAAAATTAAATTCAGATTATTATTATTATTACTTGTAGCAGTCATCCAACAGACTCCCACCCAACCCATGAAGTCTAAAGAGTGAGGACTCTGTTGAAGGACTGCATGATGGGCGAGGCAAACTTGCTGCCCACAACCTGCAGGATGGTGTTAGTACTACCCCAAGTTCTGCGCAGCAGCGAGGCGGTTTTCTTCCGGATGATGGCGTGAAAGTCATCCACATGGGCTTCAGCAAACATGAAGGATGCGCTGCAGAAGCGGGGCAATCCCAACAACATCCTGAAGGCGTTATTGTATTGTACACGCAGAGCGCTAAGCGCTCTTTTAGTAAAGCTAGCCCAAAGGCTGCCCGTATAGAACGATTGGCAGTAGGCTTTGAATAGCGTGATTTTCACTTGCCTACTGCAACGAGCGAACCTTCGTGCCAGCATATTACTGCGGACCGCCAACGCCCTGCGTTCACGTTCTATGTCTACCTGATCGTCAAGGTCGTCAGTAAGGAAATGTCCCAGATACTTGAACTCGTATACTCTATTTAGCTCAAGACCGTTGAGTCTCAAGCATGGGACAGACGCTGGAACCTTACCCGCGGCCTTGAATACCAGGTATTCACTCTTCTTACAATTGTACACGAGTCCATGCTTACTGGCGTACTCTTCACAGATGGACAAGAGCTTCCGGAGGGCGCTGATCGTTGGACACAGCAGTGCCATGTCGTCTGCGTAGCTGATATTGTTCATAGACACATTATCAACCGAGCAGCCGACACGCGCACTGCTGAGCTCCACAATCAGCTCGTTCACGTACAGGTTAAAGAGCTTTGGAGAGCTCAACCCACCTTGTCTCACGCCGCACTCCAACCTGTATGTCTCCGAGAACTCACCCGCCTATCTAACATTGTTTATCTGATTGGCATACCAGTAACGGAAAAGCCGCTGCACCTGTGCGTGCACACCTGTCCCAGTCAGCTTTCTCCACAACACATCATAGGACACCTGGTCAAAAGCCTTCAAAAGGTCGAGGAAGCATGCATATGTGGCGTGCTGCCAGCTGTACGAATTACCAAAGATGCAAATTAGAACTTTAAAATAGAATTATGAAAACCCGAGAACCTACCTCAACCCTTAGTACGGCCCTGACAAAAGTCCTTAGTGAGGACCTGTAAAATATCCCCACTGCGCCGAACCGCTCGCGCCGGCGCGCAGCCGCGCGCGCCCCGCAACGACCAAGCGGACGGATAGAACAACTAGTGGAAAAATAATACTGAGCCGACCGATCTGCGCACCAACGACGCCCGCGTAAACACGCCGCGATCTAGAAACACACTGAACGTAGAACTGTGTAGGTTTTAGTGATTATAATTGACTGTGGTGTAACTACTTACAAACCTTATCTTTGTGCTGTGTACCTATTCAATAAACTTTGTAACTGTAACAACTCGTGTTTGGCTGTATACCTACCTACCTAGGTACGATCCAATCTCTCGCAGCTATATTGGTGACCCCTCTGAAAACTACACGCTAACGCACGATGGCAAACGCAACGGAAAAGGAGCGCGGGGAAGATCTAAAGCCTGCAGAGTTGTTTCGAGTTGGAGTTAGAGTGCCGCCATTTTGGCCCGACGAACCTGAAATTTGATTTGCTCAAGTAGAAGGCCAATTCGAGATCTCCGGCATCTCATCTGACACTACGAAGTTTAACTACGTGATTGGACAACTCGACCATCAATTTTCAAAGGAAGTGAAAGATATAATCATCTCACCACCACCTACAGATAAGTACGAGAAGCTCAAATCGAAGCTTATCAAAAGGCTTAGCGCTTCGCAAGATAAGAAGGTGAAACAACTGCTAATGCACGAAGAATTAGACGAGCGAAGACCATCACAGTTCCTTCGCCACCTACAGGGTTTAGCTGGACCCAGTGTGCCTGAAGAGTTTGTGAAGACTATTTGGACCAGCCGTCTGCCACAAAACATCCAAACCGTGATCGCCGCTCAACCTACAGCATCACTAGAGGTACTCGCTGACTTGGCTGATAAGATACAGGACATCGCCACTCCTTCGCCTCAAGTCGCAGCAGCTCAAGGAGGAGCCGCATCCAGCATGGACACCATGGCACGAGAAATCGCCGAGTTACGTAAGCAATTGCAAAATTTATCATCGCAGCTAAACTCGCAGGACCGGCGATCTCGCTCTACACAGCGCCGTGATCGAAGCCGATCAATGACTAGATCCGAATCCAACTACCGCAGATTCCCGAAATGCTATTACCACTTCAAATTCGGCAGTGACGCAAATAACTGTATAAAACCGTGCGACTTTAATCCCGAATCCCGGGAAAGCAGCCCAAGTCGATTCCCGGGTAAATCCCGGGATTCCGTAAAAAAATCGGAAAACTTCAGGGGTGGTCAGTAATGGCGACGGACGACTGCCCCCACTCCTCTGGTCGCCTGTTCGTGGTGGATCGTCGGACCAAGGTACAATTCCTCGTAGATACGGGAAGCGACGTCTGTGTGTATCCACGAACCCTCCTATCGGAGCGACGTCCTAAAACGGATTTCCAACTATCCGCTGCTAATGGTACGCCTATCAATACGTACGGATATGCCAATCTAGAGCTGAATCTAGGACTGCGACGCGATTTTCCTTGGCGTTTTATCGTCGGAGATGTAACCAGGGCTATCATCGGAGCCGACTTCCTCAAATACTACAGCCTGATCGTCGACATCCGCAACCAGCGCCTCCTGGACAGCATGACAACACTCTACGCTAAAGGTAAACCCGTAAACTCGATATCATCAATAAAGATACCACTCGGCGGGTCCAGTATATACCACAAGCTACTCAGTGAATTCCCAGAAATCACTAGCCCATCCGGACGTCATCAAGAGGTAAAACACAACACCGTACATTACATCAGGACAACACCAGGCCAACCAGTGTCATCATCCCCTCGTCGACTTGCACCTGACAAACTGCAAATAGCTAAAAAGGAATTCGAGTCGATGCTTAAATCAGGAACCGCCCGACCATCGGAAAGCCCTTGGGCCTCTCCACTTCATTTAGCCCCAAAGAAGGATAACGAGTGGAGGCCTTGCGGTGATTATCGCTCTTTGAACGCCCGGACTATCCCAGACAAATACCCGGTGAGACACGTCCACGACTGCACACAGAACATCACAGGATGCAAAATTTTTTCGACCATTGATTTAGTAAAGGCCTTCAACCAGATACCTATCTTCCACGAGGACATTCAGAAGAGCGCCATAACGACCCCGTTTGGTTTATATGAATTCCCGTTTATGACGTTTGGCCTTCGCAACGCTTGCCAGACGTTCCAGCGCTTCGTCGACGAGATGACACGCGGTCTTGACTTCGTCTATCCCTACATTGACGACTTTCTGTGCTTCTCCAGAAACGAAAAGGAACACGAAGACCACCTCCGTCAGCTTTTCGGTAGACTCAGGGACTACGGTGTCATCATCAACACCGCCAAATGCCGCTTCGGAGTATCTGAAGTCTCTTTTCTTGGCTATTCCATCTCAGCCGAAGGAGTCAAGCCTCTGGATACAAAGGTAGAAGCCATAAAATCATTTCCTGAACCAAAGACCGTAAGATCATTGCGAAGATTCTTAGGAATGATCAACTTCTACCGAAGATTCATACCGGGTGCCGCTGAATATCAGACTCCTCTAAACGCTCTTCTGACGGGATCTGTTAAAGGTTCTCACCCAGTGCACCTGTCTGGTGACACCTTGAGAGCTTTTCAGGAATGCAAAGATAGCTTATGTCGCGCCACACTCCTTGCGCATCCTGACAGCCAATGTAAGCTCACCCTAGTCACTGACGCATCAGACACTGCGATCGGAGCGGCCCTGCAACAGCAGAAGGACAAAGCATGGCAGCCACTCGCATTCTTTTCCCGCAAACTTTCACCAGCCCAGATGAAATACTCGCCCTACGACAGAGAGCTACTAGCTATTTACGAAGCGATCAAATACTTCAGACACATGTTAGAGGCCAAAGACTTTACAATTTACACCGACCACAAACCTTTGTGTTTCGCCTTCCACACTCGCAAAGACAAATGCTCGCCCAGACAATTCCGACACCTCGATCTGATATCACAGTTTACCACTGATATACGACACATTTCTGGAAAGGAAAACGTGGTCGCAGACACACTGTCACGAGTGGAAGAGGTAGAGTTTGCCATAGACTACACAAGGCTAGCCCAGTCCCAAGACACTGATCCAGAACTAAAACAGATGTTAGACAGTGAAACATCTCTATGTCTAGAAAAGATCAAGATACCGGAATGTCGAACAGAACTCTACTGCGATACCAGCACTCAAACTCCAAGGCCCTACATCACGCCAATGCTGCGTAAGCAAGTCTTTGAAAATCTGCATGGACTCAGTCACCCTGGTGCTAACGCCACCATCAAGCTCGTAACTGAAAGGTACATTTGGCCAGGAATAAACAAAGACTGCAGAGAATGGACTCGAGCTTGCTTAGCATGCCAGCGCTCTAAAGTCAACTAACATGTTTCTACTCCTCTAGGAACTTACAAGCTTCCACATGCACGCTTCATGGATATACATATTGATCTCATTGGACCGCTACCCATATGCGGTGGAAATCGTTTTTGCCTCACAGCTATCGACCGTTTTACCAGATGGCCAGAGGTAATGCCCATACCCGACGCAACAGCCGAAACCGTAGCGAAAGCTCTTCTCGCCGGATGGATATCGCGGTTCGGATGTCCCACTTCAATAGTCACCGACCGCGGTCGTCAATTTGAGTCTGCTCTCTTCCAACATCTATCAAAATCAATAGGATTCCAACACAAAAAGACTACGGCTTATCACCCGCAATGTAACGGCGCCATAGAAAGATTCCATCGCCAGCTAAAGACCTCAATCACATGTTACAGTAATGAAAACTGGCTGGAGGTACTGCCGTTTGTCCTACTCGGAATAAGAAGTGCCTACAAGGACGACCTAAATACAAGCGCAGCTGAATTAGTGTACGGAGAGCCACTTCGCTTACCTGGTGAATTTTTCGATCCTAGCACTGAAGGAACAACCGACGTCACAGAATTTACAGCGCGCCTTCGTCAATTTGCGAACAACTTGAAACCAGTACCTGCTTCGAGACACACACGGCAATCCGTCTTCGTCTACAAGGATTTAGCGACCACTAGTCATGTGTTTTTAAGAGAAGATGCGCTAAGAGCCTCTTTACAGCCTGCGTATACTGGACCACATCCCGTAATAGAAAGGAAGGACAAATATTTTAAACTGCAAATAAAAGGAAAACCTGTAACAGTAACAGTTGATCGCCTTAAGCCAGCATACATACTGCCTGAAAGAAGATCAGTAAAATTTCCCGGACATCTCCGGGACTTTCAAACTTAATCGCCCTACTCGGTCTCTGGAGGGGGGTGATGTGGCGTGCTGCTCCAGCTGTACGAATTACCAAAGATGCAAATTAGAACTTTAAAATAGAATTATGAAAATCCGAGAACCTACCTCAACCCTTAGTACGGCCCTGACAAAAGTCCTTAGTGAGGACCTGTAAAATATCCCCACTGCGCCGAACCGCTCGCGCCGGCGCGCAGCCGCGCGCGCCCCGCAACGACCAAGCGGACGGATAGAACAACTAGTGGAAAAATAATACTGAGCCGACCGCACGTCTCTCTGCGCACCAACGACGCCCGCGTAAACACGCCGCGATCTAGAAACACACTGAACGTAGAACTGTGTAGGTTTTAGTGATTATAATTGACTGTGGTGTAACTACTTACAAACCTTATCTTTGTGCTGTGTAGTGTGTACCTATTCAATAAACTTTGTAACTGCAACAACTCGTGTTTGGCTGTATACCTACCTACCTAGGTACGATCCAATCTCTCGCAGCTATACATACACATATGTATTGTATATTTCTATCTCTGTCTGCAAATTGCGAAATAAGGCAGTAGATAATCAGAAAATTTTATGTTTGCACAAGTTAAAAGTGATGCCTTGGGCTTTTTTTTGTTTGAAGCTATTTGTACACCTAGTGAACGAACACGAGGGCATTGCTGTAGTCTTTTAGTCAATAAATCACACAAAACTACGTCGTAGCAAGCACGCGAATCACGAACGCCGCGCCGGCCGGTCCGCATACTGACGATAGTTTATTCTAGTCGTCGTTTACCTATCAGTGAATCAACGTTCAACGATCGATCATGTCCTGAACGGCATAAACTAGTCGAAAACTAAACTGTTTTATAAACTAGTTTATCGTGGACGATAACCGGCCTCATTTCGTTGACTGTAAAACAGTCGACGACCCATTCGTGGCATTAGCATTTATTCCATAGCAGAGGTTCGTTCCGACCGACGACTCGAGCAAGAATGAATTCTAGTTTTTTTTTTTTTCGAAAAGACTAAAATGCTGTTGACCGCAGATGGCCATGACAGCGTTACCGGACTTTTGGCGGGCGCAGAAGGCGCCTCGCCGGCAATTAATTCTAGCTCGGCCGACGGCCGTATTTATAGCAAAGCTTAGCCTCACGTCAAACGATTCAGAGCGCGAGGAAAAATCGCCTTCAAATCGTTTTTAAATCGTCTTTGACTTTTTACAATGTTTTTAAACTTAACTCAATTCTGTGATTAGATTAAGGGCGGCTTGCGTAAGGATCGCATTTAAATTGTAATTAGTTAAATACATTTACCGACTTAAACACAATTAGCTTAATCATAATTAGAATTGTCTTGCGCGAGGCCTTCGCAGCGGTCATTTAGCTGAGCGCGCTAGTCTATGGATAGGGATTGCAATCCGGATATCTGGATATCCAAATTATCCGGATATCCGCGGATTTTGATATCCGAATAATAGGAGCACCTTTATCCGGATAATACGAATAATACGGATACCTAGTTGTTTTCTCCAATTCACAACACTACAGCGTCCAGCATTTAAAAAGTTATATATTTAAGCCAGTGTTACCAATGTTACGGCAATTACCGTGTTCTTCAGCTTTCAGGTAAAAAAATAACAAAATAAACACCCTACGGCTGCAATCCTGTGGCCGTAAATTCTTCGGAACCTAATTAATTTATCGATAAATATATCAATTCATTTATTCGCGTTCACTTTTAGAGTATTCGATTGTAATAATTATAAATCTTGGGCTCGATTGTGTATCCGAATCCGAATGCCAACATTGCAAAGTTGTCTATAGAGTAATGGACTATTATTCTACACCAAACAAATATTGTATCCCTATTTTCATGTGTATCCAACCAAATAGATTTTTTTTTTAACTTTCGCGATCTGCTAGGTAACTTGTTAAAGATTATTTATCGGGTATTTATCGCGTACCTTTTGTTTTATTTTTCCCTACGTTCGTACCCTGAGTTGCCCCGTGACCACGATCGCTGCAACGCGATGGAAACGTAAGGGAAAATAAAACAAAAGTGTTGCGGACGGTAACCAGGATTACCTAGTTCGCCCTGGGAAAGTATCCCAACTTAAGTTCGACGTGCGTTCCTTTCTCCTTCCGAAGCTGGTAGACGCACGCCGCCACGCACCCCTGAATGCGTATGAAGCTATGACTACCTGATCTTCCTTCCTATGGGACCTCGACGTTGAAATGAAAGACAGGATCTTGAATATTCAGGTTTCGGCTGTTCCTAGGTTTCCCTACTACTACTTGCTGTCTTCCTTGCTTCTTGCCTCTTCGGTGGCTTACATAGCTGCGACTTGCCTCTTCGGTGGCTGGACTGCGACTGACGGCCGTACAAACTGCGCTCATATTTATATGGCCGTATTTTACCGGCAAGACGCCTGCGTGCTTTTGACTCAAATTCACCTAATTTTTTCCTTGAGCCGAAACCTTTAAAACTTTATTTCTTGTAATTTACCCAAAGAACATTTACAAATATAAGCCTTATAAATAACAAAAACAAGCCTTATCAACATAAAATTACAAAATCTAAACATATTCAACAAATAAAAAAGTTTCTAGAACTAAAACTTATAAAAAACTTGATTCGGAACATTTTCCTTATACTAATTTTACAATAACTCTAAAACTTATTAACAGATTTATACAATTCAAACGGAAAACCTTGTTCCAAGCCAAAACCCTTCAAATAACATTATTTTTGTTATGATTCATCAATAAACAAAAAAGTACTTAAACAAAACGATGTCTTAATATAACAAAAAACGAATCAGCCTTACATTACGGTTTCGTCGCCGACAAAAAGGTACGCGATAAATACCCGATATAATCTTTAATAAATAGAAAACATTGTCAAACATTTGAAGACATTTCATTAAAAACAATCTTTGTCAGAGTAACTCATTTTTCAGGAGAAAAATAAAACTATTTAACGTCCATTTATAGTGTGATTTTTGTATGGATCACGTTTAATATATTTTTTTATACTTTTGCTTTGTTATGGTATACTTTTTCATAAATAAAAATAATTAATAAGTAGTCATAGTACCTAAACCTAGCTATAACCTAACAAGGCGGTGACATAGGTTGATTTTGCTGGAAATCCAAGTGACAACCCTGATTTTTTCACGAAATTAAGGATAAAGAAAGTTTACTTAAAACACAATAAATATTATAAGAACTCTACTTACACAGAAAAAACTCTTATTAATTAAATTAATTCTTTTAACTAGGTAGGTAACTTCAAACTATTCTTCTCCACTGCTTTTATTAGAGCTATCAACATCTATTCCATTCCCATTGTCAATACTAGTCAGACCAGTCCTGGTTTCTTTCTTTGAGAAATGGAAGTCACTTTTCCAATTAATTTAGTTTTGCCCTGTTTATGGGAATTTGCCACCATAATGCTGAATGTTACCTAATACATCTTATTCATAATCAGCCCGTAGGTATACCATGGAACATGGGCCTCCCCCAAACGACGCCCCAAATAGCGGTCCTGAGCTGCCTTCATCCATCGACTCCCTGCGACCGCTACAATGTTTTCTATTTGTTGCCATCATATTGGGGGGTTTTGCCATAATCACCACGCACCTAATGCATATAAACTATAAAATAGCACAATTTGGCTAATGTTGTATAGTATTTCTTTATTTTGAGCAGTGATACGGCTGACCTAAGCACAGCGAGGTAAAAAACTTTACGTACACGGCCGCCTAAAAAAATTTATTGGCAACACTGATTTGCACACAATTTTTATGCTGTTAAAAATATACAAGTATTGATTCGTGTATATCTCTGAACTTATAAGGGAAGCAAGACCTACAATAGCGCGCAATCGCATCATTGCGTTGACACTGGTTGGTCAGCGATCCGACGCCGAAAGGGACCGGTCTCCGCGCAGCGCAGCTTCCCCGGAGGAAGGATGTCTATTTATGTCAAAAAAATAAGTTAGATGGAACGAAGTAAACCGTTATTATTTCATAGATATTTTAGTTTTTCAACCTATGTGATCGATATTGTTATTTTTAATCTCTATATTGTTTTGTTTCTATGTTGATTCTATTGTTATTTAAAAATAATATTATTCTTAATTTTTTGAGTAATAATTAATACGTTCTGACTGATACAGAACGCATTTTCCTTGTTTTAATTTAAATTATATGTATGTATTATATGTATGTATATGTATATTTATAAATTATCCGAATTATCCGAAATATCCGGATATCCGGATAGTAAGACTCACTACTATCCGAATTAACCGGATACGAAAATGTATCGGATAATGCAACCCCTATCTATGGATCGTCATGCGTTCCGTTACGGATTGGCCATCAAGCACGATCGAGCCATGATACAACTGACATAAAACGGAACAGTTTTTGCGTAGAATGGAACATATGACATGTCACTGGCAGACCTGTCAAGTTGGTTTATGAAAACAAAGTTGAAAATACACACATCAACATCGTCTAGGGATATTTGATATTTTCTCAATTTACTCAAAATTTGTTATAAATAACATGCAACATGTATATATTTTTGAAAAGCCCGCTTAGTAGACTAGACCTTCGAATACAATAGAAGTATTTTTATTGTGTAAATAAAATTTTATTCAATAAAAAACAAAATATGAAAAAAATTTATATTTAGGATGTTGTGTTTTTTAAAAAAAAAATGCAAAATTATGCGAAATTTCCTGTTTTTTGCAATTATACGAAAAATCAGTAGTCAGGAAAACCACCCATGACGTTACAAACGGTCCTGCAACGGGTTTTCATGCTTTGAATCAAGTTATCAAAGTCTTGCTGCGGGATATTGTCCCAGGTCCTGCTAAGATGCAAAAAAAGTTGCTCTTGAGTCGCGATGTTTGCAGGAAAATGGTTCATAGCCCTTCTTTGGAGCATGTCCCATGCATGCTCTATGGGGTTTAGGTCTGGCGATTGCGCAGGCCAGTTTAAGACCGACACGTCGTGCTCCTGCAGCCAGCTGGTCACCACTCGCGCTGTGTGCGGACGGGCATTGTCGTGCATGAGCGTGAATTCTTGGCTCATTTGTAGTCGATGGGGGTAGACTATTGGTACTAGCACCTGGTTACGGTATTTTTCAGCGGTCATGGTGTTTCTGATCCAAACGAGATCTGTACTTCCACCAATACGTATTCCCGCCCAAACCATAACTGTCCCACCGCGGTATGGATGGACTTCCTGAGGGTGTTGCAGACGGCTCTCACGACCAGGAACTCGCCATACACGTACTCTTCTTGAATCGGGATGGAAACCGAATCGGGACTCATCGGTAAACAGCACCGCAGACCACTGGTTCTCTTCCCAGAGCAAATGTTCACGAGCCCACTCTAATCTTCGTCCACGATTTCCTCGGCGTAGTGCTGGAGTACGAAGCGGTCTGCGAGCATGAAGGTTGGCTTCATGCTGTCTTCTCCTCACAGTTTGGTCACTTACCAGCAACTGGTGCTCTGACTGGAGCCTTTGAACCAACTGCATTGCCGTAACATTTGGTTGTCTTCTAGCGGAAACTTGCAAAAATCGGTCTTGTCGCTGGGTGGTTATGCGCTTCCCGCCTGGGTGTCTTTCAGCCACTTCACCGGTAGCACGATAACGTGACCATAACCTTGAGATCACGTTTCGTTTTGTTCCAATCTCCTCAGCAACACTCAGCTGAGTAGCCCCAGCTTGGAGCATACCTACTGCCCTTAACATTTTATCTCTAGTTAAATGGCGCTGCCGCATGATGCATTTAGTAGTATAAAATCGAAATTAATTGATAACGTGTTTTAAAACTTCAATTTGACACAAAAAATTACCATAAACTATGGAAGATAAATTGTAACTTTCGACCTTCGCTATAGCAATGCCGCGCAAATCTTTTGTTTTTTATTCATTTGTTCAAATTCAAATTTGGAATCATTCAAAAAGGCCTAAAAAATAAGGTTTCTTCAAAAGATTTTAAAACCGGCTAGTATTTTTAGAGTTCAAGAACTTTATACAAAATATCCCTAGACGATGTTGATGTGTGTATTACCGTTTTGCATAACAACAAAACGGATATTATGTGTGTGGAGAAACACACAGCATTGTTGGAAGAATGGTTTGTAATAATTGCCTTTAGTTAATAGGTCTTAGGTATACTTTACCGACTTTAAGTCTGTTTTAAGCCTATGTCTTCGTCAGGAAGTAGCCGCTCAACATGACATTCCGGATCGACTACTTCCTGACGACGACCATATCATCGGTTCAGGATGGTACGAGAACATTTCAAAATGAGCTGTTATGAGATAAAGCCGTTTTTAACTTTTAAAGTTTTTGGAAATAGTTTTTCAACACTTAAATTAATATTTAAATAATTTTACTTTAATTGTTAATAATCTCGACAAGTTATTGATTAACGTATTTTGATTACGACTGAGCTGTCATGTATAGTTTTCACGTAAAATGCGAATTTCTGAAATGAGCCACTACGGAACGGAAAAAAATAAGTTATCTCAATTAAATGTAGGATCGTATTGGAACATTTCTAGATGACCTGATAAGGAAATAAAAAAAATATAAAATATCCAGTATAATTTGAAATGCGCCAGTAAAGAATTACTGAACTGAAAAAAATAATCAGTCAATGTTCCACTCAACACTCACAATTAGACACAAATTAAATCTATTTATTGAACCAAAGATGTTAAGAATTTAAAGTAAAATAAATCAGTCTTCGTCTTCACCTTCTGAAAGACGATTGTTAGTCGCCTCCAATTTGCAGTAGTGCTCCCGGTACACTCTAGGGATTACATTAGAGTCACATAATGCAATCAAATCTTTTTTCTTCAGATGTGTTATTTTAGGACGTTCGTGATACTTCTTACGAAGTTGTAGTTCTGTAACAGGCATAAGTCTTACTTTGTGGCGCACATCTATTATTTTCATAGTACCAGTTGGTTCATAAGTGCCTGGTACATCATACAAAAATTCAAATTACCATCTAGGTAAGTTTTGCTTGAACTTGCGCGACAATAATGTGATTCTTTTCGAGGGTATAAATTTGTGTTCACGCACTGCATCTTTATCAACTTCAGCTATACATTTCTTTAAATTGCCGTGTTTTCCTCTATTATCTTCTTCCATCACTCCCGTAGGGCCAGCTTTTTTACTTACTGTTGATAAAAATGAGTGCGTTATCTAATGTTCCTGAGAAGAATTTTTTGCATACTCTTATTCGCTCAGAATCAATGTTGAAAAAGTAGGCTACATTGAGTGATCTTTTACTATTTTCGTTGTGTAAAGAGTATTTTGGTTTTATATTTTGCATGCAATTATTGTCTTTGTCTCTCTAAGTCCCCAATATTCCAGAAACTTCGAAACATTTTATTTCAGTGGGTTTCATCAATATTCTGTGAACATTTAAGTCGACATTTTTCGCCACTGGTGGTTTTACTTCTTTAGCCGGTACTGTTTTCTAAGTAACTGGTTTATATGCCTTTCCTGTGCTCATTAAACTTTTCTTCCTATTTTTTTCCAGTTTTCAGGATCCCTTTTTCTTTTTCTCGACTTTCTGCCAGTAACAGGTAATCCTTGGCATTTCTTTAATTTCTTTCATTTCTTTCATTTTCTGAAACTATGTTTGCCGAGTTCATGTCATTTTCTACTTCTATAACCGGTTGCAATCCGTAACTATTATTGTGTTGCTCTATGTCCAATGAAGCTGCAGAAGTAGTTGCCAAATTGAGACTCTTTTTTGGTTCAATCTGTTGTAGTTGCTCTTGATTAAAACTACCGGCGAAACAATATGCAGTAGCATTAAAACCTGCAAGCATTAGCCGCCACATATTTATATAATTAGGTAAACATTTTTGCGCACATATTGTTACAAAATACCAACTTCATGCTTTAAAGCAGACAAACATTAATTGCGAAAAACCATTACCAAAATTACATAGCTCAGATAGATCAGCGACAGGAGATAATGCAACAAGCTCACTTTCAGATATTTTAAGCGTCGGCCAATTCGATTAGGCACCTTCATCTGCGCTCTCTTGTGGTACAATTTGTAACAGTTGCTCTTCGAACCTACCACCTGCAAAAGAATATAATAGCGTTAAATCCCACAACCATTAGCTGGCACACATTGCAAAAAACCACAAGCTAAAATAGCAACCTGGCTCAGATGGTTTCCGATGTTCAGTGGCAGAAACTGAGGTAACAAGCTCTCCATCAGATATTTCAAGCATCGGCACATTCGAGAAGGCACCTTCATCTGCGCTCTCTTGTGGTACAATCTGTAAATGTTGCTCTTCGAACTTACCACTTGCAAATACAATAGCGTTGAATCCCACAACCATTAGCTGCCACCACAAGCTGAAGTACCAACCTGGCTCTGATGGTTTCTAATGTACAGTGGGAGAAATTGAGGCAACAAGCTCTCTTAGATATTTTAAGTAACGGCACATCAGCGACGGCACCTTTATCTGCACTCTCTTGTAGTATACTATGTCGCGGTTGGTCGTTAGAAACACCATCTGAAAAACCTTAGGTAACTGTGTCATACATTACAAATAATACTAAACAGCCAATCAATCAATCAATCAAATATCAGGTGAGTCGGTCGGTAATAGTAGGTTGGCAGGATAAGTATTGAATTAAACTTATAATTATTATTCGAGTCGAAAGAATGTTCTTTCTCTGCTAAGACCAGAATTGAATAAAACACACCTTAGGTATAGGTACAAATGAATTAGAAACCTACACATAAGTAATTACGTCCCGTTTGTGTAGTTTAAATTTCAAGCTGTAGGTATAATAGTTAAAGTAGGAAATACTTACCTCTACGCTGACCATTTTCTTCACTTTCTGGTTCTTCACAAACCAGATTCACTATTTTCTTTGGCCTGGAAAGCTTATTCATTTTGTCGTATCAAAAAACAAAAGCTACGCGCGTGTCTCCGCCACGGCGATTCGCGTGCTACTGGAATAAGTGCGAATAAAACAATATAAAAACTTGCTAATTTCGGGGTCTTATTGGAATATTTCGAAAAAGACTCAGAATGAATTAGAAACGATCAAACGTTTTACTTAGTGCCATAGCAGTTCTTAAGACTTATTGAAGTGTTAGAGCGGTTTTCGACTTATTCCATCATTGAAAGAAAATTATTTTTAAAAGTAAAACGCATACTTAACTCAAAACATGAAATTTTGGAGATGTTCCAGTACCATCCTGAACCTACGATAGGCTTAAAACAGACTTGAAGTAGGTAAAGTATACCTTAGACCTATTATCTAAAGGCAAATAATACAAACCATTCTTCCAACAATGCTGTGTTTTGGAGCACATATAATAAATAAATACCACAAGTACCTAGGTAACTAGTAACAGTAAATTTAACAAAAACGTCTGAAAAAAAGAAATCCCAGATGAAACGAGTACCTAATTTAACAAAAGAGGAACAAAGCTTACTATTTGAAGGGATAGAAGGTCACTCGAAAATTAGGCTACTTCCCATTTGGTAAACCTCAAACTGTACCTACTAAAAAGTTGCGTTTGGTAAACATTTTATATGTCATACATTCAGTCCCATTTCGTAAACATATAAGTAATGGCATGTATTGTTTCCCATTGTAACGTATATAGCTTCCTACGTGGGTTTGGATAAATGATAAAAACAGACGTAGGTAAGAACGTTAACATGAAAATTTATTAAACCTTTTATAATGAAGGTAGGTCGTGAGTTCTATGGCCCGCCTAACTTTCGCTCAACACTCTACGGCACTTCCCTGTAGCGGAGGCTTCTAGAAAAACGTAAGGCCGTAGGTCCGGGTCCGGGGTGAGCGCCGATAAAGGGGTGTGGTTCCAGGAGGATATCTTGGCCGGTCGTCTTCAAAGTCGGTGAGGAGGAGTGAAGGTCCCACGTTCGCCGAGTGAGACGATGTGCCTTATTCCAGCCTCTTAGGTATAAACTTGGGATCTTGCCGACGTGGCGCGACCAGATGTCCGTAGAGTCGACGGATGGGAAATAAACGTCCCCACGTCCGCCGATGGAGCTGGTGCGCCATTCCGACCTCTTGATCCCAAACTTGGAACCCTGGAATCAATGTCCTTGTTATAACATATGTATGTTGAGCTTTATGTGTTCTTGTCCATGACCAGCACGGCGAAAGTCCGAAGGCGACAGCGAAACGAAGTTACTTCTAGGGAAGCCGCATGAGTATAATGTGGTGGTGGCCATGAGAACAAGCAGAGCGGAGTTTACAAAGGTAATATTGAAGGTAGAAACATTAATGTACAAATGAAAAGATAGGTAGTATTTAGGTAAGATTCTTATACAAGCCAAGCCGCAGGTAAAACATGTACCTGGGTAGGTATTACAATAAGTAACCAGCGTGATAGCAAAGCTAAGCTAGGTTTTGCGAAGAGGATTCACAGGCATGAAATGAAACCTAGATGATTAAATACACAAACAATAAATACAATAGGTAAGTAGGTATTTACATCTTAACAGCAATATTGTGCACACTTACCCAATTTGGGGATAACTACACTTGTAGTAATAATTGTGATTTACAACATGGTTTAAGACCACTACACGATACTTTAGGTTACCTAGATAGGTAGGTAAATATCTGTACGAGAACGTGTGTCTCTTGAAATGCAAGGCGGGGTATGAATGACGGGGCTTCGTTCGGCGGCTATTTAAGTCCGCGCTAAGACAAAGGAATTTGCCAACCTCGTGTAACGAGTCACGTACGCATCGCGCGTTTTGCTCGCTCGGTCACGTTGACCAATAGCGACGAGGCAGGCGCCGGCCGATGGCCTGATGTTGGTAGGTAACTGAAGTGCAACGTAAGACTTTTTTTAGAGTTCCTTAGCGTAAAACTAACCACTGAAAATCCTTATGGAAAATAAATGTAACATTTTACGTTACACCATTTGGTAAACATTTAATTGAAATGGGTACAGTCAAGTAAAAAATCAAACACGAAACTGATGATAATATTGTCACATATATTTTTTAAATATTTTTAATCACAGGTACTATGAATATTGAGTGCAAGAAAACCGATCATATACGGCAATGTGAAAAACAAAGACTTGGGCCGCGGCGGGCCACGAGCGGCTGTGAATCATAAGGGGTGTTACTGAAACGCAATATTAGCGAGCTTGCAATGTAATTGCAAGCGTAAAAATTATTATTCTATTCCTAAAGAAAACGCATTTATACTTTATAGTCTGTGACTGATATAATATGACAGATGTCAGTTTGTACTTGATGTTATCTTTCTTGTGTTGTTGCATCCTATAAGTGTCTGCTTTATTCAGCTGGATAGCTTTTGTATGTATCGTAGAATATAAGGAGAATCATTGACGCAATTGTATGCTATTTATTAGTAATCAATAAATTAGCTGCAATCTATTCTACGGGATCATATTTCCTGTCCCTGCCAGTCTACACGACACACCACACCTCAACTTCTACTGCGGCAGCCAACACTCTCCAACAGTTATCAGTTTCAACATCTCGCATTGTACGAACTTTAGGTAGGTTACCTACGTTTTACAAGCTTCAATGGCATTTACTAATTGGGTTTTGAGATCTGTTTCTATTTTAGTAATAGTCCTTGTCAATAACCTTTAGTCAATAATAAGATCCTGAAATACTTAATTATTCAAAGTAACTAATCACTGTATGTTCTCAGCAACGATCAAATTATGTCAGATATAGATAGACTAATGCTACAGATAAAAATCTGTAGTGGTTATTAAAGATAAAAAAGTAGTTATCCATCCTTTGAATTAAAAAGATGTTTGTATGATTTTAATTGAATAATGATTAAATAAGTATATGAAACATAGTTATGACGATAGATAAAATATTTAATTAAAAACAACAAATGTATCAAATTTTTTTCTATAACATCCATTACTTTTTTCTCAGTCCTTGTTAATCACTAAATAACTGTATGCATCACTCCAAGCTTTGCTACACATATGACGAAACTCTTTCCAAGACATTTTATTTATTTTATTTTGAAATTTTAGGAAAACTTACAGCTAGAAAAATTACAAAGTAAGGAACATTTAACTAAATACATGAGATTTACATGTAATTATGCTGAGGGCTATTTATAAAGTTTCCACTGATAGCAAAAAACATAATGGACAAACATATTTCAGTAATGCTGGACGACAAAATAAAAAACATAGTATAACTGATTTGATACATAAAAAAAAACCTTATATTGTAAGTTAAAAATAAAAAAAGAAACATTGCCACACATAAAAAAAAAAGTAAGTCGTTGAAAAGTAGATAAAAAACAAAACATAAGCTAACCAAGATTACTTAAGAAATGTCCACAAAGAATTTACCATACAACAGTCGTTTGAGCTTACTAGTAGACGTGTTAAAGATATCTATATCAATATCTGCACTTACCAAGGTGTTGAAAGAGGCACTTGCTCTAATGAAAAACGCATTCTGTCTGTAGTTTGTTTTAACAAAATGAATATGCAACAGATTTGGTCTCCTCAATGCAGCCCTCTGGGTGCGTAGCCCTATGAGCTCCAACAACTCCGAACAGTCAACTGTGCCATTAGCTATATTCAAGAGATACACTAAATCAGCGATATTGCGCCGTTCATAGAGCGGAAGAAAATGAAACCTACGACATCTAGCCATGTAATCCGGAAGAAAAAGTTTAGCTTTATATTGTAGATACCTCATGAACCTCTTCTGTATACGTTCCAATCGGGTGGAGTACACGTCATAGCGGGGATTCCACACTTGGGACGCATATTCCAAATGACTACGGACATAAGAACAGTACAAAATCTTAAAAGTTTTTATACTGTTAAATTCAGAAGACATTCGTAAAATAAACCCTAGTGCTTTTGATGCTTTGCTTACAATTTTAGTTATATGGTCATCAAATAAGAGCTTAAGGTATAATCGAAATATACACCTAAATCTCTTATTGTACCTACTCTAGTGAGCGGCATGTTATACAAAGTATAATCCAACTTGATGACAGACGGCTTGCGGGTGTAGGAGCAAACGTAGCACTTGGAGACGTTCAGATCTAATGTATTTAAGTTACAGTAGTTCTCAAACCGAAATAGGTCTTCCTGCAGATGAGAAGCATCACTAGTATTTTTAATTTGGTGCAAGATTTTCATATCATCCGCGTATAGTAAAATTTTAGAATAAACAAAGCATGAAGAAATATCGTTGACAAATACTGTAAATAGCAAGGGTCCCAATAATGATCCCTGGGGAACCCCTGATGGGATGTATAAGGTCGAAGATGAGTATCCGCTTAGCACAACAGTCTGGCACCTATTATGAACGTAAGATGTAAACCATCTAAAGAGATTACCCCTTATACCTAGAAGTTGGAGTTTTTTTAATAGTACTGAGTGATCAATACGATCAAAGCATTTGCTGTAGTCTGTATAAATAATATCGACTTGCGAAGGTTCCGACATGGAACGCGAAAGGAACTCGGTACAGAGCAAAAGATTAGAGGTCGTAGACCTACCACTTAAAAAACCATGCTGCTGTGGCGCGAGGTCGTGCTTTATTGCAGAGTACAATTGAGTATGCACAATTTTCTCCAAAACTTTAGCAAATAAACATAATTTCGAAATAGGCCTATAATTTTGTATTTTATTTTTGGGTCCTTTTTTATGAACGGGAGTGACAAAAGCTGCCTTCCAGATATTAGGCATAACACCTTCCGAAAGTGAGCGACGATATAGGAGACAAAGAGGGACAACTAGACTTTCCGCACATCTAACAATAAAAACGGCTGGAATATTATCAGGACCTGCAGATTTATTAAGGTCGAGGGTCTTAAACAGCTTTAAAACCTCATCTTCATGTACTTCAACCATGCCGATGTCAGCAGACGACGTAGTAGGACGCTGTGTGTTGACATCATCAACCAGTTGCGAGTTGGAGGACGGCGAATGAAGAAAGTTAGAGTAAAAGTACTCACCAAACATATTACATATATCACTTCCCTGACCAGAAGAGGTACCACCATATTGCATTACAGAGGGGTAGGTATTCGATTGTTTCTTACTTTTTATATATGCCCAAAATGCCCGCGGATTTTTTCTGATAGAGCTCTCAATATTACTAATGTACTCAGTATACATTTCCTTTTCCATAACGCGCGCTCTGTTCCGCAAGATAACAAAAGACTCACGATCGTAGGCGTTACCATAGGTTTTAATTTTTTTTATGATATTTCGCCTTTTCTTTCAGAAGTTTTATAAGGGGAGCTCTGTACCATAACGGATACTTACGTTGCGGAGCCGTAGTTTTAGATGAAATGAAAGTGTCACGTAAGCTATAGAGCTTGTTATACAAAACATCTAAGGCCTTATCTACAGTTCCACCACCAAGATACGAATGCCAATCCCGCCATCCAGCTCAGTACATATTGATTGGTAGTCACCGTCACGATAAAGAAATACGGTGTATGGGAGTGGTTTAATTGTGTGCAGTTGAACATATTCTGCACAGACAACTAAAGAACGGTGATGAGGGTCTTCAGTCACAAGGGGCAGGTCGTAGGCGCTGACGGTTACGTCGTTGTTAGAGAAAACTAAATCAAGAAGTCGACCATGACTGGTATTAACAATTGAATTATATTGAAGTAGGTTACACGTATTTAAGCTATCTATTAAGTCTATTTGATGCGCTCCTTGTAGATTACTAGGAGACAAAGATACTCCATCATCACCGAGTGTCCACGACATAGATGACATGTTAAAATCACCCAATACAATAATTTTGTCAAGCGTGTTGTCCAAAACAATTTTAGTTAAATTATCTGCAAAATTAGACAGTTGGGACTGCATTGAGTATCCTATGTTTTCATTACATACATAAACAACACATAAATGCATCTGGGATTACGGTTGTTTAAGGTTAAAGTAACCCATAGGTCTTCAGCCGAAGATGACCATTCGCTCCGACCCTCCGAGACAAGTTCGCGACGCACAGCAATTAAAACTCTACCCCCCTTATCCTGACCTGTAGCAATATAATTACGATCTCTCCTCCAAACAATATATCTATCATCGAACAATTCATTATTATGTAGACTATCGTTTAGCCACGTCTCTGTAATGCAAATGATGTCGTAGGTATTCAAACATAGGTTTCTATAAAAAGTGCTAGTTTTTGTACGGAGACCGCGAACATTCTGGTAGTACACACTAATCGGAATCATTATTAACCGGTAAGTTTATTAGCGCTGGCATAAGCACAAGAAAAAATAGTAATATCATTTGCTCAAAATAAACTACATTTATATTATTAACGCGGACATCAAACATTAAGAAAGTTGCAAGAAGTGCAACAAAGTAATAAACGCAGCAAAATGCACAAAAACAAGACAACAAATAGGTAACAAAATAATTAGAACCACAAAAGAAACAATAGCTAATAGCCAGTTGACTTACCAATAATGCGGGTAGCGGTACGTGCATAGAAAGATAACGCATAGCGGGCGAATTGATTGCGTGCGGACTGGTTTGCGAGGCAGTGTTCGCCAACCCTTGGGTGCAGATATTCATATACACTTGAGAGCAATAAAATCGCACATCCGCACATTTTTACTTAAAAGTTAAATTTTTTTTTTATTTGGAGCTTACAGCAAATTAAAATCAAATTAAATTAAAGTGCATAATCTAGGCATTCGCAGAACTGATAAAGGGTTGACATTTACCTTTAAAAACAACTCATTAGCAACAAAACAATAGACCCCCTTATGTCGCTCGATCCAGGTAAGGCCGGCGGCGGGATTTATCGCAGGTATAAAAGAGTGCATATTGAGGGAATGGTCATCATTTGCATACCAACGTACAGTGTGAAAGGTTCTCTATTGATATTGGCTTCAAACGGAACACGAAAATGGATACTACACCAGAAGTAGCCGCTCAAGTGGTTGCCCTTGTTGAATCGGGGCTTAAGCAAAGTCAAGTGGCTCGACAATTGAGTTTGAGCCGATTTACCGTTCGGCGTGTATACCAGAGGTATCAAGAGACTGGTGGCTACCAACGGCGACAAGGATCGGGCCGTCCCCGTGCTACAACAGAGCGTGATAACCGCTTTCTTATAACGACATCTTTAAGAAATCGTCGTTTGAACGCAGTTCAACTGGGCCAACGACTTCAAGAAGTTCGTGAAGTAGAAGTTAGCCGGTGGACAGTCAGAAGACGATTGAGAGAAGGTGGCCTGACTGCACACAGGCCAGCAAACGGGCCGAAATTGACCCCAGCCCACCGAGAAGCCCGCCTTCAGTTCGCTCGAGACCATTTGAATTGGACCGAAGAGCAGTGGAGTGCAGTCCTGTTCTCTGATGAGTGCAGGATGTGCTTGCATGGCAACGACGGACGGGGGAAGGTGTATAGAAGATCGGGAGAACGATTTGCCCAATGCTGCATAACAGAACGTGTCGCCTATGGCGGTGGATCAATCATGTTTTGGGGAGGCATGTCTATGGAAGCAAAAACCGAGCTTGCCTTCATCACCGGACCGAATACTGGTCGCCAATCAAGAGGATTGACTTCCATACGATACATTGAGGAAGTACTCGAGAGCCACGTCGTACCTTTTGCTGGGTTTATCGGCGAAAACTTTCTGTTTATGCAAGATAATGCAAGACCGCATACTGCTGGCATAGTGATCGAGTACCTTCAAGAGGTGGATGTGACCGTTATGGAGTGGCCAGCTCGAAGCCCAGACCTCAATCCCATCGAACATCTATGGGACGAGCTGAAAAGAAGAGTTCGAGGCCGAGATGCTCCTCCATCGACTCTACAGGAGCTGCAACAGGCGATCGCAGAGGAATGGGAGGCTATTCCTCAAGACTTTATCAAAAGTCTAGTAACATCAATGAAAACACGGATGGAGTCAGTGATTCAGGCTAGGGGAGGGAACACTCGGTATTAATAACAAACTTTAAATTAATTTTATCTTTTAATTTCATAACTTTGACACCAATACTTGAATAAAGAATTTTTTACTAAACATGCATTTTTGTTATTGATCCACAAAAGCATTTTTATGTAATGATTGAAAGACAAATCAGATACCACTGGATAGGTATTAAAATAGTCTATGAATCTGCATTACAGAAACATAATATTTTTTGTTTTTTTTTTAGTTATGTCAAAAAATCATGAATGTGCGATTTTTTTGCTCTCAAGTGTATGTTAGCGTGAGTAGTAAATTAGCAAGCAATAAGCACATATTGTATAACACTACAGCTTTTGACATATATCAGAATTCACATGTTCTTGGTAAACATGTCTTAAGTTAATATCATCTTATTTGAAAAGAATTATAAGATTTGCATTGTCTCGTATAAGTTATTTTGGGATTTTACTATAAGTCTGATTTAAATAAAAACAATCTATACCTAATAGGTATATAATTTGAAGGATGTACATATATAGAAATAATACAATTTTCTAAGAATGTTTTGAGAATTTAGCAAGTATGTCGACGCATGTAGCGTCCCACACAATGGGCCTCCCCAACTCCCATGGGACTAGTGTCATGCCGTCGGGCCTCTTACCATCGTCACGCAACAGACCATTCGGTTCGAGAATAGCTAGTACGTTAGCGGTGACAAAGGCCCACCGGATGACGTCGTTAAGGCTGGCATGACGAGAAATCCAACCGGCGGCGGCCCTAGTAAGAGATTAGTAATTTAAGTAGGTGTAGGTACCTAACGCTTTTCCTACATTAATGCGAAAGTTTGTGAAGATTTGAGAAGCTGAGAGCGAAGAGCCTTTTCAATTTTGCAGCCATTATTTTCTCAATCTCAAATAAAATATTTAGCTACTGTGCGTGGTTTATCCAGCATTATTTATTAATTCCCTCAACACGCGTCCGAAGCCGCGGGCATAAGCTAGTAGGTGTAATAAGAACTAGAAAATAATACACAAATTAAATTTTAAAGAATAGGTAGTTAGGTACCTATGTATGTATTTATATTGTACTTTTTTTGATAAGTAAAACTTTTATAATCAAAGAAAATTACAATCAAATAATAGAAACAAATTAAAACTAGTATTTATAAATGAAACAAATGAGCTAACTGCAGTGTTGCTAACAATCTACCGGTAGCTCAACTGAGTATATTGTAGTTAAAAGTTTTTCTTATTACTTAAGAAATTAAATGTAATGTAACATCTGTTTTTGAAAGTGTAAATATAATCTTAGACAGCTTTTTAATACACAAATAATGTAATTATTGATTATCACATGCAATAAAAATATTCTTACAAATTAACTCTTATTAATTTTTACATATAATTTGAAGGAAGTGTAGAAATACAATTTTCTAGACAACAGTTAGCTAGGCTGGGCAGCGTTCGGGAAACTACGTCGAGTCTTCTCGTCATCCATACCGCAATGCTTGAAAACGTAAGTTTTCAACACACTCACGGTAGGGCTGCTCCACCAGTTCAAAGTCGCTCAGCGGGCTATGGAAAAAGCTATGCTCGGAGTTTCTCGGAAGGATAGCAGGATAGCAGGTAAAGCATCGAAGGCGCTAGGTTTTATCATGAGGTCATCAAAAGATTTTAAGCAAGTTAAAACATTAAAAATTCTATATGGTACGTATGTAAGATGTCACTTAGGTTATGCATCGCAAGTGTGGAACCCGGCCTACGCAGTCTATATCGATAGACTTGAGGGTATTCAAAAAAAGTTTCTACGCTATCTCAATTATAAAATGAAAATATTCCCTTGTCAGTCGGACTACTTGCGCAACTGCGTCAAACAACACCTGCTATCCTTAAAACAAAGGCGTGACTAT
Source organism: Eupithecia inturbata (assembly GCA_963662085.1). Taxonomy (NCBI): domain Eukaryota; kingdom Metazoa; phylum Arthropoda; class Insecta; order Lepidoptera; family Geometridae; genus Eupithecia; species Eupithecia inturbata. Next base: position 1,236,501 of record OY759204.1, read on the forward strand.
GCTGATCTTATTTATTTATCTAAAATTGCTAATTCAGTCATTGATTGTCCAGACCTCCTCCATAAAATTCAATTATACGTGCCGTCTCGTTCATTTAGATATAATAATCTGTTATATCTCCCTAATGTTAGTACAAATTATCGTCAAAACTCATTCATGTATCGAACTTGCAATAAATTCAATCAGCTCAGCAAAAAATGTGACCTAGATCTTTTTCTCTCAATATCGACCCTCAGATGTGATTTAAATAAGATCTTCTTTAAGCAGTAGGTTAAAGGGTAGCAATAAAACATTTTTGGAACTTATTTTGTTTATGAGTGTGAATGATCCCTAGCGGTAATCAATATAATTATGTATGTATAAACTTAACTTACACGGTGCTAACTTTTGTTTTCTTGTAATTTATAATATGTAGCTATATGTGGGAACCTATTAATGGTCACCTAAGTGCCAAACCCTGTGTTTATTTGATAAATATTGAACCGATGTTTCCCCTAAAACGAATAAATAAAATAAAATAAATAAAAATAGGATTCGTAACGAATACATCCGACAGAGAACCAAAGTTATCGACATAGCTCAGAGAATTAGCAAGCTGAAGTGGCTGTGGACTGGCCATATCTCACGAAGAACCGACAACGAGTTCTAGTGTGGAAACCGCGACTCGGCAAACGTAGTGTAGGACGCCCTCCGGCCAGGTGGGATGACGATCTGCGAAAGACTAGGCAGATACTGGATGCGGCAAGCTGAAGACAGGGCGCTATGACGCTCATTGGGGGAGGCCTATGTCCAGCAGTGGACAAAAACCGGTTTTGCTCACATGTGGATTATTATTCAACTTGTTGCAATAAGTAATTTGAATTCGTAATGCTGTACCTACTAAATTTCGATGGTGTAATATGTTATTGATACTCTATCGTCGGCGCCGAAAAAAAGAATAAACTACGCGATCTGCACCAGGGGAGGTATACTGTCTCACTGAAGGCGTCGCCACTTTTATGTGTACCTTGACAAATTGGCTTCTGAAGACCACTATACAATACAATTTATTTATAAAGACGATTTACATATCTATAACTTATAATGAGTAGGTATACAAAGCGTATACAAGTTATTAAATAATTCGTATTACACATAGATACAATACAGAAATTGTTATTAACCGCTCGATTGCGCGGGCGCCCCGCGCCGACGTCATCTTAACCGCTGGAAGCGCCCTGGGTACAAAACTACCCAAATAAAAAATGGTCGAAAACACCCTGGGTACAAATGTACCCAATTTTGAATGTAACCGACACTTTGCTTACATCCTTCTGTCCTGCTTTTTCTCATAAGAATATCCGTAAAGAATGAGTTCCATCCCATTCGCACTTATTTAAACTTCGTTCATAATCATGCCAACATAATAAGACGTTTCGTAGAATTCGTGAAAAAATTAAACAAATCAGTCCATTGTTTCGGTCGACTGTGCGTATATGTTTCAAAAGCTTGTAAATAAATATTTTTGTACTAAGTACTGTTTTCTTTCGTTGTTTACTGCTTCAGAGTGAATCTAGTAACACATATAAAATATATAAAAACATAGTATAAACCTTAATTTTTGAATTACAAATCATTTTGTGCTTCGAGGTCTACTTTTTTTCGTAGTTGTTGTTTCTGAACTGTTTTATTTCGTAATGCCATCAAACTCGTTCAAATTCCATAGCCATTCGAAGCGCTTGTTCAGCCCAAATAAGAATAATATTCACAAGTAGGGTCAAATTACAAGAAGTATGTTACAATTTGGCTTCTAAGTGCAAGAAGTCCTCCCGCGCGCTTTGCCGCCAAAAAAACGCTAGCGCGGGCGAATGACTGGTTCAAGTACAATCGCACGAGCGACGCCAGCGGTTAATACGTCTCCTCATTGTTTCTAACGGTCCCCCGTGCGCCGCGCGGCTCGAGTGTCATATAAACGGTCGTTGTGATTAAAGTTCTTATCGTAACACTAACAAGTGTGGTGTTTTTATGTTCGGGATGAACGGAGCTTTGTATTTAAGTGTTTTGTTTATAAATATTCAACTACGGTGTAGAATTATGATACGCTGAACACTGAGATAGCGCGTTTTTGAGCACGACTTGTGTTTATACGATGATATCTCAAAAGTTCAAGCGATGGCATAGGGTTTTTTAATTTGAATTATAATGCTAAATTTATATAGATTATGATAAAAATTAAAACCATAGACCTTTTAATACAAAATTATTTATTTACAGACCATTTTAAATTTTAAATTTTTCACAAAAATCTGTAGGTGAGGGCCTTAATTCTAGATATCACAGATGCGCAAATACCAGAGTTAGGCCTAAAATTAAACAAATACAACATAAGTAGATGCATCATCTCATAAAATAAACAAAAATCAAAGCAATAGCATTTACCATTACTGGGAAAAATAAAAAATTCTGAGACACTTCTCATTCGCACAGTCAAATCACTTGTTTAACATTTTTTTTTATATTTTAAACTACATAATAGTAAAATAGTAATTATTAAGCAAAATAGTACTTTTCAATCCCTTTCTAAAAAGGTATCATACTTGTAGATAGGATCGTTACGCAAAATGTATTCAAATGTAAACAAAAAAAGTATCAAGTGGCGGACGCGCCGGCCGAAAGCTAAGGCCCGGCACACACGGAGCGATTGATCCGGAAATAGGCTCAGTCACTATAGTAGCGGACTTCTATGAAAAGTAGGCTACTTAGAGCTAAATTATATAAGAGCGGTAGAGAAATAAGTTTTCATTTTATATGGATTATTTTTATCTGAAATAAATGAATTAATAATATAGGTACATGTGTAATTTTTTTATGTATTTATTAAATTCTGCGAAACGAACGACACAGTGTTTTAAAAGCCTTATAAATTCAATAATGTCATAAAGTATTACAAATTCACGAATAAAATGATCCAATATAGGCGATAATGATGTAGTCTATTTTGAGTTCCTTTTGTAAAATATTTTTTTTTTTTTTTAAATATGTGACTTGTCCAAGAGTGTGTACAGATGTATTATAAATTCACGAATATAATGATCCGATATAGGAAATAATGATGTAGTCTATTTTGAGTACTTTTTGTGAAATAAAAAAAAAAAAAAATATTATGTGACATGTCCAAGAGTGTGTAAAGATGTAAAAGAGATGTATAAGTGTAAAGATTTAAAAGTACACCTCATTTTTTGTGGTATTGGAGGTAACAGCCTTCGAAGCACAAGTGCACGTTGCAGCTGTTACATCTCCACGTAGTGGAGCGACGGACTTTAGCCGCGTGGCACAACTTGAAGCGCTGCTTTTTATCCGTTTTCACGGGAAAATGCATCCACAGGTCCGGTAATGATGCCGATGATGGTAGAGGCCGAGGAAGTGCCCTGGGTGTGCTCCTATCCAGTAACTCTTTAGCCAGTTGGAGACGAAAGTCACGATTTCCTAGTGCTTGTGTGCGGTTGTGGTTGAACATGACGAATGCGTTGTGTATCGACACGTTTACAAGCCGGCGGAAGAGTTTCTTGTACCACACGATGTTTCTGATCCTCTCTACGGGGTAGGCGTGAAGCATTTGATCCTTATGGTCAATGCCGCCCATAGTGAGGTTATAGTCTAGGACTACTTGTGGTTTGTACTTGTAGTACCCATACTTTTTAATGCCGTTGACTTGCACTTTGTGGAACGTGGATATCATCGGTATGATGTTTTTGTCCATCCAGACAACCACACACAAGTCCTTGGTCGAACTGAAGGCGACCTCACCTGGCTTCATATTCGTTTTTGTCTTTTTTTTAAAACCTTCCGGAACGAATTCTCGGTTAAGCCGAAGAGTGCCCATCGAATCTGTTTTGTGGTTCACTTTGAGGATCCGTGACAATAGAGGCGCGTTGTAGAAGTTATCCATAACCAGTGTATGGCCTATATTTGACAACGGTCGCATCAAAGTGAACACTATCTGTGATGTAGCACTATTCGGCTCATCCCTTTCCGCGTGCTCTTCGACATCATCATGTGACCCCACCTGCGGAACATGGACATGACCCTTTCCAGAGTAGATTTCCATTCTCCACAAGTACCCTGTACGGGACTCACACAGTTCGTAGCTTTTGATTCCCACTCTAGCTCTCTTGGTCGAAATTTTTTGTGAAAATGAGAGTCGCCCCTTCCATAAAAGGAGCGACTCATCGATAGCAATATTTTGCTCGAGAACGTAGAGTGAGCTGAATTTATTGTTGAGATGCTCAATAATGGGCATAATTTTACTGAGTTTATTATTATTTTGCAATGAGGCGTTGTCTACAAAATGTAGACAACGTTTAATAAGAACAAACCGATCGTATGACATATGATTTTTGAAGTTCCCGATTTGCAGCTCCTTCATTTTGGGATACCAATACTCCCGCTCCACATTGTTCACCACGAGCGATTGTAGCATAATTATGGCGTACAATGCTGTGATGTCGTCTTGGGTGATGTCTTTCCACCGATTTAATCTAGCGTTTGCGTTTTCATTACGACACAACATTTCACGGCCATATCGATTGGTCTCTTGACCAATCGATATGGCAATGTGGACGATAATATCACTATCCCAAATTTTCAGGAAAATTTCTGAGGGAGTAAGGTTGGTTTCTTCATATGTGGGACCAGTACGCGGAACGTTAAAAAATTCCCTTACTCCCTCAAAATTAGTCGGGTCGCATTGCCAAACAAAATCCAACAGATCCTGGTCTGGTCTTATGGCCGTTCTGAGAGCTTGGTCCGCGTCAGCATCAATTGACTGTAACGCCTCGGCTAGCGACGGATCCGGTAAGTTTTCGTGGCACTCGTCGTCTATAGTCCTAGGCGTTACGACGAAATCTTCCTGTTCCGGTTCGACGTCGCTCCCTTCCCCAGGTTCTAAAAAGTCACGCTCTATGTCAACGTCGACTTCTGGGGAAAGAAGAAGAAATTTTAATGAAATCTTACGGAAGCGATACATTTAATGTAATTATTAGTTCAACAATAGTTACCTAATTCTTATATAAATATTATTAATTATTAAAAACTCAAACAAGGCAACAAACATAAAAATTAATTATGTTTAGTCTAATTTTGTTCGCCTACAGAATATAAATTCTGCTGGACAATCCAACGTTTCAAATGGAACTTGAGACTGCTATTAGATGTGACAGAGTCAACTTTTAGGAATTCGTGAGTGATCTGGGTGCTGACGAGCATACACTGCCACTTGCTTCACAATGCTGGGCAGTGTTATTATTAATTTAACACATTTATGGCCCAAGACGCACATGCCGGTCAGCGTAAAACACTTAGTTTAAATACTTCCTTCCAATTATGTGTATACATTATCTTTTTTTCATCTTCATCATAATAATATTGTACGATTTATGTATAAACCGCACATTTGCACTTTTGCAAGCGGTGCATTTTTACTTACCTAAGCTAAAGCATTTCAGTACGCGTTCGACCGCAGTCCCGTGTATTCATATCATTATCAATTAGCAATAAATCAAGTTATCAGTTTAATCTCTCTATCACTTATCATCTCCTATCAATATCATCTAAAGGTGTAGGGCGGAAACCTTACATCTTTATGGTCCTTCGACATTTGACCCGGCGCGCGGAGAAGTTTGAATTCAGGACCACGCGGTGCAGTGACCTAGTTACGAAATCACGTGTTTTCTGTGAATTTGCCGTGTGACGTGACGTTCATTAGCAATCAAATTGACTATCAAAGGATAATATCATTATATCATAACTATCACTATCATCATTCGCGAGAAGTGTTGTGTTGTGAGTGACATCATCATCATCATTAGCAACGAGTAAGGTAGTATTGAAGCCTTCGTGACGTTGCAGAACCAAGGTAACTGTTCTGGGTATCTCGAGTGCGATAGCAAATCGGTTTAGTTGGCCTCCCACCAGCGGGTCTCACCGGCTAAACTGAGAAGGTGCATATATCGCGCAAGGGATCACTGGGATAGATCATAGCATTACCTATCACTACCTAGCATCTAGCACCAGCGAGTAGGTACTACCCAACTACTACCGAGCTCAGAGCGATCATCAGCGCAGCATATCACTGTAAGTAGTAGAAAATGGAAGACCTTCTGGCAAACCAGCAGCAAATCATAAACGAAGTAGAAAGGCAGTCAACCAATTTTAGGAAGGATGGGCCGGAGAGAAAAACCCCTCACTATGCCAAGAAGAGGCTTGAATCTCTCAAAGCCTACTATGCAGAGTTCGAAAGTAATCATAAAAGGTTGTCTGAGTTCGAGTCTGATCACCCCTACTTCAAGGATAACTACTATGAGGGATTCGTGAAAATGGCTCAGGAATATCAAGGTAAAATCCAACCTTTCCTAGTAGCAGAGGACAAACCTTTATTGAAGCCGGCGAGCCCGGGATTAGCACGCTCTTTCGACTGGCCCGCCGCTGGAACGGCGACGCTTCAGGCACCGCAGCGTGGAGCAAGCATCAATCAGCATCAAGGTGGTACTTCTGGACAGTCGTCAGGCATGGTTGACATAGGAAACTCTACCAAACTAGACGAAATGTTAAGAAAACAGAAGAGCAATTTTAAAGCATTAGCAAGAGCAATCAGCAGCATCAATGTGTCTTCACTATCAGAGAAGTGGGAGTTCGAGGACGCTCTTCATACTATTCAAGATCGCTGGTCCGTCGTTGACTCTTTACACTGGGAGATTGACAGCGAACTAGTGTGTGACAACCCTGAATACGAGCAAACGTATTATAAGTATGAAGAAAAGTACAACAATATCAAAAAATCTATCAACAGCAGTATGTGGTCGACTCGGCATCGCGAGCGATCTACCCCTGCCATGGAGATTCCCGTCTTCAACGGAAATTATCATCAGTGGATGTCTTTCAAAGACTTGTTCACTGAAACCATTCACACAAACAAATCACTATCAAATTCACAAAAGATGCAATATCTAAAAAGCAAAGTAAAAGGGGCAGCAGAAAAACTCATACAGCATCTTAACATCAGCCAAGATAATTATGAAGTTTGTTGGGAGATTCTTAATCAGAGATATGACAACAAAAAGCTTATTCTCAACTCTCATCTAAACATTCTTTTATCAATACCAAATATGCAGCAACAATCATCATCATCAATCAAAAAACTTCACGATACAACAAACGAGTGTCTAAATGCTATTAAAAATCTAGGCGTCAACATTTCACACTGGGATCCACTTATCATTTACCTTTTGTCTCAAAAATTGGACGTGGACACCCACAATGATTATGTCGAATATGTGCAGGATCCCAAGGATGTTCCCGTTCTATCAGATTTCTTAAAGTTCTTAAACTCAAAATTCACTGCATTAGAAGTGTCTCGTCGTGGTCGTGGAGAAACATCAAAATCAAATCAATATACTCAATCAATTCAACAGCAAGAATCAAACAAAAAACCTAACATTCATAACTCAAATCAAAAATCGTTTATAAAATCAAACAATTATCATTCGAATAAAAAATCATTCCAAGTTTTGCAACAAATATGCCCACAATGCAACAGTCAGCACGGTATATTCCAATGCAAAATATTCAATGAACTAAAACCAGCTGACAGACTAAAATCAGTTTCGAAACTCAATTTATGTAAAAATTGTCTGTATGATCATAAAGGCAAGGCATGTTTTTCGGAAAAACGTTGTCAGCAGTGCAAAGGTAACCATAACACGCTTTTGCATGAGGCCTACGTAGAGCAGCCCGAATCTAGTACACCAAGAAAAAATAATGTGACGCACGTATCTCAAGACAACATAGCAGAGATCATTTTAGCAACAGCACTAATCCAGGTAGTGGCTGAAGATGGTTCCATCATGAAAATGCGTGCCCTAATTGATCAAGGGTCACAGACGTCTCTGATTACAGAAAACGCCGCACAACGCCTAGGGTTGGCACGCCAGCGTTGTAAGGGAGTGATTTTTGGAATAGGGACACAAGAAAACAACTGTAAGGGTGTAATTACGATCACAGCAAAATCAATTTACAGCAATTACACATTCAGCACCGACCTACTAATAATGAAAAATTTGATCAACAGTTTGCCAAATAGAACATTCCAAAAACCGACTTGGTCTAACCTTGAAAGTATTCAATTGGCTGACCCAGATTTCAATATTAGTCGTCCCGTGGACATTTTACTAGGCGCCGAAATTTACTCAAACATCATGCTTGGCGGCCTCATCAGAGAGGGTGAATCAACCCCTATCATACAGCAAAGTCGCCTTGGTTGGATTATCTGTGGGAACATGAAATCATATCATTGCAATGTCGTCATCAATAACATCGATGAAATCAGTAAATTTTGGGAAATAGAAGACATCGCCGAGAGCTCCGCTATTAATATGTCAACGGAAGATAATTTCTGTCTACAACAATTTAAGACAGAAACCTGTCGTCAGGAAGATGGCCGCTACGTCGTCCGTCTGCCCCTGAAACCTGATATCAAAGAAAAATTGGGTGAATCAAAACATAAAGCAATAGCTCAGTTTTATCAACTTGAAAGAAAATTTCAAAAGCATGAAAATATAGCAAAAGATTATAAACTATTTATCAAGGAATATCAGGAATTAGGTCACATGAGGCCGAGCGTAAGTAACTCGAAACCTGGCTATTACTTACCGCATCATTGTGTGCAGCGCGCGGAGTCCACTACTACTGCACTTCGTGTCGTATTCAATGCGTCATCGAAAACGTCATCAGGCTTTAGCCTTAACGACCTTATGTACAGTGGGCCTAATCTACAAGCAGACCTATTATCATTAATTTTGAGATGGAGGCAGTACAAAATAGCATTCACTGCGGACATCGAGAAGATGTTCAGACAGATTCTTTGCCACGAAGAAGATCAAAAATATCAACTTTTAGTGTGGAGAGATGACAAAGATCAATTATTAAAAGAATGGAGACTTACCACGGTGACATATGGAACCAAGGGAGCGCCCTTCTTGGCCATGATGACCCTCAAACAACTAGCACTTGATGAAGGAGAAAAATATCCAGAAGCAGCAAAAATTTTGGATAGAGACTTCTACATGGATGACCTTATCAGCGGAGCACACAGCATCCAATCAGCAAAGCAAATCATATCAAATTTGATTGACCTCTTGAAATCGGGAGGCTTCAATCTTAGAAAATGGTCATCTAATGAGAGGCCATTATTGGATCAGCAAAACGAACAAACATCATCATCATTTGACTTCAAACATCAAGAATCAACGAAAGCACTTGGACTTCGATGGGACCCCCGAGAAGACGTGTTTTCATTTCAACTGAAAATATCATCATCATCATCATCAAAACCAGCCACCAAACGATCACTTTTATCAGAAATATCAACAATCTTCGATCCTCTTGGTTGGCTGTGCCCCGTAACAACCAAACTGAAACTACTATTTCAATCAGTATGGCAACTACACATTCAATGGGATGAACAGATTCCCGCATCAATGAATGACGAATGGTCAAATATCAAGCAAGATCTTGGAGTAATCGACACGCTTCAGGTCCAAAGGTGGCTAGAAAGTCATGAAAATGATAACATAGAGCTACACGGATTCTGCGATGCTTCCGAAAACGCATATGCCTGTGTTATCTACAGCAAGATCAAAAACACAGAAAAACCTGTGATCATAGCAGCAAAATCAAGATTAGTGCCGAAAAAGAAAAGTGTGTCACTCCCGAGACTTGAACTTTGCGCGGCACTCCTACTATCAAATCTCATGAAAATAGTCCAGGAAAACTTATCAGAGCACAACATAAAATCATTTGGATGGTCAGACTCGACAGCGGTTTTAGGTTGGATTAATGGCGATCCTAACCGTTGGAAGCCATTCGTAGCAAATAGAGTCCAAATAATCAATGAAATCATACCAGCAAAAAATTGGCAGTACATCAAATCAGCTGAAAATCCAGCTGACTGCGCGAGTCGTGGAATTACTGCAACACAGCTGAAAGAGCATAAACTTTGGTGGAATGGACCTGCGTTGCTATTGTCGCCACCGAAAGTAGATCATGCAGTGGTTTACGACACTAATCAAGAAGAGAAAAAATTATATCAATCAAACGCTATCACACAGTGTCAAGGCGGTGACGTCATCCGTGAGTTAATACAAAAACACAGCTGTCTTACTCGCGTGACGCGCATTGTTGCGTGGATATCACGTGCATCAAGTTATAAACGCAACCGCCGCCAGCCTGCATACCTAACAGCGCAAGAAATCAATTTAGCAAAAATAAAACTAATCAAAGGCGTACAGCAAGAATCATTTTTGGAAGAAATTAGCGCATTACAAAATCAAAAGAAATTATCATCAACCAGCAAGCTTCTCTCATTGAACCCGTTTCTGGACGAAGATGGATTATTAAGAGTTGGTGGCAGAATAACAAATGCCAATATCAGTGAAAGCATGAAACATCCCTTCATAATCCCACAAAAACATCACTTCACGGACATCTTGATCGATAAGGCTCATAAGGTGACTCTACATGGAGGAGCAAGGTTAACCCTGAATCAACTTAGACAAGAAGTATGGATTATAGGAGGAATCAGAGCAGTCAAGAAACGTGTTCACAGCTGTATCACTTGCAGAAAGCATGAACCCATAAAGCTGAAGCAAATCATGGGAGTGCTACCATCAGCTCGTTGTAACCCAACACGTCCATTTTATCATACTGGAGTGGACCTGACAGGTTTCATCGATGTAAAAGCAAACATAGGTCGAGGCATAAAAACCATGAAAGGTTATGTAGCAGTCTTCGTTTGCATGGCCACAAAGGCCATACACTTGGAGCTGGTGTCTGATCTAAGTTCAACAGCATTCTTATCAGCACTACGACGAATGGCAGCCCGGCGAGGTACCCCACGCCATATCTACAGCGACAACGGAACCAATTTCGTCGGAGCCAATAAACGTCTAGAACAGGAAACGATCAACCTTAAACGCACACTAGATCATGAGTTTTACTCAACAGTGGCAGAAATGCAGATAAAATGGCATTTCAATGCTCCTTCCTGGCCCAGTGCTGGGGGACTATGGGAAAGTGCAGTCAAAAGCCTAAAACATCATTTTCGTAGAGTGATTGGAGACCAAAAGCTCACCTACGAAGAGCTATCAACACTTCTTGCACAGATTGAAGGATGCCTAAACACTAGGCCCTTATGCGCACTGAGAGAAGATCCAGATGACATAAATTGTCTAACACCGTCTCACTTTTTGTCAAGCGGCCCAGTTCTTACTATTGTGGAAACTGAAACAGATCAACGCACTAGATGGCAATTAGTACAGAAAACTTTCAAAGATATCTGGAAAAGGTGGCAAGCCGAGTATTTGTGTCAATTGTCAAACAGAAGCAAATGGCAGCAAGCAGAAACAAACATCGAGCTAAATGACATCGTAATCATTCACGATGCGAATGTACCCGCCGGAAAATGGGCCATTGGATGAGTGGTAGAGCTTCACCCCGGAAAAGACGGATATGTTCGCGTAGTCACGCTTAAAACTAAGAATGGTACTATGAAAAGACCAATAGTAAAACTATCAAAACTGCCAGTAAATGAGCCTTCAGCAAGAGTGGAACAGCATAAACAAAATAAACCAGCACATGAATATCAAGCACCAAGCAAACAATCAAAAACAAAAACATCAAAATCAATTAATTTTGTTGGGCTACTGATGATGACAATGATGTTATTAATAACGCCCGTCCAATGTGACTACAAGGTATCAAATATCAACTACAATAAAAGCATTTATTTCGACAAATTATCAACAATGCACCTTGTCCGAGATCAGTGGAAACTTATCATTTATTATGACATGGACCCATATTGGCAAGGAATGCAGTTATTCACGAAATATATTTATCATCTAGAAAGCATGTGTTCATCAACATCAAAACAAAATCACTGTGACGTTGTCTTACTACAATTACGTCACGGATTCGAAGAACTACAGTACTACAACAGCTTGATGCTCGGCAATCATATGGGACGCGGAACAAGACGCCGCCGCGGCCTTATCAATGGAGTCGGATACCTAGCACATAGTCTGTTTGGAGTACTGGACGAACAGTTCGCAGAGCAATATGAGCAAGATATAGAGTCCATTCGAAACAATCAACAACATTTGGCACTTTTGTGGAAAAATCAAACATCAGTAGTTGAATCAGAATATAACTTACTGAAAAGAGTAGAACAATCAATGAATAATCAGCATAAATTATTTCATCAACAAATTATCAGCCTAGAGAAAAATTCCAATACTCTATCTAAACAAATCGAATCAGTAGCAAATAATAATGATTTTGCCTTATCATCAATCATCGCCAACAGCATCATGATGAACTTAAAAAGTATACAAGAAACACTAGTAGATACTATTACAGATATCCACTATGGGAAATTCAATATCCATCTGTTGAATCCGAAGCAACTACAACTTTCCAAGGATTTGATCATACCCATAAGCAACATGCAAACCGAACTATCAAGCATCTATCATCTATTGAAAGTGAAAGCAAGAATGACCAAACTTTACTTCATTTTCGAAATCAAAATCCCGCTGATCACCAGAGATAGTTATGACATATACAAGCTCTTACCAATACCTCACCAGCGCGGAAGAGAGATGGTCGTAATCTCACCTATATCAGAATATATAGCATTGAACATTCAAAAGGATTCGTATATCACACTATCAGAAAACGAATTTCTAAACTGTCTTCCATATGAATCATCAACACGTCTATGCCCATTACAGAGACCTATACATCGTATGACGTCGGACGAAAATCTTTGTGTAATGGACCAGTCATCAAATCAATGCACAACCAACATCAAAAAATGTACAGCCCACCGGTCGGAACTTAATCACTTGAATACATACCTGTATTTTATTTGCGATCAACATACCATAAGAATTATATGTGAGCATCAAGTTACGGCTGTACCTGTCAGCAAGGCCGGCATTATGACACTCGGAGACGGCTGTATCATCAAGGGCGAAGACTTTGAAATATTCGCACACAACAGACAAACGAATCTATTAAAAACTCGACCAGATATCATGCAAATAGAGATTCCTCCAATCAATAACATCATCAACTTAACAATACGAGTACCTATCAATGCTACTTTGTCACATGATATGGAGAATCGAAACTATCAGAACGATTTACAGAACATTGGCACACAGATAGAAACGCTAAAATCTGCCGAAAGCAGCGTAGAGCTATCAAATTTATCACATCACGACGTGCATCAGTTCGTGGTCCTTTATCTCGTGGTCGGAGCAGGCCTTCTAGCCCTCGCGCTATTCGCCTGGCGGCGAGGGCGACTCCGCTGCTCTGCGCGAATCTCGCCCCCGCCTGCGCCCGCCCACGCGCCCGCGCCGTCGCCCCGCAGCGAGCATCCCAACGTGCATGTTCACTACACGACGACTCCGGCGCCGACGGTAACAGTGGACACCAGCACCAGCATCATCGACAAAGACAAATCAATGAATCGAAGTGCGCGTAGTAATTCCGATTGTGTTGACGCAACTACTTCGCCTATTTTTCTAAATCGATTCGTTAAAAGTGAAGTGCAGTGAATTTAAATTTCATAAGCTGGACATTATTAGAGACTTTGCTTTTATTTTTGAATTTTTATACATACTTTCATAATTTTGTTTTTATCATTTTTACATGTATCATTTTTTATAATGTTGTTAATCATTTTGTATTCTTCTCCCTCGGGAGCATGTACGATTTATGTATAAACCGCACATTTGCACTTTTGCAAGCGGTGCATTTTTACTTACCTAAGCTAAAGCATTTCAGTACGCGTTCGACCGCAGTCCCGTGTATTCATATCATTATCAATTAGCAATAAATCAAGTTATCAGTTTAATCTCTCTATCACTTATCATCTCCTATCAATATCATCTAAAGGTGTAGGGCGGAAACCTTACAAATATATAAAAGAACAAGCGATTTTCTGGGGACACCGCAACGCTCAGCCCAAAACGCTGAAGCTAAAAAGCTGAAATTTGAACAGCAGGTAACAGCAGGCTGTTACTACGCAACCTCCCGCTAAAAAGGGATTTTTGGAAATTCCACCCCTAAGGAGTTGAAAAGGGGGGTTTAAGTTTTTTTGGTGTTTTTTGTAACTCTAACCAGAGTGGTCCAATTAGCTTGAAACTTACAGAGAATACTAAAAATACAAAACAATTGAACACATGTTTTAGACCCTGAAAATATATTGTAGATTGTTTGCAACAGTCTGCAGTTAGCTTAATTGTTTCAATTGTAAATACTAGTTCTAATTTGTTTTTATTATTGTATTGTACCTATTTATTTAATTTAGATAATTAAATCCATAGCTTAACATTAGAATTAAAATTAACATAAACCTTAAAATTAAACCTAAATTACACTAGCTAAAATTAAAATTTTACAATAGATTTTATTAGATTACAGTAAAATAAAATAATAATTAGAATATAATCATTTGTTGTATCCACACACAGGAGCAACACATTGGCCAAAATGTGTCCGTATCGGAGACATACGCCCTGCCACAGTTTGTAGGATTTTATGTATGTATCAAAATAATAATAAATTAAAACACGTACAATATCAACATTTTCAAAAAACCCTTAAAAAGGGTAAAATGAGGGTTGAACTTATTGAGGTTTTTTTGTAACTCTTTAACCAGTGGTCCAAATAGCTTGAACCTTACAGAGAATACCAACAATACAAAACTATTAAACACGTTATTTCAGGATTATTCAAAATGTTTTTCAAAATGTTCCTATATACGGGGTAAATCGGATTATTAAAGTTTTTGTAATAAACTATAAAGTAATTAATGATGCACGTATTTTTATTTTTACAAAACTAACCCTAGGGGGTGTGCAATCAATTTTCACGCAGGCGAAGCCGCGAGACGCAGCTACTTTAAACATATGACTTTTACTACTGCAGACAAGAAAAAAGCAGCTCCTTAATACTACAAAAAAAAAATACCTAATGAGATTTTAAGTACTTCGGGTACGATAGCTCTTCGTCTTAAGTGCGTGTTATTAAGACGCATAGAAGCATCAAAGCCCTCCCAAACTACGACGACATTATTAAGAAACGCGTGTACAGAATTCCCACACCACAGACACACTTACTCATGGCTACACGTAGCCCAGCCCTCTCCCTGCCCCACACATATAATAAATTATGTAAGCTTTGCGACTTAAAAGATAAATCCCTATTCTCGTGTAAATCACTAGTTAAAAACAAACTTTTAGACTTACCTATTCCGAAACAGAAGACCTTATTTGACTTAGCATTCGCAGACCCAACACTCACGCTCACACACACTACACATTCCCACATGACTCGCACACCCGCCCCTGTTGCCCAACCTCGGCTCTGGCTCTGGTGCCTCACAAGGTCCGGTACACACATGCATCACACACACACAACACACAGACATACATTCTAGGTACACTATACACTAACACAATTTTACAAACTCGGTGGCTCTCATGATCATTCCAGAATCGTGAATTTTATTAATGAAATTATAAATTTTGCATGTTAATTTCAACTTACAACCTTAACTTAAAAAATTTATATACTTTACTAAAAAAATTGTACCTAAAAGTACTTATTAAGTATGAATCTTCCAGTGTTCTGAAATCGTATCTGTCAAACGCACTCATGGATCTCAAGATACAAGCATTTTTGCTTAGTTTGAGTTCCACTGGCACTGTAGTGTATTATTATTGCATGTGTTTTTGGTAAATAAACTATTTATTATTAATTTATGTAACTAATGCAACGATTGGTCCCTTTTATTGAAACCCGCGGCCGTGTTTCGTTTACACGGGTCGCTCACACAGTTTTAACGATAATTTCGAACGAATAATTTATTATAAATTAATATGATTTGGCAGTTTTAATGCCGAAGTTGTTTTTTTTATTTGGCACTAAACTGAACATAAAACCTGAAGAAAATCAATATCAGCACCGCTATTGATATCTAACAAAATATAACATTTTAAATTTTCGGATTTTTTCCTCCGGTAAAGTTTGATTAACTGCCTTCATACCAAATTTCCACTTCCTAGGTTATCTAGAAGTGGTTTAGGATTTTGATGAGTCAGTTGTTAAAAATATTTATAAATATTTATAAAATTTGGTATTCCTACTCTTTTTATGGATCTTACTAGACATGCAAAATTGCAAGCTGTAGGTTTGATAATGTCTGAGATACCTACAGGTGGGACCAACAGCGTGCCCAATGGTTTCGTGTAAAGATACTTACAACGGGCGACGCAATAGCGTCGCCCGTTGTTTAATAACCATTATTAATATTAATTATTATTATCAATTGTTAACTATTTAACAATTTATAATTTCACTTTGATATTTTTATTTAAACATTATCATTTTTAATTAAATTTTATGTTAGTTTTATGTGTTAAATTCTTTTTATATAAATTATAATTAATTAGTTAATGTAATTGTACCTACTTAAAATAAAACTAACAGGTCAAATTCTGTACATTGAAGATATTTAAAAAAAAATGTTTGGAGGGCAATCTATTATCGATACTGAAGCCAAAACTGTAATTTTTTTTATTCATGTCTGTCTGTATCTTGGATCTTATTTTCATCTAACCGTGCGCTTTATCTTGCGCGCGCCTAAATCATCAGTTATATGACCTGTTGATTGTTCTTTACCGTGCCGCGCGCACTGAACTGTGCTGTGTGGATTGTCCAGCATTATTTATTTTATTTATTTATTTGTACGGCGCTAACATAAACAACGCTCATTAGCTTTTTGTCACAAAGCAATGATTGTTTTGTAAAGGAGATTAACAAGGCACACAATGCAATGTATTATTTACCTCCTAATGGTGTAACTACCGAGGTAGGTACTACCTCGAGCTGCTTCAGCCACGGACAGCTCTATGTGTCTCTGTCGAGGGTGAGTGAGGCTGATAATATGTTCGTATATTGTTCCGACGGCGTTACACATAACGTAGTATACAGGGAAGCTGTGTAAATCATAATCATTGATTCATTTGTGCGTTTATGTGTATAGAGTTCATAATATAAACATCGCTAGGGCGCTATTACAGCAGAGATCTAAAAAATAAGGAAAATAAAATTTTCTTATTGAGAAGTGCTGCCTTTTATGAAATGAAATATTAAATTGACAAACTCTAATTTAAAAAATTGACATCTTCATTTTTCAAGACGACATTATAAATGTTGTACATATTAATATTATTTGCATTATTCTGTCATTTATTGCTTTTTCTATATGTTTCTATATGTTTGTTAATTAATGTATCTTCCTGTTTTTGTACGTTTGTTCAGTGTTTTTTTTATTTGTTCATTATGTACTTGGCTCTATTATATAAGTTGTAGCATAAATTCCGCACACAATTTATAGGAAAATATATTATCAAAAAGTATCATATATATCACATAGAGAAACGTAAGCAGATATTTAATTTTAAATTTATTGCTTATTGTAAAGAAGGTATTCTTAAAATTTTAATATTATTTCAAATATGAAAGCACATAGAAACAAGATATTATTTTATTTAACAAAAATCACCAATTAGGCATTATAATTACTAATTTAGTATAAATAACGAATGGAATTGAAGATGATAGCAGCACAGAATGCTGTCCCGCGTAGATCATTATTTGATTTTGATTTTTAATCCCACTCTTTATCTACATGGATTATACACAACTACCTACCTAAATATAGGTAATATTAAAAGACTAACAGGCCCAATTCTGCGCATTGAAGTTTTTTTGCACAGCGTTACTTAATATGAGAGAAACTGGGCAAATGCATGGCAATCACGAACGAAGACGCGGGTACAGCTAGTAATAAAATAAATTACTAAATGACTGGACGCTCTAGCGCGCGCCTCAATGGTTAATACAATTGCTTGCATCAGTGAAATTTCTGTTGCATCACTTGCATGCATTGCAATTTTTTACGTTACTTTAGTAACTATAATACATATTATTAATACATAATATTTTTTTACCATCAAAACACTTGTAGCAAATACGGCATTTATAACTTTTCACACTTCATGTTCGAAAATAGTAGATTATATTATACACTGAGGGCTCAAAGCAGTGTCTTGCGTCACGGGCATTTTTGAATCCCGAGCGCAACTCAGGATTCTAAAATAACTGACGAGCGTAGCGAGGGTGCCCTTGGTGCATAATTTACTACGGGAAGACTGCGCGTTTATGCGCAGCGTGCTGCTACTAAGTACCTTCTACTATTATTCACTGGGCGTGCTTGTCAAAGTGACGCCAATAGCATGATTCATCTCTGAAACATTTATTACAGACTGCATTTGCGTAGTAAATATATGTTAGTACACGAATGTCTTGAAAGAAGTCTTGCTGACCTGTATTTTCTCCGGCACCGGTGACAAACAAACTCCTTGGACCTATCGTGAACTTTTTTATGCCTGGCCATATTAAACTTAACTGTAGTTTTGAAATCACAGTGGGCACAACAGTGTAGGGGTAGCCTTTGGAGTTTGACAGTCGGCGTCATGGAAAGTTGGCGATTACGTATTGCATCCTGAATTAATTTGACGTTTTGATTTTCATCGTTCGAAAGACCGTCTCGGTCACTTTGGGTACCGGTATTATCATGTGAAGGATAATTTTTGTTTGTTAGCGTATGGTTATTTTGGCCTTTTGGCATATAATGTTCTTTGTCATCTTCGTTTCGTAAACTAGGGTCTCTGTCTTCATGTTTCAATGTTTCGCCTAGGACTTGCGCAAGGTCAGCTTGGCTATTTATAGTATTATCTTCTTGGTCTTCCAAGATAATAACATCGTTTTGGTTTGTCAGTTTCCGGTCTGCTTGGTCTTTCAGCGTAACTTGGCCCTTGTACTGATCACTTTGATTTTGATCTTTGTGTTCATCAGATACTCTATCGGTATGCTTAGTTTTTACGGGGTTTTCTACGACATGCCATACTGTTCTATTTTTATTGCCTTGAGGTAGTTTAAGTGGTATTTCCGTTAGTAATTTATCTGAATGTTCTTTTGATTTTAATGGTAAATGTTTTGGTGAATTATCTTCCTGTAGCTCAGATATTACTACTGGTTGAGCCTCGTCATTAGGCACTAGTTGTGTTACTGGAATGTCATCTATTACTTTTTCCGCATTTAGATCTTTTTTTTGGGAAGTAATATGTTTCTTTCTATGAATATATGCCCTGTGTTTTATGTCGTTTTCTCTTTCTAGTACAGGAGTTATGGAAACAATTTCATGACTAGATTTCTTCTTAAGGTTTTGTTTTCTTGTATTTTTAGGAGGTACGGAATCAGTTTCTTCATTTTCAAGTTTACGTTTTACTGCATTCTCAATTGTATCATATCCTTTCTCTTTGACAAAATCATCATACGAATATTTCTTAGGTTCAGATGTGGCGATAATATTCACAGATTCGTTTGCTGTAGTTGCTTTATTTAATTTCAAAACTGGTTTATTAAGTTCTCTGCAAACTGGTATTAGTTTATTTTTGTCTTTTAGTTCATTTGATATTAATAAACGTGTTTCTTTTACAGAGTCAATGTATAAATTGTGGTATCTTTCTTCAAGAACTTTAGCTGTAAAATCAGTTGATTTTTGCTGTACTGATGGTGTGCTCATATGTATCTGTTGTCCTTTATTGCCGTTTATTTCTTCAGTTATCTCATTATTTAGTGTATCCGAATCATGTACTACATTTTCTTCTTCTGCAACAAAGAGGAAATTACATTTTTTTAATTCATGTCCTGTTTTCTCACTAACTTTATTAAGTCACACTAACAATAAAAATACGAAAGTTTGGATGGAATGTAGAATGATGACAAAACTCCTTCACGCCAAAACTAATGAACAGATCCCGCAGAAACTAATCATAAACAAATCTAGAATAGTTTTCAAGGTCTATGTTATTTTAGGTTATAGCAAAGTTCTATCATTCAAAAGGCGTATGAAGCCGCGGGCAGAAGTTGGTGTAAGACAGCTAGTCACCTACCATGGTTTTCTTCGAAGAAACCTTGAAAGTCTTCGTTTACAGATTCTATTTTAACAGTAATATCACAATCTTCCATAATTTGATCGTCTTGGGTGGCCAGCATTGTAATTTGGTCATATTGTTCATCTTCATCTTTCTGTGTTTCGCAAAGGACTTGCCCAAGGTCAGCTTGGCTTTTGATAGTATTGTCTTCTTGGTCACTCCACATTTGCTCATGTTTGTCTTCTCGGTCTTCCAAGATAAAAACATCGTTTTGGTCTGCTCGGTCTTTCAGCGTAACTTGGCCCTTGTACTGACCACCTTGATTTTGATCTTTAGTTTCATCAAATAGCCTATCGGTATGCTTAGTTTCTACGGGGTAATCTACAGCATGACACACTTTTATATAGTCTTGAGGTAAGTTTAGTGGCATTTCTGTTCGTAATTTATCTGAATCATCTTTTGATTCTAGTGGTAAATGTTTTGTTAAATTTTCTTCCAACTCAGATATTATAACTGAATGATCCTTGTCATTAAGCACTGGTTGTATTACTGCAATTTCCTCTATTACTTTTACCGCATTAAGATCTTTTTTTTGCCCTTGGTTTAAGTCAAGTGCAATAATATTTGTTTTTGCACTTGCCAACATGATCTTTGAAAGGTTGTGCGGTTGTGAAATCTGTCTTCTCAATTTTTCAACGTTTTCATAGGTCAGCTGAAAATAAAGCACTATTATTAGTATACTAATTACTGACAACCTCGGTGGCGCAGTGGGCGAAGGTCTTGCAACGCTGAAGGTTGCGGGTTCGATTCCTGCCTTGGGACAAATGTTTGGAGGTATGACCAGCACGTATTTGTTTTGAATATTGGTGTTAAAGTTTTGTATACATCAACCATTTAGTACCCATAACATAAGGTCTGCTTACATTGGGGTCTCTGTACGAAAATGTCCAGTATTATTTATTTATACAGGGTGCCAAGTAGCATGTGTACTAACCCTAATGGAGGTGATTCTGGATACCACGGGGATCAACTTTTGTTCTACGTTTTTTTTTTTATAGAAAATAAAATATCGCCATAATAAGCACAACTTGTGTTATGGGTAGGTACTCGATAACTGTTAAACTTAATAGTTTATACATAGGGTTTCGAAACCATTATGGTCTCGCTTCGTCTGTCCTTTTTTCACTATTAAACATCTCAGCAACTACCGGAGCTATTAAATTGAAATTTAAAATGATAATAAATTTCGTGCGCCTGCTGTCATTTTCATTTTCGCGGTGGTAAAAAGGGGGGGATTATTTTCAAAAGGCGGGCTCCCTTTTGCAAATGATCCCCCCCTTTTTTGACCATTTTTCAAAAAGTGTTCTTCTTACAGACTTCTCTATATTGTTCCTGTAAAATATAGATCTATATCTACAAACGCTAAATACATATCAGATAGGTCGCTCTGCAAACTTCGGAGATCTTCGGAGGGGGGGGGGGGGATGGGGATCTTCGGAGGGGGGGGAATGGGTAATTTTTTTACATTTCAAAATATTTCAAAAAGTGTGAAACCTGCAGAAATTTCAAAAACTGTTTTGAGATGTTCAAACCAATACCTTTCATATGATACCCCACTCAAAATCAAAAAATTTAAATTTTCAGTAAAGGCTTAGTAATAAGTAGGGTTACGTATATTTCGCAACAAAAAAAAAAACGAAATTTCGCATAAATTTAATAAAAAATCGAAAATTTCGCATTTATTCGCATAAAAATACGAAAGATATTAAAAAACTCGTATTTGTTACCATAATCATTAAAATAATGAAATATTTAGGTATTAGAGAAACGTTAGTTAAAAGCTAACATCGTGGTTGTCTCTATATTTTCTTGCCTTTGCCTTTGGTCATTTATGACGACATTGTAGATACTGAAATACTTTTCAGCATCTACACTGTTGACTGGGCTATGAAGGCATTGTATAGCTGCATTTGCTAAACTCAGATTGCAACATTTTGCTGCAAGTAAAATCTGCATGGCGTCAATAGGAGTTTCTTGCTGAACCACATTGACGAGTTGTCTATGGAAATGAGCATATCCACTTAAGAGTTCATCCTGTTGTATATCCCTGAAAAATGGTATTTTGGAGAAACGTTGAGCTAGGGTCTAGAGACGATGTGGTCACGGCCGCTGCTACTGATGGGCAAAATAATTTGCCAATGTGCAAGTAGGAATCGTTTGTTGGGCTGAACTACGTGCGTAATATTAGAAAATTCACGTGTTTATTGCGTTTAAAAATGCTTTCGTTGAAAAAGTAATAAAAACAGAAAATATGATATTTCACATTTATCGCATAAATTACGTGAATTTCGCATTTATCGCTTCTATTTCGTAAAAACGAAAATTACGTATAAAATAAGTAATAATAAGGTTCAGTTTTCACCTTTCGGGTATGGAACCCTAAAAAAGGAATAACTAACAAAATAACAAAAAGAATATCAGGAAGACTTATCATGTTAAGTAGACCGATAGTGTTGATGAACCATACTTTTGAAGATGGGAAGGGATTTAGCTTGTCGCATAGAAATAGAGATATTATTAACAGAATTCTTAAATCATTTGAAAATGGAAGCACTTTGGAATTATCTGCAGATAGTTTCACCATTATGATAGACAAAACAAAACATACCTTAGATGTAATAAATCAAATAATAATATGTAATACCTTAGATGTGTTACGAAGTGTCTCCTTTAAATAAATCTCAGTAGCAATCATATTCTTTAAGAAGTCGTAGAGTCTATTCACCATCGCATTGCAGAGATAGCAGACTGAGAATGGCATCTTTTCCTTTTTATCCACCTTAAATGAGAATGGTTTTATTAAGTTTGTTACCTACAAAACAAAGTTCATTAAAAAAACTGAAGTTATTGCTTAAATTGTCCGCATGGTGCATCGTGACCAAAAATGTGAACAGTCTGATAATTCATTGATTACATATCTTATCAAATGGATTTAATGCAGTTCTGAAATGCTAACTAGTGCATTTTCCATGGCCAAGCGCTTGTCAAATCTGTGTGTACAATTAGGTAACTAGGTAGTTAGACACATCCCCTTATAAAACATTAAAAAAACATTTCTTAGCTAAATTCGTAACTAAAGTTGATACCTAGAGGTTTGGTAGAAGGGTAAATTTGAAATATCAATAATCTTAAAATTAACATATACAAGACAATGATCGTACATTTTAGACAATGCGATAATGCAGCTGCAAAATCAATAACGAAATCGAAAAAGTGGAAGGCAAAATTTCTGGGTGTAAATATTGATAAGAAAGTGAATTGGAAATCACACATATTAAAAAAATATAAATTAAAAATAGGAAAGGACCGAGGATAGAACCCTGCGGTACACCCAGTCTAATAAATAAAGTCTTAATAAGACTTTATTTCAACTTTCAATGTCTCAATTTATCAGCAGCAATGCCTTAATTTAGTAGTGCATAAAGTGCATAAGTGCTTCGCTCGCTTTGATGTTCCATATCATTTATTCACAAAATATTTGTTTTTACGTAGTTTTCTAGAGCCTTTTCCGATTTCATCGTATATTTACAACATAAAACAAGTGTACAAATAAATAAAAACATAAAAAGTTTGTAACCAATGTGTTTTGGCCAACGGAAAATCTGCTTCTTTTTCGGTTAAAAAATTTGGCTGACTTGTGTTTCTAAACAAGCTGGAGCTTATGTGAGTGCATTTCTAATACTAAGAATACTATTTCCAACAAAGTGTACATTAGTTACTGTCACGTAAGTACTTACAGCATTTTTGGAAACATAACCTCAGACATTGTATTTTCTGTTCTGAGCTCGTTGCGGTAAAACTGTTTCGAAATGAATACAAGAAGCGCCTTGTTGCGCCAGGCAGAAGCCAACAAATTAAACCAGGCTTTACTGGAACTCAAGTCAGCAAAGAGACAGATTACACAATTAGAAATAGAACGAGATGACAATGAAAAAATTCTCTTAGAAGCGTTAGACAATAATAAAAAATTAAAAAGGAGATGTCCACGCTATACTCTCAGAACACTTCTTTAATTGAGGAACAGGATAGGCTTAAGACAAAAATAGATAGGTTCGATGAACAATGAAATTTTGAGTACTTGGAGCTGCGATAACTGGGTTCGAATCCTGCCGCCCCATAACAGATTTGTTTTTACACGAATAATAGAATTTATTTTCGAAAGCAATTTCTGCAAAACCGCCATCTACCTAAAACGCGAAAAAACATTTACATCGACGATGGACCAGCAAGAACATATAACGTTTAGGAGAGCGCATACGACACTAGTTGTCGATAGAAGTATGGCTAATATGAGTGCAGACCCGCTAGATGTCTCCAGTAGTAGCCTCCCCGACATATCAGCAGACAATAATTATCTAGTACGAGACCTCCAGCAAAAAATTGAGCAAATGGAAACCCAATTAAATAGTGCTCATCAAGAAATAGAGCAACTGTCTTTAGAAAATAAGGATTTAAGAAAAAATAATCAGGAATTGTGTAAAAAAAAATCCCTGTACAGAAAAATCGGCTTCAGCCCAACGAATAAGACATCTTCAGGAGATACCCTGTCTCGAAAGAACACAAATAGGACACAAAAAACCAAAGAACATCAACACCCTCAAACGGACAAAATAGACATAAGAAACACTATCGAAAAACAGGACAAAGAAACACAAACTACGAATAAGACATCTTCAGACGATACCCCGCACAGAGAAAGCACAAATAGGACACAAAATACTAAAGAACATAAACACACTCAAACGGACAAAATGGACATAAGAAACACTATCGACAAAGAGCACAAAAAAACACAAACTAATATTATAACACATGCTGAAAAGACCACACACACTACTGGAAATCATAAACAAAATAAAATCACAAACATTGCGAAAATAAAAGAAAAACCCTTGAAACATGAGAAATCCACAACCAAGCCTAAGATTTGTCTACTTAGCACTAATGGAGAAAACAGAGTTCTTACGATTGCCCAAGAGATGATGCCTTCAACTAGTTACGACCTCTGTCACTACATATCATCTCAAGCCAGTACCCGTTACATAATAACAAGCCTACAAACAAAACTAAAGGATTTTACACATAAGGATTTCTGTATCATATTCATAAGTGAGGAAGACTTTTTGGAATCAAATCACCCGATGACTCAAATAAAAAATATTAGAGAAACCATACAAGAGATCACTCACACAAATGTTGTATTATGTACACCAACTTACCTAATGGGTCATCAGAAAGATTTGTTCAATCGAAAAATATTTAGCTTCAACCAGCTTCTACTGAAGGACGTCCAAAAATATAAGTATGCTCATATAATCGACTCTAATAAATATCTGAGCTATGACTTCAGCATGTTTCACAAGCCTACCGGCAGGATAAACAACGCCGGACTACGCATCATATTTCAAGACATAGTATGCTTAACTGACACCTTTCTAAATGACCTTGGCGTACGGGTCGTTTTCAAGGACCTCAAAAACCTCATCAATCATATCGAAGACCAAGAATATCCAGATTATCAAGAACCTACGTTTTTTCGTGCCTAACGTAAAAAAACATGTGGTTCTTCATCAAAATATCGCTGGCGCTTTAAATAAACTAGATGATATAGAAGTGGCGCTTAGCTTACTAGTAGATAAACATATTGTAGTTGACATAATATGCTTAAGTGAGACATTTCTAAGAAAAGGTGACGAAGACAACCTGAAACTTATGTCTTACGAATTGGCAAGTAGCTTTTCTAGACAAAGTCAAAGACGAGGTGGTGTTTGTATTCTGGTAAAACAAAATATTGAGTTTGAACGTATAATTTGGTTGGACAGCATAGCAATTGAAAAACATTTCGAAGTATGTGGTATAAAGCTTAAAAATAAGAATATAAATGTATTGTGTATGTACCGGACACCAAATTCTGACATAGAAATATTTTTTAGACATTTAAACATTATGCTAGATAGAGTTGACTTAAAAGATAAATATTTTAACATAATTTGTGGTGATTTCAACATTGACATTTTAAGTACAAGTAAAATGAGGAATGAATTTATTAATTTATTATACAATTATAAAACGAAACCGCACATAAACGTACCTACCCGACAAAAGACATGTATTGATAACATTATTAGTAATATAAAGGATGTCAAAGGTGAAGTACATGAATTAGGTTTATCTGATCATAATACTTGTCAAACTATAACAATTAAAGCTGATACTCATATGGTAAAGCAATGGTTCGTATATAGAAGGGATATCTGTCTTGAAAATATGGAGAAGTTTAGTTACTGTTTGAGCCAGTTATCTTATTCGGATGTGTTATTAGAAACGGACACTAATATGGCTTTCTCAATGATTCATGACTGGATCTGTTTAGCGTATAAACTATGTTTTCCACTGATTAAAGTGAAAATCAACAAAAACTCATCAAACCCAAAATGGATCACAAAGGGCTTAAAACGATCATTTGATAAAAAAAGAAATCTGCAGTGTGTATTTTACAAAACTAAATCAGAGAAAGATAGGGACATTTATAGAAACTACAGTAAAATATTAAAACGGTGTGCAGTCAATTTACAAAAAGATAGGAACAAGAAATATATTTCAGGTGCAGTTAATAAATGTAAAGCTACATGGAAAATAATCAACGACAGACTTAAGGACAAATGTACTAACAATGAAATAAAGGAAATAGTTGACGGAGACAATATTATAACCAACGGTGCTGAAATAGCAAGCTGTTTCAATAGACACTTTATAAACATTGCCAACAATGAAAAGACAACAAAGAATAAGCACAATAATATATATAAGCACAAGAAAAGTAGAGTAGTTAACTCAATTTATCTTGAACCGGTGACTTGCTTGGAGGTACTTAAAATAACAATGAGTTTACGTAATACAAACTCTGCTGGCTACGACGAGATAACAACCAAACTAAAATAAAAAAAAAAAAAAAATACAAAATGTTTATTAATTATTCTCTTAAGTTACATTTTACATTGTTCAGTGTTCGAGACCTCCTTTTAAGTATGTATATAAATACCTGTATTAGGAGGTAACGCTCTTCCTTATCATACATTATGATTATGAGTTAAAATAATAGTTTATTACAAAACATTTCACAATACTAATCCTATTAGAAACATGAACAACAATTTTTACTCAATTTGTTGAGGGTAGGTTTCTGTTTCTTTATACTTTATTCTATTGTAAGTTCAAGAATGCTCAAACAAAATATCGGTTATATCCTTGAGCCTCTTACACACGTGGTCAATCTTTCTCTTGAAAACGGTGTATTTCCTGAAGGTCTAAAACTATCTGTAGTCAAACCTCTATTTAAAAAAGGTTCTAGATCCGATACTGGGAATTATCGACCCATTACACTAGTACCAATAATCTCGAAAATATTTGAAAAGGTAATGAGCCGAAAATTAGTTGTGTTTTTAGAAAAAAACAAAGTTTTGTGCGAACAACAAAATGGTTTTATAAGTAAGAAATCGACAACTCTAGCATGTTTTAAACTTGTCAAAGAAATTCTTGATTCAATCAATAAGAAAGAAATCCCAGTCGCCATCTTTCTAGACATGAGTAAGGCTTTTGACATGGTCTGCCATGACCGTATGCTAGATAAATTGGAATGCTATGGCATAAGGGGTCCTGCATACTCTTGGTTTGAAAGTTATCTCAGGGGACGAAAGCAATGCACGGAAATAACAAAAATGTCTTCTGAATGTAATACACAAGAAAGCTTCAGATCTGTTTATTCTTTTATTAGCCACGGTGTGCCACAGGGCAGTGTTTTAGGTCCCATATTATTTATTATTTATATTAATGAGTTACCAAGCGCTACTGACCAGTACACAATCATGTTTGCTGATGATACTACAATATTGACGAAAGAAAAATCTATTATAAATGTATGAGCGTAGGGAACAAATCTCTTAATGACGTAATTAATTGGCTAGATGAAAATAACTTAAAAATTAACACAACAAAAACTAAATTCATGCTACCAACCGTACGTATAACAATAATATTAAAGATAAAATTTACATAAATTACAAAAACAGTGATATTGAGCAGGTATTTGACATAAAATTTTTAGGAATTATTATTGATAGACATTTAAATTGGAAGAAACAAATTGATAATGTGTGTAAGAAAATTAATAAATTTATATTTGCACTGAGAAGAATAAAGGACCTCTCTAATATTGAAACTGCATTGACAGTTTACCATAGTCATGTCTGCTCTATTTTGAGATATGGCGTCATAATATGGGGCAACTCAACGGATGCTCAGAGAGCTTTCGTTGCGCAGAAAAAGTGTATTCGGGCCATATTTGGCATTAAACGGAGAGATTCTTGTAGACCTTTATTTATGAAGCATAAACTGTTAACTTTTCCTTCACTCTATATTTTCGAGATGCTAAAATTTGTCAGAAATAACATAACATTGTTTGAGAGGGATGAAAAGTTTATATACAGAAGAAAAATAGTACAAAAACCACTAAAGGTGCCTCAATTTAGACTAGAAATGTGTAAAAAGAACTGTTACGCAATGGCCATACAAACTTCCACTTGACATGAGAGAACTGACAGATAATGAATTTAATCGTAAATTATATAACTGGCTTTGTGTTAACTGTTTTTATAATATAAGTGATTATTTGAAATTTAAATGCACATAATTTTTATTTTGACATTATAGTACTTACTTAATGTTATTTAATCTATTATTCTTTATTCATAGTTATTTTTAAGTTTAAACATTTGCACGACTCAAAGGTCAAATATAGTGAAACTCTATTGTAAAACCACCATTGCAAACCTATATTTATGCAAATAAATGCTATTTCATTTCATTTCCTTTCATTTCAATGTGGCATTGAGTTTGAAACGGCCCTGCACAGAACTTCACTCCTGCAAAAGGAATTATGTGATGCACACCACCACATCACCCAGCTAGAAGAAGCGGCCCAGAGCTCTGCCACCGCGAAAACTCAAACTTTATTTGATGAGCTAGTGACGGCTAACTTACCAACGGGCCATGTTTCTGTTGCAGGCTGCAGCATGCACACTATACATACTATTGACTTAACAAAAGATGACTCTGTGTGTAATGTGGCAGCTAGCAGCACCAACAACAAACACAAATTAAGCAAAAATAAGTTGAAAAAATATGTAAGGATTAACAGTTTTATAAAATAAACAAAAACATTATTAAAAAATCAAAAACATGTTGTTGCTAAGCTTAAATGTAAAAGAAAATTTTTAAATTAACTAGAGATCTGTATAGCACAACTTAATTATAATCAGACCCAGTATGAGGCTGACATGCAGGAGCTGAGATGCAAACTTGGCCAGGCGGAGCACTCCCTAGGGCATTACATCAGCCTTTATGAGCAAACTACAGAATAGACAAGGGAACTCAATCTGGCCATGGATGCGCTTCTCAGTAGCCAGGTGAGTCTTGAGGGCAGGATTCTGGAGGGCTGCGGCTGCAGTGGTACTGTCTCAGCCGCATCCCACATGGATCTCAACGCTTCATGCTCAAACAAAAAAACCATAATGTACTGGGATGAAATTGGAAAAAATATGGGCCAGTTCTTGAATTTGAATATGGAGCATTCAGTAAATAATTGCTTACCTTTTTGCAATCTGCATGACATTATGCACAAAATTGATAATGAAAGATTTCAAAATAACTCCAACTTAATAATATTACTTGGAAATAGGGATAATGTGAACAAATCAGACCTTATAAAGTATATGGACAAATTATCTTCACTAAAATTAAATCAAATTGTAATGTTTACATTCCCCTACAGCGACAGCTTGCCAAAAATAGAAAATAACATTAGATATAAGTTAAACATGGCATTGCATACTATTTCATGCCATAACAATGTACATGTGATTGATATTAACAGTATTGTTAGTAAGAAATATTACTTGACTGAAAAAGGTAATTATTACCTTTCAAATTATTGCAAAAGACAGATAGCTGTTTCGCTATCCTATTATTTTAATATTACAGCCAAAAATTTGGCTATACAAGATGCTTCTTTTGAGCATTGTAATAAACTTACAAACAGGACCTTGGAAGTTCTTCCAAACCCTTTAAATTAGATAAAACGACAACAGAGGAAGTCTCTAGCCCTAAACAGTCAAATAATATTGGTCACATAAAGAATCTAAGAAACCAAACCTGTAAAATAAATTCAAAGTTTACTAACTTGGTGCATCAAAATATTCAAGGATTAAAAAGTAAATTACTAGAGTTGGAATTGTACATGAACTCTTTTAATATTGACATCATCTGCTTAACAGAACATTGGCTGAAAAGCTATGAGCTCATGTTTAATTTCAGTAACCACCAGGTTGGTAGCTCTTTTTACAGATCACATGCTATTCGTGGAGGCTCATTAATATTACTCAACAAATTCATGAAATTTAAAGACCGTAAGGACATAATATGCTTTACCGTTGAAAGCCACATCGAAGTAGCATGTGTAGAGTTGGAGCAAATTATTGTAGTAAGCGTATACAGCCCACCATCAGCTTCTTTTGAAATATTTGAAAGTGTTATGGAGGATATTTTATTTAAACTCTCAAAATCAAATAAAACTATCATGGTTTGTGGAGACTTTAATATTGACCTTTTAGAAGTTTACTCCCTTAGTACTAGATTGACTAATTTATTTAATTCTTATAATCTAAGGCCATTATTTATGGAACCTACAAGAATAACTGAAACCTCAGCAAAATGTATAGATAATGTATTTGTTTGCCAAAATGAAAAACTTGTTAGTAAAAATATAATAAGCAATCTAAAATCAGACCACTTAGGTCAACTAATACAATTAGAAATTCAAGTAAAAATAATAATTGTAAATAGAAAATACAATACATACCTGTGACCACAAATCGATTTGAATGGTTGAAATTGGATTGGGAATCTACACCATCACCTTATCACTCACATTACAACCCAAATGAGTCGTATTGCAGTTTTTTTTAACAAATTCACCAATGTGTCCAATTCAATATTCACACCCAAATCAATCATGGTCTCAGAAAAACTTAACTTTAGTGAGTGGGCAACAGTGGGTATACATAAGAGTAGAAAAAAAAGTTGTATGAACTGTATAGTGAAAAACAATACAATTTTAGTCAGGAGTTCAAAGTAAAAGTAAAAAATTACTCAAAAATGTTTAGAAAAGTTTGTCATATTAAAATCAAATTATATTAACTCAAAAATAAGAAATAGTGAAAATGTAATAAAGTCAACTTGGAAAATAATAAATAGTGAGACTGGAAAAGTCAGTTTGCCAAAATGAAAAACTTGTTAGTAAAAATATATTTTACTAACAAGTTTTTCATTTTGGCAAACAAATACTACATTATCTATACATTTTGCTGAGGTTTCAGTTATTCTTGTAGGTTCCATAAATATTGGCCTTAGATTATAAGAATTAAATAAATTAGTCAATCTAGTACTAAGGGAGTAAACTTCTAAAAGGTCAATATTAAAGTCTCCACAAACCATGATAGTTTTATTTGATTTTGAATGTTTAAATAAAATATCCTCCATAACATTTTCAAATATTTCAAAAGAAGCTGATGATGGGCTGTAGGTATACGCTTAGGATAATAATTTGCTACTACAATAATTTGCTCCAACTCTACACATGCTACTTCGATGTGGCTTTCAACGGTTAAGCATATTATGTACTTACGGTCTTTAAATATCATGATTTTTGTTTAGTAATATTAATGAGCCTCCACGAATAGCAAGTGATCTGCAAAAAGAGCTACCAACCTGGTGGTTACTGAAATTGTACATGAGCTCATAGCTTTTCAGCCAGTGTTCAGTTAAGCAGATGATCTCAATATTAAAAGAGTTCATGTACAATTCCAACTCTAATAAACTTTTTAATCCTTGAATATTCTGATGCACCAAGTTAGTAAACTTTGCATTTATTTACAGGTTTGGTTTCTTAGATTCTTTATGTGACTTATTTGACTGTTTAGGGCTAGAGACTTCCTCTATTGTTGTTTTATCTAATTTAAATGGTTTGGATGAACTTCCAAGGTCATGTTTGTAAGTTTATAACTATGCTCAAAAGAAGCATTTTGTATAGCCAAATTTTTGGCTGTAATATTAAAATAATAGGATAGCGAAACAGCTAGGTATCTATCTTTTGCAATAATTTGAAAGGCTAAGTAATTACCTTTTTCAGTCAAGTAGGTAATATTTTTTACTAAGAATACTGTTAATATCAAGCAATGCCATGTTTAACTTTTAACTAATGTTATTTTCTATTTTTGGCAAGCTGTTGCTGTACCCCTACAGCTCTAACATTACAATTTGATTTAATTTTAGTGAAGATAATTTGTCCATATAACATATTAAGGTCTGATTTGTTCACATTATCCCTATTTCCTAGCAATAATAATAAGTTGGAGTTATTTTGAAATCTTTCATTATCAATTTTGTGCATAATGTCATGCAGATTGCAAAAAGGTAAGCAATTATTTACTGAATGCTCCTCAAATTCAAGAACTGGCCCATATTTTTTTTGTCAAGACAGCTATTTTTGTCAAGAATAGGTAGGTACCTAATCAATCAAAATCTCTTCAGTCGACCTTCGGATTTCGTGGTCCGCAATAGGCGTGTCAACAATAAATCCTGTCAAATAAATAGGAAAACCACAAAGATGGGCAAGAGTATCTTTGAGTATCCTCCATCAAACATGGGGTAAAATTTAACTAATAATTAGGTATACTTCTTTAGTTGTAGGTATTTAACATGTTTACAAACGAGATAAACCTAGATTGGCAAACAAAAGGTACTTAACTAAATCTATGGTTTGACAAAATTCTGACTGTCTAGGTTATTCTACCTATTCTATTTCAAGGCTATTGAAATTTCCTGTTTTTATTGAATGTTATGTGTTGACACTGAATAGGACTTACCTCCTCCTCTGTATGCCACTCACAAATCTCATAGTATCGAGTGTGTTCTGCTGGATACATTCTGACGCCGTCTGCGAGACAAATCCGGCAAATTACAATTTCCATTTTGTAACTTGTAACAGTTCTGTCACTAACAATATGTTACAATATAGCTATCGTACGGCACAACAGCGCAACGCAACTGCTCGAGCACGTAGCTTCTAATATGGCTTTTCGAAAACTTTCACGATTTCAGACCAAAAACTCACTGTATAAAGATATATTGGGTGTTATTATACGACGTTTAAATAATCATTCTTTCATCTTTTATATTGTATTACAGTTACCAGTGTTGCCATATGGATAAGGCATGGATTCCGTATTTTCGTTCTAAAAATCCGTACAAAGTCCATATTACAACTCTAACTCGAGTGAAATTCCGTATACAAATGAAACATCTAAGATAATTTTATTTATACATATCTTTATGTGTGCGTTACCCCAGCGGCATGTAGACTCGGATAAAGATGAAAAATATAGAAAAATTAGGGCCCTACGTCCTGTAAATGTGCACCAAAAATAAAATTGGTGCCTATCAAGGTTTCAGAGTAATTCGCGATACTAAGATGCCGCTGCAGTAACGTCTGAAAACGTTACTGCAGCGGCATGATTTTTACCTATTAGCCTTAGCAAAATTTAAAATATGTAGCTTAAAAGGTACCTAGCATAAATTTGTGCACTTCCAAGGCCGAGCAGCGGCATTTGTGCGCCTACTAGTTTTTGAGTAATTGCAATTGCCGCGTGTGCCTCACCCCAACAGCACTTTCGACTCGAAACAAGATGAAAATTATAGAAAAATTAGAGCCCTACGTCCTGTACATGTGCACCAAAAATAAAATTAGTGCCTATCAAGGTTTTGGAGTAATTCGCGAAAGTAAGATGCCGCTGCAGTAACGTCTATAATAATTCAATTTATTTATTAAGACAATTTTACAGTCCAATTGGGTTAGTCGGCTTATAAATAGTTATATTGGGTTAGTACTTAAAATTGATTAATGATTTTGTCCTTTGTACCAATTTATACATTATAGGACAGTCAAATTTTGCAGCTATCGCGTTTAGGATGCTGTTGCTGCTCCCGCGGGTTCTGCTGAGCAGTGAGGCCGACTTTTTCAGCCAGATTGCATCGAAAGTGTCTGTGCGTGCCTGGGCGAACATGGCCGAGGCACTGCAGAATCGCGGTAGTCGCAACAGCAACCTAAACGCGTTGTTATATTCTATTACGCCTTAGCTTTGGCTAAGGCGTAATAGACGTAAAATAGCTTAAAAGGTTGCTTATTAAATAAAGAGAACCCACTGCTTAGACAAACCTAACATAGGCTTTAAGGCATTGCTAACCAATTTTTGTAACGAATTTTTATTGAATAAATGATCGATCTATCTATCTATTGTTGTGCACTTCCAAAGTCGAGTAGCGGCATTAGTGCCCCCTGTGGTTTTTGAGTAATTGCATTTGCCGCCGCAGTAACGTTTGGCGGATTACCATATCTTCGGAACGGCGGCTGGACGAACAAGACAACTACAACTAATTTTCGACGAAATAAATCAATTTTAGAACTGAAAGTTGTGTACTTGTTTCGAGCCTCAAATAAGGGAGTGTGGCGTTCAATTCCGTAGGTAGGAACGGAACGCACCGGCGGCGCTGACAGTAGATCTGTCAGATAGAAAGTTGATAATGACGGGTAGAGACACGTGCGGGTGAGAGAAGAAAAAATCGCGATTGAGGGATTTTACAGCCGGTCTCCTGCATTCTACGTTTTATGACTTTTACCTTAATTGTACGAACTCGTATCTTTCGTAATTCACAAGTGATCCGAAAATACACGTTCGATATACATACCTAATGGACAATCTTTCTGTGCCTATCTTTGTGTTCGCGTATCTGTGTCAATAAACAGTTTCTTAGAGAGTATCTATTGTGTTTTGGTGTCAAGACATTCCTTACCTACCGGTACTCCAAAGTGGTGACCCCGTAAACAACACAAAACGCGAAAGAACACGCCTAGTCGCCATCAACGAGTTGCACTTGTCTCCCGTCAGACGAAGATTTTCCCCTGCCTATGCCAAAATCAATCTCGCCATCAGCGCCGGCAGCTACCTCCTCGCCCCTCGGCCGCCACCCTCAAGAAAGAGCAGGTTGTGGACACCACCTCAACAACGTTAGGAATTCCCCCACGCTACCTACATCTTCCGTGCAACTCCAGGAAGGCGCCACGAGTAACCTGACCAGCAGCTGGCGCCAAGCTGAATCTGTGCCACCAGTACAACACAGGTTACCAGCCACCACTGGTCAGTGCGTTCCATTTTACTTCGTTCATGAAAAACTGTATATTATTTTTGTTTTTTTTCTTCAAATTTGTTCAATTGTTTCCCCGCTATTAGTAAACAGACCCTGGTATCTATTCAATCAAAGTGATTGATCAGTACCTTTTCATCAGCTACAATACGGAAACATTTCACATTATCAGACCACATTATATGAACAAGAAGTGAGTGAACATTACCGGTGAAAATAATAATAATATCCCTAATTTTCAACATCCTGTTATACAACAAGGACAAACGCTTAGTTGATAGGTACATACATGTTAATTTTAATATTACAATTGCACAAATATCATTATTTAAATATCCTTTGGTTATGTACTTGATACCTTTTAGTTGATAAATGAAGGTTGTATAGTTTTAACCCCTTGTATGTAAACTAAACTTAACCATAAATGCAAACCTAATACTTTTATTTTGTCATACTTTCTTGTTTTCTGTTTCTTTTTTTTTTTTACCTAATGATTTAGGTAACCATTGTCAATCCTTGTAATGTTGCAACATTAACCAATATTTTATTTTTACTCAACTAGTTTCAATGATATAATTTTTTTTTCTAGTTAGCTTTATTTTTAATCTGCTGTTGTGCTCTGATCCTCGTTTAAATTTAAGTATAAACAAAACTTTTGTACCTTACTAATATAAGCTATAATAAAAAAAAAACAAGAATGGAGGAGATTGAGGCTCAAGTACGTTACCTTAAAGAACAAAATGCTGCCCTCCAAGCACAGTTAGCAATCTTTAATCAGAATCTAAACAACCCAACTGCAACTGCCGATGCAACCGTCGCCCCCCAAATTCATAGTGTATCAAAGGTGTCTGTCAAACTCCCTCCTTTCTGGGCTGACCGTCCGGCCGTGTGGTTTGCTCAAATAGAGGCTCAATTTGAGATAGCAGGAATAACTGCAGACACCACAAAGTACAACTATGTAGTGGCTCAGCTCGATACTGCCCATGCAGCAGAAATCGAGGATATTATTACGCAGCCACCAAAAACTGAAAGGTACCAAAAAATCAAGGATGAACTTATTAGAAGACTATCATCCACAGAGGAGCAACGCATTCGTAAACTTTTATCAGACGAAGAAATTGGTGATAGGAAACCTTCACAATTCTTAAGACATCTCCGCTCTCTGGCTGGATCAATTTTACAAGACCAGTCAATACTAAGGCAACTCTGGCTTCGTCGCTTGCCAAACCACATACAGGCCATTATAACTGCCCAAGCGGATCTGCCTTTGGAGAAACTGGCGGACTTGGCCGACAAAATTTTAGAGGTTACTCCAGCTCCAATAAATCCCAACGTTTATGCAACCATCACCGCCCCACAGACATCACCTGACATCTTAGCATTAGCTACGCGAATAGATGAACTTTCTGGCATAGTGGCGGCCATGTCTCGTGGAGACAGAGGCTACAACAGGCCAAACAGATCTCGATCAGCGTCAAGAGACTCTCGGGGGCAAGAACCCCAAGTATGTTGGTACCATAGAATCTACAAAACCAAAGCTGTTAAATGTACGAAACCGTGTAGCTGGGTGGATAGAACGGAAAACTCTCATGGCAGTCAGTAGCGGAGGCGACAGCTGACTGCCCCGCCATCAGTCGCCGACTATTCGTCACAGATAATAATTCCAAATGTCAATTCCTCGTTGACACTGGTTCAGATGTATGTTGCTATCCCCGACGACTCATTCGAAACAAGCTGAGGTGTGCTGGCTATAGTCTAAATGCGGCTAATGGTAGTGTAATAAATACTTATGGTGACACTTCACTCTCACTCAACCTTGGCCTACGTCGCGCCTTCAATTGGCGTTTTATTATCGCTGATGTAGACACCGCGATTATCGGTTCAGATTTTTTAGCTCATTACCATTTGCTCCCTGACTGTAGAAACAAGCGATTACTTGATGGAAAAACCGGCCTCTCAGCTCCCGCCACTATTGCATCCATTCAACAAACTAGTGTCAAATCAGTAGGGTTCAAAAATAATTCAAAATTTGACGACATCCTAAAAGATTTTCCGAACATCACGCGTCCTCCCGGTCTTCCCCGAACCGTGAAACACTGCACCGTCCACCACATAAAAACTTCTGACGGGCAACCAGTTTCATGTCGACCACGCCGCCTCGGTCCCGAAAAACTCATGATCGCAAAAAAAGAATTTGACAATATGATACAATGCGGTACCGCAAGACCTTCTAAAAGTCCATGGTCTTCTCCATTACATCTGGCTCAAAAGCGGGACAACACGTGGCGACCTTGCGGCGATTACCGTGCTCTGAATCAGCGTACATTTCATTCCAGATCGGTACCCAGTGAGACACATAGGGGACTTCAGCCATAATCTAGCGGGATCTATGATTTTCAGCACGCTGGATCTCGTCAAAGCCTACCAGCAAATCCCTGTACACGAAGATGACATATGTAAAACTGCAATAATTACGCCTTTCGGCCTTTTTGAGTTCCCGTATATGACCTTCGGTTTAAGAAACGCAGGGCAAACATTTCAACGCTTTATAGACGAGGTTGTGCATGGATTGGATTTTTGTTTCGCATACATCGACGATATTCTAGTGTACTCCCGCAATACTGCGGACCATGCCAACCACTTGCGCATCTTATTTCAAAGGCTACATGAATACGGGGTTGTAATAAACCCATCAAAATGCCATTTAGGCGTTGAAGAAGTTACGTTCCTGGGTTACACCGTGAATGCAAAAGGTACATTACCACCTGCGGAAAAAGTCAAGGCTCTCAGAGAATTCACACTTCCAAAAACAGTGGGCGGCCTTCGCCGTTTTCTAGGAATGATCAACTATTATCGCCGATTCCTACCACACACAGCTGAAGTTCAAGCACCACTTATAAACGCAATAACGGCTATAAAAGGAAAAGGGGCTGTACCTGTTCCCTGGACTCCCGATCTTGAACAAAGATTTCATACTCTGAAGGACAGCCTAGCTAACGCCACTTTACTGGTACATCCTGTCCATAATGCACCGCTGGGTCTTTTCACCGATGCATCTAACGCTCAAATTGGCTCGTGCTTGCAACAGCAAGTCAATAAAGATTGGCAGCCTATTGCATTTTTCAGTAAGAAACTAGACGCTCAACAAAGCCAATGGCCAGCATACCATCGGGAATTACTGGCTGTATACGAAAGTGTCCAGCATTTCCGGCACATCCTCGAAGGACAAAGGATAACAATATACACGGATCACAAGCCGTTAATATTCGCCTTCAAACAGCGTCGCGAGAAGCTTGCCCCAGTTCAATTAAACCAATTATCGTTTATTTCACAGTACACAACTGACATTGTGCACATAAAGATCAACATAGCTAAGACTACAAAAGAACCCATCAAGATCAACATAGCTAAGACTACAAAAGAAGAAACCCAAGGCAGTACTATAAATGTCGGATCTGAAACTCAAGAACCGATAAATTTCATAGCTAACGTTGATGATCAAATTCAGAAAAGCAGCGAAACACTCGTAACAGAACCTGCAAAAACCAATAACAAAGCTAAAGCCACTAATAACAAAACAGCAAGAAATAACATAAAAAACACAAAAACAAAAAAATCCGCCAGAAACAACTTAACAAAAAAAAGTGAAAATGAAAACGTCAAACCAACCAAACCAAATGTTGAGGACGTTGCAAAACCTATAAACGATATTGATAAAAGTCTTGATAAAGTAGATGTGACAGAGAGTCATGCTACAAACAAAACTATGAACCTTATGCCTATTGCGAACATTGTAACAAAAGATTTTTAAATAATATTGAATTAGAGAAACATTTAAGTTTTCATGATCTTAGTAGAGCTTACGAGTGTGAGTTTTGCAAGCTGAGATATACCTCCTTGGGTAATTTTAAAACTCATCTGCGTACGCATACTGGAGAGAAACCGTATGCATGTGATATATGTGATTACAAATGCATTAATAGTGGTAATTTAAAAACTCATCTGCGAACGCATACAAGTATTTTATTTTCTTACCTCATCAACAAACAGTACCCCGGGAATCATCTCAGCTTTGCCCTCCTCACGCCACTCCGCCACTTTTGTGTTGATCTGCTCTCGGATCTCGGATTTTATTTCCCCGGTGTCACCTGTAACATATCGTTTTCGATGCTTTCGGTTTGACATCAGTATCGACACATCTGCTTGCTCTGGGTTATGGAAAATCAGTGTTTTCGATTTAAAGATCTTTATTTATATAAAAGGGGAACACAACATAGTAGCCGATACAATGTCTCGCATAGAAGCCATCACTATCGAAGCAGGCTACGAACCCCTAGCACAGTCCCAAGCAGTAGATAACGAACTACGCCAGCTATTAAATTCCGACGCAACTTCATTGGGTCTTAAGAAAATCAGAATTCCAGATACCAACAATTCACTCATTTGTGACATGTCTACAGGGAAACCTCGACCATATTTAACACCCCCCTTTCGTCGTCCGACTTTTGACCAGCTCCATAATCTCAGCCATCCTGGTATTAGAGCCACGCTGAAACTCATAACAGACCGTTTCGTGTGGCCGGGGATAAGAAAAGATTGCCGACTCTGGGCACAAACCTGCATACCCTGCCAACGAAAGAAAATTTCAAGGCATACCAACGCACCACTGGGACATTTCAATACCCCCACGGGACGACTTAAACATGTACATATTGATATTATTGGCCCGCTACCAATGAGCAATGGGTTCCAATACTGTCTCACCGCCGTTGATAGGTTCACCAGGTGGCCGGAAGTTTGGCCTATGACTGGTATAACGGCAGAAGAAGTCGCCCAAACTTTCACAATCGGCTGGATTTCGCGTTTTGGGGTTCCAAGCGCTATAACAACGGATCAAGGGCGGCAGTTTGAATCCCATCTGTTTCAAAGACTTCTACAGCAATGTGCTACTACAAGAATCAGAACAACAAGCTACCATCCTTGCGCCAACGGCATGGTGGAAAGGCTTCATCGCCAACTTAAGGCCGCTCTAATGTGCCACGAGAACACATGGTCCAGGGCATTGCCTATAGTACTTCTAGGCATGCGAACCGCTCTTAAAGAAGATTTGAAATCATCTTCGGCGGAATTATTATATGGAGAACCCTTACGGCTGCCAGGAGAACTCATTGTTGCCCCAGTTTCAGCCGAACATCCTGAAGACATAGCAGACTTCGTTGAACAACTGCGTATAAAAATGGCAAAATTACGCCCTACACCCGGCTCTTACCACGGACAACACAAGATGTTCATCTCCAAAGAACTGTCTACTTCCACACACGTTTTTCTCCGAGACGACACTGTTCGTAGACCATTGCAATCTCCCTACACAGGTCCCTACGAGATCATCAAGCGTACGGACAAGACGATAACGCTCAGTATAAGGGGA
The DNA here is from genome assembly GCA_963662085.1 of Eupithecia inturbata. Classification (NCBI taxonomy): domain Eukaryota; kingdom Metazoa; phylum Arthropoda; class Insecta; order Lepidoptera; family Geometridae; genus Eupithecia; species Eupithecia inturbata. The sequence continues at coordinate 1,277,412 of OY759204.1, forward strand.
AGGAATGTAGTCGTTAGCCTAGACCGCATCAAACCCGCCCACGTAGAATACAAAGATGTTACTTCATCAGAAATTTTACCAGCAACCCCAACTTCTTCCCAACCCGTAGAAATAGGCCCGTCGTCGTCTGCCCCTCGGACTAAATCGCCTCCGAACAAGAATCGTACAATAAAACCATTGGAAACAAAAGAACCGGAGTATACCACACGGTCGGGTCGCATAGTCCATTTCGCGAGACCTTTCGACCTGTAATAATTTTTATTTTCTCGACTATATTTAATAATTTTTTTTTTTTTGTGTTTTTTAAATTTATTCTGTTACATTTTTTTTTTTTGTTGTATGGCTTTTCTTTCTGCGTAGGGGGGTGATGTGGCGTTCAATTCCGTAGGTAGGAACGGAACGCACCGGCGGCGCTGACAGTAGATCTGTCAGATAGAAAGTTGATAATGACGGGTAGAGACACGTGCGGGTAAGAGAAGAAAAAATCGCGATTGAGGGATTTTACAGCCGGTCTCCTGCATTCTACGTTTTATGACTTTTACCTTAATTGTACGAACTCGTATCTTTCGTAATTCACAAGTGATCCGAAAATACACGTTCGATATACATACCTAATGGACAATCTTTCTGTGCCTATCTTTGTGTTCGCGTATCTGTGTCAATAAACAGTTTCTTAGAGAGTATCTATTGTGTTTTGGTAAAGATAAAAGATAAAGATATTTTATTTGCTTGAACACAATGTAATTTACACAGATGTTAATAATTTTAAGTTTCAATTATGTTCTACTAAGATTAGCATGCAAATGTTACAGTAAGTTAATAATGAAACTATGCTATTTTAGACAATGTCAAATAATTAAAGAGTTATAATAGGAACAGGCGTACAGGTGATGTCAAAATTTATCGGTCATAAAATCTTTAATATTGTAATAGCATTTGTTAATTAATAATTGTTTCAATTTAGTCCTGAATATATTGTCGTCAAGATCTTTCAATGATTTAGGTATTTTATCATAGATTTTACGTGACATACATACTACGCTTTTTTGTAGGAAAGCTGTTTTAATGTTAGGCATTTGGAGTTTACTGCTATCACGTCTATTTCGCACTACGAAGTCAGACTTACGTGGGAAAAGATGGGGATGTTTTCTAACAAATATTGCCATTTCAAATATATATAATGACGGAAGCGTTAGAATCTTGTGCTCAATGAACAAAGGTCTACAACTGTCGGTAACGTGCAGGTTAAACATTGATCTAATACACCTTTTTGTCTTTTAAATATGAAGTCTGTATTGGTAGAGTTAGCCCAAAAAAATATTCCAAACCTTAGGATAGACTCTACTGTTCCATAGTATGCTGTAAGTAGTGTTTCTGTATTAACAGTTGAGGATAGTTTGTAGAGTGCATAGGTAGAGCTACTTACTCGCTTACTTAAGAGTTCAATATGGATTTTCCAATTTAATTTAGAGTCAATTTGAATACCTAGAAATCTGGTTGATTCTACCACGTTTACTTTATTACCATTAAACTGTAAGTCTATTTGAGGATAATTTTTAATTCTTTGACTAAAATGCATATTGTTTGTTTTATTTATATTTATTTTCAGATTATTATTGTCAAGCCATTTAATTATTGAATTTATTGAATTATTAAAGTCAGAATTATATGTATTAATGTCATCACATTTTATAGTTATTGTACTATCGTCAGCGAATAAGGTCATTGGTTGATTGACTGATCTAGGCAGGTCGTTGATATAAATAATAAACAGTAAAGGTCCTAGGACACTTCCCTGGGGAACGCCAAACTGGACTGGACGCTCTAAAGAACGATATGACTTTTCACATTTTGTCTTGATATCCATTTTTGTAATCTCAGTAATTTGTCTACGGTTTTTAAGATATGAGCAGAGTAGTTGAGATACTTTTCCTCTGAGTCCATACGCTTCTAATTTATTAATCAAGATGTCGTGATCTACGCAGTCAAACGCCTGGGTCATATCACAGAACACAGCAGATACAGGTGTTCTGTTGTCTACTGACAGGACAATATGTTCAATGAATTCATAAATTGCTAAGTTTATCGATTTGTTACGTCGAAACCCTTTTTGTTCATTGCATAGTAATTTATGCTTTTCCAAATAAGAATATATTTCTTCATATATGTACTTCTCGAAGATTTTCGAGAAGACTGATAGTAGAGCTATTGGTCTGTAACTATTAGTTAACTCTTTGTTACCTTTTTTAAACAGCGGTTTAACAATCGCAAGTTTAAGATCTTTCGGAAACGTACCGGTTGAGATTGTTAAGTTTATCAAGAAACTGAGATGAGGGCTTATTGTTTCATTAACCGCTTTTATGATTTTCGTAGAGATTTGGTCTATACCAGTGCTGTTTGAGTTTTTTAAATTTTTAATAATGTTATGTATTTGTTGTGGAACGGATGGTGCCAAGAACATTGATTTAGCATGATGACCAATTTTTTCTGTAACGTTTATTCCACGATCGGGAATGGATTCTATTTTATTGATGAAATAATCATTAAATTGATTGGCAATGTCAGTAGGATTCAATAAATATTTATTATTATTACATATGGTGTCAAGACATTCCTTACCTACCGGTAGGTACTCCAAAGGAGTTCTAACAAGATGTCAACTTTACATGATTTGCCAATAATTAGAGTGCATATTTAAATAAACCCACACTGAATTTCAGCTTTCTACGCCTTATAATTGACCGTCAATCATAAAAACATCGAAACGAGAACTTTTCGATAGTTAACCGACCAAATACGAAAGATCATTAAAAAGCGGCCGTTCAGTACTTCAAGCCAACACCTTTAAATCGGTAGCTTTGTCATGTTTATCTTTAGGTACACTTACGTAGACAAGGTTTAGTGTGGGTTAGAGGCACCTTTAATATTAGTGCTGGACAACATTTATTTCAGCCAATAACATGTTACAAGTAGCCTAACTAACAGATCTGCCTCAATCACGTAATCGATTGACAAGTAAATACAGACCGTAGATAGATAGATAGATAGAACATACTTTATTGCACACTTATAACTAAGAAACAATTAACAAAAAGAATTGTCCAATTGTCACTTTGTTATAATTGTGACAATTGGCGGTCTTATCGCTCAAGAGCGATCTCTGCCAGACAACCTGGTATGGATAGGATCGTTGGAAATAAATGGGGTAAAGATCTGCGTGCATCTAATAAATATTGTACTACTTAAAAATAAGTATTTTTAAACTACAACAAAAAAAAAAAATACATAAACACCTTCTCCTATAAATATAAATATATTTACACGTATAAATATATATATATATATATATATACCTACATATACATATTATGAAAACAAGGGTTAAAACAAGTGTTCAGTGACAGCAGGACAAATAGTGTTCCTCGAACATATCTTTGAAAATTGGTAGTGAGTTCGCACACCTTACAGTAACCGGCAATGCGTTCCATAGCTGGACAGCCCGGACAGTGAATGAGTTGCCGTAGAAGGAAGTAGAAAGGACAGGTATTTGAAGCAAAAGGGTTTCAGAGGAGCGGAGAGAACGAGAATGAGAAAGATGAAGAAATGTGAAACGTGCTTTGAGATAAGGCGGTGCAGAAGATAAAAATAAAATATTGTAAAGAAGAGTTAGGATGTGTGAATTTCGCCGTAGCCTTATGGGTAGCCACCTGAGCTTTCTGCGAAACTCCGAGACATGGTCATACTTGCGCAAGTCAAATATAAACCTTATCCCGACGTTCTGCAGGCGCTCAAGTTTATCTAGCTGCTGCTCTGTTAAATCTAGAAAGGAAGAATCAGTGTAATCAAGAATCGGAAGGAGAAGAGATTGTGCAAGAGAAATTTTAGTAGCAATAGGAAGAAAATTGCGTAATCTTCGAAGGGAACCAGCTGAAGCAAACATCCTGCGGCTGATTTCAGAGAGCTGCGGTCCCCACGACAGAGTTCTATCAATGAGGACACCTAAATTTTTCACCGTTTCACTTTGCCCAACAGGAGTCCCATCGAAGATTACGGTTGGTAGACTACCCCAGTTTATCCGAGCCATCATTCGCGAACTTCCTACAGTAATCACTTGTGTTTTAGACGGGTTAACGTTAAGACCGAAGTTTTTGCTCCAGTCTAGAATACGGCATAAGTCTTCATTTATCGCGGCGATAGCACTAGACAGTTCATCCACTGAAGCCTGCGCGTAAATTTGAAGATCATCTGCATAGAGGTGGTACGCTGAAGTTATATGATCAGATATAGAATTAATGAAGATAGCAAAGAGGAGAGGTGAAAGAACGCCGCCTTGAGGAACGCCAGCAGAAATATCACTCCACGATGAGCATACATCATCAATGCGTATTCGTTGCCGACGCCCCTGCAAATAACTGCGAAACCAATCAGCCACTGCTGGAGATACATTAAGAGAGCGTAATATTCCAAGGAGAATTTCAAAGTCAACGTTGTTAAAAGCGTATGACCTCTGTGCCATACGGATTAGTTTCTATCTCTACTATACTATCTCTCAATCGATACATATGTACCTACTATACATATAACAACGACGATTTTATCATAGTGCCTACTAGTTAGGTAGTGTAGGAAATCAGTCAATCAGTCTTCGTTCGGAAATGTTTCTTGTTCACGAACTACACAAGGCTAGACCCTGGGCGCTTCTTTTTAGGGTCCCGTACCCGAAGGATTTAAATGGAACCCTATTACTAAGCCTCCGCTGTCCGTCCGTCTGTCACAGGGCTCTATCTCATAAAACGTAAGAGGCAGACAGTTTAAATTTTCCAGAGAATGCGTACCTATTTCTCTGGCCGCTACAACAGAAAATAATAAAATAATGTAATATCCAAATTAAAGGGGACTACAAAAAAACGGGATTTCTTCAATGACATTACTAATGATGAATGAATGAGAGAAGACAAGGCATATTCATACATTGCTTATTCGATAGTTGAGCTATGGATTATACCTACATACACACGAACACGTAGGTACCCTTACAGATACATTCTAATGTCGTGCACATTGTAATCAATGACAGAGATAGGGAGACGTACTGAAACTGTAGCGCGAAAGAGACAGCACCGATTATCACAGCTCCGCCAGCCTCAAGCAAAATAATAATCGGGAATTCCCCTGTGCAGAATATTTATTGTAAGGTACCGTCGCACAGTGGGTCGAAACTGCTAAAAAGGGGCCATAGGATTTTTTCATTAATTGAAAGATTTTTTTATGCCAATCGGTGGAGCTCAATAACCCTATCAGAAACTATTCTATGTAAAAGTAATACTTATACCGAAAAATAAATTAAGTTCAAAAAAGTTGTATGGAATGACATCTATTAAGGTCGACTTCTACGAAATGCTTACCGATAGCGCTTTGAAAACATCTAGGTGCTATAGAATAGGTTATTATTACCTATCGTATGACATCATATCATACACAAGTGCATCCACTTGCCCCCTTTTTCGGTAAATGCCATTGAAAATGAGTTCTTTTTTATAATTTTGCAAAGAAATAAAATTATTGTTGCACGCTTTTGTGAGCTAAAATATATACGAAATCCATTTGTTTGTTCCTTAATTTCACACCACCACCAAATCAACAAAATATTTGAGCTAACTTGTAAGATTTTTGATAAAAAAATATAATATCGATTATTGTTTCAAAAAGTTAGTAAACTTTTTTACATACCTATAATATCATATTACATACTTACACAGGCAATAAAATACTATAAAATACAATACATAATCGATATTATATTTTTTTTATCAAAAATCTTACATGTTAGGTAGATCAACGAAACGGAACGGGTCGGGCGCGAGCGCATAATAGAGCAGTCACGTTATACTTCGTTCCATAGATTTATTTTTGAAAAGTGCTCAAAAAGTGAATATTATTTTATGTGATTTGTATCGTTGTGTAGCTTAAACAAATTAACATACTCTATCACAAAAAACTACTCAAAAAGCTACATAAGTCACTGTGTAATCTTCAAAAACCTACATTCAAACAGCAAAAATATTTAAAAACGGCATTGAAGAATCCTTTGTCATGGCGCATCGTAAGTAGGGTGATTGACCGACCCGGTAAATGACCTTGCATGGTGAAGAAAGACTCTTACGACAGGCACCCGCTGTAGCATCTAGCAAGCGCTATTTTCGCGCAAGGTGATACGGACGCCGTGGCCCAGTGGTCAGAGCCAGAGCAAAGGACGTGGAATCTGGCGGTACCAATATCGAATCCCGTCCAAGAACTTCTTCTGTTATTGTTTTTGTCTTGGAAAATGTCACTCACCAATAGCATTCCTCAAGACAATGTCACTATTAGACGTAAATACAAAGCAAATGTCTCAACAGAAAACTCTTTTGAAGCTTTATCTCAGGATGATGACTTGGAGGATTTATCACTAATAATGGAAGGAAATGGCAAGTTAAACCGAAGTTGTCCTAATATTAAAACAGCCGATCTAAATAAAATTAAGGCATTACAAAATAAAATATCAGCCCTCACAAAGAAATTGGAAATAGCAGAAAATGAAATTATTAATCTGTTGTCAGAAAATAGTTGCTTAATAAAACAAATTTCATCGTATGATATTCGAGTAAACCAACTACAAATCTGCAAAACTACTCCTAAAAAAAGTCTAAAAAAAATCGAACTTCTTTGAACAGAACAAGATTAGATTTTTCATTTGGACAAGATATAGATAGCGTGCGCAATACCCAGAAGAAAACGTCCCTTATAAAAACTACCTCGCAAGAAAGCCTGCCAAAAACAGCAACAATAAAATCTAAATGCTCAGAAAAATGTGCTAGGAAGCCCAAGAGCAATTATATTATAGGTGATGAACAAGTAAGAGGACTATCTGCAAAGTTAAACAGCTTAAAGCTTAACAGATGGTATGGCGATTTTAACATTCAAGGATTTGTGAAACCTCATGCGCCGTCAAATGAGTTATTACAAAATTTAGGAGATTTAACTTCAAACATTAAAAAAGATGATGTTGTGATTATATCAGTCGGTAGGCACGACAAAAATCCCTATGGATTTTTAACAAACATGTTTAATATTTTAAGCGAAATTAAGTGTAAAATAATCTTGTTAAATGTGACTGAAAACAGTTATTTAAATGCAAATAAACTAAATAATGAATTAAGAATAATGGCAAAAAGCATTGGAAATTGTACATTTTTAGAGATTAAGGATTTTCTAATAAAATGTAGTCCGAAAACAACTTTGATAGATTTAATTATTTTTAAGTTGAATTTAGAAGGTAAATGTGACTTAAACTGTACGAATAAGCAAAATGAAGGAGAGAGCCATGAAAGCCATCACATTCACTCGAGCAATAAAACATTTTTTAGTGGCCCAACAAGATGTGCAACGTGTAGCTTAAATTGTAATTGTGTAAATAAGCAAGGCCAATTTAGAATTTTACATCAGAACATACATAGCTCGTCTTTGTAATAAAATTCATATTTTAGAAATATTTTTAGTTTAATTAGACACTTGTAATAAGGAGGTAGATATTTTAAGTTTCACTGAAACCAATGTAAAAAAAAACGACGAGGGAAATGCTTAAAAATTATATACTTGCTTCTGACGACCGATGTGGCGCGGCGGGCGAAGGTCCGCCTCCGACGCAGAAGGTTGCGGGTTCGATTCCCGCCTTGGGACAAATGTTTGTACGATCTACAAATATTTGTTTCGGGTGTTCTGGGTATTTTCTTTATATAATAAAAAAAAAAATCTATCTATGTAATGTATTGTATTAAGTTTATCAGTCATCTAGTACCCATAACACAAGCTCTGCTTAGCTTGGGGCTAGATGATGCTGTGTGGATTGTCCAGCATTATTTATTTATTTATTTATTTTTATTTCTTCATATTGTAGGGACGATAAATCGAGAGGACATGCATAGTAAAAAAATCTTTGAACGCAAGACCTATCAATATCCCACCAGGGTGCATAACGAAATTTAATTTTGAATGTTGTGGTGTAGAAATCATTGGTTTAAATATTGTAGTCTTTTGTGTTTACAGAATACCCGATAACAAAAAATCACAAATTGGGTCATTCTTACATAAATTAGATCATTTATTAAATTATGCAACAGATACTTTTAGGAAAAGGAAAGTTGTAATTTGTGGTGATTGGAATATTAATACTTTGACAGAAAACTTAAACACTAAAGATTTGTTAAATATACTTTCTAGTTACAACATAACGGCTCACATAAAATTGCCTACCAGACTAAATTTTTGTCTAGATCAAATAGCCAGCAACATAAAAAGTGTTAAATCTGAACTATATACATATATCTGCACTATCTGATCATGAAACAACTCAGTTAATCAGTTTCAAAATCAATAAACAAAGAGCTATTTCTGTTTGGTTTGAATACAAACGTGATTACAGCATTGACAATGAGAGGAAATTCTGTGAGTGCATGTCATCCCTATGTTTTACAGATGTGTATCAATGTTGTAATTTGGTAGATTCTTTTAATCTTTTTTACGACTATCTAATTTTGTGCTACAATTTGTGTTTCCCAAAAATAAAGGTCCCAAAAATAAAGGAATATCTAATAAACCAAAAAAACCTAATTGGATCACCGGAGGTTTAAGAAAATCTTTAAAAACCAAACGTTCTTTATACATGAAATACAGACAAAATCATGAAAATAAACAGAAATATAAATTACACTTTAAAAATTATAATAGGTAATATTCTAAGAAAATGCATGAATAAATCACAAAAAATTATGAATTTAAAACGTATTCTAAACAGTAAAAACAAAAGCAAAGCTACCTGGGACTCAATTTCTTCATCTCTATCCAATAACTTATACAAAAATGACATTGAATTTATTAATTATGACAATAAGACTTATCAAAATCCTTCTGACATTTGTAATATTTTTAATGAATTTTTCAATAATATTTCTTCTAATAAATCTCCAGTACCACAAAATAATAATAACTATAATAATGACAATAAGTTAATTATTTCAATTTTTATTACACTAACTGACGCAGAAGAAATATATAAAATAATAATGTCACTTAATAATAGTAAAACCAGTGGTTGCGATGAAATCACTACCGCAATTTTAAAGACATGCGCCAAATGGATATGCTGCCCATTTTCCCACATCGTTAATCTATCCTTTTTAGAAGGTATTTTTCCAGAACAGCTCAAAATGTCTATTGTGAAGCCTCTTTTCAAAAGGGGAGACAAAACAGAGCCAGGCAATTATCGTCCCATAACAATAGTTCCTATATTATCTAAAATACTAGAAAAGGCGATGGTTAGCAGATTAAACAACTTCATTAACAGACATAAGATTCTTAACGATGCGCAGTTTGGCTTTCGAAAGGGAAGCTCAACCTCTCTTGCTTGCTTTAATTTGATAAAGTTTGTAACAGAGAGCATCAACGAAGGTGGTGGTCCCGTGTTGTCACTTTTTATGGATCTAAGTAAGGCATTTGACTTTGTCAATCACAACAGACTCCTGGACAAGTTAGAGCATTATGGTATTCGCGGTAGAGCACTAGAGTGGTTGACCAGCTACCTACATAATAGGCAACAATGCACAGAGATAACAAAGGTCACTCAAAACACCAAGGGCAGCTTTGTGAAGCAGGTGTCCAGGTCTGAGAACATTTTGAACAACAGTGGTGTCCCTCAGGGTAGCATTTTGGGGGCTCTGTTAGTTCTGCTGTATATCAACGATTTACTTTATTGCATATCACATAAATGGTTTCTTTCGCCGATGACACAACCCTTATTGTAAAAGTCGACAAAAAAGAACTGGCTCAGAAACCTTTAAATAATGCTATCTCTGACATCATTAACTGGACCACAAACAATAAATTATCTATTAATATCAGTAAGACCAAAATAATGCAATATAATTCTTATAACACAAATTCTTTAAATCTTGACATCAACTATAATAGTGACAAAGTAGGTGAGGTTAGCTCTTTTAAATTTCTTGGGGTTATTCTAGATAGACATTTGAATTGGAAGGATCATGTAAACCAGGTATGCCAACGGCTGAGTCGATTTGTATTCGCGCTTAAAAAGGTTCGCCAGACTGTTTCTTTTGACGCCGCTCTGGCTGCTTACCATGGCCATGTGTCTTCGGTCCTGGGGTACGGGTTGTTACTGTGGGGTAACTCAGTAGATGTCGAGAGGGTATTTAAAATTCAAAAGAGATGCCTCAAGAGTGATAAATAGGTCTTGGTTCCTTGATGGTTGCAGGCCTCTCTTCAGGAATTGTAAGATCCTACCTCTCGCCTGCATGTATATTAGGGACATTTGTCTATTTGTGAAATCACACCCAATCTATTTTAAGAAGCGTAAAGATGTGATTACTCGGCAAAATCGGATCAAATTTAACAATTTACAATCTACAAACCCCAATGTCGTAAAGATATATATACAAGAAATGTTTATAATATGTGCATTACTATTACAATAAATTACCAGAAGACTTAAAGAAACTTAATGGAAATATATTTAGGAAAAAGTTAATTGGATGGTTGCTTGAAACATGTTTCTATAATATATACGAATATTTAGAATATGATTTGTAACATAAATGACTAGTACTTTTAATAATAATATGACTCACACAATATTTGCACGCCTGCATGCAGGCTGAATACAGTTACTAATATGGTTACTAATTAATTATGTTTTCTTGCAAATAAATGATTGATTGATTGATTGATCAAATATTTTGTTGATATTATGTTGGCGGTGGTGTGAAATTAAGGAACGAATTAATGGATTTTGTATATATTTAGCCAACAAACGCGTGCAACAATACTCTTATTTTGTTGCAAAAGAAAAAGGACTCTTTTTCAATGGAATTTATCGGAAGGGGGCCAAGAGGATGCACTTGTGTATAATATCATACGAAAATAAAATAACCTATTCTATAACACCTAGGTATTTTCAAATCTGTATCGGTAAGCATTTCGTAGAATTCGACCTAGATAGATGTCATTCCATTCAACTTTTCTGGCAATTTTTTTTTGACATTTTGACATAAATAATCGTTTTATGACAAAATGTCATAGAATAATTTCTGATAGAGTTATTGAGCTCCACCGATTGGCATAAAAAAATCTTTCAATTATTGAAAACAATCCTGTCCCCTTTTTAGCAGTTTCGACCCACTGTGTGTCGCGTCATACTGCGTACGTAGACAACGCACGGACATATTGCGAACATCCAGATTAAATAATAGTTTAGTCGGACAAATTGCGCACACTCAAGACAATTTATTTATCTAAACAGAATAGGGCGGGCCATAGAACTCACTACCTACCTTCAATTTAAAAAATATTCATTAAAATTTTATGTTAACGATCCTACGTCTGTGTTCTTCATTTCTCAAACCCACGTAGGCACAATACGTTAAACCATAAATTATAAAGGGGAATTACTGAACGAACCTAAACTCATAGCTGAGAGTTTTAATGATTATTTTATTAATATTACAAACAAAGGTCAAGAAGACAAGACAAACGAAAATACCAAACTTAATGATCTTCCTAGGATCAAAACGAATTCTCACAGCATTTTTCTTCAGCCAATAACCGATGCTGAAGTTATAAAGATTATATTTTCGTTAAATAACACGAAATCAGTAGGTTATGATAACATTTCCACTAACATAGGTAGGTACTTAAACAATGTGTTTTCATAATCTGTCCCGTTCTGAAGTATCTCCTGAATCTCTCTATTTCACAGGGTACTTTTCCTGAAAGGCTTAAATTATCGGTCGTAAAACCTTTACATAAAAAAGGTAGTTACAAAGAGTTAAACAATTACAGACCCACAACTCTTATTCCTATTTTTGCGAAGATCTTTGAGAAAGCTATTCATCGTCGCTTGACTGAATTTCTTGATAAATATATTAGGTATAATAGCGGAGGAACAGAACGGATTTCAGAAAAACTTGTCAACTACACTATATCAGCGTTTGCCCTTGTGCGCAAGGTTGTTGATTTTGTTGACAGGTGTATACCAGTTTCTGTTATATTTTTTGACATGTGCAAAGCTTTTGACTTTGTTGACCACAATGTACTGCTGAAAAAATGTGAAATGTACGGAATAAGAGGCATTGCTCTAGATTGGCTGAAAAGCTACCTGACTGGGAGGAAACAATACGTAGAAGTTAAAAACTTACTAACTAATAATAAAATGTTATCGACTACCTTTAAATCTAGCGCTAAACTTAATAATTTTGGTGTGACACAGGGCAGTATTCTGGGACCGTTGCTATTTCTTATTTATATCAACGATTATCACAAAGAATCAATGCGTTCTTTTTGCAGACGATGTCTCAATAGTTGTTGCTGATGAGAAGGATGGAACTTTAATTGACTGCCTCACCTCGGAGGCTGAATCAGTTGTAAATTGGCTGGAATGTAATAATTTACAACCTAATATTTCAAAAACGAATTATGTATATTTTCAAAATTATAATAATAACATTACCTACATCTAATAATAATTATATAATAGCACTCTGACATGTAGAAATTAATAAATAAAGACTGACGAAATGATATTCCTTTGTATAATATTGGATAAATATATCAATTGGAAATCACATATAGAGCAAATGGGCAAAAAACTTAATCGTTTTGTTTTTGCTCTAAAAAGATTTAGACGAACATCAGGCCAACAAACTGCATTAACCGCATATTTTGGCTACGTCACCTCAGTACTAGGGTCTTTTTAGTCTTTTGCTTTTCGGTAACTCTACGCATATCAAAAGAGCTTTCATTATTCAAAACAAGTGCGTAAGAGCCGTCTTTGGGATAGGCCCATTAGAGTCATGCAAGCCTCTATTTAAGAAACATGAACTCCCTAACGCTAACTAGTCTATATATCTACCAAATTGTCTGTTTCGTAAAAGAGCATGCTTGTTTCTTTAACATGTATAGAGACAAAAATAACTCCGTTATAAAAAATAGAGATCCCACTAGGCTTATTATACCCGCACACAAAACTGCATTAAGTGGAAACAATTGCTCTATCATGACAATAAAATTTTATAACAAAATTCCTAGAGACATAAGAGAACTGCCTACTAGTAAATAAAAAAAAAACTACTTAGTTGTATAAGTAAATATTGTACGTCCATAATTAATGGATAAACTGTTGCTTCCACCTAGCCTTTAAGATCTCATTTGTACACAGTTTTACAATAAATTTCATTTCATTTCATTATAAATCACAACAATGTTTGACATAAGCAGTGTTAGAGCACATGAAAAAAGATATGGATAGGTTTTTTGTGTCGGTACAATTTTGTCGTAGGTGTCGCCAAAATAGTTGTCGTAGGCGTCGCGAATATTGTTTCGTACATAGGATGCACGAATTAGGAACCCATAAATAAATATAAGTAGCAACCCCAGTGTTTCCTACTTCTAGTAAACGAAGTGTTTAGGAATTCCCTCTATCTGTTTGTGTAACAGTAAAGGTTTAAAACGAGTTTTGAAAGTGAATTTAGTGTTGAGATTACGAAAGGGTGGAGGTATACGTGGGGCGCACTAAAAGTTTTCGGAATAAGAAAAAAATACTATTAACTATAGGTCAAAAATGAATTTATTGTTTCTCAAAATATTCTTCCTTTGCGTAAATGCACTTTTTCATGCGATTAAACCAATTTTGAAAACTTTTGTGCCTCTTCTCCGTGGTGACCTTAGAAACGTGTTTTTCATACTCTTCGACAGCTTATGAAAGACCCATATGCTCGATTGCTGCTTTGATTTGAGATCGTAGCAATAAATCCATGTTTAGTCATCTGTTACTATGTCCCACACCAACCTTCGTTGAATCTGGTAAGCATGGCACTGCACCAAATGACGCGGTCCGTTTTTTGAGCCTCGGTCAAATTGTGTGGGATCCACCGTGAGCACAGCTTTCTCAAACCCAAATGTTTGTGCAGGATTGATTTTATTTGACTCATGCCTATGTCTAAGGATGCGCGAATCTCATGGTAGGTCACATGCCTGTCTGTTTCAATCATACGGCGCACAGCACTGATGTTTTAGTTGTTCACAGCGGTGGACGGGCGACCATCGCTAGATTCGTCACTGAGATTGATACGACCGCGCTTGAATTCTGCAAACCAGCTATAAATAGTCGTCTTGCATGGTGCTTCATCGCCAAAAGCAGATTGAAGCCGAGCGATGCTCTGTTGAGCTGTCAAATTACACTTAAAATCGTAGAAAATCATACTACAAAAATTTTCCCGAGAGTTCCATTTTCAAATGTTGTAATTACTTTTTAAATAATGTTTATGTAAGTGGCCAGTTCCGTAAACTTTTAGTGTGACCTATGTATTGTTCTAACACTTCGTTGACAGATATCGAAAACTACCTTTGAACGCTGCAGTTTTATGGTTATGATACAGGAGTGCCAATTCAATTGGCCGCAGGTTTCTAGTGGTATCTGCAAATTTCAGCTTAGAGCGCAAGTACCTACTCTGGTTTATTGAATTTAACAACATCAAAAATCAAACCGCCAAGGTGCAACCCTCTGTGTGATTCCATACTAAGCATAGACATTTTGTTTAAGTAAGGGGTGATGTGCCACCGAGGCGGAATAGTAAAACAAAATCAGCAACATGCGTTCTCTAGGTACACGCTGTACCACTTGCTGAGTCCGAACTAGCAATCCTGGACCATACACCACGTCACCATAATTCAACCTCGACAGGATCAATGCATCGCAGAGCGCTATGCGAGACGCCTCTGAGAGCTAATTGCGAATGTTATAAAGCACTTTGAGACGATATAAACAATTCTTGACTAAGCTTAGTACATGATTCTCGAACCTAAGCTGGCTATCGAAGATAACTGTACTTATGTATTTGGGTTTAACATTAACATCTATTTTTTTGTACGTCAAATATGGATCATTGTGTCTGCAATAAAGAATTGTTATTATTATTATTATTATAACACCTACGTTTCGCGCCTCATCTACCCGATCTACCGAGACTCCTTGGATCTCGGGTCATCCATCGGTGTTACAACGTATTTTAGAAATTTGTTTTTATTGCCTAAAACCATGTAGGTACTTACTTTGACTTCACGGGGTTTAGTACGAGAGCGTTGCGCATGGACCAGTCCGCTATTGCATCTAAGTCCTCATCCTCATTCAACAAAGAAACGGCTAGCGGTAGTCGATCTGGTGAATTAGACACATATACCTGGACATCGTCCGCGTCACAGTGGAACTTACAATTTTTAATGACTTTAGAAAGATCCGCGTTGTAGATAATAAAAAGAAGAGGTCCCAGTATGGAACCCTGCGGGACACCCCGATCGACAAGCGTAGGACGTGAGCATAAAACGGAACCGTCATCTTTGACCAGTTTCACAGACTGTGTGCGACCACCCAGGTACCTTTTGAACCACCTGACTGACCTTTCACTTAAACCATAGTAGGACAGCTTGGCAAGGAGAAGAGAGATGTTAAGACAGTCGAAAGCACGTGAATAGTCTAACAAAGTCAGGACTGTACTGTGTCCTGAACCCTGCTCCGCCAACACATTGTCAGTGACGTCCAGGAGAGCCGTTGCGGTACCACGACCTTTCCGAAATCTTGATTGAAAAGAAGGCAAGATACTATGAGTCTCGACAAATCTAGTTAGCTGGCTGCGGACTGCTTTTTCAAGCAGCTTGGAGAGAAACGGTAAAATGCTTATCGGTCGCCGATTGACAAGAACCCGGGGCTGTTACCTGTAAAGGAAGGTCAAGCAGTTGTGAGCCATGATATGTGGACTGTTACAAAAATCTTAGATTTAAAGCACATTCATGAGCAATTAGAATTAAACATCGATAGTTACGTAAGATTTAAGCGACAAATTTAAAGCTGTTACGATACCAGCTACCAAAACCTTTGATGATGATTTTACTGAAGTAGAATTAGGAACTGATTTAAACATGAATATAACTTTACAAAAGTATGAGCAATTGATTCCATCGGTAAGATCTAAGCGCGGTCTCATAAATGCTCTTGGTACTTCTATCAAGACTATTACAGGTAATCTGGTTAATGACGACGCTGTTCGTATGAAAAGTTAACTGATGAAGTAAAATCCAAGCAGGACACGGTTGATAAGAAAATTACAACTGCTGCCATTATGCTGCTATTATGTAGTGGCTATTTTTGTAAGTTTACCTACTAAACTTACAAAAATAGCCACTACATAATTTACCTACAACAAAACTGATACGTTACTCACCAAGTATTGCGAGAACGAGTTAACCCAGGAAAACATCTGTGGAACGTATATCACTCATGCATGACATTAGACGATGATTGATATGTAAAGATAAAGAATTTGAATCTTTAAAGACATCTGACTCATGGAAAATATATTATAATCTTTACAAAGATTCCCGTAATCAACTTACCTAGAACAATTTCCAGTTCATCGGATATTCAGAGGAAACCCGTCAATCTCAACCTTTATGTATAGACATGCTTTCCACAGAAATAAATCAATGATAATTTTGTAATAAACTTTTATATTTACATGTATGTACCACGTACAACATAAATCATTCAACTTTAGGTAGGTACTGAGTGGATTAAATGGACGGGGCAGTAAGGGCAGGCACCTTGGTGTACAGGTAGCTGCAGGAAAATTGTCTTAGTAGAATATCCATAATTCTTAGAAATATTTTTATCCACATCACAAATTTAAAATATACCTACCTACAGTTTTATCAAGAAAATTGGAATTCTACACAAAAACTTTTTTGATGCCAATCCATCGTGTTTTTTATACCAATCAAAAACTTATGACAATCTGTGAATGGGCATGAACTTCTTTAAAACGTTTAGAACGTTTTCCTGTAGGTTTCGTAACCGGTGTGGTTATGGTACCTTCCCCTACTGCCCCGTCCAAAATATCCACCCTGTGTTGTGGTCAGATAACAGGTCCACTCCCGGTGAGCTTACAGGGGTGCGGGGTAACACGCGGGGTTCGCGAGGGGAACGGGCGGAGCCACACGGATTGTGATATTGTCAGCTCCGCTCGCTCTGGGAGAGATACATACGAGCTAAAAATCCTGAGATAAAATAATGTCTTTGAGATATCAACGGAAATAATATAACTATGAAATTATGTAAACTAGAGCCAGAGCCGGGTATGCACCCGTTATTCAGAGATAAAAGGTAGCCCATGTTGTTCTATGCGTAATATACGAGTTTTTGTCGCATAGTCGTGCTTAGGGGTTAATTATGTATAAATATTAATTTTAAACAAATATTAAGGGACTTTCTCGCTAAGCGACCACATCACCTCGTATAAATATTATTTAAGCTCGTCATTTCCCTAAACACACCCATGAAACGACTCCAGAGGGTGTTAGCAGCCGTGTCCCTTAAATCCTATAGCATATTTTCTTAGAAATACGTTAATTTAATTTGCAATTTCTTTATAGATTTGTGTCTAAATTTGAGAGTGCAGATATCTCAAGACATATTTTTATCTCAGGATTTTTTTCCCGTTTGTTTCCCACCCAGAGCGAAGCTGACAACACATGTGATCCCTAGCCGCGCGGCTAAGATACTGAATATATTTATTTATTTATTTATTGACAAGATCCTGCCAGGGTGTTTCCCTCGCGGCCCCCTAGTGACACACCCGCACCCCTTATTCGACGGGAGTAGCCCGAGTTATCCGGTTTACCAATAACGCCTGGGATTTCGTTCCCACGAACTCGTTCATAAAATCCTTCCTAGGGGTAATATCATTATCCAATCTTCGTATTTGTTCCCATATTTTTAACTGTGGTCGGTGACGTAAGTAGCCATGGCGCACGGTGGATCGAGCCCATACAATGGGTTGGACATAGCGTGTCAAAATTTTCAAAGTCGTAATTTCATAAATTTTAATATGCCATTCGATAGCTTTTTTACATCTAAGCAATAAATATTCTATTACATTTTAGGCCTAGAGTTATGACTCTCCCTGAACTATGGTTCAGGAGTAAATGGTATAAAACTGATTTCATTGTATGGAAAGCAACATACAAACAGGAATAGGGGGCGTGTTTCGTCCTGTTTCGTTCTGTGGTCTATAAAAACATATTCTTGGCACTGTAAAGTAACTTTCCTTCAAAGGCACATCTTGCGCTTTTATGCTGTTTTAGAGATAAATAAATAAAAAAAAAAAAATGCCATCTAACTTTATTGCGCGATTCGATACCGTTATCAAACCTAAGCAATAATTATTCTATTGCATTTTTGGCCTAGAGTCATAGTTCAGGTGTAAATGGCATAAAACTGATTTTATTGTATGGAAAGCGACATACAAACAGAAATAAGGGGCGTGTTTCGTTCTGTGGTCTATAATAACATGTTCTTGGCACTGTAGCGCAACTTTCCTTCCATGACACACCTTGCACTTTTATGCTATTTATACTTTTTTTTTTTTTACATCGAAAAAAATTGCGGTCCAATTTTATTTCGCGATTCGATCTCATACCTAAGCAAATATTATTCCATTGCAATTTACCATCAGGCTTATAGTTCAGGAGTAAATGGCATAAAACTGATTTCATTGTATGGCAAGCAACATACAAACAGAAATAGGAGGCGTGTTTCGTCCTGTTTCGTTCTATTGGGTCTATTATAGCATGTTCCTGGCACTGTACCGCAACTTTCCTTCGAATAATCATGCTGTTTTGTGCGTTTTTTGAGTTACAATATTTAGTTATTGTAACTCAATTCTTAGTTATTTTTAGAAGGGTAGGATAGATAATTCTAGGTATAAAGGCTATTTGTATGGGTTGTGTCACAAACACCTTCCATACATCGTAGGTAAACATAAAATTGCGGTAATTTACAATAGTTGGTAATTAGTTCTCGATAGTTGTTTCTATTGTTAGAAGGGTAGGATAGATAATTCTAGGAATACAGGCTATTTGTATGGGTTGTGTCACAAACACCTTCCATACATCGTAGGTAAACATAAAATTGCGGTAATTTACAATAGTTGGTAATTAGTTCTCGATAGTTGTTTCTATTGTTAGAAGGGTAGGATAGATAATTCTAGGAATACAGGCTATTTGTATGGGTTGTGTCACAAACACCTTCCATACATCGTAAGTAAACATAAAATTGCGGTAATTTACAATAGTTGGTAATTAGTTCTCGATAGTTGTTTCTATTGTTAGAAGGGTAGGATAGATAATTCTAGGAATACAGGCTATTTGTATGGGTTGTGTCACAAACACCTTCCTGGAAGGGGTCCAGGTAGCCCAGGTCAGGTAAATTGATGTGTAGCCATAAGTGGTATACTTTGTTTTGATGGAATCCTGCGTAGACTAAATTTATGACAATAATAACGTATTGTGTCGCAAGCAACCCATTCCAGGCAGGCAGTATAATTTTTTTTCGATATCAAAATAAATTCGAGTCATTCATGAAAATTTGGTGACCAAAATAAACATAGAAGAACAACATACGGACAACTACGACTGATAGATTGATACGATAGATATCAGGAAATCAAATTAGGCTACTTTTTTGTTTACGATTAGAATAAAATTACGCCATAATCTTATTTTTTGTTTTCATTGTAACTCAAAAAAACGCACAAAACAGCATGATTATTCGAAGGAAAGTTGCGATACAGTGCCAGGAACATGCTATAATAGACCCAATAGAACGAAACAGGACGAAACACGCCTCCTATTTCTGTTTGTATGTTACTTGCCATACAATGAAATCAGTTTTATGCCACTCCTGTTTTATGCTCCTCCTATTACTCCTGAACTATGACTCTAGGCCAAAAATGTAATAGAATATTTATTGCTTAGATGTAAAAAAGCTATCGAATGGCATATTAAAATTTATGAAATTACGACTCTGAAAATTTTGACACGCTATGTCCAACCCATTGTATGGGCTCGATCCACCGTGTGGCGGTAACGGCTTCACAATCGACCCTTCTATCTCAGACCGTGGATACCATAAGAGCCGATAAAGGTAACCACCGAAGGGCAGCAGCGTCCTTCTGTGTATTTTTAACACATCTGCAATCAACAACTCGCCTTGTGAATCGTTGTGATTATGGCAAAACCCCCATGTTTAGGGCGGGCATGGTATGCGGTGGTGGTATGCTGATGAGCACATAAAGACAGTCTCTCGAATAGCTTCAGTCCACAATAAGATAAATTTCTGACTTACTGTGTTCCGGCGATTCAAACTCTTCGCTAACCTGTAGCAATGGCCATGACAGTGTGACAGAGTCAAAATTAAATGTAGTTTAAGGTTTGCCCGTTCTACTGTTTTGATACTTAATAATTTACATAGTTTTCACTTTCACCCAGTATTTTATGAAATCATGTGGTACACACAGCAGAAGCTCCGCTTACTTTGGTATGCAGATATGGGATTTGGGATATGATGCTGCGTCAAATCTCCAGCATTATTTATTTCTGCAGATAATTGTACTTCTCATGCCGAAACCATTATTTTTTGTCTCACAGAATATGGTCAACAGCATGTTTTCCAAGTTCAATTTCCGTATCAAATGACTTTGGGCATAAACTACAAACAAACTTTTCATCCTCTTTTCTTTCCGTTTCATCTAATTCTAGATCATTGTATGTTTCGTACATTACATGTTTAACTTCAGTTTCACGTGATACTTTTTCACCAAACTTTTCATGTAACTTCGTATGTTTATTATAATTGCTTAAGTAACTGAAATTTTTGTTGCACCACCTGCATGTATACTTTCTTTTCTCTGAATCTTCACGTCCATGCTGTTTGTAGTGGTTTAAGTACTTTTTTTCAGTGTCAAAACTCTTATAGCAGACACCACATTTATAACTTACCGGGATGACTCCAGTGTGCTTGTCTAAGTGACACTTGTAGGTAGCCTCGGATTGGGACTTTTTATTACAGACTTTGCTTTTGCGTAAAGATATTTTAGTACATGCATGCCTTGAACGATGGTTCGCTGATCTGAATCGTCTCTGGCACCGGTTACATGGAAACCGGTTGAACTTATTGTGTTCATCTTCATGTTTCATCAAAACAAACTTCATTGTAGTTTTGAAATCACAGTATGAACAGTAGTGTTTTGTACGGTCGTGTATTACTTTATGTCTTGAAAGATGGTACTGTGATAGGAATCTATGCTGGCACACGCTACATACAAATTGCTTGTTCATATCATGGACATTTTGATGCCTGAACATGAGTACCCTTGTCGTAGTTTTGAAATCACAGCGTGCACAGCTATATATGCCATTTTCATCTACGCTGCTGTTAATTTCTGAACTGTTTTTTTTACACAGGCCTATGGGTAGTCGTTCAAGTTGGACAGTAGGCATCATGCTAATTTGGCCTATACTGTGTATTGCATAATGCTCTTGTTCGTTTAAGCCCTGAATTTCATAGTAATTGGATTCAAGGTCTGGATTTTCAAATTTTGAAGGACTGTCTTGGTCCCTTTGGGTAGCACTTTCATGCAGAGTCACTCTTTCTTGTAAATAAGGTTCACATTCGCTTACTTCTTCATCAATCTGCATATTTTGTTCTACCTCTTTTTTAATATCACTGTGTTGGATCATATCATCACTATCATTGTTGGGATCCATTATGTCTTCATTATTAAATATTTCAGTATCAGGTAGTAATTTGTCTTCTTCTGCAAAAAATATGAAATTAGTATTTCTAGTTCAATTCGTATTTTCACACCAACGTTATTGAGTATATTAAAATTCGAAAGTTTGGGTGGCAGGATAATGATAATACAAGGGAGTGTTATAATCCTTCCACCCAAACTTTCACGCTAAAACTAACTAACGGATCACGTTGAAACTTTGCATACATGTAACCTAAAATAGTTTGAATATCATGAACAAACGTGAGTTTTCAAGGTCTATGCTAATTCAGATTATAGGCTATGATATTTTAAGTTCTAACATTTAAAAGGCAATTGAAGCCGCGGGCGGAAGTTGGTGTAAGAAAGCTTGTCACCTACCATGGTTTTCTTCGAAGGAGCCTTGAAACTCTTCGTCGACAGATTCTATTTTAACAGCAACATTACCATCTTCCATAATCTGATCGTCTTGGTTGGCCAGCATTATAATTTGATCATATTGCTCTTTTGGTATAAGATCTTCGACTTGGTTTTTAAGCGTAAAGACGTCATGTACGTCTACAGAAGGGTCATCTTGGTCTTTTGGTTTATTATTGTCTTCCAAGTCTTCCTCTATAATGATACAGACATCTTTTAGTTGCAAAGAAGGGTCATTATTGTCTGTAAGCGTATGGTTATTTTGGTCATTTGGCATATTATGTACTTGTTCATCTTCGTTTCGCAAAAAAGTGTCTCTGTCTTCATCTTTTAGTGATTCCTCAAGGACTTTGAGCGCAACGTCAACTTGGCTATCCACAGTATTGTCGTCTTGGTCACTCCACATTTGATTATTTGTGTCTTCTTTGTCTTCCAAGTTAATAACATTGTTTTGGTATTTCAGTGTAACTTGGTTGTTGTACTGATCACATTGATTTTGATCTTTGAGTTCATCAGATACTCTATCAGTATGCTTAGATTTTACTACGACATGCCATTTCATTATATTTTTATTGTCTTGAGGTAGTTTAAGTGGTATTTCCGTAAGTAACTCAGATATTCCAGGTGGTTGATCCTCGTCATTAGGCGTTGGTTTTGTAACTGCATTTTCCTCTACTAATTTTTCCGCATTAATACCTGTTTGAAGGTGTTCCTTTCTCAGAGTAGCTGCCCTGTTTTTTATTTTGTTTGCTAATTGTTGTATCTCACTTTTATTTCTATTAGGATGATGTGTTTGCTTAAGAATAGAAGCTCTTCGGTACCTTTTCTGATTATCAAAATAACAATATCCACTAATTTGACCATCTATATATATTTTTTCGTATGGTTTATCTAGGACAGGAGTTTGAGTACATTTTTTCTTAAGTTTACGTTTTCTTGTACTTTTAGGAGGAACGGGTACTTCATTCGAATCTTTTACAAGTTTTTTTTCATTTTCACTTGTACCATATTCTATCTCTTTGACAAAGTCAACATACGAATGTATATATTTCTTAGGTTCAGATGTGACGATAATCTTTGACGGTTCATTTGCATCAGTTGGTTTAATTGATTTCAAAACTGGGTTATTAGGTCCCCCGCCAACTGGTGTTAATTTCTCAATGACTATTGGTTCATTTGATATTTTAAATGATGTTTCATTTTCCGACTCAAGATATAAATTGTAGTACCTTTCTTCAAGTTGAGTAGCTGTAAGTACAGTTGATTTTTGCTGTACTGATGGTGTGTTAGTATGTATGTAATTGTCTATTTCAATTTGTTTAGGTGTCTGTTCTGGTTCTGTTTCCTTTACGAATATGCGTTCGATATATTGCAGGTTTTCATTCTGATAATTATCAGGGTATGGTGTTTTTAAACTTTGCTTAGATGTTTCGGGTCTTTTTTTCGGTGGTTTTTCTTCAGTTGGTATGCGTTGTTCCAGAAATTGAAGACATGGGTCACGATATTTCACAGATTCCGCGGATTTTTCCTGTGGGTTTTCTTCAGTGTCTATGCGTTCTTCTATAAATTGAAGGTATGGATTATGAAATTCTACAGATACCGGGGTTTTTACTTTTTTTTCTAGTGGATCTTTATCAACTGCTGTGGGTTCTTCTATAAATTCGAGATATGGGTTGTATTTTTTTGCAAGGTTGGTTGTTACAGCTTCTTTAGTAGCATTTTTATTGGATGATTTAGCTATTTCTTCTGGAGGTCTGTAGTTTTTTGCACATAGTAGGAATGAATCTATAGGATCCGGTATTTTAGTTTGATTATTAGAAAAATTTGATTGAGACTTTTGGTTTGACTGCTCAGAACTGTTATTATTTTCTATGAATGGTTCATCATCTATTTCTATATACGGAATATTGTGTGACTCATTTTCAATCTCTGGAGACCACACTAGTGTCATGTCTTCTTCTATTGAGATGATTTCATCATCATTATTGGGAAATTCACCTTGATCTTCAGTTTTTTCTGAGTCTTTGTCTGTATTATCAGGTTGATTTTTGAACTTTTCATCATGTGGTTTTTGCTGATCTTCGTTTTCTGGCGATTTTTCTTCACTATGCTCAGACCATACTTTCTGTACACGATGAGGTGATTTTGATTCTTGCTCAGGTAATTTTGATTTCCGTTGAGGTGATTCTGTAACCTTTATTTCTTCACTTTTCGACTCTTTAATTTGTTCAGTTTCCACCTCAATTATTACTTCAGTTTCTGCCTCTTTTTGTTCTTCAGTTTTTGCCTCCTTTATTTTTTTAGCTTTTGCCTCTTTTATTTCACTATCAGTTTCTGCCTCCTTTACTTCATCAGTTTTTGCATCCATTTCTTCTTCAATTTCAGCCTCCTTTCTTTTTTGAAGCTCTTCCTCGTTTATTTCTTCAAGTTCTTGTTCTCCAGGTTTCATATGCTCATAAGGTTTGTGGTACTCTATCATAATAGGCGGACAATCGAAGTATCTCTGGAGTTCCCTCGGGGGCCTGTGTCCTTTGAATGCGTCAGCAGCAATAAAATTTGAGTTTCTCAACCAGACCTTTGATAGATTATGGGGTTTAGAAAACATTTCGCTTTTCAACTTTTTAACGCTTTCATAGGTCAGCTGAAAATAAAGCACCATTATTATTATTATATTAATGGGGGACAACCTCAGTGGCGCAGTGGGCGAAGGTCTTGCAGAAGGGTGCGGGGTTGAATCCCGCCTCGGGACAAATCTTTGTGGCTATGATCTGCACGTATTTGTTTTGGTGTCTAAATATTATATACATCAGTCCTCTGGTACCCATAATACAAGCTCTGCTTGCTTTGGGGCCCGTTGATTATGTGTAAAAATGACCAGTATTATTTATGTTTAACAGATTTCAGATTTCAATAACTGTTTAGACCAAGTGTCCAACATAAAAATTAGCGTCTATGACTAGTTTTGTGTTCTAAATAGTTTAGGTGTGAAGTTAGCTTTATTTATGCCATCTATGGCAATAATTTTTGTTTTTCGCAATTTTATTAATAATGGCAAGAATTTTATGAGTTCCTGTTGAATGCCTGTAATTAATTTGGACGATAAATGTCTATGTAAAATCTCTAATTAACATAATACAAGTTCAAACAGTTTCCAACGCATTTTATTTCTTACAATAACTTTATTGTTTTAGGCTTACAAAATAAGCACTTAGGCCCGTATTATGAATGCTTGCTCAGTCATAGATCTATGCTTGAGTGACTTTTATGCTATAGAAAATTTACTCAAGCATAGATTGATGACTGAGCAACTTTCTTAATAGTGCCTTAGATAACTGATATACTACCTACTGGAAGTTAAATATTATTTTATATTATGCTCTGTGTCGGAAGTCAAAAACTGTAGGCGGTTACTTACAAAATAAGCACTTAGACAAATTGTAAATTATAAATTAATAATTAATTAAATTAATTACCTATAAATTATTATCAAATAAGAAATAAAGTGTTATTTATTTTCTCTTGTGCTGTACCACCTTCACCTCCACAGCCTATATTGGTCCACTGACGGACCCAGGCCTTCCCTTGATAAGCGCCTTTCTGGTTTTTATCTCACGGGGGGTAATGCCCATAATCCCCACGCTGGGAATGCGGGTTGGGGATCCCAGTTCGGTGGTAGAATTATTCTGCAGGGGGCGCTGCTGCCCGCCCCCGGTGGATATCCCTTAGTCGCCTCTTACTACACCCGCGGGAAGAGTTGGGGTGGTGCAAATTCGAATTGAGAATTTGCACCTGCACAGCTACCAGGGTTGTTCAATATATGTACTTAATACCACAGATACCAAATAACTAAAGGACATGCAGGGGGCAGGGCCAGTGTTGCAGCAATATGCCCAAAAACACAACACATTGCTCGCGGCAGTAATAGTTTTATACCATATTTAGACCACTGTGCATAATACATTGACGCTCGAATTGGCGCGTCGGGCGAAGGTCTGCCTGCGACGCACGAGGTTGCGGGTTCGATTCCCGTCTTTGGACAAACGTTTGTAAGATCTGCAAATATTTATTCCGGGTGTTCTGGGTATTTTCTATGTATAACAAAAAATGTATTTTGATGTTATTAATTATTTTAAGTGTACCAGTCATCTAGTACCCATAACACAAGCCCTGCTTAGCTTGGGGCTAGATGCTCTGTGGATTGGCCAACATTATTTATTTATTTATATATAGATATTTTTTTATTATACATGAGAAGGGCGGTGATGGCCAACTCTGAAACCACGAGAGTTAGGGAAAAGTCGTAAAAGGAGTCATGCCCTCGACTTATAAGAAAACAATAAATGCATATTTATTTTTTTCAAAAATCTTTTACTATTGACGGAAATGGACCCAAGCGATTTTTGAAAAAAAAAAATATACCCTGTATTATTAAACTAATCGATTCTGTTGCTGATAAGGATCAATCTTTGCAAATAAATGTTGTGCTAAAAATGAATGGAAATAGCAAATTTTCACTTTTTTATTTTTACACGGAAGAAAACTCACCTCCTATTTAAACTTTTTGGTCGTTATGTGTGAAACTCATTTGCCATAATAGCGGGATACTGTGTTCATAGACTAAACAAATGAATTCCATTCATGTTTTTTTTTTCGAAAAATGTTGAATTGTTGTTTTGTTTCAAATTGAGATGTTTGTGTTGGTTTATGACAGTAAAAGATCTTTCTAAGAATGGATTTATCAAATAGTGAACGATTTGATTTGATGGAGGCCTATTTTTTAAATAGTAGAAGCATAGTTCGTGCACTTACGAGGGGAGTTCAATGTATTCTCGGTATTGGTATGAAAGAATAAGCAAAAAATTCTGAATAAAATTTATTTGCACTTACTCGTAGCTGGTATCAAAACAAATACCCACAGCGCTCTTTATCCTCGGAAAAAGTTCTTAGAACTATGGCGAGTAACTTAAAAGCGACTGGAAGTTACAAAAAACCATTGACACGAAAACCACGAATCGTCAACGAAGATTAAGAACTGGCAATGTTGACGTTTTTCGAAGCATATCCGAGAGCTTCAACTCGTGAAGCAGAAACGAACCTTCAAGTTTCCCGGAGCACCATTTATGCAGTTCTCCAAAAACATACTTTAAATGCTCACTTTAAATGCTACTATGTATGTCGAAATTTTAAACAACGTGTTTGAAGAAATGGAGAATTTGCCAATAACCAGAATACGGGATCTGTATTTCCAGCAAGACGGGGCCCCAGCTCACAACTGCCGTGTGGTTAGAGATATGCTGAATGAACATTTTGGGGATAGATGAATTGGCACTCATGGTCCGGTGAGATGGCCGGCAAGATCACCCGATCTCACACCGCTTGATTATTTCCTATGGTGTTTTTATTGATTTATTTATAATTTAAATTTATTTATTTTTTAATTGAATTGATTTATAATTTTTATTGAAATGTATAATTGATTGATTAATTGAAATATTATAATTGAATGTACTTACCATCGATATACTTAAGTATATTTTAAGGTGTTCGTTGTACTATTTGACGTGTAATGATATATTTTACCAACAAATGAACCATTGAACCATTGTTACGTCAAGAACGAACTTTACAAAGCTCGTTACGATACAGTTGAGAGCTTACAAAGCTCATTGCTTGATATTTTATCGAGGATAAATCCTGTCATGATATCAAATGCAGTTAAGTCTCTAGAGAGACGTATAAACTTATGCATTGGAGTCTATGGAAACCATTTTGAGCAACTTATTAGTTAGGTAAAATTGAGATACTAAAAGTAAAATGTAAAAATTTGCTATTTCCTTTCATTTTTAGTAAATCATTTATTTGCAAAGATTAATCCTTATCAGCAACAGAATGGATTAGTTTAATAATACAGGGTGTAATTTTTTTTCAAAAATAACTCGGGTCCATTTCCGTCAAAAGTAAAAGATTTTTGAAAAAAATAAATATGCAGTTATAGTTTTCTTATAAATCGAGGGCATGACTCCTTTCACGACTTTTCCCTAACTCTCGTGGTTTCAGAGTTGGCCATCACCGCCCTTCTCAAAAAACCACCCTGTATATCATCATATTGTATGTAGTATGTATTTTAAGAATAATTTTCTTATACTGTTTGTGCTCTACCAACTATATGTACATTTTTATCTTTTTCTCCATCCCTAGGTTGCCTGGGAGAAATCGCTCTCAGCGATAAGGCCGCCTATTGTACTGAGTATTTGTTAAATGTAGATATTATGTTATTTTTTTAAGTACAATAAAGTGTTCATTCATTCATTCATAGTAAACACACAGACCCCAAAACAAAATAGATAGAGGTAGAGAGACATATATTGACACAACAAAGATACAGTACAGAACAGACAAAAAAAAGAAAAGCAAAATATAAAATATAAAATAATAGATACCTACCTAACTAGAACCTAACTTACAGACAATATAAGAGAAAATATTTGCACATCATTCCACCAATATGATAGACAAATAGAATATACCTTAGATGTGTTACGAAGTATCTCCTTTAGATAAATCTCAGTATCAATCATACTCTTCAAGAAGTTGTAGACTCTATTCACCATCGCATTGCAGAGATAGCAGACTGAGTATGGCAACTCATCGTTCATATCCAACTAAAATGAAAAAGGTTTTAGGTAAAACATATAAAACCAGGTATACTTAGTAAACTTAACATGCAACACTGAACTGTACTAGGGTATATGCTAGGTAATGGTATTCTAAGTGAGTAGGTAGCCTACCTACCTCCTACTTTCAAAGTATTTGTTGTACAAAAAATCCTACTATTATTATAAAGGCAAAAGTTTGTGCCATTGTGAAGATGTTTGACTGAAGACAACGGCAGAGTTACTGAATGGATTGGGCTGAAATTATACTGGACCTGGATATAATATAACCTACTTGTTATTCCAAAAAACGCGTGCGAAGGAGCTTGTCTTTAATATAAATAGGCAATTCAAACATGGAGCCAGCATTTATAACCGACTTCAAGAACAGGAGGAGGTAGGTACTAATTCGTCTGTATGGTTTGTCACAAACACATAAACATACATCTCTAATTTTTTTAAATCAATCAATTAAAATCAAACTGTTGTACAGGGTGTCCAAATTAGGATTAGAAATTTGAATATTTCAAAAACTGTTGCCCGAATGAGGTGGAAAGAGATATAATTCGACGGGGCTTGCATGCGGATTTATGACTACTATTTCGCAGTGGCCTAGTGAGCATGGTGCGTCCACAGTAGAAGCGTTTGTTCGACCAATAATTTACGCGCCACAATCATGTAGGTACAATTTTGTAGGTTCTCTTTTCGACGAAACAAATTTCCATAAAAATGTAATTGCTCATAGATAATGCTATGTACCTACAAACCCACACACAGTCAATGTTGGGGCCGCTCTAAAAAGATTGCAATAATCAAGCCTGACCTTTTACTTGGAAATTCCCGTGCAACGTAACTATAATATTTTATGCCGAGGTTTCCAGAGGATTACTTAACACGTTCAAAACCACCATGATTTTTCATTTCAAAGTAAGGGTGCCACGTAATTTTGCTATGAACCCGCTAGGCGGGTGACAGGCACTGCATGTATGTATAGGTGAACCCGCTAGGCGGGTTCACTGGCACTGCGTTAATGTAAATACTATTAATTTGATAATTTTGTGTGTAAGACGCGTGTATTATATTTGCTCTTACTTAAAGTGAAGTTATAAACAATTTAAAGAGTGTGTGTGTGTAAAAATGGCCAAACAACAAAGCAAAGGTATGTAAACATCGTAATTTAGAAAGAGATCGTCAACATTTTGTTCATTGTTTATAATACCTTCTATAAATTCTCGAGATCGTTGTTATTAAATAAAACATTTAATACCTACTGTTCTGCTATGATCATGTTAATTAGCAGAATAATTAGCTAGAACCAAAACTAATCTATTTTATTTTTTTAAGATGTGCAATATAAGTCATTGGACATGGATGGTTATATTTGGATAGTAAAATCTAACACTTGGAGAAACCCTCCAGAACCAGATTCACCAGATGACTACAGCGATGATGGTAAGTTAGTTCAGCAAAAAGTTCTAATAATTTTGTAAACTATTTTTTGATTACATTTTGAAAGGTTCTCGATTTAGATTATCTCAATCATGTCTCACTTAAAATCTGGAGAGGTAGTTGTAAATCTCTAGTTTTACTTGTGGAAAATTGTCAATACGTTTATGTAGTAAGTTAGCTGGTATATACAAACAGATGTTTTTTATAGATAAAGTCGAATAGCTGGACAGACATGTAAACATATTTTATTTAAAGTTGATAAAGTGTAAATTTTGTTCTAGGAGAAAACTGGGATATGGCCAGTTGTTTATGTTTAAGAAATCAAATGGCAATAAAGTTTCGACGACTTTTGGAGGGAGTAAATGAGGACAATATTGCAGTGTGTTGGGAAAAGGTTGAAGGAATTTTAAAGCAGTTTACCAATAATTAAACAATTTTTTTTATGAATAATTAAAAAAGTTATATTTCACAATAATTTTGCATGTTATAAAATATACAATCACGATTATTTAAAAAACTTTGTTTTATTAATACTTATGATATGATCTGAAGCACTTAATGCACAAGCCTGGCTGACCTGGGCACTCTCTACAAGCAAACAACGTATTAATTCTTTTTTTTATGGTGCTCCAACAATGAGCACACCGTTTTCTCTTGGTTTTGCCATGAGCATCTAATTCTAAATGAACAGGCAAATGTACCCTACCACTGCCTATTGGTCTTGGAGGTTCTGATGGCATATGAGGTTCAACTAAGGCTTTAATAACGCTTAGCCTAAAATCATACAATGTTGTCTTTTGTGAGCCAAATTTATTGTACAAAAAAAAAGAATTGATTAGTATCACTTGCATAATATGTACTATAACTTTCTTGTACCACCTTAGGGACTTGTGTTCGCACGAATAGTAGGCCATCATTTGGTCATGACGATCAATTCCTTTCATATTTTTATTGTATTCTATTACCATATGAGGCTTTATTTTAATTTGGCCTCTACGGTTTGTTATTGGTAACAGCTCACCATTGTATTTACTGGAAATGGCTAACACATCTCTTTGGTCTTTCCACTTTATAAAACATATATTATTTTTATGTTGTATGCATAGCTCTCCTTTTTTTAGTTTGGCCTTTACAACGTTTGCTGGATTATTTTTGCGGTTTTCCCTCATTGTCCCAGTACAATATGTATTGGTTGTATACAACTGTTCTGTTAAGTCTACGCTAGTGTAAAAGTTGTCAATAAACAAATGATGTCCAACATTTATATAAGCAGCCATAAGGTGGTTTACAACTTTTTTAACATGATTAGTTCCTCCTACAAGAACATCAGATGCTCCTCCGTATAAATGCAGTTTCATAATTACGCCTAATTGGTCAGCCAGTGCATAGAATTTCAAACCATATTTATGTCTTTTACCCTTCATATATTGTCTAAATCCTAATCTCCCTCTCCACAACATCATTGATTCGTCAATAGTTATATTTTTCGTAGGATAGTATATTTCTGAAATCCTGTTGTTAAAAAAATCTATTATAGATTTTACTTTTGCATAGCTTGACATTGTTTGTCCTACGTGCACACATAGCATTCTTAGAATGTTCAAGAATCTATTCCTGGTCATACATTTAGTAAATACAGCTTGATTAAAAAATAAATCTTTCTTCCAGTAGTCACATATGCGATTCATTTTTATAAAGCCCATATGGAACAAAAGCCCCAAAAAAAGTTTTAGCTCTGCACATGATGTTGGTTTCCACAACATTTTTCTACTTTTTGGCACTGTACAAGTTGCTACTTCATTTGCACCATAAGTATTCGTGTTAGTCACTAAAAGTTGCAACAACGGTTCCGTACACAGCGCCTCAAAATACGATATGGGTGTATCAGTCACCTCTACTTTTAAACCAGAGGTTTTCGAAAAGTTTATATTTCCTGTCGAGCTGCGAGGAGGGTTACCCGGGTGCCATCCGTCGTGCCTTATATCCGTCGTCTCATTTTGGATGTCATCTTCAAAATCTCTCTCGTGATGGACGATGTCCTCCTCCGAGTCCGTCTCTATTTCCATTTCATCATTAATTACATTACCCGATAGAATGCCGAATAACTCTTCATCGGTCAATGGATTCGGTGACAAAATGTTGGGATCTGTTAAGAGATCGTCCTGCGAAATCATGACTTGAAGAGCCTCTTCAACGTCAGGATTCCAGTCATCGCCCGCCCAAGATGTGGAAGCAATTGGATTTCCGCAAGGATCCATAAGTGCTGATCTGTAATAAAAATAAGCTCTCGTAAGTTACTTGTGAATAGTAATGCATTTTGTTTCCATCTTGAGGTAAACTTGTGGCAGTTTTAACGATTTTTGACAAAGTTGCGTTCGGCGCTCGAGGTCGCAAACTTGGATTATTCATTAGGCCAACATCATAAACAAGTCTGCAAAAAATCAGAACTACCAGATTTGACGCATACTTTAATGTACAAAGTTACTGGAGTAATAAGCTTAGAACAAAAATACTGCTTACCTCTGGGAGTCTTTTATGATATCACTACACTGGAACTAGAAGCACACACACCACCGAAATCACAGCACAGAGTCCAAGTTCACAAGCCAAAGTCGTCGTAAGAGCAATCAATCAAATCCAGTAAACATAAGCAAGTTGTCGTATAAATTGGTATGTAGGGATACAGTAGAAAGAACGTCTAATCACAACGAAAGCAAAACAGAAGTAACTTAAAAACTAAAATTTATTAGAAACCCCATTCCAAACAATGTTCAAATATATCCCTACCAAATGGCAGTCTAATAAACTAAAGGTTTCAAGTTCAAAGAAGTCGCAGGTAAATAGACAGCTGCGGTATTGAAAAGTAAATGTAGTATTGTCAAACAAATGAAGTGCAATAAATGTTAATTAGAGCATAATGCGTATTTTTCGGCATCGTTCCTTGCCACCCTTTTTTCAATGTAACTGGCGGCTAACTTTAGAGACAATAATGTTTATTGTTTTACCCGGCTGGCTGGGAGTGATTATGTGTCATTGTTATTTTTCTAAATGCGGTTGAAGCTTAGGTATCGTCAAACGCAGGTGTGCTAGTTGGCGATCGCAAAAACATAAACGATTTTATTTACCTAAATAATGTTTAATTTTTAATCATTGAAAGTATTTTGTTTATACATACTTTTAAAGAGATGGTTGTCAACCTCTGTATTACGCCGTTAAGCGTTAAGTCCGCGTATGTTTAAAGGAAACCACATTTTTTGAAAACTGTTAATTACAAGTTTAGTCTTATACACTACCTGCTCATTTTTGGCTATATAATTAAAATTATTTTTCTATTTTCTACATACTGCAAAATTCATTTAATACTTAACGCGTGAACCGCCAATAAATGTTAACTAGAAAAAAAATGTCAAGCGTTAATATATTGTTTTGATGGTATACTCCGTTTTGTTTGCTACGTTTTAAATACATATACATATTCATATAGATAGATATAGCATCGTATAATTATTTGGAAAATAAACAGATTTTGATGCAATTTATTAACCCTAGATTCATAAACAAATGCGATATTATGTTACTCCCAACAGTTTTTTTTATGTGAGAAAAATATATTCATAATATCGCATGGCTAATTTGTCTATGATATAATTGTTATCAAGAACTAGACGTCTGTTTTAGTGTAAGGGACCTAATTGTAAATTTAGCTAAAATTGACAATGGTTTCAAAGCTATGATGTAATAATCACAAATGTTTACGCTTTATATTAAGGAGTTTGTTAATTTACATACCCATATGTAAAAAGCTGTGACAGTGACAAGATGTAGTCATATTATACTTAAAAAAAGAGTAAAACTCGTTTTAATCATAATTTTAGACAACAGTTGTTTATCTCTGATATTCTTCGTAATTGAACTCGCCTGGCGGGATCAAGGCATTGTATTAGAACTTTTTTTAAAGCTATTAAGTATACTCGTAATTCCTGACGCCACATTAAGTATAGTTAATTTATCGTTCATTAAATATACCAGCAAATTTTCAGACATATCTACAGCGTATTTTTGGAATTATTTAATAAAATATTAGATCCCGCCAGGCGGGTTGCCGGCATCTCATGAACATTTCAAAGAACCCGCTAGGCGGGTCCGAGGCATGGAACGTGTTAATCGAACACTTCGCACACGTTATTCCAGCAAGATAGCGGCTCACCTTTTTCGGCGAGAGCCAACTCCATGAACACAAAACCCAAGAAACTGATACCTAAGTCCGTAAATTGCAAAATGTTGTCGAAACAGAAGTTTAGAATGTGCAGGGCACACTAAAGTTATTACCAGGTTAGGCTGGTTAGCGTCTGGTTATGTTAGTTGATAATAGGAAATAATACACAATACCTACCAGGTTTTTGACCAGAACCCTGATATCTGATGGTGATATCTTTGCCGATGAATGGAAGATACCTACCTACTGTTAGTATGCCTGAGGTTTTGCAAAATTGATGAAGATGAGAAGAAAGATAGACGCTTTATTGTTTTATTTTTTAAGTTAACTTTATAACAAAACAATAAACCATTATTCTTATTTATTTCCTAAAACTATTGCGTGTGTGTGTACTGTATATTGTGATTCTATAAAGAGATTATAAATTCTGTTTTAATGTGTGAAGCGAGCTCCTAACAATGTAGGTATCTTTTTTGTATAATTTTGAATCAAGTAGGTAAGTAACAAGTGTTATTTGTTAAGTTTAATTGTTCTAGTTATAAATAAATAAATACCTATGCGAGATATCAATGCAGATCCAGAATTCCAGAGTAAGTAATAATACTAACACAGGTCCCCACTCACCGCTGGTTTCCCGAACAGATAAAACAAATTACTTGTCAGCCTTTTGTCAAGTGATTATTGGGCTGATTTTGAACAAAAATTTGTTGACCAGTTGGCCAATCATTTTTCACAGCTCTAATCAATTTTATAGTCCTCATCAATGCTAAACGATGCATTTTTCATGGGCAAGCCAAGCGCTTGTCAAATCATTGGCCAAATCACACCCGCTGTTACAATAAGACACTTCCCCTTAGTTATAAAAATCTATCAACTAAGTATAGGCAATAGCTAAGTCAACAGAAGCAAACAAACAACTCTTACCTATATAGCTAATAACTAAAGTTGAGAGGTTTGGTATATCGGTAAATTTGAGGTTATGAAGTATTTCACCACCAAGATATTTGTGAAACGGTTGAAAATTTTACTTTTAACTGCTATTTATATATTAAGTTATAATTATCTGTTTTCACTTTAACTTTTTGATAGAGAACTCAATGATTTTCGTTTTATTTATTTCATTTTGGACCAGTAGTTACCTAGGTATAAGAGGTATCAGAACCTAGGACATAAACATGGGTAAAAATAGAACTGAATACCAAACATGGGTTAGTAAATCCTCTTTCTTCAGGAGTTTAGGAAAAATATGTTTACAAAGCAGATAAACCTAGAGTTGCCAAAACAAAAACCTTAAGTAAAAACTATGGTTTGACACAATACTGCCAGTGTCTCTGTTTTGCAATAAGAAGTTGTTAGCATTTATAGTGGATTGCAAATAAAGTTTTAAAAGGCTGCAGCAATAATAACAAAAGGTAAGGTAGGTAGTTAGTATGACCAAATTGACAACAGATAGAAACTCAGTTCACTGATTTCTTGACAGACTAATATAAGGTATTGCTTTTTCAGTCGGGGGTAACCAAAGCTAGGTAAAGTCAATAGGTACAATGATTACAATTTCAATTCAATTTTATTTGTGCTTTGCCTTTTTTTTTATATTCTGCTATAGATGTGCCTGCCTATAAATGCAAAAACATAAGTTCATACTAATATGTACCTTTAAACTGCTTTTGTAAATTTATGTTTCTTTCATTGATGGCTTTATTATAAATTAATAAAATAATAACACATTCACAATAGGAGACAACGAAATCAATGTCGACACCATTGCAGTTGATGGATCTGCAAATTTTGCTCGATAGGTAAGCGGGTCGACTTGAAGTTTGGTAACATACATAATAGGATAATCTTATACATCAAATACTATAGGAATTATTTCATAATTACTCCAAATAGGGCAGATGGTACCAAATTGAGTAGAAGATTTGACCTGAACTGGAAGTTAACTATACTTAACGTTTTCCTAGTG
The DNA here is from genome assembly GCA_963662085.1 of Eupithecia inturbata. Lineage (NCBI taxonomy): Eukaryota > Metazoa > Arthropoda > Insecta > Lepidoptera > Geometridae > Eupithecia > Eupithecia inturbata. The sequence goes on from OY759204.1 coordinate 1,313,823, forward strand.
TATTTTTGTTCACCACTAGCGCCTAAGAGAGGGTACAAAGGTAAAAGATAGCCGTGAAAATCGAGCTACTACCTACACACAATGGATGATACCTAGGTGTTGAGATCAAATAGGACTTACCGTATCCTCTGTAAACCACTCAAGAACCTCGTGGTATCGAGTGTGTTTTATTGGATACATTCTGATGCCGTCTGCGAGGCAAACCCGACAAAGTTTTATTTCGAGCATGATTCGACTCTTCTAGTGTTCTTTTGTTTTCTTCAGTTCTGTCATCTGTCGATAGGTTATGTACCGTTCGGCCTTTTGGATAAATGGGAGTCGGTAAATTTTATTGGGTGTCTGTTCTCAGTTATTTAGATGGTAAACTCATTTCTTGTTGTGGCTTCTGCCGGCTTCAGAGCAGAAATTTATTGAAAAATTTTAAATGTTTAGAACGTAGGTTTACCGTCCAGCTATGACAACAAAACAAACATTTTTTATTGCAGTAGGTGGAGCAGTGTTGCCATGCCAGATGTCGAATATGACAGACAGAAGCAGTAGAAAGTCAAGTAAAATATCATTGTAGGTAGGTACATAATCAATAAAATCACTTGTTCCAATAGATTGAAGAAACCCCAGTAGATTTTGAAAAAAATACTTAGGTATTTAGAGTCCCTGATGTGAAAAATTTTCATAACTCATATCTATCCCATTTACAGGGTGAACAAAAAAAATTTTGTAATTTTTTATCTCATGCCTTTTTTTAATGAAGAGATCCCTATATGTAGGTACACAAAGAACCTTTTATGTTGCTTTAATACAAGATACCTTATAAAATTGTTTTGTGAGTAACTTCATATTATGTAAGTAACCTACATGAAATCGTTTATAAAAGCCACTCATCAGCTTGGACCTCGCCGAGACTTGTTTAAAATTTCAGGGTGAATGATCAGATTTTTGTTTCAGCCTAGGGCATGGCAATATTATGCTAGATGGCTAATACTTATTCTAAAAATATTCTAGGCATAAAATATAAAAGCTTAAACAAAAGTGTTTAGGTTATAAATTATAATCTATAACCATCCATAATAATAATGAGATCTAATAATAGTAAGTAGTTATACCATAGGTGGTTTAACTACTTACTTACTAAACTTACATAATCGTTTCATTTATATGTAGGTATTTCGTTTTCTTACTGTGTTTGCGTCAGGTTCGTTATTTTGTTTTCATTAAATTGTTTTCCATTTACTATGAGTTTATTGTTTGTTATGTTGGCACGGTTGTCCATTTTTGTGCGCTTGTACCAGTTTTTCTACAAGTTTTTTCCTGTTCTGTAGTGATTCAGGGCTTAGTTAGGCGTTCTGAAACAACTAGACCAGTATTTTTGAAGCGGTGTCCATCATCATCATCATCATCAACCTATCTTAGTCCACTGTTGGACATAGGCCTCCCGCAAAGAAATAAGTAGGTAGGTCGTAGACTGGTCAAAAATCAGATAGAATCTACTATATTTTATTAATCTACTGCATAATCCATAAATCAGTAGATCTGGCAGCACTGCAGTAGAGTTTAGCACTCAGTGATAACTTCGTATTGTAACTGATTTGTAAACGCGGCTTAGTTCATTCTTATCAATAAAACATAAAAAAACATGGAGTAGAGAGATAGTTAATATATATAGGGCGGGAAATGGCTGAATCTATTTGTCAATCTTTTCCTAGTCAATAATTCGTTCTGAAGTTTGGTCTTGTCTTATGTTCTGCAGCGCCGCCGCCGCGCCGCCGTCGGTCGCCGTCGTCGTCTTTATTCCTTGATGGATGACACCACACACAGCACAGACCATCTCGGGGCATCGAAAACCGGTGACGCTGACAAATAAACTAGACCCTTTATAGAGAGAGATTCGTTAAAATAGCTATGCTAAAAATGGAAAAGTTGTATTTTCGCGATGTTCGTTTTATTTTAGACAAAACAGGCCGTCTGCAATTAAATTGATTAGGTCCTACATCAGAATATCACAAACATCAATCAATAAATGTATTCCACTTACACCGATACATATAAAAACAAAGAACTTGTAAGTGCTGTTGTGGCCAAAGTAGGTACCTATTTAATAAAAGAAAACTTAAAAAATGTCTCAAGCTTTGTGTCGAGCGTGCTTGGCGAGTGATATACGCATAAAGGTGCTGAGCAACTCTCGGTATCAAGAAATTTACGAGAAGTACACCGGCGAAAAGGTATGTAGTACAAAATCAAATTCCATCCAAGGCTCGTTCAGTTTCGATTGGCTTTCATTATGCTAAAAGAGCTTACGCCCAAGGCCTCGCATGCTTTTATCATTCACAAAAAGTAGCATGTGTTGTTCCAGCTCCAGAACTATGTGCACATAGTGATTTTGCTAAATCTGTTCAGTAATTGTGTGAAACATTATCAAACATCCATCAACTTATTAGTCTGTTCCTCATTTTATTTTATTAATTTCACAAAATCCACAGCTTTCATAAATAAAAGTAACTAAACCTAAAAATATCACTTACAGCCTATAACAGGATTTAAATTTTATAAAATTTAAAAATTAAAGACTACAATCACCAATGTTGTCCGTATGACATTAAACAAAATAGAAAAACAAGCATTGAGACAAACTACTACCCATTTATACAAAATACATAATAGGTAGGTATCTACCAAAAAATATCAATTAGAACAATACCTTAACCTATTTATAATGCTAATGTATTGTGTTAAATTTTTTTTTACGATAAAGTAACCTTTATTGACAAAGAAAATTACAATTTAATAATAAAAACAAATTAGAACTGTATGTACCTATTTAGTATTGTTTCAACTTAAAGAACATTACATTACCTACATACTGTGTGGTATGTGATACAATTAAGTTGAATTAAGCTATGTACTGTTTATCTATTTATTTACTTAAACAGAAAAAATAATAATAATACATACAGATAATCAATTATTAGACAAAACCTACTTATAAAATAACTTACTACAATAAGGTTATAGGTATAATTAGAGAAAGTAAAAACTTTATTGACAAAAAAAATTACAATTCAATAGTAAAAACCACCTCTGAAACGCTACTCTTATCTGAGAGTAGTTGCAAAAGACATGATCTTATAAATGATACTTTACTACTAGAGAAAATATCCAATGAATTAGATTATATTATTCTATGAAGCCGGTGACCGGAGAATAATAATTATGCATAATTAGTCTTAGTTGTCATAACAGCGAAAAATTTTGTGCCTCCGCTGTCCGCCCGTTCGTCCGTCCGTCTGTCACAGGGCTCTATCTCATGAACCATAAGAGGTAGACAGTTGAAATGTTCAGTGAATGAGTATTTCTCTTGCCGCTATAACAACAAATAATAAAAATAAAATAAATATCAAAATTAAAGGGGGCTCTTATACTTTTGTGCTCTTAATTTGTCAAGGCTGTATCTCTTGAACTACAATAGCAGACACATATGTAGCGTAAGAAATACATAGTGAAACACATGAAACTTTCTATACATAAGTAACATTTCGACGACCGATGTGGCGCGGCGGGCGAAGGTCCGCCTCTGACGCAAAGGTTGCGGGTTCGATTCCCGCCTTGGGACAAATGTTTGTACGATCTGCAAATATTTGTTCCGGGTGCTCTGGGTATTTTCTATATATAATAAAAAATATCTATTTATGTAATGTATTGTATTAAGTTTATCAGTCATCTAGTACCCATAACACAAGCTCAGCTTAGCTTGGGGCTAGATGATGCTGTGTGGATTGTCCAGCATTATTTATTTATTTATATTTATTTATTTCAACTTTAATAACAACAAATACTAAAAATAAAATAAAGCGGAAAATTTAAAGGGGTCTCCGAACAAGTGAAAATTTGATGTTCTTTCAAATTCAAATTCAAATATATTTATTGCGTCAAACATGGTATAAAGGTGGTTTAGTTCTAAGTAATGCACTCATGTCACTATATTCTAGCATGCAATAATGATGGTGGCAAATTAAATAAGGTATTATTAATAAACCAAGCTCCTTAAACAAGGGTTTGCATGACTCATCCGGGGGATTCCACAGATCGCTCTGATGCATTTCTTTTGTGCTATAAATGCTCTGTTTTTATCAGTGCTGTTGCCCTTTGAAAAAGTTGACTGATTTTAACGGTACAGAAACCTTCGTGTGCGAGTCGACGCGCAGTTGCCGGTTTATTGTACCTTACAAACAAAATATTTATGTTATTATTTACTTTACTATTTATGTTATTATCTACTTTACTTTATTGTAATAATTTCCATGATTTTGGGCCATATTAAAGGAAATTGCCTCCCAGAGGACTGACCCAGTCCTCTGGGAGGCAATTTCCTTTATACTTTGCTTTTATTATTAGATTAAAGCCAACACACAACAGGCAACGTAGACAACGCTGTGCGAAATTATCAGTATTTTTTATACAATAAAATATTATAAATTCAACAAAAAACATAGACATTAACATGAAACACAAAAGTACAATGGATTTATTTTTATTTCAGCAGCTTCCTTTGTGTAGTTTAACCGACTTCAAAACAGGTTGAGGTTCTATGTATCGGCTGAGTGTATGTTTTTTATGGATGTTCACCGATTACTTCTTCAATTGTGGACCGATTTTGATAATTATTTTGCTATTGTATAGAGAATGAAGATTTCATTGCTGAGGGATTAGTATTTGCTCTACAAAGCTTAAATAAACCGTCAAGTGCGAGTCGACTCGCAGACAAAGGATTCCGTACTGTAAAAATCAGGCAACTTTTTCAAAGAACATCAAATTTTCACTAGTTAGGAGACCCCTTTAAATTTTCAACTTTATAATATTTTTATTACTTATTTGCTGTATACCGGCAAGAGAAATACGCATACGAAAATTTCAATTGTCTACCGGTTACGGTTCATGAGATAGAGCCCTGTGACAGACGGACAGACAAGCAGCGAAGGCTTAGTAATAGGGCTCCGATTTCACCCTTCGGATCCTAAAACTATTGAAAATATAAAGCGATTTAAAGTTTTCCGCTTTGAAGATTTTGAATGTTTTTTCAATTCAATCGAATAATGAACATATCTACTGTGATCACCAATCCCACAGCCAAGCGTGGGGATTATGGGAAACCCCCTCAAGCAAGTTCAGCTGCGGTTGTACTATTATGTGCTGATTAGTATTTATTTATTTCAGCTATTCTTTGGAGATGGCTGCCCTGAAGTCCTCTGCTTCCTCTGCGACGCACAGCTGCAGAAATTCTGCAGGTTCCTTGAGCTCGCACAGAGATCGGAGAGGAATCTCACCAGCTTTCTGAACCGTGGGATGCAGGTAAGAACTGTATAAATAATACGTCTATCTACTTATAAACTAATAAAATATAGCCGTAGCGGTCGCGTCGTCAGAATCGACCTCCTACTCAGCCCGAGGATGTTGTACCTAATAGTGGCGACTAAGGGAACTTACTGGAGGAAATGCAGCAGCTTCCTTCTCGCGTGCAAAGTCGCGGGCAGAAACTATACACTAGCCAAACTTGATGTAGAATGTTTGTAAACAAACCGCCCATACTTAACCTAAAGTGTATTATTGTTGTGACATTTTATTTATTTAAGTGTTTATATTTTGATTTTAGTGATTATTTTATTGTAATTATTCCGCCACTAAAGTTTTTGTTTGAGAATAAATTAAATGAAATAAATGTCACTCTGTTGCCGCGTCTTTTTATACGCAATATACATTACTTGTCGAAATCGACAACGCTTTTCCGGGATAAAAAGTAGCTTATGTCCGTCCTCGGGACACTGTCTACCTCCCTGCCAAATTTCATTAAGATCCGTTTGGCCGTGTACCTATAGGTAACTGACAAACGGAATGAATTACTTTGGTATTTTAATACTAAAGTATGGATTAGTTTGTATGCACCCGGAAGTCTAAAAGAAAGCGATTTTTATTATTTACTAGGTTTCGCACGCGGTGTTTCTATTTGTTAAAAGTTTAAAAAAAATGCTATCCCATGGGAACTGATTTAATATGGATAAAATTAGCTTATATGTTTTTTAGATTAAGACCTAGATCAATGTCAAATTTCAGTGCGATCCGATCAGTAGCTTTGGCGTGACGGAGTAACAAACAAACATCAAAGTCAATGTCAAAAACTCTTTATTTCCATAAATACAATAAATGTATACTTAGAAAAGGTCAAATTCTTAATAATTAAACACTGACACGGAAATAAAGTGATATTTTTGATTTCAGTCGCTTCGGTACGTAGACTAAAGTAAAGAAGCGACGAAGAAACCTTTAGCCTGTTAGTTGTTATTTTTCGAGTTGGAGCAAATTCCGTCCCACGCTTTTTTATCCTCTAGATAATCTGATATTTTATAGTAGGCCTTTTTACACAGGAAGGTTTTGACAATTTGTTTGAATTTATTTACTGATAATTTTTGCAACTCACTAGGAGTTTTGTTGTAGAAGCGTATACATTGCCCTTTAAAAGATACATTAATTTTGTGTAGTCTAGTTGTGGGCACAGCGAGTTTATGTTTATTCCTTGTATTCAAATTATGTACATCGCTATTTTTAGGGAATCGATTGATATTTCTATGAGTGTACAATAGGTTTTCATAAATATATTGACATGGTACTGTCATTATGTTTATTTCTTTGAATTTATCACGCAGGGATTCTCTGGGACCCATACTATAGATAGCACGAACAGCCCTCTTCTGCAACACAAATACGGTGTTAATATCTGCAGCGTTCCCCCACAGTAGAATACCATAAGACATAATACTATGGAAGTAGCTGAAATAAACAAGTCTAGATGTATCCACGTCTGTAAGATGACGGATTTTTTTGACAGCATATGCTGCAGAACTAAGTCTCTTCGATAGCTTATCTATGTGTGCGCCCCATTGAAGTTTATTATCTAAGGTGATTCCTAAGAAAACGGTACTTTCTACAATTTTTAACGTTTCTCCTTTTACATTTACTTCAGCATGAACTTGTTTAACATTAGGTAGAATAAATCTAATACATTTCGTTTTGGTTTCGTTAAGCAAAAGATTATTGACATTAAACCAATGGACTACTTTTGAGATTGCATTATTCACATCATCGAAATTCGTGTCTTGTCGTTTCATTTTAAAAATTAATGAAGTGTCATCAGCAAACAATACAATCTCGTGATTATTCTTAACAAGATGAGGCAGGTCGTTAATATAAATTAAAAATAGGAGAGGGCCGAGGATAGATCCCTGCGGTACACCCATTGTAACTACAGACCCCGAAGACCGTTTCCCATTAATGTCAACTCTTTGTATCCTATTACTCAAATAAGATGTAAGAAGACCCAAAGAGCTGTTCCTTATTCCATACTGATCCGTACTCTCGAGTTTATAACATTAGTATGATGTAATTATTATATGGTTTTCGGATTTATTCCTTTAAGGATGACTCACGTTAGACCGTGTCGGGTCCGAACCGAGTGTCGGCCTAAGCACGGTCACCGAGCGTGTCCCGTGCCGACTCACGCTAGATCGTGTCGGGTCCTAGCCGAGTGTCGGCCGTAGCACGGTCACCGAGCCGGTCCCGTGCCGACTCTCGCTAGACCGTGTCGGGTCCGAGCCGAGTGTCGGCCGTAGCACGGTCACCGAGCCGGTCCGAGCAAAAATCGAACAAAACGTCAGTGCACTTGTATAGCATCACAACGACTGCTCGGGCGCAGCTCGGCCGCACTGTATTCATGCACCGAGCCGAGCCGGGACCGAGTTGTTTCCGACCGTTGTCCGTGGCTCGGCCGTCACTCGGTTGCCGCTCGGTATAGCGTGAGTGTGTCCATACAATATATGTATATGTAACATTAGTTGACAGTGCTACGGCCGACACTCGGCTCGGACCCGACACGGTGTAGCGTGAGTCATCCTTAACTTGTGCTATACGACCTTGCTTCTTGCCAAATTTCATGATTCTAGGTACCTACCCTATAGGTTTTGTGTGTATGAGATTCCCTTGGAAATTTCAATATTTTCAGACATAAACGGCTGTAACTTTTGATTGCAATGTCTTAGAATTTTAATTTATATCACGGTTTCAACAGGTTACGGACTTGAAAATTTGATGTTAATTTCAACTCGATAGCTTCATGCTATCGACATGAAATTAACACCAAATTTTAATTTCAACTCGATTTTAAACACGGGTTTAGGAGATGCGAAAACAGAGTTTGGTGGCCAAAAAGAGCAACTTCGCATCTTTGCATAAACTATACAAAATAAAACAGAGGCATTAAAAAAGCTTATAATAGATATCACAAACTGCCCAATGGATATTAGAAAATTCCTTTGTTTAACGTAATAATAAGATAAACTAGGTAGCGGCGCTGTTCTGGGTCGGGGTAGCGCCTTAATGAATTTATTAATTTTAAGCCTTAGACATAATTAATTGCATGCTATAGAATAGCTAAACATGCAGCTTATAATTAATATTCATCACCTAGTATACCATGTTTTATGCAATAAAAATATTATTTCATTTCATTATGTAATTTCAGCCCGATCCGTTTAGTGAGTAGTTGTGCCGTGAAGAGGTAACCATCGATACTTACGCATTTATAATATTAGTGTGATTATTTAGCTAACACCCCACACCCTGGCACCGACTGAGCGAATTCACAACCTAACGGTGTCTCCAACCAAGGTGATATCCTCACTGGACTGGCATTTGAAAGAAGAAGTGGTGGTCAAAACGGAGCTGCTTGATGACAGGAGACAAGGAGAGGAAGTGTATGATGATGGTAAGTGAAGGATTTAAGGCACATCCTACTCTGCTACCGTACAACACAAAAATAAGCATTTAAATATGGGCTTAAACTCGTTATCTTTATACTAAGTGCCAAATAAAAAGTGGACCTGAGTCCGGGAAGATCCATGGGGTTTTTTCGTCACGTGATTTGACCATTGTGAGTTGCAGAGATGTCGACTTAAGGCATAGAAAAGTGATTGCTACCTTTCTAACGGGTGTCATATAAAAGCAGGTCGCACAGAGAGCAATGGCAAGTGCTATCCTTAGAGATATTGGCGATCCTCTGCAAGATCGAATCAGAAATGAGTAGATTCGCAGAAGCACCTAGGGCTACTTTGGGTTAGGGCCTGGCACATGGTTCTTGAGTGGTGACCAGTACCAAAATGTGTAATCTGAGCAGACCCTACAAGGTGGACCGATTAACCGGTAAAGGTTGAGGGAAACCGTTGGGTGTGGGCGAATTTTGGTGGACTCTAGCAGTGCGACTGCTGCTATATGTATTATATGTATTTGTATCTCGATACCTAACAGCTTTTGCTCCTTTAGGGATGTATTTATTGTAATAAATTTAATCTCTGAACAGTTTAAATTACCTGCTTAAAGGTACTTACTTACTTACTTACCTTACCTTTAAAAATAAAATGACTAGTTAAGTAATTAATACATTTATATAACTATTAACATTATTTATTTTTTAACTATTTTTCAAAATGTATTTTTCTATCTGTTTTGTAGGTACTTATTGTGTGAGGTGTTTGAGCAGCAAATAAATGATTGTCTATGTCTATGGCCATATACACCAAAGCTAAAAAACAATATAGTAAGAGATACTAAGAATCGTGGAAGTACAAAGGGCGGCCTTATCGCTATGAGATTATAAGATATCTTTTCCAGATCACCTTGGTATAGACAAAAACATTAATCTATATTTTGTAATTAAAACTTTTGATTATTTTAAGTTTTCATGGATTTTTTTACTATGTATATATTAAATATTTGTACCGGGTGTTCTGGGTATTTTCTATATATAATAAAAAAATATCTATCTATGTAATGTATTGTATTAAGTTTATCAGTCATCTAGTACCTACCCATAACACAAGCTCTGCTTACTTTGGGGCTAGATGATGCTGTGTGGATTGTCCAGCATTATTTATTATTTATTTATTTTATTTATTTATACCTACCTCCTGTTTTGATATGTAGGTGTGTAAAACTTAAAATAAAATGTTTTTTGTAACATAAAGTTAATTGTCGTCTTATTACCTAGTTACCACATTCACATACGCCAGTTGATTTAATTGAAAGTCCTTAAAAAAAGGCGGATAATACAATGCGCCATGAATTTTGCAATGATGCTCCGAATTATAACGTCGTTCCATTACATCCGTCACTTAATTCTCCGCAGAACAATGAAGCATGTGACTTTTTACAAAAACTAGGCATAATTTGGATTTTTTATGTAGGTCATATCGTAAAACTGTAGACAAATAGCAACTATTGAAAATTTTACGTGGATCGGGCTAGCCGTTTACAAAATATGACGAAATATCCAATTCCAAAACATTAAAGTGCTCTCCTGTAAAGTAGCTAAAATGCACATGCGTCTCTGTACGATTGCGACGAAATAACTTAACATGTCAAAAACATAACTACATTGACCTTCTCTCATTCACAGATGTCCCCGATCACGACTCAGAATCGGACCCTCTAGAAGCCCTAACAGTAAAAGCAGAAGCCCCGGACACAAAGCACACCATCCATCCATGCGAAGAATGTCCCCGCCGCTTCAACTGCACTAAAGACCTCAACAAGCACAAGACAACAGTCCATAAACACCACAGCTGCGATAAATGCGGAGAAACGTTCAAGAAACAAGCATATTTAAAAATGCATATGCGATACCACACTGAAGAAATCCCGTTCGATATCAAAACCATCGGAGAAATCCCATTCGTGGAAACTAAAATCAGTGAATTGAGCAATTTGATAGCAATAGATGGATCGAAATTTTCTTGTCTGATGTGCAGCAAAACATTCAGCCAGAAAGGTCATTTGAAAACTCATATAATGGCAATTCACACCGGAGAAAAGCCCTTTTCCTGCACATTGTGTGATAAAAAGTTCGTTCAGCGCAGTAATCTCTCCGCGCATATGAGATCAAGACACGTGAAGCCAATAATTGACTGGAATATGAGCGGAGAAAGTGGAGAAGTCGGAGAAGACATGAGTGCGAAGCCTTTCGCCTGTGCAATGTGCAGCAAAACATTCGCAATGAAATCTTACCTCCAATCTCATATTATGGCAATGCACACCGGAGAACGACCGTTTCCGTGTACATTATGCGATCGGAAATATACGCAAAAAAGCCATTTACGCGCGCATATGAGAATCGCACACGCTGTGGAGAAGCCATTTGAATGCGAGAGCTGTGAGTTAAGGTTTGGAGATGCTGAAGAGATGAGAAAACATGCGAAAATCCACGCGAATGAGAAGCTTCTAGGTTGTGTTACGTGTGGGAAGGTATTTCAAGCAGAAAGCGATCTTAAGAAACATATTATTCTTCACCATGGAGAGGCTTCGCTACTTTGCGAGCGCAGTGACATCATCAGTGATAATGTTAGCAAAAAACGCTTCCCTTGCGACCAGTGCAGTAAGACTTTCGGCTGGAAATCTCATTTAAAAACTCATATAATGGCAATTCACACTGGAGAAAGGCCATTTTCTTGCAATATGTGTGAGAAGAAATTTGTGCAGAGGAGCTCTCTCAGGGTACATATGAGAACAACGCATACGGAGCACAAGCCACTGGCCTGTGATACCTGCAATAAAGCTTTTCAATTGGAAGCTAGCTTGAAAAAACATATGATTATTCACCATGGAGAAACTGAAGAAAATCATTCTAAATCCAACAAGCGGTTTTCATGCGCGACGTGTTCTAAGTCATTTGGCTGGAAATCTCATTTAAAGACTCATATAATGGCAATTCATACTGCAGAAAAGCCATTTTCGTGCACAATTTGTGATAAAAAATTCGTTCAGAAAAATTATTTGCGAACTCATATGTTGAGTAGTCACTCAGGTGTGTGCTTTACCTGCGAGAAATGCAATAAACGATGCGCCTCCGCCAGCAATCTACGAATACACATGAGATTTCACACTGGCGAAAAGCCATATGCCTGCAGTGAATGTAACAAGTCATTTAAAAGGAACGACAGCCTCAAAGTCCATATGGCATCGCATCGCGGCGAGCAGTTCACTTGCAAAGTCTGCTCAGTTAAATTTAACTCCAAAACAAATTACCAAACTCATATGCGGCTACACACAAGTCACTTACCGCCATTTTTATGTTTAAGATGCGACGAAAAGTTCAATTCAAAGAGTGATTTAGACATACATAATACAAAAAGCCACGCATCTAACATGCCGTTCGGATGTGAATCTTGCGAACTAAGATTCGACGACAAAAACGTGCTAAAGAAACACCAGTTGCTTCAGCACGAGGAAAAACTAACATGTGGAATATGCATTAAATCATTTAACGCGAAAAGTGCGTTGCGAAGACACATGTCCATTCACAGCACGGAGAAGCCATTCGCATGTATAATCTGCAATAAGTTCTACAAACAAGAGCGTATACTGAAAAAACACATGGAAATACACACAGAGGAAAAACAATTCGCATGTGACAGATGCGATAAAAAATTCTACCAGAAATGCAATTTAACAAGTCATATGAGAATTCATTCGGGCGAGAAGCCATTTGTTTGCGATCGGTGTGGTAACAGTTTTAACCAGAAAAGTCATTTACGTACTCATATACTGTTTATGCATACATCAGAGCGGCCTTATTCGTGTGATGTGTGTAGTAAGAGGTTCCGGTTGAAGAGTTGTCTGCGGAATCATAAACTGGTGCATAGTGGAGACCGGCCTTATCGGTGTAATTTGTGTGAGAAGAAATACTACAAGAAGAGTGAGTTGAAGTCTCATATTACTAAAATGCATAACAACTCAAACTAATATCTACAGAAAATCACATCACGCTAATATTATAAACGCGTAAGTTTGGATAAATGTTTGTTAACTCTTCACGCCATAACGACTGAACCGATCGCGCTGAAATTTTGCATAGATGTATCTCTAAGCCTGGAATCAAACATAGGCAACTTTTTATCCCATAATTCAGTCCAAATGGGATATAAATACCCTTTAAGCGCTTCCATAGAAACAAGCGTGCGAAGACGCGGACAGAAACCCATATAACATTAATAGTCTTGAATATTTTTACACTGAATCTTCTAATACTTATGGTTAGTATTAGATATTTGTGTAACTTCAGATGCGGCTAAAATCAACTAATTTGACACCACTAAAACTATTGCCGATGTTGCTTCATAATGATAGATTTTTATCGTGAATAGAATTTTGTTAGAGCACAATCTTACCTGATGGTAAGTGACGACAATGTATCGAGAAGGTCTAGAAATGAAAAGCATGGCATGATTATTAATTATCCATGCTAATAGTATACATTTGAAAGTAACTCTATTTGTCAAAAACGTCTCAAAAAAAAAACCTTGCTTGCAAAATTTAATGATTCTGGATCAACGGAAAGTACTACAAAGGTTTTGGTCCATAACGAGAATCGACAAGCACTAAAATTATAATTCTCAGTGCATAATTTCGAGTGCTGTCAAGCATTAAAAATTATGCCGTTCTGTTGTTTGTTGTATCAATCGAAATAAAAAGGATACCATAATGTTCAGTCCTGTAACGGTGCTACCCCACCGCGGCGCACGCTGTCCACGGCCACGCGGCGCATTTTAGCTTCGTGGGTTCGTTTGTTTGACAACGTGGGTCTACGTTTCCACTGCAGCACACTTTACATGAAAATTAACCCACGACTATGTACATCTGTAGCACAGCACAGTTTTGACGTCCCACTTCCTTCAGTGTACCGCGTGTACCGCGTGCATAGCGTTCACAGCGTTGAACTGCGTGGGTGCTCTATTCGAGCAAGCTACGCGTGTAGCAATGGCGTCATCAATCTCGTATTCGTGCGTAGCGTGTGTGGGTTGCAGTGGACGCTATCACATACATTTTATTGCAAAGCGATGATCGCACACACATGCGTGGCTTCTCCGTGCGCAGCGGTGGGGCAGTGACTTAATATTACTTTAGTTTGTTGAATTAACTGACTCTGCTGACCAGTGCTGGCAATTAAAACTTAGTAAAAAAAATTAGTATGTTATAAATTTATAATTATGCATTTATTTATTGAATTGTAAATAGTAATTTAAAATTGTATACCATTTTGTTTTTTAAGCAATACTCAAGCATTTTCATGTAAAAAGATTATTATTAAGTATTTATTGTTATTGTACAAAGTATTAAATCATTATTTATTTAGATTACGTAATAATTGAAAACGAAATAAAACTCAATTATAGTAAACTTATAGGTTTATTTAATTTACTACATACTTCATACTTACAGGATTTTTAAATAAAAGATCTCTACAGCCAATTTTTACAAATACCACCGAATTATTAATAGCTTAGGATTTTTTCTAAAAAATTACAGCTAAGTCATAAAAAATTGAATTATGGCCGATATTCATTATATTAATTATTATAAAATAGTTTAAAATAAATGGCAGTGGTGCGCACAAACCTACTCAAAAATATTTCAATACTTTACAAAAATCTCAAATCAAATGTACCTACTCGTATCATAAACCAAGGTATCTGTGAAGCGGACGAAAGATTGACGCTTTCCCTCACTCTCTGGTCTGTCTATGATCTGCTCTCTCTGTCTACGATCACATTGATCACGGAGTGCGTCGGTGGCAATCAAAGTGTTAACTACATCGGTCTCTCAGTTGATATTGACTGTTGTCATTTCACATGCAAGTTATTACCCATATGCATGGCACAGGCTAGTGTCACCCGTACATAGCAGGATGGCAGCTTAAACCTTGGTCTCTTGATAACTACGCAGTACGCTGCGTGCTGCTGCACAGCGCGCTTTCCCTCTTACCGCTGACGCAGACTTCGACGGAACAAAATACGACTAGACTTTTTTCATACGACCGCATAGTGCATGCCACAGCGTACCGCGTAGTGATCAAGAGACCAAAACTTTACATGGGTGATTAGGAAACAACCGTATAAATATGTACGGGTCTCGTAAATTATGTACGGAATATTTGCTAACAAGCCTACAAAAATCACTTTCTTTTCGGTGATTTTTAGGTTATTTCAAATAATTGTTATTGAATTTAGCTGGAGTATAGCTGTCTGATGTCTGTCAGACGTCTATTTTCGGATTATGAACTCTTAAACCACGCGCTTAGCTATCATCCAAGCAACCAGCCGACTAGGTGGGCTGCAAAGATATAGTTGCCTACAGCTATATCTTTGCAGCCCACCTAGTCGCCATTGCAAAGTGGCCGTGTGGCACGCGAACTCGTTTCGCTTGTCTGGTTCATTTTCTTTTGTTTTTTATTCTTAACCAAAATGTAGCAAATTATACTCACGAATACATCTGAATAGACTAGCAGAGCGATTACAGTGACTCTTCAGTTCACAAATATCTTGGTAGTGTATACTTACTAAAAATAAATAGAAATCTATACATTCAAATATGAACATAATATGATTTTTATCCTTTACTTTTTCAATAAATAAGTTACTATACGAAATATTAAATACACTCAAACAATATTTAAAAATAACGAATTTGATTCTAAAAGTAATTTTTTTTAAATACAACTATTTATGTATTGATGTGTCTTCATATTGCTTTCGTATTATTCTAAAATTAAATAAATGCGTAAGTACCTAAAAGTACCTAATATTGCACATTTTATCTAAAAGTTAACGCTATTTTTAGTAATATTAGCAAAATAAATTAGTGACAGTTAGGTTTTCGTACGCGCGTAAGTACAACTATAAAAATTACTTCATGGGCCCATGGGCTTCATGGGTTACTTCAAATTACTTAGCGAGGCCTTTGCTCACCTATGGGACGAATTAGGCAAGGGAGAAAAGATAATGCTTAGCTGCCAATATTTTTGTTGCTGTGCAAAAGATCCAGTGATACCAGGATATGGCACCTCCTCGTTGAGCTTATGTGGCGGCACAGCATCCTTTTGAGTTAGTAACACTAACTTTTAATTCTAAAAAAGTACGGTTAAGCCCAACCAAGAAATTAACTCGGTTCTCAAACTAAATGCAAGAAGTAAACCTCTCATAAAAATGTACCTTAAGGCAGTTATAGCCTCAAAATCATAAAATTTTGTGTGACATGACATTATCGTTAACTTAAAAATAATGTATTATATTTTTTACTTTGAGTTATGATAATTACAGCGATGAAAATAGATAAATTAGTACAGTTTATTATAATTCTAAAATAGCGATATCACTAACACAAGTTATTGCTTAAAAATAGTTATTACTACGTATTTTATTATAAATTCATTTATACGGATGTGACGATATAATAAAAATATGAAGACTCAATAAACATACCCTGTCAATCATTTCTGCGCGTTGCTTATTTTACTTTGTTGTTAATGCTAACATTGTCGAAAGAAAGGTATTTTGTTTAGATATTTTCTATTGTACCTATGCGCAGAAATAATTTTACAGGTAGGCATGGAAATTTTTAGAAATTTTAACACGAAAATGATCCAAAGCCTGCGGATATGGGCATTAGGCATGACAAGACACAACGCTTCGGTATTGCCATGATAGAAAAATGCTATTTGAAAATTCCGTTGTTTATTTTATAAAAAGCAATCTAAAAGGTTATTTTCTATTTCATGTTACGTCGCTTATCTTTAATCAGAATGTATTATGTAGGGTCTCTCTAATTGGAAATGGCGGAGGCTTTGTAATATTTTTCTAAGCTAAGAATTATTTACACTGTGTACGTGAGATGAAATCTAATGAACTAAATGTACGGCTATGGTAATAAATAACTTGAAATCCAAGCAAAAACATGGAAAACCGTTGCTTAAATATTCTACCAAAAAGTTCCAATTTCAATCAATAAATCAGTTTCTAAATGCTGTCACAACACTTTTAAAAGCTTACACAATCTAATTAAATTAAAAATATAAATCTTTGGTGTTTATCCAATCGTTTCACGATCACATAAAAATAGTATAAAATCAAATTTGAAAAGGGTAACACTGGAATGTTGACGCGCTCTCATTGGTCGTGGATGTGGAGAAGGGTATAAAAGGCGAGGGTTAAGAAGAAGTCCGTCATTTGTGCTTTGCTCGCTGAAGAGAACATTGGTACCAGTTCGTTTGCGTGTGCTGGGTGCGTGCCTCCCAGTGTATGGAACTGGAAGATGTCGCTGACCTGTAAGTTAATAGGTTTTTAAATACTCATTGTAGAAGCTTACCCAAAATAATTATTAAATTACTAGAGGTACCTACCTAATGTAATAAAATTATCTAAGTGATTCGGTAGTAATATCAAAATCATCGAATTACTAGGTTTAGATGTCCGCGGGCATGTGCTAGCCATACCTACTAGACATGAATTTTATGTAATATCTCTATTTTTCCAAGCTGCAGCTCCATAATATCTTACGTAACTCTTGCCGTTTTTTTAAGCTCCTTGGAATTTTACCGTGAGTCTTACCTCATTCCACCCATATCTGTTCTTAGCCTGCACGATAGCCTCGTACACCGCGCCGGGCTGCAACCCACGCAGGTCGTGAGACACTCGGTGCGCGAGCGCGGGCGATGCGGGCGGCGCGGCGAGCACCACGTCGTGCCAGCGACCTGGCTGCTGGAATGACTCGTTTATCTGGAAATAAGAGTTGATTATTTTCACTTTAGATATAGTATACATATAAGAGATATGGTAGGTACCCTTATGTACCTTATGCATTCGGTCAACTCATTAGAAGTCGACGTGAATCGCTCTGAGAAATTAATAAGATACAGTAGGCCAAGCACGGGGATGGTTGTCTAGGGTATCTACTTAGAATAGAAAAAAATTACGTCACTTTGTCATCAAACTCTTTAATTATTTGAAATGAATTCCTTCAACTTCTATAATGTACGCAATGTATGAGGATGCGATGTCATTGTCTACTAGACGCTGCCCGCGCTTCGCACGCGCTTTTTAAGTAGCCTATGTCCGTCCCCAGGATACCATTTACCTCCATGCCAAATTTCATTGAGATCCGTTCAGCAGTTTAGGCGTGAAATATAACATACAGACAGACGGTTACTTTCGAATTTTTAATATTAGTAAAGGGACTCTACTTCAGATAACAATCCCCGTGCTTGGCCTACTGGGCTGGTATTTTGTTAGTCTTAATGGCATTTTGAAAAACCTAAATTTTCATCGTTTAGTGATTATTCAGTGACTTACTGCTAGTGGTTATTCAGTGACCGACTGCTAGTGATTATTGAGTGACTTACTGCTAGTGGTTATTCAGTGACCGACTGCTAGTGATTATTCAGTGACTTACTGCTAGTGGTTATTCAGTGACCGACTGCTAATGATTATTCAGTGACTTACTGCTAGTGGTTATTCAGTGACCGACTGCTAGTGATTATTCAGTGACTTACTGCTAGTGGTTATTCAGTGACCGACTGCTAGTGATTATTCAGTGACTTACTGCTAGTGGTTATTCAGTGACCGACTGCTAGTGATTATTCAGTGACTTACTGCTAGTGGTTATTCAGTGACCGACTGCTAGTGATTATTCAGTGACTTACTGCTAGTGGTTATTCAGTGACCGACTGCTAGTGATTATTCAGTTACTTACTGCTAGTGTTTATTCATATAGTGATTATTGAGTGACTTACTGCTAACTGTCGATACAGCAGTCTGAGCTCGTCCAGCGGTGGGTAACTATCAACTGCGAAGGCCAGGGTATAGGCATTCGTCGAGCTCGCTAGAGGGGGCGACGTGAACCGCGCGGGGCCTGGCCGACCTGACACTTCGACGTGTTGTCTCGCGCGACCGAGGTTGTTGTCGGCTACGCAGCTGAAAGTTAAAGACCGAGTTAATAACAATAATTTGATTGTTTTGAATAAACGTGAAAACGACATCGAATGCCTTAATTTTACACTGTTTTTAAGTTTTCGGGATAAATACAAATCCCTCGGTAGTAAAAGAGAAAGATACATTTTACAGTGACAAAATGGCTTCCCACAAGCTTCAAACGAGTGGTCCGCGAGCTGTCTATCATCTGATTCCATCAATATAAAATGCATCTAAATATTACGAGTTAAAGTCCATATTTGGATGCACATTTTGACGACCGATGTGGCGCAGCGGGCGAAGGTCCGCCTGCGACGCAGAAGGTTGCGGGTTCGATTCCCGCCTTGGGACAAATGTTTTTGTACGATCTGCAAATATTTGTTCCGGGTGTTCTGGGTATTTTCTATATACATATAGTAATAAAAAATATCTATCTATGTTATGTATTGTATTAAGTTTATCAGTCATCTACTACCCATAACCATAACACAAGCTCTGCTTACTTTGAGGCTAGATGATGCTGTGTAGATTGTCCAGCATTATTTATTTATTTTACATTATTTTTGTGCTGTGCTGCAGCGATGCTTTTCAGGTGTGCGACAATTCTCATCATTTTGGATGGTCTGTCGAGCATGTAACGTAAATCGCAAATGCTTCATTGAAAACATAAGAAAAACTGGCAAAGTCCTCGCTTCCACTTGTTTTCGCCAGTAAGAAAACAAATTAGCTAAGAACCTTGCGGTGTGTGACAAGCTTTAGTAGGTATGTACCAAGCATTCATACCACATACGGGTTACATAAGGCTTTTTCAGACTGACAGATTTGCGGACGAATGGGCGGATCAAAAATCAGTTTGTCTGCTCTGTGCGAGGGATTGATAACCGATTATTATAATTTGTTCTCCCTTGTATAAAATAATAATTAACAATTTAACCGTGTATAATTTTACTCATGTATATTATATTATGAAGATTACAATAACAGAATAAAACAATTACAACTAGTATATACCTACACTTATAATCTATTTCTGTCTTCTATCTATTTAATTTTACTCTAACATTTTTATTTAACGTAATTTTAATTGGTAATTAAATTTTATGTTAGTTTTATAAGTTTAATTGTTTGTATGCAATTAATCAGGTAGGTGCCTAATTATTATTTGTCCTAGTTTGCATAGTTTTGTTAAAACTGCTAAGGACATCCTCCATTCGAACTCCAGGGGAAATGATGCTTGTGAGAGAAAATATAGCCACTGTATCCTAATGTCACCATTATATACATTTGCTTAGCTGTTTAATTTGTTTTATATTACTTCTTATTATTTTTCGTTTTTTTTATGTTTCACCACACATTTTTAAATCAATCTAAGCTTTTGTTTACATGTCTACTCAATATACGTTCTATTCTTGTTATTGCTTGTTAAGTGTTTTGTGTACCTATAATAAATAAATAAATTATTGTAATTGGTGATTTCGCCGTTCTAATTAATAATTAAATAAATTTCCTAAATACCTGTAGTTCCCAAAGTCCTCGGGCTGCACGTTTGCAATCAACAGCGTGTGATTGTTCCCGCGGGCTGACATCGTGACGCGCTCCGACGCGGACAATGGGAACGAGTTCTGGTACCAGGACACCTAAGTGAAAGATAAGGTAGGTTGGTATTCATCTCATAATTACCTATTATAATTCTCTTATTCTCTATTATTCTCTTGGGCTGGTGCGGCGGCAGATTTGGCCGAGGATCTCAAGAGACGAAAATATGCAGGTCTCGACAGAGCCCACACATTTGCTCCCTTTGGGGTCAAGACCCTAGGTCCGTGGGGTACCGAGGCTCTCCGGGTTTTTAAAAAGTTATCTGAGCGTCTGGTCGACGCGACGCGTGACCAGAGAGCAGGCGGGTATCTGGCGCAGCGCATCAGCATTGCCATACAGCGGGGCAACGCAGCCAGCGTCTTGGGGACGCTTCCGACTGGTATTGATATGGATCTGTTGAGCTACCTGTAGATTGTTATTTTCTTTGTCAAGGTAGTTAAGTACTTATTGTAACAAACATGTTCCCAAAACGTTTACTTTCATGATATCTATCTACATTTACCTCAGCCGGGGGGTCTGCCAGAACAGTACAGAGCAGCTCAGCCCGGAAGCCCTCGCCCGTGTGGATCCAAGAACGCTCCACCGTGATCTCCGGAGGGACTGGAATAAATAAACAATGATGGATATTAACACATCACACAGACGATGCTAAGACTGGTTTTCATTTATTTCCTTTGACTTCAGTCAAAGAAAATAAATGCGTGGTAACAGCATGTCCCCCACCACCTTCGTCCCCGGCGCCTACTACCCGCGCATTGCGACTTTGGCCCGTAGTGCACGCACGGAGGCGGTACAGGCGCGTCGCGAACCGCACTCATCCTGATGAAGTCCCTCTTTAAGGGATGAAACGTTGGTGTTCTTCCAACACAAATAAGATTCGTAGTTAACCCGCTTACATCCGTAATTCTAATTAATCTAATTCTTACGCTAGATGAACTTACACAATGCTAGCTGTGACTGAGCGCCCTTGCCTACCCGCGCGCTTCCTAACCTAACCATAGACTCAGCACCTACATATCAACTCACACAACACTTGCAGCTGGAACTCCGTGACCACGGGTGCGCCGACGCCGTTGTCGACCGTGCAGGCGTACTTCCCCCCGTGTCGGCGCTCGAGCCGCGCGAGTTGCAGCTGAGCGCCCTCGCCTACCCGCGCAGCGCTGCCGTTCTGGAATGGCGGCGCCTGGGAAATAAACCATTATTATTTGCGGTGTCATTGACTTACGATTTTCTACCGTGCGCTCAGAATAATACTCTCTCTAATAGATACTTAGTTCACGGACCTTAAGTTTAGGCCTACACAAACAACACAGTGATACTCACAAGTTTATGCCAAGTGACGCTCGGTACGGGGTTGCCAGCTGCCCTGCACTCGAGGACCGCAGCGCCGCCGCGCCGCGCGGCCGCATGCCGCGACTCTGGCGCCGCGCGGACAGAGGGCGGCACTAGAACTTCCACCGTGTGGACTTGATCGCGCGCTACGCGGTCTGAGATCTGACAGACGTAGTCGCCTGCGTCCTGGGTAATGAAATACATGTTGTTAAAATAGAAAGTAGGTACTTAGGTACATACCTATACACTAGATAAAAGCAATGTGGAATGTTTGTAAGCACACCGCCATTACTAAATTACTTAAGCTAAAATGCACTCTGTTGCCACGTCTTTTTATACACAGTTTACATTACTTGTCGATTTGAGATCCTTCCTTCAATAAATAGTGCTTACAATTATATCTGAAACTCGACGCCAAGCAAGTCAGTTTTAGTTTTTTGTATCATGGTTTGTTTACAAACATTCCACATCGAGTTTGGCTAGTTTATAGTTACAATTCATGGGGGCAATGCAGCCAGCGCGCCTTGGGGACACTTTCGATTGGAATTGATATTGATCAGTTGAGCTACCTCTAGATTGGCTGCAACAGTCTGCAGTTAGGTCGACTGTTTCAATAAATATTAGTAAGCACAATTTTTTTTTGATCCTTATTTCTACTTTTCTTCGTTAATCTAGTCTATAAACAAAAACACAATATATCGCTGAACAGTTCAACTATTCAAAATCACTTATTTTGCTTTTTTCACTTTCTTCGCCACTTTTTTCGCCGACAGCCTGGCGGATTGGTGCCGCTGACTTCAACCCGCCCCGCCGCCGCCACGCCGCCGGGCTGGGTTGGGTTCGGTGTGAAGAGACCACTCCCGCCCACTCGCAGTTGTAGGCTTCCAATTTTTACTAATAGAATTGTAGATTAGGTGTCCAGGTACACCTAATCTATAATTCTATTAGTAAAAATTGGTTCGTAGTGAAAGTCGTAAATGTTGCTTAATTCATTCTTGTTACTTACAATATTCAGAATGTGTGTGAATCTTTTTGACTTCTCCTACGTAATAAGAGAGTTGCTCCAGAAAAAGTTCAAAAAGCGCTGCTGGTTCTATCTAGCTTAGCGTAGAACATTATAAAAGGCATAACCGTATCCCGATACAAGTATCCATGTAGGCTACGAGCATCAAAGTGAAGACTGTGAACAATTGTGTATTTCCGTTAATACATAAATTTATTTGCACTTAAAAACTTACGAAACATCCCTTGTGCCTTGTCCCAAACAAGCACAACTAAATCGTTCCGGAGTTATGGCGGGAAAACAGCCGCTTCCGGCGTAAACCTGCCGTAAATCTAGCAGTTTTATGCAGCATTGTCCTTTCACTCATGCGGTAGAAGAGTAAGGGGCTGCCAGCTCAATGTATAAAGGTGATATTGCGTCGGGATACCGGACCTTTAGTGCCTTTCGCTCTTAGGCGGTGTGTCACTGACTAATCGTATTCTATTTTTAATTCCAACAACTGAAATATCAAATATCAAAGTGCTTTAATTAGCTGTGTGAACCTGGCAACCGACTTTGAAGTAGCTATTCATGTTTTTTTGGTCTTTTTTGATTGTCCCGGCTTTGCACCCGATTGTACCGACAAAATTTTCGTTTGTACCCCAAGGGGGTAAAAGTTATGGGGAGGTTCTTCAATAGTCGATTTTGACTTAAGTGAGTAAAATGAATATTTTATCTCAGAATATAATATTTCGTAGTACTAAGTCGAAATCATCGTTAGACTTTGAAACACACCTTGGGGACCTAAGGGCCTGGAATGCAATTCTCGCAATATATCTAGGTACTCGATAAATATGGTAAGAACTGTCAAAATATCGAGTGATTTTTGTATCAAATAAATGTATTCTCAAAATCGCGAATTGATTTTGGTGCCCTCGATAAATCGAGGGCTTTTCTTCGATAAGTTGCTCGATAAATCGCACGAGAATGCAGTTTTTGACGGGACTCGATAAATTTGTGATAGGTACATATTTATCACACGATATTTTATGCCGTGATACTGCGTATCACTCAATAAAACATCACGTGGTACTCAGAGTTGGCTTCGTTTTCATAAAAACAAACATGCGAAAATGTGAAAAAATATTCAATATCCATAATAGTGGTAATATTCATTCCACAAGTATAAAACTCCAAACAGATAACCTACATAATAAACCTACCTCCGTACCTCCGTCTAGTTTTATTCCTACCCATTGAACCTACTTGAATTTCAGAAGCACCTCGAAATACCTTCTCAATTTTTTCACAACATCAAAAATGCTAAAACGCACCCGAAACAGTAATTGGCGCGTAAAAATATGATAATTGCCGCGTAAAACCTTTGTGGTGGACCCCGCTCGTTATTTTTTATGTATGGCAACATTGGCGACCAGGGTTGTCTCGCATCCTGTGTGTGTTTAGGCGGGAACATAGGTCAGGTTTTTTGTTTAAATATTTTGCCTACCTAACGCATGCTGGAATTTAAAGCTAAACAAATCTAACTCAACTAAGATATAGACACAGAAATAGGTGTCCTATTAAACGAATTGAGAAGGATAGATAAATTATGCGACCACACAAAATGTGGTTGTATGATAAAAGAACAACAAATAATACAACTCAGCATCATGGGCTAGACTCGAAAGTCAAACTTTGTCTGATCTTGTAAGTACATACAGAAAAGTAATTAAAAAAAGGTGTCAACATTCGAGTGAAGCGAAGTATCCAAAACAATGGATAAATCGAATAATTGAGAATGGCTCTTAGCCACCAAAGGCAAGCACCTAAGGCAGTGCCAACCCTATTCTGTTTGGCGAGGTACCTTGCTTCTAACGTTTCGCGCGCAAATTCGCCCGCCATGTTTGTTTTTTTTCACCTCTGCCGGGTAAAGCTTTGATGGGTTTGTTTGGAGTAAAAGGTATGATATAGTGTTTTGTGATATTCAGCGGTACTGTGATAAGAGTTAGAGGTATATTTTATATTATTTAGTTTTAAAACTGTATTTTTTTTTGTTGGCCATGAAGGCCACGACGTAAGAACCGACCCCTTCAACCTCAGTCCGTAGATGTCATTAAAGTCGACCAGGCCCGGATTAAAGGACCAGGGATCCAGGGCCCCCCTGCCTTATAATATTTATGGACCCAATTTTATGAAATTTCTATAGGTTATATACTTATGCAAAAAGTTTGAAAAAAGTCGAAAAATTACCCAATATATTTTTTTTAGAGAAGTCTGTATTCGTAAGTTGAACACGTTTTGAAAAATTTACAAAATGGGGTATTCTGAGCTACTTCCCCGAGTGGCAGGGGCCGCGGAAGTACTCCATAACGGGGGGCTTTTTGATCACCTGCTCCCATTTCCGGCTGCGGCTTCCTCCGGTCAATTTACTGCAGTTATAAAACGTTTTTTAAGATATTTTGTTTTTCAAAATTTTACAACGCAACTGTAAGATTTTTGTGGACGAAATTTTTTCGGATGTTTCGGGAAAAGTATGCAAGTGGACCTATGACAAAATAAATGGTAGCGAGCGAAGCGAGCTCCATACATTTTAAAATTGCGATTGTAGATAAAAATCTATGAATATAAATATTAGATTTTTTTGGAGTTTGGTGAGGTCGGGTTAGGAACTGACAAGGAAGCTAAGACGTCGGCGAGCGGAGATAGCTGCAGCATTTTTGAGATTTTTGTCCGCGATTAACAAAAGAGTTAGGAATACAAAAAACTATTTAACGGGCCGTCGCTGTAATTTATGTTACGTTTTCAGGTGGTCCCAAATAATATCAGAAGAGTATACAAAAATAGATAACAACGAGCGAAGCGAGCCATGAAAATTTTGGAGAGTTTGCGCCGGTTAAGAAAATTGTTAAGAAACTAATTCAAAATAAGTATTGGAGACTGAAGTGAGCCACTGCCTTTTTTGAAATTGGTGAGGCTTTTGCCCCCCCCTGCACCCCACTTCCGCAGCCCCTGCCGAATGGGGGGGGGGGTATCAAATAAAATGTATCGGGTTTTACATCTCAAAATTTTACATCAGTTTTTTTATTTCTTTTAGGTTACCTATTTTTTGGTGAAATATTTTGAACAAAAAAAACAATTTTTTTACCTTTACCATCTATACTCCGAAGTTTGCAAACCGATCCTTCTAAACCATACATATTGTTATACTTGAGAAACGTTCGAAACGCAAGTCACACTCGCACTTGACGGATCTTGTTATTTACTTACCTGCCTATTATTATTTGGAAAATAAATGCCGATTTTTAGGGCAAGCCAGACTTAAGGGGTATGAATGTTCCGCCATGAGGGCCCTTAGGCTTGCAGGGCCCCTAGGCCCGGGCCTTGTGGGCCTAGGGGTTAATCCGGGCCTGGAGTCGACTAAGGGATACAACCAGAGGATGGGTAGCAGCTGCCTTCTGTGTATTACTAACACCTAACACCTAAACTATTTGTGCTATTACAACTACGCTATTTTGGCGTATTTGTGGAGCCCTATGTTCAGTAGTGAACGTATACGGGCTGATGATGATGATGAACTAACACCTCCACTGCGGTTACCAATGCGCCTGACTTGCGTGGTGATTATGGCAAAACCATTAATGTTTGAGGAAGGCACAGGAGAGGTATGAGGGCTGATTGGAACACATCTGCAGATCGTCTAAATAATTGTAACGAGGCGACAATTGAACCCGCAACCTGCATCGGAGGCGAACCCGTACCCGCTGCGCCACAGAGGTCGTCAAAAAATGGCACCTTTAGATTATTAGATATTCTCCTTTAGCAAGTCCCAACCATTACTTTAAGATTGTATTTCAGATAGACGAGACACCTCGTTGAACTCATCATTAGATCAGGTTAATTAGAATATTACAAAGGAGTTTGGAGATTTTACTAAGCTTTTTTGTGAAGTCATTGCGACTTCTTGGAGTGAAGTTTGACGACCTGCTTAGAGTTGGAAGAATAGCTGAAGATACTGAAGGGTTGGATTGCCTCTCTCAGCTCGTCGCGTCGCTCGTCGAGATATGATTTGTTAAAATATACCTACATATCTAGACCTACCACCTAATAATCCTATTCTCTCTCCCAATGTTTTGCGTTAAAATTTAGTTATAGTAAGTATTTTTTATTTAAAATATTGTACAGCTATCATTACAGGCACACCTAATGCGATATCAAATAAATGAATCATATAAGTGATGCCCGAATCAAATGATTAGTTATAGACTGTAGACTAGAGTTAGGTTTATAAGTCATACACTACTATGACTCTAGTCGACAGTCTCACAAACTCACAAGGCATAGCATCAAAAAGCAAATTAAACAAACATTATTCTACGTTATCTTACGAATCTTTTGCTGATGTTTTTTTGTTTGTCGATGGTTCTCCATTTTGTAAGACGGCTCTGTACCATTTGCCCTCTGAGCTGTACCCCTGTACTCACCTGTGGTCCTACATCAGTGATCTGCAGATTGTATCCATCCACCAGTCTGAACCGTTCGTCTCTCGTGACCATGAGACTGGCGGCGGTCAGCACTGCCGGGCCGCGGCGCCATAGGAGAACTAGGGAACCTGGAACAAATGTAAACTAAGGTTAATGATTGACATGTATTTTAGCTTGAGCCTAAATGATGCTGTGTGGATTGTCTAGCATTATTATTATTAACTACCGACCGTGTGCTAGATAAATATTATTCGTTTATTGTGAAAAGATTACATATTTTTGGTTAATAGTGCCTTAAATGCTAAAAATTGCAATAAATTGCAATAATTATAGATAAGTCTCCATACATATTGTGTGTCCAACAGGGTCTATAGTGATACTTAGTTATATTAAAAACACATCTGCACACCTATAGAATGCAATAAATTATTAAGTATTGAGTAACATCATACACAAAAATAGCAAACTCGGTGCCACTGTCTTGTTTCGTGTACCTGTAAGGCGCGGTATGAAGTTGTACGCAAGTGATCCACCAATCACGCACATCATGGCAAGCGACCAATAAGTGATAACGACTTCCTGTGCAGCGTAAATCAAATCATTTATTTGCAGACAACGGGTCACAAGTTGGTATGCTTATATTAAAATGTTGTATGCGATGACTTACCAGCTAAATAGCAATGGTGTGCAAAAGTATATATTAATGAATAACAAATAAAGATACCTATTCAAATCGTAATTCTTTTCAAATAATTTAATGCGAACCTAACATCGGATATGAAGCTGTAGGTGCACGATGTGCTTCTTCTGAATACTAAGTAGCGATGTATATACTAAGTCATCAGTAGGTACATATGCGCCTACTTTTAAACATACCTTCACCAAACAAGGGGGTTCTTCCATTACCACCACGCAGGTTGATTGGTGTTTGCGGTGGTGTAAGAAATATTTATATAATTTATTGTGATTTTATGCATATACGTAATGTTCTTAGGAGTAGGTAGTCTTAGTGGGTACACAATGCATATAAACCCTGTCAAGGCGTTGCAATTATTTTAGGTTCGCTCTTGTTAGATTGATAACTTGAATACTTCATATTTAAAGAATGAATGAATTTAGGAATGTCATAATTAAAATAAATATTGGATAGATAAGGCAAGAATAAACAATAATTGAATTGAATAAGATTAAGTTTTCAATCTAATAAAACGATCGCAAATTAATGTCAGATTAGGAATAGTCAAATTAAATCAATTTAATCTATGTCTAGATGAGTGCTAAATAGTGTTATAAAAACGTAGATACGCTTAGTGTGTACAAATGGATAATACACTGAAGGATTTGCCCTTCCTGCTGATAGGTTCCCTTAGTCGGCTCTAACGACATCCACGGACTGAGATGAAACGACTCGTAGGCCCGTATTATGATACTAATGCTCAGTCATCGATCTATGCTTGAGTACCACTTTTGCCTTAGAAAATCTTTACTCAAGCATAGATCGATGACTGAGCAAGCTTTAATAATATGGGCCTTACCCTTTTTAACCTTACATTAACCTTACTTGGGGTAGGCTCTATCAGCAATGGGCGCAGTGTACTCATGGCGGTTTTGGAATTTGGTAATAAACAGCGAACGGATAAAACATGGAAGCCTTCCTTCAAGGAAAATATGCGCGAAACTTGACACACAATTGCAAACAAACTTAAATGTCAAATATCCTTCACTTATTCGCCAACAATTTGTTAACGCTCTGTTCATAATTGACTTTATTCTCTCAACATTTGAGATTAAATTGTCGTATAACGTATAAGTTGCGTACGGCATTTTCTACAACGCCCTCCAGTTGCTACCACCATGCGCCAGTCGCCTTGCGAATTTAACTTGTTCGCAGCATAGCTTACAAGCGCCGCCTACCACAGCATACTTTACTTTTGGGTCATTTTCTAGCGCAAGGAATTTTTCTATGTTTTTTTCCGTTCACTGGTATTAAATCTCTGATATTACTATAATCATGGGTAACTCACCTAGGTTCTGCACCTGGCAGGGCAGCAGCAGAGTGTCTCCCACCACGGTGCGGAAGGAGTGGCCGCGGGACAGGAACCGAGGGCCATCGTCTGCAACAAATAATTTTTAAATCTATCTTATATTGAGCCAAAATTTTGCCAGAATAAAAGTAATGAGTGGAACCGTTAAATGATTGAAATGATGATTCGGTGTGCTGGCTGCAAAGACATTTCCCGCTTGCTGGCATTTAGACATTTGTGTGTAATGTAATTACATTATTGTGTCAGGTACAACACAAAACAACTATTTTAAAAACATTAATATCTATAAAATTAGCGTGTTTTTCTCTAATACTCGTAACTTTTATTTTATACTAGCTGCAGCCCGCGGCTTCACACGCTTTTTTCCGGAATAAAAGGTAGCCTATGTCCGGCCCCGGGATACCATCTATCTCGCTGCCAAATTTCACCGAGATCCGTTCAGCCGATCTTGAGTTATAAATAGTATAACTAACACGACTTTCTTTTATATAATATAAGATAAATCTTTTAAATCCATCATGGTTATTAACACTAAAGTCATTCACAACGGGATATTTACAATAATCTGAGTTTTGAGTTTTCCAATATTTCGGCACAGTTTCATGCGCCATGATCACGGAACACATCAATTTTTTTTATATGTCTTTGGTTAATTAACTATGTCGTATTACATCTCCATTTATGGGTGGGGATGGAAATGGGTTACATAAACCGAAAAAAAAGACATGTATGTATGCAAAACAGGTTTTTTAAATTGATGACCTTCGAGTTTCGTGGATGAGATTCGCAGCGAACTTTATGGCACGACCTGCAATGCCATAGCTAATTCCTACCACAGAGATGTCCTTGTCTTAAAATTCAATCAAGCAAGAACGTTTACAAAGCTCTACGCTACGATATTTACACGTAGAGGCCTCGCTATAGTGTCTACGGCGTAGAGAAGCTACGACGATGAAATGCTACGGCGTAGAGGGGTTACGGCGTAGAAGGCCTACGACGTAGAGGTCGCTACACCGTAGATTGCCTACGAATGCTACGATACAGAAGGGCTATGAAGTAGTTGCTACTATGTGTAGAGGTGCTACGACAAATGTGCTTCGTCGTAGAAGAAACATACGGTATAGAAAAGCTACGGGTATGTAGATGTTTTCCTTGTGGGGACGAATATTCCCTAATCTATATATATAAAAGAAAGTCGTGTTAGTTACACTATTTATAACTCAAGAACGGCTGAACGGATCTCGGTGAAATTTGGCAGCGAGGTAGATGGTATCCCGGGGCCGGACATAGGCTACCTTTTATTCCGGAAAAAGCGTGCGAAGCCGCGGGCTGCAGCTAGTATTTATATAAAATATTTTATTTATTTCTGTCACCAAATTGCCGTCCGTAACGTCAATTAGTAAGTCTTTGGCTGAAAAACAGCGCTGAGCATAAAAGTTCAACACACGCTGAGCCAACCCCTATTTCGGCTCAGGGTCATGGAGGCAGAGACCCCCTTATATTTTGTACTATCACCCTTTTGTGTCACTCACCTCCATGTTATACGTAATTGGTGTAATTCATGGACAACGTCTGCATAAGCAAACTTTTTATTTTATTTTATTTATTTATACTGACGACCGATGTGGCGCGGCGGGCGAAGGTCTGTCTGCGACGCAGAAGGTTGCGGGTTCGATTCCCGCCTTGGGACAAATGTTTGCACAATCTGCAAATATTTGTTCCGGGTGTTCTGGGTATTTTCTATATTATAATAAAAAATATCTATCTATGTTATGTATTGTATTAAGTACATCAATCATCTAGTACTTCTTATAGAGTCGACAGGTGATCGGAAGGCTGGCTTCTATTTCGGTCAACGAATTAGCATTGCTATTCAACGTGGCAATGCTGCCAGCATTCTGGGCACTCTGCCTTCTGGTGACGGCTTAGATTTTTATGAAATAGATTTATGTGTATATACTAGTTGTAATTGTTTTATTCAATTAATGTAATTTTCTATAGTATCCTTTCTAATTACCGCAAAATTTCTAGTGTTTCACTCCCAGCATTTTTACCTTCAGTACATGGTATTAATAAATAAATAAATAATAAATAAATGAAATAAATTAAAGATCTTGTTCATAGCATTTTGGCTAAATGTCAAAACTTTGAAATTACAGGTATCGATGAAGCTTTAGACTCATGGAAAATTGCCTGTCCAGACCAGAATCTGCTCAAAGTGCTTTCTTCTCAGAGACAGTGGGATGAGCCACTATGTGAGCTAGTACGGAAAAATATTATTAATACGTCAACCAGTTCATCAGAACGTGCTTGTCTACTCGCCGTTCCCGAGTGGGAATCAGGACTTTGGTTACATGTTCTGCCTTCCAAAAATCTAGGTACCCTTTTAGATAATAACTCATTTCCGGTGGCCACCTCTTTGCGTTTAGGTTCTCCTTGCCTAGTTGCACACCGTTGTCAGTGTGGTGAAACCGTTGATAAGTTTGGTCAACATCCACTGGCATGTGTCTCTAGTGCAGGACGTGTGCCCCGTCATAGTTCGATTAATGACATCATCCGTCGGGCTTTTACCAGCGTCAGTGTGGCAGCTACCCTCGAACCACGTGGCCTTATGCGAGATGATGGTAAAAGACCTGACGGTATGACTCTGATTCCCTGGAAGATGGGTCGGCCTTTAGTTTGGGATGCCACGTGTGTAGATACTCTAGCGCCTTCACATCTTGCAGGGACATCGGTAAGGGCCGGCTCCGCAGCAACATCAGCGGAGTCCCTCAAACGGCGAAAATACGCTATAGCGTATTTTCGCCGTCTTGACGCAATCTTGACGGAGGTTACCTATTTGAGCCGTTTGGGATTGAAACCCTTGGTCCTGGGGGTCCTGGGGCACACGCCATTTATAAAGATCTTACCAAACTTCTTATAGAGTCGGCAGGTGATCGGAATGCTGGCTTCTATTTCGGTCAACGATTTAGCATTGCCATTCAACGTGACAATGCTGCCAGCATTCTGGGCACTCTGCCTTCTGGTGACGGCTTAGATTTTTAAGAAATAGATATAAGTGTACGTACTAGTTGTAATTGTTTTATTCTGTTATTGTAATCTTCATAAATAAATAAACCCAATTATCTGATATTTCATCAGAGTTTTGTAAATATTAATGTATCCTGTCGGATAAAGTATAGCAACGACAAAAACTTATTTGCTTTTGCGTCTAAAGCTACAACCACACTATTGTGGTGTGGAGTGTTGTAGCGCGTCAGAATCATGTCAGTTTCATACGTTTAGTATGGTTAGACACGCATTATTACAGCGACACAACACACAGTACCTAATAATGTGTTTCTTACCATATTAAATGTATGATCCCGATTTGCCTTTGACGCGCCAAACAACGTACCACACCACTATTAATACTAATGTGGATCGCTTGTTTATTTTGAACCACACAGTTTTGAACCATGTTGTTGACCAGTGATGCCATACCAGTGGCCATTTCTGGCAACCTCGCTTCCTCAATATATCTGAGAGCAATAATCATTACCAGGCAAGGTTTCCAAACCGGAAGTCGTAAATACCACGGCAACCGACCGGAAGTGCTAAATCCGGCTGTTATTCCGTTTCCGGTATAGCGGGCCACTAATTGTTTAATCTTGTATGTATTGATTTGTTACAAATAAAGTTTTGCGTTTTCCGGTGTTGGTTTTGGGGAAAACACGCTTGGTTACTCACTTTCAAGGGAAATAAATAATAATAATGTTGGAAATTGTGCACAGCGTCATCTAGCGCTTAAGAAGGTAAGCAGAGCTTGTGTTATCGACACCAGATGGTATTATGTAGATAGATTCTTTGTTATGAGCGAGGCGCGATTAGGCGTATTGAAGCGCGCGCTTTGGTAACGCGCCTTTTAAAAACCATATTGTGTTGTCCGTTTTCTTATGTTATGTGGTCCGTTTGTTTTAGAATTATTATTTTGATGCAAAAATAAGACGATATAGATAAGATTTAGTTCGTAAAACCGACCGTATTCTGTCTTCGAAGTTTATGACACTTTGACACAGACTCTGGTAGAGTCGTAGCGAAAAGCAAGCAGCGCCATAAAACAAGAAGTTGATAAACCATCTGCTCCCATACACTGTACACACCCAAATGAGGGCATCTCGCGCGCGTTTGAATGTGTACGGATACCTACAGCAATTGTAGCAGTAAGTCCTGAAGAATATATCCTCAGGAAGAATCCGAACTTGGAGCAGACATTTGCAGATCATACGATTCACAAGATCGACACATCTTAGAAGTTATTTTATTCACTTCCGTCGATGGCCTCGGCAAAAAATAACTTTATATTGTGTCGATTCTGTTGTTTCTGTTGTAATGAACGCAACTGTATCTACCTAGATACGCGTGACGTCTGCTCACGTTATAAGAGCAAACGATAATGAACAATGTGCATGTTAACTGATGTAGGTGTCAGATCCTTCTTGCACGTATCCAACCCATCAAGCATGTGCTTAAAGATTTATATCATTAAATAATATAATAAACAGTTTAATAAAGTCCGGGGCTTATTATTTCTACAGTTTCATAGATAATTGACAGCACTAAAATGATATATATGTAAAATCAATAAGGCCGCCCATTGTTGGTAAGTACCTACTTTTTTGTTTAAAATGTCTACGCTGTAAGGGGATTTGAAGATTTGGGACCTAACATCGGTCACCATTTTGTTTTATTTTTCAAAATTGCTGCACACAATAAAAGTTATATATTCAGAAGATACTAAAACATATAAAAAATGTTCATAACATACCGTCCTAAAGCTTAAGGTTTCTGAGATATTCACATTGAAGAAAAATATAGGTTTTTTCATCTGTGAATATCTTAGAAACCTGACGCTTTAGGACAATATTTTATAAAATAAATAAAAAATAAAATATAAACTCTTTATTTCGGACGACAGCGATCCATAGTATTGTTAGTAGACACACGAAAACAGATTGTTAGTAGATACTTAATCTAATCCTTATATTGTACGTAAACAAATATAATAATATAGGTACCTAAACTTTGCGTAGGATTGCTTTAAAGCCGTCTGTTTGATACTCCGCAAACCCCCGATGCACTATAAGAACTGTATAAAAATTATATGTGTATAAGAATTACAAGAATTGTTTTATTTGTTTTAGTGTCTTCTATCCAAATATACAACTGTCATTGCGCGCAAGGATTTTGAAAAAAAAAAACAAATGTTAGGGCTTCCATACAAAAATCTTTAAACTCTTTAGTTGTTGTGTAGATGGCTACACTTCATTTGACAAGAGAAATAACAATTTGACAAAAGATGAGATTTGTTCGTTGATAAGTTAATCAGCTTACCTACTACAAAGGCGTACTTCGAAAAACAGAAAACAAAATCGACACCAATGTAAAATAGTGGTAGTATAATCTAAAATCGACAAACTATGGATCTATCTATACATTCTAGGCTTAGCTATACTTTTCTTAATATAATTCCGTAACGTTTAACAGCGACAAGATGGCCGCCCTTCCCATATTCTTATTAAGTTTTAAATTTCCTGCGACTCGATAAATTCTCAATGAAAAACTTCTGCTATTAATTCTCCAGACAAGAGCCTGGGCGAGAATTTAAAAGAAAATATTAAATACGTTATGAGTTCGGTGGAGAAAAATCGAATACGCTCTTAGCTGAGTGGGCAAATTTACAATCGATTGTTATAGTGAGTGTTATTGCTGGTAAATTTAGATGTATTATGTATGATGTACTTATCCCTCATTATTCTTATTTACGAATAAAAATCGAAAGTAAATGAACCAATTTTGTATTTTTAGGTTCCCGTTCCTCACTTTGTTGTCCGTCTGTCCGTCTGTCAACCCTCTTTTCTCAGGAAAGCGTGGATCCGTAACCTCTTGGAGCCGTGATATAAATAATATGTTTTTTAGTCTACTAAAAAGGGGGTTTAATGCGTTCCTGGTGGTTAATATCCTGTAAGACACCTAGCAAGCGCTGGTCTTCTGATAGAACCCGTATACATGACGTCACGAACGGGCCCTACGCTACGCATGTAAAATTGTAAAACGTTAGTTACTTAGAAAACAATAAAAACAATCTCGGTGCGGAAATATGAATCGGCGGCCATCTTAATCGAATCAATCAAACAAGATGTCGGCGGCGGATGTTGAGCGCGCCAAACCGCCACTTCCGGTGCTGTGTTGCCACTTATTGTTATTGCCAGTTTTGGGGGAAGAGACTGGGAAACAAAACTTTTCGATTGTTTGTTTTGAAATGTTTTGTCCACGGATTTGTCACATCATAAGTAGGTATTCAGTTGCTGACGCATTCGGAATTAAATTTGACATTTTGCGCGCCTGTTATTTTTTTGTTTATTTAATGACGCTCACTCAGCAGTACATTGATCGATTCGAGTGAGGGTAGTTGCATTTACAGAGCTCAAAATTCAGTGTGGCGAGCTAAGAGAGACCCAAATCCACGCTGTGTTCTAGAACTCACAAGACGTTTCACGTATCCTGCGGCTGCGTCACTGATACATGACATTAAATTTTGATGTCTTAGTTATTCTGATATATAAATGATTGTGAATTCATTTATTACTTATTGTATTGTTTATTATTTTACTGTATATTGAATTTAATTTTGATGCTCTAAATTGGGTACATTGACAATTTATAATTATTTTAGTATTTACAACTTTATTTTACTTGTTAGTATGTACCTCAACTTTAATTAATTGACTTGTAAATAATATTTTACCAACAAAATGACTATCAGACACCTTACCCGATTTTTTTATACTTCATTACCCCTGTTGCCATTCGCATATTTTTGTCGCATTACGAGGTTTGCTAGGCTGGTAGTTACTTACTTCTGTTGTTAGCCTGTGCGCACGCCGATGCGAGCACGGCACACAGCACGGCCAGAAGCGACCGCAATCCACAATCCATCTCGCGTCACCGGACTGTCATCTGCAACAAGACAACACATAGTTAATATTTTCTTACAGCTAGATTAATTTGAATGTTGAAATAGTCATGGTTTTAGTTATTTGTCTTAGAGGAAAAAAACTCTTTGGTGTTTTTAAAACCGCTGTTATTATTATTGTAACCACACCTCCATTCCGTGACTATGAATGAATTCCATGAATTTGACACTGGCAGAAAAATCGCAAACCAGACATATATTGCCATTAACAAAGAAGTTTATCAATTTATTAATTTCCGTTTTGAGTTATTATAGCACTGCTTCTTTTTGTTCTGTATTGTAGTTTTGTGGAGTATTTTGTGAAGTTTGAGTGTTTTTCTTTATTGTAAATACTGTTAATACGTATGTTTCCTATGCGCACTCCATAAAGCTTGCGATGCTACTATGAGACGGACATTGGCAGAATTGTGACAAACCGGAAGCAGAGCAATCTGAGAAGAAGTTGAAGTTGTTTAACATAACACATTTGAGATGAACGGTAACTACCTGCCGACGCCTTTCTAAACCAAATGCTACGAGAGAGCCGAAGGAATTTGACTACCTATATGTCGGAGAAGTGTATGCATGCATGCATGCATGCATGTATGCATGCATGTGCTTACAGTATCGATAGCTACGCATCAATTGTTGCTTTGGAGTCTATTGATATTAAGATATTTTTTACTTAAATCAACATTATGTCGATAGACTCCAAAACTACAATTGATTCAAAGTTTCTTTTAGCGTGGGTTCATAGCAAATGGCTTACAATGTGCGCAAAGCTTCATGTTCTATCTAAATTACTTGTAGAACCTACAAAATAGTTTAAACCTGTTTTTTTTTCGAGCGTCATTAAACACCGTAACGCTTTGAGTTTATTTAAATCTAATGCTTCTTTACTAACACATTCTTTCGAATACGCTATGGTCGAACCCGGCCTAAACTTTAAAAAAATCTATACCTTCGATTAACATCGTCTATCCAATCAAAATATTAGCAGAGCCCCTAGCTCCATTTGTACAACATCTCTTGACATCTGTCGTAGCCTGTCGAACAACTCAATCAACAAGGGATAGTTTGGATGCAAGGGCGTTATACAGGGTGAATTATGTGAGATTTAGGTATGTAAATATATACCTTTTTTGGAGCTATCCATTTTAAAAGCTCAAAAACAGGATAATAAATGATACCTGCTAAATAATGCTGGACAATCCACACAGCATCAGCATCATCTAGGCCCAAGGTAAGCAGAGCTTGTGTTATGGGTACTAGATAACTGATACGCTTAATATATTAAATTTATATTACATAGATAGATAATTTTTATAACACATAGAAAACATCCAGAACACCTGGAACAAATCTGCAGATCGTACGAATATTTATCCTGAGGTGGGAATCGAACCCGCTATCTCCTACGTCGCAGGTGGACCTTCGCCTGCTGCGCCTCTGAGGTCGTCTAAAACTGTAATTTGTATATATCTTAGCGTTCCGTGCCAAGGATGTAGATAGAACCCTTTTACTAAGCCTACGCCGCCGCCGCGCGGCGCTCCGCCGTCTTTCTGTCTGTGGGCTACTCGGAAAAAGAAAATCGAAGTATCTGGATAGCTTTTGTGAAAATCCTATACTTATGTCACTTAAATAAGATAGCATTTGCACGAAAACTAATCTGAAACTTCGATTTTCGGTTTTATGATTACGGGCCTTGGCTTCTATCTCTGTAAAAAGGATGCAGCAAATCCAATTTTTCTCTCTGCTCCGATAAAATCCTAACTGTCTATTATTTTTATTTGTCCCATGCCTGAAATCGAACTGCGTCTCAAGTAGACCATAGTTTATGTACTTTGCCATAGAGGTAGCCAAGCAAGCAAAGTACATTCCTCTATTTATCGCTTAGGTAGAGCACCTATTTCAGGAATCTCATGATTGCATCGGCTATTTCACCGACCAAACTATAGCGACCGCAAATCTGTGGTAAACTGAACCGTATAACGTAGAAATAGACTTTAAACTCAATCGTCAGTCTAGAATCACGAGGGGTGAGAATCAATCATTCGGAATAAAAGGGTGTTAAGGCGAGGTCAGAGGTGCAGTTATTGTAAAATGGATGCTTAGATTAGAAAAGAATGCGAACGTAAAAATATTACTTATACATAGGAAAACATTTATTAAGCACATACAGCATTAGCACATATAGCATTTATAGCCCTGTTGTCACGTAGGTACATTACAAGGAAACGCCGATATTGCTACACCCTATTGGACTACATTATTACTACACAAACATTTTACTTAGATTTTAATTATGTTATTATTTGTTTTTATTACTTAGTCAACTGTATTTTTATTATTGTTTTTTTTTACTACCTTCCTGTTTAATTGCTATTGTCTGATATGTATGTGTGTGTCTGAAGTCGTAAATAAAAATCTTTACCTAGCCGCGGGTGGCATTATTATAGTATTTACACTGATATCTATTTCCTAAAAATCTAAGTCGTCACCAGAGGGCGGAGTGCCCAGAATGCTGGCAGCATTGCCACGTTGAATGGCAATGCTAATTCGTTTGACCGAAATAGAAGCCAGCATTCCGATTACCCGTAAACTCTATGAGAAGTTTGGGCTTAACTACGAACCTTGTTTTTTTCTACAGGGAAAAATTTAAGAGATAGATAGATAGAGATAGAGAGACATTTATCGACACAACAAAGATACAGCACAGAACTGATCAAAAACAAAGAAAAGCAAAATATATAAAAATAGATACCTACCTAACTAGAACCTAACTTACAGACTAAATACAAAATTGAAAAAAAATAAAATAAAACTAAAAATGAGCTAGGTAAGCTAGGTGAGTCAGCTACCGAGTGTGTGCTCTGCATAATGCTACCTCACATTATTATCATCTAGCCCCAAGCTAAGCAGAGCTTGTGTTATGGGTAGGTACTAGATGACTGATATACATAATACAATACATAACATAGATAGATATTTTTTATATATAGAAAATACCCAGATGAAACCTGTATGAGGAGATTTAAGTTATTAAAGTTCAGTTTACCTATGTAAATTCAAGTAAGATTTTTATTATTCCAGTGCGTAAGACTCATACTGGGTTAATTTATAAACTAACAACTGTTAACGGCGCTATAGTCCGATGGAAGTCCCAGAGTTTTTCGACTCCTACGTCACTTGACCTCGTTGTGTGGTTGGTTAGCACGTTCCCGTACTGAAGGAAAGACGCGGGTTCTAGTCCCGTCGAAGTCGGAATTTTATTGGGATATTATTTGATTTCTTATAAATTGAATTAATCTTAATCATTTGCAAGGCATTCTAAGTACTTAGGTATTTTTAGGATACAAATAAGTACTTATAAATAAGTACCAAGTCCAGCGTGCCCAGCGTGGTTATTATGGGCACTAACCCCCCGTGAGATAAAAGCCAACAAGGCGCTTATCAGGGGGAGGCCTGGGTGCAGCAGTGGACCAATATAGGCTGTGGAGGTGGAGGTGGAGTTACCAAGTATGAAGAAAAACAGGATCCAGATAATTTTTTACGCTCTCATCAAAATTATAACTTAATATAAGTTCATCAGCTATTCAATTTACAAGTTTTTTTTATAATTTCCCCTAAACTCAATCCGCCCCTTAACCTCCCGACAAGGGGATCAATCACTCGGAACGAGGTATTTAGGGTGGATATACCAATTTATTTATTGTTTATTTGTAAGGGTAGTTTTTAGGATTTTTAAGATTAGATATATAAACGGAAAAGTTTTTTCATGTTTATAAACCATTTTCTGCATCGATATAAAAAAATAGGATATTTCTATGATCGGTAGGCGGATAAAATGGTAAGATATTGCCACTTTGATATGAGTAGTTAAACCAATTGTATGTGTGTGTTTTATGTGACAATTAAATGATTTACTTAGGTTCTTATATTTAAGTAAGTGGTAAACAATCTACAGGTAGCTTAACTGATCCATATCTGTACAAAGTATAATGTGTCAGGTCAGGCCGAGAATCTAGTTTAACTAAAGTCCTACATTATAATGTCTACTTGCAATACGTGATCTTTGTTGGTCCGTATTGAACCTTCATGTATCTTAAATCTAATTAATAAATCAGTTGCGAATTATCAGCGGTGGAGTTTTCATTTCCCGATACCTCTAAAGTATTAACACCTACCAGTCGGGAGCGTCACCAAGACGCTGGCTGCGTTGTCCCGCTGTATGGCAATGCTTCCGACTGGTGTTGATATCGATCAGTTGAGCTACCTGTAGATTGTTTGCATTTTGCCTGTAAGTTTGTCGTAGGTTTGTAAACCACTTATTAAAAAACTGAATTGTCTTTATTAACAAAGAAATTTACAATCAAATAATAAAAACAAATTACAACTAGTATTTACAATTGAAACAATTAAGCTAACTGCAGACTTTTTAAATAATTACAATCAGTATGATAAGAAATCATATCTACTTTACATAACATCGAAGTGGGATGTTATTTTTGTGGTAGCGCTGCCAAAATTAATCGAGTTTTCAATAACCCTGTATACATTTTTAACCTAGTTACAAACACAAAGAAATCAAACGAAAATTCGAGTCACCCTGTATAAGTTTTACCGAAGGTCATCCACAGATAGAAACAAACAATACATCTACAACAGTATGTCAAAAGCACCCACGAATAAATTTTTAATCTGGTTCCCAGCTAAAAAGATTGATTATTTTTGTAAATCCCTAAAAACAACAATTTAAATCCCCAACAAAAATACCAAGACCAACCCTCTTTTTATCGCATTACACACCCCAAACTGGGGTTGTTTCCACCCTAAACTACCCCCGTTTACACGAAATGGTACACTCAGGAACAAAAGTTACTTACGAATGAAATAACTTATATTTATCTCATTACGTAACCGAACATAATTATTTTAAAAAAGCTTAGTTATGTGCATTACATTAGAAGCTGTGTGTGAGTTTATAAAATATTATAAATTAAAGAGTCTTGTCGCAATGATGCAATTTCCTCCAATTTTTTCTCTCCAATGTGCGACAAACCACATGACAGCGACTTTTTCCTTGATCTGACTCATATAATCTTGTCTTGCTCTTCCTTGTCTTCCTTCCACTTTTCCTGTATGTGTCTTCCTCAAATTCTATTTGTAATATATTTTTGAAAACAAACGATTTGGTATTCATATCTAACGGGCACGTTCTATAGCTTCGATGGTATCGTGATTGTTTTGCGATTGATACCAAACACAACAACGATCGTGCTAACTCTGGCTGGATGCATAGAAGTCGCGATATTTTAAGAAATGCAACTGATCATATTATAATTTATAAATAAAGTAATTTATTTTCTTTTTGACATCGTGTATTTAGATTTAAAAAAATACACAATTTTAATGGCTTTTTTGTAAGCCTATGGATATAAACTTTATTTTCTGAATTAAAGTACCCAATTTTCTTGAAACCTTAGTCACAAAAGTCGCCAACTACTTATTTTCATTTGATTAAACGCTAAAAAATTTTAAAACTTAAATATAACTACTTTTGTTGCTGACTGTGCCACCAGCGATAATGCATTTACCACCCTTGTACTTGTAAATGCATGGTCTTGCGCTAAATTACCTACTATTGTAAATTGATTTCAGATCGAGAAATAATTGTTCGCTCGACAGAATTGTTGCTCGCTCGATGCTTTGCAATGAATGGGGCAATCACACTAAAATTATAAATCCTAATGTTTGTTAAGGACGTTTTTTACTTCAACCAGTTACTATGAGATGGTAATGAAATGAAATGGTATTTTTATTGCATTAAACATGTTATACAGGCTGATTAAAATTAATTATGAGCTCGTGTTTAGCTATTCTATAGCATGCAATTAATTATTTTATAAATTAATAAATTCATTAATGTCATAAAAATTGCGTTCTTTTAGCCAGTTAAATAATTTCTTTTTAAATAACCATTTATTTCATTCAATAATTTAAATTCATTAGGTACCTTAATATAATTTTTTACACACATAACCTTTAAACGTTTCCATAGAAACAACGCGTGCGGAGCCGCGGACAGAAAATAGTATTAGAAACGTGAAAGTTTCTATGGATGCTTGTCACCTCTTTACACAAAAACAACTGAACGGATCGGGGTGAAATTTTGCATACAGGTAGATCTAGATTCTAGATAGACTTGGAATAAAACATGTGCTACTTTCTGTCCAATAAATCAGTTCCCATGGGATAGAAATAACCTTTGAACGTTTCCATAGAAACAACGCGGGCGAAGCCGCGGCCTCTATGGTGCAGTGAGCGAAAGTCCATCTAAGACGTAGGGGGTTGCGTGTTTGATTCCGGCCGCAGTGTTTAAATATCTGATAATTTTGTTCTGGCTCTGAGTGTTATAAAGTGAACAAGTAAGTGAGTGGTATAAAGGTAAGTATTATAATCGATACTCAACGAACTCAAGCTTGAACAAAAACCGCGCATATCAACTTTACTGTGTGCCACCGCAGAACACTTGAGTTTATTGGTTACATAGCCCGCAAGCCCGGAGACAACCTACACAAACTCATCGTCACGGGAAAAGTAGAGGGAAAGAGATCGAGAGGAAGGCCAATCCAGATCCGCACCACACTCGACAACATCAAACATGTCATCAACATGTCAGAAGCGGTGCGTTTTACAGATGCCTATTGTATTAAGTTTTTTATAGCTATACTTGTATGTTAGCTCCTGTTAGTCCTGTATTGTATTATATTGTATGTAGTATGTATTTTAAGAATAATTTTCTTCTACTGTTTGTGCTCTACCAACTCTTATTTATATTTCTCTTTTTATCCATTCCTAGGTTGCCGGGCAGAAATCGCTCTCAGCGATACGGCCGCCTATTGTACTGAGTATGAGTTAAATGTAGATTTATAAGGTTTTTATTATGTTATTTTTTAAGTGCAATAAAGTGTTCATTCATTCATTCAGATGGCGCAACAACGTACGGGAGAAAATGCTTCTATGATGGGTCACGACCACGGAACAGAAACTCTTTTCCGTGGTCACGACCCCCAGTATAGCGGAAACGACGCATGGAGGGGGATGTTTAATAATGTACCTACTGATGTATTTCTAAAAACAAGAAAGAAGCAGGTTTTTGCGTCGATTACCTAAAACCTTAAACTACCTACTAGACTAGAGGTTTAGGTAGCTACCTAGTTTTTAAGTAGGGACTTGACACTGTTACATATATTATTATTTTAAGTATTAATTTAGTATATCTTGTTACGCAAATATTTAAATATTGTTATTCTATCAATGGTAGGTCGCGTCATGTAACGCTCTCGGGGGGTAGAGGAGAAGTGCCTGCGCACGGGTAAATCGCTACAAATCGCTTAGTGTGCAGGTTCTATAAGTAAGACCAGTGTTCTTTTTACGTGACGTGACCTTTATAAGCGGGATCTCCTAACAGAAGCAAAGGTTGGCTCCAGAACCGGTATGTATAGTTTTTAAGTACTTGCAATAAGCATTTATTATTATTATTATTAACACTTTCATTGCCCACGACGTACATGTGCATCTTGCAGTCGTACTAGCCCAGTCTTTGCTGGTCGCGCCGCGCAGAGGCTAGGCAGTAAAAGCGTTAAGCGAGGGCGCAATCCGCGCCATTTTGTGAAAAGGATAGGCATAGGATATCACGTTAAGAAAAGCGGGACAGAGCATACATTTTTGGAGTGCGGCCGTTAGCGCAAAAATCAAGTTTTTGTTTATTTACAAGAAAACTACACAACTTATGAAAAAACTGTTTCAAGGAACTAATAACCTATGAATCATAACTAAAATCATTACAATAGAATGAGATCAACACCAAATTACGTGCGAAACAGTGCACTTTCATGCTTTTTTTATCGTATTTTTTTTCGCAATCGTGTTTTTACATCAAACAACCAAAGAAAAAATGTTGAATTTTATGTAATTACAGTTTTTTACAACGGGGATCCCGTGAGTACTGAGATCTCGGCCTAGTTTGACAACCGAACCTGCTAGGTTCG
Source organism: Eupithecia inturbata (assembly GCA_963662085.1). Classification (NCBI taxonomy): domain Eukaryota; kingdom Metazoa; phylum Arthropoda; class Insecta; order Lepidoptera; family Geometridae; genus Eupithecia; species Eupithecia inturbata. The sequence continues at coordinate 1,358,140 of OY759204.1, forward strand.
CCTCTTATGATCGATTTTATATAAAAATATCTAGTGCTAGAGTCTAGATTAGTTCTAAAATTAAACAAATTCGGTGCTGCCAGCCATCATCCACTTAGATACTCCTACTTAGCTGCGGTTTGTTAGATACAGTCAGCTTCATAGAAAACTTCTGACTATAAGAGCACTTGGACAAAACAAAAACGTTTGAAATATACTTATACTCGTTTCTAGAATCCTACATCTATATAAAAGAAAGTCATGCTAGTTACACTATTTATAACTTAAGAACGGCTGAACGGATCTCGGTGAAATTTGGCAGCGAGGTAGATGGTATCCCGGGGCCGGACATAGGCTACCTTTTATTCCGGGAAAAAGCGTGCGAAGCCACAGGCTGCAGCTAATCTATATATATAAAAGAAAGTCGTGTTAGTTACACTATTAATAACTCAAGCACGGCTGAACGGATCTCGGTGAAATTTGGCGGCGAGGTAGATGGTATCCCGGGGCCGGACATAGGCTACCTTTTATTCCGGAAAAAAGCGTGCGAAGCCGCGGGCTGCAGCTAGTATTTTATATAAACAAAAGGATTACAAAAACATAGAAATATTAATGAAGAAATGAAATTTATGCAGAAGTTTCAAACAGTTTTTTGTTTTGAAAGTTTACATTCATTGATCGTCTCTATTTGAACTCGAATTTGAACTGATTTCGCTGCGCTTGTGCAATTATGCGTTATTGAAATTTGTGTTTTAGTGATTGTCTCGCCTACTATGTGGTTTTTGTGAAGTTTTCGTACATACCTTTATTGACATATAATATCCAGGATTCTCTAACGGACTGAGTACTTTGGTGCGCTTCATATAAATGCGCTTCTTCTGGGTGTGCTACGAGGAATGCCTCGTTATTTTGTATGGAGGTTTTGTAAAATTATATATTACCACTTTACTAGGTACCTACCTACGCTTTACAAGTCGGTACGCAACTCTGCGAGGCATCGTATCAGATAGTTACGCAGCTGACTGTCAGCTCCCACATATTAATTATAGAAGCTAATCTTGGCTTAGCAAAATGAAATCAACTAATTACCCAGCTAGCAGTCTCGGGTCTTGATAGGTACTCAGGTTAGGTTTTACGTTAGACTAGTGACAAGCTCGCTGGTTCGGTTGCTGGGTTGGTTTGGTACCATAGATATAAAAAAAATCTGTAGATGAGTAAGCGCTGGGAGAACGTACCATACGTTCTCCAAGCGCTTACTCAACAACTGGTCTGTGTTACAACTACACGCAAACACTTGCTCACAGTTACAATCAAGTTACAATCAAGTTATAATCTTGCACATGTGCAGTAATTATAATGAACAAACACGAGGGCATTGCTGTAGTCTTTAGCTTCGTCGTACGTCGTAGCAAGCACGCGTAACACAAAAGCGAATGGCCTCGCTGCGGCCCGGTCCGACTATGACTGAGGTGGGTGGACCTAATTGGACCTAATTTGAGCCTTCTTTCGAGACGCTAGGTACTAGCATCTCCCTTTTTAGGGTTCCGTACCCGAAGCTTGAAAACGGAACCCTAATACTAAGCCTCCGCTTCCGTTCCGCTTTTTAACTGTACTATACCTCTTACGGTTCATGAGATAGAGCCCTGTGACCCGTAAGAGAACCGTATGAACCGTAAGAGGTAAACAGTTAAAATTTTCAGAGAATGTGTATTTCTCTTGCTATAACAACAAATAATAAGTATAAAATAAATATCCAAATTAAAGGGGGCTTCCATACGAAACCGTAATTTTTTTTTTGCCTATTTTTACATGAAACTTTTAAGTTGAAAATTTAAAGGGGTATCAAAACAAGTGAAAATTTTATGTTTTTTTAAAAAGTTGTTTGATATTTATGGTACGGAACACTTCGTGTGCGAGTAGACTCGCACTTGGCGGTTTATTTACTTAGATCTATGTTTGGTACCGAGCAGGAGTATTCAAAGTAGGAATTATTCAGCAATCCTTTTATAAGGTACAGTTTGTGAGAAGGTTTTAAAATGTCACAGTAATAAGAACTGCGAGGTCCTATGGATTTTGGGAGGTAGTGCCTAATAGGTAACTCATTTATGTAGGTACATAAATAAGTTATTAGTTATTAGGTAAGTACCGTGAATATAATGATGTTTATTTAGCACATAGATAATTACAATAACAGAATAAAACAATTACAACTAGTATTTACACATAATATCTATTTCATAGATAGGTAGCTAAATACAATTCAATAATAAAAACAAATTAGAACTAGCATTTACAATTGAAACAATTAAGCTAACTGCAGACTGTTGCAAACAATCTAGCTCAACTGATCCATATCAATACCAGTCGGAAGCGTCCCCAAGATGCTGGCTGCATTGCCCCGCTGTATGGCAATGCTGATAGAGCAGCAGTGGACGTGCGGTAGGTAGCTTAGGAACTAAAGTTAGCATAAGTAATGTCAATTCATATGTCACCAATCTAAAACGAATTTGACGGTACTAAAAATTATGTGATCCTTTTCTTTCCATTTCTTAGCGAGGGATTAAGAAAGGGACGGCAACAAATACTTATGGTCCACTTTATTTTGGCATGCGACCGCGAACATCGAAGAAAGCCGGTGACAGACTTATTCAAACAGAAATTTATCAAAACTTTGAGTGTTACCAGCGCTTCCCCTGTAAGCCAAATTAACCTACTAATTTATACAAAACAACCAGTCCAAATCCCCATAGAAAAAACTCGCCAAATCCCTAATTTGTTTATCTGTCACCATGGGAACCAGTGCTCGTACTAGGGAATGAAATAAAACTTTTTTCCCATGACGTTCTATTCGAAAGAGATTATTGTGACAAGTTTGATTTAGGGCTTAGGGGATGGCCCGGGCGCAGGGGGATTAAAAAGGGTTTTTTGACAAGAACTTAGAAGGGTCAGTTGGGTTTTTAAGCTTTTTGAATTTAATTTGAGATGGTCTTATTGGATCGAAGAGCAGAAATTTGTTGTTTTTAAACTGACTTCAAAAAAGAGAAATATTCTTAATAATCCGGCATTCATTATTATTTATCTATTAATAAACATAGCTGTACCGGTCGTGACGTAAGAATCGACCCCTCCAACTCAGTCCTTGAATGTCGTAAGCGCCGACTAAGGGAACCTATCAGAGGAAGGACAGCAGCTTCTTTTTGTGTATTTTTAACACCTCAACTGCGATCACAAATTTGCCAGCCAAGCGTGGCAAACCCCCCTCGTTTGGGGGGGGGGCAATGTTCAGCAGTGGACGTGTGCAAAAAACAATTGTACATTGCAGACTTATTATAAAATGTACTTATTCTATGTGTTTCTAAATGTACAACCAATCACATTATCCACAGATTACTACACAAGTTTTACTTACTACATAGTTGGTTGTTGTATAAAGGTAGCTTAATGGTTATATTAATGCTTATTTATTTTATTTTTGATATATTTCAGAACAGTAATTTTACCAGTAGTTATTTTTAATTTACATTTTATTAAGAAAGAGATAGAAAAAGGAGAAGGCTTGAAATTTAATTGTTATTACTTTGTAAAAGTTGTAGAACATTGGTCCCTAGCTATATCTAGTTATTTATTATAATCCAATTCTCCTCGGTCATAAATCGAGATGGAACCATTTCGAACTAAAACAAAACCGGTCGAAATTTGCTTCGACAAAGTTTTATCGTATTTGACGACCGGTGTGCTGCGGCGGGCGAAGGACGGTTGCGGGTTCGATTCCCGCCTTGGGACAAATGTTTGTACAACCTACAATTAATATTTGTTCCGGGTGTTCTCTATGTATAATAAAAAAAATGTATTGACATGTATTGTATTAAGTATTCAGTCATCTAGTACCCAAAAAACAAGCTCTGCTTAGCTTGGGGTTAGATGATGCTGTGTGGGTTGTCCAGCATTATTTATTTATTTATTTTGACAACACGCGAATATGAGAAATGTGACGTATATTAAGTTTTAATTTTGACATGGTTCTTTCCAATACTGATCTAACCACCTATCTAATCCTATTTCTAAAAATAAAACTAAGGGGTAGAACACATTAGTAACGGATCATTGTACCCATAATTTATGAAACTAATATATTATTGACGCTATTCCCCCTTAGCAGGCGCCATATTGGTTTAAATGTCAAATTATTACACCCTTCTGACCCTCTGGTCTTAAATTATGGATATTTTAAGTATTCTCACGCATAAGGTCATTGTTCTTTTGACTGACACCTACATAATATTGTATGTGGTTAGGTAAGTAATCATTTAATTTAAAAAGGTATACATATTAAAAATAAAAATAAGTAATCGTTAAACTTAAACGTACTTACCAAATTGTTACCTACTTATTATAAGCAAAGTACCTACTAAAACGTTGAAATTACGACTTGGCCACAAATTAATCATCAACAATTATTTATCAAACACACAAATTAATGTTACTTGTCACAATCAATCCTTTGTCACCGCTAACGTACCAGCTATTCTCGAACCGAATGGTCTGTTGCGTGACGATGGTAAGAGGCCCGACGGCATGACACTAATCCCATGAGAGTTGGGGAGGCCAATTGTGTGGGACGCTACATGCGTCGACTCACTTGCGCCCCCATCTTCCGTGGACATCCGTGAGGGCTGGTGCTGCGGCAGATTTGGCCGAGGATCTCAAGAGACGCAAATATGCAGGTCGACAGAGACTTTTGCTCCCTTTGGGGTCGAGACCCTGGGTCCGTAGGGTACCGAGGCTCTCCGGGCTTTTAAAAAGTTATCTGAATGTCTTGTCGACGCGACGCGTGACCCGAGAGCTGGTGGGTATTGGGCGCAGCGCATCAGCATTGCCATACTGCGGTGCAATGCAGCCAGCGTCTTGGGGACGCTTCCGACTGGTATTTATATGGATCAGTTGAGCTACCTGTAGATTGTATGCAACAGTCTGCAGTTAGCTTAATTGTTTCAATTGTATATATTAGACCTAATTTGTTTTTTATTAAATTATAATTTTCTTTGTCCACAAATTAATTATCAATAATGAACCTATAATGTTACTTTGTAAGCCTGCTGAAATGTCGGGAAAATGAAGATACGTTGGTAACATTAACTCGGGAAATACGTACGGTAAATACCTAGAATGAGGTAAACACGTCATCCAATCAATCTATATATATAAAAGAAAAGTCGTTTTAGTTACACTATTTATAACTCAAGAACGGCTGAACGGATCTCGGTAAAATTTGGCAGCGAGGTAGATGGTATCCTGGGGCCGAACATAGGCTACCTTTTACTCCGGAGTGCGAAGCCGCGGGCTACAGCTAGTATCATATATAAATAAAAGTTTGAATGATAATATGATGTTAATTACCTCTTCACGTACAAACTACTGAACGTGTCGGATGGAAAGTTGCAACGGACAAATTATTAATTGGGAGCTTATTAACCAATGTCTTCAGATCTAGAGTCAATAACCACTTTCTTTTGCGAGAATAATTCTTTATGTAATTATATGTATATACTGCTATTGTTTATGTATATAAACAATAGTATAACAATAACAATAGTTTATACCTACTTATGTAAGTACCTATTATTGTTAGTACCTAATATATTTATTAGGGTTATGTGTGTATTTATTTATATTAATGGTAAACACACGAATTGTTAATTGTACTTATTAATATTTTTTTTCTCGTGTTTTTCAGTAAATTTTGTTATCTAGCTCTACCTACCTACTAAATTGTTGTGAACACCACCCAAAGGTTAGCAGGTAGAGAATACTGTCTAGCATTATGTTCGCCCATGTACAACTTTTTATTATTGAATTGTAATTTTCTTTGTCAATAAAGATTTTTTTATTGAGAATAAAAAATAAAAAAAATCGTTTAATAAAGTATATTCCATCTATTCTATTTATTCTATTTTTTTATATTTTTTTAATTGTATTCTATTTATTTATACATGTTTTTTTTTTAAGTTAGGCTCCAGGCTGTAGCTAATTTTACATCATTATTTTTATTGGCTTTGTAAAAATAGCGAATCTGGAATATTTCCATCCTAATTATGTAGTTAGGTAAGTAATCTTTTCAATTATGGATCTTTGTGGTGTCATTTGTCATTTGTTAAATACTCAAAACATAATTAAGTCCGTACTGCCACATGATAATTTAAGATAATCCTGTATTTCTGTCTAAAAGAATGTATATTATTTTGAGAAATAAAATTCTAAACCTATTATGTGATCAAATGCAACTACAAACAGATCATATGATCCATTGGGAATAACCCAAATTTTTCGTCCATTTAGTCATAGAGCTGAAATAAAATGTATTTATTCTATATAAGGGTTATTCCCAAAGGGGCCCGAAAAAGCGCATTGTACATAGGTATGTGCTGTCAATGTATTGGCCAGCACCGCAGGCCGTGTCCGTGGCAGATTTTTAAAGCTTGCCGCACACCTGGAAAGCACCGCTGCAGCACAGCACAATAATGTGCCTTCAAATATGGGTAACTCGTAATTTTTAGGTGAATTTAATATTGACGGCATTAGATGACAGACAGCTCGCGGACCGCTCATTTGAAGCGTGTGGGAAGCTAAGTTACTGTAAAATGTATCCAGCTCAAGCTGTGCTGTGTGGTAGCGGTAGATTAATAAGCGCAGAGCTTAAGCCTCTCCCAGAAAAACGCGGCCTGCAATGGCGGCGGCCAGTATAATTTGCGTTGTAAGTATTCGCTCGCAAACTTTTGCGTTCACCGCAGTTTTCGTCTCTAGGAAAGGTTTTACTAGCTGATCTTTTTACAAGAATAGCAAAAAAATTTATTGCTTAGTGACTATTCTCTAATCTTCATTTAAGAAGTACTTCGCTAACAAGTTGTGCTATTATCGCCCCTGCCGAGTCAATGTCAGTCGCGTGCCGGTCGGTCCTATTGTTAGCTGCCCCATTGTACGTTTGGTATTTGTACTGTGTAGGGTGTCTATTAATGCAGAACGTGAGACGTACGCAAGAAAAAACGAGTTAAACGTGTACAGTGTTACGGTTTGGAATGAATTTTCCTATCCCTGACACTAGTGTTACGTAGAAGAATGTTTCTTCCTAACCTTCAACCAACCAGTGTGTTGTTAGTCGGTTGTCGTCGAAATATTATTTGTCGAGATTTCTTGTCCTTGCGTTGCGATATCGTGCCTCGAAATAATGTGTTTAGAACGTATCTACCTAGTTCACTCAAAGTAGAATTATGTTTATTATGACAGTGTGACGAAATGGCTTACCGCAAGCTTTAAGCGAGTGTCCGCGAGCTGTCTGTTGTTGCCGTCAATACAAAATACATCTAAATTTTACGAGTTAAAGCCCATAATAGAATGCACGTTTTGTGTTGCGCGGCAGTGCTGCGGCGCAGATCTGTGACAACCTAGGTTGTCGAGCTGTCACCGCGTGGACTGCTTGCTTTGAAACAAGTTGTATGACCGTGCGCGGCAGGGATGGATCGGGTTGAACCACGTTGCCACGACGCGACAGCGTGTTGGCTGCTAGCAGTCGCCGCGTGAAAAGCGCGCGGCCAACATTGTTTGAGATGGAGTTGTGCGGGTGCTGTGTTGGAGAGGTGCAGCCTAAGTCTGCTCCAACTTTTATCCTTCAAACGCTGAACCCACAGCCACTCTACGGATCATCCGGCACGCGCCCGCCACGCGCCGTACCACAGGAAATCGCGTCGCATGTCGCGTCGCTGCGATCGACGATCGTCTGGGGAATCTCCGGACGATATATGCCTAGTTATTTGTGTGTAAGGGTAAAAAAATGGGATATTATTTGAAAAATAGTAAGGGAGACTGGCAATTATTTCGTAGAGTTTTTTGACAATGGTAGACATTACACTTAGCAGCCCCAAAGCATAAGCGAGGATGTAATTTTGACAGACCTAGAAGGTCGGTTTCCACCGCGGGCGGAGCGGAAATCCGAACTAACACAGTTAAGGACTCCTTTCAACTCGCAAGAGTAAACTGCATACTTGTATTTCCACCAACAAAGTCGAGCGGAAAGGACTGAGCGAGCAGAAAGTGTGAAAATAACGCTCCGCTCATTCATCTCTCTCATTTTCCTTCTGCGATGGAAATCAACAGACAAAACTCTTTGTTCGTGGAAATGTAAACCTATTTCTGTTAAAAGGAGTCCGTCCCACTTACCATTTCCCGCTCATTACCCTTTCGCAATGGATTTGTTGTACACTCACAGAAATATCAATCGGTTCCCTAAAAATAGCGACATTACATTTAAATACTAGAAATAAGAATAAACTCGCTGTGCCCACAACTATGCTACACAAGATTAATGTATCTTTTAAGGGCAATGTACCTCTATAAGCTTTTACAACAAAACTCCTAGTGTGTTGAAAAAATTATGAATTAATAAATAAATTTAAACAAATTACTACAAATTATTAGATTATCTAAGACTCTAGAGGATAAAAAAACTTGGGACGAGTTTTGCTCCAACTCGAAAACTCGCTTCTTTACTTTACCTTAATATGATTGAAGTGAACATAAAATCATAGTTATCACTTTATTTTCTAGTTTTACTCATGTGTTTGAATTTTGTAACGTGTCCAAGAGTCCTGTAAGGTCTAAAGGGAATAAAACACTTTGATATTTGAACAAATTCTAAAATTCCATTACTTCGGCTTTCTCCTCTCGGCTTGGAAACGTATGCCTTTATCTAAAGAGGGCAAGTCTAAGGTACCATAATCATTAATGAATCTAAAATAATCGAGAAGGTAGTTAATTAATTAGTTGCTGCCTCGGCCACAATACATCACCTTATCTGACAAGATTATCTTGACTTTTATAAATCACCCGGGACTTTACAACTTTATAAGTTGAAAACTATAGACGCCATTATCTAATAAGAGAAAACCTTGTAGGAAGTTTCGACTAATAAGAGAAAGCCTTGTTGACGCCGCCGTGCGTACACACAGCGAAAAAACGGGTTATTATAACGCTCGTCTCCACGTTTCGTCCCCATAGGGATGGGGACGAAACGTGGAGACGAGCGGGAAATGTGGACGAACGCTACTGAAAACTTCCCGCTGGTCCCTACCAGCGGGAAGTTTTTCATTAGCGTTCGTCCCCATTTAAATAATATGAGGATAATTTGAATAAAATAATAGTATTTTCTTTTGTAATCAACTATTAAATAATACTTTAGTTAAAAATTCTTCGTTCGAACCGGTGTACCACAAGCTTCCATAGTGATCCGTGCAACACGGACGACCGTGCCTACGCACGGCTGTAGATTTTTACGACGAAAAAAACTTGTGTGTGTCCGCCTGACTTCACACGATTAAAACCAAAAATACTTACCCTATCTTAGTACGAGTACCAAGGCTGTGTTTTGGAGACGCTTCCGATTGATATTGATAGGGATCAGTTGAGATACCTCACTTCGCTCTTAGCAGCTATATTTTGCAGTGATTATAATTTTCTTTGTTACATAATAAGGTTTTTAGCAAAGTACAATAAAAATAGTTTATTAGTACCATGTATATACATATTTAAAACTTAAACATAATGCAACGATAAATCTTTTAAATCCATCATGGTCATTAACACTAAAATCATTTACAACGGGATATTTACCATGGTTTGAGTGTTGAGCTTTCCAATATTTCGGCACGGTTTCACGCGCCATGATCAAGGAATAACTGAAGGCACTGCGAGTGAGTTTTTATTGGCAGACATGCCAATACTCAAACCATGGTAAATATCCCGTTGTAAATGACTATAAAGCAACGATACTGACGCTAAAAGTATCAAACTGTGTCGCGTTCAGTATCGCCCTCCTCTGGAGCGGTTAAAAAGATAAAAATTATTTACGAAAAGTATTTAGCCAAAAGTACCTAATAGATATTGGCCCTAATTAAATGGGTGGTCTTGGATTAAATTCCTGAGTTTACTCGTACCTACTAATTGTTAAGTTTTACGATACAAATAGTTATCCCTCGGGAATTAAACTTTCATAGGACAAGGACAACTCTCTATGTAATACAATAGCATTTAAGAATCATCATATACGGTTCTTAATTGACGGAAAAATCGGTGAAAATCATAAATATACAGTACTAGCTTCTGTACCCGGCTTCGCACGCACTTTACCGGGATAAAAAGTAGCCTATGTCCGTCCCGGGATACTGATTGAACTCCGTCTAGCCGTTTAGGCGTGAAATGTAACAGACAGAAAGAGTTACTTTCGCATTTTTAATATGAGAATGGATTTAATATATTAAAGAACTTTTTAAAAACAAGCTTTTATATCGTCTAGGATAATAGGATCAAAGTGCTTGGGAAGACAAATCCAACGAACTCAAACTCGACGGGGCTACGTCGTTTTGTTTAGGAGTTTCTATGGCCACCTTATGTCCCCATCATCAGACCAGCTCGATTGTCATTGCATTGTCACCGAACCTACATAAGTATGTCAAATTTCAGCTTAATCGGTTCTGGATAACTGGTTTAAAATGATGTTGCAAGATTTGTCCCACACATGCTAACAGGGCTAGTTAAATAAAAAGATAATAAGTTTTAAAATACATTTAGCCGAACATAAACCTCGTCTTTTCTGAAGTCTGTTAAAAAGTATGACAGGACAACCGTCCACTCGCGCACAGTTATATTACCAATCTTGTGCAATAATTATAATGAACGAGGGCATTGCTGTAGTCTTTCAGTCAATAAATCACACTAAAGTACGTCGTTCGTGTTACGTGTGCTTGCACGCGTAACACGAACGCCGCCGCCGCCCCGTCCGCCGCGAGCCGTGCCGCCCCGGTTTGACTATGACTGAGGTGGTAGACCTAATTGCACCCAATTTGAACCTTCCTCTTTCAAGACGCTAGTACCTCATTTCCCCTTTTTTACTTAGATCGGTGATTATGTCAGTTTATGTAAACACGGTGGGTTGCCGCAGGCCCAATCTATGGGTAAATGGCTGGCCAGTTTCAATTTACGCAGGGATGGGCTGTTGAGGTCGATGAAATTGAATAGTTGTCGATATCGATGAAAGTGAAAGTTATCAAAAATTTCGAGGTATTCGTCCGATTCGAATACTGAATAGAATAGGCTACCTGAAGATATTAAAGGAGCTAGAACGTTTGGCGTGTATAAAACTAAATTGCAAAGACATATAACCGAAGATGTAACACTACTAAACTAAACCATAAGAGACGAAAATAACATAATAATATTACTAGCATAAGTTTCTCATGTAAGTAACATGTTTGTTGTAAATGAGAAATAAAGATCTTTGAACTGAATAGAAACACAAGTACAAAAAAGTTATTAAACAAAGAAACGGAAAACAAAAACCGTAACATGGAGGAAAGTACCTGGGAGTGGTAGATACAGTAAAACCTTGGTTATAGTTAGAACGCTTATTATTCACTACGTAAAACTCACTTAATGCCTTAATTTATCACTAAATCGGTAAAACTAAATGGCTTCGTCAAAACTAGAATTTACTGCTGGTCAAAAATGAATGTGAGTTAAAATTAGTTTTAAGTAGACAAAACCCGTTTCAACGAAACCAATCAGTTAAAACTGATTCCACAAAGTTCAGAGGTCGGCTGACTGACGTGTTTGAACGATTCTGATTGGCCGAGGGACATCACCCGGGAGCTTTAGGAACATGCCAAGGATTTGTTCGCGGTATAGTAAAAAGTCGTGTATGTCAAAACGGTGCCTTTGTAAGAAACAATATTCGTCAAGTGCGAGTGTGACTCGCGCGCCGAGGGTTTCGAACGGTTGTCAAGTATACCAATATGTACTATAGGTACTGGTTAGAGACTTTGCTATTTAATGAATACCAAAAAATTAAAGATACCTACATTTCAGATGTATCGGTTTGCAAACTTCAGAGTACAGGTAACAGTAAAACTACGATGTTTTTCAAAATATTGCAAAAGTGATGTAACCCACAGGAATTTTAAAAACTGTTTTAAGATGTACAAACCGATACTTTATATTTGATACCCCAATCGGTGAGATAGCTCCTTTTAAAAATTATACTACTTACAGACTTCTCTATAAGTTTCCTGTAAAATATAGATCCATATTTACAAACGCTACATACATTTCATATGGAACGAGCTGCACTTCGTAGGGGTAATTTTTCGAGTTTTTTTTTCAAAATATGTTAAAAAGTATGATACCTATAGAAATTGCAAAAACTGCTTTGAAATGTACAAACTGATACCTTTTATTTGATAACCCATTTGACATTGTAGATATCTTTTAAAATTTCGACATCACAATTTGTAGTGAAAATATAAATTTGAATTTTGCATTTATTTTTATTTATTTATTATATATCTGTACAAGCGCAAGAAATGTATTATTATTTTAAATTTCACGTTATTATGTGCTGTAGTTGCTGAGATATTAAAGACGGGAAAAAGGACAGAAAAAGCGAGATCGGGTTTCGAAACTTATCTTACCGAACTTCGAACCCCTAAAAAGGCAACTTAGGTAACTAAAAATGTCACGATAGTTCGAGTAGGTAATTATATCGGTAATACTGACTAAGAGGGATACTTGTTCTGTGTTTTCTATTCCTTTCTTTAATTTATAGTTAATAATTGTAATAGTGTTTATTTTGTAACCCTAAAGAATTATAGTTATTGATTTCTGGATTCTACCGTTCAATTATAATAAATAATGCATAAACGCGTTTTTTGTTGGAAACATATCGTAAAACTTTTTCTTTGACAAGGTTTTGTCCCATACTGATCGCGCGCGGATTTAAAGAATCATATATTATGTACTTTAGGTACCTTCCTACCTACCTAATTGAAACAGTTCTTCGTAAATTACTTGAGTATAAAAACTTTTTAAAGTAAACAGATAATGGCCACTGCATGACATGGCAGGTAGGTATTTATCGAAGCTGACACAATATTTTAAAAATAAATGGCAAGATAAGAACTTTAGATAAGTGGTACTTTATTAACAGAATAACACCCGTATTCAAGAACGATACTTATGTAAGTCATGGTCAAAGTCAAAGTCAAAGTCAAAAACTATTTATTTCCATAAATATAATTAATGTACACTTAGTAAAGGTCAAATTCTTAATAATTAAACACTGATACGGAAATAATGTGATATTTTTCATTTCAGTGGCTTTGGTAGGTACCTATGTAGACTAAAGTAAAGGAGCGACGAAGAAACCTTTAGCCTGTTCTAGGCTAAAGGTTTCTCTAGATAATCTGATATTTTATAGTAAGCATTTTTGCACAAGAAGGTTTTGACAATTTGTTTGAATTTATTTTCTACTGATATTTTTTGCAACTCACTATAGAAGTTTTGTTGTAGAAGTGTATACATTGCCCTTTAAAAGATGCATTGATTTTGTATAGTCTATTTGTGGGTACAGCGAGTTTATGTTTATTTCTAGTATTTAAATTATGTACATCGCTATTTTTCGGGAACCGGTTAATATTTCCATGAGTGTACAATAGGTTTTCATAAATATATTGACATGGTACTCCGTTCCGCTGACAAATTCTCAAAAAAAAAACGTAAATAAATCATAATTCGAAAACTACGAAAAATCGGGAAACATACATGGGGTATTTTCGGGTACCCCCGGGGGTGAGGCATTCATTTTTTTTTATGACGTCATGTTTGGTCCTCCCTGCATAATAAAATAAAAATATTTTGATATTTGACTAGTTTATCTTATCACACAGTCGAGGTCTTGCCTTTCATTATCACCCGTGCTCAAGAACAATACCACGGTAATTACAATTACAGTATTCTCTATATAGTATCTTCATACAAACGGCCGGAACGTGAGACATACCTACGCGCCTCGTGTTCGGTACACACTCGGTACACAACCAGTCGCGAATGCGCCGCAGTGACGAACGAACTGTGTGATTTTTTTGTAAGCAGTAAGCGTGCGATTATTGATATAATCAATAAAATATTCACAAATCGCCACGAAAAAACGGGGAACATACTCCTAAATTTTTCGTAGGTTTCGAGTTATGGTTTTTTTACGTTTTGTTTGAGAATTTTTGGGCGGAACGGTTATAACTGTTCCATATTTTTTTTGTGAGATTTTAGGGTTTAGCACAAAAATAAATTAATGCCTCATGCATTATTTTTTTTATGACGTCACAGTTTGCTCCACCCTGTATGTTTCCAGGACTTTTTGATTTAAGTTTTTCGCACACAATGTGTTTTGTTTTTAATGGAAATAAATTAATTGTAGGCAATAAGGCATTGTCTAAAATAAATATAAATGAGGCTATTAAACGAAATATTGGTTCTATTACTGAAAGTAGGTATTACTGCTAGTATAGTTGACGACCGATGTGGCGCGGCGGGCAAAGGTCCGCCTGCGACGCAGGAGGTTGCGGGTTCGATTCTCGCCTTAGGACCAATGTTTATACGATCTGCAAATATTTGTTCCGATTATTCTGGACATTTTCTATGTATAATAAAAAATATCTATATGTATATGCAGCCAGCGTCTTGGGGACGCTTCCGACTGGTATTAATATGGATCAGTTGTAGATTGTTTGTAACAGTCTGCAGTTAGCCTAATTGTTTCAATTGTAAATATTAGTTCTAATTTGTTTTTATTATTGAATTGTAATTTTCTTTGTCAATAAAGACTCTAATGTATTGTATTAAGTATATCAGTTATCTAGTACCCATAACACAAGCTCTGCTTAGCTTGGGGCTAGATGATGCAGAGTGGATTGTCCAGCATTATTTAAAAAAAAATATATGGTAAGTATTATACAATCTGTGCTAGCTAATACATACTTGCAACATTCGGAACACTTTGTCTCACACATACATAATACTATCGACTAAATTTTCTAAATGACCTTCCTGTATCTCACGTACCTCTCCTCGGATACACTATAAACGCTTTTAATATCCCTTTTACACCTCCGTAATAATTATCTCATATCACTTATTTCATAATAGAACTTTAGAATTTTCTCATTATCGTAAAACTTTGCGGGCAAAAGCCAGTTATCGATAACAAAGGATATCGTATCCCGTACGTCACTAGCGTTCCATAATTGAAAATTCCTGCACTATTATTTGGTAAAGCTCGTAGGTTAGGTTATGTCAAAATGTTGAACGATAATACTAAATTTCAGAGTTTGCCATTTCGGATCGAATATTAGAATGTTGTGTTCGTTGCGTGTTTCTTATATGTAGGTAAATAAAGCAGCCAAGTGCGAGTCGACTCGCTCACGAAGGGATCCGTACCATACTTGATTATACTTACGCAAACAAAACAAGAGAAACCCTAAAAACAGATGTTTTTTATGGATCGCAAAAAAACATTTATTATATTTATGGAAATAAAGAGTTTTTGACTTTGACTTTGAATAAGGTTCGTAGTTAACCCGCTTACATACGGATGTAAGCGCACTAAAAGATATGCAAATCCATGATGTATTTTTATTTAGATCGAGCAGCATGAAAGGGACAGCATTGTTTTAGCTTTAGCGCTGTCAAACTCGTTTTAATTAATTGATCCCATTGTCGGCCATAGCAAATTTTTACTATAGGTACATGTGATATTCCACTCGTCTAATATCTTGTTCAATTTCGATGGCCAACATTTGATAAAATTTCTTTGACGGATGCCCATTCCATTCGCCAAATATATTTTTCTAAGCATCCCTGGTAATTTGCGTAGTTAAGTTCAAATGAAATCACATCACACTAAATTATAAATGCGATAGCTTGGATGGATTGATGGCTATTTGTTACTTCTTCGCGCCAAAACTTCTCAAGAGATCGGGCTGAAATCTGAAATTTTGCATACAACCTACGTTTTACGGCGCAAATAGCGTTTCCTCGAGAATCAAACTTATAGGATACCATCTCAAAATCTATTAATAATTGCCGCAGATATCAGCAAAACTGTTGTAGCTAGTCGTGATCCTCCAAAAATATTAAATTGGTTTTTAAGGTTAACGGGATAAATACTAATCCCTCGGGAATAAAATATTTATGAGGATCATTTTCTTTAATTTGTTTTTATTATTGAATTGTAATTTTCTTTGTCAATAAAGACTTACATGTCCATTTTCTTTACAATAGTGGAAGAATCTGTAAAATCGGTTACCCATAGGCAAGTATCAAGTAGGTAAAATAAACATATAAAAAACTTACAGACAAACTGAGTACCTCCTCCTTTTTGAAGTCCGTTAAAAACAACGCGCCGCGGGCAGAAACTAGTGCCAAAAATCATTGGTCAAATATCGGTGTTGCTAGTAAATAGGATGAAGTCTTCCAATTTATTTGATCAAATGTACTTTGGACAATGATTTTTAACAAATGGAATACCAGTCTAAAACGCGAATTTCCCCATCAAAAGACTCCATCAAAAACAATTCTCGCGCGCCCACTCAAGTGATCTAATATCGGGATTCCTCTCTAAGTATCTGTCACATAAATCTAAGAGTTCGGAAAAGTTCGGAAGAATTCGGACAAGTTCCGTTCGGAAACTTCAGTCGATCGGAATTCGGTATGCTTGTCGAATTCTTTGAGTTTTAGTTTAGGGCTTTTGATCACAGAGGGGGATGGCGTTTTTAATGTTTGATGAATGACTTTAACCTGGGGTTTAACAGACCGCGCGCGTTTATAGTAGGATGAACCCATTTTGAACTGAAACAAAGGTGTGATATAAAATGTTTTACTTTGACATGGTTCAACGTTTTAACGACATGAAATCGGTTTCTTTAAACAATCTAAGCAATTACGGAAAAGTGAAATAATGAAGATAATAGAGTCATAGAACAACTATGTACATAGTAGGTACCCAGTGTGCTAACAAGTAAGTTTTGCCTACTTCGTATTAAAACCTATGTACCTCTATAGTGAGACATTGACTCCTCGCTCTAAGTATGAACTTGTATGTAGCGAGGGAAATATCAACGTCGAGGATTATATCAACGTCGTCGTACGTGCGCTACGAAATGTCGCAGAAGGTCCAAAAAGGTTAAATGACAATAAAATAGTTTTACACATGACTAACCTATTCGTTTATTTATTCAAACTCTTCGATCAGGTATCCGCCGGCCCCGCTAGGCGGCGGATACCTGATCGAAGAGTTTGATCGATGTTCAAACAGCACAAAGTATATGTATTAGGCTAGGTTTTTGTCGGATTGAAGCTTTATCATGTTTCACTTTCTAAGCTGTTGGTTCAGTGTCTTCTGTTTTCACTGATTTTTTCTCAGGCCTCTCTGAACTCTCACCAATCACTTTAAAATACGGTTTCTCGTCTGTTTCTGTTTTCACAACCTCTGAATGTTTTTTGGCTCTTTATAATAGGTGCTAATGTTTTCTTATTTTGCTTTTGATCCAAGGATGAAGGATGGAAGGTGGGCTTTTTTGATCCAAGGATTTTGGAAACTGAGTCACCCCAACCTTCATTTGTCATCAAAACACTTTCTTTTTCGTCTTCAGATGCCAGACTCTCGTCATCAGCTAACATGTTTTCTTCAACCGAAGCCGCTTCATTTTCTACATCAGACTCTTCTATACTTGAAGAATTAGTGACAGAAATCGATACCTTAAGTGAAGCTTTACTCATTATATCGACTAAACCATCTTCTATTACAGCGAATATGGATTCGTAGAAGTTTTTTTTTTAAATGCCAAATCATGGGATGAAACGTTGGTGTTCTTCCAACACAAATAAGGCTCGTAGTTAACCCGATTACATCCGTTATGAAATGCCAAATCGTTTAAATTGAAAATAAAAATTCACGTCCATAAATGCAGTAGGTAATGCAATCAATTATTTTCTACTTGTTTCTGCTCGCAGCTAGGCACTCATTGTGTTTCTAAAGAAACGTTCAAAGGTTCTTTACCTACCATCCCATGCGAACCGATTTAAAAGAAAATTAGCCCATTTTTTACTACTTCATATAACTTACTTAGACCTACATCGATGTGAAATTTCAGACCGATCTGTTCATTAGTTTTGGCGTGAAGTATTTTTTTTATTCCACCGTAGGTATGTACATATGTTACACTTGATGTCGTTAATATAACATATATAATCGTACACTTTTTAAATAATTTATACTGTAACAATCTCACACAAACTTTTAGCATAGGAAACACCATAAGGGTTGTTCATAGAAATTAAAAATAAAAAACAGACAGATATGGACTCTTCTACAAAGTAAATTAAATAAAATTGGTCAGACTAAAATAATTAATAAATATATTAAAAGGTATGTCAAAGTATGCTGCTGTACAAGGGCATTGCCATTGACAACTAGACTACACAAAATCAATGTATCTTTTAAAGGGCAATGTATACGCTTCTACAACAAAACTCCTAGTGAGTTGCAAAAATTATCAGTAAATAAATTCAAACAAATTGTCTAAACCTTCTTGTGTAAAAAGGCCTACTATAAAATATCAGATTATCTAGCTAGAGGATAAAACAGCTTGGGACGGGATTTGCTCCAACTCGAAAATAACAACTAACAGGCTAAAGGTTTCTTCGTCACTTCTTTACTTTAGTCTACATACCGAAGCGACTGAAATCAAAAATATCACTTTATTTCCGTGTCAGTGTTTAATTATTAAGAATTTGACCTTTTCTAAGTGTAGGTACATTTATTGTATTTATGGAAATAAAGATTTTTTAACTTTGACTTTGTCAAATTATACTAAGATTAATTTGAGAAAAACAAAAAAAATAATAAAATGACGTCAAAAGTAAAATTATTTAAATTCATATTGTAAATAGCCTGTCTAAGGGCATTGTCAAAAAACTATAACATAAATAAAATTATGCAATAAATACAGAATCATTGTGTCAAAGTAGTAATATAAACGGATGGATGTTCCCATCCATCAAAAGTTATACACTACATAATACAAAGTTATCATCATCATCATCAACCTATCTTAGTCCACCGCTGGAAACAGGTCTCCCCTAATGAGCGCCATAGCGCCCTGTCTTCAGCTTGCCGCATCCAGCATCTGCCTGCAGTCTTTCGCAGATCGTCATCCCACCTGACTAGAGGGCGTTCTACACTACGTTTGCCGAGTCACGGTCTCCATTCGATAACACGTTTACCCCAGCGGTTGTCGGTTCTTCGCGAGATATGGACGGCCCACTGCCACTTCAGCTTGCTAATTCTCTAAACTATGTCGAAAGCTTTGGTTCTCTATCGGGTGTATTCTTTACGAATCCTATTTTACAGGAAAAATATAGAGAAGTCTGTAACTAGACCACTTTTTGAAAAATGGTCAAAAAAGGAGAGATCATTTTAAAAAGGGGGGGCTACCTCAGCGAGTGGGTTATCAAATGTAAGGTATCGGTTTGTACATCTCAAAACAGTTTTTAAAATTTCTGTAGGTTTCGCACTTTTTAAAATATTTTGAAAAAAGTCGAAAATTTTACTAATACCCACAATACCTACTCCGAAGATTGCAAAACGTAACATCTGAAATGTAGGTATCTGTAATTTTTTGGTATTCATCAAATAGCAAAGTCTCTAACCAGTACCTAGTACATACCTCTATTGGTATACTTGACAACCGTTCGAAACCCTCGGCGCGCGAGTCACACTCGCACTTGACGGATCTTGTTTATATACAAAGTTATACACTGATATTACATAATGTGACAAGGAAGCTTAGTACTACATATTATAAAGTAACTTCTTCCTGCGGCTTCGCACGTGTTTTTTGGGATAAAAAGTAGTCTATATGTTATTCCAGTTCCAGATCTTTGTGTGCAAAATTTCAGCTCGATCTAGTCAGTAGTTTTTGCGTTGGCCGAACATCTTCACAACGACACAAACTTTCGACTTTAAAATATTAATAAGATACGTAGGTATCCAATCAGAGAAAGGTAAATAAACTTACTCAAATATCAGGAAAATTCCGGCAAAGCGATTACTTTGATCACTTTTATTTATTCAGCATTATATCATCTCCATTTATTATACGTGCTTCAGTTCATTACTTTTGAATTTTTTTCTGTGGGTTGTTAAGTTTGTTTTGTAACTTCACTCACTTTAGTGAAATAATCAATTAAATTTAATCAACTTATTTAATAACTAACTAAGAAATTTTTGGCCACGTACACTTTATTGATATCTCTTTAATAGTATTTTCGTTTTTTTACACAATGTATACAAGATAAGATAGAAAAGTAGAAAAAAAAGTAAAAAAAATTAAGAGTTTTCTTTGGTAAATTAATCGATAAAATCAGCTGCCAGTCATCGACAAGTTCACGATCACTTCACATCACTAATCGTCGATATTTTTCCCGCGTTTTCGAGTCGAGCAAGACGTGTTCATCATAACAAGGTCTCGATCATACTGAGCAGAGCAAAAATTAGGGGTGTAAGAGCGCCTGAGGGGTAAAACCAAGCTATAGCGAGGTAGTTGGCAATATGCATAAATAGAGTATGAACTACTGAAATTATTAGGTTGGAGGGGAAGGTACCACATATAGACAAGCTATCGAAGAGACTTAATAGTTCTGCAGCGTATGCAGTCAAAAAAATGCGTCATCTTACAGACGTTGTTACTTCTAGACTAATTTATTTCCATAGTGTTATCTACTTCCATAGTGCTACTTCCATAGTGTTATGTCTTATGGCATACTGCTATGGGGGAACACCGTATTGTTGCTGCAGAAGAGGGCTGTTCGTGCAATCTATAATATGGCCCAGAGAAAGCCTACGTGAAAAATTCAAAGAAATAAACATAATGACAGTAACATGTCAATATATTTATGAAAACTTGTTGTACACTTATAGGAATATCAATCGGTTCCCTAAAAATAGCGACATACATAATTTAAATATGTACTAGAAATAAGAATAAACTCGCTGTCTCCACAACTAGGCTACACAAGTTTAATGTATCTTCTAAAGGGTACACGCTTCTACAACAAAATAACAAATGAGTTTAAAAATTATCAATAAATAAATTGAAACAAATTGTCAAACATATCCTTTGTAAAAAGGCATACTACAAAATATCAGATTATCTAGAGCAAAGAAAGACGTTTTTTGTATAGGAGCCCCATTTTATTTGGATATTTATTTTATTTGTATTATTTGCTGTTATAGGGGTAAGAGAAATACACATTCTTTGAAAATTTAAACTGTCTGCCTCTTACGGTACATGAGATCCCTGTGACAGACGGACGGACGGACAGCGGAGACTTAGTTTCACCCTTCGGGTACGGAACTCTAAAAAATTGCCCTAGTTATTTAAGCTTCGATGCGTTATGTCATTTTCGCGTTAAGAAGTAGGTAACACACACACACACACACACCTATCTAAATCTTCGCGTTTATTTTTAATTTTTATTAAGTACCTATAAAGTTTTATTTAGATAAGGTTCGCAAAACCAAAAACGTTGGTGTGACAGAGCTATAAATCATACTAATGTTATAAATGCGACAGTTTGAATGTCTAGTTGTATGTATGTTTGTAACCTCTTCACGCCGAAACTACTGAACGGATCAGGCTGAAATTTTGCGTGCATGTAGTTCTAGACAATAAAAAGTAGCCTGTGTTTTTTCCAGATAAAACACAACAAACACACTTTATAAGCCATAAAGACGCCTAGCACCCGCGGCAGAAAATAGTATAAGTTCAAAAGTTCAAAAGAAATTGGTAAATACACTATGTTATAGGAGTGGCATGAGCAAAAGAAGTTTACCTGGCTATACCGAACAGCTTGAAAATTTATTTTAACCTCTCTGGAATAGCGTCGTAAATATCATGATATAATTCATCTCTACAAAATCATTCTCTCTTACATTGATTTCACAACTTAGCATAAATATTAAGCCAAGATCAAGATAACCATTTCTGAATACTTTCGCCTTACGCGTTTACAACATAACACGTCTTATTACAATCCCTTTGTTAGATTGAGTCGCTTATTTAATGATTAATTATTATTAGATGAGACGTAGACATTTTTGTAAGTAGCTTATATAAGTTTAAAAAAATTGCTCTGGCCATTCTGGGTACAGAGTTCGCCAATTGTTCTCATTAGTAATGCATGTTTGATTTTAGATTCCGATTTATTTTTTATAATTTGTAAATTTATTGATTGTATAATTACTACATTTGTTATATTTATTTATTATTTATTGTATTAAGTATGTATCCAACTCTTTAACTCTATTTTTATATATAATATACAGGGTTATTGGTTAATGACGAACAACCTTTCACGGGCTAATTTTGAACATGGTAACGAATTACATTTCGCATTGTATGTTTTCACTGCTCTATTGTAAAGTCAAGTTGTGTATGCATGTTTTGGAACTCAATCTAGTATAAGAACCCTAATAACATTTACTTGCCATGATTCGATTGTATTATTCTGTATACCGAGGAATCAAAAATTAAAAAAAAAACCATATACCAATTTAAAAGTCAGACAATACCTTGCTCCCACCCCTCTAACACCAAGGGGTGCAGAAACCAGTCAATTTAATTATTTTTAAGCCTCGTGTTACTGACGTAATGGTTTTATAATTTTGATTTTAGGTGTGCGTTGGTCTTTTTAGGGTTCAGTACCCGAAGGGTAAAAACGGAACCCTATTATTAAGCCTCCGCTGTCCATCCGTCCGTCCGTCTGTCACAGGGCTCTATCTCATGAACCGTAAGAGGTAAATAATTGAAATTTTCAGAGAATGTATTTCTCTTGCCGCTATAAAATTATTAATAAAAATAAAATAAATATCCAAATTAAAGGGGACTTCCATAAAAATACTAGATTTTTTGGCTATTTTTGCTCTTCATTTGTCAAGGCTGTATCTCTTCCGCCGTCCGTCCGTCTGTCACAGGGCTCTATCTCATGAACCGTAAGAGGTAAACAGTTAAAATTTTCAGAGAATGTGTATTTATATTTTTGTTCATCATTTCTCTTGAACCACAATAGGTGGACACATGAAACTTTCTACAAATAAGTAACACTTCAACTGTAATAACAATAAATACTAAAAATATAATAAAGTTGAAAATTTAAAGGAGTCTCAAAACAAGTGAAAATTTAATGTTCTTAGTAAAAAATGCCTGGTTTTTACGGTAGGTGCGGAACCCTTCCTGTGCGAGTTGACTCGCACTTGGCGGTTTATTTTAGTCACAACTCGCATGGAACATCAAAGGACCCTATTAGCGAAATAAGATTAAATTATTTGTTATCAGATTTAAAATATTATTTAGGTCCTCAAACTTTATTTCGACTTTTTGTGAAGTAGCTAGTTAATATTATTTATCAGGCGTGCCTACTTCTTTTTATGTAGATAGTTACCTACCTTCATTTTTAAGTTCGGTTTGTAATGAGTGATTTAAATAATTTATTATAATGTAAGTAGGGTCCTATCTGCCTACTACTTAATTTAAAAGTAAAAGTCGATTTAATTTTAACTGTGTTTTATTGAGAATCAGGCTTATACTTATATAATATTAGATCACTCCTTAGACAGTCTACCAAAGAGCATGAAATTATATCTGAACCAATCACAAGGCTCGATGCGCAAGCGTCGATTTTCAGGCCGGTGAATAGAGATAGCGCGAGTTGTGTGCGAGCGGGACAACAAACATAAATATATCGCGCGCTCTAGTGCGGGCTCGCCAGTGTCGGCAGCGCGCTCGCGTGAGGCAGTCTTCTTCTCGTATGAGCGTGACGTAGGTATTCTAGGTACACTACAATAACATTTCACTAAGGCCTAGTTACTGTTAAAAAAAATGGTTAAGGGTTAGGTTATCTATCTACCTACACAAACAGAGTTTCCACGTGACCAACGGCGCGGCCAGAATCAATTAGTGGTTATTAAAGTAAGAAGACACAATAATAAAATTATCTGAGGCTTCCGTCATTTGGGACCGCTAGGAAAAGGGACCGCGGTCCCAATCGTTACCTAACGATGAGCATAACTAAAAAGAGGATAATGAGGATAACTAAAAAGTATTAGAAATACCTATTTCTAATACATTGTAGTTGCGCAACAAGCGCATGGAGTAAATCCTCGTCTAGGATAGGTAGGTGGTGCATATCGAATAAATTTATAGGAAGGATTTATTTTAAGTTAATTTCATAATCATAACTTTTATACAAATTTTTGGTACACAACACACAAAAAAATATTTTTATATAATTGTAGGAACTTATTATTATGATTATGAACTAGGTACTACTTAGGTAGTTAAATATTGTCGTATATATTTCGGATCTGTATCTGACGACGACTGTACAATTTACGTCACGTGGGTTGTGGTCCCTTTCGCCGGAAGAAAAATAATAAATTTAATCAATCCGGCGTTTGGGACCGCGGTCCCTTTTCCTAGCGGTCCCAAATGACGGAAGCCTCATTATCTGAGCATAATCCTTCCGTGTATCAAATAAAAAAAATCATCGCTTTAACCTTAAAACCGGTAAAGTCCCGCACCGTAAAAATCAAGCAAATTTTTCAAAGAACATCAAAACTTCACTTGTTTGGAGACCTCTTTAAATTTTCAACTTTATTATATTTTTAGTATTTGTTGTTATTACAGTTGAAGTGTTACTTATTTATAGAAAGTTTCATGTGTCTACCTATTGTGTTTCAAGAGACAAGAGATAGCCTTGACAAATGAAGAGCAAAAGTAGACTAAATATCACGTTTTTGTATGGAAGCCCCCTTTAATTTGGATATTTATTTTATTTTTATTATTTGTTTTATAGCGGCAAGAGAAATACACATTCTCTGAAAATTTCAACTATCTACCTCTCACGGTTCATGAGATAGAGCCTTATGACAGACGAACGGATGGACGGACGGACGGACGGACGGACGGACAGCGGAGGCATAGGGTTCCGTTTTAACCTTCGGGTACGGAATCCGAAACAGCAACAAGAATTTATTGTATTGAAAACATTAAAAACCGAATTCAACTTACTTAATATTTCTGTTTATTGAAGTTTTACGGGATAAATATTAATCCATAAAGAATACAATTTTTATGGAACCATCTTGAGAGCATTTCTCTATATATACAATAGCAGAAGAATCATTCAAATTACTTGACGGAAAAATCGGCGAACATACTTAAAAAATCATACTTTTTTGAAGTTGGTTAAAAAACTTGCATCGCTGTAACCTTAAAAAGTAACAAAAATCATGAACCATGTTAAAATGAAGGCACCCACAAACCGTGACGATCAAATAAAAATTGTAATTTGTCAAACTAAAAGCTGGAGGGAGCCCACCCCACCCCTTAGTGCCTTGGGGAATTCTAAATCCATATTGAAGGTTAGGAAGTTTTTGCCTTGCATGTGATATTGATTTTGGTGTGGGCTTACAAAAATTAAATAATATAAATATCCTTTAGATAAGGCAGTTGATTGACCTGTTTTATCTTTCTGGGCGTGGATAAATACATTTTAGATTCTAGATTACAAACTCTAAAACAAATTTAAGTTAGATCCTATTCTGTGGGACGCTACATGCGTCGACACACTTGCGCCTTCCCATCTTCCGAGGACATCCGTAAGGGCTGGTGCGGCGGCAGATTTGGCCGACGGTCTCAAGAGGCGCAAATGTGCAGCTCTCGACAGAGCCTTCACATTTGCTCCCCTTGGAGTCGAGACCCTAGACCCGTGGAGTACCGAGGCTCTGCGGGATACAAAAAAAATTCTGAGCGTCTGTTAAAAGAGACACGTGACCCGAGAGCTGCCGAGTATCTGGCGCAGAGCGTCAGCATTCTGGCCTCCCTATGAAGAGTGCAGTAACTATGGTTTTTATCAAAATTGAGTTGGATACATATTTGGGATCACCGAAAAAATATATATCTGCCGTTCTAACTCACGTGTCAAAATTCTTTTTATTACCTAGAATTTTATTTAGCTGCCATACAGCGGGGCAATGCAGCCAGCGTCTTGGGGCAGTTTCCGACTGGTATTTATATGCATCAGTTGAGCTCCAGTAGATTGTTTGCAACAGTCTGCCGTTAGCTCAATTGTTTCAATTGTAAATACTAGTTCTAATTTGTTTCGATTATTTGTTTGTAATTTTCTTTGTTAATATATACTAATATTGTAATATGTAATATTTAGTAATTTAATATTCTTTGTTTATATATACATTTGAAAGTTACTCTGTCTGTCCTCTGTTACCTCTTCATGCCTAAACGACTGAACGTATCTCAATGATATTTGGCAGGGAGATAAATATGATGCCCGGGGCGTAGCCTATGTCCGTACATATCCTACTTTAAAAACGCGTGCGAAGTCGCGAGCAGCAGCTACAAAATAATATTTTTATAAATTGCAGCTTTGCATAATAAAAGTAGTTTGTCCTGACACGAATGTGCCCAAAGCCCTTTCTTTTCAAACAGTGGGATGAGACACCATGTGAGCTGGTACGGAAAAATCTTATTAATATGTATTCTGTTATTGTAATTTTCTATGTGCTAAATAAATTTTACATTTATTTACCTAGATCATATTAGGTTTAGAAAAGATAAGTGATATAAATACATACATTTGGCAGGTAATGAGTAACACTGATAGGTAGGTATTTGTTTGATACCAATTGAACATTGATACCAACTCCACTGAAAGAGGTTTGAAGATTGTTGTATAGAGGGCTCTTACATTATTTTTTTTTTCAAAATGCCCGCTCATTATAGAGGACACTAAAGTCCTCTATCCAAATAAGTTATATAACTTATATATTTATTCGGAATGCTGGCTTATATTTCGGTCAACGAATTAGCATTGCCATTCAACGTGGCAATGCTGCCAGCATTCTGGGCACTCTGCCTTCTGGTGACGGCTTAGATTTTTAAGAAATAGATATAAGTGTATATACTAGTTGTTATAGTTTTATTCTGTTATTGTAATTAAAACCCCTATTAAAAAAATATATATTTATTATAAACAAATAAAAAATGTCTTATAAAATATATCCTAAAGCGTCAGGTTTCTGAGATATTCTCAGATGTAAATAACTATATTTTTTCTTTATATGTGTGAATGTCTCAGAGACCTGACACTTTAGGACATTATTTTAGTGTTACCTATCTAAATATGAAAATGTTTAAGTGCGCGGCGATAAAAAAAAATCGGTACCGACCATCTTCAAACCCCTGTACTAAAATCCGCTCGGCTTCCACTCTTTGTAAATAAATCTGAATGGTACATACAACTTACCTCATTTTGAAATTAACTTGCAACTTTTCAAACCTTCAGGCTGCAGATATTCTGAAACAACAAATGTTAGGGGTTAAAAATGGAATCGAAATCAATTTTGTCCTTAGGTTTAAATTGAAATATACAAAATACAGGACAATCCACACAGCATCATCTACGCCCAAATTTTTTATTATACGTGTACAGGGTGGCAGGTAACATGTGTACCTACAGAGCCGAAAGAGGGTGCTTCAGTGTGATTTTAAATTTCAATCATTTTTTGAAACAAAAAACAAAGGAAACAGAAAGTTTTTTCTTCATCTTCGTGTTCTTTTACAAGCACTCTTGCATTATTTATACAGGGTGTTCGGCAGACCGTGTGCCATATGGTAACTGGGGGTAGGCGATACCAAATGCTTGGTGGCTTTTTTAACCCTGAAAAGCCGTTTGGCTATATATATAAATTTATATACTACAAATATATATTCGATATTTGAACTAATAGTGCTGTGATTTTTTTTTTGTACAAAAGAATATGGCATGTATTTTTTAAATTTTTGGCATGTTAGCTATTAAAATCAATATGAACGTGAGATCTAGGTAAATAAAGCGAAAAATGAGAGTTGAAGTTTGGATTGAATTAAACCAAAAAACTAGTAGTTTTTTGTTGAAGCTTATTCATTTTGATCAATAATTTACTTTAATTAATTATTCCAACTGCAATTCGGTCCAGGTTGAGCATAAATTAGTTCAGGGAAAACTGAATAAACCACGTTATTAGTTTTTTCCACTTTCATAGTGACAAATGATGTCACTTATTCTGCCACTCGGCAGCAATTTGCTGCCGAGTTATCAATTTACCTTCGCTACATTCTATATTTACTATCTATTTTTTCATATGTGATGACTTGAATGGTTCATTGTATATGTTTTTGAAATATTATGATATCGAAACTTAGACAACCACCAACTTCACACAGAAAGATGCAGTTGGATTAGACTTTGTTAGACTTTATAAAAATGCAATAAAGTCGGTTTCGCAAAATGTGTTAGTTATTTAATTTTCCAACTATGGGGACGATGTGTGGGAAATCTTCTGTAGTTGATGGCCATTACAAAGGCCACATGTATCAAAATTAAGTGAAATACTTAATTATTTCTTTATTTCTTAATTCTTTATTGCACTAAATAAAACTTACATAAAAAAACATAAAACTAGAGAAGGAATGGCAAAGGCGAGCTTAACCCTAAAAAGAGTTCTCTTCCAACAAACCTTATTGGGAGAGAGAGACAAGGTTATGTGGGTATCTACGTGTGCACAACATTCATACAGAAAAGAAAGTGGTTTAATCCTTAACTACATAATTAATAGACTACCACATATTATTACTACACTATGTCTATGATACCTATTTCAATATATAAAATACAATGCCTTTGTTCCTAATATCATACAATAATTATGTACATATGTAATAATATAATAAATACATAAAATACAACAGAGCATAATATATGAATTATAATTTGACTTGTTTTAAAAAACGATAAACCAATGGCAACGGGCGTCAATAGTTTCATCCATGTGTCATCAAACGATAAACCAATGGCAACGGGCGTCAATAGTTTCATCCATGTGTCATCAAACGATAAACCAATGGCAACGGGCGTCAATAGTTTCATCCATGTGTCATCAAACGATAAACCAATGGCAACGGGCGTCAATAGTTTCATCCATGTGTCATCAAACGATAAACCAATGGCAACGGGCGTCAATAGTTTCATCCATGTGTCATCAAACTAAATTAGACTAAATTATAACTAGATGTCGCCAGTGTAAACTAAATTTTTTGCACGTGAACATAGCCCTTCGGTCAGGGAAAGTATGGGAGGGGTGATTTCGTTCATCCGTGACATAGATGAATATTATCTAGATACCGAAATTTGAAGCCGGTCTATATTTTTTAAAACACGCCAAATTATTAACCCTCAACACAGCATCACTTATTTACGAAATCGAAAATTCGAAAGATCAAAAGGAAAGTAAAATTTACATTATGCCCTTATCAGGGGAAGCCTGTCTACCAGTACTGATAAAAGCTGTTGATAATAATACGTATCGCGTACGTCGCGGCGTAAGAATCTACCCCTCTAATACTCTTGGATGTCGTAAGAGCCTACCAGAGGAGGGAAGGTCAGTAGCTTCCTTCTGTGTATTTTAAATACATCCACTGTGATCCTGATCACCAATCAGTCTGCCAAACGTGGTGATTTTGGCAAAATTCCCTTGTTGGAGGACGTAAAATAGGTAAGTATGTATATATAAGTACGTAAAATAATAATCTTTTTTTTTGTAAATCTAGTAATAATATAGATCTAATTTTAATTCTTAAGTGGGGGAACTGAGATCTGCATGGACATCTCGCATGGGAGTGTATTGTGCATTGTCCCCCTGCCTAACCAGGCTCTAACCAGCCCAGCTCCTTGAAGTATCGGAGCAGGACTTTTGGTGACTGACAGCTTCGTTTCAGCTTTTCTGTGAGTGTGGATGGGGTAATAAGATAGATACTCAATACTCAATCATTTATTACATTCTATAAGTGTACAGAGGTGTTTATGATCTAATCAAGTAGGTATCACTGTAGACCCCGCGGGCACACAATATGTATGGAGAGAGGAGGACGTCATTTTTAACATATCATGTATATTTTACTCGTTTGCATTTAAAAAAACATTAATTGTAAATACTAGTTTTAATTGGTTTCTATTATTTCATTGTCATTTTATTTGTTAATAAAGGCCATAGCCATATGAACAAAACATTATTGATAGATTAGATAGATTATTACTTTAATGCACCATCAATACATTAAACAATTAAATAATAACTATATACAGCAATGGCCTTTATTAACAAAGAAAATTACAATCAAATTATAACTAGTATTTACAATTGAAACAATTAAGCTAACTGCAGACTGTTGCAAACAATCTACAGGTAGCTCAACTGATCCATATCAATACCTTTCGGAAGCGTCCCCAAGACGCTGGCTGCATTGCCCCGCTGTATGGCAATGCTGATGCGCTGCGTCAGATATCCGCCAGCTCTCGGGTCACGCGTCGCGTCGACCAGACGAATAATAACTTAATACTAGCTATATTTAGTGTGGCACAACCGGCGGCCTTATCGCTAACAGCGATCTCTTCCAGGCAACCTTTGGATGGATAGGATCGGTACGTAATAAAACTGAGCCCCATAACGCAAAAATAAGCACCTTTTGACAGATTTTTGATTCATCCTGTGCAGCAATTTTCATGGTTGACTGTACCCACGCGTAACTCCCATGATCGCTTTACAAAATGCCGTATCATTTGAACATTTTAATATCAGATGAGTTGACGTAAAGATGTGATGGATGATGATCATGGATTTTGACAAAAAGCTGAATCAGGAATTTATTTTTACTAACTTTCTTCTGCGACTTATATCGCTTATATCGCACTGATTTATGCATGCGAAAGATGCGTGGATGTTTGTAACGTCTGCTCGCTACTGAACCAATTGTGTTGAAATTTTGATTCGTTGCCACTAGTACGATTATTTCCATTCCATGATGGAACAACTGATGTTTTTTTTCCATTTTAAAAGCATCTGAAAATAATAGAACTAATGCTGTTTATTTACACTAGTTCCACATTATTATTTTAGACACTTGTGAAATTTTTTTAGGGGTAACTTGAGGGCTTGGATTTAAATATTTATCATATAAATAAATTCCCAAAAGATAGACAAGACCTTTAAACGTTTCCATAGAAACAACGCGAGCGAAGACGCAGGCAGAAACTAGTAGTGTGTAATTTTTCTTTTAGAATAAACTTTAGAAGCGCATAGCGCTGTTCTAAAGCCTGTCGGTTGAAAACCATCTTTTTTAATTAAAACTTTTTGCATGTCAATGGGGAAAAGTATCTCGGTCAGTGATTCTTAAACTTTGATAATCTCAGAGCCACACCCTACATCCAATTCTAGGACATTGAACTCTTTGCATCGACCTATCGGTCGATTGCTCATTGATGCATGCTCATCTATGAGGCATTTTTCAAAAACAAAAAAAACCCTATTTCGTTAGTAATTAGTGAGGCGATTTTTTTGAGTAAAAAAACAGTTCAATCAGACTGTAAAAATGGCGATTTCATTTGAAATTAAAATTAGACCCTGTACGGGTTGACATGCATGACACTCTACCACAACTTTATTCTTTCGCTAAAGATTATTCTTTGCCGAATAAGGTAAAATAGTAGATTGTATCACAAGGAAATAAAATAAAGTATTTAAGGCCAAAGCGGTTTTTTGAATCCTCAGCGTAGCGAGCGATTCAAAGTACGTCGGTCGAGATTAAATAATTTTGGTCGCGTGTGGCACACTCTGCTTTTCATCCTAAACTATGAGAAAAATTCATCATTATTATGAGAAAAATAAATAAGAAATGCTTTTAATAGTGACGAATATTTATATTTATGTACATAACCAAATTACTACTAATTATAAATGCTGGACAATCCACACACCCCCAGGCTAAGCAGAGCTTGTGTTATGGGTACTAGATAACTCATATGCAATTTTGCTAGGCATGCTTCCTGTCCGAGTGCTAACATGACACTAGTTGAAATCGTAGACCAACTTGTCAAATGGTCTATCTTTTGATACAGACCAATTTAGGGTGCGCATTGTGAATCTACGCCACGCGGAATACCTGATCGAAGTAAACTATCCAAAAAATGTACGGGAGAAAAACTAGAAAAATAACGGTTACGTCTGAACCTACCTTCAGAGTAATTTTTAGTGCCTATGAGCTAAACTTTGAGCGCCTCTGTCGTGCCGTCCACTACAAACTTAATGAACCGAGTCCGCCAACTTTTTATACGTTGTAGAACTAAACTGAATGGATTTCAAATAATGATGTTTTTAGGGTTCCGTACCTGATGGGTGAAAATGGAACCCTATTACTAAGCCTCCGCTGTCCGTCAGTCCGTCTGTTACAAGGTTCTATCTCATGAACCGTAAGGGGTAGACTGTTGAAATTTGTTTAATGTGTATTTCTCCTGGCACTATAGCAAATCATAAAAATAAATATCCAAATTAAAGGGGCTTCCATACTAAAAACGTGTTTTTTTTGGCTATTTTTGCTCTTCTTTTGACAAGGCTACTCTGGAGCTACAATAGGTGAATATAATAATGAAACATTCTACAAATAAGTAACACATCAACTGTAATTACAACAAATAAATAGGTACTAAAAATATAATAAAGTTGACAATTTACAAGGGACCTCCGAACAAGTGAAAATTTTATGTTCTTTGAAAAATTGCCTGATTTTTACGGTACGGAACCCTTCGCGTGCGAGTTGATTCGCACTTGGCGGTTTATTTCTATAAAATCTCCTCAAAACAGAGAGTTGGGTGCTTTTCTTTTGTACAGTTGTGAAGATGCTAACAAAAATGGCGCATGATTATTTTGATAAAGTATTTAGGTAAAATTATTATTTAGCTTCTAGGTAGACTGTCGTTTTGAAGTAAATTCTAATTATGGATGTTTGTGGCGGGAATACCCGGATATACCCGACTTTATAAGTGCACACACACACACTACACATACACACACCACACACGCACGTTACCTTGTTATGTTTAATCTAGTTTAGTTATTTTTTATGTCTTTAAATGAAACATAATTATTTTAAAAACAAACTTTTGCACATAATATAAAGTGCAAAAGTTTGAATGAAGTTTTTTAGATGTTTGAATGTTTGTTACCGCTTCACGCCAAAACTACTGAACGATTCGGGCTGAAACTATGCATAGATGTAGTTCTACACCTGGATTAACATTATAAACACATATGTAAGTTACTTTTTTTAGGACGGAAAAATGCCTGCGGGTAGAAACTAGTTTACTAATAATTTGATTCTTTTGAAAGAACTAAAAACTAACTTCCAGTCCCTTAATATACTGTTTTTAAGTTTTTTGGGATAAATACTAATTTATTTATTTGACCATGAGACAATTTATTTATTTTATTTAATTAACACGGTATATATAACCAATTACCTACATTAATTTAATAGGATTACGGAAATTATCACATAATTACATAATATACGGGATAATTATATAATTAGTTACATAATTACATGTGTATGGGACCACTTCGGAATCGTTCGCTATACAATAGCGAAAGAACAAAATCGGTCTATAATTGACTGAGAAATCGACGGTCATACATTAAAAAAGCATACAGCCAAACATAGAACCTCCTCCTTTTTTCGAAGGTTAATAAATAAGCTAGCTAGCTAAAACTGAAAGCAAAATCGCGATCAAGCCGCGGGCAGTAGCTTGTTATGTTCTTCTTAACAAATGGTCTATCTTAACCCGGATAGATTCCCCGGACTGCAATGAGCTTAAAGTAGTTTTTGTAGTTTTTGTACCGGGACAGAGACGAATTGTCCTGCACTACACAACCATGAAAAGAAAGAAAAGAAAAAGCGAAGTTTATTTCCACATCAACTTTGGTACCTTTTAACAGAAAATGAGCCCAATAACCTAATAAAGTACTTAAATAATTTGGCGTGTTTTAAAAAACGATAAACCGACTTCAAATTCCGGTTCATAGTATATATTCATATCCGGTTCTGGCTATTTATTAGTGATCAATAAATTAGCTACAATCTATTCTAGAGACGCAAATATGCAGGTCTCGACAGAGCCTACACATTTGCTCCCTTGGGGTCGAGACCCTGGGTCCGTGGGGTACCGAGGCTCTCCGGGTTTTCTAAAAGTTATCTGAGCGTCTGGTCGGCGCGACGCGTGACCCGAGAGCGGGCGGGTATCTGGCGCAGCGCATCAGCATTGCCATACAGCGGGGCAATGCAGCCAGCGTCTTGGGGACGCTTCCGACTGGTATTGATATGGATCAGTTGAGCTACCTGTCGATTGTTTGCAACAGTCTGCGGTTAGCTTAATTGTTTCAATTGTAAATACTAGTTCTAATTTGTTTTTATTTAGGAATTGTAATTTTCTTTCTCAATAAAGATAAATAAAAAAAAAAAAGAATCTATTCTACGAGTTCTTATTTCTTGTCCCTGCCAGTAACACACACACCACATAACCTCAACTTCTACTGCGGCAGCCAACGCTCTCTAACATTAATTACCTAAAAATACAAATAATAATAAATTTCTTGTCAAATTATGTTGCAATAATTATAAAGGTACTTACTTAACTAAATCCAAAGGGCTTTGTTATTTATAATATGTTATATGATTATGGGGTGAAATTTATTATTTGACGAATTTTTATGTTTTAATATTGTGAAATTGTAATCACTTTGACTCGCACTTTGACAGATTTTTTATTTTATTGTTTTACTGAATTATTATTATTATTATTTTCTTTCATGTAATAATTTTTAATGGTATTTTATTTTTGTAAGGAATGTTTGAATGCTAAAGAATAGTCTAGCTAGAGATAATCTATTGCATTGGGTGCCTGCGCCTGTAAAGATAGAGAGTACATTTGATGAATAAATAAATAATAATAAATAACTACATCGATTCCTACTTACAATAAATTTAATTATGTTATGTTAACATGACGGCACGGCCGTACGGAGTGACGACGACGTGAGGTTTGGAATGGCAAGGGGTCGTGTGGTGTCCTAGTAAAATCATTTAGGTTCGTTTTTCTATTATTGAGATTCCAGACTCGACCATTTCTTTTGTCTTCGCAAAAGTACACTGCAACGCCAAAATAAAAGAGGATAATCCAGCTTTTCTTAAAAACAGAGAATTTCCTTTATGCAATATTCCGTTATATTGAAAACTTTCAAATCGAACTGTCAAAAAGTTTGACGTAAATCTTTTCGGATTTCAAACTAATCTGACAGTAGTCGCAACTAGAAAGCAGGCGTTGTTTTGTTTTCAGAATCATCATAACGGTCTAAGTAAGTCGTATAAATAAAGAATGGAATTGAAGATGAGAGCGGGATCATAATATTAGGTCCTTACATATGAAATTGGCGTTTTGTATGGGAGGAACAAAAAGTCGAATATTTTTTAATATAATATATTTAATTAATCAAAGTATGAACCATTATTTTCTATGCACTTTTGCCATCTTATAGGTAGTTCATTGATCCCTTTACTAAAAAAACCAGTCGGACGGGAATCAATAAAATCTTTGAAGGCGATTTGGACTGCCCCATCGGAGTTGAATTTTTTCCCTTGCAAGAAGTTATCCAAATTTCGAAAAAAATGGTAATCTGTTGGAGCAAGGTCCGGGGAGTACGGAGGATGTCTTAGACTTTCCAATTGAAGCTCTTCTAATTTAGTAGCCGTCTGTTGCGCAGTGTGTGGTCTAGCGTTGTCGTGAAGCAGCAGTGGCGTGGAGCGATTGACCAGCCTAGGTTGTTTAGCCGCTAGCTTTTCCATCATGGTTTGCAATTGCTGACAATAGACATCAGCCGTAATAGTCTGGCCAGATTTGAGAAAACTGTAATGAACAATACCGGCACTAGTCCACCAAACGCTTACAAGTAACTTTTTTGGGGTTAATTTTCGCTTGGGGCAGGATTTGGCTGGCTGGCCAGGATCCAACCATTGCGCTGAGCGCTTCCGATTATCGTAAAGAACCCATTTTTCATCACAGGTAATGATTCGGTTTAAAATACCTTCATTATTGTGCCGGTTTAGTAATGTAACGCAGCAGTCGACGCGCGTTTGCCGGTTTGCTTCAGTCAATTCGTGAGGTACCCACCTTTCAAGCTTTTTAATCTTCCCAATTTGCTTCAAGTGAATTAAAACAGTTTTATCACTAACATCGCAGCCTGCAGCTAACTCGGACGTGGTTTGCGATGGATCCGCTTCCACAATAGCCTTCAACTCTTCATTATCAACTTGAGTCTCAGGCCGTCCACGGGGCTTGTTCTGCAGGTCAAAATTTCCAGAACGAAAACGTTGGAACCAAAAACGAACTGTGTTTTCTTTTGCAACACGACCGCCATACATATCATTCACCCTTCGAGTTGTTTCCGCAGCACTAGTGCCACGGCGGAACTCGTACTCGTAAATAATGCGATATTTTAAGTTTTCCATTTTGTAAAATGAGTGACGCAAACAGAAAAAAACAGAAGAAAAAAAACAAATGAATGACGATCATCGAAGCACAAATACATGAGTCTATAGCTGTACAAATTTGAATTTGGAATTCCTTACCAAAGAGGAGAAATTTGTGATTAAAGTGGCCAGTACGAAAAACGCCAATTTCATATGTAAGGACCTAATATTTAATCAAATGTGATGTAAGCATGTTGTCCCGCTGTCATTTTTAGAGTTTCAAAGATCGGAGATCGTTTTCGTAACCCATATGGTCTCGCATTTTCTATCTTGTTTTCCGCCTATAATATCTCAGCAACTACAGCAGCAAATAACTTGAAATTTAAAATAATAATACGTTTCGTGCGCGTGCGCACTAAAAGAAAAAGAAAAGAAAATGAAAATTTCCATTATAAATTGTGGTGTCGTAAAAATTTTAAGAGACCAACAAGGTCAAGTGGGGTAGGTATCAAAGGAAAGGTATCAGTTTGTAAATTTCAACAGTTTTTGAAATTTCTATAGATTTCATACTTTTTAAATCCCCCCTTCCCCCCCCCTCCCGATCTCTGAAGTTTGCAGAGCGATCCATCTGAATTGTTGTGACTGAATGTTTATGGCGTTTTTGTAGATATGGATCTATATTTATCAGGAAAAATATAGAGAAGTCTGTTAATAGAACACTATTTGAAAAATTTAAAAAAGGGGGGCAATCATTTTCAGAAGGGGGGCTACCTCGTTGAGTGGGGTATCAAATGAAAGGTATTGGTTTGTACAATGTATCTCAAAACAGTTTTTGAAATTTCTGGAGGTTACTTACTTTTTGGAATACATATACTGAATGTCGAAAATTTTACCATTCACCCTCTATTCTCCGAAGTTTGCAAACCGATCCTTCTGAAATTAAATAGAAAATAATAATAATAGTAATTCATTTATTAACCAAATATACTTACATAAGAATTTCTGGTGAGACCCAAACTAAGCACTAGGCTTGTGTCTTGGGTGTCAGGAGAGCACTAGTTGTGACTAAACAAGTTTTAAGGACGTAAGTAGGTACACTATTGTGTTTAAATGTCAATATAAAATTAAGTGAAATAAAAATTGACTTGGACGCATAGAAGGTGGTGACTGGTGGGACAGTAGGTATGTTATGGATTGAGGACAGACAAAAGACTTGATAAACGGCGCGCGAGTCACACTCGCACTTGACGGATCTTGTTAATCCCATAATACACGATGCTATCATAATTGAAATAAAATATTGAGTTTTTCATTCTCAGCTTGCTCTAAATTTCTAAAGATTTCCATGAATTCAAAAATAAATATTTAAGTTAGGTATTTTCAACATTTTCCTTTTAAAGGAACGTGGCCATTTTTATTGAGCTATTGTACCGTTCTAAACTTATTTTAAATTCTGGTATAAACCAAAGATGAATGGAGTGACTATTCTACCCAGCGCAACCTAATCAGAGACTCTTTCAGCCCGGCTGAGACGCTCATTGTGCCTTTTTAAGTTTAAAAAGTAAACAGTACTGGGCCGTATTAAGGCTGGTGTATACCCCAACGGCCTTGAAAACACAAAATAATTATCTGTAGCCGTATAAATAAATTGTTTTATTTCATCATGTTCAATTTGTGTAAAATACTTTGACAAATATTTTGAGTGAAATAAAAATTCTCAAAATCAACAGCGTTTAGAAGAAACATCCAAAACTCGAATATTTTTTTATAAAAAGAATTAATCAGAATTTTATATGATTTTTTTTTTAATAAATTGTATAAGAATAAATTTAATCTCAATGAGGCGTTTCCGTATAAAATCAACCAGATTGAAAAGATGGCGCTTTCATTTGAAATTAAAATGGCATAGACCCAGCACAGGTTGAGATGCATGACACTCTACCACAACTTTATTCTTCCGCTAACGCAACACCTTTGACACAACAGAGGTTATGTCAAAGGCGAGCTTCCTCCGTTTGTCAAATAGCTTTTTCTCTTGCCGCATTGACGTTGACAATATATTGTATCATTAATTAGGTAAAGAGATGATCAGCGTAATACGAACAACAGGCTGTTCGATTTAAACATCTGGGGCCCAATTCTGCTAACGGACCGCTTACTTATGGTATTGTTATCGTCGCAGAATCGTCACGTAGAATCCTTAGATGAAAGAACCTCTAGTAAAATAGATCCCACCGCACTAATTTCAACCTTGACACTTGCCTTTTGGCGCGTGTCCCTCCGCCTACAATTTCTTTAATCTAAAGTGCCAACATGTATCATTTTGTGACGATACCATTGCCATTATGAAGCGATTAGTTTAACAGAATAGAACCCCTAAACACAAACACCCGTGACTGAACTGATTACGCCCCTGTTCCCTTTAAAAAGTAAACACAACCTCTTTGGGTCGATAATCTATTAAATAAGTTTCGAAATTATTTTCTAAACAAAGTTTCGTTATTTCGCCAAATGAGAGGGTGAATCCCTACAAAAATGTTTCTAAGAACCTTATAGGAGACCAGACGAGTATTTTGATAATTTATTTATCAAAATCGCTTTAGCCGTTTTGTTGCTTGGATGGAGCAGAAAACCACCATGCCCGCGCCTCGCGGGTAAAAAGGTCGGAAAGTTAAAGTTTGAAAACCTTATTGTGACTGACACACTAAAATAAATAAATATTTTTTAGCATACAATATAAAACCCCCAGACCACAAATATTTTCAGAACGTACAAACACTTGTGCCGCGGCGTGAATAGAACCCGCAACCTGCTGCGTCGCAGGTGGACCCTCACCCGCTGCACGGAGGTCGTCTATCTTTCGCATTCTATGTTATTTTTAGGGTTCTGAACCCGAAGGGTGGAAACGGAATCCTATTGCTAAGCCTCCGCTGTCCGTCCGTCCGTCTGTCACAGTACACAGGGCTCTATCTCATGAACCGTAAGAGGCAGACCCTTTGAAATGTTCGGATAATGTGTATTTCTCTTGCCGCTATAACAAAAAATAATAAAAATTAAATAAATATCCAAATGAAAGCCTTCCATACAAAAAACGTTAGTTTTTTGGCTATTTTTGTTCTTCATTTGTCAAGGCTGTATCCCTTGAACCATAATAGCTAGACACATTAAACTTTCTATTAATAAGTAACATATCAACAAATACTAAAAATGTAATGAAGTTAAAAATTTAAAGGGCAATGTTCCGAACAAGTGAAAATGTAAAGTTCTTTGAAAAAGTTGTCTGATTTTTACGTTACAGAACCCTTCTTGTGCGAGCGTAGGTCTCAAATAAACCGCCAAGTGCGAGTGAAGCAAACTTTATAAACTTTCGCGATCTGTTATCATAATAAAGATTATTTATCAGGTATTTATCGCGTACCTTTTGTTTTATTTTCTCTACGTTTTCATCGCGTTGCAGATATCGTGGTCACGGGGCGACGGGATTAAATTGATTGATTTTGGATTGGATTTATTTATTTGTTGAAAGGTACCCGATAAATAATCTTTAATACGATAAATAGCGAAGTCTCTAAACCATGTGTCTATCTGTTGCATTAATTTTGTATCATATTATTATATGTAGGTCTCGACAGAGCCTACACATTTGCTCCCTTTGGGGTTGAGACCCTAGGTCCGTGGGGTACCGAAGCTCTCCGGGTTTTTAAAAAGTTATCTGAGCGTCTGGTCGACGCGACGCGTGACCCGAGAGCTGGCGGATATCTGGCGCAGCGCATCAGCATTGCCATACAGCGGGGCAATGCAGCCAGCGTCTTGGGGACGCTTCCGACTGGTATTGATATGGATCAGTAGAGCTACCTGTAGATTGTTTGCAACAGTCTGCAGTTAGCTTAATTGTTTCAATTGTAAATACTAGTTATAATTTGTTTTTATTATTGAATTGTAATTTTCTTTGTCAATAAAGAATTTTGTTTTTGTATCATTGACAATAAGATCGAAACCCTCGGCGCGAGAGTCATTCTCGCACTTGACGGGTTTAGTTTCTCTTCTTTTTCAACAGTAAAGTTAACTATGACTTCATTCAA
This sequence comes from Eupithecia inturbata, assembly GCA_963662085.1. Taxonomy (NCBI): domain Eukaryota; kingdom Metazoa; phylum Arthropoda; class Insecta; order Lepidoptera; family Geometridae; genus Eupithecia; species Eupithecia inturbata. The sequence goes on from OY759204.1 coordinate 1,398,545, forward strand.
AAAGAAAATTACAATTAACGAATAAGAACAAATTAGAACTAGTATTTACAATCGAAACAAATGAGCTAACCGCGTAAAGTTAACTAATGTGTCAAACCTTTATCGAGGTACAGCGTATCTCCTCAACATCTTCAAAGAAATAAAACGAGGAAACGATTTGTTAACCAAGATAGTAGGTGAATGTCAAAAGGTAAGAGCAAATATTCACTGAGCGAACGCTTTCTTCGAAAGCCATTGGCTCGTGAAGGGACGAATTTGATTCGCTCCACTGAGTACGGACACAATAGGATGATGTTTGATTTTCAGTAGGTACGACCATAGATCTAAGTAATATTCGATAGATATGATACGTTCTCCCAGCGCTAACTCAAGGAATGTCCTGGGTTGTGTTACAACTAAACGCACATGCCCATATACTTCGCGGACGGGTACCGGCTACCCGGAAACCGGGACGTTTGAAAAGGTACTTCCTCTGGTTCTGGGTCAGCTCTCACGACATCCGCGGACTGATTTGTGGGAGCCGATTCTACGCTGCGACCGCCATTGCACAGTAAGCGCCGATCTTCAATTAACAAATATTTTGGTGGAGTGGAACTAGTTCTCCCTTTTCTCCACAAGGAGAAAAGGGAGGATTTTGCTCTGAAGTAGGAAAATGCAATAAATAAATAATACCTACATATATGGGTAAAATAAAAAATAAAACAGAATTTCGATTCTTTATTCCCAATCCAAAAAACAAAATCAAATAAAATCTGGCCAAAGTTGTTTTTCATAGCTATAATTTTTTGAACTTTTGATACCAACAAAACAAATATTTAAATTCCAACATTGAACCACCAATCAGAAATAAAAAGATTTATTTTTTACTCTCCTATTTTTAAATTTTGAACCTCATCCGAAAGTAATAAAATATTGGAACCATTATCGAAAGTCACCAATTGTATCTCCAATTTAAAGTTCTCTACATACCTCTAAATTTTTTTTTTATTTATATGTATTTCTTAAACAATTAATATATCGAAGGCATAGGGTCGTAGGGATTCGGATTCGGACATGGGCAGGGACAAGGACAGGGGGGTTCAAACGGAATAGGACAGGGACTTGGTGACGGCACGGGGTACGGATTACACGGCGAAGGGCAGGACGGCGGCATCATAACGACCGATTGACCGACGCACGGGTTGGGGGGCTGGTTCATTGATATAGTGGGGGGCTGGATTGAAGGTTGCCCCCAATTGTCGAAACAGACTGTCGCGTCTGGTACTTGGACGCACCGCCATGGAGCGGCGTGCGCGCAGCTGATCAGTGCTATGGGTGAAAACAAAATAAAAATTATATGAAAAACTCCATTAAAATAAATAAAGATTATAAAAAAATTATAACAAATGCTATAAAAATACAGATATCGTAGTAATTAGATTTTCGCAGGGTTTTGTCCACTCCCTTTCGGCTAAGTAAATAGATCTATTATGTGGCCCTTGTAGATATTCTGAATTTACTGAGTCATCCAGCAGATTTTAATTATCAACTACATAATCATAGAAAGGTACTCTCAGTACGTCATTGCAGGCGTACTAGAATGCGGGTGGAACAAAACTATGGAATTTCATTACTCACTCTCCTACTCACGCGTTTGCCGGGAGAGAATAATGTATGGACATCCATTATTATCGTGTTATTTTTTTAATTTTCTGAAATCCCAGCCTTTAGTTATGGTTATTTTCATTAAAGGTTAAACAACTAAAAGTTTTTACTCCGAGTCCCATAACAGCCGAGCCATAATATGGCGGACTCGGAGTAAAAACTTTTTATATATTGGCCTCTTCCGTTTCTTACAAGCATATGAAGATTTCGTGTATTGGAAAAACGAGAAAAGTGCAACTTCTTTTTCGTAAAATGTTTTATTTCCCTCGTAGGTGTAGTATAAAGCACTATGTATCACTCAGGAGAAAGTGCGATTCCTACCTCGTGTGCTTTGAAGCTCTCGTCTGCGCCTCGGGCCTCAAATGACGCACTCGATAGGAATCGGTCACTTTCCCACCTCGGTGAACAATGTACTATTAATATCTTTTAACACAAAATTTGTTTTCATTATTGAATTGTAATTTTTCTTTTTCAATAAAGTCCTATAATAAAAAAAATACACAAAATAACTTAATTATCACTTGTTTACCCTGTGGTTTGAAAATAACTGAAAAGAAGAACAGAACAATAAATCCAAGGAGACTTTTCCAGTATTTTGTAGGGTTCCGTACTCAAAGATGAAAACGGAACCCTATTACTATGTGTCCGCTGTCCGTCTGTCCGTCCGTCCTTCTGTCTCATGAACCGTAAAAGTAGACAACTAAAATTTTCAGATAATGTGTATTTCTCTTACCGATATAACAGCAAATAATAAAAATAAAATAAATACAAATATTAAAGGGGGCTTCCACACAAAAAACGTGATTTGGCTATTTTTGCTCTTTATTTGTCAAGTCTGTATCTCTTGAACTACAATAAGTAGACTCATGAAACTTTCTTAATTAAGTAACACTTCAAATTTAATAACAATAAATACAAAAAATATAATAAAGATGAAAATTTAAAGGGGTCTCCGAACAAGTGAAAATTTGATGTTGTTTGAAAAAGTTGCCTGATTTTTATTGTACGGAACCCTTCGTGTGCGAGTCGATTCGCACTTGGCGGTTTATTCCAGGTCCATAAAACCATTGAAAACTTTAAACTGTCCAAACTAAAGCTAACTTCACAGTACTGTACGCTAATTCCTGGCAGAGCCGTCTGCGAGGGCTAATATAGCGGGTTTGGCTCCCGGCCAGGCACCAACCACGGCCAATCCCATTGTGTTTCGTTTTTCGTTAAAACGCACAAATTAAACAACTTTGAAGCGCGTAGGTATAATATGTAGCTTGAATTATATCCTCGAAAATGTCTAGACTAAATGATACCATGCTGTGTGTGATTCAAGCGTAAGGATACATAGATATACATACCTCTATAGAGAATGCTTTATTCATCACCTTATAAAACAGATAGTACTCATTAAACATAATGTAGGGAACAGCAATGGAACTGGCGGCTTTATCGCTTAAAGCTATTTCTTCCAGGCTATCAAAAGGCCGCCCATTGTAGGTTTTTCTTCATTATTTTGATAATTATTTGGTGCTGTACCAACAATTTCTAATGTAACAATCTGTTTTTCACCCTACAATACTCTTTTAGTGTACAGGCTGTTCGTCTTCGGAACAAACTGTCGCTATTAGACTTGCTCCTTCTATCTACTCTTTCAAATCCCAACTCAAGTCCCATTGCCTATCTTCAGCTGTCGAAACTAAATAAATAAATAATGCTGGACAATCCACACAGCATCATCTAGCCCCAAGCTAAGCAGAGCTTGTGTTATGGGTACTAGATGACTGATAAACTTAATACAATACATAACATAGATAGATATTTTTTATTATATATAGAAAATACCCAGAACACCCGGAACAAATATTTGCAGATCGTACAAACATTTGTCCCAAGGCGGGAATCGAACCCGCAACCTTCTGCGTCGCAGGCGGACCATCGCCCGCCGCGCCACATCGGTCGTCATACAAACTGTGCTTTCATTATTTCTTATTCGCCTTAACCTGGAACTTTGATGTTATTGTAGCATTGTTATTATTTTGTTTTGTTTTAGGTGTATTTCTGGGTTTGTTTAATATGTAGGTATGTAAATTATCTATTCTTGTGTTTGTATTTGTATTGTATGTATGTATTATATTGATAAAGAAAACTATTGTTTGCTCCTGTAATCTGTGCACTACCAACTCTTAATTCCGCTATCCTGATGATGATAGCGGACAAGCTAGATGGGCCGCTATACAAACACAGCATTGCTGTGTTTGTAAAATGACTTGCACTCTCCTATAAACTAACATAATTATTAAGACAATTGTTACTAACTATTATATGGATTTATTATTGTCTGAAATAAATGACTATTATTATTATTATTAATTTACTTATATCTTTAAAAGATAAGGTTGCCAGGAAGAAATTGCTTTAAGCAATAAGGCTGCCTATTGTACGTTCTTTTTTTGTTTATTAATTTAGATATAAGATATTTTATTTTTTGTATGTACATTAGAGTGTAAATTCATTAATTTTGTGTCGTATGTATACTTATTCGCACCGAGTCGGACGAATCGTCAGAAATTATTTATTTTCAATTCGATCCCTTCAGTATTCCCGATGCATTTCGGTTCTGATAAATCTGAGTTTTCAATCGATCCCTTCGGCTCTTTCAGCGTGTTTCGGATAGGTCGGCGTTCAATTAAACATAACATCGGACGACATCCTAACTCGACTGGCTTCCATTTTGTATTGACAACTACACTTAACTACTTAGTACCGGGTCCAACTTTGTCATTAAGGCGATGGTTGTTAGAAACGTAGCGCCGCTTCTTGTTTACAGTCAGATTTGATAGAGAGGATTATGAGATGCTAACATTTACTGTTTGTCTAAATGCCAGTAAATCATCTAAGATCATCTAAGATGATATAGTTACGATTTGGATTTATGAAACGCAAATTTTAGAAAATGGTAATTTAATTTATAAGCATTTAATAAAATATTTATTTGCCTGAACGCTCGTAATGAGAAACATTGGCATGAGTGGATATTTCCAGACTTGGTAGTTTTTTGAAGTGGACATACCAACCTGTAAACACAGTGGTTAACAGGTACCTAGATATTTTTAGGGTTCCGTACCTGAAGGGTGAAAACGGAACCCTATTACTAAGCCTCCGCTGTCCGCCAACCGTCCTTCTGTCTGTCACGTGGCTATATCTCATGTACCGTAAGAGGTAGACAGTTGAAATTTTCATATAATATGTATTTCTCTTGCCGCTTTAACAACCAATAATAAAAATAAAATATATATCAAAATTAAAGGTAAAAAAGTCATGTTTGTAGTATAGGAGCCTACAACAAACGTGACTTTTTTGGCTATTTTTGGTCTTAATTTGTCAAGGCTGTAGCTCTTGAACTATAATAGCTAGACACATGAAACTTTCTATAATTAAGTAACACTTCAACTGTAATAATAATAAATACTAAAAATAACATGAAATTAAAAATTAAAGGGGTCTCCCAACAAGTGAAAATTTGATGTTCTTTGAAAAAGTTGCCTGATTTTTACGGTACGGAACCCTTCGTGTGTGAGTCGACTCGCGCTTGGCGGTTTATTTCAGTTGTACACCACAAATCACAATATCTATGAAACTAAAAGGTCTTTGAGAGTTGTAAATTTCACCATCTATGTGAGCTTGCCCTCTTTCTTTCAATATCTCACTTTCCACTATCTTTTCGTCTTAATTTTCCGTAAAGATAAAACATATTTTATTGTAGAACTTCGTAGCCTCTGCTACGATGCTACGCCGGACCAGCGCAGCACGCAAAAGATTACAACGCGCACCTACTTTTTAATAAAAGAAGTACCAAGTTGCGGTTTTCATTTTCATTAGAGCAGTTCTTTTTTTCCACTTTCAAGCATCATACATTCCTTTTATTGTTCTAATTTTACTCTATTCTTTCCCATATCCCTTTAGATGAAAGTCTTGTTTGTAGATCTTCGTAGAAAGTTCTACGACGCTACGCCTGTTATTTTGAGAGCAAACGGATGGAAAACGAGAGGATAATGAAGTATACTAATAAATAAATTGATATAAGAGCATTTTTGATTTGACTTATGAAGCGGCACCAACCTTTCTCTAGCTATCACCGAACTTCGACTCGAAAATAGCTAGTAATTTCACTAAAGTCGCTGATTTTGTCAATGCTATTTTGAGTTCTATTGAATTAAGCTGGAGTTGGAAATTGGCTGAAGCAGCGGAACAATAAGGACTAAGTTACTGTGGAACAAAAGACCTTAATTAAAACTATTGGCCTATAGTACAAGCTTTTGACTACGGCTTCACTCGCAAAGCTCTACCGATTGTTTGTGATTGAAGTCAGCATTATTTTCTATTTGTGGAAAAATAGTGGAATATATACCTTTGACTGGTTGTCACGTAAAGCTAAACTAACGTAAAATAGCTAAATAAATAAATAAATAATGATCGTACTTTCTGTTATTAATAGCCAAATAATGTAAATAGTTCTACTGAATTTTGTAGTATAAGAAACACCTATTTCATAAGAAATGAAATTATATTATATCAAAAATTGTTCGACTTCGACGGGACTTGAACTTTGGAATAAACTTCAATGTTTCCCCTGTAGGTGGAGCTAACGGCGCTAGAGTCCGAAGGAAGCCCCAAGGTTTTTCGAGTCCTACGTCACTTGACCTTGTGTTGTAGTTGGTTAGCAAATTCTCGCAGTGAGAGAAGTTTGCGGGTTCAAGTCCCGTCGAAGTCGAAATTTTTTTGGGATATTATTTGATTTCTTATAAAATTACCCCCAAGTGTGAGGGCTTACGTACGTACTACAATAATAAAAACTTTAACACATATTTCGTACTAAAATACAGTTTTCTGCACTAAGATTTACACTTTAAACATGTCACACTAAAATTTACTTATTTACGAACACGACCAGCTTGCCCATGACCACGAGGTCCACTACCATGAATGATGATCATATTTCATCATCATCAGCCTATATTAGTCCACTGCTGGACATAGGCCACCCCTAATGAGTGCTATAGCGCCCTGTCTTCAGCTTGCCGCATCCAGCAACTGCCTGCAGTATTTCGCAGGTCACCATCCTAGGTTGCCTGGGAGAAATTGCCCTCAGCGATAAGGCCGCCTATTGTACTGATTATGTGTTATATGTAGATATAAGGTTTTTATTATGTTATTTTTTTAAGTGCAATAAAGTGTTCATTCATTCATTCATTCATTCATTCATTCCTCCCACCTGGCCGGAGAAAGTCTTAAACTAAGCTTGTCGAGTCGCAGTCTCCACTCAAGAACAACAACGTTTGTCTTTTCTATTTACCTAAAATTCAGTAGTATTTTAGTCTGACTCTTAAAAAACCTGATAACTGGAAATGTATGACCTATCGCTACCTAACAAAAGTTGCCTGGAAGAGATCATTTCTAAGCGACAACGCCGCCCATTGTAGTGCATGCATATCCCTTACAATAAATATCTTTGTAATTTATTTTTATTGGTGGACTATAAAGGATTTTTGTATTATATTGTGTGTTGCATGTAATGCGAGATTTTGCGAAGGAAGCTCTCACGTCAGAGAGATCAAGTCTTAACTCAGAAGTTCTGAAACTTTTTGAAACCATTTATGAAATGTCTTAAGAAAAATTGGGCATCGAGGGTTGGTCCCTTTGTCTTGTTTTAATTTGATCTGCGTAAATAATTATAAATCATATTTAAATTTTAGAATACAAGATACAAGGTGCAACAGAACATGTTTAAGGTAATACATTTTTCATAAAAATTACTAAAAATTAATAACTAATCCTTTTACAAAAATTTATTAAAATAAATTAAAAACCCAATTTAATTCAGGGCGATGTGGTCGCTTCGCGACAAAGTCCCTTAATATTTGTTTAAAATAAAAAAAACACATAAAAATTCAAGAATAGAAACAAATAAGAGCTAGTATTGACAACTGAAACTGTTTATTTAACTGCAGACCTGTTGCAAACAATCTAGAGGTATTAATTATAAATGTACCTAAGTGTCAAACCACGATAGTTTTTATAGTAAAATCTAGACGAAATTCAACTGATCCATATCCATCCATCCATCTGTTGGGTGACGATGGTAAGAGGCCCGACGGCATGACACTAGTCCCATGGGAGTTGGGGAGGCCCATTGTGTGGGACGCTACATGCGTCGACAAACTTGCGCCTTCCCATCTTCCGAAGACATCCGTAAGGGCAGATTTGGCCGAGGATCTCAAGAGATACAATTATGTAGGTCTCGACAAAGCCTACACATTTGCTCCCTTTGGGGTCGAGACCCTAGGTCCGTGGGGTACCGAGGCTCTCCGGGTTTTTAAAAAGATATTTGAGCGTCTGGTCGACGCGACGCGTGACTCGAGAGCTGGTGGGTATCTGGCGCAGCGCATCAGCTTTGCCATACGGCGGGGCACTGCAGCCTGCGTCTTGGCGACGCTTCTGACTCGTATTGATATGGTCAGTTGAGCTACCTGTAGATTGTTTGCAACAGTCTGCAGTTAGCTTAATTGTTTCAATTGTAAATACTAGTTCTAATTTGTTTTATTATTGAATTGTAATTTTCTTTGTCAATACTGATCCATATATTATGAAAATTATATTATGAATATTTAAAATATGTATAGAATGAACTTACCCAGTGCCAAAACCACGTATATTGCCATGGTCGTCTGTCGATAGGACATTGTTTTAGCACTTCCTGTTTTATAACAACTCAAACCAAATATTATGTTTTACTGCTAATCAAGCATTTCCAAAACTATATTTTTAAATCAATGCTAAATTAACAATTATTAAATATTTTATTTCTAAATCCGTCGCTTCATTCAACCGTTTTCTAACAAAGTAGAAACGAAACCGTCACAGTTTAAGCTTTCAAAAATATCCTTATGTTTATAACCGCTATGTTCAAATTCCTTTGAATTTTGTTATAGCCAGAGACCGATATCGAAGCCGATTTTGGATTGTAGACTAGTTGAGTTGGGTATAAAAGGGGTGTCGATTTGCTGAAAGTTAAGGTTGTGAAAATGGGGCGTATCAGCTTGGTGTTGGTTATAGGTATGAAAATTTATTAATTAATTTCAGTTTATACGTTTTGACAATTATTATAGGGAAAGACAAATTTCCGATATTGGACCACTTTAGTGTTCAAGCCACGCGCATAGCGCCTATGCTTTTTAGAATAGTTAAGGTCAACCCTCTCCCTTGACACTCACCTCACTGTATAGACGTGTCTCGTAATAAAATTAAAATATAAATTAAGCTCGTCTACTCTTAGCATCTATTTCTGTATTATTTTCTTTCATTGTGTGGTACAATAAAGAATTTTCTATCTATCTATCTAAGCTGGAGATAAATAAAAATAAATAAAATAAATAATGCTGGACAATCCACACAGCATCATCTATCCCAAAGTAAGCAGAGCTTGTGTTATGAGTACTAGATGACTGATAAACTTAATACAATACATAACATAGATAGATAGATATAGTTTAATTTATAAAAATAAGGCTCCCTTATGTTTTACCTAAACATAAATTGGTGGCCATTCACATCAGTGTGGCGATTAATTTATATTCAGGTAGAACAAAAGGGAGCTTAATTTTTACAAGTAAAATTCTTCGTAAAATCTGATATTTTTATTTATTTATTTATCATAACATCATAACAGGTTTTTCTAACACTGAGGCGATGCTAGATCTACCTAGGTCCTTAATATACAAATATAGGTTAATACAAATAATATACTAATCTAAACTACATTTTGTTTCTTTAGCGAGCTGTGCCCTTTCCATGACTTTCGCCAGGTTTCAATGAAATATATCTACGCAATTTTCTGATAGAATGAGAAAAAGATAGCATGGGGGTAAACTTTAGTAGGTTGGTCCTACAGTTGGGCACCTACAGCATAGCGGGGCGGCGACGTGCGCCCAAGTAGTCGTTGGGCGCGTGTCGCCGCAGCGCCGCCAGTACCGCCCGCTGGTGCAGCTCCCCGCGGAGCACGCGCACCGTGCACTTCACCAGCGCCACGTCTCTTCGCACAGATAGCCTGCAGTAGCCTACCATACCTAACACGAACAGACTCGAAATTGATAAAAACCTTTTAATTTTTGACATACACTGGCCTGCAAAACTAAGTATCACAATTTTAAATTATTTTTTTTTCTAAATTGTTTAGAGATTTAAAATATAAAATGTTTTGTAGCAAATTTTAACAGCTTTCTTTAAAACTATAGTAAACTATACATTAGTAACATTATGAACTTAAAAAAGATAAAACAACAAAATTAGTGTCCAAAAACTCAATTAACTGTTTATAAGTATGTTTTACATGTTATTTAATATTTAATAACTGGTAATGCCTCCTCGGGCTCTGATTACAGCTTCGAGCCGGTTTGGCACACTGTACACGAGGTTTCGGAGTCGATTTTGGGGAATATTCTTATTCCTAATCCCCTATCAGGGCCGGTTTTAGTACCCAGAGGTCGTGCGGCTGCTGACTAGCCTCCCTAGCTCATCTTTATCTTTTTATTTCGAAAGTATATCTTGTGGATTTAAAAAGTTATTGCAATTTTAAAAGTGTGATACTTAGTTTTGCAGGCCTGTGTAGTTTTATCTAAAACTCAGCAATCTGTCAGAAACAACTTATTAGGAGTACTTCCCTATAAAATGTACTGAAAAAACACACAACAAATAGCTTACACATTTTCTGTGGCACCTTACATAACTATGATGTGACACGGAAACCTTAGCGACTCGCACTTGACCGGTATTTTGTGACAAAACATTAAAAAACCCGGTCATGTGCGCGAGTGAGACAGAAAATTATAAACATTAGGTACATTGCATTGCATTTTAAATCTAATATTTGGTATAAAAAAAAATCGCATAATACATTTCGTATAAATGCCGCTTTCAGCGCTATTAGCCACAGCGTCGGCGGCGCCGGCCCCGCAGCCTCCGTGTCCATGCCCGTGTCCATGCCCGCAGCCCCCGAGCCCCTGCCCTTACCCCGGCCCTGTAGCACCCTGCCCACCCTGTGAATGGGTAAGGATGTTATGAAAATTTAATTATGCTCCGTCCACGCATCTTTAACTGAATGAAAGAATGCAATATTTCATAGCATTTGCTTCTTCTTAAAAATAGTGATGTGAAGAATCTATCGCTTTGAAAAATATCGGGACAACGAGAGCTTCGATATTTATCGAAGTTACGATTGAGTTTAAATTTTAATGCTACAAATAAAGACTTCTTATTCTTTATTCTTGTCGAGCTGACAGATTACCTGAGTATGATTTTTTTATTCTTTCATTAATGAAAGAATAAAAAGTGGACGGAGTACAGCCACGCGTGACCCGCGAGCTGGTGGGTATCTGGCGCAGCGCATAAGCATTGCCATACAGCGGGGCAATGCAGCCAGCGTCTTGGGGACGCTTCCGACTGGTATTGATATGGATCAATTGAACTAGGTACCTATAGATTGTTTGCAACAGTCTGCAAATAGCTCAACTGTTTCAAATACTAGTTCTAATTTTGTTTATAATGTGTAAATGTAATTTTCTATGTTAATAAAGCCTTTTGAATAAAGTAGGTAGATAAATAAAATAGTAGTTTATTTATTAATGGCGGGCTATAGGTTATAGAAAATACAATAACTACATTCAAATTTAATTTCGACGACCTCAGAGGCGCAGTCGAAGGTCCGCCAGTGTCGGGTTTGATTCCCACCGCGAGAAAAATATTTGTATGATCGTCTAATATTAAGATAAATCCATAATAAGATAATAATTAAGAAGTAAATAAAATAAGATTATCTATATGAATGATGACTGTCATGCATTAGCTGTAATTGGTATTCCTCTCATAACAAACAAAATAAAATTATTGTCTATTTATTTGCCAACAGGGAACAGACACTGGATTGATTAGCCCAAGCCCATGGTCCGATTGGAACTCCCCGAGTCCCTGGTCCCCTGGGGTGCCAATAACACCAGGAGTCCCCATAACACCCGGGGTCCCCATCCCAAGCCCTTGCCCCTGCCCGGATAACTGGAACTCTTGGACCCCTGGTTCTCCAATAACTCCAGGATTACCGAACCCGTGGTCGCCAACTGATTGGGACAGTCAAAACCCGTGGTCTCCAGGAGCGCCGACTCCTACGAATGTTTGGGGACAGAGCCCTTCTATCAGTGATCTGCGACAAGCAAGTAAGTATTGTTTACGCGCGTGGGTAATGTTTTTTGAGTTTTTTCTGGTTGGCAGACATTTTTTATTACTTCCGAGCATGAAAACGCAACGAGGGGGCGCAATGCTCGCCATTTTGTTAAAGGATAGTCTTAGAATTTTGCGTTCTTAGGAGCGAGACAGAGCATACGTTTTTGGAACAGTGTAAGCGGAAAAATCAAGTTTTTGCTTATTTACAAGAAAACTACACCACTTATGAAGAAACTGGTTCAAGGAACCAAATAATTAGTAATAACGTACGAACCAAAACTTAAGTCATTTCAATAGACCGCAGGGTTCCTGAGATCTCGACCAAATTATGTGCGAAACAGTGCACTTCAATTTTGTTTTTATCGTATTTTTTTTCTCAATCGTGTTTTCACATTCAAGGAACCAAAGAAAAATACTTAATTTTATGTGATTCGTATTTTTTATAACGGAGATCTCGTGAGTACTGCGATTATAGACTCGTCAGCCTAGTTTGACAGCAAAACCCGTTAGATTCGCCCCATAAGCCATTTACATTTATCAAAATTCTTGTTTGGTCTCCTGTAAGGTTCTTAGCTAATTTTTTTTCTTACTGGCGAAAACAAGTGGAATAGCGAAGACCTTGCAGTTTTTCTTAAGTTTTCAATTAATCATTTGCGATTTACATTACCTGCTCGACAGACCATCAAAAATGGTGTGAATTGGTCGCCTGGCCTGAACCTTGTCGCACACCTAAAAAACACCGCTGCAGCACAGCATAAAAATATGCATTAAAATATGGACTAACTCGTTACATTTTATTTTTTTGAGGATGTTGATTTATTTTATATGTCCTTGCCAAAATTCAGGGATGCGGTTTTAAACTTTTTGGATAGGACGCATAGTGCTTAATAAGTAAATTTGTTTAGTTTAAGCTGTAGTATTAAGTTATAGTTGATGTAATTTAATTAATGTATGTTGTATCTAATTTTATATTTCCTTATCGCTTTGGTGCTGCACTGTAATGATAATGTAAATAAGTATGTAACTGAAAATAAATAAAATAAATTAAAAAAAAAATTTAGATGAATTTATATTGACGGCATCAGATGACAGAGAGCTCGCGGACCACTCGTTTGAAGCTTGTAAGAAGCCATATCGTCACTGTAAACAGTATCTTGTAACGAGTTTAAGCCCGTATTTAAAAGCACGTTTTTATGCTATGTGGTAACGGTATTGCATTATTGAGGCAGAGCTTTATAATGATTATTGTATGAGACTGAGACAAGCTTATCCGCGCTAAATGAGACGAATTCTTTAGATTTATTTGCATAAAGATTATTAATTTATTTCTACCTTCCAGCCATCTCCGGAACTGGTCTCGTCAAGCTGCTCCTCCCCAGCAGATCCACAACCGCCGAGAGCCTCAAACGGGTTGGCTTCCAAGAGATCTCAGTCCCTGGCGGCTCGTTCTACATCACCCCCCAACCAGACGTGGTCATCCAACCTCCTCCGATCCTGGTGAAACCTCCTTCGCAGCCACCTATCCGACCTCCTGCGATAGTTGTCCAGCCACCGGGGTTGCCACCTGTGACGCCGCAGCCGATTGTCGTTAGACCAGTACCATTGAGGCCTGTTAACCCACCGCCGGTGTTGGCTGTGCCCGGCCAACTGCCCATGGTGCCCGTCCCAAGTATAACAGTGACCCCGCCCAGGCAAGCGCCGATTCAAATCCGTCCGATATCTATAGAGCAGCCAGTGTTTCCAGCAGTAACTCCACCGCAGATAGTGATAAGACCGCCTCAGATGCAATGCATCCAGACGCCTACGATCGTGGTGCCCTCGCCATGCCCGGTGCCCAATTCTTATCCGATTCCTACGCCGTGCCCTTGCCCACCTGGCCCCCAGCCGTGGCCCATCCCACCAAGTCCACAGCCGTGCCCTTGTCCACAGCCGTGCCCTTGCCCACAGCCGTGCCCTTGCCCACAACCGTGCCCTTGCCCACAACCATACCCTTACCCAGAACCATACCCTCAACCCTGCCCGATCTGCCCCGTCTGCCCACCTAGCCCACAACCCTATCCTTACCCGGAACCTCAACCCTGCCCGATCTGCCCACCATGCCCACAACCGTACCCTTACCCGGAACCGTGCCCACCTTGCCCACAACCCTGTCCTTATCCGGAACCTCAACCCTGCCCGATCTGCCCCGTCTGCCCACCATTCCCGCCATGCCCACCGTGTCCACCTTGTCCACAACCCTGCCCGATCTGCCCACCTTGCCCACCGTGCCCACCTTCACCCGGAGGTCCCTTCTACTAAGCGCACATTGTAATCAAAAATTGTTTTACCAGTTTTCATAAATTCAAACTGATCTAAACAGGCAAATAATAGCAAATTCAGTTTAGAATAAATTTAATATGAAAATAACTAACAGTTTTTGAAAAATGATTAGTTTTACTAAAAGATCTCGAATCAATATGGCTATGTTTAATGGAATATGGATTGCTTAGAATAAGTTCGTACCCGTAGTATTTAAATTGTGATGAATGTATGCAAACGTAGCTTAGTCGTAATGTAGCATCAGTTTATGTATTTTATTTACTTCACTATGTATTATTATGTATTGTATTTTGGAAGCAAATATACCTTGCGGTTGATAAAAGGTTTTTGATTCGACCACGATGATCTGACTGCAATTTTACCGAAACCATACAGGTTGCCACGTTACAAGTGTACTAAGCCGAAAGGGGGTGAGACTGGGCCCCGAGGAGATCAACTTGTGAATAACCATTTGTTGAATTTCGAGTTTCTTTTTTTCTATTAAGTTTATTTTTTTTTATTCGTGATCTTTGACAAGCAATTTTATATTATTTAACATTATAAAATATATTACAAATATTTTCGGCTTGTTTTTTTCATTAAAACCAGTGTTTTGCCATGTAATTATTATAAAAAATGATGTATCCTTTAAAATTTCAAAACAATAATAATAATGTTACAATACACGTAAAGATAAATTCAAAAAAAAATTGGAAATTCCAAAAAAATCTAGAACAAAAGTTGATTTGATTCCTTCGCCGGCGGGGGCGTCCAGAATCATCCCCTTTCGGCTTTGTACACATGTTTCGTGGCACCCTGTATAATTTAATTCAGTCATCTTGTACCAAAACTTTTTCGTTAAACTATGACAACTTACTGTCTTCGAAAAAAGCAGGAGGTTCTATGTATGTTCGAGTGTAGGTATGTTTTTTCAAGATTGTATTTAACTTGCCCTGTTAGTATGTATCTATACAAGGTGCCACGTTATTCATGTACCAAGCCAAAACTGGGTTGTTGTGCACCTTATACCCAACTGATCCGCATGGTTGATTTTCAGAAATACGTTGTTTTTAATTTTAATAGTAAAAAATAACTTTACACATACGCTTAGAAAAATGAAAACCCAATCACTAATGCAAAACCGACAAAATTTTAGGTTTCCGTTTTCATGTGCAAAAATGAACACATTCATTCATGCTACATATAAAAATAGGCACGTACGTAGCACTTTTTTTTAGTTCGCGATTTTTAACATACCTACCTAATGAAGATTATTAATCGGGTATTTATCGCGTAACTTTTATTAAAATATCGATAAATAGTCTTTATTAGGTACCTACGTAGACGTACCTACCACGAAACAAACGTACCTACAGATAAACAGTAAACATTGTAAGCTAAAATAATAGCTTAAAAGAAAAATGTACAGAACCACCGTAAAATTGACGGCGTTGGCTAAACAAAAGCGATGGTCAAGTATCTTACTGATGAACAGCTTATGTTAGGATTGTTACATGGGTCAGTTGCAGTGAAAGTTTCGAGGTCTTTTTTGCAGTAAAAAACCTTAAAAACCGGAAAGTGCTAGAACATAAAATGTTCGTGGGAGGGGGAGACCCCCTTATCTGCTTAGTACACCAATTACGTCGCACCTCGTATATGTATGTGTGGGATAAATCTTGCAGCTGAATTTTAGACCAGTTATCCTCAACCGATTGAGTCAATGGCCTTTATTAACAAAGAAAATTACAATCAAATAAGAAAAACAAATTAGAACTAGTATTTACAGTTAAAACAATTAAGCTAACTGCAGACTGTTGCAAACATGTAAGTTATCAAATTTAATTATAACTTTGTAGAAAATTACACGGAAAAGAAAGATTATAAAAATAAGTACATTTTATCTGAGCAACAACGGTCGAAGCAACGGTCAACGTGACCCGAGAGCGGGCGGGTATCTGGCGCAGCGCATCAGCATTGCCATACAGCGGGGCAATGCACCCAGCGTCTTGGGGACGCTTCCGACTGGTATATTGATATGGATCAGTTGAGCGAACTGCAGACAGTTACAAACAATCTACAGGTCGCTCAACTGTTTCAATTGTAAATACTAGTTCAAAATTTTCTCTATTCTTTGATTGTAATTTTCTTTGTTAATAATAGTTATTTGACAAATAAATACGTTCTAAAAGAATCACACTACTCATATTATTTATCCTATTAGAGACAAATTCTCGCCATTTATTAGAGAGATATCTCCCCGTGCCACAGAATAGATAGTAGTTCTATACTCTTACCTCGCTATCAAGGCAACGTGAAGGTACTTTATAGGGGAGGTAGGGGTTTTCTCGCTCCCTAGGTGAAACAAGAAAAAGTAGATATTTTTCTTGTGTGAGTGCATGTCGCTTGCGGTTTCAACTTACTTGACCTACTTTAAATCCCGGAGAATGCGTGCAAAGCTGTGAGCAGAAGATAAATTATATTTAGCAAAAGTATATTTCTAAGAGTGGAAGATGAATGAACAAGCTGGAGGCATACCTCAAAAAGTGGCCACACCTGGCAGTCAATAAATAAAAATGGAATGAGGACATTTTTGCCCTGCTGAGGGATTCTGCAGACTAAGATATCTACGTACTTTGTTCGAATATGAAACGGCAATACCTTGCCCTACCTCCCCTACCTACATAATCATATCGGCACACGTTCATATGTCGCCTAACGAATTGTTTGGGCACGTGAGAGGAGTCTGTAATGTGCCTACCTACTTCCTGCTTTAACAAAGGTAGGTACTATGTAGATAGGTTCCACAAAGCTTCCGAGACATAGGGTGTAAGTACTAAGATCCGCGCATTATCAAAATGGTATGGAACCTGTAAAGCTTCTTGAAAGGAATTCTAATGAGGTTAAGTAACATTTTGTTCCCATTAAGTAAGGGTCAAGTTAAAGTACAATGAAAGGGTAACGAAGGGAATTTTTGAACCGCAACTCCAAAAAAATTCGCGGTCGTTCGCGTGCCTTCCGTCAAAAGCGCGCTACTTTTTTTAACTGACTTCGAAAATAGAAGGAGTTTCTATGTTTGACTGCTTGTTAGTTTTTTTTATGTATTTTCGTCGACTTCTTCGTCAATTAAAGACCGAATTCAAAAAATACCAGACCAGACGCTCAGTGTGTCACACACTGAGCGTCTGGTCGATGCGACGCGTGACCCGAGAGCGGGCGGGTATCTGGTGCAGCGCATCAGTATTGCCATACAGCGGGGCAATGCAGCCAGCGTCTTGCGGACGTTTCCGACTGGTATTGATATGGATCAGTTGAGCTACCTGTAGATAGTTTGCAACAGTCTGCAGTTTGCTTAATTGTTTCAATTGTAAATACTAGTTCTAATTTGTTTTTATTATTGAATTGTAATTTTCTTTGTCAATCATACTGGACAATTCACACAGCATATAGTTCCAAAGTTACCTAGATAAAACTCGATGGCGCGACGTGGTGATAATCGCATAAGCCCTTGTTTGGGGGACTCATTTAGCTTTGGACGTTCGTGTGCTAAAAAGGAGGAGGAACTGTGTATGGAAACCGATTTACCATAATTGACTTAACTAAAACTACCATGAATAAAAATATTCAAAGCAAATTAAATTTATCTAAAACAAACCACGCTAGAAAGGTTTTATTGAAAACTTTAGCAATGACTTTATCAAAACAAGCTAAGTCGAATTTGATACGGTTTTTAGTATAAAACCTGAACAGAGAGGAGATTCTAGTAGACGACTGACAAAATGGCGAAGGGGACTGTCATATGGTTATCGGGTAAGTTACAATATTATTAAATAACGTACGTAGTCAAATTATCAAAAACCTTTTTTTGTGTAAGAGGGCGTAATGCGTGACATTTTGTAAAAACGATAGGCATAGTATTTCGCGTTCACAGAAGCGGTAGGTACAGAACATACATACGTTTATAGAACGGCGTGGCTAAAATCAAGATTTTTCTTATTTTCATAACTACACAACATATGAAGAAACTGGTTGCACGAACCAAATAATTAGTAATAACCTACGAATAAAAACATAAGTCATTTCTATAGACCGCAGGATTCCTGAGATCTCGACCAAATTATGTGCAGTGCACTTTAAAGTTTTTAAAATTAAATAATTAATATAATCATTTATTTCAGACAATTAATCCAAAGATAACTCTAACACTAACACACACATTCACCATTATTACATTTAGATCGTATTTTCTTTTTCTCAGTCATGTTTTCACATTCAAGGAACCAAAGAAAAAATATTGAATTTTATGTAATTCGAGTTTTTTACCACGTGAGTACTGAGTCCTAGGCCTAGTTTGATAACCTAACCCGTTAGGTTCACCCCTTAATATTGTGTCTAGGATCTGTGTTGGTTCTCCATCATTGTGTAACTCGATCGTGTCAAGCCGCCACACTAATATTATTTACTCGTCTGTACATTAACGCTGTCCTCAAACTAATCTGTCTTATCCAGAATCTGACTTTAACCAAACAAGGGACGTGTGTCCCTCTCGGGATCTTACATTTTACTTAGATACTGTTTCCATAAATAAATAAATAATGCTGGACAATCCACACAGCATCATCTAGCCCCAAAGTAAGCAGAGCTTGTGTTAGGGGTACTGATGACTGATAAACTTAATACAATACATAAAATATATAGAGCAAAATAAATGAAAGAAAGGTTTAAAGTTTTCTTTGTTTTGACCTACATAAACCTATTTCTTACAAACTTTTATTTAACTTGCCCTGTTGGTATGTGTGGGACAAATATTGCAACTGAATTTTAGACCAATTATCCAGAGCCGATTGAGCTGTTATTTTGCATACTTGTGTAAGTTTGGCGACCATGCAATGTTATGGTACCATCGAGCTGGTCTGATGATGGAGACAGAAGATCATAGGAACTCCTAAACGAAACGACGATGTTACCCCGTCGAGTTTGTTTTCATTAGATTTATATTCCCAAGCACTTTGGGCCTAGATAATATAAAAGCTTGTTAATAAAAAGCTTTTTTGACGAGCAATGTGGCGCGGCGAGCGAAGGTCCGCCTGCGACGCAGAAGGTTGCGGGTTCGATTCCCGCCTTGGGACAAATGTTTGTACGATCTGCAAATATTTGTTCCGGGTGTTCTGGGTATTTTATATATATAATAAAAATATCTATCTATGTTATGTATTGTATTAAGTTTATCAGTCATCTAGTACACATAACACAAGCTCTGCTTCTTTGGGGCTAGATGATGCTGTGTGGATTGTCCAGCATTATTTATTTATTTTTTTATTAAAATGTATTTTGTGACTGTTCATTATCAAACTGACTTAGAAAACTGTTATTTGTTTGCAAATGAACGTCTT
The DNA here is from genome assembly GCA_963662085.1 of Eupithecia inturbata. Classification (NCBI taxonomy): domain Eukaryota; kingdom Metazoa; phylum Arthropoda; class Insecta; order Lepidoptera; family Geometridae; genus Eupithecia; species Eupithecia inturbata. The sequence continues at coordinate 1,418,137 of OY759204.1, forward strand.
TATTTTTTCGATGCATCGATACATTGGACGCTGACCTTAAGCGTCCAATCAGATACTAGGTAGTTATTGTAAGCCACCTTCTGTTTACCTTAGCTAAACCTACTGAATTGGTTTACTTAGGATGGGAAACCTTGCTGTAGTTATTATGAGTTCCGAGTAAAGAGGTGTTCTTAGCTCATAACTTTTATTTTTCTCCCAACTTATTGTTTGACACCATTTTGTTAGTCGTAAAGACTGTGAGCATTGAGCTCACATTTATAAAAGTAAAAAATTATTAGTATAGATTACAGATGTTTCAAAAAGTCTAGCATTAAGATACTTTTTCAGGAATTAAAAAAGAAAATAACAATAAAATAATAGAAACAAATTTTTAATAAGAAAGAAAATTACAATCAAGTAATAGAAACAAATTAGAATTAGCATTTACGATTGAAACAATTGAGCTAACTGCAGACTGTTGCAAACAATCTACAGGTAGCTCAACTGATCCATATCGTTATCAGTCGGAAGCGTCCCCAGTACGCTGGCTGCATTGCCCCGCTGTATGGCATTTTTTTAAAAGTCTGAGAGCTTTGGTACCACACGGACCTAGAGTTCGACTTCAAGGGGAGCAAATGTGTAAGTTCTGTCGAGACATGCATAATTGCGCCTCTTGAGATCCTCGGCCATATCTGCCGCCGCACTAACCCTCACGAATGTCCTCGGCAGATGAGGCGCAAGTGTGTCGACGCATGTAGCGTCTCACACAATGGGACTTCCTGACTCCCAAGGAACTAGTGTCATACCGTCGAGCCTCTTACCCTCGTCACGCAATAGACCATTCGGTTCTAGAATAGCTGGTACGTTAGCGGTGACAAAGGCCCGCAGGATGATGTCGTTAAGTGCTGGAATGGCGAGATATCCGACCGGCGGCGGCCTAGTACACGATAATCTGTGATGACCAAGCTGTTCGACAGCAGTACCTAACGCACTAGTATTGAAGAGGCGCGCAACACTTTGCACCCAATCGAAGACATGTTGCGTTACGAAATGTTACGAAATTTAATAAAGTGCCAGTACTAAATGAAGAAAATGCTTGCAACCAATGTCCTGACTCCCATTTAGAAACGGCCAGGAGACGGGCACGATCCGCAGAGCTAGAGCACGTTTGTACCAAACAATTCCGTGTCAACTCACGCAGAGGCCCGTCCCATTGCCGTTTGGACAAAATAGAATTTTGGGAGAGCAGCATCCGGGCATGCACTATGCCATATTACTAAATGATTTTGTTTGGCATAACTATCAGATATAGGTTTAATCCCAAATATATAGAGAGACAGAATAACTTTCCCTTGTAATGTTAATTTTAAGGTGTGTGTACAATAAAGCATTTTTCAATTGTATTGTATTGTATTGTAACTTTTGCATCTATAAGATTGGTACCTATGGATGGATAAATTTCGACCAACGAGGCATCGTTGGTCTAGTAGTCGTGTGATGTGCCCTCATCATCGGCGGTTGAACACATCGTTCACATCACGGGTCGGACCAGAAAACTCCACAGTAGCCCGGAGTTAGGAAATTGGCGGTGTTGCGACCCCGTCCGGACGGGGTACATGATTGATTCCTGTGTGTACGCACCTGCGTACGTTGCGCCTGACCTCTCCCCGGTCGCGTCGCTCTGCCGACCCATCAGATCAGGTCTCTCAAAAGAGGTGCACCATGTTTTTGTACACAAGCTTGTTCACTATAATATGTCCTTCGGACATAATGTGGTGGCTAGGCTCCGTTGAGAATTAGAATTATTTATTCAGGTAATAAACATCATCTACATCTTGGTTAGAAGTGCCTTAAGTTAGGTTGGACTAGACATAGAGTTCTCACCTGGTTCAATAAGAGATCATAACAGGTAGGTATAATAATCGGAATAGGAGTATTTTAAGCTTAATTCTAATTACAATTTTTAATTCTACCTACAATAAAGTTTATGATTGGCAGCCATGTCTGAAAATTTGGCTAGGACATCATGGATGGATAGTATGGATATATGGTAGTATGGATATATGGTATGGTAGTATGGCTGAGAAGAGAATGTACCCCAAGAACAGGAAAATTATCTTCCAAAATTAGTAACAATAGGTAACATAGCCTAACTTATCGATTTTCTTTTTTTCAGTGCTGATCCTCGGTTCATTCGCCCAGCCTGTCCCGCTACCGGATCCCGAACCCCAGAACCCCTGCCCGTGCCTGAACCCTTGCCCATGCGAGGAACCCGTGCTCCCCTCGGGGTGCGTTAATATCGGACCATGCAACCCGTACGAACCACCCGTTAACTTTATACCGGGGCAGGCTCCCCCAGGTAACGCATAAAAAAACTAAATACCAGCACCCTTTGGGGTCCTTTCACTTTTAGACAACTTCGAGACAGAAATCGTAATGCCTACCTAAGTGGATACTACATGATTGATTCCTGTGTGTACCTATTAGTCCAATCAAAATAAGATTTTAGGTCGCTTTAAAGCCCCTGGAATAAAAGCAGTAAAAACGTTTCCTTGAATGACTTAGACTACGTCTGTGCTGATTTGAGTTTATTTTTTATTATCTGGGGACAAATGTTGGGTTACCTACACATCTCCTCAACTAAAAATGCTATTTAGCTGTAATTTAGGATAAGATGCAGAAACTTTTTATTTAGGCTGGTTTTGGTGTCACACAGCGCCGACCCTAAAACGGTCGGCGCTGTGTCGTGCTGTATCGTGCTGATCGCCGCGAAGTACAGACGGAAAGGACGAGAACGGCGGTACTTCGCCGCCGCATGCGTTCAGCGCGACGCTAAAACGCTCATAATTCCACACACCACAGACTGGACCAGGGTCCAGTGTTATATACCATGCTCTTCATATAATAAGTATAGATTAGATAAGATATGGATTCACAACTGCACCCCGTAGGTGGCTCTGGAATCGAGTTCTAGGATATAACTATGCTTATCAAGACCGCTTTATGTTTGTTTAATATCCAGCACTATTTATAATTATCTCCAGGTCAAATAATCGTTCGCCCCGGGCTAGTACGCTTTAGACCCTCACCTCCCATCATCGTACAGCCGGGCACCATCCGCTTCCCCAAGCCACCTGCCATCTGGGTAAAGCCAAATGCGGTGCAGCCTCCGCAGCCAGCGCCTATTGTCGTCAGGGTAAGTTTCTACATTAAATTTGTTGGTGTGGCAGATTTAACCGAGGATATCAAAAGGCGAAAAAAAAGGTATCGACAGAGCCTATGAATTTGCGCCCTTGGAGCCGAGACCTGCGGGGCTCTCGGGGTTTAAAAAATAATATCTGAGCGTCTGGTCGAAGCGTTGAGACCCGAGAGCTGGTGGATCTGGCGTAACGCATCAGCATTGCATACATCGGGGCAATGCAGCCAGCGTCTTTGGGACGCTTTCGACTGGTATTTATATGGATCAGTTGAGCTTCCTCCTAGTCTAAAGGCACTCTTCTAATACCTCTTTAATTTGTAAATGCCAAATTTGGTGGGCCAATATTTTTGCACTTTTAAATTACCATAAAAATAAACTACTTATTGTATTCAATTTAATGTTAATTTAAATAAAAGAACATATTCGGGCATTTTATTTCTTGAAAATAAAATTGTCCAGGGGGCCTCCATCTCGCCGCTGGCAGTCTTCTAACTTGGCTCTCAGACTTTCGAAAACTCTTCGACACAGAGTCCACACAGAGCCAAAATATGGCCCACCCTGTACTTTAAATTATTATGGTAATAGCTTAGATTAGGTCTGAGTGAATGTTTTAATTATTTATAGTTATTGATAATTTGCCTTTTAGCTACCAAATAATACGTATAACTAGCTGCAGCCCGCGGCTTCGCACGCTTTTTTCCGGAATAAAAGGTAGCCTATGTCCGGCCCCGGGATACCATCTACCTCGCTGCCAAATTTCACCGAGATCCGTTCAGCCGTTCTTGAGTTATAAATAGTGTTACTAACACGACTTTCTTTTATACATTAGAGAAGAAGAAGAAGATAGATAAGATTAATTATTGTATTTTGTTTCTAGCCTCCACCAGTGCAGCCTCCTCAGCCGAAATCGTTCTACGTGCGAGTCCCGAGCGTGCAGCCACCAACTCCTGCGCCTATAGTAGTCCGACCGCCGCCCGTGCCTGTGCCGAAACCGGCACCTATGAGGGTTTGTAATGCTGCGTTTGTAACGCGTTCTACGTGCGAGTCCCGGGCGTGCAGCCACCAACCTCCGAGCCTATGTTGCTCCGTCCTCTGCCTGTACCTGCACTGAGACCAGTTCCTATGAGGGTTAGTAGCGCTGCGTTTGTAATGCGTTGTACTTGTGAGTCCTACGCGTGCAGCCACCAACTCCTGCACCTATAGTAATACTCCCGCCGCCCGTGCCAGTGCCGAGACTAGTGCCTATGAAGATTAGTAACGCTGCGTTTGTAACGCATTGTACGTGCGTGTCCCAAGCGTGCAGCCACCATGCCCCACGCCTATAGTGGTACGCCCGTCGCCGCTGGTGCCTGTACCGAGACTAGTGCCTATGAAGGTTAGTAACGCTGCGTTTATAACGCTTTCAAACGCGTCCGCTGCCTGTGCCTGTGGGGAATCATTAAGAATAAATTTAGAAGTTTATCCAATCTTGATCAAAGACTAAAATTACATTTAGTTGGTTTGTCGCGTTGCTCTATTCTAAGAATTTTGTTATTATAGCAACTAGTTATTCGTTGTCAAACATTCTAAAAATCAAAAATATATGGCATAAACGTTATTCAAGCATAGATCTATGACTAAGCAAGCTTTCTAAAGGCCTGAGTGTGATAAAAGACAGGTGCTACAGTTTAAAACTTTAAAAAAGCGAACAGAAACTCTATTAGCTTTTACTTCTAAATTTCAGATCCAGCCCGCTCCAGTGCCAGTACCTGGTTCTCCGGCCCTCATAATATCACCCCCCAGCATAGTGGTTGCCTCTCCGCCCATCATCGCCTTTCGCCCTAACCCCCAGACTGTCTTCCGTACTGTGGGCGCCGCCAGGGTGTACGTCTCGAGGACTGACGCCGGTGGGAATCTGACGCCTGTGTTGATTTCTGGATACGGGACACCAGGTGACTGATATGGATCAGTTGAGCTATCTGTAGATTGTTTGCACACTGCAGTTTGCTCCATTGTTTCATTTGTACACACTACATACTTCTAAATTATTTTTATTCTTAGGCCCTTATTAAGAAAGCTTACTCAGTCATCGATAAGCTTGAGTAACGCATTTCGATGGCATAAACGTCACTCAAGCATAGATCTATGACTGAGCAAGCGTTCATAATACGAGCCTTTGATTTTTATTTTCTTTGTTTATAATTTTAGTATTAGACTTCCTAGACAAACATATACGTCGGCTGCTGAACCTGCCCCTTACAAGGGGGTGTTCCATAACGACCACGCTTGGCAGGCGGATTAGTAATCGCAGTAGACGTGTTAAAATACACAAAAGAAAGCGGCTGCTTTTCCTCTAATAGGTTCCCTTAGTCAACTCTTAAGATATCTACGGACTGAGATAATTTGTCAGAAGTTCAGTCGACTTGAGAGGGCGCATTGCGCGCCATTTTGTGAAAAGGATAGGCATAGGATTTCGTGTACATAGGAGCGGGACAGAGCATAAGCTTTTGGAACGGCGGCGCGCGGCGGCGTAAGCGCAAAAATCAAGTTTATGCTCATTTACAAGAAAACTACACAACTTATGAAGAAACTGGTTCAAGATTTTTTTTATCGTAATTTTATTTCTAAATCATTTTTTTACATTCAATGAACCAAAGAAAATATGTTGAATTTTATGTAATTCGAGTTATTTACCACGGGGATCCCGTGAGTACTGATATTTAGGGCCAGTTTGACAACCAAACCTGTTAGGTTGCCGCATCCAGCATCTGCCTGCTGTCTTTCGCAGATCGTCATCCCACCTGACTGAAGGGCGTCTTACACTACGTTTGCCGAGTCGCGGTCTCCACTCGAGAACACGTTACCCCAGCGGTTGTTGGTTCTTCGCGAGATATGGCCGGCCCACTGCCACTTCACCTTGCTAATTCTCTGAGCTATGTCGATGACCCCATGGCAATGTGTATTCAATATTTAAAAACAAGACGTAATTCCTGTATCGTGTGATCAACCAGGTGTGATTGTCTACCACGCCTGTTCGTTTTACTTTCGTTATTTGCCCTATTCCACTCTGATCCATTTTGCAGATCCACTAATGGATCAGTTTCCAACTTTTTGTCCACTCTGATCCACCGATGGATTAGTTTCGACTTCAAGTTCCACTTTGATCCACCAATGGATCAGTTTCCACTGTTTTGTCCACTCTGATCCACCGATGGTTTAGTTTCGACATTTATTATTTTAAAAAAAATTTATTATTTCAAGAGATTTTTTTCAATAATTATTATCCCTTGACCAAGGGTTGGGAATTAACCCTCTTTACTATCGTGTCAGTCTGTGTATTTTATCTGTGCTCTTTGGATGTCCCACTCCCACCGAAGCCCAAACGATAACTCGATTCAAGAATATTTCGATTTCCGATTTTTTTTGCGGGAAAAAAGTATAGATACGAGTACCTACGAGTAATATTTTATTGAACCACACAAATATTAAAAACAATACAGAATTAGATGCTAAGAGTAGACGAAGTACAAAGGCGGCCTCATCGCTATTAGCGATCTCTTCCAGGCAACCTTGGGATGGGCTGGGCATGTAAGAACAAAATAGACGGTGGCACTCGAAGAATAAAAGAAAATAATAATACTTACACTACATACCATGGTACCTACATAACCTTTATAAAAAACTTACATAAATATAAATAATGAGATTGTCTAACTTTTACAATGATAGATAATGCTGATGAAGCATTATCTATCATTGTTATTTTTTAAAGATAGGGAGAGATTTGGCACGTCTGATGTCCAGGAATTCATTCAGAGTGTCTTTGAAACAATGTTTAATCAAAATCGGTGCAGCCGGTATGTTATGTTGCGTAGTAAAACCGCCAACTGTTTTAATAGTAATAGTTATAATATCCATACTATTATTATACATTAGAAAGTAACTCTGTCTGTCTGTCTGTTACCTTTTCACGCCTAAACGGCTGAACGGATTTTAATTAAATTTGGCAGGGATGTAGACGGTATCCCAAGGATGGGCATAGGCTAATTTTAATCCTGGTAAAGTGCGTGCGAAGCCACGGGCAGTAGCTAGATATTTCATAATATTTCAATAGGTTCCATTTGTTTTACATTTTTCATATTTTTTTTATTCATATTTTCAGGTTGTTCGCCAAATCCATACAGCGGATGCCCTTGCCAAGACGATACGTATCCCAGCCCACCTTGCCCATTCTGCCCACAACCGTACCCCGAACCATGCCCGTGCCCACCCGGCGCCGAACCATACCCCCAACCTTGCCCACCTTGCCCACAACCGTACCCCGAACCGTACCCCCAGCCTTGCCCACCTTGCCCACAACCGTACCCTGAACCTTACCCCCAACCATGCCCACCTTGCCCACAACCGTACCCTGAACCTTACCCTCAGCCGTGCCCACCCTGCCCACAGCCTTTCCCGATTTTATACTAAATAATAAAATTAAAGTGATGGGGATTTTTTCTTACTCTTTGTTGAAAACGTTAAAAACGTGACGTCATAGGGAGAGAGTAATTCCTGCACTTTATTATACCAGCAGAAGAAAAATGTGTAATGTATATTTATATTATTATTGTAAATAAGCTACTTTTGTATGTGTGTGAATGATTTTAATATATACGGGTACGTTGAGCATTAATGTTTTGTTTTATTTACTCTTACTTACTACATCACTATGGAATAAGAGACACCTCTTTGGATCTTCTTACATCTTACTTGAGTGATAGGATACAAAGAGTTGACATTAATGGGAAACGGTCTTCGGGGCCTGCAGTTACAATGGGTGTACCACAGGGTTCTATCTCGGTCCTTTCCTATTTTTAGTTTATATTAACGACCTGCCTCATCTTGTAAAGGATAACCAAGAGATCGTATTGTTGGATGATGATACTTCATTAATTTTTTAAATGAAACGACAAAACACAAATTTCGACTATGTGAATAATGCAATCTCAAAAGTAGTCCATTGGATTAGTGTCAATAACCTTTTACTTAATGAAACCAAACCGAAATTCATTCGATTTATTGTAACTAATGTAAAACAAGTTGAGGCTGATGTGACCGTCAAAGGAGAAACGTTAGAAATTGTTAACAGTACCTTAATCTTAGGCATAACCTTAGATAGTAAACTTCAATGGGGACAAGCTATCGAAGAGACTTAGTTCTGCAGTGTATGCAGTCAAAAAAATCCGTCATCTTACAGACGTTGATACTTCTGGACTATTTTATTTCAGCTACTTCCATAGTGTTATGTCTTATGGCATACTGCTGTGGGGGAACGCTGCAGATGTTAACACCTTATTTGTGCTGCAGAAGAGGGCTGTTCGTGCAATCTCCCTGTGAGCATCATGGACATGCTTGCTCAAGCCACATAGGGGTCTACTTTTATTGGCTTTACCAGCGCACCTCTCACAAATCTCGGTAGCTGCATCATAACACATACATACAATTGTATCATATAAGGTATCAAGCACCAATTTATGCTCATCTAAACCGCATGATCCTTGACCGCACCCAACAAATTCGGATGGGAAATCTATTTCACGCAGCTTAGAGTTACACAATTCACTATACTTAGCTATTTGTGCCTTGTCCCTCTCCCCCCATATCACCCTGTTCCGACGCAGGTCGCTATTGACAATTTTAGGTCTTGCATTGCTATACATACAGCAACGGGGCAATGCAGCCAGCGTCTTGGGCACGCTTCCGACTGGTATTGATATGGATCAGTTGAGCTACCTGTACATTGTTTGCAACAGCCTGCAGTTAGGTTAATTGTTTCAATTGTAAATACTAATTTGTTTTTATTATTTGATTGTAATAATAACAATTATTATGCATTACTAGTTTCAGTCCACGGCTTCGCACACGTCATTTCTATGCATGCATAAAATAGCCTATGTGTGAGTCTAGGCTTAGAGCTACATCTATGCAAAATTGCTGTTCTATGGGGAGAGAAAAGTCAGGAACAGATAAACAGCTACCGTGAAATATGTAATAACGCCTTTCGTGACATTAGCTTTCCCCAAGAATTCGTGGAGTGCGGCCATGGGACATGTGGTCTGGATGAGCATAGATCTGTTTTAGATAAGTTATATAGTATTATAGTGAATACTATGTCTGAGGCGTCTGTACAGACGAGGCAGAGTGGTGGCGCGAGAACTAGGAAGGGTAAAAGCTTGTGTGGCTGGAACAAATATGTACGTAGCGCGCATGGGGAGGCCAGGCTTAAATTCAATAGCTGGTTGCTGAGTAACAGACCTACTTCAGGCGAGATTTATGAGCAAATGTACGATACTCGCAAAATCTTTAAAAGCCGCCTGAAGTGGTGTCAGAGAAACCAGGACCAGCTTATTATGGACAAAATAGCTAAAGAGCGTGCAGCAAAAGACTTTAAAACCTTTTGGAAGTCTACTAGTAAGCTTAACATTAGGCCTGGCCCCCCTGTGAGTGTGGAGGGCAAGAGTGACCGAAGGGAAATAGCGCAATTGTTTAGCGAGCATTTTAAAGTTCACTCCCCCCTCGGCCCTTCCTCGGAGATGATCGATGCTGATCTCTACGTTCGGGGTGACGAACCTCTTTTGCTTGTGTCGGCGGACCAGGTCCGCGCTACAATTAAAGGTATGACGCGAGGTAAGTCTCCTGGACACGATGGGCTCAGCATCGAGCATCTCATTGCAAACACGCGGGTAATCACTTGCCCGGTCTCCTCTCCATGTTCTTCACAATGTGTCTTAGTCATGCGTACCTGCCTGCTGACCTCATGAAAACGATAGTGGTGCCCATTGTGAAGAACAGAACAGGAGACATATCTGACAAAAGGAACTACCGGCCAATTTCTCTAGCCACTACAATAGCCAAGGTGTTGGACAGTATGCTTGATTCTATTTTACAAAACTACGTAGAGTTACATGACGCACAGTTCGGGTTTAGACCCGGACTATCCACCGAAAGCGCAATATTAGCACTCAAGCATACTGTCCAATACTACACAAGTCGCAGGACGCCGGTGTACGCCTGTTTCCTCGACCTCTCCAAGGCATTTGATCTCGTCTCCTATGATGTGCTGTGGAGAAAGTTGAGGGACAGGGGTGTACCGCCGGACTTGTTGAATGTGTTTCGTTTTTGGTACGGACACCAGAGCAACGTCATCAGGTGGTCCAATGCTCTCTCGGATGCATATAGGTTGGAGTGTGGGGTAAGACAGGTGGGGGTTAGCTCTCCCTCGCTCTTCAACCTGTATGTAAATGATCTAATTGTTGAACTCAGCGGCATGCGTGTCGGCTGTCGTGTGGATGGTGTTTTATTAACAACATCAGCTACGCGGACGACATGGTGCTGCTGGGCCCGACAGCGAGATCTGTCGAGGAGATGCTGAGGGTCTGTGCTGGCTACGCTGCATCACACGGCCTCTGCTACAACACTAAAAAGTGTGAATACATTGTTTTTAAGGCCGCCGGTAATAACCTAAAAGAACTTCCAGAAGTAACCCTAAACGGCATGAGCATTAGAAAAGTAACTTCGTTCAAATATCTCGGACATTTTATTACCGACGACCTTAGGGACAATGCTGGCATAGAAAGAGAGCGTACGGCTCTAGCGGTAAGAGGTAATATGCTGATACGTAGGTTTTCCCGGTGTACAGAAGAAGTAAAACTAACGCTGTTTAAAGCGTACTGTCAAAGCTTCTACACCGGGAACTTATGGGTAAGCTACACCAAACGACCGCTGGAGGCCCTGCGTGTGCAATATAATAATATCTTTAGGATGATGTTGGGACTGCCTCGTTTCTGCAGTGCATCAGGGATGTTTGCTGAGTATGAGACGGATGGGTTTGCTGCCATCCTCCGGAAAAAGACGGCATCCCTGATGCGCAGAGTGCGGGATAGCCCCAACAGCATCCTACAAACTGTAGCCGGCAGAATTGCCTCGCCGATATGGCAGCACTTTGTGCGAACAGTTATATAAATAAATATGTACATAATCAATTTCATTTGTTAAACAATTATTCAATTCAATTCAATTCGTTTATTTATTTGTTATACATTATTCTGATTAATATTAATTTTATGCTTTAATTTAATTGTATTTGATTTCCTTTAAGTAATTTGATTAATTTTTATAATAAGTAATTTGTTTTTAATTTAATTTTATATAATTTAATTTAATTTCAACTTGTATATTTAATTTTATTAACTTTGTTGTAGGTAACACTAAGAGTACTAACATTTAATTTAAGAGATTTCTGCTACTAACAAATTATGGATCATGATGTTATCTGAAATAAACAAATTTTATTTGTTTTATTTTTTAAAACTTCTGCCTGATCATTTCAGTCGTTATGGCGTGAAGAGTTAACAAACATCTATCCATCCAAACATTTAAACATCCAACTTTCGCGTTTATAATATTAGTGTAATTAATATATTAAAATGTCATCAATCCTATTAATATTTATATTCTTGCTACAAGAATGGGTAAGGAATATCGAAATAAAAATAAAACATTTTCATAAATACATATAATATCCGAAAAATACATATTAACATACAATTTTTTTTATTATTCAGACACAAACAATTGTAGAAACCTTTTTGGTATAATTATCACAATTAAATAAATGTTTTCATGAATCAGTTAATTTGAATTTATATCATCGAAAATGATTATTGACCAATAATTTGAAAGAGGGAAAACAAAAAATATTTAGAATAAAATCTTATAAATAAATCGTACAATATTTCACAACTTTTTTCCTGATGAATGCTTGTGCCTGTATTTTTATATTGCCATAAAACGAGATCATTGGATGAATTAAATTCAAAAACCTATTCATAAGCCAATCATACAGTTTCTGTTATATGTTTCCCGATTATGGTTCGACAGGATTGGTCGAAAACCGGAAAAAACGTTGTTATTTTCACATGATAACTCTTTATTCTGGATTGATAGAATAGGTCTCAAACCATCACCAAAATAAGTAACTGCATTGGTATAAGATTGAGTGGACGATACTTGGTTATTTATAAAAAACGGGGATAGCCCATGCCTAGCCCACCGAGGCCACCGACTCCAAGCCCAGCCATAGGGCACCCTCCGATTCCACCGTATAGGCCTCCGATCATGGGATGGTTGGGAATACTTTCACAAACAGTTGCTGCTCCGCCTAGGCCTCCAATACACATGCCAGGGTAGCTCATACCATAACCTGCCATCATTGGCATGTTGGGTACGCTTTCGCAGACCGTGGTCGCTCCGCCTAGGCCTCCAATACACATGCCAGGGTAGCTCATACCATAACCTGCCATCATTGGCATGTTGGGTACGCTTTCGCAGACCGTGGTCGCTCCGCCTAGGCCTCCAATACACATGCCAGGGTAGCTCATACCATAACCTGCCATCATTGGCATGTTGGGTACGCTTTCGCAGACCGTGGTCGCTCCGCCTAGGCATCCCATACCCATGCCAGGGTAGCCCATACCCATGCCAGGGTAGCCCATACCATAACCTCCAACCAATGGCATGTTGGGTACGCTTTCGCAGACCGTGGTCGCCCCGCCTAAGCATCCCATACCCATGCCAGGGTAGCCCATACTCATGCCAGGGTAGCCCATGCTATAACCTCCAATCAATGGCATGTTTGGTACGCTTTCGCAGACCGTGGTCGCTCCGCCTAGGCATCCCATACCCATGCCAGGGTAGCCCATACCCATGCCAGGGTAGCCCATACCATAACCTCCAATCAATGGCATGTTGGGTACGCTTTCGCAGACCGTGGTCGCTCCGCCTAGGCCTCCCATACCCATGCCAGGGTAGCCCATACCATAACCTCCAATCATTGGCATGTTGGGTAAGCTTTCGCAGACCGTGGTGGCGCCTCCAAGGCCGACTCCCCCGATGCCGCCTAAACCAAGGCCTGCCACACCAAGACCTCCCATCCCAAGGCCTCCCATACCAAGGCCTCCCAGGCCGTACCCGCCGAAGCTCAGCCCGAGGGGCTCATAGAGGCCTCCGTGGAGGTTCGGGACTGTTTCGCATACTGTTGTTGCGGCCCCAAGGGGGTTACAACGAGTAGCGCAAACTAAAGCTGGAAAACAACAAACAAATTTAAAATATATACATAAATAGGTAACATTATTAAATTTTATTTAATTAATCTAAAATAATAATTTTATTAGACCGTGCGTGCGTGACTTATAGTGAACGCAATCAATGTTGTGTGTTCAGGGTTAGATAAATTAATTGTTCTCAGTAAATTTTTATTAAGGTGAGTAAGGAGGTTTTATATAAGTGCAGGTATTATATAAATCAGCTTTTATATAATAGCTATATACTTCTTAAGGCGTATACGGTACCTTTACCGTATTGTTTATATTATCTTTTATGAAAAAAATTACAACAAATTACCTACCCAATGAATTTAAAGATATATATTTTTTTTTTTTATTAAAACTGTGGTTAATGGATAGATGTTTTTATGACATGAAGTTTTCATACCTACCATAGAATAGTAAAAAATATAGAAAATATAGTATTTTTTACTATTCTCTGCTTGTATTTGTGTCTATGTATGTAAATGTACCTTATTATTAGTTGACCTGTTTGTGGCCAAATAAATGTATCTTTAACTTTGTATTTGGAGTTCTTTGACTCGCAGTGGAAATAATACTTAATTATGCATAATAAATTAAAGTTAGTTGTAAAATTTAATAAAAGTGGAGGCCACTTACCAGCCAAACACAAGAACACCTTGGTAGCCATGTTTCTTCCTCCACGGTCTGTGTCTCAATTGAACCGCAACCGCGTTTTATATCAAAATCTACAGTTCCAAATATTTTGAATAAAAACTCTATGGTCAAAATATTTTGTATTGAACTTTCACGCATCAAGTAGAAAGGGTGGAACTGACAGTTTTCCAAATGTTTTTACAGGTTGATTGGAAAATGTTTGGTCAATATTTAGGTATGAAATCGCGGTTAAATATTGTTTTAGGGTTTCATGTAGAAAACATTGTCTATGGGTCAAAATAACATCGTGATGATGTGATGACAGAAGACGGATACGCGGCGGACCCAGGCAAAGATGGCGATACGAGCTAGACTACAAAACCATCATAAAAATACTTAATAGCCACTCTGCAAAAACATTTACTAGGCAGCTGGTCGATTCAGATGTAGTTTCGAGTGTATCACTCATACTATTTTCGCTGGTCATAGGTTTTGGCTAAGTGTGCGTTCACTGTGAATGCGGTGGCTAGGGCTAAGGCGTGCGAGACTTTTTGTATACAGTGACGTGCGGGATGTTGTATCGTTTAGACGTATTGCAGGTGTGGCAAACCATGGACGAGGACTTGATTTTTTTATTAGACTGTTCGATCCTGTGATGGGAGGTGTTGAACGCAAGAGATGGTGTGCGCGAAATAAATTTGGACACAAATAATATATATTTGTATAATGCAAAAGGTCTGATACTCCGTCCACCCGCTCATTAGGTCGCTTCTTAAAGGCCCTTAGTGTTGCCATAACGCGCGGATAGTAACGTTTGAAAATTACGAGTGCTAACTCGCTGAAGCCCGTCGCGCTAGGCGCCCGCCTCTTTAGTATGAACGTAAACGGCAGTTTCATATGTTTGATACATCGCGCCTGCGCTAGACTCGCAGTATGGATGAAGCCTAATAATTAAAAAATAAACGTAAATGAACCAATGAGCGATGAAAATAGTTATGAGAGCTACACTCAGGAAAAGGTACCTCTAAAATCAAGCAACTGTTGTTTATTTATTTTTATTATTTTATGTTTAAATAACTATAATGTTTTGAATGAACAAAAGAACAAACAGTAAAATAATCGAACCTGCAACCTTTTGCGTTTAGGAGAACTACTGTGTGACTGCGTCAAACAAGTCGTATTTATATTACGGAATCCATGATGGCGAGTATGACTCACTCATTAATCTAAAATTAATATCAATATCAAATCTTAAACGCTTAGTAGAAGGATTTAATGAGTTTTTGTTAAATAACATCTTTTTGGTTAAATTATGTAAAATCAAAGTCAAAAGATCTGTATTGTGTCAGTATGCTTTTAGACATTTAGGAATAAGCAACTTTATTATTTTGTAAGTAAAAAGAAAAAAACTAGTTACCTAAGTTTTTCGGAGGTAGGTATTATTATTAAGTACCTACCTAACCCAGAAAAAAACTTTTCCTAAGTTAAATTATGTTCTATAATGTCCTATATGGCGTGTTTTAAAAACGATAAACCGACTTCAAATTCCTGTTTATAAATAATATTCATCTATGTCTCGGATGAACGAAATCACCCCTCCCTTACTTTTCCTGACCGAAGGCCTATGTTCACGTGCAAAAAATTAAGTTTACTTTGGCGACATCTAGTTATTATTCAAGTCTAATTTAGTTTGATGACACACGGATGAAACTGTTGACGCCCGTTGCCATGGAAACCATTAGGTGATAATGAAATTATCATATTCTGAAGAATTTTACAAATCTATGTTTTACGGCGCACTTAGCGATATCTCGAGAATCAAACTTATAGGAGACCACCTCAAAATCAATTTTTATACAACAACGAAAAATCATCAAAATCTATTAACAATTGCCGCAGATATCACCAAAACTGTTGTAGCTAGTCGTGATGCTCCAAAAATATTATGTTGCTTTTTAAGTTTAAGGGTATAAATCCCTCGGGAATAATAATTTTATGGGACCACCTCGGAATCGTTCTCTATTCAATAGTGAAAGAATCAGTAAAATCGGTTACCCATAGGCGGAGATATCAAGTAACATAAAAACATAAAAAAAAATAAAAAAACATACAGACCAAATGAGAACCATCCTGATTGAAGTCGATTAAAAATAAACGTATTTTTCCCACTGTGCTCGTAAAATGCTCTATAAATACGTCATGTATCTCTAACCGAAAGCAAGTGATTGTAGCTGAGAAAGGTGAAGGTTGTACTAAATTCAAGCCATTCGAACGAGATCTCTTATTTTGAGTCTCCATGGTCAACATTTACAAACCATTTTTCAGTTCTAATTTCGAAGAAGATCTCATTCTACAGATCTTGTATTAAAAAAATTCACACGTATTTTGATGTTTCAAATTCAATCTCATTACTCCCTTGAGAATAATGAACAATACTCCTTTGAGAATAATGACCATTACTCCCAAGGAAATAATGAGATTGAATTTGAAACATCAAATGTGTTTCTTTTTAGGGGTTCGAAGATCGGAGATCGGTTTCGAAACCCATAAGGCATCGCTTTTTCTGTCCTTTTTTCCGTCCTTAATATCTCAGCAACTACAGCAGCAAATAACGTGAAATTTAAAATAACAATAAATGTATTGTTATTTTAAAAATTATTGTAGTATTGTTATTTTAAATTCAAAGTCGTGCGCTTGTACAGATTAAATGAAAAATGAAAATGAAATAAATTAATTGGTATGGGTTGATATTGATATGGATCAGTTAAGCTACCTGTAGGTTATTTGCTACAGTCTGCAGTTAGCTTAATTGTTTCAATTGTGAATACTAGTTCTAATTTGTTTTTATTATTGAATTGTAATTTTCTTTGTCAATTACATAATAAGAACATAGAAACAATACTTGAAATAAAACGTCAAGTACTAGTCAGACTCGCGCATCAAGGGTTCCGTATAATTGTGAGACCTTGTTTTTTGGCAAATATAATGATTCTAGGTCAACGGGAAGTAGTTAGCCTGTAGGTTTTGGTCTATAACGATAAATCAAATTTTTTTTAATTCTCGCTGAGCAGTAGCGAGTGACTCTAAAGTAGACTGCGTCGCTAGGTCGGGATTTAATATCGGCACGAGCAACAAAAAATCGTTTTGCTGTTAAACAAATAACTATTACACTTTGATGCACACAAAGTAATTCCTCGAAAATCCAACTTATGAGGGGACCACCTCAAAATCAACCTTTATACAACAACGAAAGAATCATCAAAATCTATTAACAATTAGCGCAGATATCACCAAAACTGTTGTAGCTAGTCGTGATTTTTCAATAATATTATGTCGCTTTTTAAGTTTAACGGGATAAATACTAATCCCTCGAGAATAAATTTGTATGGGACCACCTCGAGATCATTCTCTACACAATAGTGAAAGAATCAGCATAATAACTATTGGCGGAGATATTAACACACATAGGTGCATAAAAAAACATAAAGACGTATTTAGAACCTCCTCCTTTCATGAAGTCGGTTAAAAATATATATACTTGCTCAGTTATTAAGTTGTAATAATAACTATTTTTTTTTCTTGAATACGAAGGACTCGTTTGACCAGAATCTCACCTGATGGCTTACCATCAGATCGTACCTTCGTGATACATCGTCAGCCACGATTGCGGACGATGTATATGAAGGTCTATCCACACTTGTCTCGAAGTTAATATCATTGTTTTTGTTTCAGGTATGTAATGAAAAGTAAAAACATTACCCTTTGGCTTAGTCGGGTGAAAAATAGGTAAGTTTATTAGCATTCAATAGGTATGTTTGTTAGCATTAAATAGGTAAGTTTGTTAGCATTAAATAGGTAAGTTTGTTAGCATAAAATCTGTATAAAAATTCGATATAAGAAGAATACATAAAATCAAATATACGCAATAAGTTCAATAATACGCGAAAAGAAAATGCTTAAATTTAGAATAGTAGATTATGTTCATTAATTTATGTTCAGGTAGAACATAAGGGTGCCTAATTTTTATTAAACTCCAGCTTATTTTATATTTTAATTTTATTACGAGACTTGGTACCCCACGGACCCAAGGTCTCGACCCCAAAGGGAGCAAATGTGTAGGCTCTGTCGAGACCTGCATATTTGCGTCTCTTGAGATCCTCGGCCAAATCTGCCGCCGCACCAGCCCTTACGGATATCCTCGGAAGATGGAAAGGCACAAGTGTGTCGACGCATGTAGCGTCCCACACAATGGACCGCCCCAACTCCCATGGGACTAGTGTCATGCCGTCGGGCCTCTTACCATCGTCACGCAGACCATTCGGTTCGAGAACAGCTGGTACGCTAGCGGTGACAAAGGCCCACCGGATGACGTCGTTAAAGCTGGCATGACGAGACATCCGACTGGCGGCCTTAGTACACGATAATCCGTGATGACCAAGCTGTTCGACAGCAGTACTGCACTGGCATTACTGAGGTGCGCAACACATTGCACCCAACCGAAGACAACAACAACACACAATCTAAGAAATACAATCAAATAGCAAGAAAAACAGCAATGATAGCTAAAAAAGATATATATAGATAGCTTTCAGCAATACAATTTTCTATCAACTCATATTTTTTTTATTATAGTCAAAGTCAAGTCAAAAACTCTTTATTTCCATAAATACAATAAATCTATACTTAGAAAAGGTCAAATTCTTAATAATTCTTATTCTCTAAAGTCTACATACCGAAGCGACAAATCAAAATGATATTTTTGATTTGTCGCTTCGGTATGTAGACTAAAGTAAAGAAGCGACGAAGAAACCTTTAGCCTGTTAGTTAGTTGTTATTTTTCGAGTTGAAGCAAATCCCGTCCCAAGCTTTTTTATCCTCTTGATAATCTGATATTTTATAGTAGGCCTTTTTACACAAGAAGGTTTTGACAATTTGTTTGAATTTATTTACTGATAATTTTTGCAACTCACTAGGAGTTTTGTTGTAGAAGCGTATACATTGCCCTTTAAAAGATTATAATTCTTCAAATATTTTTTTCGGATTTTATGTCATCTAGGACCATAGTGCTTGGAAAGACAAATCCAACGAACCCAAACTCGACGGGGTTACGTCGTTTCGTTTAGGAGTTCCTATCTGCCACCATCTAGGAGTGCCACCATCTAGGAGTGCCACCTTCTGTCTCCATCATCAGACCAGCTCGATGGTACCATGACATGACAACTGATCTAAAATCAGTTGTAAGATTTGTTTTGTTCCACACGCCTAATATACATTGTACATAGGTACCTTCTAACTACCTAACCGATGGCTCACCGTCAAAATTAATTTACAGGACCAATGTAATATCGTCCGCTGTGGGCTGTCAGCAGGGCAGCCTCCTCGTTCGGCCACAGATTTTATAATACTATACCTATATACAGGTATACCTATATATAGGTTCGGCTATATTTTAGCCTTGCCATCCAACCGATAATTCAACGTCTCCAATCCAAGCTCAATGTTTAAGAATAAGAATAAGAATAATTTTATTGTAAAATTGTGTTAATCATAATTACATGAAGGTCTTAAATTATAGTAAGTATCAACAATTTTATCCTATCCGGGCATACAATCTTAGTCTAGGCAGATAATCATCTAATGTCAAAAAATTATCTCAAATTGTAATGAACGTTATTAACAAGCCACTTCCTTAACTTAAGTTTAAACATGTTTCCATCAAGTTGTTTTAGTTCTACTGGTAAAATGACGGTTTGGTATTTGGATGACGGAACTTTAGGTGGAGCGCAGTTTTTGATGATCTAAAAATCATCACAGATTAATTTCGACAATAAAATTTAGAATTAAATTTTTCAAAGTGTGAGCTTCTTTTCGGACTCTTGTGTAGACAAAAACAATATCATTGGATAATTCAACAGTTTGGCCCCCAACATTACAGTTATAGTTAAATGTTCACTTTGACTCCTTGATTCACCTCTCATAAGTCTTTTCAGTCATTTGTAGATAAGAAAATACTAAATTTCTGTTTGTACCTAATTTACGTATTCTTTGAGATGATGTCAACTCTGGAAAAAACACAGCGAACTCTTGGAAGGACTACATATTAAAGAATACTTTATCACCAGTTTTTAATATCTATTTGGATGACAAGGCATGGTCGTAGGCCTCCCTGTCTGTCAAATTGGGAGGCTTATGTATACTCAAAATTTCAAGTATCAAGTACCAGCGTTCCAGTCTTCTAGATTGTAGGTAATTTTAGGTATTGAACTTAATACTACAAACATAATACATCTTCTATCTATCTATCTATATATATATAAAAGAAAGTCGTGTTAGTTACACTATTTATAACTCAAGAACGGCTGAACGGATCTCGGTGAAATTTGGCAGCGAGGTAGATGGTATCCCGGGGCCGGACATAGGCTACCTTTTATTCCGGAAAAAAGCGTGCGAAGCCGCGGGCTGCAGCTAGTTGGTTGTAATTATAACATAAACATAAATTAGATAACACTAACTAACAAAAAACTTGTAAAAAAATGTAGATTTTGACAATATGTAGGTATATACTACAGGCACTTTGTAGATATAAAAATAGGTAGCAAGAAGGATACACGTGTTTAAGTACCTACCTACTTACTACCATCTAGTAAACACGTGAACAAAGTTTACAAAACTTTTGATTCGATTCAAACCGTGACCCCAATCCTAAATTGCGAAAAAATATTTTTATAAATCATTAAAAAGCGTATCTAATGAGTGAATATAATAAAAATCAATCGCATTATATTTTTATATCAGTAATGGTTTGATTATATTACGTAGTAAAAGGGCCGAACTCTTTTATTAAACTAAAGAATAATTGAAAAATAAAAACATGTTGAAGTTAGCTCTTTTTGTAGTTATTTTGATTGGTAAGTTTGAGAAGAAGACCTGGCGTCTTCACGAACGTGTTTGTGATTATGGACAGAACCTGCGGGTTACGCAGTGTCTTTGATTTTCCAATAACGATGAATAAATTTGTTGTGTTCTCCACACAGCGCTACAAACTTCTGGGCAGTGTCAACCTCAACGCAGCTACCAACCAACCAACTACCCGCAAACCGATCCATATCTATCTTACTCCAAACCTCTCCCCCCATGTCAACCCCCCTATCCAGCCCCCTACCCAGCCTCCTATCAGGCCCCCTATTCAGCACCCTATATATGCTCACCTCAGAACCAAGGGTCCCCATATGCCCCATATGGAGTCCCCATTGCGATCCCAGTTTTTTACAATTCTAAGGATTGGAATAATCCGTTGAGAAATAACGAGGGTAAGTTAATTTAAAATTCACTTAAAAACTTCAAAACAAGTCATTAATTGCGAATAAACATAGATATGGAATTTTTCAAGATTTTATTTGACGTTTTATGAATGGCATTACACAAAGCCTACCTACTTTTTTATGACACAGATTTAAAATATTATACTTTACCCAGACGTAGATTAAATTGATATAATCTGACTATTCCTAGTTAATTTGCAATCCTTTTATTAGATTGAAAACTAAATCTAATCAATTCAATAATTGTTACTTATTCTTGCCTTATACATGATGCCACGTAAGGTCAAGCACCTTTGACCTCTTAATCACTTTTGTTTAGCCAATGCCGTCAATTTTGCGGTGGTTCCGTACATTTTTCTTCTAAGCTATTATTTAACTTACAATGTTTAATGTTTATCTGTAGGTTTGTTTCGTGGTAGGTACGTCTACGTAGGTACCTAATAATGACTATTTATCGATATTTTAATAAAAGTTACGCGATAAATACCCGTTAAATAATCTTCATTAGGTAGGTATGTTTAGAAATCGCAAAATTTAAAAAAAGTGCTATGTACTTGCCTAGTTTTATATTTTTAGCATAAATGAATGTGTTCTTTATTTGCACATTAAAAAGGAATCCTAAAATTTTGTCGGTTTTGTGTTAGTGATAAGGTTGTCATTTTTCTAAGCGTATGCGTAAAGTTATTTTTTACTATGAAAATATAAAACAACGTATTACTGAAAATCAACCATGTGAATCAGTTGGTTATAGGGTGCACAACAACCCAGTTTCGGCTTGGTATATGAATAACGTGACACCTTAAATAGGGTGTTGTTCAAATTAGTGCACAATACTGAAAGAGGTTATTCACCTGCTACCACAGATAAATATTCAGTGAACAAAACAAGCGCAATTATTTTTTTTGCCGAATTTTAAATTTTGATTTCTTTTTAATTAAGTATACAGAGTATGTTCCCAAGGTGCTCCCATAAAAAAAATATTCCCAAAGGATTTAAAAATTAATATTAAAAATTTATTAAAATATTAAATTAAATATAATAATTATTAAATTAATTAATATATTATAATTATTTATAATTAATTATTTATCCCGCACAACTTAAAAAAACAGATTAAAACTAAGGGATTCGTAGTAGGTTTTGCAGTTTTGACAAAACAATCAAAGTATTTGTGAATATCGTTTGTTTTTCAGAACACGACAACACTTTACCACCGGACACACCCAGCCAACCCCCTAACCAACACAACCGTCTATACAAAGGCCCTAACACACCCCCCGACCAGTCGCTTAACACAACCCCCGACCAGGACCCTAACCAGTCCCCCAATCAACCGCCCAACAATATTCCTAAACGGTCTCCCAATGAGAACCCCAATCAACCCAACAACGAGCCCCAGAGCCCTACAGATAACAACTACGACCAGACCTTTGAAAGCCCCAGCCGCTCTGGTCGCCCACGGCTGTATTCTGCCATGGTCTCGAGGCTCCCGCAAGGGTATACCACCCTTGCGGGCACCAGTAAAGGCTTGTTCTCCAATATTGGTGCTGCAGCTGGGAACTTGGCAGATTCTATTTTTAAGTAGCGTTTGTTTTTGAATAAATATTATTAAAAACAAGACCTCTCCTTTCATTCTTTGTCATCCTCATCAACAACCTATCTTAGTCCACTGCTGGACATAGGCCTCCCCTAATAAGCGCCACAGCACCCTGTTGCCGCATAGCATCTGCCTGCAGTCTTTCGCAGATCGTCATCCTACCTGGCCGGAGGGCGTCCTACACTACGTGTAGTTCTTTGCCTTCATCGAAACTAAAATAAATAGGTAAGTCGTTTTTGCGAATCAATCATCTGAAAGAGGCGAACTAACCGAATTTTAATACAATCATATTCGAAACACCCATTTTTAGAAAAAGTTTTTCCAAAGTGCTTGGGAAGATGAATCCTAGTAAAAAATAAAAAAGTTTAGTAGTTCCTATGACCTTCCTTCTCCATCATCAGGAACATGCATGGCTAATATGCGTGCCACGAAAGATAATATAATACTCGATGTCAAGTAGTTCTTCTCGCGTAGAGCCACTTAGACGAACACCCGTTTAGTTAATTCAATTGTCTATGGTCTTTGTGAACTGCACGGAAGAAATAAACTAACCTTCTTTGTTTTCACCTTCTTATTGGTAGTTTGAACATTTTCACTAGTAATAAATCTGGTAGAATGGAGGCGAACAGACAAAAAGCCACAAAAAAAAATGAAAAGCAACAACAAACAACAACTATGAAATAAAATAATCGTTCAGTTAGTATATACACTTATATCTATTTCTTAAAAAATATTTGAATATACTAGTTGTAATTGTTTTATTCTGTTATTGTAATCTTCATAAATATATAAAGTATCGTTCAGTTTAGTAGCTACAATAAGTATTAAGTAAGGTACATAATATGTTTTCTATTATGAACTTGTCTGACCCATGACCTATCTTTTATCAAGGTCAAGAAAAATGTGAGCAAGGAGCTGATGTGCTTCACCCTTAGCTCTCGTAGTAGAAGCAAAAAATTCAAAAAATTCTAAATTCAAAGTGCTTTATTTCCTTTACACCTTACAGGACTCTTGGGGACATCACAAAATTCTAATTACATAAGTAAAACTAGAAAATAAAGTGATCGCTTTGATTTTTGCTCACTTCAATATTTTTAAGGTAAAGAAGCGAACAAGAAACCTTTACATTGTTAGGTTGTTAGTTTTCGAGTTGGAGCAAAACTTGTCCCACGCTTTTTTATCCTCTAGATCTCATTTTGTAGTAAGCCTTTCTACAAAGGATATATTTGACAATTTGTTTGAATTTATTAGTTGATAATTTTTTCAACTCATTTGGTATTTTGTTGTAGAAGCGTATACATTTCCCTGTAAAAGATACATTTATCTTGTATATCCTAGTTGTGGGCACAGCTAGTTTATTCTTATTTCTAGTACTTAAATTATATATGTCGCTATTTTTAGGGAACCGATTGATATTCCTATGAGTGTACAACAAGTTTTCATAAATTCACTAAAATCGTTCACGTGATGATACGTGACTGAACAGATCTCAGTGAAATTTGGCAGGGAGGTAGATGGTATCCCGGAGACGGAGATGGGCTACTTTTTATCCCGGATGAAAGCGTGCGAAGCCGTGAGCAGCAGCTAGTACATTGATATTTATAATAATAATAATAATATATCGTTTATTTCAAAAGGTCTTAACAGTAACAGTTGTGTGTTTAGTTTAGACCTAGTTTCTTATTCTTAGTTTCAACCCCTCGCTCTAACTAAGTTCGAGACTTGTAATGTAGACGCGAGGGCTCTCTACCTCCATTATAACTTTGGACAATAATCGTGTGTTCCGTAAAAATGACCATCTTTTGTCCAATACCAATCAATAATACTTATTGCGTGCTAAGAAACATCAGTCACTATTAATCAGGGGAAGCTAAATGGACTATTTCCTTGTTTACACAATTCATTTTACTAATGCCAACACTACGAACTCATTAAAAATGTATTAAATGGCAAGTTATCGTAAAAATGGTGGGAACACCGTCAGTAAAAGCTTTTAGTTTTATGAAACAAAAACCTTGCTTATCAACACTATACGTCTACGATTGAACGTACGTCCCCCAAACAAGGGTGTTTTCCCATAATCACCACGCTTGCCGCGAAAATGTTAAGAATACCATAATCACCACTCTTGCCGCGAAAATGTTAAGAATACCATAATCACCACGCTTGCCGCGAAAATGTTAAGAATACCATAATCACCACGCTTGCCGCGAAAATGTTAAGAATGCCATAATCACCACTCTTGCCGCGAAAATGTTAAGAATACCATAATCACCACTCTTGCCGCGAAAATGTTAAGAATACCATAATCACCACGCTTGCCGCGAAAATGTTAAGAATACCATAATCACCACGCTTGCCGCGAAAATGTTAAGAATACCATAATCACCACGCTTGCCGCGAAAATGTTAAGAATGCCATAATCACCACGCTTGCTGCGAAAATGTTAAGAATGCCATAATCACCACGCTTTCCGCGAAAATGTTAAGAATACCATAATCACCACGCTTGCCGCGAAAATGTTAAGAATACCATAATCACCACGCTTGCCGCGAAAATGTTAAGAATGCCATAATCACCACGCTTTCCGCGAAAATGTTAAGAATACCATAACCACCACGCTTGCCGCTAAAATGTTAAGAATACCATTATCACCACGCTTGCCGCGAAAACGTTACACTGCTTTAAGCTGCTGTTCTTCCTCTGGCAGTTCTCTTAGTCGACTCTTACCACATCCACGGACTGAGTAGAAGGGGTCGATTCTTAAACCACGACCACACTTAAAAGTATACTTAACTTATTAAATACTAACTGCTGTCCGCTGCTTTAAGTAGCCTATGTCCGTCCCCGGGATACCATTTACCTCCCTGCGAAATTTGATTGAGATCCGTTCAGCCGTTTAGGAGTGAAAAGGTAACAGACAGACAGACAGAGTTACTCTCAGATTTATAATATTAGAATGGACTAGCTGCTGCCCGCGGCTTCGCACGCGCTTTTTAAGAAGCCTATGTCCGTGGATACCATCAACCTCCCTGCTAAATTTAATTGAGATCGGTTCAGCCATTTAGGACTGTAAAGGTAAATACAGAGTAACTTTCAGATTTGTTATATTAATTATGGATAGATAGGATTATTGTAGAGCCTGTCGTTTAGCGCAGTCTTATTTTATGAAAATAATTATAATTTCCCAACAAATATTTGCAAGCCCGCAGATTCCCTGTAGAGGCAATTAAAAGAAGATTATACAAATTCAACCATTTCGTTCTGTCATTTTGTAAGTATTTCTCGTCGATGCCAATAATAATTTTAAAATTACGACGTCAATTTATTTAAACGATAACATCATCATAGAAGGAAAAGTGGAAGGAAGTCGAGGAAGAGGAAGACTAAGAATTTGCTATAGAGTTAAATCAAGGAAAAAGTCGCTGTCATGAGACACGAGTCATATCATATCGTATAAAGAAGTAAAAGATATTGCATTCGAGAGATAAAAGTATGTGTTACACCACACCACTTCGCCGCCGCCACCACCACAACTCAAGCATTTCATTCAGTAGTCTTTTTATCTACCCTCAACTTTTAATTTATTTTTCATATTTTTTCTGTATTGACAAAAATGTTTTATTGTAAAAAGTTTTTGCTAAATTGTAACAAATGTAATTGAGGAAGAGCGAAACCTCCCGAGTACAAGTATTCTTTACTTAAAAGGAGGTTTCAAAATATTGTAAAGATATGTATGTACTTTGTGAACGAAATAAAAACATTTTGTATTTTGTATTTTTTTGTAAAAGTGGAGAAAATTGCATCATTACACCGACAAGAGCTCTTTAATTTATAATAACATTAACACAGGTGACAGTAGCGAGAGGTTACCGGAGATAGCCTTGTGCATCAAGACAAATAAATAATGCTGGACAATCCACACAGCATCATCTAGCCCCAAGCTAAGCAGAGCTTGTGTTATGGGTACTAGATACTGATATACATACATAATACAATATACATAGATAGTTTATTTTTATATATAGAAAACACGGAACAAGTATCTGAAGATCGTACAAAAAGGTCGTATTTGTCCCGAGACGGGGATCGAACCCGCAACCTCCTGCGTCGTAAGCGAACCTTCGCCCGCTACGCCACTGAGGTCGTCGTAGCTAGATTTTTTTTACAAGATCTATTCAGACCTTCAAACAGGGCACTACAATGTGTTGATTATGTATCAAGTACCTAAAGTCAGCCAAGATGAAACAAAGTACCTACTTAAAACTTAAAACTAACACACGACTTAAAATAAACCGCCAAGTGCGAGTCGACTCGCACATGAAGGATTCCGTACTGTAAAAATCAGGCAATCAACAAATTTTCACTTGTTAGAAGATCCCCTAAAATTTTTAGCCTTTTTATATTTTTAATATTTGTTGTTATTACAGTTAAAGTGTTCATAAATGTATTCATAAAAAGTTTTAAGTGTTTATCTATTGTGGTCAAGAACCTTGACAAACGAAGAGCAAATATAGCCAAAAAATCACGTTTTTTGTCTGAAACAAAACCCCCTTTAATTTGGATATTTATTTTATTTTTAATATTTACTGTTACAGTCGCAAGAGAAATATACATTCTCTGTAAATTTTAACTGTCTGCCTCTTACGGTTCAAGAGATAGAGCCCTGTGACAGACGGACGGACGGACGGACAGCGGAGGCTTAGTAATAGGGTTCCGTTTTCACCCTTCGGGTACGGAACCCTAAAAAACAAATGAACACTTACGTACAACAATTCTATCGAAATAAGAATATGTAGACTTACCTACTTATTTAGTTCCTAACACCACACTAAAACTAAAGTTGAAGCAACAAACTTCGATTTCACAGGGGTTGTTTTGAAGCTAAAGTATCCCCTAATAAGCCCCAAATAAATAACTAAAGACTCCAAGCACATTTTTGAGGTTTCCTTACGTTATTAAATATTAACAGACAAAATTCCAACTAAACCCGGCTAATTTTACTGAAAAATTGTTATTGCCTCTCACGTTTAATTAAAAAATAAAACTTTACGAAACCACCTGCTCCTGATTTATTTCAAGCATTACTCTAACGATTTAACTAACAATGGATTTTAGTAGAGAGCGTGATTATTTTAATACTAGGAACTGGGAAATATTAAGTTAATTATTTACCTGCTGAACGTGCCTCCCTTTAACAAGGTAGTTGTCATAATCACTACGTTTGGCAGGCGGATTGTTGATTTCAGTGTTACTCGACCCGCGGCTTCGCCCGCGTGTAAATTGATTGCACACCCCCAAGGGGTATTTTTGTAAAAATAAAAAATACGTGTATCATTAATTAATGTATAGTTTATTTATACCGAGTTTTGAGAAAATCGTACCAAGGTATAATACTTTTCCATAGAAATTATATTTACTTAAGTAAGAATTTAGTCGATAATTTGTCCTTAATGTGTGAAAGACCCATTTTAAGGCCTCGCCAATGAGTTCCTTGCTCTTGCTAAGTTGAAACTTGTAATAAGAAGCGAGGGCTTCTGCTCCGGCTCAAAAGTACTCAGAAGGAAGCTGCCGCCTTGCATCTGGTGGTTTTGTGTAGGGGCTCTTTCCATGACTTTGTATTAAGAGGGCGCAATACGCGCCATTTTGTGAAAAGGATAGGCATAGTTTTTCACGTTCATTGGAGCGGGACAGAGCATACGTTTTTGGAACGGCGTGAGCGCTAAAATCAAGTTTTTGTTTTTTACAAGAAAACTACACATCTTATGAAGAAACCTACGAATCAAAAATTACAACATAAGTCATTTCAATAGACCGCAGGGTTCCTGAGATCACGACCAAATTATGTGCGAAACGGTGCACTTTCATGTATTTTTTTTCTCATCGTGTTTTCACGTTCAAGAAACCAAAGAAAACATTTTGAATTTCAAGAGAGGCGCTAAGGGATGAATCGTGGGCGTTCTTCCAACACGAGCTAGGTTCGTAGTTAACCCGCTTACATTCATAATGAACTAGCTCCTGCCCGCGGCTTCGCACGCCTTTTTCCGGTATAAAAAGCAGCAGATTTCCACCCCCCCGGGGTACCAACCTACGAAACTTTAAAAGTTTTTATAGTAAAATATATAGAAATACTCAGTCCTTTGCACAACGCTTTGGAATCCACTAACAAGATTTTTAAAACATGCAACAACAATTATAAACACAGGTGACTCGGACAGATTTTGATTATTTCAATTCACGCGAGGCCTTCGTGTTTCCGCGCCAGACATCGATGGCTTGTGATTTGCAGGTTTATTCTTTTAAAGGTATCATCATCATGTCCACCGCTGGACATATAAAAATCAAATCCATGTCCATAAAAATCCCTATTTAGTTTTGTTTCGATCGTAATACAATACAATACAAAATTCCTTATTGTACACAAAATACACGTATAATACCTAATTAGTGTACATCTACTATTATATTAAAATCTACCTTTATATAAATAAAGTTGTAGTTATAGTATGATATAAAAATAATTAAAAACACTTACTATTATTAATACCTTTTTTCGTGCTAACAGCTTTATTGACAAAGAATTACAATTCAATAATAAAAACAAATTAGAACTAGTATTTACAATTGAAACAATTAACTGCGTGTTACAAATAAACGCAAACACTCGCTCTTAGCTACACAGGCCAGTTGTTAAGTAAACGCTGGGAGAACGTACCCTGTCTACAGATTTTAATTAGATCTATAGGTATTCCCAAAAAAATCAGAATTCCTTTTTCTACCGGCCTAGCCAATCTAGTATAATCGGGATCATTCTCAATCCGGTGGCAACAGGTACACCACGTCATGGCAAATTTTTGACGTTGTCCCTCATTATGTAAAGATCACTCACGAATGATTCATTGAAGCTATAGTGTATGCAAAATAATAAAGAGAATAAGGCTCGCCCTTTGAAAATAACCCCTGCGTCTGCCAGGGGTGTGCCTGAGTACGCACACTTGCATCGGAGACGGTGCGGTCTCGGACCGAACGATTGCTACTCAAATTGGTTGTTTGATTTACACCCTTAGAGATAGATCTAAAATCTGTAGATATGATATCTGTACGTTCTCTCAGCGTTTATACTCAACAACTGGCCTGTGTTATAACTACACGCAAACACTCGCTCACAGTTACATTTCCAATCTTGTGCAATAATTATAATGAACGACGGCATTGCTGTAGTCCTTTAGTCAGTGAGTGACTCTTTTCTCACAGATTCGGTCCGTATAACCGCAAGGTTGGCAGGACCATGGGAAGGTGGAGGGAGTCCTTTAGTCAATAAATCACACTAAAGTACGTCATAGCATGCACGCGTAATACAAACGCGCCGGTCCGAGTATGACAGGTGGGTGAACCTGATTGCACCTAATTTGACCCTTCCACTTTCGAGAAGCTTGTACCTCATCTCCCCTTTTTAGGATTCCGTACCTGAAGGGTGAAAATGGGACCCATTTACTAAGCCTCCTCCGCTGTCCGTCCGTCCGTCCGTCTGTCACAGGGCTCTATCTCATGAACCGTAAGAGGTAGATCGTTGAAATTTTCAGAGAACGTGTATTTCTCTTGCTGCTATAATATCAAATAATTAAAATAAAATAAATATCCAAATTAACAGGGGCTTCCATACAAAAAACAAAACTTGAACCACAATAGGTACCTGCAACTTTCTATAAATAAGTACACCTTAACTTTTATAACAACTATAATTTAAAGGGGTCTTAGAACAAGTGAATATATGATGTTCTTTGAAAAATTTGCCTTATTTTTTCGGTACATAACCCTTCATGTGCGAATCGACTCGCACTTGGCGGCTTATTTACTTATTTCGATGCCCATAAAGCCTAAAAGGAGACGTCACAGAAGCGACAAAATTTAGGAATCTACAAAATGCTACCACCCACGTAGGGGAGGCATTTTGCCCCTTCAGCTTGAATAATTGTACCTACAACATTGCTAGCGAGGGGTGGGGTGGTAATAATTTTAAAATGTTAAATTAAATTGACTTGACGGAGATTGCGGGTTCGATTCCCGCCTCGGGACAAATGTTTGTAACTCCACCTCCTCCACAGCCTATATTGGTCCACTGCTGAACCCAGGCCTCCCCCTGATAAGCGCCTTATTGGCTTTTATCTCACGGGGGGTAATGCCCATAATCCTCACGCTGGGCATGCGGATTGGGGATCTCAGGTCGGAGGTAGAATTGTTCTGCAGGGGGCGCTGCTGCCCGCCCCCGGTGGATATCCCTTAGTTGCCTCTTACGGCACCCGCGGGAAGAGTTGGGGTGGTGCTAAGCCGGCACCACTCAGTACAGTTTGTCCAATCTGCAGATATTTGTTCCGGGTGTTTTCTATGTATACCAAAAAATATCTATCTATGTAGTGTTATCAGTTATCTAGTACCCATATCACTAGCTCTGCTTAGCTTGGGGCTACATGATGTGTGAATTGCCCGGCATTATTTATTTATTTATATTTAGCTAATTTCATACCATTTTACCTACCGAGCTATTTGTAAAGCACAAACCGAGCTTCAAGCGTTGATAACTTACGAGTAGTTAGGTATGCGGTTTGTGGAAAACAGGCCTTTGTCATCATTAGTAGAAGTAAATGAAACTGACATTTGACAGGAAGTGGGGTCGTTCGGGGCGGTCAATGACCCCGGGGAGTGACCCCACCCCCGTAGATTTGTATCTGTGTGTAGAATGTACTTTGACTTTGCCTAGCCTGAGTTCAAGCCTAGAACAAGACAAACAAATAAATAATGTTAGACTTTTCAAACATAATCATCTGTCTTCACCACAAGCTAAGCAAAGCTTTTGTTATGGGTAGTACCCATAACAAAATACTATAACAGATTATTTTGGTAAATGTTCTTAATATTGTGCATTTTATAGAGGAATGCAATAAATATATAAATATTTTTTACAAGACGAATATATCTTACCTTACATCTTAAAGGTGCTTGAAATTTTGTGCGGTGTTGTAAAGATGTTCGGCCGAATAAAAAACCAAAACTACTGAATTTTATTTTTATTTTGTGTTTATTAAGACGCTTGGTCGCAGCGCATCAGCATTGCCATACAGCGGGGCAATGCAGCCAGCGTCTTGGGGACGCTTCCAACTGGTATTGATATGGACCAGTTGAGCTACCTGTAGATTGTTTGCAACAGTCTGCAGTTAGCTTAATTGTTTCAATTGTAAATACTAGTTCCAATATGTTTTTATTATTGAATTGTAATTTTCTTTGTCAATAAAGAATTAATCTTTATCTTATTCAATTATTATTATTTTTTATTTTTTTTTAACTCTTTATTGACAAAGAAAATTACAAATCAATAATAAAAACAATTGAAACAATTAAGCTAACTGCAGACTGTTGCAAACAATCTACAGGTACCTCAACTGATCCATATCAATACCAGTAGGAAGCGTCCCCAAGACGCTGGCTGCATTGCCCCGCTGTATGGCAATGCTGATGCGCTGCGCCAGATATCCGCCAGCTCTCGGGTCACGCGTCGCGTCGACCAGACGCTCAATTATTCTTGGCTTATATAACCAATACTTATTTTATCATGACATTCGTAAATTAATTAATTGTATAAATATGAAGTATTCAAGTTATCAATCTAACAAGAGCGAACCTAAAATAATTGCAACCAAAATATGAATACAAGATCCCATGTACATATATGGCTGTAGAATTAAGACAAAAGTAAAAATAATAAAAATAATTACAACATAATACATATATTAAACACCCATGTATTTTTTTTTGATACCGAACGAAACCTATCCCTTTTGATACCGAACGAAACCTATCCCTTTTGATACCGAACGAAACCTATCCCTTTTGATACCGAACGAAACCTATCCCTTTTATGGATTAAATATGTCTAGTAACCACCTTATAACTATGCACGAGCCAAACTCGATGTGGAATGTTTGTAAACAAACCACGACACAAATAACTAAAACTCACTTGCTTGGCGTCGCGTTTCAGATATAATTGTAAGCAATACTTTTTGAAGGAAGGGTCTCATATCGACAAGTGCCTAATGTAAATTGCGTTTAAAAGACGCGGCAACAGAGTAATTTTTAGGTTAACTGGTTTGTTTACTAACTTTCCACATCAAGTTTGGCTAGTGTAAAGATAGAACTGCACGCTACTGTTGATATACACACAAAAATAATTATTTAGAGGTAGGTACCCACATATTATCTATCCTTACCTCTAGATTGTTGGCAACAGTCTGCAGTCAGCTAAACTGTTTGAATTGTAAATAGAAACAAATTAGAACTAGCTTTTTTTGTTATTTGATTGTAATTTTCTATGTTAAGGCGCTACCCCGACCCAGAATAGCGCCGCCTCCTAGTTTATCTTATTATCTTATTATTACGTTAAACAAAAGAAATTGCTAAAATCCATTGGGCAGTTTGTGATACCTATCATAAGCTTTTTTTAATGCTTTTGTAATAGTTTTATTTTGTATAGTTTAGACAGAGATGCGAAAACAGAGTTTGGTGGCCACCAAGAGCATCTTTGCATAAACTATACAAAATAAAACTATTACAGAGGCATTAAAAAAAAGCTTATAATAGATATCACAAACTACCCAATGGATATCAGAAAATTCCTTTGTTTAACGTAATAATAAGATAAACTAGGTGGCGGCGCTATTCTGGGTCGGGGTAGCGCCTAAAGGCCATTGCCAGTCAAAAAAAAATACTTTACTTGCAAGTAAATATTAGACAGCAACACTTACTAGATCTAATTCTAGACCTGGAATAAAATGTATCCTTCTGTCAGTCCCGAAAAAAGGCGTGTGAGTGAAGTCACGGCCAGCAGGTAGTCTACCAATAACTTCTACCATGTAGGGTTCGTTTATTCCACCCTGTATTAAGTATACAGGGTGTGTTTTTTTGGACGGGACAGCAAGAGGAGGAACCTTAACCGGTGTAGATCTAGTAACGATCTAAGGAGACAATCCATAATATGTAGAGAAATATTAATCCCCATTGGTATCGATTCAGTTGTTTTAGAATTACCTATTATTAGCTAAAATTAGGATTTAGGAATGTCAAACAGACGAAAGGTATTCTATGTTTCAAAATGATCTAAGGAGACAATCTATAATTTGTAGAGAAATATTAATCCCCATTGGTGTCGATTCAGTTGTTTTAGAATTACCTATAATTAGCTAAAATTAGGATTTAGGAATGTCAAACAGACGAAAGGTATTCTATGTTTCAAAAATTAGACTGGCAGGTTTAAAATTAGGATGACAGATCTAAAACAACTCAATGTAGTTATAAATAACTATAACCCTATTCTTTGCATTACATTTTAGCAATGATTAGAAACATCAACCTAATTTTAGGAGGCATCTAATTTGGACATGATTAAAATTTATAGGCAAAATGCTGGATGGATAAAACTCCTGACTGGACTGGAGTTTAGGATTTTCAAACATGTTTTAATTTAGCTATTTTTAGGATATGTTGAAAGAATACCAAATTTTTTAGGTCAACCTATCTTAGAAAATTTAGTAATCGTAAAATTTTAGTAAGGAATCCTAAAACAACAGAATCGACACTATTATCATATTTTCAAAAAGAATATAAGGTTAGCAAAAACATGGGAGATAATAGTAATTTTTTTTTATATGTGAATGGTAATGAAAATGTATCTAAAAATTATGTCTATACATAGAGGTATATTATGTATGCATAGTCTCCTAAGACCATTTTCCTATAACTACACCGGTTAAGGTACCCCCCCCCCCCCCTTAACTGCCCTGTTCAAAAATCCACCCGGAATAGAGATACGTAAGGCAGTCCGTCTGACTGATTTATAGGTTTTTGAGGGTGATAACAATCGTACCTGCGAGCTACTGATGGAAGTGATAATAGTTCTTACTAGGAATTAACACTTTCAATGCCCATGACACTCATGTCAAAGAAAATAAACGCATGGAGTATAAGTACCTAATAGAAATTTGATCAAAAGTCAAAGTCAAAAACTCTTTATTTCCATAAATACAATTGCACACTTAGAAAAGGTCAAATTCTTAATAATTAAACACTGTCACGGAAATAAAGTGATATTTTTGATTTCGGTCGCTTCGGTATGTAGACTAAAGTAAAGAAGCGACGAAGAAACCTTTAGCCTGTTAGTTAGTTGTTATTTTTCGAGTTGGAGCAAATCCCGTATCTATATATATATTATATATATAACGATAATAATATATAAAATATCAGATTTGCTATATATAATAGTAAATCTGATATTTTATAGTAGGCCTTTTTACACAAGAAGTTTTTGACAATTTGTTTGAATTTATTTACTGATAATTTTTGCAACTCACTAGGAGTTTTGTTGTAGAAGCGTATACATTGCCCTTAAAAAGATACCATATGTATATGTCTTTGCAAGCTTAAAGTAGATCTATAAATTAATGTATCTTTGCAAACTCAAAGTAGATCTATAAATATTTAGTTTTTTGCGGACACTTTTATGTACGTAACTACTGTAGGGACCTCTCCAAACAAATTCTAAAATTAACAAACATAGAAAACATTTACACAATTTTTAAACGTCAAAATTAATTATAATCCTAATTGAAATGTCATGAATGTTTGGAGAAAAGGGTACCTATTAAGTATAAACAGGATTTACCCCAAAACAATTTTGTTATTGGTATGAAATGTGGAACGAATATAACCTGAGGGGTGAGTCTATTTGACGTTAGTAACGAGACGTGATCGTGACGTCTCCTTTTTAACCGACTTCAAAAATAATGTCTTCTGAAAGCCAGAGGAGCCCTTGTAATACAGGAGCTACAGAACCTCTTCAACACCGTCCTTCACAGTGAGAGAACTCCTAAGGCGTTGAGTGGGAGTTTGGTGGTGCCCTTTTATATGTGCGCAGCAGTGGACTAAGATAGGTTGATGATGATGATGATGATGATGATGATTCTAAGTGTTGTTCTTCAAGTGTAATCAACACCGTCACTCATTAAGATATAAAAATAAACAGGGCAAAAGTTATTATAGGTAACTACTAGGTACGCAAGGTACACAGAGAAACATATGTGTTCTTCCAGTACAATCCATGCGCGCGGGATCACCGCGTTGAAAACTAAATTAAAGCATGATATTTTACACGCAATTTACTTATAGTTATAAGGTCTTCTCTGATATTTAAAGTTTTTAATCTGCAAGGAGGCGACAAGACCGCGCGCAAGAAGGTACATACATAGCGGAATACTCAAGTAGGTACGTACTATCTCAGACTCCCGCAGCATTTCCACGCAAGTTCATAGCTCGGCACATAACCACCACATAACCACGAATAGGTGGTTATGTGCCGAGGTTTTTACACATACCTACCTATGTATATATTTATATATATATATATATATATATATGTATATATATATGCTGCTTGAGGCTGTTTGCTTTATGGGAATCTGACATAAAAGATAACAAAATAACACAGTACAGAATATTATTTATGAACACTATGATTTTAAAAGGATGGAACTAAGTACGTTGCTTACATTATCGGAACAAAGGAATCAGACATGACAGCCTGATTTATTGTTTTCTTAAAAAAGAAAATATTGTCTACCGGTATTTGAAGTCGGCTTATCGTTTTTTAAAACACGCCAAATTATCATTATTCCATACAATTTGGTACAACGCGCCTCTATCGTGCGGACAGGGAAACTACGCAAATCCCTAAAAGGAGACGTCACGATCACGTCTCGTTACTAACGTCAAATAGACTCACCCCCCTTGTTTTAGAAGTAACATATTGATATGGTAGGAGGATAAACCAGCTATTTTGAGTAGTGAAAAACGTAAATTAAAAAAAACTGATCTGAAACCTTATTCAATAGTAATTTGTAGCCCTTCACTTGGAAAGTAAATTATTTAATTAAAAATAATATATCAAAGGGAAGGCCTCACTTTATGTCCAGGAAAATCGTGTGCAAACCCGCGGGTACAAGAAAATTATCTTATTATTGGTAATGGTATAATAGGTAAGTAGGTACAACTTATATTCAACCGACATAAATAAAAGCGAGGAGTTTCTCAATTCGACTGTAGGTATGTTTATTTTTATGTGTGTTTGTTATTCGATATATTCGCCAGTGTGGTGCGATTTAAATGATTTTTTCGCTTTGTATAGAGAATGATCCCACATCGGTTTTATTCCCAAGGAAATAAATAAAATGAAAATATTATATTTATCTTAAACCTTAAATCTACTACACTGCAAACTAACATAAGAAATCAACAAATATAGAACCCACCTAGTAAAGGTGCTATTATTTCCGAGCACAGCAGGGCTTAGGATAAATATGGCTTCCACTCAGCATTGTGCTGGATCAAAACTGGTGTGTCCACTCAAATGATTACTATTTGTACAGTTAAACTTTAAAAATAATATAAATATTCAGAAAATGGAGGATGGTTTTTAGTTTATGTAAGAAACGTCAAATAATTGTGTACATTGCTACGACACGCGACGTCAGTTCGTAGCAGTGTGCTACGCGGCTTTCGTAGCAATGTACTACACTGTTTTCACAGCAGTGTGCTACGCGGATTTCGTAGCAATGAGCTACACTGTTTTCGTAGCAGTATGCTACGCGGATTTCGTAGCAATGTGCTACAGTAATTTCGTAGCAGTGTGCTACGTGGAACAAAAATGAAAACGGGTATATTCTTCGGTAAAATGACCGTTTGTATGAAGTTCGGTTTAAACAAAACCATGGATAGGAAGCGTACCAATTTAAAAAAAATTAATAAATTAAGTTTCAAGATTTAAACCTAAATAAGTATTTAAGTAACGAGTTTTAATAAACAAGTCTAAATAAATAACCAAATTTAAATTATGATATTAATTAAACCTTAGGCTTTTTTTATCCAAACGATTAACCATTAAATTCTAACAAATAGGTATGTCTACTAGTATTGTGTCCCTATTACTAGTCAATTTTAGATAAGTATGAGCCAAAGCTCATACCTATCTAAAATGACTATTCATCTATGTACCAACTGGGCTTCAAACTGTGAAGTTCACAGTTTGAAGACTACTTACGTATTCGCTGAAAAACCTTCAGATATAAACTTACAAACATAACCACGTAAAAGCTACAGAACGAAATGTAGACCGTACATTGCATAGTTCAACATCAGAATTTAACGTTTTCCAACCAAAAATACAAACAAAACACACTCACCTGTGCTCCAATTCAAGTATATCAGCTCGAAAATCACAGAAACGTCTCCAAATACATACGAGAAGGAAATTTCAGACCTCAGCCATCTTGCTTGAGAGACTTTTCAGCTTTTCAGGCTTAAAACACGCTATTTTCACACAATATCACATTAAAATACACATAAAAACACAGAAGTTATATATCTTAACGTTTTTAGTAAAGGTTTAGGCAATATTTTATGTTATTTTAAGATTTTTGGTAGTGGTTTAGGCTGGGAACGCGCACCCGCCCGCCCTTGTCAGCGAGTACACTGCTCAGTTCAATATTGAAGCATCGAAGGTGGAAGGAAGGGATGCGGTGCTTTTGGAGTAACAGAGACGGAAGATTATGAAGTGAAGTCAAAGTTGTTTGTGTTACGAAATAAATTATTGGAAATAAGTGATAATGTATACATGCATTTACACCTTAAAAATGTCACTGCTCGTTGCTATAATGAACATAGATAGTATGTAACGTTAACTAACGTGGGATATTCAATTATTTATAGCTCTAGCTGTTTATCTATAGACTCTATATATAGACTCTGGACTTTTCTCTTTTTCTTTATAGTAACTTTCTTTATATTGTCGCGTACGTGATGTAACGTAATGGTTTGACGGAAGATCAGCGTTGTAGTAGCTATAACATATAGCTGACACAACATATGCTGAGTCGAACGCCATTTTGTAGCTTTCTTATAAGTGTGTAATATTATTAGAATAAAGAATAAAAGAATAAAATATATTTATTTTGTAAACAGATTTAAATATACACAACACACACGTAATAATACAAACAAAACTTAATTAAAGAGGAAAAAAATATGATGACAAAGTCTGTTCACGAAATTGGCTCTGGCTCAGCATGTGCTGGATGACTAGCAAACTAGCATCCAACGCTGGTCTTCCGCCAGAGCCACTCGTTGGGGTTACGGACACGGATAATTAACAAAAATAATATAACATAATACAATCAAACCAAAACACACTAATAAAAAGCAATAACATACAAATAGATATAGATATAGAGACATTTATAATACACTTGTGTCGTGCCTTAGACTTTCCTGTTCCTGCTGGTGATCAAATATAAATTTCTTTAATTTATATAGTTTATATGGTGTTGGTAATTTAATTAGTTTTAGTGCATATTTAGTTCTCAGCTACAAATAAAGTATATCTTACTTTTTTTCTTTATTTCTTTCTTTCAATTAAAACGTTTCAATAGACAGGGTGTTTGGTACGTTATGTGAAAAGCTTTTTTGTGATATTCCGATGTTTTTCGAAATTATAAATTTTGGTAATGTACTTTTTTAACCTTGTGCTGGTCGCACACCTGGAAAGCACCGTTGAAGCACAGTACTAAAATGTGCATTCAAATATGGGCTTTAACTTGGCATCAGATGACAGACTGCTTGCGGGCTCGTTTTAAGCTTGTGGGAAGCCATTTTGTCACTGTAAAATGTATCTAAATATACCGAGATTAAGCCCATATTTGTTAGTTATTAGATTAATGAGTGAAGAGCTTTTTAGGTACATGATGTAATTTATTTATTTAAAAAGGGCATCTTACGTGAAAATCACATGAGGGCTTAATAGCATCTATGTGTTTTCACATTTATGGGACGCCACAACGTTTACAAAATGTTTGCTCAACTAAAC
Source organism: Eupithecia inturbata (assembly GCA_963662085.1). Classification (NCBI taxonomy): domain Eukaryota; kingdom Metazoa; phylum Arthropoda; class Insecta; order Lepidoptera; family Geometridae; genus Eupithecia; species Eupithecia inturbata. The sequence goes on from OY759204.1 coordinate 1,457,938, forward strand.
TAATTATAATAAAACCAACAGGTGAGGTAAACTTAAATAAGTGTAACATGTAATGTATCATAGTAACATGTAATGTATCATATTATGTACATAATTACATGAACCCTAATCATTTCATCACACTCCTTTCTTGAGCAGTTGTGTCTACTCAAGAAAGGAGTGTGTTGATCTATGTTTGAGTAAAGCTTTACTATGGCATATGCGTTACTCAAGCATAGATCGATGACTGACCAAGCTTTCATACTAATACGAGCCTTAGCGGACGTCTATGTCTCTCTCGCCTTCAATTCTGATTTTATAATCACTAAAAACTTCATAAAACAGTAAATATCTAGGTATTTACTGTTTTATGAAGTTTTTATTAAATATTACAATTTTAATAATTTTACCGTTTTTGTAATATACATAATTTCTTTCAAATACCACCTCTGAGAGCACCGTAGATTGTAACTCCGTGACACCGTAAGCTGAAAGACAGAGATGAAATTCACGTGAAAGAGCGAGTCAGAGTATCGAACTTACGCTGTTTTACTATGGAGCTTTGATATATGGTGTCTAGCTCTAATTAGAAAAAATGAATAGGTTATTGATAAATCTAACTTATATGTATTGTAAAACTAGTTTCTGCCGGTGGTTTTGCACGTGTTATTCCTGAAAACAATTACCATTGTTATTCCATTAGTTTCGAATTATAGTATTTATTTAGCACTTAGATTACAATAACAGAATAAAACAATTACAACTAGTATATACACTTAATATCTATTTCTTAAAAATCTAAGCCGTCACCAGAAGGCAGAGTGCCCAGAATGCTGGCAGCATTGCCACGTTGAATGGCAATGCTAATTCGTTGACCGAAATAGAAGCCAGCATTCCGATCACCTGTCGGCTCTACAAGAAGTTTAGTTATATTTATAGGGTTCCGTGCATCAAAAAGAAAAAAGGAACCCTTATAGGATCACTTTGTTGTCCGTCTGTCAACCTCCTTATCTCAGGAACGCGTGGAGGTATCGAGTTGAAATTAACATCAAATACTCAAATCCGTAACCTCTTAGTATCGCATGCACAGAATGCCTGTAGGGTTCTTCCATTGACCTACAATCATAAAAATTGGCAAGAAGCAAGGTCTTATTGGACAAGTTATAATATTTAGATATTAATTATGTTATGTTGTCGACGATTTTGCGAACAACTTTGTATTTAGTCAGCAGGTTACTTATACAGTGTGTTAAAAGTTTTGTACAAATAAATATTCTTATTCTTATTTAAAGGAAAAAATCTGAAAACCAAAATCTGAAGTTAATTCACAAAAAAAACTTTTGCTTCTTGCCATGGACCAAAACCTATAGGGCCTACTTCCCGTTGACCTAGAATCATAATATTTGGCAAGAAACCAGGTCTTAGAATTATACGGGACCCTTGGTGCGCGAGTCCGACTCGTCCTTGACGTTTTATATTTCTATTTTGACAACTTATGTAAGTACCTACCTAGGTTTTCATTTCTTTATGACAAACCCCCTTGTATGAGGGTGGGAGACACGACCAGCAGTGGACGTATGAGTGGACGTTTAAATTAATTTTGTCAGTAAAAATATAATGTAAATGTTTTTTAATTTAGAAAATTATGTCCTCTTATCTAAATTTCGGCCACGGCGGCCAATCTCAATGGAGACTGGCCATGTGTGCAAGCCATATTATAGTGCACAAGTTTGTGCGCAAACACAGCTGCACTCTCTATTCCCTCACTCTCATAATTCGATATGACAGACCGACACTACCGGGGAGAGGTCAGGTGCAGGACCAATGGCTTAACGTACCTAGGCACGGCGGCGTACGTAACACCGCCAACTGCCTGACTCACTAAAGACACGCTACTGGGAATTTTCCTTGCTAGAAAGTAACAATACCATTGCAGTCATACCAATAATCACATTACACTATTATTATTTATGTAAAAGTTTGTATGTTTAGATGTATGGATGTATGGGTGAATGTTTGCTACCTCTTCACGCCAAAACTACTAAACGAATCGGGTTGAAATGTTGCGTACAGGTAGTTCTTGGCCTGGAATAAAACATGTCTACTTTTTATCCTATAAATCAGTTCCCATGGAATAAAAATCACGTTTAAACGTTTTCATAGAAACAACGCGTGCGAAGCCGCGGGTAGAAACTAGTTTTTAATAATGAGGAAGTTCAAATTCAAATTTAAAGTGCTTTATTTCCTTAAGACCATACAGGTCTCTTGGACACGTCACAAAATTCAAATTACATAAGTAAAACTAGGAAATAAAGTGATCACTTTGATTTTTGTTCACTTCAATCTTTTTAAGGTAAAGTAAAGAAGCGAACAAGTAACCTTTACCTTGTTAGGTTGTTAGGTTGTTTTCGAGTTGGAGCAAAACTTGTCCCAAGCTTTGTTATCCTCTAGATAATCTGATATTTTGTAGTAAACCTCTTTACAAAGGATATGGTTTGACAATTTGTTTGAATTTATTTATTGATAATTTTTTCAACTCATTTGGTACCTATTTTATTGTAGAAGCATATACATTGCCCTTTAAAAGATACATTAATCTTGTGGGCAAGCGAGGTTATTCTTACATATTTCTAGTATTAAAATTACGTTATGTCGCTGTTTTTAGGGAACCGATTGATATTCCTATGTGTGTAAAAGTTTTCATAAATATATTAACATGGTACTGTCATTATGCTTATTTTTTTGAATTTTTCAAGTAGGGTAGTATCTATAGGTACCTAATACCTACCCAACAATCATGGTTATTTTAGGTAAAAGAATCACGAATGTGCTTTAGTAGATCCCGGGCTTTATTACAAACAAAAGATGGTGCATTAATCAAGGGAGAGACACTTGACTTTTCATCCGCGTAACCAAATGAACCTGAGTAACGAAGTTACGGAGACACTGTGGGGCTGAGTGTACGGGGGTCGCACAGTCGACAAAAGGTCATCACTCATTGCAGCCACCCGGCACCCGACGCGCACCGCCTCGCCTAGTGCGGACGCCGCCACGGCGTCCGCACGAGGCGCATGTAACTGTGCTGCTCTTCCAACACGAACTAGGTTCGTAGTTAACCCGCTTGTTAACTACAAATTTTGTGTTGGAAGAGCAGCACAGTTACATCCCTTAACGAGGATCTTCATCAGGTTGAGTGCGGTGCACAAAGTACGTTTGTGTGCGGTACTTGTATCGGACTATAATACCTACACTAGCCAAACTCCATGTTTGTATCTGAAACTCGACGCCAAGCAAGTTAATTGTAGTTATTTGTGTCGTACTTTGTTTACAAACATACTACATTGAGTCTGGCTAGTGTATAAGTAGATGTTTTTCATAACGCGCGTTACCAAAGCGTGCACTTTAAAACGCATGTGCGGTTAGTATTCTTTATATGGGATTCTATGGATATGCGCTCACTACATCAACTCCGGATCGCCTCGCGCGCAAGCTGTCCGCCCGCTGTTCAAGCGTGGGTGGCGCGTGGATAGCGCGCTGCTCGCATACTTTCCTTGCGTTGACAGCGCATGGGTCCCGAGCCGCGGCGCACGAGGCGAGGCGGTGTGCGTCGGGTGCCGAGTGGCTGCAATGACCTTTTCTCGACTGAGCGACCCCCGTACATAATATATATAATTCATAATGAAATTGTCACTCTACTAATTTTTTTATAATAAAAAACCTTTAGGTACACGATTCTAGAATACACGATATTTTAGTAGATAAACAATCGGGTCTCAAAACAAAAGAAAATATTTTGCGACATGGTATCGTCGCGAATCACAAGAATTTCAAAATAATTTTTCGGTTTAACAGCATTCATCATTTAACACTTGACATTTCATCCGCGTAACCAAATGAACCGGAGGAGTAACGAAATTACGCAGATTACAGTGAGGCTGAGTGTACGGGGGCCGCACCGTCGACTAAGATGAGTAAAGGTGCGTCGATTATGTAACATGTTACATAACTTATATTATATTAAACTTCCACATTATTTAACTTGTTCTTATATTCAATAGTTTGAATTAATGTTGTAAAGCACCGCCATCCTCTATTTTTCTCACCATCGTTTTGGTTGCCTGGAAGAAATCGCTTTAAGCGATAAGGCCGCCAGTTCCATTGCTGATCCCTACATTATGTTTAATTTTAATGAGTATTATCTGTTTTATAAGGTGATGAATAAAGCATTATCTTTCTATCTACTATACAAATTTAAACAGTGCGATATAACAATAACAATGTTAGGTTTAATACCAAAAAAAATACAATCAAATAATAAAAACAAATGAAAACTAGTACTAGGTACTACCTATTTACAATTGAAACAATTAAGCTAACTGCTTGGTTAGGTGTATGTATAATAGATATATAGATAGATAATGCTTTGTTGCACACTTAACTTAGAAATAATTTACAAAATAATAATTATGGAATAAGCGACAATTGGCGGTATTATCGCTCAAGAGCGATCTCTCCCAGTCAACCTTGTTATATAAATCGTTTAAGCTGATAAAATGTGTTAAACCTTTGATTTTTTGTAATATGTTTTGTTAGGACGGTACATAATCTGGACGCACTATATTGGGCGAACCTAGCGAGGTTTGGTTGTCAAACCAGGCCTAGATCTCAGTACTCACGGGATCCCCGTGGTAAAAAACTCGAATTATAGATAAAATTCAAAATTTTCTCTTTGGTTCCTTGAATGTGAAAACACGATTGAGAAAAATACGATGCAAAACATCATGAAAGTGCACTGTGCGCACTTAATTTGGCCAATCTCAGGAACCCTACTATTGTCTATTGAAATTACGGCTTATTCCATTCTTCCCCGTTGAAGATCCCCGTCAACGGGGAACAATGAACTTTTTGTTCACTATTCCCCGTTGAAGCCGATCCGAGCTTGTAACGGGGAATAATGAACTAAAAAGTTCATTATTCCCCGTTGCGTCAAAAATAAAATACTAATAATTTTTAGAATCATGTTTTTATTTATTTAGGTAAAGATCACACTGATTATTTTTATAATCATATTAAATTGCCGTGGAGCAGATTTTTTCCTATTTCTTTTTTATGTTTCTTCAATAAAATCACAGAACTATAAAAAACATAAGTATTATAAAATAAAATACAGATATGTACTTATGTAATCACAGATTTTACGTTTATTAATTTATTAACAATCACAGTTTAACAGTTAAATCAGTCCTATATACCTAATCAAGTACTAATATTCTAATAAGTACTAATAAGTATGGTGATTTCTCTAGTACATGTTACCTAAACGTAAAAATGTAGCATCTAAAATAAAACATTCATATACCCACTAAAATCACAGATTGTTATAATTATCAATTTAAAATTACTTTCCTAATAACTACTTTAAATTACTACTACTTTCTTAACAACTTTAAATTACCTACTTTATGATTAATAAAGAAACATTCGAAAAACTGAAGCTGACCCAACGAAGGCATTCAAGCGATGCTTGAGAATTTTGACCTTATTAACTAGGTATGCAATAAGATACACAATACTGTAAGACTGACATTTTTGGCGGCGCGCGGCGGCGCTTGTCAGCTCGTACAGGTCATCTTTTGTTTGTCGGTTAGTAGTGGGGCGGCACAGTGTCATAGTTTTGAGAATGCAGTCCTTATCAATTTGCAGTTAGTAACAGATAAATATGTTTTGGAAGTGTTAAATTAAAGAAATGGCTGGTATGGCAGCTGGGGCTAACAAAGGACAAATTAACCAGAAGACAAGTTGCACTTAGTGCCGCTTTGGCCTTGTTACCATCGGACAAAATGATTTCGGGTTGGTTTTATATTGCCTCTCAGAGCCCTGACAACGATGATAAAAGCAAGGAGTTCAGAAATTACATGCTCAGGCAATGGATACAAGAGGACTTTATTAAAGTATGGTGTGCATTTGGCCAGACCCATCACACTACGAATTTAGTCGAAACTTGGAACAACAAAATCAAAAAGCGTGTGTTAAAAAAGAAACCCAATATTATGAAGCTTCTCAGAGCGTTGGCTGAAGATGCATCGTATTATGAAGTTCTTGCATTGCGGGTTTCTGATGATAAAGGTATTTCAGAAAAAACAATGAAAAGTATTAACCGCGACCAACATATACATACAGGCGGTACAAATGGAACTTACTAAAGGTGAAATTACAATTGGACACTTCTAAGAAAAACTTCGGTGATTCAACAACACATTATTTATGTAAGAGTTTGTTTTGTGGGTATTGTTGCCCGAATTGCATTTTATAGGAGTGTTATGTTAAGCTACATTTTTAATTAACAATTATCAATCTGTTATTTTATTAGATACATTTAAGAATATTATGTTTTTAATGCTACTTTTTAAATTAATAATTGTAACAATCTGTGATTTTATTAGGTATATACATATATAGGAATATTATGTTTTTAATGTTACCTATTTAATTAATAATTGTAACAAACTGTGATTTGATTAGGTATCCGCCAAAAATGTCCGTCTTACAGTATTGTGTATCTTATTGCATACCTAGTTAATAAGGTCGAAATTCTCAAGCATCGCTTGAATGCCTTCGTTGGGTCAGCTTCAGTTTTTCGAATGTTTCTTTATTAATCATAAAGTAGGTAATTTAAAGTTGTTAAGAAAGTAGTAGTAATTTAAAGTAGTTATTAGGAAAGTAATTTTAAATTGATAATTATAACAATCTGTGATTTTATTGGGTATATGAATGTTATATTTTAGATGCTACATTTTTACGTTTAGGTAACATGTACTAGAGAAATCACCATACTTATTAGTACTTATTTGTATATTAGTACTTGATTAGGTATGTATATAGGACTGATTTAACTGTTAAACTGTGATTGTAGGTATTATTAAACGTAAAATCTGTGATTACATAAGTACATATGTATCTGTATTTTATTTTATAATGTTTATGTTTTTTTATAGTTCTGTGATTTTATTGAAGAAACATAAAAAAGAAATAGGAAAAAATCTGATTTGATTAAAAAGTTTAATAAATAGTTTCCACGGCAATTTAATATGATTATAAAAATAATCAATAAGTGATCTTTACCTTATAAATAAATAAAAACATGATTCTAAAAATTATTAGTATTTTATTTTTGACGCAACGGGGAATAATGAACTTTTTAGTTCATTATTCCCCGTTACAAGCTCGGATCGGCGTCAACGGGGAATAGTGAACCAAAAGTTCATTGTTCCCCGTTGACGGGGATCTTCAACGGGGAAGAATGGAATAAGCCGAAATTACTTATGTTTTAATTCGTACGTTATTATTATGACTAATTATTTGGTTCCTTAAACCAGTTTCTTCATAAGTTGTGTAGTTTTCTGGTAAATAAGCAAAAACTTGATTTTTGCGCTTACGCCGTTCCAAAAACGTATGCTCTGTCCCGCTCTTATGAACGCGAAATCCTACGCCTATCCTTTTCACAAAATGGCGCGGAATGCGGCCCTCATAAGAGCGAGTTACACACAATGCATTTTGAAGCGCGCGCTTTGAAAACGCGTTTTATTAGTAGATTGTTATATTTACTAGGAGCTTCGATCAATATTGATCGAAGACTAGGAGTAAACCACCTTCACTTTTTACGAGGTTGTCATACACAACAAGGCAGAGTTATTAATATTACATATTGGATGGTTTTGGCCGAGTAACACTCTACTTTTAAGTACGATTGCGAGAAAGTAAAACAATCAAAACATACCTTCAGGAAAATAATGCACAGGGTTTTGACGTCTCTGCTTCACGAATATGTCGTACGTAAGTCTTTATATAGAGGTATAACTAGCTGCTGCCTGCGGCTTCGCACGCTTTTTTCCGGAATAAAAGGTAGCCTATGTCCGGCCCCGGGATACCATCTACCTCGCTGCCAAATTTCACCGAGATCCGTTCCGCCGTTCTTGAGTTATAAATAGTGTAACTAACACGACTTTCCTTTATATATATAGATAGATATCGATTTCACGTGATCTCGCCCGCAACAAACTTATAATAGTTATTTCTTTGCCCTTCTGTTCCATTTGCATATTATTGTCCTAATTTTTGCTTGATAACATTCTCAATTAATTTAAATACCATTAAATTTTTAGGTACATACATTGTAAAAACAAAATGAGATTTCGTGCGTATACCAACTTGTTTGATGTCTTTGTTACGCGCAACGCAAAATACACAATTCTACCATGGAGGAAGAATCACCCACGGTGCCAGCGGCTCTCTTCTACCATCGCACCGCCCGCCATCGGCAGAGATATCATCCCCACACCATAGAGCCTTTTAGGTCGCGGACTGTCATGAATTCATGAGGAATTTCCTCCCGCTTACACTCTGGTTGTGGAATGATCTCTCTGTCGAGGTTGTCCCTCAGGCCTACAACATGGGGTTCTTCAAAAAGGGTCTTCTAAGACATTTAAAGGGTCGGCAACGAGCGTGTAATGTCTCTGATGTTGCAGGCGTCCATAGGCTGTGGTAACAGCTTTCCATCAGGCGCTAGGCGGACCGCATGCGTGTTTGGAAGGATAAAAACATCCAATAATCAACTTATGGCGATATCGGTTCCATTTAAAAAATAAATTCAAGTGGATAGAATGTAACACCAAAATGTCGAGTCATATGTAAGAGGACGAATGCTTGTTGTGTCCGATGATTTTAGATAAAAATTAAATAGAAAAAATACTTTTTAGCCCTAGGGTTTAAATTCAAATTTTATTCCCGGTAAGCTACGCTATAATGACACACGTTTTGAGCAAGAGAAGTAAAAATACTTAGGTACGTACTTACCTATGTAATATTCAAACGCGCGTTTGAATTGAATTGGTAACCATAATTGATAAATATTATTAAAACACTAGGGTAAATCTTGTATCGTAAAGTTTTAGCGCGCACTGCGCAGGTCGTCATCTCACCTAGCCGGAGGGCGTCCTACACTACGTTTGCCAATCGCAGTCTCTACTCAAGAACACGGTTACCCCAGCAGTACGGTGTTTATTTTTTAATTCCAATTTCAAATTACTTGGGTTTATTAAAGTGCTCCTATACATATGCCTGCTGTTGCTTCTGTTTATCTAAGTAGGTACGGTCCAATCTACACAACATATTGAAAACAGAGCCATCTATCGCCGATGATGGCACCTTTGTTGTGGTGAAAAGTGCGGTTTTTTCCCGAGGTTGGTCTCGAAAAGGTTTTACAGGGTTTCAGCCTTGTGGCTTTACTACAAAGATCTCTGCTTTGAAAATAGATGGCGTTGCTGTTTATTAGTAAGTATCAGCTTCTTCTACGCAAGGAATTAAATTCCTTGCGTACTGGGTACTGCGAAAATTTTTGGCAGTACCCTTACTAATAAATAGTTATTTATTCGTAGGCAGTACCGTGCCTACTAAATAATTGTACAACCACGGACCGTGCTATTTGTTTACAGACTTCGAAAAAAGGAGGAATTTCTGATTGGCTGTACCTACCTGTGTTTTTTTTACGTAATGTTGACCGATTTTGTAAATTCTTTCAGTATTGTATAGAGAATGGTCCCGAGGTGGTCCCTTATAAATGATATTACCGTGGGATTAGCGAAGTCGGTTTTAGCTTTTTCAAAACAATTAAATTATAATAATACACGTCTAGGCGTCCAATCCGTCCATCGAGGGGGTTTCACCTCGATACATTGGACGCCTAGAAACCCGATATCGCCTCGCTAAACGCCAGGTGGTACGCTAAGCAGCCGCTTGCAGCAGTAGTGTGGCCATTCCCATACATATTTATTTATTTTCTCAATAGTCAATCATTTTGTTAGAGGTGTTTACAGTCTAGCTAATTTAAAATCACTCTTTATTGAGTATACATTGTGTGCCTAGCAGGGTATAGACTCTATACCCTGCTGGGCAATGTATATGTAGGTAGGTATATGAAAAGATATGCTCTTAGCGTGTCGCTACCTACCCTCCAACCTACCATCATGCAGTGCCCCTAAGGCCGAAGATCGCAGCGTGATCCTGTAGGTAACTTCACTGTACATTTCATAGTACCTACCTACCTACCCGCTGACCTACCATCTTTGCGCCCATGGCCAAAGGCCGCAGCGTGATCCATGGCTAACTTCACTGTACATTTCATAGTACCTACCTACCATCTTGCAGTGCGCCCATGGCCAAAGGCCGCAGCGTGATCCGTGGCTAACTTCACTGTACATTTCATAGTACCTACCTACCTACCCGCTGACCTACCATCTTGCAGTGCGCCCATGGCCAAAGGCCGCAGCGTGATCCGTGGCTAACTTCACTGTACATTTCATAGTACCTACCTACCTACCCGCTGACCTACCATCTTGCAGTACGCCCATGGCCAAAGGCCGCAGCGTGATCCGTGGCTAACTTCACTGTACATTTCATAGTACCTACCTACCATCTTGCAGTGCGCCAATGGCCAAAGGCCGCAGCGTGATCCATGGCTAACTTCACTGTACATTTCATAGTACCTACCTACCATCTTGCAGTGCGCCCATGGCCAAAGGCCGCAGCGTGATCCGTGGCTAACTTCACTGTACATTTCATAGTACCTACCTACCATCTTGCAGTGCGCCCATGGCCAAAGGCCGCAGCGTGATCCGTGGCTAACTTCACTGTACATTTCATAGTACCTACCTACCTACCCGCTGACCTACCATCTTGCAGTGCGCCCATGGCCAAAGGCCGCAGCGTGATCCGTGGCTAACTTCACTGTACATTTCATAATACCTACCTACCATCTTGCAGTGCGCCCATGGCCAAAGGCCGCAGCGTGATCCGTGGCTAACTTCACTGTACATTTCATAGTACCTACCTACCTACCCGCTGACCTACCATCTTGCAGTACGCCCATGGCCAAAGGCCGCAGCGTGATCCGTGGCTAACTTCACTATACATTTCATAGTACCTACCTACCATCTTGCAGTGCGCCCATGACCAAAGGCCGCAGCGTGATCCATGGCTAACTTCACTGTACATTTCATAGTACCTACCTACCATCTTGCAGTGCGCCCATGGCCAAAGGCCGTAGCGTGATCCGTGGCTAACTTCACTGTACATTTCATAGTACCTACCTACCATCTTGCAGTGCGCCCATGGCCAAAGGCCGCAGCGTGATCCGTGGCTAACTTCACTGTACATTTCATAGTACCTACCTACCATCTTGCAGTGCGCCCATACAGAGTTGGAAAAATTATCAACTAATAAATTCAAACAATATCTTTTGTAAAAAGGCTTACTACAAAATATCAGATTATCTAGAGGATAAAAAAGCTTGGGACAAGTTTTGCTCCAACTCGAAAACTAACAACCTAACAAGGTAAAGGTTTCTTGTTCGCTTCTTTACTTTACCTTAAAAATATTGAAGTGAACAAAAATCAAAGTGATCACTTTATTTCCTAGTTTTACATATGTAATTTGAATTTTGTGATGTGCCCAAGAGTCCCTGTAAGATCTAAAGGAAATAAAGCACTTTGAATTTTGAACTTTTGAGTCCTTTCCGCTCGACTATTTGTTGGTAGAATTACAAGTAGTATGCAATTTACTTTTGCGAGTTAAACGGAGTCCTGAATTGGTCCGCTCCGCTCGCAGTAGAACCGGGCTTTAGTGACGCTCCAGTAAAATTATAAAGATTTTTTGTCATTTATAATTATTAACGTAGGTACTTTATTGACAAAGAAAATTACAATCACATTATAAAAACAAATTAAAACTAGTATTACAATTAAAACAATTAAGCTAACTGCAGACTGTTGCAAACAATCTACAGGTAGCTCAACTGATCCATATCAATACCAGCTGGAAGAGTCCCCAAGACGCTGGCTGCATTGCCCCGCTGTATGGCAATAATTTATATTTATTAATTTTTAATCAGAATAAATAACATAAAATTGTTACATACATTTAATAAGCAATACCAAACTATAAGAGTATAAATAGGTTAACTAAAATCAATATTATTATCGATTGATACTTTTAATTATTCAATAATAAAAATTATATTAATTTTCATTTAACTTCTTAAGCAAATCATCTTCGGTATAGTAGCCGCCAAACAACTTGTCCGGTGACGGGCAGCGAGAGTGGGAAGTTTGCGCAGGTACACTCACGGATATAATTCATATGCCGCCGACAACGCAGCAGGCGAAAGAGATAGGTACAGCTCCGTATGGCTCTGCCTCGCTCTTTCATTGTTTGAAACAAAAACTCACAGTGAATAATGGACGCGCGCGACTGTCCAGAAGATAACCGCCCACCAATTTGAAGTATCGTGTCCTGCGCATCTTAGTCACGTGGTTCGCCAGAGGACAATGAGTTTGACGATTATCATACTAATAGATAGCGATGGATGACATTCTCATAATGACGATAATGACACATATGTATCTGAAGATAGATGACATAGAGTTGATGACAATAGATGACCTTAAATAATTACGATTCTGTGCATGAGTTCAGAAGTAATAAGTCTTTATTTTGGAATAAATAACACAGGAACAAACGAAACTCGGTAGAAATGCTTATCAATTTACTGAAATAAAAATACTGTGTCGCAGATCACAACAATAACATTAAGATTCTGCTGATAACGTTAGATATCATATACAAGGTGCCACGTTATTGGTATACTTAGCCGAAAGAGGGGTTGTTGAGCACCCTATACCCTAGCCTAGATCCGCATGGTTGATTTTCAGGAATACGTTTTTTTAAGTTTTCATAGTAAAAGAACCTTTACTCATACGCTTAGCAGAAACACAACCATTCGTGGGTGTGGGGTGGACCACCCCCTTTCCGATTAGTACACCAACAACGCACCTTGTATACTCAAGCCATTCTCAAGATACAATGTTTACAAACATGCCCCATACTTAACTCACTTTTTTGTTGTTGATTTTTTGACAGAGTTTGTATTACCTACTTGTAAATTTTACCTCTTTCCTGCAATGCTTAGTGCTGAGAATTATATTTCAAACTCGACTCGCCGAAGAGTTTTAACTTGTTTACAAACATTATTTCACACTTCTATTAGACACGCTAAGTCCCTCCCTACCTCATATTCAAAAATATGGTCTATGAACATTTTCTCACCTCAACATTTAATTGTTAAGTAATTTTGTATGTTTATTATATTTATTTTATGTTATGTAATATATACTAGTATATATTACTAGTATATATTATATATAATGTTTAAATATATAATTATGTCTAAGTATAATATTCATTACTGCCACCGTCTTATACTTTTTCAGTCAATTCTTGTCCATCCTAAGGTTGCCTGGAAGAGATCGCTCTTAGCGATAAGGCCGCCCATTGTACATTATCTTTATTTGTTTTTGTGTTCTGTGTTTCTTTTTTTTTATTATGTGGTGTGCAATAAAGAATATTTGTGTTGTATTGTATTGTATTGTATTTCTTGAGAATGGCTTGAGTATAGTTGACGGTGTCATCTTCGACACTGAACCATAGTGTAATATAGACCATATCAATAGAAGTATGGTATCTAATATTTGCGACTATACTTGTCTAATTTTGTGGCAGAAAATGGCGGCCTTGCTAGTAATCCGAACTGACAGCAGATCTACTAATGAGTAAATAAATCTCGCGGCAAAACATGGCTAGACAGACCATGCTTTGGTCATAGACATAGGGTTTTCATTTCTCATGTGGGTGTCTACCGTTGTTAGATGACGGTAGATGACATCTAGTTGACGCTAGATGACATCTAATTGATATGGTGGGGGGCTGTGGGGGGTGGGAAGCATCTGACGTGTTCGACGCGACCGACGTCGTCGTCCGCTGTTAGATGACGGTTGATGACGCTGAAGATCTGGCTGTTGAGGACTTGGAAGCGACGGATGCGGTCCACCATGCGTTTGAGAGGCTGAAAGAGAGACAAGTATAGTTAGTAAGTTCGTATTCATTTTATGTTTTATGACCTCTATGGAGTAGCTAATTTGGAGGGGTCGATTCTTACGCCGCTACCGCCTCGCCAAGTAACGTTTATTAATTAACTTACAAGCATGGATGAAAAAAGCAGGCGTATTTCCGCACACACAAAAATTAACAAAGCTGAAACGTCACGCTCGGTTCGGTTACGCTGAATCGGGTATACTCAGCTCCAATCGTCTCAGCCACGTCTACAATCCAACATGAAATGTTCACTTCTATCGTATGATCACACAAAGAGGGTTCTTGTAGTGCTTAAAACTTACGTTCATAATAAAATTTTCAACGCGATAATCCCGCGCGCAGGGATTATATTTATTTATTTATTAAAAAGGTTTACTAACCACATACATATCAATCATTTAATACAAACCTAAAATTAGTTCCTATTCTGATAAGCATGTTACAAACAGGTAAACACAACATTTGTAGGTATGACCTTCACAAATTGTACTGGAAGAACACATTTGTTTCTCTGTGGACCTTCCTAGTACTGACCTATAATAACTTTTGCCCTGTTTATTTAGGTATATATCTTTATGAGGGTAACGGTGTTGATTACACTTAACGTAATAACGTAATAATAATGTTTATTGAAAAATATTTGAGACTTAAAATCATTACATCGTTGATCCCCAAACTAGGATAAACCTGTATCTTGGGGACCACCTTCCATGGGTTCTTTACATAAAATATATTAAGCAACGTTATGTCTAAATAAAATCAATAATTACAAAATAAACATTAAGTGATGGGTCTCCTGACGACACCAGTCTCGTAAGAGTCTGGGCAACAGGAGACACCATTCGTGTTAAACAACAACTCTTTGAAAAAGTATCTATTTAATTAGACTATTAGTGTAATTGTGGCTTGGTCTAATAATCCCCAAAATGAAGTTCCCCTTAAGGGGATTATTAGACAAAAAGTCTATTGTTTGTTACCCTGAATAAAATCTAAAAAAATAAAATAAAAACTTACAATTCCTTTGACCACTTCGTCTTTACCGTCCACTCTTTGCACCCTCAGGATGTGGTAGCAGAAGTCTAGCGCCTCGAAACGCCTCTGTTGGCCTAGCAGTGCTATAATAGCGCAGCCAGCCCAATGTAGGCCTTCGCCGAATAGCTCCCTGGAAGAAAATAATAATCATTTGATGATTCTTACAAAACAGCTAAAAACCGACGGTTCCTGCCTGACCCTATCCAGTGGGGGCGGGTGGCTTAAGGTTTTTAATACTTTTTAGTAATATTTTACAAGAAACTGTGCCGTCCCGGCGGCATGGAGAGAAAGAGGGTGAAGAGTGAGTACCTATTAATTTTGAGGTTATATGCAGTGACAGTTCGTTAACTGTTAAAATGACAGGTGATGTGATTTGAAGTCGGTGTTCCCCTCTGTGTTCCCTCACCACCTGTCATTCACCTGTCATTTCATCACCTGTCATTGTAACTGTCAACGTCCGGTGGCCTGGCTTCTAGTCTGCGCCGGAACACCGACTTCAAATCACATCACCTGTCATTGTAACTGTCAACGTCAGGTGGCCTGGCTTCTAGTCTGCGTCGGAACACCGACTTCAAATCACATCACCTGTCATTGTAACTGTCAACATGTCTGTGCCGCGGAACAACGACTTCAAATCACATCACCTGTCATTGTAACTGTCAACGTCAGGTGGCCTGGCTTTTAGTCTGCGCCGGAACACAGACTTTAAATCACATCACCTGTCATTGTAACTGTCAACGTCAGGTGGCCTGGCTTCTAGTCTGTGCCGGAACACCGACTTCAAATCACATCACCTGTCATTGTAACTGTCAACGTCAGGTGGCCTGGCTTCTAGTCTGCGCCGGAACACAGACTTTAAATCACATCACCTGTCATTGTAACTGTCAACGTCAGGTGGCCTGGCTTCTAGTCTGTGCCGGAACACCGACTTCAAATCACATCACCTGTCATTGTAACTGTCAACGTCAGGTGATAAGGCTGCCCTTTGTACATCCTCGATTCTTAACGTTTCCTTATATGTATTGTATATGGTATGTACCCCACCAGGGTACAATAAAGAGTTATCTATCTATATACAGGGTTATTGGTAACTCACTGACACTGTTATTTCAGTGCAGAGCCATTTTTAAGTTTAGTTCAAATGAAGCCTTCTAAACAACGATTATTGAATGGACCCCCTCCATTACCTACTACCAAATCTACCAATACTAAGTTTAAGAATTAAGTGGCGAACCTTACGGGTTTGGTTGTCAAACTAGGCCTAGATCTCAGTACTCACGGGATCCCCTTGGTAATAAACTCGAATTACATAAAATTCATTATTTTTTCTTTGGTTCCTTGAATAATAAAACACAATTGAGAAAAAAAAATACGATAAAAAATCATATAAGTGCACTGTTTTGCACAGTTTGAGTTAGACCGCAGGGGCTATTGGAATGACTTATGTTTTGATTCGTTTTGGTTATTACTAATTATTTGGTTCCTTGAACCAGTTTCTTCATAAGTTGTGTAGTTTTCTTGTAAAGAAGCAAAAACTTGATTTTTGCGCTTACGTCCTTCCAAAAACGTAGTGTCCTGCTCCTATGAAACTGAAATCCTACGCCTATCCTTTTCACAAAATGGCGCGCAATGCGCCCTCTTAACGAACGTGTTCCTGATGATGGGCAGAACCTGCAGTTCATGTAGTGTCAGTGAATTACCAATAACCCTGCATAATTCATCGTAGCGGAGTTCAAAAAATTAAACACATAAAATGGACATGCAATAAAAATAAATGAAATTGGCTTGGCACGGCTAGTACATAACAAAGAATAAACCGCCAAGTGCGAGTGGACTCGCACACGAAGGGTACCGTAAGCTGAAGACAGGCCGCTATGGCGGGAGCTTGGAGAGGCCTTTGTCCAGTAGTGGACTAATATAGGCTGATAATAATGAGTTATTGAGATCCTTTATAACTAACTTACTCGACAGTGAACTGTGTATCGCCGACTGGAATGCAGTACAGGAATTGGAGAGCTGACCACAGCCTGTAACAGAACATACAAATTAAAAATAGACGTAATGTTTTGAATAAAATGTAAATTATTCTAATATTTCTTCCTTAATCTTTCAAATGACAAATCTAATGATGTTCATGAAAATTAGAAACTACATAATATATTGACGACGTCTGTGTCGCAGCCGGTCCGGTTACGACGCAAGAAGTTACGGACTCGATTACCGTCTTGGGGCAGATGTTTGTTCGATCTGCTAATATTGGTTCCGAGTTTTCTGGGTATTTTCTATGTATAATAAAATATATATATCTAAGTAATGTATTACGCTAATCGTGACCGAGGTTACCTATTTAAGCCGTTTGGGGCTGAAACCCTTGGTCCTTGGGGACCTGGAGCACACGCCATTTATAAAGATCTTACCAAACTTCTTGTAGAGTCGACAAGTGATCGGAATGCTGGCTTCTATTTCGGTCAACAAATTAGCATTGCCATTCAACGTGGCAATGCTGCCAGCATTCTGGGCACTCTGCCTTCTGGTGACGGCTTAGATTTTTAAGAAATAGATATTAAGTGTATATACTAGTTGTAATTGTTTTATTCTGTTATAATAGGTACTTAGATCATTTATTCATTAAACAATATAGGTACATATATTATTATTGTTTTTTTTTTTGTCTCTGTGCAATAAATAAATATTTTCTGTAGTATTTGACTTCTAAGTAATGTATTGATTAAGTTTATCAGTCATCTAGTACCCATAACACAAGCTCTGCTTAGCTTGGGGCTAGATGATGCTGTGTGGATTGTCCAGCATTAGTTATAATTATACTAGCTTCAGCCCGCGGCTCTACACACGTTTATTTGGAATTAAAAGAAGCCTATATGTTTTACTAAGACTTTGCGTGCGAACTTTCAATCCGATCCATTCAGTCAGTCAGTTCGACCAAACATCTTCACAACGACACAAGCTTTCGCCTTTAAAGTATTAGTTGCATTTATTCATCAATCTTTCATTCACTCACTCAATCCACTCGCTGGTAACATCAGTGTGGTGCGGCGCGTGGGTGGCAGCGGTTGGCCAGGCGGGCGCGGCGAGAAAGGCTCTCTCCTTCACTCACTCATTCATTCACTAAGTCCAGCTAGTTACCTGTGGAACTCGCTGGTATCATCGGTGTGGTGCGGCGCGTGGGTGGCAGCGGCGGGCCAAGCGGGCGCGGCGAGGAAGCCCCGCAGACGGCGCAGTACCACGGAGAACAGGGAGAGCCCGCAGCAGAGTCTCTCGCGGGTTAGTAGGTCGCCATCTCGGGCTAGCTGGGCTTGCTGCAAGAGATAAGGTAAAGTTAGATATAGATAACACTATATTTACAGCCTATAAATATTGTTCTTACCTTTGGCTTTAAAAAAAATTTATATAGCAGATAAGAAGTTTTGAGCACATTGCTATGAACCCACGCTAAAACAATCTACGAATCAATTGTCGTTTTTGAGTCTATTAACGTTATCAAATCAAATCAAATCATTTGTTTGTTGAATACATTATTACAGGTACATGTCAGATCTTATAACTAGAGTGATGTCAAACGTATTCAACCGCAGCAAGCAGGTGTGCAAATTTAAAATATTGGCGATTTAAATGTATAAGTAGTTAAAATAATCAATAATAAAATAATCAATAGAATAAATAATTAACAATCAGATAATAACTATAGTCTAAACATAATAAATTATTCTACTTAAAATTAATATTCATTTACACTATAGAAACATTTGTCAAGCAGCCATTGATTTAATTTTTGTTTGAACAAATTACCATTGAGGTCTTTAATAGGTTCTGGTAACTTATTAAAGATGACGATGCGATGGTTAAGAGATTTTTAACAAAAATCAACATTATGTCGATTAAAATATTAGTATGGATTATGCCTGTGGCGGCCTCTAGTAGAAGTTACTTGAACTACAAAGCTTACGTCAATAGAGTCGCTCCTGAAAAAAAACTCTGGAAAAACTGAAGCTAGCCTACCTAAGCGCTTCAATGAATCTCCGTTAGATGTCGTTATGACAAATTGGAAGTGCAAAATGTGACACATACCTAGATCGCGCAAACGCATGTTTCAGTTACAACTGAACATATACGAGTACCAATCATCAACTGTTGGTCGAAAGACCCCGGGCAAGTGGACCAGCTGTCGGCCCGGTACAGAGGAGATCTCTCTCTGTCCCTATTTGGGGGAAATACCACCTTATCCCCCAAATGCCCATTGTTAGGCATTAAAACTCGTTATGCACGTACTCTAAACTCATTGCCATCTTAAAAGTGTTCTGTTCGATACATCGATCACATAGGTATGTATTTAGCATCATCAGCAGTATGACCTAAGTAGGTGACTCGTGCCGCGAGCGCGGACCGGGCGCCTACGGAGGTCAGTGCATCAGCAGCAGCCATTTCAATCGCACTCATTAACATCATTATAAGTCGTAGTTTTATACAATATAGCTATTGTTACATATGCTCGACTTTTATATCAGCATCCCGGGAAAAACTAGCCGCGATTTCTACATGTTCGTCGAATTCAATTCGATACGACACAAGAGCTATATTACCGCAGACAGCTCACCTTAGCGTTTCCGTATTTCTCCACGTTTTGCCCTATCTGCAGCGCCACGTATTTAGCTTCTAAGCGCTTCTGTTTCGCCTCTGGTTTCTCACCTTCTGAAACAACAATACAAAGTTCCACGTTACATGTGAACTACGGAAAATACGTTTTTTTTTTTAATTCATAGCTGTTGGGTATCTGGCGCAGCGCAATAGCATTGCCATACAGCGGGGCAATGCAGTCAGCGTCTTGGGGACGCTTCCGAGTGGTATTGATCAGTTGAACTCTAGATTTTTCGCAACAGTCTGCAGTAAGCTCAACTGTAAATACTAGTTCTAATTTATTTCTGTTTTTATTGTAATTTTCCTTTATAAGGTTGATCATTTCGAGTTGTCGCGTGATTCAAAATATTTTATATTTTTTTGTTTTTTCTGCATTCTACAATGAAAAGCTAGCTAAGCTAGCGGATAATTAATTTGCCGCAAATCGGATACCATTTCCGTAAGTTTTATTCCGTGTAGAAAGCAGAAAAACACAAAAAAAAACGCGCCAAACCGAAACGACCACTCTTGAGTGACTCTGGACCCCAAGGTGCACAAAGTTCAACGATTTCCTGAAAAAAAAATATTGTAATTTTTTTCTCATTCGTTTTCATTTTCCTAACACGTACTCTTTTTCTACATAGGCTTTTGTTTTTCATAGGCTTGTTGTAATATTATAATCCATAGTAATATTATAAATTCAAAAGTAACTCTGTCTGTCTGTTACCTTTTCATGCCAAAACGGCTGAACGGATCCCAATGAAATTAGGCAGGGAGGTAGATAGTATCCCGGGGACGGACATTGGCTACTTTTTAGCCGGGAACAGAGCGTGCGAAGCCGCGGGCAGCAGCTAGTTGTATAATCAAAGTACCTGCGGCGAAGGGACGTGGCAGTATGTTCTGGAAAGGTGCTGCGTGTAGCAAATCCGTCACTTCTTCTTGACTCAGCGCCTGTAACAAGAATCGTCAATTCAATTATGGCGTCCAGAGTTAAAGGCAGTTTTTTGTAATTTTTCTGGGCATGTTTGTATATAAATTAATGAGCACACTATTTTCAACAATCCTTATGTGTATTGCTGAACATGCCAACCAAAATGAATGAACGCATCTGTCCTCCTTCTTTGTACTCTATCATCGCGTGGAACAGTTCGGTCTTCGCTTCAGGGTACTGCACTATGTCTGTCAGTGAGTGAATTAATGAATGAATGAACGCACCTGTTCGATCAGCATACAGAACAGTATGATGTTGCCGAGTTCTCTGAACGCGTGGAATAGTTCGGTCTTCGCTTCAGGGTACTGCACTATGTCTGTCAGTGAGTGAATGAATGAATGAATGAACGCACCTGTTCGATCAGCATACAGAACAGTATGATGTTGCCGAGTTCTCTGAACGCGTGGAATAGTTCGGTCTTCGCTTCAGGGTACTGCACTATGTCTGTCAGTGAGTGAATGAATGAATGAATGAACGCACCTGTTCGATCAGCATACAGAACAGTATGATGTTGCCGAGTTCTCTGAACGCGTGGAACAGTTCGGTCTTCGCTTCAGGGTACTGCACTATGTCTGTCAGTGAGTGAATGAATGAATGAATGAACGCACCTGTTCGATCAGCATACAGAACAGTATGATGTTGCCGAGTTCTCTGAACGCGTGGAACAGTTCGGTCTTCGCTTCAGGGTACTGCACTATGTCTGTCAGTGAGTGAATGAATGAATGAATGAACGCACCTGTTCGATCAGCATACAGAACAGTATGATGTTGCCGAGTTCTCTGAACGCGTGGAACAGTTCGGTCTTCGCTTCAGGGTACTGCACTATGTCTGTCAGTGAGTGAATGAATGAATGAATGAACGCACCTGTTCGATCAGCATACAGAACAGTATGATGTTGCCGAGTTCTCTGAACGCGTGGAACAGTTCGGTCTTCGCTTCAGGGTACTGCACTATGTCTGTCAGTTGCGCGTGGTAGTAGCCGAGAACGCCTGAAAACAACATATGTAAATAAAGTTATAATTGGTGGTAGAATCCAATATATTTCAGGGATTATATTCTAGAAGCGAGCGTAGGTATTTTATTAAGAAACAAAATGGGCATACAACCAAATAATAAATTAATATGTATTTATTTATTTTTAGAAACTTATTCTAATTTTACATTTCGTATTCTCTAAACCCTTCAGGATTTGTGCAGAAAGTTACATTCCTTGGGGTAGGTACAATTAAGAAGTGTATGTACGTACGTGCAAATATGTACCTTCTAAATAATTACACTTATTTTATAAAAAAAAAATTAAGGTATGTACGTATTTATGTAAAGCAGGAAAATATGCTGCAGTTTGAACCTAATTTTATCTTGTCAAATCGTCCTCGTATCGTAATGTGTATAATAATCCAAGTGATTATAACTTTAGAGTTTAACACGGAATACAAGACGGAATGAATGAATGAACATTAGAATGTATGAACGAACGATACAACTAATGAATTAACATTACACATCACATCATGCATGACATAGTAGCGGTCGCAGAGAGTCGATGGATTGAGGCGGCTCAGAACCTTTGGCCTATTTGTGACGTCGTATGGGGAAGGCCTATGTCCAGCGGTGGACGTGTACTAGCTTATATGATAAAAAAACATTACCATTAGATCCGTAGTCGTATCTCGGCAGCTTGCAGTGTCGCGGCATGGCGCGTGCGAGGGCACGAGAGAACTGCGCGAGCGTGCCGTGCAGCAATTGACGCGCAACGCCGAGCAGCTCGCCGCAGACCACCGCTACGCCTTGGTAGCCAAGCAGGCGGACCAGGGCGTGGAAGTGGACGGCGCCTACGAAACCTGAAAAAAAATATTACTTAGACTCTATTCTCGCAGTAATAAGATACATTATCGATGTTTGAATGAATGATTGTGAAGATGAATGAATGGTTTTATGAACGAAAGATTTACCACCATATTCATAACGGTCCGCTAACTTTAAACAGCTGCTAAGCAGCATTATTTCTCACTCTGACTTATGTCAACAGAAGACAGGATGAGAGATAGCAATGTTCTAAGTTAGCAGACTATTATGAATAACTAATATAATAATTTTATTTTTCTTTGTTTCTTTTTTTCTAAAAAATCTTTATTGACAAAGTAAATTACAATTCAATAATAAAAACAAAAAAAAAGAAAAATCTTTATTAAGAACGAACTTAATGTTTAGGGTACAATTGTGGGCTGACTACCGCAAAAGTTAAAAACTGTGTAGCAGAGTCAGCGCCCTCCTCCGCTAGTAAATTAATTATGTTCCATATAAAAACAAAAAATATCTAAAAAACAACTAATCTAGATAAACCATAATAAGGTTACGTGCGTGTGTGGTGTGTGTATGTGTAGTGTGTGTGTGTGGTGTGTGAGCGTGGTGTATGTGTGTGAGAGAGTATGTGTGAGTGGTGCGTGTAGGTATGTGAGAGTGTGTGGCTCCTGAGGTCACCGGTCTCCAAAGAGTCCGGGCAACAGGAGTTACCGCTGCACGTGTGTGAGGGTGTGTGTACGTGTGTGAGAGAGAATGTAGGAACAAATTAGAACTAGTATTTACAATTAAAACAATTATGCTAAATATAGGTATACGATGCTATAGGTTTTTGCATGTGGCTTCGGAATTGTTAATACCGAGATAACGGGAAGCCTATAGATACATTATTCCGATATTGATGACCGATGTGGCGCGGTGGGCGCAGGTCCGCCTGCGACGCAAAAGGTTGCGGGTTCGATTCCCGCCTTGGGACAAATGTTTGTACGATCTGCAAATATTTGTTCCGGGTGTTCTGGGTATTTTGTATATATAATAAAAAATATCTATCTATGTTATGTATTGTATTAAGTTTATCAGTCATCTAGTACCCATAACACAAGCTCTGCTTACTTTGGGGCTAGATGATGCTGTGTGGATTGTCCAGCATTAATTATTATTATTATTAATTATTATTTTTATTATTATTATTCCGTAGATCGTATTAAAATCTAATTATTGCTTTATGTAACCGTTATCCATACTACCTCTAATATTAACAATTTATAATAATAGTGTGATAAATATATTATTTTCGTACTGAGCGTACTGCGCTGAGTAAGCCAGATGTAGGTGACCCTACCATTTTATGTAGTTATATATATGTATATAATATCACTGCACAGTACATCTACACTAAAACATAACACTCCTTTCGTTGCATCATCGGGTAAAATATTATAGGTACGAAGCACCCGGGCGCGGCCGTATGAAAAATGGTTTTGCCCACGCGCGGGAATTGCACTGCGCCGCGCCGCGCTCGACAGTCACAACCTTGCACCTATCGTTAATGCATTTACCGCTTGTATTTTATTCGTCGCGTTGTTTGTTATTATCTGCCTGTGAACTTTTCTTCGATTGCTTGACTTCCTTCTCCTTCTGTATACATTACACTTCTGTGTGTTAAGTTAATAATACTACCTAGTAGGTCTGAGTGTTTCCGTCAACAACACCAACCCAACAGACACCCTAAACTGGTGACTTCGACGTGATTTGAACACGCAACCTTCTGATTAATTGATTTTTTCTGATTAATTTTTGATTTTGATTGGAAACCAGACTAAGGCCAGTATTATGAAAGCTTGCTCAGTCATAGATCTATGCTTGAGTGATATTTATGGCATAGAAAAGCGTTACTCAAGCATAGATCGATGACTGAGCAAGCTTTCATAATACGGGCTTTTGTTGTTTAAATACCCACAGTAAGGCGTGGCCGTATTGACGCGGTCTCTCTCTTTGTAAGAACTGCAGTATTTTTTTGGAGCCCCAGCCCAAAGTAACAGGCTTTATTACTGAACACAAAAGACTTATACCTACTGCCAAAATTAGTATATTCTGGTATAGAATTAATTAATAAAAGACAGAAACAGATGAAAGAATGAACGATCTTGCAGAAGAATGAATGAATGTGTAGGAAGATTATGAACGATTCATACACAAATCTAAATGAATGACGACCGATGTGGCGTGACGGGCGAAGATCCGCCTGCGACGCAGGAGGTTGCGGGTTCGATTCCCGCCTTGGGACAAATGTTTGTACGATCTGCAAATATTTTTTCCGGGTGTTCTGGGTATTTTGTATGTATAATGAAAAATATATTTCTATGTAATGCCACAAGCTCTGCATAGCTTAGGGCTAGATGATGTTGTGTGGATTGTCCAGCACTATTAATAATTTATTTGAGGAATTAACTTGTTTATAACAGGGTTCATTGGTGTATAACTATTTAGATATAATATGACGTTAGAATGTAAGTTTACTGAGTCTTTTTACAAAAAATAAATACTTTTTATTATATTATTATTTTAGCTCGACCCGGAATTGAACGATTATACCGAAGAATGAATGAATGAACGATAGCATAAATGTCTTACCTTCGTACTGAGCGTACTGTGCTGAGTAAGCCAGACTCAGTTGTTTAGAGCCCCACAGTAAGGCGTGGCCGTACTGTTGCGGTCTCTCTCGTTGGACGCCCACGGCGAATTGGATGCCGCGGCATTTCACGAACCTGGAAGATAAAATGTAGTAAGGCCGAAGTTCTTATGAATCGATTTTGATTAAACTTTTTGTTTGAAATGTAACTTCAAAGCCATGTTTTAATGGATGTTATTATAAAATTTATTTTCCAACACACTTGCTCATACAGTGGCTCTATGGTCATCGCAATTAGGCACAGAATGACACCCATAATCAAACTGTGACTTTTTCATTGCTATAACTCACTAGTGAGTTATAGATATTTTTTAAAATTTTATTGGTTGAGGTGCTTTGTTCTTAAACAAGTTTTTATTCAAAAAAAAAAGATCGTGTTCAAAAGAACAAATAAATTAATGTTCCTATTGCTTGCTCATTTTATGCAACTTCTTATTTAAATAGATAATTCTAACTCGTACGTGTTTAATAAATAAAACTTTCACTCAGATATAACTTTTGTTTTCTTTGTAATAAAAGAAAACTTAATTCCCCATTTTGTACGTGGCAGAATAGGCGCAAACCATAAGCGCGGAAAATAAAAAAAATCCTCATCCCTTTAGCCTGTGGCTGATCGCAATGCGCGCGCATAGGAAAACTGATTAATTTTTCCCGCCGCCATAGCGAAACATTTTTCACAACTCGTTTTCACTGTTGAAATTATAGTTATTTATTAATTAAAATGTCTACAAGTACTAGTTACGAAGAAAATGATTTATGTTGTACACCGCCCGATATAAGATGTGAAGCCCTTAACGTTAAGAAAGACTTACTACCTGAAAACTCTCAAGGAAAAATATCTATTATCTACTGAATAAAATGATTTTTGGTATTATTTTATTCACAAGTGTGTTGAAAAACGTCGTATGATACACGTGTGTATTGATGATTACCGTCCTCGGCTCTCTTAAGACCCTCGCCTATGGCTCGGGTCTCAATGGCGCCTCAGCGGTAATCACCAACATTACACACTTGTACCATAATGTACTATTGTGGTCATAATTACAATGTTATTTACCTATCTGTGGCGGCGTTGTAGCAATAATTCGGTAGGAAATCGTAGTTCAGCTCCCAGAATACATGCAGATTGATCCTTCCATACCTGACAAACAAATAAATAAGATTGTTCATATAAATTTATAACATTTCTATATATACTAGCTTAAATATCAGAGAAGACCTTATAATAATAAGTAAATTGCGTGTATCATATATGCTTTAATTTAGTTTTCAACGAGGTGATCCCGCGCGCAGGGATTATAACTGGGTGTATAACTTTTGCCCGGTTTATTTTTATATCGAGTATATGAGGTTTCCATTTTCAGAACAAAAACGGCGGCACGCATTACTTTTGAAATTATTACTCAAATGTAATCGGCCTGAAGCGCGGCACATTCGCAGAATTTTTTGAATTCTTACATCTATTTCCCGCGACATCTATTTATTTTACACGAACTACTTTTTGTTAGATGCAATGGATATATTGACTCGCAAGAGTTGTGTTCTAAATTATTACGCCTGAATACACCGCGGACTAGGACTAGACATACGGGCTCAAAATTTTTCGCTGTAATGACAACTAAAACTAATAATGCATATTATTCACCGGTCACCCGGCTTCAAAGAAATTTCAATAGTATATTTAATTCATTGGATATTTTCTCTAGTAGTAAAGTATTATTTAAACGTGATCTCTTGCAAATACTCTTGGATAAGAGTAGTGTTTTTAGGTGGTTTATATTTTGTTTTAATTGTATTTAATTTTTCAATTTATTTACTTTTGCTAACCGTACCTATAACTTTATTGTAGTAAGTTATTTTATAAGTAGGGTTTCTCTAATAATTGTAATCTGTATGTATTATTATCACCGTATTTGTGTTGCAGAGGAGGGCTGTTCGTGCTATCTATAGTGTGGGTCCCAGAGAATCCCTGCGTGATAAATTCAAAGAAATAAACATAATGACAGTACCATGTCAGTATATTTATGAAAACCTATTGTACACTCATAGAAATATCAATCGGTTCCCTAAAAATAGCGATGTACATAATTTGAATACAAGGAATAAACATAAACTCGCTGTGCCCACAACTAGACTACACAAAATTAATGTATCTTTTAAAGGGCAATGTATACGCTTCTACAACAAAACTCCTAGTGAGTTGCAAAAATTATCAGTAAATAAATTCAAACAAATTGTCAAAACCTTCTTGTGTAAAAAGGCCTACTATAAAATATCAGATTATCTAGAGGATAAAAAAGAGTGGGACGGAATTTGCTCCAACTCGAAAAATAACAACTAACAGGCTAAAGATTTCTTCGTCGCTTCTTTACTTTAGTCTACGTACCGAAGCGACTGAAATCAAAAATATCACTTTATTTCCGTGTCAGTGTTTAATTATTAATAATTTGACCTTTTCTAAGTATACATTTATTGTATTTATGGAAATAAAGAGTTTTTGACTTTGACATTATTATACTATATTAAATAGGTTTAGTAATTTAATTCTATTTTTAGTTGATGTTATTATGTATTTTGTTTAAATTGGTAGTAGATTGTTAAGTTTGTATTTTCTTTAATAATTATTTAGTTTAACACTTTATTGCACTAAGGTACAAAGGGTGGGCTTAATGCCGTGGCATTTTCTACCTGCCAACCAAAACCATATGTTTTTTTTAATGCCACACTGACAATATTGGTGACTGTCGTCTTTAATTTTTCATAGTTTATAAAATGTAAATCCTGTTATTGGCTGTAAGTTATATTTTTAGGTTTAGTTACTTTTATTTGAGAGAGCTGTGGATTTTGTTTAATTAATAAAATAAAAATAAATAGATCTTATTGATTTTTTTTCGCGGAATTGTTACTATGTATCTTTCATCCTTATATTTTAACTACAACATTATTTCGATACAAATAATCAAATCAAATACACTATCTAAACCACAGGCCTCATTTTTTAATGAATTCATTATTTTTTGACTTTTCAGCATTTCAACTCCGGAGAGCATCGAAACTCAACTTTGGAGCTGAAAATTAGTCCGAGTTCCAAGCCCTAATCTGAACGAACTTGGCAAGTTTTCACATTTAGGTTTATGATTAGATGAAACTTACGGGGCGAGCACGCCGTGGTCCGATTCTCTGAGAATGGAGTCGAAATCATCCAACGTTAGGTATCGACTCAGCAGCTTGTGGCAGAGACGGTTGACGGCGATAAGTCCCTCCAATTCCTGAAATAACAAAAAATTATGAGTAAAAAAAGTCAATAATATTCGCCACTTATTTTAACGGAACATGGAATTGGGAAACAAATAGTCAATAAAAAAAATACAAAAAATGTCAATCGTCAATTTTGTTTGTTAGATCATTCAAAACAGTTTTAGTTAAACACGATTAATTGTGATAAATAAATTGATTAGTACAAAACTCATACTTTTATCAGATTCGTACAGGCAATGAAAGAGCTCGGGGAGTTATGATCTTACGCTTCTATTAACACTAGAAAACAGATTCGTCCTCTCATTCGCCGATGTGGTCGATGCCATACCTTGTATTTTATACCATACGTTTAAGATATTGTTACTAGACTAGACTGACTAGATAAATAAATAATGCTGGGCAATCCACACAGCATCATATATCTCCAAAGTAAGCAGATATTTTTATAATACATAATATAACAATAATTAATTATTAGGGGACGCTTCCGACTGGTATTGATATGGATCAGTTGAGCTACCTGTAGATTGTTTGCAACAGTCTGCAGTTAGCTTAATTGTTTCAATTGTAAATACTAGTTATAATTTGATTGTAATTTTCTTTGTTAATAAAGGCCATTGCCGTAATAAAAAAAAAAAATTTTAGGTAGTTAAAGACATGATAGGTATTATAGTACGTACTGTAGGTATATGTAATTGTTTTAATTTCCTTAAGTTTTTAAACACCACCGTCTATATTGTTCTCATAAATCCAGTCCATCCCAAGGTTGCCTGGAAGAGATCGCTGATAAGGCTGATAAGGCCGCCCTTTGTACTTCCTTGTTTCTCAGCATATTCTTCTGTATCATATTTTGTGTTTGTGTGGTACAATAAAGAGTTATCTATCTACATATCTATAACAAATATCTACAGATCGTACGAATGTACGCCCTGCGGCGTGAATCGAACCCACAACCTCCTGCGTCGCAGGCGAACCTTCGCCCGCCGCGCCACAGATGTCCTTAAACCAGGCCTAGGTCTCAGTACTCACGGGATCCCCGTGGTAATAAACTCGAATTACATTAAATTCAACATTTTATTTTTGGCTCCTTGAATGTGAAACCACGATTGCGAAAAAAGATTACGATAAAAAATAAATCACGAAAGTGCACTGTTTCGTACATAATTTTGTCGAGATCTCAGGAGCCCTGCGGTCTATTGAAATGACATACGTTTTGATTTGTAGGTTATTACTAATTATTTGGTTCCTTGAACCAGTTTCTTCATAAGTTGTGTAGTTTTCTTGTAAATAAACAAAAACTTGATTTTTCTGCTGACGCCGTTCCAAAAAACCTATGCTCTGTCCCGCTCCTATGAACGCGAAATCTTATGCCTACCCTTTTCACGAAATGGCGCGTAATGCGCCCTCTTAAGTAGAATGTAGAGCGATTGTCAAGTAAAATTAGTACTTACAACAACGCCAGTTATATCACCGGCCTCGAATTTGCCCACCGCCGCGTCCAAGGCGCGATGCATGTCAGCATTTATACGTTGAGCCACCTGCAAACAACCAAAATATATAACGAACATCCACACAAGTTACAGGCAATAACGGCGAGCGGAGCGAGCCACGAACAATACTATTTGCCTTGTAAGTTTCTTGCGGTGGTTGGTTATTAAAATCACTCATAATCATGTTACACAAATCGCACATTTTATCTTTTTGTTCTTAAATAAACTAGACTAACTTATATAGATGTTAAATTTTGCTACTTTAGATGTGGATTCAAAATTACCTTTTTCTTATTTCTTTATGTTTCTTTGTTACATTAATAATGTGATCTGTAACGTTTGCTATAGAAGAGCGAGATCCTCTAACACAAGTTTTGTATACTTAAATGAGGGTCTCAACTATCGAATAATTTATTGGAAACTTGTTACAGAAATAAATATTATTATTATTATTAAAATTATTATTAAATAATTTGTGATTTGTATCTAATCAAAAACATATTATGTGAAAACTAGCCAAGTTCGTTCAGATAGTGGCTTCACCGATAAAAGAGCTGAGATCATATAGATAGGTGCCAAGTTTCATAGCAGATCATAATCTTAATTTGTTACGTTCTTTCATTATTTAATTTGTGTCTTGGCAAGTTTATATCCACCGCATTTGTTTCAATGTTGGACTTGCCAAGACACAAATTAAACACACACTTTTCGGACCTGAATAACTTAAGAACCTTATATAAATTTAATTATAAAATTTGGTATTTCTATTCTTTTTATGGATCTTACTAGACATGCAAAATTGCAAGCCTGCAGGTTTGATAATGTCTGAGATACAGCTGGGACCAAAAGCGTGCCCAATGGTTCGTGTTAAGATACTCACTGCCATTGCGTCGCCCGTTTCTTTCCAAACTTGGCTGGACGTTCTAGCGCGCGCCTCATATAACTACTTAGCACACAGATCCCCATATTCAATCCAACGATCCAATCCTTCCACGGTTAGGGATTGCCTTTGAGCGATAACACCGCAAATTATCACTTACGTTGTAATTTTTTATTTGGTTTGTAAATTGTTTCGTTAAGAGTGCAATAAAGAGTTTTCTATCTATCTTAGGCCCGTATTATGAAATCTTACTCAGTCATCAATATATTATGCTTGAGTTACACTTTTTTATGGCATAAACGTCACTCAAGCATAGATTTATGATTGAACAGGTTTTCATAATACGGGCCTAAGGATATAAGAAACTATTGCCAAAGAAATAAAAGAAGCGCAGCGAGCCGCGCTTTCATAGTCAAAGAACTCTGAAATATGCCGCCCTTATGACGCTACCTACCAACCCAATGCAGTCTATTCAGGATCGGTTCAGGTGCGCATAGATCTACCACTTCGTAGCTCAAGTTACATCGGTCCTTCCTAGCTTTAGTTCAACATACCAGGGCACATAGATTCCTCAATTCCGCCATTTTTTGTAAAACACTATCTTTAACCCTGCCGCTTGTTCGAAAACTGAGATGAGTTGAAGAAAAATGTATTGCACTGAAATAATAAAGAAATGCACAGTCTGGCACAGTCAAAAGTCAAGTGCCTGCTTGACTTTTGACACTTGATTTTTGAATCTACGGTCGTTGTAAAAAAAAAAGCCGGAAAAAGTTGCCGTCACCAAACAATGACGATGACGGACGGGCCCGATCGGGCCTAACGCGAGTTTAAGAGTTAAACTATTTCGTAGTTCAAGTTACACACGTTATTTGTATTTTTTCTTTTGATTAATTTGCATTTTTAAATTCTTTTTTTTTAATCTTTAAGTGCACGCACTCAATGGTAAATGTTATGTACATAAATCTTGTCGTATGTATTATAAAAATAACCATGTTACACTGTGTTAGTTATGATTAAATATATACGATGTATGTGTACTTTAATAAATAAATATACCAGGGCACATAGATTCCTCAATTCCCCGATACCTTGTGTTTTGTCTTTAAACTGTTTCGTAGTTGAAGTTACACCGGTCCTTCCTAGCTTTAGTTCAACAAACCAGGGCATATAGATTCCTCAACTTCCCCATACTTTTGTTTTGTCTTTAAACTATTTCGTAGTTCAAGTTAAACCGGTCGCTCCTAGCTAGTTCTACATACCAGTGCACATAGATCCACGTGTCGACCCAGCAGGGCCACATGCCGCTGTCTCAGCAGAGAGGCGTACCGCCCTGCGCCGCACGCCGCACCAGCGCCGCGTGCCGCGCACTCCGCGCGATGACGCTTGTCCAGCATCATGCTGTACAGAAACAGAGCGTGTTGATATACGTATATACAGGGTGTTCGGTAGAACGTGTGCCATAGGGTAACAGGGGGAAGAAACCAAGTACAATAGCTTAAGAGGCTTTTAAAGGCTAAAGAGTCTTTTTTTATGTTTATCGTATTAATTTTTCCCCTCAATAGGCACTCGGCTATTTTCAAGATTTCTCATGTATATTTATTTTGCACATAGAAAATTACAATAACAGAATAAAACAATTAAAACTAGTAAAGATAAAGATCGTTTATTGTCAATAGGTACACAAATAACAAATATACAAAACATACTTGATTAGATGTAGAGGTATATGCTATGACTTGTCAATAATGTTTAATACAATTTTGCTGTAGAGAGGCAATAGTCGGGAGATAAACTTAAATATTAAGGTCCTTAAATAATATTTGACTCTAGGTTAGGTGAATTTACGAGAGTGTCAGGTAATTTTGTAGTAATTTTGATGTCCAGATGACTGTAAAAGTTTTCTAAAAACTCTTTGATACTATATAGCGTTTTGTCAATTCAAAGTTTTCTTAATTCTAAATTAAACCGATTTTCATTTTTAATTAGCTTCAAACCTAAGGGGAGTATTTACACTTATATCTATTTCTTAAAAATCAGCCGTCACCAGAAGGCAGAGTGCCCAGAATGCTGGCAGCATTGTCACGTTGAATGGCAATGCTAAATCGTTGACCGAAATAGAAGCCAGCATTCCGATCACCTGCCGACTCTATAAGAAGTTTGGTAAGATCTTTATAAATGGCGTGTGCCCCAGGACCCCCAGGACCAAGGGTTTCAATCCCAAACGGCTCAAATAGGTAACCTCCGTCAAGATTGCGTCAAGACGGCGAAAATACGCTATAGCGTATTTTCGCCGTTTGAGGGACTCCGCTGATGTTGCTGCGGAGCCGGCCCTTACCGATGTCCCTGCAAGGTGTGAAGGAGCTAGAGATGATGAATGATGATTAAGATTTATATTTTTCCAAAATTTGCAAAATACTGAGTTCTGACCTTGCCGCCAGTTGCGTGTTATGATATAGCAACTTTTGCAAGGAACATCTAATTTTCACTTATTCGGAGACCCCTTTAAATTTATTATATTTTAGTATTTGTTGTTATTACAGTTGAAGTGTTACTTATTTATTGTAAGTTTTATGTGTCTACCTATTGTAGTTCAAGAGATACGGCCTTGACGAACGAAGAGCAAAAATACCCAAAAAAGTTTTTTGGCCCTTTAATTTGGATATTTATTTAATTTTTATTATTTGTTGTTATAGCGGCAAGAGAAATACACATTCTCTACAATTTTCAACTGTCTAACTCTTAGGGTTCATGAGATAGAGCCCTGTGACAGACGGACGGACGGACAGCGGAGGCTTAATAATAGGGTTCTGTTTTTTCCCTTCGGGTACGGAACCCTAAAAACTTACAATAGGCGGCCTTACTGCTTAAAGCAATTTCTTCCAGGCAACCTTACCTTTTAAAGATATAAGTAAATTAAGAGTTGGTAGTGCGCAGATTACAGCAAATAGAAGTTTTTTTTAATCAATACCTCGTGTGTTCATAAGTTTTGAGACGAACTTATTTAATTAATTTAAAAAGAAAGTAATTCATGCAACCTTTTTAAACTTTTAAAATTTTAAATTTCGAATGTTTTGAATCAGAAAAAATATACATTTAAATATTTGTTTCATTCTCCGTGAAAATGGCGCCAACAAAAGATTTGCGTGCGACTGTAATTTCACTGTTTCAAGCAGGAAAAAAACCAATGCAAGTTTTTAGTGAAATCCTAAGTTTGGGATGTAGTCGGAACTTTGTGTATTATACCATAAAGAGGTACAAGGAGACCGGCTCTTTAGAAGACCGTGGAAGATGTGGCCGCCCGCGGTCTGTAAGGACGCCCGCCAACATCAAAGTAATCAGAGAGCGAATTCGTCGCAACCCTTGCCGGACTCAAAAGAAATTAGCTCTGCAGACCAACATTTCGCGAATATCGGTGAACAGGATACTTAAATATGATCTCAAACTAAAGGCCTACAGTCGAAGGAAAGTGCATTATTTAAACGAGCGTCTTCGTAAATTGCGACTGGAACGATGTCGGAACTTATTGAAGAGACACGATCCAAAAAAATATCCTGTTTACCGATGAAAAGATCTTCACGGTGGAAGAAAAGTTTAACCGGCAGAACAATAAGGTTTAAGCCAGAAGTTCAAAGGACGTCCAGCCATCTGTACGCAATGTCCAGCGCACTCATCATCCAGCAAGTGTGATGGTTTGGTGGGGTGTTTCCTACGAGGGGGTCACTTCGCTTCATTTTTGCCAGCAAGGCGTCAAGGTGAAGGCACAAAATTACCAAACCGACATATTGGAAGCGGTGGTTAAACCATTAAATGATACGCTATTCGCTGGAAAATACTGGGTTTTCCAACAGGACTCTGCTCCCTCCCATAAAGCTAAGACTACCCAACGTTGGCTGGAGGCCAATTTGCCAGGCTTCATTCGGAGCGAAGATTGGCCCTCGTCAAGCCCTGACTTGAATCCTTTGGATTATTCTTTATGGACGGAATTGGAGCTGAGGGCATGCAGAAAGTCTCACCCAAACCTGGATTCTCTCAAGCGAGCCCTTATTAAAGAATCGAAACGGATTCCGATTGAAAAGATTCGTGCCGCCATAGATGAATGGCGCACGCGTTTGAAGGCCTGCATTGAATGCAAAAGCGGCCATTTTGAATGATTTATTTTTAAATACAGATCTAGATGTCAGTAGTTTTAATTTTAATATCCAATAAATGAATACTCAACTTAGCTCCAAAAATATTTTAGTTTTACTGTGTCTCAAGACTTATGAACACACGAGGTATAATACATACATACAATACAAATACAAACATAAGAATAGATAATTTACATACCTACATATTAAACAAACCTAGAAATATACCTAAAACGAAATAAAATAACAACAATGCTACAATAACATCAAAGTTACAGGTTAAAGCGAATAAGAAATAATGAAAGCACAGTTTAGACAGCTGAAGATAGGAAATAGGACTTTAGTTGGGATTTGAAAGAGTTGGTAGAAGGAGCAAGTGTTTGGGGGTGCATGCTCAACAGCAGACGTTCGAGTATGTGTACTGACCTGGCCGCCAGCTGCTTGTAATGCGCGTAGACCTGTTCAGAGAGCTTGTACACAAACTGGTCGAAGCACAGGTTCACTTCGGCCTCCACTTCGTCGTACAGGAACTGTTTGCGGAACACCGTGAGCGCGTATTGTGCTGAATCGTTGTAAAGATCCAGGGGGTAAAGCACGTATCTGAAAATAAAACACGAAATAAATGTATTTATTTAATTTTAAGGAAGGCCTACAGCATATACTACTTATTTTGTATTTGCCGAGTGGCGGTATCCACTCACACGTTTACCCCAGCTGTTGTCGGTTCTTCGCGAGATATGGCCAGCCCACTGCCACTTCAGCTTGCTAATTCTCTGAGCTATGTCGATAACTTTGGTTCTCTGTCGGATGTATTCGTTACGAATCCTATCCTTCAGAGAAACTCCGAGCATAGCTCTTTCCATAGCTCGTTGAGCGACTTTGAACTGGTGGACTAGCCCTACCGTGAGTGTCCACGTCTCAGCTCCGTAGGTCATAACGGGTAGGATGCACTGGTTGAAAACTTTCGTTTTCAAGCATTGCGGTATGGAGGACGAGAAGACTCGACGTAGTATCCCGAACGCTGCCCAGCCTAGCTGAATCCGCCTCTTGGCCTCCTCGAAATTGTTCTTACCTAACTGCAGAATCTGCCCGAGGTAAGTGTACTCGGAAACAATTTCGAGAAAGTGGCCATGTACGACGACCGGTCTTGGATCAATGTGGCCATTGATCATGACTTTGGTTTTATCCAAATTCATGCCAAGACCGATGCATCGCGAGGCTGTGGCTAGGCCATCCAGCATCCGGTTCAGCTCTCGCGACTCCGCTATTAAGACTATGTCATCAGCGAATCGTACCTACGATTCGCGATGTAATCGCCGTTTATGTTAAAGCCCTTTCTTTTCCAGTCCAGCGTCTTAAAAATATCTTCCAACGCGCTCGGGAACAGTTTCGGGGATATGACGTCCCCCTGTCTCACTCCTCTGCGCAATTGGATGGGTTTAGACTGCTGGCCCTGTACTTGGACACTCATGGTGGCGGCCTCGTAGAGACATCTCAGCACCTCGATATAACGATAGTCTACTTGGCAACGCTGTAAGGATTCCAGAACAGCCCAGGTTTCGACGGAGTCGAAGGCCTTCTCATAGTCCACAAAAGCGAGACACAGGGGCTGGTTATACTCTTTGGACTTCTGTATAATCTTCCTTACTGTGTGAATGTGGTCTATGGTGCCATCCTCCTCGCAACATGATGATGATTCGGTTATATGTCAAAAATTATAATAATAATTAATATTTTCCACGGAAAATACAATTTTGTAATAAATTAGGTAAAATAATCACCAAATACAATAATAACATAAATAAAGTCAATTTAAAATTGAAAATAAAATGTAACAAATGAAAATAATTGCAGAATTGAAAGAAAATAAAATACGCCAAAGAAACTATTTAATTTTACGCACATTTACGTGCCAAAAATTCGTTCAACGTATAAAAACATTCTAATAACCATTTTTTAAGTCTACACTTAAAGGATTGCGTCGATACCGCGTCAGTGACATCGGTCGGGAGACGGTTGTACACTTACCTAACTAACGCAATAAGGTTGAACTTATTCCATCATAGCTAGTTCCTTAGTCTTCAGAATATGGTCGGTTAATATCCACGGCATAGACATTTCTATAGGGAATAGACACTTATTTATGGATGACATTATGGTCGCAATAACAACTCTATTACGCAATAAGGTTCAACTTACTCCATCATAGCAGGTTCCTTAGTCTTCAGAATATGGTCGGTTAATATCTACGGCATGGACATTCCAATGGGGAACTGGATGCGTTTTAATCGTAATATCTACTCTATTCCTAACACAATAAGGTTCAACTTACTCCATCATAGCAGGTTCCTTAGTCTTCAGAATATGGTCGGTTAATATCCACGGCATGGACATTTCAATGGGGAACTGGATGCGTTTTAATTGTAATATCTACTCTATTCCTAATACAATAAGGTTCAACTTACTCCATCATAGCAGGTTCCTTAGTCTTCAGAATATGGTCGGTTAATATCCACGGCATGGACATTTCAATGGGGAACTGGATGCGTTTTAATCGTAATATCTACTCTATTCCTAACACAATAAGGTTCAACTTACTCCATCATAGCAGGTTCCTTAGTCTTCAGAATATGGTCGGTTAATATCCACGGCATGGACATTTCAATGGGGAACTGGATGCGTTTTAATTGTAATATCTACTCTATTCCTAATACAATAAGGTTCAACTTACTCCATCATAGCAGGTTCCTTAAGTCTTCAGAATATGGTCGGTTAATATCCACGGCATGGACATTTCAATGGGGAACTGGATGCGTTTTAATTGTAATATCTACTCTATTCCTAATACAATAAGGTTCAACTTACTCCATCATAGCAGGTTCCTTAGTCTTCAGGATATGGTCGGTTAATATCCACGGCATGGACATTTCAATGGGGAACTGGATGCGTTTTAATCGTAATATCTACTCTATTCCTAACACAATAAGGTTCAACTTACTCCATCATAGCAGGTTCCTTAGTCTTCAGGATATGGTCGGTTAATATCCACGGCATGGACATTTCAATGGGGAACTGGATGCGTTTTAATCGTAATATCTACTCTATTCCTAATACAATAAGGTTCAACTTACTCCATCATAGCAGGTTCCTTAGTCTTCAGAATATGGTCGGTTAATATCCACGGCATGGACATTTCAATGGGGAACTGGATGCGTTTTAATCGTAATATCTACTCTATTCCTAACACAATAAGGTTCAAGTTACTCCATCATAGCAGGTTCCTTAGTCTTCAGAATATGGTCGGTTAATATCCACGGCATGGACATTTCAATGGGGAACTGGATGCGTTTTAATTGTAATATCTACTCTATTTCTAATACAATAAGGTTCAACTTACTCCATCATAGCAGGTTCCTTAGTCTTCAGGATATGGTCGGTTAATATCCACGGCATGGACATTTCATTGGGGAACTGGATGCGTTTTAATCGTAATATCTACTCTATTCCTAACACAATATGGTTCAACTTACTCCATCATAGCAGGTTCCTTAGTCTTCAGAATATGGTCGGTTAATATCCACGGCATGGACATTTCAATGGGGAACTGGATGCGTTTTAATTGTAATATCTACTCTATTCCTAATACAATAAGGTTCAACTTACTCCATCATAGCAGGTTCCTTAGTCTTCAGAATATGGTCGGTTAATATCCACTGCATGGACATTTCAATGGGGAACTGGATGCGTTTTAATCGTAATATCTACTCTATTCCTAACACAATAAGGTTCAACTTACTCCATCATAGCAGGTTCCTTAGTCTTCAGAATATGGTCGGTTAATATCCACGGCATGGACATTTCAATGGGGAACTGGATGCGTTTTAATCGTAATATCTACTCTATTCCTAATACAATAAGGTTCAACTTACTCCATCATAGCAGGTTCCTTAGTCTTCAGGATATGGTCGGTTAATATCCACGGCATGGACATTTCAATGGGGAACTGGATGCGTTTTAATCGTAATATCTACTCTATTCCTAACACAATAAGGTTCAACTTACTCCATCATAGCAGGTTCCTTAGTCTTCAGAATATGGTCGGTTAATATCCACGGCATGGACATTTCAATGGGGAACTGGATGCGTTTTAATCGTAATATCTACTCTATTCCTAACACAATAAGGTTCAACTTACTCCATCATAGCAGGTTCCTTAGTCTTCAGAATATGGTCGGTTAATATCCACGGCATGGACATTTCAATGGGGAACTGGATGCGTTTCTCCATTGTGATCAGATCTTTGCATTCTTCGTTGTGTTGGTGGCGTACCAAGCATTTCTGGAAGATACAAAATATATTTTTAAAAAGTAATAAACCGTCAAGTACTAGTCGACTCGCACACGAAGGGTTCCGTACAGTAAAAATCAGGCAACTTTTTCAAAGAACATCAAATCAAACCAAATCACTTGTTCGGAGACCCCTTTAAATTATCAACTTTATTTTATTTTTAGTTTTGCTATTATTACAGTTGAAGTGTTACTTATTTATAGAAAGTTTCATGTGTCTACCTATTGTAGTTCAAGAGTACAGCCTTGACAAATTAAGAACAAAAATAGCAAAAAAAAACACTTTTGTTGTATGGGAGCCCCCTTTAGTTTCTATATTTATTTTATTTTTGTTTTTTGTTGTAGCGGCATGAGAAATACACATTATCTGAAAATTTCAACTGTCACGTGGCTATATCTCTTACGGTTCAAGAGATATAGCCACGTGACAGATGGATGGACGGACGGACAGACAGCGGAGGCTTTGTAATAGGGTTCCGTTTTCACCCTTCGGGTACGGAACCCTAAAAAAGAACTCGTCTTATTATCAGATCACAGAAATGAAGAAATGCTAGTTCAAATGTGGAAAGCGGAGTAGACATTATCAGATTTTAACCAAATTGACAACTTCAGTGCCGCTGTGAGCAAAGGCCTCCTGCACAGCAGGTTGCGGGTTCGATTCCCGCCGCGGAACAAATATTTGTAAGATCTGCAGATATCTGCTATAAAGTATTATCTATCTATCTATCATCATCAGCCTATGATAGTCCACTGCTGGACATCTATATACGTAAGTACAGGGTGTCCAGTGGCAGATTTCAATGTTTAAAAAACTGTAAAAAAAAAACTACACTTCCGATATAAAGCAAGTTTATTTTAATTTTATAAAAACAAATGCGGATTTCATTTTTAAAAACCACGTTCTCCAAATGGCGGCCATCGAGTCTGACACACTCTTCTAGTTTAGCACGCATGTTTTCTTAAACGCGTTTACAGAGCGACTGGGGAATCCTGCTGACTTCGGCTCGAATATTTGCTTTAAGTTTGGTCACAGTGCTCGGATTGGTTTTGTAAACAACAGATTTTAGGTATCCCCATAAGAAAAAGTCACATGGGCTTAAATCGGGTGATCTAGGTGGCCACGGAATGGTACCGTTTCAGGGTATGTTTTTTTCCGGAAATAACTTCCGCACTGCATTCATGGTCACATTAGCAGTATGAGCTGTGGCTCCGTCCTGCTGGAACCATGTGTTTCGGTTGAAGGATGGACTATTCTGTAGTTCTAGTCTAAAAAAGTCACTTAACATCTGGGTATATCTCTCCGAATTCACAGTTACAGTTTGGCCACGTTGATTTTCAAAGAAATAGTGCCCTATGATTGCAGATGCAGATGCATTCATCCGTGGCTACCGATGGTGTAGGTCCTGGCCTGGGTCTATTCAATGTTGATCCTGTAGCTCTGAACCTTGCTACCCATGATTGAATGAGGTTGATCGATGGTCCATCACGTAATCGACGAATACCGTAACGATTATTAAATCGACGGCGTGCTACAGACAGCGAAAATCCACTCGAATTGTACGCCTCGATGGCAAAAGCGTGATGCGCTCCACTCCACTGTTCCATGGCAACTAAAACATTCGCACCGCTTGCGCTTCTAACGACGCCCCCCACGCCCCTCTATCGTGTTGCGTTCAGAAACTATGTTCGCTCAAACTTTGAAAT
Organism: Eupithecia inturbata; assembly: GCA_963662085.1. NCBI lineage: Eukaryota > Metazoa > Arthropoda > Insecta > Lepidoptera > Geometridae > Eupithecia > Eupithecia inturbata. The sequence goes on from OY759204.1 coordinate 1,498,855, forward strand.
CTGCCACTGGACAGCCTGTATATCAGTCATCTAGTACCCATAACACAAGCTCTGCTTAGCTTGAGGCTAGATGATGCTGTGTGGATTGTCCAGCATTAGTTATTAATGTATTTAAATAATGAAACTGTACTTACGTTGACTTTCCGCCCCATTGTCATCTCGAGGTAAAACTCTCTATACCAAAGTTGCGAGAGATCGCAGCATTTTGACAGCGAATCTGAAAATGTAATACTTAATTATGATAGACCCGTTCTTGCCTGCGGCTTCGCAAACGTTTTTTGGAGTAAAAAGTAGCTTCATGTTATTCTAAGTTCAGATATTAATGTGTGCAAAATTTCAGAACGAACCATTTAGTAGTTTTAAAAGTAAATATTGAAGTAAACAAAAAATCAAAGTGATCACATTATTTCCTAGTTTAACTTCACAAAATTCAAATTACATAAAATTTGAATTTTGTGACGTGTCCAAGAGTCTCTAAAGGATTTTTTTTTGTTTGATATTTACTGCTGTCTTCGACCAAACGTTTTCACAACGGCACAAACTTTCGCCTTTCGCTTTATCTGGAAAGTTTAAGGTCAACCGCTGATAAGCTTTAAGTAAATTTAAATCAGGGGCCACGCTAGTGGCTTTGGCCGCATTGTAAGTGCCTTGGCCACCGTCTATTGTACTAAGTATTTGTTAAATGTAGATATAAGGTTTATATTATGTTATTTTTTAAGTACAATAAAGTGTTCATTCATTCATTCATTCATTCTTTGTGAAGTCGAGTAGACCCTTTTCACGAACAATTTAAAGGGCGCATTGCGCGGCATTTTGTGAAATGGATAGGCATAAAAGTTCGCGTTCATAGGACCGACCGACGGACAGATCATACATATAATAATAAATTTATATATATATTTAATTTTTTTTTTTTTATTATTTCTAAGTGAAGTGTGCAATAAAGTATTATCTATCTATCTACATATAAAGTTTTTGAACGGCGAATTCGCAAAAAACAATTTTTGCTTATTTACAAGAAAACTACACAACTTATGAAGAAACTGGTTCAAGGAACCAAATAATTAGTAATAACCTACGAATCAAAACATAAGTCATTCCAATAGACCGCAGGGCTCCTGAGATCTCGACCGAATTACGTGCGAAACAGTGCACTTTCATCGTTTGTTCACTTCCAAGGAACCAAAGAAAAAGTTTTAATTTTATGTAATTCGAGTTTTTACTATGGGCAACGGAAAAAAATTATCAAATGAAAAAACAGATCTCAGTTCTCACGGAAAGACCTAGGCCTAGTTTGACAACCAAATCTGTTAAGTTCGCTCCTTAAGGCAATAATCAGCTATCGATATCTTTTCGTACACGAAACTTATCTGAATGAATGAATGAAATGAATCAATGAAAAAGATTTTTTGACACGACACGACACATTACAGTTATTAAACATTTATGGAAAAAAAAACTAAACTAGGTACAAATTTATCAGTATGACATTAGGTACATAGATTATCAGTAGGTACCTACATAATAAGTTCCGCACCCTTCTTGGCAAACCACCGAGTGTCGAGTCAAAAAGGAATCAATTCAGCATGTTGCTGAGTAGATAAATCAAAAAAAAAAATTACCTACTCAGCGCTGGTATTATGTTGACCCTCGTGAGGATAATTACATCACCAACGACAAACCTCTACGTACACGTAGACTCTAAATTTGCCAACTCCATAGTCGAAGTTAATAAAATGGCTGACTTCGCTCTTTTCGGTATCTCAACACTATTTACAGCGGAAGTATTGCGAGATGAGAGTTGACATAATTTTACATGAATGTTTTTGTTAGGATGACTAAACTTAAATTAGGGGTTGACCTTCGACCGGTACCTCAGAGATTGACCTGTGACCTCACCTGATAGATTCAGCAGGTACGGCCAGTAGAAGCTCTGCGTGTGGAATGCCTCTATTTGAGCCAATGCGCCTGTCTCCATGTCCTGCAATAACATTCAAATTATTTGTCTGTAATTGTTATTTTCTTTGTTCATTCATTAGAGATTAGTATTTGCCCCGTTAAACTGAAAATTAAAGGAATTTGAAGTCCGATTTCAGTTTTTAGGGTTCCGTACCCCAAGGGTGGAAACGGAACCCTATTACTAAGCCTCCGCGCCTGTCCGTCCGTCCGTCCGTCTGTCACAGGGCTCTAACTCATGAACCGTAAAAGGTAGACAGATGAAATTATCAGAGCATGTGTATTTCGCTTGCCGTTATAACAACAAATAATAAAAATAAAATAAATATCCAAATTAAAGGGATTCCATAAAAAAAAAAACTTTGTTTGTATGGAAGCCCTATACAATATACGTTTTTTTTTGCTATTGTGCTCATTGTTTGTCAAGGTTGTATCTCTTGGACTACAATAGGTAGACACATGAAACTTTCTATAAATAAGTAACACTTCAACTGTAACAACAACAAATACTAAAAATATTGACGACCGATGTGGCGCGGCGGGCGAAGGTCCGCCTGCGACGCAGAACGTTGCGGGTTCGATTCCCGCCGTGGGACAAATGTTTGTACGATCAGTCATCTAGTACCCATAACACAAGCTCTGCTTACTTTGGGGCTAGATGATGCTGTGTGGATTGTCCAGCATTATTTATTTGTTTATTTTATTAATAATAAAGTTGAAAATTCAAACTGGTCTCCGAACAAATGAAAATTTGATGTTATTTGAAAAACTTGCCTGATTTTTACGGCCCTTAGTGTGCGAGTCGACTCGCACTTGGCGGTTTATTTCAAATAAATCAAATAATAGTTACCTTACGAAGTGTGCGCCTTCCGCCCCACTTGTCGGAAATAAGCGCCTCGAGTTGAGTACGGACCATATACAGCTGAGTGGTTGAGGGACCTGTGAAGATTGTTGACGTTTGAGTAAAGAAATAATAGTTGAAACAAACAATCTCTGAACCATGAGAGTGGCTGGAATAACTTAGAAATATAATCAGAAATAAAACTTCAAGTGCGAGTCAAACTCGCGCACCGCGGGTTCCGTATAATTATAAGACCTTGCTTCTTACCATATATCATGATTCTAGACCAACAGGGAGCCAGTTTTGGTTCCTTGCAAGCATCAAACATTTTTTTTATGAAAAAGAAAAAATTACAAATTTGCGGGTTTTTTTTCCTTTACTTGTGCTACAAGACCTTGCTTGGAAGTACTTTATAGGTTTTGTGTGCATGTGATTCCCTTGGAAATTTTAAAATATGCAGGCTTAAACGGCTGTAACTTTTGATAGCGTTGACTTAGAAGTTTCATTTATACACGGCTCCAAGAGGTTACGGACTTGAGTATTCGATGTTAGTATCAAATCGATACGCGTTCCTGAGAAACGGAGGTTGATATACAAACGGACAGACAGACAGACGGACAACAAGGGTTCCTTTTTTTCCTTTTGAGGTACGAAACCCTAAAAGAAGTCGTAAAACCTCTATTGGGATTGAGAATGACGTCATTTCTTCAGATCAAATTGAAAAAAAATATATCTACACGAGATAGCATGACAGATGACGGTATTGATAATATCATCTGTCATGTTGTCCCGCTCTGATCAAATTCGCACCAGCATGAGAAACGGCGTCATTCTCATTCTCGTCGCGAATTTGATCAGAGCGAGACAGCATGAGAGATGACGTTATTTTCAGCACGCAGTTTGTATTAGTAATAGTTCAAGAAAACGTTTGGAAAAGCTAGACATATTAAAAATAAATAATACTACGCAAGAAATAAAGTGTGTCTATTATAGATCAATATCGTAAGGATTTGTTTTGCTTAGTATGGTACAGCGTGCACATCTGCCGACTCCGACACCAGGGACGCGCATTTCTGCCGATGACGTCATCCACATCTTCATCACTACGATGATGTTGTTGCAGATTTGTTGTAGATGGCGTCATCGGCAAACTCTAGCGCTTTGAAAATACCTATAAAATAACATTTATTCAAAAAAAGCTTGTAAATATATTACGTACGTATTTAAATAGGCACTACATAAGTGCACTAAACGAATAAATATAGCTAAGAATAACAATTTAGCCTGAACTAGTTAATCCTGTGTTTCAGGCATGCTGACACTAACCTATAAAAGCATTATTAAGTACCATCTGGCTAACGGTAGCCAGGCAGGTAACCAATTAAATACAGCGATTTGATGGCTTATACCTTATTATAGATACTAAAATTGTATTTTTTATTTCCAAAATTTTATTTTATCTTGTGCTGCGCAGTGCGACTGTTTTAAGGACGAGGGACGCTAAAAATAATCATTTACAGAAATAATATAAGTAACAAGTTAGATAAAAAAATTTTGTTTCTGTGGTGTAAATTTGGCTTACTTATAAAAATGTACATTATAAGAATATACGGAGAAACTTATGTCGTAAAAATAATAAATTAGTATCTTAGACAAAGAGATCAATACATCTCAGATCTGACTGAGCCTATTTCTTTTGTTTTGCCGAAAGTACTCGTAGAAAATATTTAACGTGAAGAAAACAAATGAAGCTTCTTTTAATCAAGTAGTGCTATTCTATACTTATAATTATTAAATCAAATAATCACTTACTATTACGATAATGCCGATATATTGCCGATGCAAAATCCGAAAGCAGTAGACGTACAATAACGGCGTATTGTAAACACCGATGCAGCGTACGCTGCGCATGATACGATTCCGATCCAGTGGATGAGGATCGGAAGAAACCATACCCGGTAACAAACAACACCTCACATTTGCGTGAAGCGTTGACACATCCATTAGAAGGCACATGTGACTCGCTCATTCACTCACCAACGTTCCTGCGAGGCACTTTGATGGTGAAACTAGCCTCGCCGTCCTTCTTGCCTCGAAGCGCCGGGTCCTGCTGAGGCTCGCAGCCTCGCGCCCAGTCGCCGCACGTCTCACGGATAGATACTATTATACTATAACGAGAATTGAATAAAATTGGTATATTGGAGTGCAAAAAGTTTGGTAGCCAGTGGGATTTGAACCAGGAATCTTTAGATAAAGATAATGAATGCATTTATTGTATTTTTTGGTCATAAACAGGTACCTACACTGCCGGCCAAAAGTTTGAGACCACTGTAAAAATCTTTGTCACCAACAAAATATTTCAAAGTACACATATGATAATGAGCTAATTTGAACACCTGCGTATTCTATTATTATTAAAGAATTTCTAAGAGTCATTATTTATGTTGTTGTTTAAGTTATCATCCTAAAAAGGTCTATTGTTTCAAAACATCAATGAGCGCCGCGCAAGGACCAGGTGGTAGAGTCATTGTAATATTTTTATGATCTGCTCATTACTTATTGTTTTGGGTTTGTTTCGCGTTAACCGATATCAGGGATTATGTTAGCTTCCTAAAACATATTTAGTACCTGAGTTTTTATGGAGTAAATTATTTTCTACCTTATTAGTCTGAGCTCGTCGTTGTTACAGTGAAGACATCTTAAAATGGGAAAAGTTCGCAAAATTAGCAGTGAAACTCGCTCTGCCATAGTTGTTTTATACGGCGAAGGCAAATCTGAACGTGCGATTGCCTCTCAACTTAAGTTGTCGAAGACTTGTGTTCATAACACAATAACCCGATACAAGGAGACTGGCAGTAATCAAGATCGTTCGCGTTCGGGAAGGCCGAGAACTACCACTTCTCGCGAGGATCACTTCATCGTCACTACCAGCAAGCGGAATAGACGCCTAACAGCACCAGAAATCCGCGTAGAAGTGAACAAATCCCGATCAGAACCTGTATCATTGACTACAGTAAAAAGACGTTTGAGAGATGCTAAGTTATTTGGTCGCGTCGCCGTGCGAAAACCACTACTAAGGCCACAAAACAAAAAGAAACGGATGCAGTGGGCCCTTACCCATCGAGACTGGACTGAAGAAGACTTTAAACAAGTTCTTTGGTCAGATGAATCCAAATTTGAAATATTTGGTTCAAAACGACGAATTTTTGTTCGACGTAACGTCGAGGAAAAGATGATGCCAGACTGTGTGGTGCCAACAGTCAAGCATGGTGGTGGTTCCATTATGGTCTGGGGATGCTTCTCGGGCCATGGAACCGGAGATTTGGTACGAGTCGAAGGAATCATGAAAAAGGAGCAATATAAACGAATACTACAGCAAAATGCCATTCCGTCTGGTTCAAGAATAATTGGAGATGGATTTTTTTTCCAACAAGATAATGACCCAAAACATAGTTCAAAATTATGCAGGGGTTATTTAGAACACAAAGAAACAGAAGGGGTTTTAAAAAACATGGTGTGGCCCCCTCAGAGTCCGGATCTCAACCCGATTGAGCTTTTGTGGGAAGAGCTTGATAGAAATGTGCGCAGTTGTTGTCCCACTTCGCAAGAAGACATGTGGAAGGCTTTACAAGAAAGCTGGAACAATATATCACAAGATACAATCGACAAATTGATTGCTCGTATGCCAAGAATAGTGAAAGTAGTAATAAAATGCAAGGGAGGGTTTTTCGACGAAAATCTGTATAAAATATGAGCGACATTTTTAAAGTAAATGGTTGATTTTTCTTGATTTTTTTGTTTTCTTCATAATGTATGTGTATTAGGAAATAAGTATTTTAATTCATAATTAAACCTCTTGCTTTGTATTTTGAGTTTTATTTCATTTTCCTACTTTGATGTAGGTGGTCTCAAACTTTTGGCCGGCAGTGTACATACAGGTTTGAAAAGAACTAAAAAGTAGGTATATTTACATACATAGACACAAATACAAGCAGAGAGTAGGTACATTTACATACATAGACACAAATACAAGCAGAGAGTAGGTACATTTACATACATAGACACAAATACAAGCAGAGAGTAGGTACATTTACATACATAGACACAAATACAAGCAGAGAGTAGGTACATTTACATACATAGACACAAATACAAGCAGAGAGTAGGTACATTTACATACATAGACACAAATACAAGCAAAGAGTATGCACATTTACATACATAGACACAAATACAAGCAGAGAGTAGGTACATTTACATACATAGACACAAATACAAGCAAAGAGTATGCACATTTACATACATAGACACAAATACAAGCAGAGAGTAGGTACATTTACATACATAGACACAAATACAAGCAGAGAGTAGGTACATTTACATATATAGACACAAATACAAGCAGATAGTAGGTACATTTACATACATAGACACAAATACAAGCAGAGAGTAGGTACATTTACATACATAGACACAAATACAAGCAGAGAGTAGGTACATTTACATACATAGACACAAATACAAGCAGAGAGTAGGTACATTTACATACATAGACACAAATACAAGCAGAGAGTAGGTACATTTACATACATAGACACAAATACAAGCAGAGAGTAGGTACATTTACATACATAGAAACAAATACAAGCAGAGTAGGCAGCTATATTTATGTACTATTATATGGTTGGTATGAAAACCTAAGTATCTACTGGCTAAAAAAATATGAAATTATAAAAAACTAAAATAGATCAAACACAAAAACCTAATTAGAAATAAGAACGTCATCAAACATTATTAGTCATACACAGGTACATAAGTAAAATGGAGAAACTAAATTAAATCGTATCTACCATTTAGCTTAGTTGTGTTTTCAATTACGCTATAGATGTCGCCGCCGGATCGTAGAATCAGCCCTTTGTAGAATGGCTAGGCCGGCGCAATTTTCTTAATTGCCTACGCCGATTGACGTTCAACAATACGGCTTAAGTCACAACAGCCATCTTGTCGAATAAAATTAATTAGGTATTCCCAACAAATCAGCGTTCGTTTTGAAAATGGCCTAGGCATTCAAACAGGCTGGTTCTACGATCCTGCGGCGATATAGATACCTTGACATCCACTTCTCTTGTTTGGTTAATGCGAACGTAACTTTTTTTTGCGTTACATTGTTGAAAGCATTAAAAAGTATACCTACAGTTGGCAGTTTAACTTTTTGCGTTACATTGTTGAAAGCATTGTAAATTATACCAACAGTTGGCAGTTTGACTTCGACTCACCTGCGAATGAGGTCTTTTTTGTTCTTGATAGCTTTTCGCAATGGCTCCCTCATAATAAGCTGGACGAAATCTTGAAGTTCAGCGTAGATAGACCTAAAACAAGTAAACATAAAAACTTTTAATGTGCCGACTCCATTGTATTGCAGTTCCTGTTTAAGAGAAGACTTTTTGTTGCAATAGCATAGATTTTATTGGTAGACCAATAAAATCTATGCTAGTACAACGATTTTATAGAATAGAATATCATTTATTGTCCAATGTAAAACGCTACAACCAAATTGTCTTTGTTAAAAACTAGTGCGTGGCACAATACAATGGAGTCGTCGATGAATTTACACAATACTAAAAAAATATCAGTAGAAAAAAAGTAATTATTTTCATAGATTTATATCTTCATTAAAGCCAACAAGGCGCTTATCAGGGAGAGGCCTGGGTCCAGCATTGGTCCAATATAGGCTGTGGAGGAGATCTATATTTATACCGGCGTAGATGCTGTAATGAACCATTATTGGCAAGTTTTTCTTTGACCTTTTATACTAAGGACATTGATTTTGTTGGTCCTCGTTTATTTAACTACTATCACGAACTTAGACATTTATCTATACCAGCGTAGGTTTTGCTGGTCCATTATTTACCTTCTGGCTGCATCAGCGAAGACGGTTTCCATTCTCGCCATGAGGGCCTGAAGACCTTTGATCATAGCTAGCATATCACCTCAATCATCACAAACTTCTCCTCATGCTTCTAGTTACAGTGGCATAGTTGTTGATTCACTATTATCAAAGTGAAATTCATAGACATTTATTTATAAGGGTAGATTATGCCGGTCAATTTACCTTCTGGCTGCATCAGCGAAGACGGTCTCCATCCTGGCCATGAGCACCTGAAGACCTTTGATCATAGCTATCACCTCAATCATCGCAAACTTCTCCTCAGATGTGTAGTTGTAACGGGTGGCCTGAAAACAAAATATTTATGTTAAACTCCCTTCTTGTATAGATTTAACAATAAGGTCTTGTTTATTATTTAGTCACCCTGTCTATTTTGCCCATTAATGATCTGTGTGTGTATATCCCATCTAATTCTTTCTTGATCTTTGTACCTGAAGGTACAAAGGTACTCGTGAAGATAGGCTGAAGCCTATCTTCACGAGACGTCAAGACAATTTAGCTCTTACCTTGACCGTCTAACATATACCACTGGTCAACAAACCGTTCTTTACATAACCTCAGTCCATTGACCCTGGACTATTTGATATTGACCTCTGACCCTTGACCTTTGCCCTTACCCGCTCGTACTCCTCTGCGTCTGGCGGGCAGCGCGCGCTGTGCGCGTGGTCGGTGGGATGCAGCAGCTTCCAGGAACACAGCTCGGTGAGGACGGAGCACCAGGCAGACAGTAACTGCAGGCCGCGGAGGCAGAGAGCGCCGACCGAGGCGTTTTCGGAGTCGCTGCCTGCCTCTTTGAAGGTTGTTGTCACCTGGGGAGGTTTAGCTGATTACTTGCCCGAAACTTGATAGAAAGGGCTTTCAAACCTACGCGGTACCTACAGCTCTGAGTAGCAAACTCAGAGCTGCAGCGGTAAATTTCACTTGAATTTCGCGCGGACCAAGTTATTCCACCGAGTATTTTGTTCGAGTGTGACAGTGAAAGTACGGTAGTCGCATACCCACTCGGATTTCGCTGGCGCTTTGGGTATCGAATACCACGTAGGTCTGAATTGGTTTTTACGCGTTATTAGCTACCTAGAGCGGTAGAGAAAGTCGAGAGGGTATGCGGTCATACTGCTCACCAAAATACCCGGCCTGCTACCACATGACATCCAGCAAATTTTACCAGTACCATTCTGAATTCAAATACATGTCGATTCAGTTAACACAAAAATTAAACTTTACTGATTTGACATCCCTCCTTTCTTTACGATCGTAATAAAAATGACAGCGACATTCCTAGTTTCATCACGACAGTAGATAGAACAGCAGATCAGGTTTGTTACTAAAAAGGTCACCTGTTTGGCATTGACCTAACCGTTGACCTTGACCTTAAACTGTGATTCGACCTTGACCTTAGACTACTGACCTCATTGCTGTACCGCGCCAGTTCAGAGATGTAGTTCTGATGCTCCTCCCTGATCTGAGGTAGATGGACCATCAGATCCGCTTGGGGCGATATCGGATTGGTGTTTGAAGACATTGGCCATCTAGAAAAATATTATATACATATACTGTTCATATGGTTTATTTACACAAAACTCAATAATTTGATTGTTTCGAAGGAACTAAAAATCGACTAGGTAAACTGTTTTTAAGTTTTGCGGGATACTAGTAATCTAGGGAATAAAAATTATCAAAAATTATCTCTGGAGATTGATCCAGAGGACCACCTCTGGATCAATCTCCATAAAGTAGTGAAATAATTTTCAAAATTGGTTCATAATTTATTTATTAATTTTAGGGGAAACATCGATTCAGTAATATTCTAAATAAACAGTGTTTGGCACTTAGGTGACCATAGGTTCCCAAATCCCACATAACAATTGACAAAAAATCGACGAACATACAAGTACATACAGCCGAACACAAAACCACATCCTTTTTTCGAATTCGGTTACGTTCGGTTAAGTGAAACTTGACCCATGTTGTCAAACAAACTAACCCACGCAGCTAAAATGCGCCGCGTTGCCGTGCACAGCGTGCGCCGCGGTGGGGCAGCGGCTTTAAAAGGCCAGCATCAGTATAAGTGCTTTCGAATTTGTTTAGTTTTCTGGCCAAGTGAATTGATACCATTATCAAAACATTGTTTTTTGTTTAAACTAAATCAAATACCGAAATTAAAGAACACAAAAATACCTCTACAGTACAGGATTTTGAGTGTTATAGGTAGCCAAAATTCTTTAGTGTTCCTGGTCCATCTTTCTGAGCAAGAAAAAAATATATTTTAGATTCTAGCTTCATCGCAAAAAAGTTAATTTTAGTTTGTACTTCTCCATCAGAGCGCTACATGGCTAACAGCTGTCTGTCTTGAAATAGAGGGCATCTCTTTTTACACTATTCAAAATGAGCGAGACTTCAGCTAACGCGTCAAAAGTGTATTCTGCCCTTTAGCTAAGCTCGAAATAAATCTGATTTTATTATTTTCTAGGTTCTACAAGCAATTTAGACAGCATATAAGAAGTTTTGAGCACATCGTAAGCCATTTGCTATGAACCCACGCTAAAATAATCTACGAATCAATTGTCGTTTTTGAGAATATTGACATTAATGCAATATGATAACATCTTGAACTATTTATTTCTTTAGTATTTCGTTTATGTAGTATTATTAGTTCAAATTTTAGAATTAATAATTGTATTGACTCAAGATTGACATTAAGATTGGTAATTATTTGTATTCATTGCTATGTATTGTATGATATTGAACTTACAATGTTTTTATTTCTTATTTTTGTGTGATTTCCTGACTCTTGTTTGTTTTGGTTTTAACTTAGTCCAATTGTAAAATAAAAATAAATAAATAAATAGGATATTTTTTTACTAAAATCAACATTATGTCAATAGACTCCAAAACTACAATTCATTTAAAGTTTATTTTAGCAAAGATTCATAGCAAATGACTTACAATGTGCTCAAAACTTCTTATCTGCTATCTAAATTACTTGTACAACCTAGAAAATATTAAAAGATTTATTTCGAGCGTCACTACATTAACCACCTTAAAGTAGCGCTCTAAACGTGTTGCATGTTCGTTAAGTCGGTACTTGTACTCACTTGCTGGGATCGTAGTGCTTGGATCGTTTGATGTAGTTAAATGGAGCTATTTGCATATCTCCAAATAGCGGCACTACTTCTAAATTCTGAAAAAAAAACACAAATATGTAAAAAATGTGTGAAAGCATTTTTAAAAAATAAAATAATTTTATTCTGTTATTGTAATCTATGTGCTAAATAAAAGATACATATTATGTAAAAAACCAAAACATCATATTAATATTTAAATGAGATAGTTTGGATGTATGGATGCATAGATGGATGGATGGATGTTTGTTAGTTCTTCGCTCCCAAAGTACTGAACGGATCGGGCTGAAATTTCGCATACAGATAGTTCTAGGCCTGGAATAAAACATATGTATATCAGGGGTTAAAGTATGAAATTGCCGATTTGTACTGAAAAATTTAAAACCGTATTTTTTTTTATTTATCTATTTATTTATTTTAACACTTTATTGCACTTTAAGGTACAAAGGGTGGGCTTAATGCCGAGGCATTTTCTACCTGCCGACCAAAACCATATGGTTTTTACAGGGGGTTTGCGTGCTAATAATAGTTAATAAATATATATATATATATTATATATACTTATACCTAAATACCTATCTAAAGCATAAATATGAAGCAATAAACAAAAACATTTTATGAAGTAAATTAACTATTGGTATAACCTCTTAAGAAAAAGCCTGCGCACCATTTGCTTAAAAGCATCTCGTGTATCTGCCTTTCTAATGTCCAGAGGCAAGTCATTCCACAACCGCACTGCCTCTATAGAGAAAGAATTTCCAAAGAAGGAGGTGTTATGCACTGGTATAGATAGGAGTAGATTATCGGAGGAGCGGAGACTTCTACTGTGATCGTCTGCCAGGAAATGAAAGCGTTCCTTCAAGTAAATAGGACCCGAAGGGTCTCTTATAACTGAAAACAGTAGACAAAGGATCTCGAGTTTTCTTCGTTCACGAATAGGTAACCATTTTAGCATAGCGCGGTATTTGCTTACATGATCATATTTGCGGAGATTGTAGACGAAACGGATACACGTATTTATTAGACGGTCTAGTTTATTAAGGAGATTCTCATTAAGATCGAGGAAGACAACGTCAGCATAATCGATAATTGGAATGAGGAGAGAGTTTACAAGAGTGATTTTAGTAGGAATCGGGAGGAAGTTTTTAAGACGCAGAAGCGAGTGTATTGAGGAATAGAATTTTCTGGAGATCTCTTTTATGTGGGGAATCCAACTGAGCTTTCTATCAAAAATTACACCTAGATTTTTAACAGTGGGGGAGAGAGGAATATTATTCCCGTCGTATTGTAGAGAGGGTAGGTTTCGACCATCTATTTTAGCCAGCTGACGCGAACTACCGATTATAATGGCCTGGCATTTGTTAGGGTTAACCTTGATGCCAAAACGAGTGGACCAGGTTGAGAGTTTCACAAGCTCACCATTGAGGAGCTTAATGGCATCGTCCAAACTATCTACAGAGGAGGGGTGATAGAGCTGGAGATCATCGGCGTACATATGGTAATGACAAAGAAGGTTGTGAGAAAGGAGGTTAATAAAGAGAGAGAAAAGAAGTGGAGAGAGAATTCCGCCTTGTGGTACACCAGCTACGATATCTAGCCAAGCAGAGAAATCAGTGCCATTCCGTATTCTTTGTTGACGGCTTGTCAGAAATGAGGCAAACCAGCAGACCACGGAATGGGAAAAATTTAATCGGGGAAGAAGTGAAAGTAGAAGGTCGTGGTCTACAGAGTCAAACGCGCTGCTGAAATCAATTAAGACAAGTAGTGTGACGTGAGAGTCCTCCATGTTTTTCCGAATGTCCTCCGTGACGTTTAGAAGTGCCGAAGTGGTGCTGTGACCTTTTCTGAACCCAGATTGGAAAGGATTAATAAAATTACTATTAGAGAGATATTCCGTTACCTGAGCATGTACAACCGCTTCAACAACTTTAGAGAGAAAGGGGAGAATTGAGATTGGACGATATTGATTGGGTAAGACAGGGTTTGGGATTTTGGGAAGGGGGATCACATGAGCCTTACGCCACTGGTCAGGAAATTGAGAAGACATGAGAGAGTGATTGATAATATGAGTAATAGTGGGGAGAAGTTGTTTAAGAATATGAGAAAACATGATGCGACCAATGTTATCACTGCCCACTGCATTAGATCTAAATGAGAGAAAAGTCTTTCTTACTCTATCTTCACTAACCGTGGTAAAGGAGAAAGAGTCATTGTTTGGAAGAGCTACATCAGAGATTTCAGATAGAGCTAAGGTTTTCAAGTGAGGATCTAATTTTTCTCTAGTAGTAAAGTGTTTGTTTAAAACATTGGTATCAGTATTAAGTATTACATTATGAGTTCTTTGCCTACCGATTCCCAGAGAGTTAAGAAACCTCCATAAGCCTGCTGGTGAAGCCAGATCAATTTGTGCCATAATGTGCTTTTTCTTGGCATTTCGAACTAACATATTGCAGCGATTGCGAAGCTGTTTGTAGGAGCTCCAATTTTCTTGGCATCGATCACGTTTAAACTTTCGAAAAGCCTTATCCCTTCTAGCCATGGCTTTCCGAACCGTTTCATCAAGCCAAGGTGCTGGTGCACGTTTCATTTTTACTAAGTGGATGGGAGCATATATGTCATATAAATTAATAATTTTAGTATTGAGATAGTCCACTTTATCATCTATAGAAGGATAAGACTCTATCTTGGCCCAATCAACTGCTGCAGCAGCTTCAGAAAGTTTTGTGATGTCAAGCCGTGAAAAATTGCGTTGGCTGATAGTAGCTGGCTTGGCCTTTGGAGGTCGAATTTTGTAAGCAAGGTAAAGAAGTTCATGATGAGAAAAAGCAGGTGCTGTGAGTTGGCCATATATTGAAAGACGGTCAGCCTGAGATGTGATAATGAGATCTAATAAACTATCAGAGTGAATGGTATGATGAGTGGGAAGGGTGGTATTTATTATGTTTAGATTTACCGAGTCAATGATGTTGCTGAGCTTGTCCGCTCTCCATTTCAGTCTCTCGGTAAGGAGACAAGTATTGAAGTCACCTAGAATGATAACATTGGTATGGTCAGATACCAGTTCTTCTAATACTGTCTCTAATTTATCAAAGTAATCTATAGTTGGAGGACAGTATACAACTCCCAGCAACACCTTGACACCCATATCAACTTCTAGGAAAAGATATTCAGCGGCCTTGCTGTAAGCAGATGGTGACTGACAGATGACTTTAAAATTGAGGTGGCTTTTCAAATATATTGCAACACCTCCACATCCCTTACCTGTACGATCATTTCGAGCCATTACAAAACCAGGAATGGGATAATAAGAAGAAGGAAGAGATGGCTTAAGAAAGCTCTCCGATACCATGACAACATCAGCACAGCCTGAGCTAAAGGTTTCAAGAAGGTCAGAGTGATGTTGTGGGATGCTCTGTGCATTGATATGACAAATGTTGAGAGTCTTTTTGTATGGACCAAACACCTTAACAAGCATCTCTCCAAGAGTTAAGGGGCTCACATCGCTAGCACTTTCAAAAGAGGTATCACCGCTGGATACCGCAGAATGAAAAGATTCATTATGATCACTAATACTATCAGCACAGGACATTAAAATACCTATCTCTGTACTTACTTATGCTTTATAGGATTTTATAAATATTAATTATTACCTTAATAAACTACTTAATAAAATTAAAAACAAGAAAACTTATTTACTTAACCTACAATTATGAATACCTATCACCAAGTCTTTACTAGGTATTATTAATAAATTGCACAAACCTAGCCGGCTCCTGTACAACAACAAATACATAGAGGAGCAGAAAAATCTTTGCATAACCAGTTTCACATAATTATTGTAGTTGTTAGGAATTTGAGGACTTTATTTAGGCACATATTTTCATACAAGCAGTAGCCAGAAACATTGAGATGATAGTTCCTCAGTTAATTTTAGAGAGTAAAATAATAAAGAAGGCAGCAGAAACATCTTTGCATAACAGTGGCCAGTTCCACATAATTATTTTATTAGGTACAGGTTGTTAGGAATTTAAAGACTTTACCTACTCATGTACTTATCTTCATACAAAAACAGCAGCCAGAAAGATTGAGAATCATAGTCATCAGTTAAATTTAAACAGTAAAATAATAAAGGGAGCTGAAACAACTTAGCATAACTTTGGCCAGTTCCACATAACATAACACAAGGAATCTGGATAGGTACCTACTTTATTCACTTAATTTCATACAAACAGCAGCCCGAAACATTGAGACCATAGTACATTGTAGTCTATAGTCCTCAGTTGAAATTCAAGAGCAAAGTAAGCTTTAGCAGAATTTTGTCTAAACAATTGAAAACCACAACAAAAAAAAAAGAAATAAAAAAACAAGAAATTATGAGCGTGGGAGACATAAACAACAACAAATCACAACACTGAAGTAGGTACAATAAATTTGACATTTTGATTTGATACTGACCCATAATGATGGGGCAATCATGAATCACTGGTGTTAGTTTGACTGCGCAAAGTCAAGTCAGTCTATAAAGTTGAAGTTAGCTGTGGTTTGATAGTCAGGCAAATCAAAACAAACAATAATGCACTACTTGATAAATAAAATCACTAATTGTTTGTGTGACAATTTAAGAAAAGTTTCACCATTTGGTCTTCCATTTCATATTACTCCACTGTTGGAACTTTAGACGGGGGCTTTAAAGCTACTTATGACCCTTGCGAGCCAGTGATGACGCTACCGTCGTCGGCGCCGCCGTCGCAATTGTGCCTGTTGATGTAGCTGCCTGCTTACGAGTTATCGGCAGCGGCATGGGTCCTGCCGCCTGCCGACTTGATTTTGTGGCGGCGGTGCTTGGCGGTTTGGCAAGAGATTCTAGCTCCTCCAATGAAGTGATACGTTTCCGATCATTGTTGGGGAGTTTTATGAAGACGGCGCCGTCACGGGTCCAGCAGCTTCTAACTCCAAAGTGCATGCGAGCTCCCATGAAAATAGCTTGTCTAGATTTTGTTAGGAATTCACTGATGACTGTAGAAGTGGCTTTCAGTCTAGACTTTTCCCTCCAAACGATATTTCTGGTTCTGTCATCTGTAAACCTTATTAGTATTGGACGACTCCCCGTTGGTTTTTTCATGCCCAAGCGGTGGCAGAGCAGAACATTATCGGGGCCGATATCACTCAAATTCAGTTTAGAATTGATTAGAAAGAGAACAACTTTAGAACAATCCTCACTGTCAGATTCTGGTATGCCATTGAAAAGTAGGGCATTTCTTCGGTTGTATGTGTCTATTTCATCGACCTTTATGATGAGTGCTTGTATCTGCGAGCGTAGGGCCTGAAGACAGGACCAGGCAAGGTCTCTGAAACTTTTGAAGTCTTCAGCTAGTACTTCTACGCTAACCGTATTGTCACTGGAGACAGCCTGCTTCAAGGACTTTTCATAGGCATCCATTCGTGACAGAAGAGAGGCTTCCATGGTCCTCTGAGCCTCCATAAGTTCCCGCACCTCAGCCATTGCTCAGATTTTGAGGTTATGCCAGCAAGGTGTGTGCAGCTTCTACACAATTACGACATTCACAATTCACTATTCGTGATTTTGGAATAATATGTACTCAAAGAGATAAATAATAAGGGATAAAATTGACGACACTGTACAGTTTTTACTGTGAAATTCGATATTATTTAGAGGAGAGAAACGTAAACCAACAGTGTTGCCAGGTTGCGCGCTTTTACTCTTTACTATTTATCATATTTATTTAATCAAAATAATTACCATTATTATCTATACATTGCTGCCATCTAATAGGAAGGTCTTTTATGCCTTTGCGATAGAACTCTGGTGATCTAGATTCGACAAACTGTGTGAAAGCATTTTGTACTGCCTCCTGGGAAGAAAACTTTTTATCACGTAGAAAATTGTCCAAATCACGAAAAAATGGTAGTCCGTTGGAGCAAGGTCTGGCGAATACGGAAGCTGACGAATGGTTTCAAATTGCAGTTCCTGTAGAGTTAAAACGGTTTCTCGTGCTGTATTAGGTCTCGCGTTATCATGGAGCAATAATGGTGAAGATCGATTTATGAGTCGGGGCTGTTTCTCTGCTAGTTTTGCTATCATTGTCCGGAATTCGGCACAGTAGACATCTGCCGTTATTGCTTGACCAGATCGGAGAAAGCTATAGTGAATAACACCATGCAAACACCACCAAACAGTTACCATTACCTTTTTATTGGTAAGCTTTGCTTTAAGACACTGTTGCGGTGTTTGACCTGGGGTCAGCCATTGCATTTTTCGCTTACGGTTATCGTAAAGAATCCACTTTTCATCACATGTCACAATTCGATCTAATATTCCTTCATTTCTGTATCGATTCAACAAGGCAACACAAGTTTCAACACGCGTTTCTTTCTGCAGATCAGTCAAATCAAAAGGCACCCATTTTTTAATTTTTTTGTTTTATTGATTTGACGCAAAATGAGTCAATATTGTTGGTAAGGTAACGTTAAACCATGCCGCTAATTCCTGGGTAGTTTGGCTCGGATCGGCTTCCGCCATCTCTCTCAATTCATTGTTATTCACCTGTGTGGGCGGTCTTCCACGTGGTTCGTTCTTCAAATCAAAGTTTCCATCACGAAAGCGTTTAAACCAAAATCGCACGGTGCGATCATTAACAGTCCCCTCTCCAAACGCAACATTGATATTGCGAGAGATCCAGTCTGTTTCTGCCGCGTTAGTTCCGCGTCGAAACTCGTATTCAAAAATCACTCGAATTTTCGAAGTATCCATATTTCTTGTCTAAGCTGGATAAAAAAACAACTGAAAGTCGATAATCGAATGTTGCACATTTTTTAAAAGAAGAACCTCGTAGGTACCATGTGAAAAAAGTTTCGCTCAAAAATGTCAAACCATGAAGGTATGTCAATTCGAAATACCTATTACAATAAAAAGGCAATTTCACACTTTAACCCCTATTACTACGTAATATCCCATAAATCAATTTCCACGGGATAGAAATAACTTTTCAACGTTTCCATAGTAACAACGCGTGCAAAGCTGCGGGCAGAAACTAGTTACGTATACTTTTTTTACAAATTTTAATAATTTTAAGAAATCCCCTCCCCATATAAAACGAAAACTAAGGTATAGTTTTCGTTCCCTACGATTATTACAGTAAAAAGTTGGTAAGTAAAATGGTACCTTGAAGATCCTGTCAATGCGGTCCAGCCGGATCTTCTTCTTCTGGTCCAGTCGGTTGATGTTACATGCGTCGCTGTCCATCAGAAAGAGGCCAAAACCCATCACCTGAGAACAACAAAATAATGACAAACTGAAAGTGTATACAAACGTTTAGCGCGCGTCCCGTATGATGGAAATAAGACCGTGCTCACTTTGGGCACGTTTTCGTGCGAATTTGATTTGAGCGGAAACGTACGAATACGCACGAATGATCCCGACCTTCCAAACGATTCACTTTATTTATTAACGGTGCGACCCGTGAGAGTCCCGTCCCTCCACGGAGCTAGACACATTCATGTGCGTCATATGCAATGAACGTGTCAAATACTAACCTTCACAAGCATGTGTTTTTCAGACGGTGTGAGGTACATCTTAGTTTCGAACATGTGAACGCAGATGTTTACTACATCGGCCAGGAGCTCTTCGTACCCTGGAATAGAGTTCAAAATTCAATGCAGAGGTTAAAGGTCACGAGAGGTCAATTGCGGTCACGGTCAGTTTCCTTACATTAATAAGTGATATCTAAGTAACTGCTACAAATAGGCACTATGAATTTCGTAAAATGTATTCTTTGTAATTATTACATAAAAGCAAAATGGGCACAAATGTATTAGACGTAGAACAATGACAGCAAAAATTATGCTGACTGGTTTAACGCGATAATTTTAAATTAGAATTATTATAACCCAGCTTTTTTAACTGAAGCAAAAAAACAAATAGATTATATCCAGGAAAAAAAGGTCAGGTAAAGGTCAAGGGCGCTAACCATTAATCTTCTCCAATGCGTCCTTCACAGTGTCCCGGATCTTGTTCTGAGTGGCGAGGAACATGGACAGATTCTGAGACTCCTGCAGACTCTGGCTGTCAGACATCACTTTGAGGAACTGTGCTGCGCTGTGGGTCAAAGGCCAAGGTCATTGTGAGTGAATTAGTTAAGATTTCTTGCGTGTGTATTTGAAAGATTACTCATGGTATCAAGTTGACAGTCTCAAGGACTCAAAGATATCAATGTCAGAGGTCAAAATCAGATGCTCAAGGTCGATGACACTTGTTGATAGACCTTTAGAACATGTAATTTAACGCTTAATATTTATTATTGTTTATTTTCAGCCTGCATTATCTCACTACAGGGCAAAGACGTCCCTCCCTGGACATATTTATATCTATTTATTGATATTAGGTCCTTACATATGAAATTGGCGTTTTGTATGGGAGGAACAAAAAGTCGAATATTTTTTAATATAATATATTTAATTAATCAAAGTATGAACCATTATTTTCTATGCACTTTTGCCATCTTATAGGTAGTTCATTGATCCCTTTACTAAAAAAACCAGTCGGACGGGAATCAATAAAATCTTTGAAGGCGATTTGGACTGCCCCATCGGAGTTGAATTTTTTCCCTTGCAAGAAGTTATCCAAATTTCGAAAAAAATGGTAATCTGTTGGAGCAAGGTCCGGGGAGTACGGAGGATGTCTTAGACTTTCCAATTGAAGCTCTTCTAATTTAGTAGCCGTCTGTTGCGCAGTGTGTGGTCTAGCGTTGTCGTGAAGCAGCAGTGGCGTGGAGCGATTGACCAGCCTAGGTTGTTCAGCCGCTAGCTTTTCCATCATGGTTTGCAATTGCTGACAATAGACATCAGCCGTAATAGTCTGGCCAGATTTGAGAAAACTGTAATGAACAATACCGGCACTAGTCCACCAAACGCTTACAAGTAACTTTTTTGGGGTTAATTTTCGCTTGGGGCAGGATTTGGCTGGCTGGCCAGGATCCAACCATTGCGCTGATCGCTTCCGATTATCGTAAAGAACCCATTTTTCATCACAGGTAATGATTCGGTTTAAAATACCTTCATTATTGTGCCGGTTTAGTAATGTAACGCAGCAGTCGACGCGCGTTTGCCGGTTTGCTTCAGTCAATTCGTGAGGTACCCACCTTTCAAGCTTTTTAATCTTCCCAATTTGCTTCAAGTGAATTAAAACAGTTTTATCACTAACATCGCAGCCTGCAGCTAACTCGGACGTGGTTTGCGATGGATCCGCTTCCACAATAGCCTTCAACTCTTCATTATCAACTTGAGTCTCAGGCCGTCCACGGGGCTTGTTCTGCAGGTCAAAATTTCCAGAACGAAAACGTTGGAACCAAAAACGAACTGTGTTTTCTTTTGCAACACGACCGCCATACACATCATTCACCCTTCGAGTTGTTTCCGCAGCACTAGTGCCACGGCGGAACTCGTACTCGTAAATAATGCGATATTTTAAGTTTTCCATTTTGTAAAATGAGTGACGCAAACAGAAAAAAACAGAAGAAAAAAAACAAATGAATGACGATCATCGAAGCACAAATACATGAGTCTATAGCTGTACAAATTTGAATTTGGAATTCCTTACCAAAGAGGAGAAATTTGTGATTAAAGTGGCCAGTACGAAAAACGCCAATTTCATATGTAAGGACCTAAATATACCGAAGATTGACAACCGTAAACGTCGACAAAGACAGTCGAAGACCGCTTCTCCGCGTGGCAGAAGAGACAAGGGCAATGTCAACACATAGGTTGAACTTGACTCGTAGTGTGTCTTGCAGCGGCGGCGCGTCACTGCGCGTCGCAATGCTGAGCTCGGACTGGCAGAGGTCAATGTCAAAGGTCACTCACCGTCTATAAGTAGAGTAGTCATTCTTCACGGAGCTCTTCATATTCTTGAGTTCGTCCAGCACAGCGAACATGTTGACGAACTTCCCAAGCGTGAGTAAGTACGCTTCGGACACGAAGTCGCGTCGTTTCTCCGCGTGGCAGAGACGGCGCACTTCGCCGCAGAAACGCTCGATTGCTTTGCGCTGGATTGGAATATAACTGTGTTAAACAATATAATCTTACTAACATTATAAATTAACTCAGTGTGTCTATCTGTCTACCTTTTCACGCCTAAACGGCTAAACGGATCTCAATTAAATTTGGCAGGCAGGTAAATTGTATCCCGGGGACGGACATAGGGTGCTTACAAAACGCGTGCGCAGCCGCAGGCAGCAGCTAGTATTATACATACGAAAGTGACTTTGTGTGTCAGTCTGTCTATCTATCTGTCTGTGTGTTACCTTTTCACGCCTAAACGGCTGAACGGATCTTAATGAAATTTGGCATGGAGATAGAAGGTATCCCGGGGACGGACAATAGATAACTAGCATTACACTGAATCTTAACAATAAATGTTTTAAATAATAATAAAAATCATACTTTACTAATATTATAAATGCGAAAGTTCGTGTGAATGTTTGTTACCACGTATCTCCGTAACTACTTAACCTATTTAGATGAAATTTGGTATGTAGATAGTTTAAGTTCTAGGCTAATGTAATTTTAAAAAATTAACCTCTGTAGGGTTTAAAAAGGGTAGTAAAAATTATATGTAAATATATTATTCCTTGGTACGATTCACTCAAAACTCGGTATAAATAAACTATAAAGTAAATAATGATACACGTATTTTTTATTTTTATAAAACTACCCCTAGGGGGTGTGCAATCACTTCCACGCGGACGAAGCCGCGGGGCGCAGCTTGTACAATATATAAAATATCCCGATGTAAATGACTTTAGTATAACACTACAACTCACTAAATAGGTAGATATTTTTATTACACATATAAAACACCCAAATCACCCGAAACAAATATCTGCTCGTACAAACAATTGTCCCGAGGCAGGAATCGAACCCGCAACGTCCTGCGATGCAGGCGGACCTTCACCCGCTGCGCCAATTGAGGTCGTCGAATTCAACTTGTTTTGAAGAGACGTAGGTTGTTTCTAAAGTCAGGAGAAACAGACGCCAGCAGTTGTTCCTGACCTTACCTGGCGCTAGTACCCATCTTGGCGATGGCATGGCGCTAGTACAGACCTGAGCGATGGCATGGCGCTAGTACCCACCTGGAAGTACATGAACTGCAGCAGTTTGTCCACCTCCGGGGCCAGAACCTGCACAGTCCGCTCGTAGATGTGCACTCGGTCTGGTTGCTCGTTGCTCCTCGGCTGCGGGATTGCTCGGCTGCAGCATCTCCAGGTGTATAGCATCACGGCGTGTGCATTGCCTTCTTCTAGCAGCTCGTTCTAAGAATAAATAAATAAATATTGCTGGACAATCCACACAGCATCACCTAGCCCCAAGCTAAGCAGATCTTGTGTTATGGGTACTAGATGACTGATTAACTAAATACAATACATTACGATATATATTTTTTATAATACATAGACAATACCCAGAACACCCGGAACAAATATTTGCAGATCATACAAACATTTGTGTTAAGGCGGGAATCGAACACGCAACCTCCTGCATCGCAGGCTTCGCAATAAATCACAAGTTTTAAATGTTAAATATAAGGTATTGTACACATATCAAACTACCAATAATTTCACGATTTTAACACTGTGTGTGATTTTAACACAGCTGAAGACAGGGCGCTATGGCGCTCATTGGGGGAGGCCTGTGTCCAGCTGTGGACTAAGACAGAGATGATGATGATGATGAACACTGTGTGTAAAAATGGTGAACATCGCTTGAAGAAGAACTGTTTATGAATTATTCTAATAAACGGTTTTTTAACTGAGGAGGTTCGATGTTCGGCTGCATGTATATTATTTTTTAATATACATAAATGTTCGTCGATTTATCCGTCAATTATATTATTACCCATTTTGAAAATGATTTCACTATTGCATAGTATAATACAGAGGTGATCCCATACAAATGTTATTCCCGAGGGATTAGTATTTATCCCGCAAAACTTAAGAACAGTGTAAAATTAAGGGATATGAAGTCAGTTTTAGTTTGTTCAAAACAATCAGATTATTATTTTTTAGGGTTACGTACCCGAAGGGTGCAAACGGAATCCTAAAAAAATAGTAATTTGATCAAACCTCCGCTGTCCGTTCGTTCGTCCGTCTGGCACAGGGCTCTATCTCATGAACCGTAAGGTAACAGTTTAAATTTTCAGTGAATGTGTATTTCTCTTGCCGCAAGAACAACAAATAATAAAAATAAAATAAATATCAAAATTAAAGGGGTCCCCAGCAAGTGACAATTTGATGTTCTTTGAAAAAGTTGCCTGATTTTTACTGTACGGAACCCTACGTGTGCGAGTCGACTCGCACTTAGCGGTTTATTCATTCTCTAGTATAGGTCACGCAAATCTTTATGAATTCTGTGAACATAGCCTCGAATGCGAAACTGCGCATGGTACAGTCAGTTGAATGCATAATCATTATCAATTCGTGTAGGAATGTAGTACTCACACTAACTCACCGCATTTGCAGGGCGCGCATTTATGTACGGCGCGGGGCGATCCCTGCGCTTTCCGCGTCTCTCTGATACGCTAAAATAAGCTACGACGCAGCCACTCGCACGTACTTTCGAGAATTCATAAACATTTGCGCGAACTATAGATATTATCTTACCAAGTTGGCATGCACAGTCGCCTCCTCGATATACTTGGCGATGCCTGTGACGAATCCATTGCGGTCTTCAAAGTTGGTGTCGAAGTTAGCTTGGTAGAGGATGGAGCAAGGGGCTGCCTCGATGCATGGCTGCTCATCTGGGGACACAATGTTAAGAATGTGGTAAAAAAAAACTATTACATATATCATGCAAGTGATCTTGGAGCTGTGTCAATTTATTTATTTAATTAATTGTTATTGAAAATTACAATTCAATAATAAATAACAATAGCTACCTGTAGATTGTTTGCAACAGTCTGCAGTTAGCTTAATTGTTTCAATTGTAAATATTAGTTCTAATTTGTTTTTGTTATTGAATTGTAATTTTCTTTGTCAATAAAGACCCATTATCATTGTTACTTTAATCAATATTTGACGAATATAATGACGACCGATGTGGCGCAGCGGGCGAAGGTCCGCCTGCGACGCAGGAGGGTGCGGTTTTTGCCTCGGGACAAATGTTTGTACGATCGGCAAATATTTGTTCCGGGTGTTCTGGGTATTTTCTATGCATAATAAAAAATATATATTTATGTAAGTAGACTGTATTGTATTACGTAGGTATATTAGTTATCTAGTACCCATAACTCAAGCTCTGCTTAGCTTGGGGCTAGATGATGCTGTTTCTAGGGTTCCGTGCCCGAAGAGTGAAAACGGAACCCTATTACTAAGCCTCCGCTGTCCGTCCGTCCGTCCGTCTGTCTGTCACAGGGCTCTATCTCATAAACCGTAAGATGTAGACAGTTGAAATTTTCAAAGAATGTGTATTTCTCTTGCTGCTAACAGCAAATATTAGAAATAAAATAAATATCCAAATAAAAGGGCCAAAAAAATCACGTTTTTTGTATGGCAGCCCCATACAAAAATCGTGATTTTTTTGGCTGTTTATGCTCTTCTTTTGTCAAGGCTGTTTATCTTAACCACAATAGGTAGACACATGAAACTTTCTCTAACTCTTCTCTACTTTCTATACATAACACTTGAACTGTAATAACAACAAATACTAAAAATAAAATAAACTTGAACATTTAAATGGGTCTCCGAACAAGGGAAAATTTGATGTTCCTTGGAAAAGTTGCCTGATTTTTAGGGTATGGAACCCTTAGTGTGCGAGTTGACTCGCACTTAGCGGTTTATTTTGTTTTGTCCAGCATTATTTATTTAATATTATCATCAGCATTGGTTGTACATAAATACACACATACAATCAACTTTGTTACAGTTTTGTTACTTCAGTAAACTTTGTTTTATGTTCTTGTTCTTTTTACTTTAGGTGTACCTACCTATGTCTAACTTACAAATAAATGTTAATCTATATATATAAAATCTATATCTTCTTCTCTTCTTCTTCTTCTTCTAATATATAAAAGAAAGTCGTGTTAGTTACACTATTTATAACTCAAGAATGGCTGAACGGATCTCGGTGAAATTTGGCAGCGAGCTAGACGTTATCCCGGGGCCGGACATAGGTACCTTTTATTCCGGAAAAAAGCGTGCGAAGCCGCGGGCTGCAGCTAGTATTATATATCTTTATGGAGCTTCTCTTACTTGATACTTGGAAAAAACATAGCTGGTGTTAGGGATACATGTTTTTTTTACCGACTTCGAAAAAAGGAGGATCTGCTATGTTCGGCTGTAGTGTTTTTTTTTATGTATGTTTGTCGACTTCTCTGTAAATTATCGACCGATTTTGAAAATTCTTTCACTACCTACCTATTAGAGAATGATCCCGAGGTGGTCTCGAGGGATCAGTATTTATCCCGCAAACTGTGTAACATTAAGGGATCCGACGTTGGTTTTTAGTTTTTTTAAAAACTTATTATTCAATTAGACCATTTTAGAGGATTAGAAATAATAATAATATTATAGTCTTTTATCTCCAAAACTGTTACATTAAATGAAAAGGTTTTTAAACTAACTAAAATACTGTTTAACTGATTTATGTTTCCATTTCTGTGTTGCTTCTACAAGATGTCTCTCAGTTTGGCGCCTATTGGCATTTCAGAGAATTAATCTTTAAAGTATCTCTATATAATATAAAAGAAAGTTGTGTTAGTAACACTATTTTATAACTCAAGAATGGCTGAACGCATCTCGGTGAAATTTGGCAGCGAGGTAGATGGTATCCCGGGCCGGACATAGGCTACCTTTTATTCCGGAAAAAAGCGTGCGAAGCCGCGGGCTGCAGCTAGTAGTTTATAATAATAGTGTAAATTCATAAAAACATGAAGGCTATAAACAAATATTTTGTGGATCATACAACATGTCCAATTGAATTTATGATATGTTATAGGGCACAAGGTACAATAAAATGGTAATTCACTCATATCCCTACCAGGAAACTAACTCGAAACCTGCATCTCAGGTAGACTTCCGCCCACTGTACTCTAGAGGTATTCAAGTTATAAATAATTTTACTTTTTAATAGCTTCTCAATATTAACCCTAAAGATAAAAGTAAACAAAAACAAATGAGCAATGAGATTTATGTAGTTTACTCATTTAGCAATAGTAACAAGAAACAAATGAATAGCAAGATAGTGTACTAGAACAAATGAATAACAGGACAGTTTACTAGGTACTGATTAGTGCTTGCTACTCAGCGTTGGTGATACAGTTATTTACTTTACGAGAAATGTACCTACTTTCAATTGTCTGCCATGGCTTGCCACACCTAACTTCCCGAGGGACTAATAAACGTACAAACGACTTACCGGGCAAAGTGAGCTCGTCCAACACGTCCACATTACTGAGAGCATCCGATAGCGAGACTTTCTCGCTCACGGACATGATTCACTAGTAGAAAACACGTCTAATAATCAACAACACAGGAAGGTGAGTAATCCCAAAACACAAAGTTCTATAAACTACACACGTTTAAGCGTTCTTGGTTTTATTTAACTGAACAGATCTAAAGCACCAACTAGATATTGTACACAAACACGGAGATAGTGATTAATTCTCATATGTACATAATGAAAAATATTGATAAACCCAACGGCGAGACTCCATTTGTTGACGCCTCGCTCAGCTAGCTCGACCGACGAGACGAGACGGCGGCGGCGGCGGCGCCAGTGTTGCCGTTCAACAAAATAAGAAGTCGCTAGTCAAATCTAAAAATTCCTCTAGATATGGAAAAAATCTTTCCATAAAAATCCGCTAGATGTCGCTAACCAACCTCAGCAACGCTCAAACCGAAATATCGATTTTAGTAGTAGTTGAATAGTTGTAGTTTTATTCCTCCGTAGTTTGTTCTATTCCATCTCTGACGACCTTTGTGGCGCAGCGGGCGAAGGTCCGCCTGCGACGCAGGAGGTTGCGGGTTCGATTCCCGCCTCGCCATAAATGTTTGTACGATCTGCAGATACCTGTTCCGGGTGTTCTGGGTGTTTTCTATGTATGTGTAATAAAAAAGAATATAATATAAGGTGCCACGTAACATGTGTACAAATCCGATAGAGTTCTGGAACCGAAGAGGGGACACACCTGTAAACCTACCCACAATTTTTTGAATTTCATATAAATATACATATGTTTGGTTTATTGAAAAAAAATCAAAAAGTAAAACACGGAATCACCTATTTCAGCTTAGTACACATGCTACGTGGCACCCTGTTATATATTACCAAATTTATAATTTTGCTTTGTTTTTATTACTAAAGTAAGTACGTAAATGGGATCAAATCCCATTGTTGGTTGAATCTGTCTCTATTGTTTTTATTTGAAGGGGTAGTTTATTGTATATTTTTATGGCCTTATGGTGTGTTGCGGATCTTACTATTTGGAATTTTGTATAGGGAAGAGATAATTCGTTTTTGTTTCTAAGGTTTTTAAAAGAAACTGCATAACTAAAACAGAAAAAAATAATACCTACAACTACAAGTGATGTGCTATAAATGCCCTGTTTGTGTGAATGTAGAGCAGGCCCGGCCTTTGTACCCATTTACTTACATGGGTACAAAGGCCGAGCGTGCCATTTTATTTTAGTACCTACACTTGAAGGTACCACTAGTGTAGTATTATTTACCTGTGGTGTAAGTAAGTAGAAGCCGTAGGAGGGTCTCTCATTTCGTAAACTGAGGTTTACGAAATGAGAGTTTTAAATATAAAATATTTATACCGATTGTGCATTATAGCTTAAATTAGGCTAGCCAAGATTCAAGCAAAGAAAGAAATATCTTGTGCGCCTTTGTCGATAGTTTTAACAATAATGAAACAAGATTTGGAAACACAGTTGACATGCATGACACTGACATTAGTCTCCACAGATATTTTTCTATAATGCTTTATTAGTCTTCACAGAACCCAAAAATACTAGCGATGGACCTTCGGACGACACCGGTTTATTTTATCGATAAATCAGGCACAATTTTCTTTAAAAAAGAAGTAAATTCTTTCACGTTTCTTCTTCTTCTTGTCAGATGGCTTCTGCAACTGGGTTTTTTCATCTTTGGCATCTGCATCATGGTTTGACACAATTCTGCCAATGTCAGTTTCCAATTGCGCATATTATAAGAACGAGATATAAATTTTTAGGGAGGTTGAGTTTGAATGAATACAAAAACAAACGATTTTCTACGAGCACGTAGCGTCATTCATTAGCCTTGCTTATTGTATCATTGTATTGGGATTCGGATTCATGGAAGGTAGGTACCTACTTTACCCTCAAAAATAGGTTTTCGTTCTACACTACCTACCTTACACACCGCAGATAAAACAGGGTGGATTCATTTGTGATAAACTAGTGTTATTTTATTAACCATGATGGATTTAAAATACTTACAGGGCGGATGTTTATACGGGGAGTTACAATAATCAGTGTAGCTAAAGAAAAATGCTCTTACGAGAAAATCCATATTTTTCAATTAAATGTTATTAATGTTATTTATTACTATTACCCATTAATAGAATTAAAAAACACGATCCGTCGAGTGCGATAGTGACTCGCGTGTCAAGGGTTTCGAACGTTTGTCAAGTATACCAAATACATACTAGTAGGTACCTACATTTCAGATGTATCGGTTTGCAAACTTCGGAGTACAGAGGGTAATAGTAAAATTGTCGAGTTTTTCAATAAAGTATGTAACCTACAGGAATTTCAAAAACTGTTTTGAGATGTACAAACCAATAGGTACCTTTATATTTGATACACCACTGAGGTGAGGTAGCTGAGGATCGAGCTGGTCTGATGATGGATATCGAAGATGGTTATATAGGAACTCCTAAACGAAACGACGTAAGGCTTGGGAAATCAAATCCAACGAATCCAAACTCGACGTTTGGGTTCGTTGGATTTGATTTCCCAAGCCATGTCATCATCTAGGACCAAGTTCTAGATGATGATCAAGGTCCTACCGATGATGGAGCCAGCCGGAGGGAGGCCATAGGAACTACTAAACGAAACGACGTAACCTCATATTATACTGTTTATACTGAATTTTGATTTAGGTACCTACCAAAATATTAAAGTCTTAATAGAAGAAGATTAACAGCCATAGAAAAAGTTATGAATTATTTGCAAAGATTTATTCCCAGAGGATATAAACATACCTATGTAGGTACTTACTTCAAATGTAATTTAGCTCAACATAATGTACACAGGTATCTATAAATAAAAATATATAATGATGGACAATCAACACATTACCTAGTCCCAAAGTAAGCCGAGCTTGTGTGTATTAAATATAACAGTTATCTAGTAGGTACCCAAACTAGATAACTGATTAAATCATTATACATATAAATATATTTTTTTACTAACCTATAAAACGCCCAGGGTTGACCCTGAATAAATATTTACAACAGTTCTTTTAAATCATTTTGAAATAGGTATGTAGGTACATACTTACATAATTATTTCTTACAACAGATTGATACCTATCATAAAAAATACAATCCGAAAAATAACAATAAACAAGCTAGAGGTTGACTACTGCTCAGCTTAGGAATATTGAAGTAAACAGAGTCAAAAACATTTCCTAGTGTTTAGATGTAACATCTATTTGACTTTTATGTTTATGATATTTTCTACCTAGTAATAATAAAATAACTTATGTACATTATGGGGTTTTAAGACATAAACATATTACAACTTCTTTTTAAATGAAAAAAAAAACAATAGTTATATAAAAAATATTTTTCTTTAGGTTTAGAAATTACTACAGGAATTTCATTGGAAAAATACGTACTGGTTATTTAATATAAACAAATAATGACCATTGGTGTGAGGCAAACTTTATAAGTACATACCTAATATAATATTCTATTTTTACTTTAAGCAGATAAAACGAAAATAAGCAATTATGATAATCATTATTTGCAGCAAAATATACTTAACATAACTTTGGTAATATTTAGTGAATTTAGATCATATAAACTAAAAAAGTATTATGGTTACTAAAATAACATAACCCTCTGGAAGTTGCTTTATGTAAAATAATTTAAAAATCAATACTTTAAGTAGAAATAACTATAAAAACTTAGTATATTCGTTATTTTTAATATAAAAAATATTGTATGAACCTATGGAACAGATATACTAAATAATTTAGTATCAAATGTGCGCTTATAATTTGACATACATTAAATAACTTAATGATAACTTAATTTCATACAGACAATGTTTTATAATAATGATGTTTGCATAACTCTAGATGAAAGGAATAAGAAAAGGGAAGCACTTTCCTCGCAGTAGAAATGGGCTCTTTAGATTTATTATATAGGTATAATTAGATACTATTGGTTTATTACAAAACTAAGTAGTTAGAAACGAACATTTAATAAGACAAAGGTATACAACTGTTTAGACATAGCCAAAATTAAAAAAAAAACATCGTCAATTATGTTCTAAAGAAGAGTTCATCTCACAGCTGAACTAGTGGAACAAAAATTCTCACTAGTTCTGTGTTCAGAAATTGTGGGATGACAACTTCTTAATAGTTCTGTGGACAGAACACACAGTACTTAACTAGTGGGAATTAGACCATACAACAAAACCTTGAAATAACGCTCAAAAAGAAGTTACCTACGCAGTGTCTGTTTCAATGTAACGCAGCGTTGCGTTTCTTGGTGTACGAATATGACAATAATCAATAAATTGGTGTACGAATATATTATAAAATAAAATAAATAAATAAATAATGCTGGACAATCCACACAGCATCATCTAGCCCCAAAGTAAGCAGAGCTTGTGTTATGGATACTAGATGACTGATAAACTTAATACAATACATAACATAGATAGATATTTTTTATTATATATAGAAAATACCCAGAACACCCGGAACAAATATTTGCAGATCGTACAAACATTTGTCCCAAGGCGGGAATCGAACCCGCAACCTTCTGCGTCGCAGGCGGACCTTCGCCCGCGCTGCGCCACATCGGTCGTCATTATGACAACAATCAATCTTCTACTATATAAAAATAAATCGGGTTTTCCTTCCTGACGCTATAACTCCAGAACGCACGAACCGATTTCCACGGTTTTGCATTCGTTGGAAAGGTCTCGGGCTCGGTGAGGTTTATATCAAAGAAAATTCGGGAAAAATTTCAAAAGAAAAGCGGGAAAATCGTTTACATAAAACGAAGCCATCTGGCGGCGAAACGGAGTTCGCCGGGTTTGCTAGTAAATTAATAAAAACTTTATTAACAAAGAAAATTACAATCAAATAATGGAAATCAATTAGAGCTAGTATACGCACGACCGATGTGGCGCGGCGGGCGAAGGTCCGCCTGCGACGCAGAAGGTTGCGGGTTCGATTCCCGCCTTGGGACAAATGTTTGTACGATCTGCAAATATTAGGTCCTTACATATGAAATTGGCGTTTTTCGTACTGGCCACTTTAATCACAAATTTCTCCTCTTTGGTAAGGAATTCCAAATTCAAATTTGTACAGCTATAGACTCATGTATTTGTGCTTCGATGATCGTCATTCATTTGTTTTTTTTCTTCTGTTTTTTTCTGTTTGCGTCACTCATTTTACAAAATGGAAAACTTAAAATATCGCATTATTTACGAGTACGAGTTCCGCCGTGGCACTAGTGCTGCGGAAACAACTCGAAGGGTGAATGATGTGTATGGCGGTCGTGTTGCAAAAGAAAACACAGTTCGTTTTTGGTTCCAACGTTTTCGTTCTGGAAATTTTGACCTGCAGAACAAGCCCCGTGGACGGCCTGAGACTCAAGTTGATAATGAAGAGTTGAAGGCTATTGTGGAAGCGGATCCATTGCAAACCACGTCCGAGTTAGCTGCAGGCTGCGATGTTAGTGATAAACTGTTTTAATTCACTTGAAGCAAATTGGGAAGATTAAAAAGCTTGAAAGGTGGGTACCTCACGAATTGACTGAAGCAAACCGGCAAACGCGCGTCGACTGCTGCGTTACATTACTAAACCGGCACAATAATGAAGGTATTTTAAACCGAATCATTACCTGTGATGAAAAATGGGTTCTTTACGATAATCGGAAGCGCTCAGCGCAATGGTTGGATCCTGGCCAGCCAGCCAAATCCTACCCCAAGCGAAAATTAACCCCAAAAAAGTTACTTGTAAGCGTTTGGTGGACTAGTGCCGGTATTGTTCATTACAGTTTTCTCAAATCTGGCCAGACTATTACGGCTGATGTCTATTGTCAGCAATTGCAAACCATGATGGAAAAGCTAGCGGCTAAACAACCTAGGCTGGTCAATCGCTCCACGCCACTGCTGCTTCACGACATCGCTAGACCACACACTGCGCAACAGACGGCTACTAAATTAGAAGAGCTTCAATTGGAAAGTCTAAGACATCCTCCGTACTCCCCGGACCTTGCTCCAACAGATTACCATTTTTTTCGAAATTTGGATAACTTCTTGCAAGGGAAAAAATTCAACTCCGATGGGGCAGTCCAAATCGCCTTCAAAGATTTTATTGATTCCCGTCCGACTGGTTTTTTTAGTAAAGGGATCAATGAACTACCTATAAGATGGCAAAAGTGCATAGAAAATAATGGTTCATACTTTGATTAATTAAATATATTATATTAAAAAATATTCGACTTTTTGTTCCTCCCATACAAAACGCCAATTTCATATGTAAGGACCTAATATTTGTTCCGGGTGTTCTGGGTATTTGCTATATATAATAAAAAATATCTATCTATGTTATACCTCGTGTGTTCATAAGTCTTGAGACACAGTAAAACTAAAATATTTTTGGAGCTAAGTTGAGTATTCATTTATTGGATATTAAAATTAAAACTACTGACATCTAGATCTGTATTTAAAAATAAATTATTCAAAATGGCCGCCTTTGCATTCAATGCAGGCCTTCAAACGCGTGCGCCATTCATCTATGGCGGCACGAATCTTTTCAATGGGAATCCGTTTCGATTCTTTAATAAGGGCTCGCTTGAGAGAATCCAGGTTTGGGTGAGACTTTCTGCATGCCCTCAGCTCCAATTCCGTCCATAAAGAATAATCCAAAGGATTCAAGTCAGGGCTTGACGAGGGCCAATCTTCGCTCCGAATGAAGCCTGGCAAATTGGCCTCCAGCCAACGTTGGGTAGTCTTAGCTTTATGGGAGGGAGCAGAGTCCTGTTGGAAAACCCAGTATTTTCCAGCGAATAGCGTATCATTTAATGGTTTAACCACCGCTTCCAATATGTCGGTTTGGTAATTTTGTGCCTTCACCTTGACGCCTTGCTGGCAAAAATGAAGCGAAGTGACCCCCTCGTAGGAAACACCCCACCAAACCATCACACTTGCTGGATGATGAGTGCGCTGGACATTGCGTACAGATGGCCGGACGTCCTTTGAACTTCTGGCGTAAACCTTATTGTTCTGCCGGTTAAACTTTTCTTCCACCGTGAAGATCTTTTCATCGGTAAACAGGATATTTTTTGGATCGTGTCTCCTCAATAGGTTCCGACATCGTTCCAGTCGCAATTTACGAAGACGCTCGTTTAAATAATGCACTTTCCTTCGACTGTAGGCCTTTAGTTTAAGATCATATTTAAGTATCCTGTTCACCGATATTCGCGAAATGTTGGTCTGCAGAGCTAATTTCTTTTGAGTCCGGCAAGGGTTGCGACGAATTCGCTCTCTGATTACTTTGATGTTGGCGGGCGTCCTTACAGACCGCGGGCGGCCACATCTTCCACGGTCTTCTAAAGAGCCGGTCTCCTTGTACCTCTTTATGGTATAATACACAAAGTTCCGACTACATCCCAAACTTTGGATTTCACTGAAAACTTGCATTGGTTTTTTTCCTGCTTGAAACAGTGAAATTACAGTCGCACGCAAATCTTTTGTTGGCCCAATTTTCACGGAGAATGAAACAAATATTCAAATGTATATTTTTTCTGATTCAAAACATTCGAAATTTAAAATTTTAAAAGTTTAAAAAAGGTTGCATGAATTACTTTCTTTTTAAATTAATTAAATAAGTTCGTCTCAAAACTTATGAACACACGAGGTATATTGTATTAAGTTTATCAGTCATCTAGTACCCATAACACAAGCTCTGCTTACTTTGGGGCTAGATGATGCTGTGTGGATTGTCCAGCATTATTTATTTATTTATTATTTATTTATATGTATATAATAGTCTTTTTTTTTTCTTTTTGTAATAAATCTATCTATGTAATGTACAGAGCCCATTTGTACTGTTGTTTTAACTTATTTATAGTACATGATCATGGCAGTTAAATATAAATTCTTTATTACCCTCAAAACTGTCATATTATTCAACAATTTACCTGCAGTCTACATCTACTTTAGCTATTTTAAGGGATCAAACAAATCTGTAATGGCAAAAAATAAAAACACTACATTACATACACACACTCAGTACATATAATTTCTACTGTCACCTGGGCAGACTATTTTATGTACCACCATGATTCAATTATTACTAGCAACTTGGCACACCTTTCCGGATAAAGTAGCCTCCTTATTAAGTAATATATACTATATAAGTAACATATTATATATGTTATTGCAAGTCTAATATAGGTCTACATTTCAGGGAGATCTGATCAGTAGTAATGGCTTTGTCTTCAGCAAACATCTTCACTAACTTTTGATTATTATACATGCTAATTATTTTAAGATAGGATGTAAAATGACTGCTATGCATAACGGATCAAATATACATTTTTATATGCACATTATTCACATTTTTTATTTACAATTTACTAAATATTCGTTGTACATTCCACAAACTGAGAACTGTTTATCGTATTTTAATAGTTATCCTAATACACAAGACAATGTTATGACAAGACAAAAACTAAATAAACAATAAAATAAGATGTGTATAACAATAGGGCAGTTTATGAGAACATTGATTATGAAAATCTCTTTTAGGCAACCTTATAATAATATAGTGTAACTTACAATTGTTTTTTTTCTTAAATTAAGAATTCACTTACTCTATATTCTTGAGTTTGGTCTTTGACATGATAAAATAAAATAAAAAAACATCAGTAGGTATTTTATTTATTTGAATGTTTGAACTCAGTTTGAGGAGCACACATACCAAATAACTATAATTAATCTTTACTTTACAGTTAAAACTCAATCGGTACCTCCTGCATAACCAACTTGTACCCCAAACTATGGATAGGGTTATTCTTATTCTGCAATATATTCAATCTAGGATTCGACATGAAAGTCTCACCTTCTGTTAGCTCCACAATAGGGGCCGGTATCTCAAAGTCTATAGCATTCATATAATCATCATTATCCGTGATGTTTAGGTCATCAAATGCATACTCACTGTGAAGGTTATCGAAGTGGATCTCTGGTCTTGCATCGTCGAAAGGCATTTCCTCGCGGTGTAGGAGAATACACTTGTGCGTTCGGAGCAGGGAAGGCCAGACGAAGGTTTCTTCGCAGACTTTGCAACGGAGGTTTTCAAAGTCACCATGCAAGGTGGAGATGTGCCGGTTTAAGCAGTAGTTATTGGAGAAGTATTTTCCGCATGTCTGAAAATATTTCTAGCTGTTAAAAAAGACTGGGAAGAACTCTAAGCCCAGCTTGCACAAGGATTTTAAATGTCTAATCTTATATACATTTGACGTAGGTATTTGAATGGTTTAACTGGCCAAAACATGATTAGTGAGCTACTAATCATGTTTTGGCCAGTTAAATATTCCTGTAAAGTATATCCTGCTAAGGCATACTCGCCTTAGCAGAAAATACAGCAAAAAACTTACAAGTATTTATCAACTGGCTTTTGCCCCTAACATCGCAGGCATTTTTTTTTGCGCGAGGAGGTAATAAACATAAAAACATCAATTCGAACTTTAGAATGTTAGTAATACTGTGAGGTAGTATGATACGTCGACGGAGGATAATGAATGATAAAAAAAGAATACAAGCTAATAAGAACACAATTTAAGCAAAAAAAAAGAGAAACAATCATCTTATGCGAATGCTTTTATGTACCTTTAAGTTTTTAGTAAAAATAATTGTGGAGAGATTTTTTTAAATATTTTTGGGATACGATTTAACGATACGGTTAAAAAGTCATGCCAGTTTGACAGTTCGCCTGTCAAACTGGTATGACTTTTTAACCGTTCAAACACTGTTGTTACTTTTTTGGTGCAAAGAAGTATGGTAGTAAGTTTCAGTAGTTTTGTACAGAATTACTGGGAATATGCAGAAGCCATTGCAAAAAAAAAACTTGTTCAGTAGTAACTCAACGGGCCAACCAGGAATTTGAGGTTATCCCGTTTGACCCACTAAAGAGGCTAGTGGGAATACAAACATACATAATTCAAATAAACCCACCTGACACTTGTACCGAGATAGCAGGGTCTTTTTCCTTGCAGCATCTACAATAGCCTTTTTCAATACCCGTGGGTTAATATCAATTTCTATATCAATAAACTGTGGTGGCTCTACAGATCCTTCTAAATCCAGCCTTTGTAACATTACTTTGGGTTGAAAATGCAAAGGCAATATTTCATGTACATTGTATGTTTTGACTGGTTGTACAATATCACTTTCCAGCCCATTAACTTTACAAGGTTCTATTGAAGCTTCAGTCCTCACGGGTCCCGCTAGGTGAGAAGTTAAGAGAGTTTTAAGAATACTTGGCTGTTCTGTTGTAGTGTTGTAAGTAGTTTTTAGAAAATGGGTCCACTTGTGGTGTAGCATATCTTGCTCCGTTGCAAACTTCTTCATGCAAACATCACAGAAGTAGAAATCTTTGTATCCTGTCATCACACGGTTTTTTAAGTCGGGAAGTTTATCTGAATGTCTCTCTATTGAGTCTCTTTCAACTGAGCTCTGGTCACAGAAATTGCAAAGATACAGTCTCTCGTTACCAACTTTTAGCATGGAGTAGAGAGATTTAGGTCGTTTCTTAGAGTGTAGGAAAGCAATGTGATGAGCGATGGTACATTTTTCATGAAACTGATCTTTACACACATCACACACCAGGCATGCATCCCCGTGGTCGTAGCTATGATCTTTCAAGTCCATTCTGTTGAAGAATGTTAGCCCACAAGTCTGACATGGAAGTAGTTTTATTACTTTGCAGACCCGGCGTTTATGTTCTATGCATTTTGCTTTACTGGGCAATAGTAAGCCGCAGATGTCACAATGCAATTTAATATGGACTTTGAAAATCATCCGTTCAGCAAAGTTTTTGTTACAATAGTTGCAAATGTAGCTTGTCCGCTTTTTGTGCAGCTGCTTAGTATGCAGCTTAAGAGAGTGGTAGCTTGCAAATATCTTGGGACACTTACGGCACTTGTGGTACTCCTTCACCTCGTGGATGACTACGTGATCGGAAAATGATACATGCTTCATAGGCTTGCTGTTTATGTAGATAATGTGCTTCTTTCTCTGGTGGTTGAGCAGTTTCTTTTCGCTGTCATAACATTTGTTGCATATTTTGCATTTGGAAGCCATTTCGTTATCCGTGCAACTAGATCGCAAGGAATCTAACCGCTTTAGTACCCGGCTTCTTCGGAAGAAAGCTTTCAACTTCGTCAGATCGTCGCGCGTAACGTTAACGATACATTCTTGTGATAGGCGCTCCTTGTGTACCTCATAATGGATTTTCCGCTTAGCTTTCGTCAACTGACGGTCTGAATTCGGTGCAAAAGGCTTCCTGCTGCCTTTCAGGTATGGAGTTATGTCGGTACGAGTCAGGGCTACGTACGGCACCTTGATATATCCATGGAATACTGGATCGGGCGGGAACTGGTAATCAGTGTCTCCACTATGGAAGCCCTGTTCAATGCCTTCTCCCAAGCTTTCTGATAGATCTCCGTCCACAACGCTACCCCCATTGCATTTATTGGACATGGGATAAATGAAATAATGTTAGAAATAAACAAAAAATATGAAAAACTTTTTTATCACGGAAAATGTCAACAATGCAAGTAGGCAGGCACGCAACATAAATATCTACAAGAAAAAGCTGACAGCAGTCACTTTTCAAAAACCGGTAATATCCGCAAATGTTCGTCCTAAAGTTCATTGGGACGAGTTGCTTGCTAGCTTGCTTGATTTGATTGACCTGACATTTGTTTTGCTTGACAACATTCAGTCAGCGCACGCAGCGGAGGACAACACTAACGAGTAGCGATGTGTCGTTCGATCATTCACAAAGATCGATATCAATCCCCGATATCAATGACCCGCTATGAAAATGACCCGGATCATATGACCCGATCATTTGAATGATTGTTTTTGCCGGCGGCCTATCATAGCCTCACTTCGATTTTTCGTTTCATTTCGATCATGCATTTTGTAATTGATTGCCCATGCGAGATCGATTCTGTGCGTTGTCGCGTCGTTTCGTTACTAACTGATTTGGTTCTCGCAAAACTTTTCGAATTCTCGGTTTATATCATTGCACATTGATATAAACCGAGAATTCGAATTTACACATTTATGGTAGATATTTGACCTAAATTGAGATAGGTACGTACCTACTTAATATGTCTCAAGTTAGAAGTATAATATATACCTTACAGTAGATACAAAAGATGGTAAGTACTTGACTTTTTTAATTGAAATAATAAGCTTGATATTTTTGTGAACCTTTGCGAAGCCGGGGCGGTTTTTCTTGTTGGTTCGAAAATAAATTTACATACTAGGTACCTACCTACGAGATATCAATCATGCCTACCTACTGTACGTGCTACCTAGGTAGGTACCTATTTAATTAGATATAACCAAGTAGGTACTTCCATATAGGTAGCTCGAAAAACAATAGCCTCCTCTCTCGGGCAATCGGGTAAATCGATTATGAGTATTATTTTGTCAGTCAGTATAAAATCGATTCGGTTGCTAACTAGTTCTAATAAGAAATGGTTTGGTAAATAATAATAGTCCACAGAATGTATCCTACTCGCACGCACCACTCACGGCCTCGCGAGAGCATGACGTCTCAGTCATTCATTTCACCAATGACCCGATCTTTGAAATGATCGGGTCTTTTCGTCGAGACTGTTCGGAACAATCACGCGCGGCCGGTGATTGCAATCATATGAGCCGTTCGTTCATGATCGACACATTCCTACTAACGAGCAGTTTCTCAAAAGGAATCACGCAAATTAGTCGCGTTTCGCGAAAATCAAGATAAACAAAATTATTATAATTGGGAGGCGCTCGAGTGCTACTATGTTTCCGCCGACACGCATTCGCAGCTGCCTTCCAGTAATTAATCCGCTGTTCAAGCAACGCCTACGGCCTCACCGCCCTTTCCGCCAAACATCTACGATTCATCATCCGCAAACAAAGAATGTCCAGTTACAACGAACCAAATGGATGAACCTGCGTTCTATATTCACTCGTTGGGTTCCTCTGGGCAGCGTAATGTACGTCGGATGGTGCTACATCCGCGCTACCATCAATTATGAGGTTTCGCAAGTCGAGATACGTTTTTACGAAATGTTTCCGTTCCGAGTTACAAGTCGACTGTGGGGCAAGCTAGCGGCATGCGAGCTCCCTGTTGCCTTGCGGGGCTTTGTCTACGGTACGTACTCTAGAATGTTCAACGTGAACATTGAGGACGCGGCAGTCACAGATCTAACTTACTACAAAAGTTTATCAGCCTTCTTTACCCGACCTTTGCGAGAAGGAGCGAGGTACATCTCACCAGCCCCTTGCGTGTCTCCTTGCGATGGTGTGGTCCTCAACTGTGGCCCGGCTGATACTGACAAGATCGAGCAAGTAAAAGGAGTAACATACAGCCTTGAAGAGTTTCTTGGAGAGAATAAATGGTCGAAGAGAAAAGGAAATTATTATCAATCGTTACTGCAAAACAAAGATAATATCCTTCATCAGTGCATTATTTATCTAGCTCCTGGAGACTACCACAGGTTTCACACACCTTGCGATTGGACAGCGACCTTCCGAAGACACTTTTCCGGCAAGCTATTGTCAGTTAACCCCTGGCTTGCTCAGCTCATACCAGGTCTCTTCACAATGAATGAGAGAGCAGTCTATGTTGGAGAGTGGAAACATGGCTTCTTCAGCATGACAGCTGTTGGAGCCACAAATGTTGGATCAATAGAAATATTCAATGACCCTGAACTAAGAACAAATACAAAAGGAAAACGATCACGAATCAGTGAATACAAGTTAGGCGAGGTGACTCTGAAGAAAGGAGACTTATTCGGTCAGTTTAACATGGGTAGTACGATTATTTTGCTGTTCGAAGCACCAAAAGATTTTAAGTTTGATATGGCTTCTGGTGACAGGGTGATGGTAGGCCAGTCTCTGACGACAGCTGTGAAAATGCAGGCAAGATGACATGTTGATTTTGTCGAACTAATGCAGGTTGCTGCGGTTTTTGCAATGCTGCTAATGCTGTAAGTTACGGTTATTCTGAAGACATAAGCAGCTTTTTAAGGATTTTTGTTGCCCTGAAGTTGGCAACCCAAAAATCTACTTTACATGTTAGATTAGTGATATAATCTTTTGAAGATGTTTATCTGTACATAAGTGAATGTGTATTATGTTATTTATTAATATAAAATATAACTGTTTTTACAAATTGTTTAAAAAATAATTCTTAAAAACATTGATTTGTTGCGTCACAAAATATTGCTAATTGAGACGGGTTTAGCACTTTCCTCTTCTTTTGTACATGTTTGTAAAGTTTCTATAATTATGTAAATAAATAAACTACGCAATTATTAAGGTTTCTGACTTTGGGGTTACTTAAGTGTGCTTTATAAGTACTTCATTAAGGTATTATAAAAACAGCTTCTTGCTTATGAGGGCGCGTTGTGGCCATTTGTGCAAATGGGATAGGAATAGGATTTTGCTTTCAGCAGAGCGAGACAGTGCTTACCTTTTTGGAAGGCGTAAGCGCAAAAATTCCAAATTATTGTCCATTATATTCAAAATCATAATTTTTTTTAAGTTTATTGTGCGAAACGTGATGAACAATTTGTTCATGTCCTTATTATAATAAGAGAAAAGCTAGCAAAACGTTCTATTACGACAAGTAATTTGTCACAGATTTTATAGGTAGTAAGTAGTTATTTTTTAGTTACGTTATCATATTTTTTTATACAAATTCTATGAGCATAAGAGGCTATTAGGTACTATTAAAATGGGGTTAAACCTAGATTTTACGTAAATCCAGTCAATATTGTTGTTAGTCACGCTAATATTTTACGAGGCGAAATGAATGTGTAATCTTTCGCAACAAAACTACTCACTAAATGAATCAAGCTGATTATTCAAAGTATTACGTACTTCGAGATATAATTGATCGAAGATTACGTAGTAGTAATTCAGTGGTAGTAGCAAATAGATAAACGCGTAGTAGGTATTGATTTGGCTTCGTAATACTTATATAGGTATTTGCTTGCTATTATAGAGGGCGTAAAGGATGACTCCGCTACACCGTGTCGGGTCCGAGCCGAGTGTCTGCCGTAGCACGGTCAATTTAATGTTAAATATATTTTGTATGGACACACTCACGCTATACCGAGCTGCAACCGAGTGACGGACAATCAACGGTCGGAAACAACTCCCGGCTCGGCTCGGTGCATGAATACAGTGCGGCCGAGCTGCGCCTGAGCAGTCGTTGTGATGCTATACAAGTGCACTGACATTTTGTTCGATTTTTGCTCGGACCGGCTCAGTGACCGTGCTACGGCCGACACTCGGCTCGGACCCGACACGGTCTAGCGTGAGTCGGCACGGGACCGGCTCGGTGACCGTGCTACGGCCGACACTCGGCTCGGACCCGACACGGTCTAGCGTGAGTCGGCACGGTTGTGTAAAGAGTAAATTTTTAAACTTAGGCCTATTTTGCCGGGTTATTACATCGCTACGTTTTTGACACGGTCTAACGTGAGTCATCTATAATGCGTGCCATTTTGTGAAAAGGATATGCCATAGACTACTTAACTCTAAACTCTCTATAGTGCATTCACAGTTATTTTACCTCTAGCTGTTAGGTTGGCAATCTGAGCGTTATATTGCCATATATAACTTCTATGACTCCCTTAAACGAAATGTAAAAACAGTATTGCTAATATTACCTAACTATGCCGATTTAGTATTACGCTTTGTGTGATAATGGTACACATAATGCGATATTTCTTAAATATTTAATCAGGTATTTTGGAAGTAATTTTTTTAATAAAATATTTATCTCCATACAAAATCAGTACAGTTGTACCAATATTCGATTAACATAATATGTAAGTACCAATAATATTATATCAATCAATAATAAACAACAGATCAACATTCTAGTTTCCAGTTTAATTGGGTAAAATGTTTAAAACGGGTAACCCTTTTTTACATACCTGTAAGCTTTGCAAGACGACTCGCCAGTTATACCAACACTCAGGAAACATCTGTCAGAGGTAAAATAACTGTGAATGTACTTTGGGTAAAACGTCAGTGGGATACGCATAGGATTTAGCGTTCACAGGAGCGGGACTAGAGATTGCAATCCGGACTATCCGAATTATTCGATTTATCCGGATAATCGGGCAATTTTTTTGTCCGGCTTTAAGCATTGAAATCCGGAGAATTCGAACAATTATTTTGTAGTAATTGACAATATTTTTAGGAAAATATTATTTATCTCGCGATCGTAAATGAGCTTTTATTTGAAACGTTACATCATTTTTAGGTAGCTTTAACATTGGGCTTATTTTTTCGTGTAATTCCGGTTACTCTAGCCCTGCACCTGCACGACTAGGTACATACGTCGCATTACGCTTAATACTTGCCTACCCCCGTGGCACACCACACGCCGCACCTCCCGTTCACTCTCCTGTTCAGGTACCTAGTACCTGAATAGTTTGTGAATTTTTTGGAATGTGGTTGTGTACGATATCTGGATACGGGAGCTTGTGGACTTGAGTGAAACGACCGTGGTTGGTAACACACTGGTCTATTGCACTGAGGTGACGCAGGCTGGTGCAGGCACGCACACATACGTAGCTGCTTATCACTGCATACGTAACAGGTTGTGTTGTGATATCCGTGCCAGTGCACTGAGTGGCCGATGTGCGCTACCATACGAAGTAGGTAAGTAAACTTGGTTGTAATGAATTCGGCATTTTGCCTGTTTAGTAGATTATGTACAGTACTGGAGGGCCTCTTAGATTTGGTAGGTATATAATATACTCTATTGTTTATTAAATGTTTACAAAATTTTTAAATTACAGGTTACGATGATTTAGCTTTATTTTTTATTTTACTCATGGAAAATATCCCGTCCTGACACGAATCTGCCCAAAGTCCTTTCTTCTTAGACAAAAATCTTATTGATACGTCTACAGCTCATCAGAA
This sequence comes from Eupithecia inturbata, assembly GCA_963662085.1. Lineage (NCBI taxonomy): Eukaryota > Metazoa > Arthropoda > Insecta > Lepidoptera > Geometridae > Eupithecia > Eupithecia inturbata. Next base: position 1,543,207 of record OY759204.1, read on the forward strand.
CGTGCTCGTCTACTCGAGTGGGAATCAGGACTTTGGTTACATGTTCTGCCTTCCAAAAATCTAGATACCCTTTTAGACAAAAACTCTTTTTGGGTGGCCACCTCTTTGCATTTTGGTTCTCCTTGCCTAGTTGCACATCGTTGCCAGTGTAATGAAAGTGAACCCGTTGATTAGTTTCGTCACCATGACTGGCACGTGTCTAGTTCAGGACCTGTGCCCCGTCGTAGTTCAATTAATGACATCATTCGTCGGGTTTTTTTACCAGCGTCAGTGTGGCAGCTACGCTCGAATCACGTGGCCTTATGCGAGGTGATGGTAAAAGACCTAACGGTGTGACCCTGATTCCCTGGGGGGTGTGTCGGCCTTTAGTTTGCGATGCCACGAGTGTGATACCCTAGCACCTTCACATTTTGCAGGGACATCAGTGAGGGCTGGCTCCGCAGCAACAAACGTCGAAAATACGGTTATCTTGACCGAGGGTACCTGTTTGAACCGTGGAAACCCTTGGTCCTTGGGGTCCTGGGGCACACGCAATTTATAAAGATCTTACAAAACTTCTCAGAGTCGACTTGTGATCAGAATGCTGGCTCTAATTTTGTCAACGAATTAGCATTGCCATTCAACGTGACAATGCTGCTAGCATTCTGGGCACTCCTGTGTGCTTTCTGGTGATGGCTTAGATTTATAAAATTTTCTTATTACCTAGAGACATACTTAGCTTTTTAAAGCTGAATAAATGATAATTCATTCATTAAAAATTATGCTGTTTCATTCGTATTTTATTTCATATAACAATGGAAAAGATAAGTAGGTATAAGGAAGATAATAAAAATAATTGAAACAACATCACACTTCTATTATAAACTGGCTAGCTCTCTTAGAAACTAGCTCGCGGCTTCGGCTGCGTTTTTCCGGGCTACATCGCTGCATCGTCGGCATAGAAGAGTATAACTAGTCTTTCATCTATGCAAAATTTCCACCCGATCTATTCTGTAGTTTTGGTGTGAAGCGGGGACGTCCAAACTTTGATAGTTACTTATAGTATTAGTCTGTTAAGAAAGTTTGCACAAATGGATAATAAATGGATGTTCGTTACCTTATCTTAAGCATAAATCTAGTTCTAGACCTGGAATAACATAAAGCCTTCGTTTAATCCGGAAAATTGCGTGATAACCGCAGGCAAAAGCTAGTTAATTTTTTTTTTCTGCAGTTATTTTAAATGTGAATGATGAAAACTTTATTATCCGGATAAGATAATTATCCCCCCCCCCCCCCCCCCCGTGGATCTATATTTTACAGGAAAAATTTATAGAGAATATCCATATCTACCAACGCCACATTCATTTCAGATAGATCGCTCTGGAAACTTCGGAGATAGGGGGGGAATGAGTATTTTTCGTTTTAAAATTTCGACATCACAATGTGTACTGAAACTTTACATTTTCATTTTTCTTTTAATAATAAAGACGGAAAAAAAGACAGAATAAGCTATGCCTATGGGTTTCGAACCCGATCTCCGATACCCTAAAAAAACTATGTCCTTCTAACATAGATAAGTAAAATCTGTAGATACTCGCACTTGACGGATCTTGTTTACCTTTAGCATCGACCGTTGAACTTACCACCCTAGAAAATACCCAGAACACCCGGAACAAAAATTTGCAGATCGTATAAACATTTGTCCCAAGGAGGGAATCGAACCCGCAGCCTCCTGCGTCATAGGCGGCACTTCGCCCGCCGTGCCAGAGGTCAGATGAAAACACGTGAACTGGATAGTTGAGCCTTCTATTTTTGAGGAAATAACCCCCTGGAGGTGCGAAGCTTGGGGTTAAAGAGGAGTAAAGTACCTTACCTATAGAATGTGTGCCATTTTGTTTATCTGAAACTGTGTGACTTAAACTACTCATCTATGGATCTTTGTGTTGTCTGAATCAATTAATGAATTTAATTTAAAGGTTGTTAATGTATGCGCGGCACCAGCTGCTGGCTGTACAGTGAATGCATTAATAACATGGGTTAGTTGGGGTTATTAATAAAACAAATATAAATTAACGCATTCACTGCCCAGCCTCTGCGGTGCGACCTGATATAGGGGTGCGCCGCGGCTGCGGATGCAGTCCACTTGAAGAAAATAAAAACAAATTCATAAAAACTTCCTTTTATTTGAAACAAACAATGTACTGTAGGTATAAATCACTGTGTAGATTTTTATACAATTGTCAGATTTTCAATATGTACATAAATAAAGACAGAACAATGCAAAACCTTTTTTTTAACATCAGATTTTCGTTGTACATAAAGAAATACAGTCTAACAATTTAAAACAAAATATCTTCTCTTTTAATCACAATTTAAATCCACTAACTTAATTTATAATCAATATCATCAGGGGCCCAATTCTGTTAATCAATCACTTTACTATGACAAAGGTATCTTTGCAGAACTGCCACGTAGAAACCTTACATTAAAGAAACTAGAATTCTAGAAATTAATTGAATGGTTTCAACCTTGACACTTTTGACGCGCGTCCCTCCATCTGAAGTTTTTTTTATTTAAAGCTTTGGGTCTCTTGATCACTACGCAATACGCTGCGGTATGCGCTATGCCCGGACACATAATCATACGAAAAACGTCTAGATTGGTATATTGTTCCGCAGAAGTTTGCGTCAGCGGTAAGGGGCAGTACGCAGCGTACTGATCAAGAAACCAAAGCTTTAGGTAGATAACCAAAACAACTAACAGGCTGAAGGTTTCTTTGTCGATTCTTTACTTCGGTCTACATACCGAAGCGACAGAAATCAAAAATATCACTTTATTTCCGTGTCAGTGTTTAATTTTAAGAATGTGACCTTTTCTAAGAGTACATTAATTTTGGCTTTAATAACAAAGAAAATTACAATAAAATAATAAAAACAAATTAGAACTAGTATTTAAAATTATTGACACAATTAAGCTAACTGCTGTGTACATTGAATGTATTTATGGAAATAAAGAGTTCTTGATTCTTAAAACGTCTGTGACGCTTCACTGTTATAGTGAAGCGACTAATTTAGCAAAATTGGGCAATAGGCCTTCCACAGACTTTGGTGGGCCTATCTTTGAGGCCTTTTGCTGAATCCGGCGATATGCCTGATACAGCCCGCGATCTACCAGATATTGACGATCAATAAATCACTTAAAAAGAAATAAATTATTAAACTATTACTCCCATCTCACTTCAAAATCATAAAAATTCATCAATCACTCAAAATATTAAAGTACTTTATCACTTTAACAGCCTATTGATTGAACGCTGGTTAGTTTCAATACGCGAAGAAATTGAAAGAAAGCATTTAGTGCTCGAAACACATTGGTGACAATTCGGATGTCGCCAAAACCAAACTGGTTTGCCAGCACTAAAAATGATGCTATCCTTTTTCCGTTCGATCGTTAGGAAAGGGACAGCAACATTTTTGGTGCTGTTAAAGTTTAGTCAGAGAATTATAATAATACTAACATGGATACTCTTCGCCCCCCACCTCACAAAGCTGCCTCACCCCGCCGGCTCCTAGTCGAGTATTTTTGCGGTCCAAATGCAAGGGACGTACGGCGGCGCTCGCATGGCGCGCAGATGGCATGGGTAGTGATTTTGACAAACGACGCCGTTGGTGTTCTATGTTTTGTTTGTTTGATCATGGACATACGAAATTTCTTTTGTTTTGAGTTTTAATTTCACCTTTTGTGAGAAGAAAATAAAAAATAAAAATGAGTTATTTCGCAACTGACTCACTCGCACAATATGTTCAAGAAGTGACCCTGGACGTCACACAGCTGTACGTGTAGCGCAACACAGTTGCGCGTGTATGAGCCGTGACGCGACTTTTGTATGGCGATATGGTCGAGTGTCCGGTGTTCGGTTTAGTTTAGTTTAGTTTTGGCAACATCTGAATAGACCCCATTGTGTCGTGCGTAGACAAATGTGTCTACGCACGATAGTGTCACTGTTATAATGTAACAGTGACACTAAACACAGTAACAACACAATAGTGTGGCTCTGCATCAGGATTGTCTAAACTCTGCTATTGTCCTTTCCAAGATAACATATTATGAGTTTTTATACTGCGAATTTACTTCAGCTCAAAGATACTAGATCTATACACTAGCCAAATTCAATGTAGAATGTTTGTAAACAAACCACGACACAAATAAATAATACTCACTTGCTTGGCGTCGAGTTGCAGATATTATTGTAAGCAATATTTGTTGAAGGATCTCAAATCGACAAGTAATGTAAATTGCGTATAAAAAGACGCGGCAACAGAGTGAATGAGAGTTAAGTACGGGCGGTTTGTTTATAAACATTCTACATCGAGTTTGGCTAGTGTATATCTTGGTGGTGGTAGGTAGATATATCTTGTAGCGTTTGAACATTTATTCACGAATCAAAAGTTAAAGCATTTGATAGCTACTATCGTCTTGTTTCTCATAGAAATTTAGTTTCGCTATGTAATTGTAAGCAATATTTATTGAAGGATCACAAATCGGCAAGTAATGTAAAATCCATATAAAAAGACGCGGCAACAGTGTGAATTTTAGGATAAGTAAGGGCGGTTTGTTTACAAACATTCTACATCGAGTTTGGCTGAACTCGAGGAGTGTACTCTAGTAGTGTTAATCTGTTATGAATGTGTGCAGGTAAAACTTTGACAGTTTTACAGTACTCTATACTCCAGCTAAATTCGATGTGTTTGTAAACAAACCGTCCCGTTATACTCAACCAAAAATTCGCTTTTTGTGTGTTTTTAGACGCAGTTAGCATACAGTGTCGAATAATCCCCATTATGCCACCAGTGGGAATTATTTATTTATTGATTATTTATTTTCTTATTATGACACCAATACTCAAACGTTGACACAATTCTGGCGATGTCAGTTTCCAATAGCGCATTTGTGAACTCACATTTAAAGCACGTCTCAATTAGTGATTTTTTGTCCAGATATAAATGAAAATCTCTCAACAAATTGTCACTTAAAGCCTTGGTCTCTGTATCACTACGCAGTACACGGTATGAAAAACGTCGAGTGGTCTTTTGTTCCGTCGAACTCTGCGTCAGCGGTAAGGGGCAGTGCGCAGCATACTGAGACCAAACCTTAAATCCGAGTTACATTTGAGTATTTGGGGGTTTCTTCTGTTTCTTGTGGTTTGTTAGCAAACATTTCACATCGAATTTAGCTGGATTAACAATTCGTCGAAAACAATTCGCCGAAAACACAATTCGCCGAAAAACACAAGTATAGTCGAAATACCCAGTTTTGTCCTACATCTGAAATCGTTGCCTTTCAAATTCGACGAATTGTTCTCGACTAATTTTCCGCAGACGGGATTATACGTATATTTACATTTTACACTAATTAATATCACTCAAAACGACCTCATACTGCTCCCCAGTATCGTCCTCATACAGTATCTCCTCCGTAACTTCAAAATTCTTTTCCTCAGCATCTTTGCCCTCAATAGTTTCCACTGCATTAATGTTCTCTTCTAATTCACCTCTTGCTAACATATCTATGTCAGTTTTGAGGTTATTTATATCTGTTTTCAACGGACCGAGGACATATGACTCGAGACCATTTTTGAGGATCTCAACGCTGTCGAGTTGCACTGGAACTTTCTTCCTCGGGTTGGGGATGATTTTTTTCTTAGTTTGTAGGCGTTCTTCTTCTTTGAGCCGTCGGTTTTTGCTTTTGTATGGGGTTGGTTGTTTGAGGTGTACTGTGGTCACATGCAGCTTCATGGAATTCGATTGGGTGAAGGTTTTCGCGCACATTGGGCATGGGTAGGGCTTCTCGCCTGTGTGTACCTGGAAGCAAATAGAGAACTTTAGCACTGGGAAATTATCCTTTAAATGGACAATTTGAATAACTCAAGTTTGACATTCGACTCATTTCATTTGTTGTTAACCATACTAATATTTTAAACTCGAAAGTAACTGTCTGTTACCTTTTCACGCTTAAACGGCTGAACGGATCTTAATGAAATTCGGCAGGGAGGTCAATGCTATCCCAGGACGGACATAGGGTACTTAAAAAGCGCGTTGGAAGCCGCGGGCAGCAGCTAGTGTTATGATAGGTTAGTGACCGCAGTTTGGTGGTGAGTGTGTGCTGCAAGTTGGCTGCCACCCTCCAGTGTATATCCCTCAGTTAATTAATCTAGTTTACTCCACGTAAGTATCTATGTATATATTATACACAAATTGTTGGCAACATAGATAGATAGATAACTCTTTATTGTACCACACAAACACAAAATATAATACAGAATAAAATGCTGAGAAACAAGGAAGTACAAAGGGCGGTCTTATCGCTTTCAGCGATCTCTTCCAGGCAACCTTGGGATGGACTGGACTTGTGAGAACAATATAGACGGTGGCGTTTGAAAAACTTAAGGAAATTAAAACAATTACATATACCTACACTACGGCCTGTAAGGTCTAAAGGAAATAAAGCACTTTGAATTTGAACTACCTACTTATATGTATATGATAAACTTACAGACATAAAAATAAATTTATTATTTTTTTTTCCCTGATAAATAATACTGAGAAGCAGTTTTTTGAAGACTGGGAGTGATTTCGCACGTCTGATGTCCAGTAGGCCAAGCTCGGGGATTGTTCTCTAGGGTATAATAGACAATAATGACATAGCATCGTCATACATTGCGTACTGAAGGAATTAATTTCAAATAATTTACGCATTCGATGACAAAGTGACGTAATTTTTCTCTATTCTACACTAGACAACAATGCCCGTGCTAGGCCTACAGGGGAGAGCATTCCGTAGACGGATAGCTTGTACAGTGAAGGATTTTTCATAAAAAGTAGTAGTGTGAGCAGGAACTTGCCTTTATCGTAATAGTAAGTGATTATTTGATTTAATAATTATAAGTATAGATTAGCACTTCTGTCGCCTGAAGCACAGGATTACCTAGCTCAGGCTAAATTGTTATACTTAGCTATATTATTCGTTAAGTTCACTAATATATTGTCTATTAAGTTAATCAGTCATCTAGTACCCATAACACAAGCTCTGCTTAGCTTGGGGCGAGATGATGCTGTGTGGATTGTCCAGCATTATTATAGTTATTATTATTTGTTTCTTTAAATATATTTTATTTATTATTATTATAGTTGCCTCCCCTTATACGTCTAGGACGTATATTCCTTGTGTAATCGAGGGTCTATCAGTATGTACTTACTCGTTCGTGTCTCAGCAGAGCCGCCTTGTTGCTGAACGCTTTAGGACAGGTGAGGCACTGGTAGGGACGCTCGCCTGTGTGAGTACGGGTGTGGATCTGAAACAATGTTATAAGCAACTTACTACCCTGGGCTTAGCTTAGCGAGGCTTCTCTATACAACTGCAAAAGAATCATCCAAATCGGTCAATAAATTATGGGGCTAGGGGAACAAACTCTCAGGACACAAACTCACCAAGGGGAGAGGGGTGCGGTCAAAAATCGCCAAAATCTCCTCACGTAACAGCGTAGACTCGGATAGGGCATTCAGGGCCCAGAAAAAGTTCGTTCGTTCTCTATGTGGAGCACATTTTCTAGACCCTTGTAAACCACTCTTCGTAAAATAGAATTCTTCATTAAACAAGCGGTAGAGCTCGTTAAACAGCATACCGAACTTTTCAAAAAAAAGCTGACTTGAGATCTAGAAGACTAAGATAAATTTCCAACAACAGATTGCACACACCTAAATATAAATTAACAATGACACAGAAACAATCGTACTACATGACAATAAAAATATTCAATAATCTACCAGAGGATCTCAAGAACCTATGTATCTGGAAACTTATACAATATACAACAAAAAAAATGGCTCCCTTATAAATGCTGTTATTCTATGTATCAATATTTAAATTACATGGACTTAGAAGACTTTGAATATATTCATTAAATATATATTTTTTTATTTACTTTTGTTACCTATTCATTTCATTAATTTATTTTGTATTTGTATTTTAGAAATAAAAAATGCAATATTGAGTAATGGAAAAATTAATATTTGCATGTCTATGTTAGGTAGAATATAACTGGACCTATATAGTTTTGAGACCTACATTGTTGCATATATTCGGGCAAATAACGCGTGTTCAAATCACGTCGGGGTCACCAGTTGTAGCGGGGCCGGTGTTGTGGTGGTTGTTGAATAAAGGCAACACACAATTCAGTTCACAGGCAGGTTTATTTGAAGGCTACAGTTATAGATAGAAGGAGTGGAAGGCACAGTAGAATAGATCAGAGTTCACAGTAGAAGATAGAATAAAGATAGGAAGAAGTTATAGCGAGAGCGGTGCGAAACGATAGCTTTAACAAAACAATTCATAGCAAGGTAGTCCGCGCAGTCAACAGATTCCGTACGACTGGCTCGTGTGACAGGCGGAAAGAGGTACGAGGCGCGGGGGGTTCCCGCGCACTGGTACAATACCGGTCGGCCTAAGTAAGCGGCCGAATATCGAGAGCTTAGTGCTGTTATGAGATAGATAGGTAAATCGATTACCATTAAATCTTAATCTATTATTATTTAATAAACCAGGTAGCAAACCTTTGTGTAATGAATATAATTGAAGCAATAAAATAGCGAGTAGAAAATCATTGAGGGTAGCGAAAATAAATGTGAAGTAAACATGTAGGAGTAGAGAGTATGAACAGGGTGTATGAGTACGAACGTTAAGCAAGTATGAACGGGAGATTGTATGGACAGGGTATGAACATAGTATGAACAGTGTGTGAACGTGTAAATATGTAATGTAGATATTATATACCGAATAAATAAATAAATAATGTACTTATATAAAACATTTAATCTGTATATTATGGGGAGATCCCCACAACATCTTTAATCTTTAATGTAATTTATGAATGCCTCTGTACGGTTCGTACAACAAGTACCTAGGGAAATGCAACTCAGCATTCACGTGAAGCACCGACTGTGGGATCGATCGAGGCGCGACATGCGATGCCGCGCGCCAGTCCATAACATCGCGGCTCATTAACACGTCTTTCCCATCAATTAATATTAAAGTATTTTATGTGTTACAATAAATCGTGTGCATTGTAAATTAAACTCTTTTCTTGTATGTCCCCAATAGCCTCCTTAGTTACCTGCAGAAACAAAGGCATAGTGAAGTCCTTAGGACACAGAGTGCACTGGTAAGGCCTCTCGCCTGTGTGCGTGCGTTGGTGGTAGCGCAGCGCTGCGTGCGACTGAAACAACGATACAATATTATTACTGACTAGTCTATGCGGAGGCGCATACAAGTGCCGATACAGTAAGCATACTAGTAGGTATTTCTTTATAGAAGGTTTATAATAAGCAGAATCTGTTTTTACTCGTATTACAGGTACCCTTCAAATGTACCCTAGTGTAGCGTAGTTAGCATAAGTTATTTTGAAAATCTACAGTCGCTTTGTTTTACTTTATTTATGTGATTATACCTACATGTATTCGTCGTAAGCTATTTTGCCTGAGATACAGGTTCTACCTAGTTCAGGCAAACGTAATCTTTAGAATTTAAGTTATTATTATTCGTATGTTAAACATTTGTCTTGAGTAATTTTTGAATAAATTATTATTATATTATTATTATTATATTATATATGCCCTGTCATTTATGGATGGACCCAGATTCTAAAACATAAGTAACGTACCGCGTACAGTTTTCCGCAGACCTCACACGCGCAAGTCCTTGCACCTTTCGGCAGTCGGCCCTGTAAACAACCATTTAATACAATACAATACAAATATTCTTTATTGCACACCAAATAATAAAAAAAACTCAGAACACAAAAACAAATAAAGGTAATTGTGGGGATCTCCTCATAATTTACAAATTAAATGTTTTATATAAGTACATTATTTATTTATTTATTCGGTATATAATATTCACATTACATATTTACACGTTCACACACTGTTCATACTATGTTCATACCCTGTCCATACAATCTCCCGTTCATACTTGCTTAACGTTCGTACTCATACACCCTGTTCATACTCTCTACTCCTACATGTTTACTTCACATTTATTTTCGCTACCCTCAATGATTTTCTACTCGCTATTTTATTGCTTCAATTATATTCATTACACAAAGGTTTGCTACCTGGTTTATTAAATAATAATAGATTAAGATTTAATGGTAATCGATTTACCTATCTATCTCATAACAGCACTAAGCTCTCGATATTCGGCCGCTTACTTAGGCCGACCGGTATTGTACCAGTGCGCGGGAACCCCCCGCGCCTCGTACCTCTTTCCGCCTGTCACACGAGCCAGTCGTACGGAATCTGTTGACGGCGCGCACTACCTTGCTATGAATTGTTTTGTAAAAGCTATTGTTTCGCACCGCTCTCGCTATAACTTCTTCCTATCATTATTCTATCTTCTACTGTGAACTCTGATCTATTCTACTGTGCCTTCCACTCCTTCTATCTATAACTGTAGCCTTCAAATAAACCTGCCTGTGAACTGAATTGTGTGTTGCCTTTATTCAACAACCACCACAACACCGGCCCCGCTACAGTAATGTACAATAGGCGGCCTTATCGCTAAGAGCGACCTCTTCCAGGCAACCTTAGGATGGACAAGAAGTGACTGAAAAAGTTAAGTCCCTGTAATAATTTTAGAAATAAATAAATAAATGTATACACTCTAAGGCCCGTAAAAGCTTGCTCATTGCAGTCATCTATCAATGCTTGAGTAACGCTTTTCTATGGCATAAACGTCACTCAAGCATAGTTATATAACTGAGCAAGCTTTCATAATTCTATCTATGCTTGAGTAACGCTTTTCTATGGCATAAACGTCACTCAAGCATAGTTCTATGGCTGAGCAAGCTTTCATAATTCTATCTATGCTTGAGTAACGCTTTTCTATGGCATAAACGTCACTCAAGCATAGTTCTATGACTGAGCAAGCTTTCATAATTCTATCTATGCTTGAGTAACGCTTTTCTATGGCATAAACGTAACTCAAGCACAGTTCTATGACTGAGCAAGCTTTCATTACGGGCCTAAGAGGCGAAACTAAAGGTGAGTATAGACTAGACTAGAGCGTGTACTAGTAACAGAACATCGAGCATACGCATTTTTAAATTTACACTTCGAACCTGACGTTTGATGTTTTGTTACGATTACGACCTGATTTAAAACCAGCGACCGTTTTGGTGTAACATTTTAACGAGCAAAGGCACGAGCGCAGGTGACGCCTAATGCGATTACGCTAAAATCTCCCATACCATTGAATAGGCCATCCGGGGAGACGGCATAAACGATTTTGGTTTCCAATATGGTATTTATAATACATATGACTTTCTGGTGGGATCTCAGACGAAGGAAACCACCCTCCCTATGGTGGTGGACCGCAAGTACTCTATAGAATGTTCTTTAATGACACCGTCTCTATGCAACCAACAATTTGACGCAAACTTTGAAGTATCAAAATATTCTTGATCAAAACAAACGGTTTTTTCATAAAATTATGTTATCATATGTGTCAAAAAAATTTACCGATGTTAGGGTCAAAATCTTCAAACCACTTTAATTTTTGGTTCACAAATTTTCATCGACGTCGATGAAAAACGTGAGTATGTGTGTAATCTAATAAGAGAACACTACCTACTTATGAACGGACAGCTGTCTGTTTATAAAGTTACGCAAAATCAACCCTTATCCATTACTTTCCCTGATCGAAAAACTCCATCGTCGATCGGGCTCCATGCGGACGAAATTTTTAACGTCAACGTCAAGATATATCCTAAGTCAAACTGAATTATCGTATTATTCACACGTGAGTGTTTTTGCTCGATTACAGCAATTCTGATTCAAACTTATAAACAGTAAATACATTGTAATAATGAAACGTAGTCGAGCACAACAAGGTCAAGCGTGACTAACACCCCCCTACCTACCTACCTACCTATTTACCTACTTATTTTGTACCTACATACATATTATTATTGTTTTTTTTTCAATGTATTGCATCGTTGATATTCATTGGTTTTGAATATGTATTTAATTTCTTGTTGTTATCTTGCTAAATTGTTAATTTATCTTGTGTGTACAGTGGCAAATAAATGATATGTCTATGTCTATGTCTATGTCTATGTCTACTAACATTAACTCATATACGTATGAGGTTTAACATTAACCTAAGTTTTCTTTTTTTTAATGCTTTTCGCTACGACTCTGCCAGTGTAAATCTAAGTTTAACATTTAGTGATATTCTGACGTTGACAGCTTCGTCATCGGTTGGCTCCATCCAGCCAGTAAATTGTACGTATTTGTTTTAGTACCATGTGATGGAAACCGAAACCGTTTGTACCCAGTCTTCTCCCCGGACGGCGATCCATTGAATAAGATATTACGCAGTAATCGCACAGCTGGTCTATTCAGCATCCTTCGAAGATGTTAACATGGCCGTGTGGCTAGGTTTAGCATCACCCCAACTCTTCCCGCGGGTGCCGCAAGAGGCGACCAAGGGATATCTACAGCGCCTCCCGCAGAACAATTTAACCACCCTAACTGCGCTCCCCAACCCACATGCCCAGCGTGGGGATTATGAGCACTACCCCCATATGATACAAGCCAATAAAGCGCTTATCAGGGAGGCCTGAGTTCAGCAGTGGACCAAAATGGACAGTGAAGGAGATGTTAATAGGCCGATAATTGATTGATTCTTAATTCTAATGCATGTACTTACACTTTTCTTAAGCATAGAGACAAGTTTCCCTTTCTTCTCTCCATGTTGAATCACAAACATCAACTCTGGGTCGGGTTCCTGTAAATAAATATACAAATTTATTAAGTTTGTTACTCTCAGCCAAAAATTAACGCGTTCTCTTCTGTGGGCGATATGGATGCGAACGCGAAAAGAAAAAAGAAAATAAAAAACTGTCGATACCTATTGAAGTGTCTTACGTGACCAAACGCTCGCAGGATGCGCTGCAGCCCAGTGCGAATTGAAGCGAACGCGATCATTTGTATGATATTTTCGCGCAAACTCGCCGCGATGACGCGACGGCGCGATTAGCGCCGGCGACGCCAGTGTTAACAACGCGAATCGCACGCCGCGAGTTCGCAGCGCAATCGCCTCGCTTTGAAATCGCTCGCAAATCGCCAGTGTGATAACGCGGTGTCCTGCGTGCGTGGGTGATTCGAAGCGAACGCGATTGCGAAGCGATCCGATGCAATGATAATTGAAATTTAAATTCACATAATTTTAATTTCTAATATTCTGTAACAAAGATTTTTTGACGGTGTATGCATGTGTTCGCTAAATATTTTTATATTTTAGTATCGTGATAGCACACTTTCAATTATGTACAACTTTGTAATTTTCTAAATTAAGTACTATTAAACATTTGCACAACTGTGAAGTCAAATATTTATTTATTTATTTAGTTTACTAGATGACCCCGCGAACTTTGTTCCGCCCTGTAGGCAACAAATGATCACATTTTTTACTTTTTAAATTTGTTTTGTTCCATGTTTCACTATTGCACCTACTTAGCTTAATTGTTTCACTTATTGTTTTTTCTTGTGTGTCCTTTTATTGTAATTTGTTTACTTTTCAAGGGTGGCATGTTCAAATAATTGAACAAACCCTAAATAAATGATTTAAAAAAAAACAAAAAAAATTAGGATAATCTATATATATAAAAGAAAGACGTGTTAGTTACATTATTTATGACTCAAGAATGGCTGAACCGATTTGCCTAAAAATAGGTAGTAAAAAAAAAAGAAAAAAAAAGATGTATCCTATGTCCTTCTCCTAGTTCTTAGCTACCCTACCAATTTTCAGCCAAATCGGTTCAGCCGTTCTTGAGTTATAAATAGTGTAACTAACACGACTTTCTTTTATATATGTACATATATAAGAAGATTGGAAAACCAACGGCTTAAACTAACTTAATCAATCTACGTAATAACAACACAAAGACAATTAAACATTTTTACGTGTAGTGACATTTTAACTAACAATTGTGAACTTTTAAAAACAACAGCTCGAACGACAATAACATGGAATAAAAGAAATCTGCAAACTATGTACATAAATTAATGTAAACCTAAGTACCCAGGTCACTATTGAAGTCACTTCTGGCCAGTCCCTATCTGGCTGAATTTACGCTCGTACAGAATAGATCTGTATCTAAATAGGGTGGCTCCCAAAATTGATTGAAAAAATCGCTAGTTCGCCATAAAAATTAATTTAGTCTATAGTTTGTTCCAACAATAGGTATAGAAATGGTAGGACTAAATCGGGTGATTTTGGATGGGGTATGAATGTCTATTTGACTGAGTAGCTCAGGACTATCTATAATATTTAAAGATTTTAATATAGCGATACTTTATTCTAAAATCATCATTGTTAAATACATATAAAAAAATGCAAATAAAAACTATTTCATTTCATTTCGATGACACGCGAATTCAATGCGATGCGGTGCGACTCAGCGTGCGCGCGAATCACCACCGCCCTTCGCCGCGCCGTTAAATTAACATTAAGCATTAGTCATCGCGTGATCTGGAACTGTCAAATTTGACAGCTCTTGCTATATTTATCGAGTGATATACTGGCGAGAATTGCCTTCCTGGACACGACGCCGCCGCCGCGTCCAGCTCGCGCAAAAATATCAACTAATACGTACGTAGTTAATAAAAATGGGTAGTTCAAGTTATCTAACTAGAATCTAAAATGTATTTTTTCAGGCCCAGAAAGATCAATATACCTCGTGTGTTCATAAGTCTTGAGACACAGTAAAACTAAAATATTTTTGGAGCTAAGTTGAGTATTCATTTATTGGATATTAAAATTAAAACTACTGACATCTAGATCTGTATTTAAAAATAAATCATTAAAAATGGCCGCCTTTGCATTCAATGCAAGCCTTCAAACGCGTGCGCCATTCATCTATGGCGGCACGAATCTTTTCAATGGGAATCCGTTTCGATTCTTTAATAAGGGCTCGCTTGAGAGAATCCAGGTTTGGGTGAGACTTTCTGCATGCCCTCAGCTCCAATTCCGTCCATAAAGAATAATCCTATGATGATAATGAGTGCGCTGGACATTGCGTACAGATGGCTGGACGTCCTTTGAACTTCTGGCGTAAACCTTATTGTTCTGCCGGTTAAACTTTTCTTCCACCGTGAAGATCTTTTCATCGGTAAACAGGATATTTTTTGGATCGTGTCTCTTCAATAGGTTCCGACATCGTTCCAGTCGCAATTTACGAAGACGCTCGTTTAAATAATGCACTTTCCTTCGACTGTAGGCCTTTAGTTTAAGATCATATTTAAGTATCCTGTTCACCGATATTCGCGAAATGTTGGTCTGCAGAGCTAATTTCTTTTGAGTCCGGCAAGTGTTGCGACGAATTCGCTCTCTGATTACTTTGATGTTGGCGGGCGTCCTTACAGACCGCGGGCGGCCACATCTTCCACGGTCTTCTAAAGAGCCGGTCTCCTTGTACCTCTTTATGGTATAATACACAAAGTTCCGACTACATCCCAAACTTTGGATTTCACTAAAAACTTGCATTGGTTTTTTTCCTGCTTGAAACAGTGAAATTACAGTCGCACACAAATCTTTTGTTGGCGCCATTTTCACGGAGAATGAAACAAATATTCAAATGTATATTTTTTCTGATTCAAAACATTAGAAATTTAAAATTTTAAAAGTTTAAAAAAGGTTGCATGAATTACTTTCTTTTTAAATTAATTAAATAAGTTCGTCTCAAAACTTATGAACACACGAGGTAGACCGGCCATTACGTACCGTTTTCGGCACAATCTTCCGTCCTTTTTTCTTCTTGACGGGGCGAGCGCGCGGTTCTCGCGGCGGCCCCATCAGAACCGGAATTTCGCCAGCTTCTAATTTTATTTCACCTGGAAGTATAAATAAATAATGAGTTTGGAGCATCCAAACTTATACACCAATATTATTATAGCGCGCTTAACGCATTCGCTGCCCAGCCTCTGATAGTGTGATCGTTGTGACATACCTTCCTCTAAACCGTTGTGTTTGACAGCATTGATGGCATCCTCCAAGTTAACCTCTAAAGGTATTTCTACTTCCTCCAACTCATTTTGGTCATATTGACAATCCTCTAGGATTTCTTCTGAAATAATATTTGGTCTGTTTGAGTTGTTTTATTGCTGTAGCTGGTCTGCTATAGAGATTAATAAAATAAATAAATAAAGCTGGACAACCCACACAGCATCATCTAGCTGAGCAGAGCTTGTGATATGGGTACTAGATAACTGATAGACATAATACAATACATTACATAGATATATTTTTTTTATAATACATACAAAATACCCAGAACACTCGGAACAAATATTTGTCTCAAGGCGGGAATCGAACTCGCAACCTCCTGCATACTTAATGTACATTATTATTATTAAGTAGTTAATTTTTAGTAGAAAAGCTACATACTGCTGGTAATTAATGATTTTCTTTCAAAGAGCTCTACTCTGTATTATGAAAGCTTGCTCAGTCATCAATCTATGCTTGAGTACTTTATATGGCAGATGTGTGACTCAAGCATACTGAAATACAATAAGCATAAGTACTTAATTTATTTCCACCGTAGGTATTGCATATCTTGAGGTCGTCATTTACTCAATTTAAATAGCACAGTAACATTTAATGCTTAAGTTATTATTGCAAAGGAAAAAAGGAAGCACCATAAAGTAACCATTGTAGGTACACAGAAAGAAAAACAGACGGACAGTGATTCATAAAAGTACAATAAATTTTTTATTTAAGAATAATAGTATTTTGCTGTATTATTTTTATTATTCTATTTTCGAGAGTTTAGCGGTTTATATTCCTGTCATGTTATGTCTCTATCGTCAAATAAATAATTTGTAATTTGTTACATCGACATGGGCCCTAGACCTTTAATAGACATAAGGTTAAACAGTGCAAGTTTATAGAAACCTTCATATTCATCAGAGTTGTGCATAAGTGCATAAGAGTTATCAGCCTCCCCTGGCTCCGTATCATGGTCATCGGACATGTGAGTGTCTTCATAGTGCTTTATGCAACTCTCCTCCGAGCTGTAGATAGCTGAGCACTGGAATACAAGTGTTATATTTATTAGGAGATGGATGAGTGGCCATCGTAAAAAGTTAACTTAGATCAACAATTATTGCCACTGATGTACACGGACCACTTCCTCCTGCTTCTGCGGCAGAGGCATGGCAGTGAACGGGCTAATGAAACACCTGACTTTTATTATTGTTATTAGATGAGTCATTGTGTTGTGTATGCCATGTTTTGTGTCGGATCGGACACACAAATTGAAGAATCACCTTTAATACTAAAATTTTACATTTTGAAGTCGCTCTTGCCGAGGGCATTGAACTTGGAGGTCAATGTCCTGAATAAAAGTTGCCCCCTAATGCACCCCTTCCACGATTCCACAAAAAGAATAAGTCGTCAAATATTTTCAGTCTTTTTTTGCCTTCCGACCCGTAAACTACACTAACGGATTACAGAACATCTCATAAAAGCAATACTCTGGTCACCAACTACTCTGGTCTCTGGATCGCCAGCATAGGTATTATACGTTTTTACTAAGGTAGGTTCACAAGGTTTTTTGCTTTCTCATGGTGTTGACTGGACTTCTGTGGAGCCCTATGGCACTCAATTAGTAGATCTCATTATTTAGGAAAAGCAAATTTGGCTTTTACTTACGATTCCACACTTGTATTCTTTCTTTTCCCGTTTATGAGGATGTTCCTTCTCCAAGTGGGTCCTCAAGGCATCTTCTGAAGGAAAAGTCTCACCACACTCACAGATAATATAATGGATACTGACAAAATGATCACCATTTTCTTGACTCATTTCTAAACACAGATTATTAATTCTAGACACACAGAGCGAATTCCGGCAATTACTGCCTCGCCGCCGCCATCACAGATTACCAAATTCGTGAAACGCAACAACAAGGCAGAGCCGCCATGACAGTTCGTTCTTTCCTTTCATTTGTTTGACAGATCAAGGTTCTTTTATTTTCTGTGATGGAACTTCATGAATGTTCAGTCGATTTTCAGTGGACTTGTTACGCACGTTTCGCGGGTTGGGTACAGCTTCTCAAGCAATTTCCGGTTATAAAATGCAACAGCGCCATCTAACGTTGAGTAGCAAACTAAACGTTCTAAATTCTGTGTAATTAACTGCCGGCAACATTCCAACTTCACTTCACGAATGCGTGAAAATAGCTATCTCTCTACAACAAACAAATTTTATTAAAGCAATCGATTTGAATAGATGCTTGTTTGTTGCTGTGAGTGAGCCCTGTGAGCGCTTTTTAGCGAAAAATTCGTAGTAACGTTCCATTTTACAGCCGAATTATTATGAACAGAATGGAACCGGCTTGCAGAATATGCCTAATCACAGATGTAAAGCTCTACGACATGGACCAATATAGATTGAAATCCACTTACGAAGATTTGTGCGGGAGCAATGTTAGTATTGTCATATTTTGTTAATATTAAGCCAATAAAACAACCAGTTCTTGCATTACAAAGTGGTTTATACATTTTTCTGTGTCTTCTAAGCCAAAAAAGAATATGTAAAATTTTAGATTTTTAACACATTTTCGTAACATTGACATAGTGTTTTAATGAATTTCAGTTTCAACTCAGTATTACCCCACAATTTACGTGTGTTTACTGCTCAGCGTTGTTGAAGAAGTTTGCGTCGTTTAAAGTGAAGTGTGAGCAGGCCAGACAGTTGTTGGAATTTCTATCGAGTGAAGATGTCCAGGTTTGTCAACTTCACATTACATCTACTTCTGTTAGATTATTCTTACAGCAATGGCAACTGGTTCATGTGAAGTAATCTATCCATAGAATTAAGAAACATTAACATTATAATAATTTGTTTATTTCCTCATCGCAATAGGTTTTACTTACACTTTAGTTATTATAAGCACAGTGCTTAAATCTATTTAAACCTTTATTGTGAGAGGCTGGAGCTTGCTGTAGGTTTTATAGAAACCTGTAACTGCAAGTCTCCAGGGCCCCCCCCCCCCCCCTCTCCACGGATTACATATAATGAGATACATGTTGGATCCTGGAACCAATCATAGAAAAGTAAACAGTTTGCTTAAGTTGCAAAATGGTCTCTGCCTCAGCATCTTCAGTTAAAGTTTTAGTTTAATAATTAACCTGATAAAACACATAATGGACCTGCAGAAACTAGAAATTATACTCAAATAATTATTGATTAGAAGTGATAATATTGGAAATAAATTTTAAAATTGCATGTTTTTAAATCAAATAAAAACATTCTGATTGTTAGTCAGTATTTACATGTATAATGAAACGTTTGCACACCTAAGCGGCAGAATTCAGCGATGTCAAAGTCAAAGTCAAAAACTCTTTATTTCCATAAATACAATAAATGTACACTTAGAAAAGGTCAAATTCTTAATAATTAAACACTGACACGGAAATAAAGTGATATTTTTGATTTCAGTCGCTTCGGTATGTTGACTAAAGTAAAGAAGCAACGAAGAAACCTTTAGCCTGTTAGTTGTTATTTTTCGAGTTGGAGCAAATCCCGTCCCAAGCTTTTTTATCCTCTAGATAAGTCGACGATCTAAAATAAGTTTTATGTACCAACTGTAAAATTACCTGATTCACAAACAATAAATGAATTATGAAATAAAACTAGATTAATCAAAAGCTATTCTTTTTTCAGATCGGCTCTACTACAAAAAATATAGACACAATTAAATCAAATATAGCCCATCCATACAAACAACATGAAATCCACAATATTGACTCCACATTAGCAGAAATAAAGGATGAATATACAGAATTAGAAGAGAATGAAAATAATGATTACGACAGCAAAAAGTTTTTCCCCGATTTTAATTATAAATGTGACAGTGATGATGAACCTTTAGCGAAAAAAATCAAAACTAAGAAGAAAGGCGTGAAAAATCACGCATTATATCATGTAAAAACTGAAATTGATTATGATGTTATGCAAACTGATGATTTTGAAGACCAAAGTAACATAGAAAACTTTGACGATAGTAACATAGACACTAACAATGATAGTAACTCAGAGAATAACATAATAAGTAATTTAGAAGATAGCAAAAAAGTAGTTATAGCAAATTGGGAGTTTGATTTAGTTACATTAACAAAAGAGCAGCAGATTGAAGAGGTTCTATCAAGGAAGGAAACCGCAAACTATATGAATTCCAGATATAAATGCAATTACTGTTTCAAAGGATTCATGACAGAAGTTACTTATAAAAATCACATGATGTTACATGATGTGGTATGTAAAGTTAAAATAAACACAAGCTTTTAGTATAATTTCTTCTGCATTGTCCATAAAATAGTGGTTTAATCTGTTAGTCTTCATGATAATGATCATTTTCTTTTTGTTTATTTATCTAATTATCAAAAAAAAAAAACACACTTAAGAACACACATAATAAAAACGGAAATGGTCGCGCGGCGGAAAGGCCAGTTTCTCTTTAATTTATGGTTTCAGAAATTAGGAATCTGTTATTTCTCTAGGCATAATAAAAAATAACTCTTGTACAAGTCAAATTTCGTTGGCGCCATGACACCTGTCGTAAAGGGTAATAAAAAGTTTAAAACCTTTTTGCTTCCAGTCAATAGGCCCCCACTCCTGCGCTATTTGTCAATCCCGCTGCCCGACTGCCCGCGCGCTGACAGCCCACGCGGGCACACACTCGCGCCGGTACGTGTGCCGCGTCTGTGCACACGTAGATAAATCGCATCAGAGGGCTAAAGAGCATGCGCAGTGGCATAGAGGTGAGATTATACCTACTACCTATCAGCACTCATCCGTTCACATTTGAACGTGCCTCCCCTAAACAGGGGGGGTTGTGTCACAATCACGTTGGCGCATTAGTGATCGCAGTAGAGGTGTTAAAAATACACAGAAGGAAGCTGCTGCCCTTTCTCTTAGTAGGTACCCTTAGCATATTATGCCATCCACAAGCCTTCTTAGGCCACGGCCAACAGAGATTGTGTAAAGTCTATCTGCCAGTCATAGTTTGTGCTATTTGAGAATATCTGTGGCGCAGTGGGCATTGGATCTGCAATCATACAACAATTTGCCATGCAGCGGGAATCGAACCCACAACCTTCTCGTCTCGAGCGGATTTTCGCTTGTTGCATGACAAAAGCTTCTATGTTACCCAATTCGTTACTTTTTTTATTATAAATAATGCTGGACAATCCACACAGCATCATCTAGCCCCAAGCTAAGCAGAGCTTGTGTTATAGGTACTAGATGACTGATATAGGTACTTAATACAATAGTCAAAGTCAAAGTCAAAAACTCTTTATTTCCATAAATACAATAAATGTATACTTAGAAAAGGTCAAATTCTTAATAATTAAACACTGACACGGAAATAAAGTGATATTTTTGATTTCAGTCGCTTCGGTACGTAGACTAAAGTAAAGAAGCGAGTAAGAATACACTACTTAGATAGATATTTTTTATTATACATAGAAAACGTGCAGAACACTCGGAACAAATATTGCAGATCGTACAAACATTTGTCCCGAGGCGGGAATTGAACCTGCTCTCTCTTGCGTCGCATGCGGACCTTCGCCCGCCGCGCCACATCGGTCGTCTTACTAGTAGACTTTGCTACTGTATGTTAGTGTCTAATATCTATGTATGTTACCCAGTCAGTATGTTGTTTTGTGTTACCTTGTATATTACCCAATATGTTTCTTTAAATATCACCCAGGTCACAAATACACATGCCAAGTGTGTGGCGCGTCCTTCCAACGCAGCACAACACTCCTCACACACGTGCGAGTGAGACACGCGCGTGGGGACGCGGCGGCCGCGTGCGACGCGTGTGGCGCCGTCTTTATAGGGGAGATCGGGCTTAGCATACACAAGAAGAAGGCGCATAGAGTGAGTTATTATTTTTTTAACTACAGGTCATTGTAAGTATGACATCTGCAAGCTACAATATGGCGGCATATAGACACAATATGGCGTCAGTTAGCTTCAGGCCGCAAAAAATGCCTACTATAAAATATCAGATTATCTAGAGGATAAAAAAGCTTGGGACGGGATTTGCTCCAACTCGAAAAATAACAACTAAATAACAGGCTAAAGGTTTCTTCGTCGCTTCTTTACTTTAGTCTACATACCGAAGCGACTGAAATAAAAAATATCACTTTATTTCCGTGTCAGTGTTTAATTATTAAGAATTTGACCTTTTCTAAGTGTACATTTATTGTATTTATGGAAATAAAGAGTTTTTGACTTTGACTTTGATTTCGATATGGCACCATCAAGCTGCAACATGACGTCTATAAGCTTCAATATGGCGTCTGCTAGTATTGCAGTTGCACGGGTCAATTGTGCTACAAATGCGTTGCAAGCTCTCATACGGTGACAGGAAACTGTATATGGAGAGTCGGTAAAACCAAAATATACAAGTAAAAAGGTACAAAGAGCCTAAAAATAGGTATAGTTGCCGCTAAACATCTTGTCCGGTGACGGGAAGCGAGAGTGGGAAGTTTGCGCAGGTACACTCACGCATATAATTCATATGCCGCCGATAACGCAGCAGGCGAAAGAGATAGGTACAGTTTCGTATAGACGCGACTGTCCAGAAGGTAACCGCCCACCAATTTGGCCTAAGAATTGCGTTCTGTGCATAATTGTCACGTCGTTCACCAGAGGACAAGAACTTTGACGATTATTATAACTAACTACTTATCCTGAACAAAGATACTGATACAGAAATAAATACTTCCTTTAATGCCAGACTTATGTGGCCAACACAACACAATGTAAGTTTGAACCTTATTGTTACAGAACATAGAATCCAAGGCAGAGTGCACCGAGTGCGGGAGTTGCGGCGCGAAGTTCAAGAACGACGCCGCATTGAAGAGACATACAGAATTAGCTACCAGCGACATCTGTGATACTAAACTTTGGTTAGTTTCACTTCAGCAACATCTCCAAATGAGCGCCATAGCGCCCTGTCTTCAGCTTGCCGCATCCAGCATCTGCCTGCGGTCTTTCGCAGGTCGTCATCCCACCTGGCCGGAGGCCGTCATTAACTACGTATGCCGAGTCGCGGTCCTCACTCAAGAACACGTTTACCCCAGCGGTTGTCGGTTCTTCTTGAGATATGGCCGGCCCACTGTCACTTAAGCTTCTTAATTCTTTGAGCTATCATTGAGTGATTATTTACTACTTGGTAGTTTCTGCCCGCGGCTTCGCACGCGTTGCTTCTTTGGATACATTTTAAGTTTATTTTTATCTCATGTAGGATAAAAAAATAGTAAAGATAAGTAGATTTCGTATATCGGTTTTAAATGTGTTTAATTAACATGCAAATGATTTAATAAAAATTCCTAACCTTATTAAGAATCTTCGAAGGAAAAGGTTTAATTGTTATCTGTCGTAGTAGGGTTCTCTTAACAGAAGTTTGCATATTGACGGGCTTCATATTGTTGTGAGAAAAGTGCAGAATTATTTTATTATTATGATTCAGTTCGGTTGGTTCGCATTGGTTACAATTTAGGTCCTTGTTTAGTTTTTTATATAATAAATAATAATAATAAATCGTTTATTTACCAAAAACGCATGCAACAATAATACAGTACAGTGCCAGTGGAACTCAAACTAAGCAAACATGCTTGTATCTTGAGATCCATGTTATTACCTAGTTTAGTCGTATAATATTTTGCTCTAAGCCTGGAGGCTTAGAGCTACATCTATGCAAAATTTCAGCCCGATCTGTTCAGTCGTTATGGCGTGAATAGTTAACAAACATACATACAAACTTTTGCGTTTATAATGTTAGTGTGATTTCCTATTCCCTTCGCGGCCTCAAAAATCCGCAATCTCTGTCTACCGAAAATGCATTCTAAGAAATAATTTTAAGAATTTCCCATGATCTCATGGGAAAAGACGCGGCAACAGAGTGAATAAGTATGGGCAATTTGTTTACAAACATTCTACATCGAGTTTGGCTAGTATATATGTATATTCTAATTGACGACCTCTGTGGCGCATCGGGCGAAGGTCCAACTGCGACGCAGGAGGTTGCGGTTTCGATTCCCGCCTCGAGACAAATATTTATACGATCTACGGATATTTGTGTCGGTTGTTTTCTATGTATAAAAATATTATCTATCTAAGTACCTAGTGTATTGTATTAAGTTTATCAGTCATCTAGTACCCATAACACAAGCTCTGCTTACTTTGGGGCTAGATGATGCTGTGTGGATTGTCCAGCATTATTATTATTCTACAACTAGCTGCTGCCCGCGGCTTAGCACGCGCTTTTCCGGGATAAAAAGTAGCCTACGTCCGTCCCCGGGATACCATCTACCTCCCTGCCGAATTTCATTGAGATGCGTTCAGCTGTGAAAAGGTAACAGACAGATAGAGTTACTTTAGCATTTATAATAATAAAATGGGTACTAAATTGCCTATAATTTCAGTTGGTGCGAACATTGCGGCGAAAGTTCTATATCTGAAGAGCTATACAAAGAACATGTTAAGATACACCAGTCAAGGCCGACGCTCACCTGTGATGAGGTAGGTATACAGCTCTGCGCATATTAATCCAGCACCATTGTATTATAATTGTATTTAGTGATTGTTTTTAAAAAGTTATCTGAGCGTCTGGTCGAAGCGACGCGTGACCCGAGAGCTGGCGGATATCTGGCGCAGCGCATCAGCATTGCCATACAGCGGGGCAATGCAGCCAGCGTCTTGGGGACGCTTCCGACTGGTATTGATATGGATCAGTGAGCTACCTGTAGATTATTGTATTATTAGTACCTAATGCGTCTGTTATTTATAACGATATATTTTCAATGATTTTTTTTTTTTAGTTTTGCAACTACAATTTTTAGAATTGTTTAGCGTAAATATTCTAAGTGAATCTTAGATTTATCACGATGTAACGTTTTTGTTATTAATAAAGAACTATTGAACCGGTACCGCACAGCACAAAAATACGCATTCAAATATGGGCTTATACTCGTTACCTGATACATTTTACAGTGACAAAATGGCTTCCCACTAGATTGACGACCGATGTGGCGCGGCGGGTGAAGGTCCGCCTGCGACGCAGAAAGTTAGATAGATAAATAAAAAAAAAAATATACATCTACGTAAAAAAAAAAAAAAAAAATATTTCCACATATGTCATGCTAAGCATACGTTAGCAGTGGATCCCGTACTAGGACAAGCCTGTGTCGCGGGTATCCTATAACGTTTACCAAACAGTAATACATAACAATTTGGCGTGTTTTAAAAACGATAAACGGGCTTTAAATTCCGGTATATAGATAATATTCATCTATATCTCGGACGAATGAAATCACCCCTCACTTACTTTCCCTGACCGAAGGTCTATGTTCACGTGCAAAAAATTGAGTTTACACTGGCTACATCTAGTTATAATTCTAATTTAATTTGATGTTGGATGAAGCTGTTGACGCCCGTTGATATGGAAACCATTAATTAGGTGATATGGAAACCATTAATAGTATATTATCATATTCCGAAAAATTTTTACAAACCACCGTTTTACGGCGCACAGCAATTCCACGAGAATCAAATAAATTTTTATTATTAACCGACTTCAAACAGGAGAGGTTCTCAGTTCGTCTGTATGTTTTTTTTATTTTTATGTACGAGTATGTATGTGACTTGATATCTCCGCCTATGGGTAACCGATTTTACTGATTCTTTCACTTTTGTATAGAGAACGATCCCGAGGTGGTCCCATAAAGTGGTCCCTAATTTTATTCCCGAGGCATAAGTATTTATCCCGTTAAAATTAAAAAGCAACAATATTTTTGGCGAATCTCGACTACCTACAACAGTTTTGGTGATATCTGCGCCAATTGTTAATAGATTTTTATGTTTCTTTCGTTTACTCGCTGCTGCCCGCGGCTTCTCACGCTTTTTTCCGGGATAATAAGGCGCCTATGTCCGTCCCCGGGATACCATCTACCTCCCTGACAAAGTTCACAGAGATTCGTTCAGCCCTTTAGACGTGAAAAGGTAACAGACTGACAGATAGACAGGGTTACTTTCAAGTTTATTATAATTGTCATAGTGTGGATTATCATAACCACTTTTTTGTATTTTTCCCTTCTTTCTTTTTCGTTGATATTTTATAGAATAACTGTCTGTTGTCAGTGTTCTTCTACGTTCAGTACGGAGCGGTCCCTGTCAGCGCACATAGGCCGCGCGCACGGAGCCTCCACTAAACTCCGGACTCGCTGCGTGTGCGAGCTATGCGGACATACTTGCAATGTGAGTTTTAAATTTCCTATCTGTATAATGCTACCACAGTGTGATACTTCATTGTGTATCAGATGCCCATAATATAGACTTTCAGGAAAACAGACGGAAATAAACCGACAAGTGCGAGTCGACTCGCACACGAAGGGTTCCGTACCGTCAGACAAAATTTACATAAATTATTCACTTTCAAATGTTTAAATGTCAGCTGTTGGTGTGCTGTTGAAGACAGAGTGTTCTATAGCCGTAAATGTTGTCCCCAGTCCCGCTCGCTGCTAGCAGCTCACCAACGCACGCACTCGGGCGAGCGGCCTTATCACTGCAGCCTCTGCAGCAAGCGGTTCAACAAGCAACAACTGTTACAGGTAGATACTGTGTATAGTCCCGCTCGTTGCTAGCAGCTCACGCACTCGGGCGAGCGGCCTTATCACTGCAGCCTCTGCAGCAAGCGGTTCAACAAGCAACAACTGTTACAGGTAGATACTGTGTAAAGTCCCGCTCGTTGCTAGCAGCTCACGCACTCGGGCGAGCGGCCTTATCACTGCAGTCTCTGCAGCATGCGGTTCAACAAGCAACAACTGTTACAGGTAGATACTGTGTAAAGTCCCGCTCGTTGCTAGCAGCTCACGCACTCGGGCGAGCGGCCTTATCACTGCAGCCTCTGCAGCAAGCGGTTCAACAAGCAACAACTGTTACAGGTAGATACTGTGTAAAGTCCCGCTCGTTGCTAGCAGCTCACGCACTCGGGCGAGCGGCCTTATCACTGCAGTCTCTGCAGCATGCGGTTCAACAAGCAACAACTGTTACAGGTAGATACTGTGTATAGTCCCGCTCGTTGCTAGCAGCTCACGCACTCGGGCGAGCGGCCTTATCACTGCAGCCTCTGCAGCAAGCGGTTCAACAAGCAACAACTGTTACAGGTAGATACTGTGTAAAGTCCCGCTCGTTGCTAGCAGCTCACGCACTCGGGCGAGCGGCCTTATCACTGCAGCCTCTGCAGCAAGCGGTTCAACAAGCAACAACTGTTACAGGTAGATACTGTGTATAGTCCCGCTCGTTGCTAGCAGCTCACGCACTCGGGCGAGCGGCCTTATCACTGCAGCCTCTGCAGCAAGCGGTTCAACAAGCAACAACTGTTACAGGTAGTTACTGTTTATGTTACTAGTAGTTACTGTGTATGTTATTGTGTATAGTTCCGCTCGTTGCTAGCAGCTCACGCACGCGGGCGAGCGGCCTTATCACTGCAGCAAGCGGTTCAACAAGCAACAACTGTTACAGGTAGTTACTGTTTATGTTACTAGTAGTTACTGTGTATGTTATTGCGTATAGTCCCGCTCGTTGCTAGCAGCTCACGCACTCGGGTGAGCGGCCTTATCACTACAGCCTCTGCAGCAAGCGGTTCAACAAGCAACAACTGTTAACGGTAGTTATTGTTTATGTTATTTATTTATTTATTTTATTTTAACACTTTATTGCACTTTAAGGTACAAAGGGTGGGCTTAATGCCGAGGCATTTTCTACCTGCCGACCAAAAACCATATGGTTTTTTTTTGTTACTAGTAGTCATTGCGTATAGTCCCACACGCACTCGGCTTTACCACTGGGGCTTTTGCAGCAAGCAACAGCTGTTACAATTTGTTACTGTGTATGTTATAGGTGAACGATCTGAAAAACAAAATAGACGATTGACATTTTTAATGTATTTTTTTAAATTGACTATTTGTTTCCCAACATATATGTTGAAATAAGTGACAATTGGACAGTGACGTAGAGTTGTGTCACTCTCGCAGTGCCAGACCTTGGTTTCTTGTACCATGCATTTATCATACACGAACAGACAGACATGCTAAGCACTGCTGGTGTTATTCCGCCCTCTAGCAGTTTTATTTGTTTTAGATCCACATGCGAACACACACAGGCGAGCGTCCGTTCCAATGCGCCGCCTGCCCTAAGGCGTTCAAACACAAGGCTGCGCTTAACAGGCACGACCGTGTGAGTAAAGGCCCTGTCAAACAGAGAGTGTAATTAGCGCGCGTCAAGGCGCTAAAGCGTCCTGGCCTTAACGTCGTACACTTTGTGTGTGACAGCTTCGACGCTATTCAGTAGTCGTCCCTCACGATAACGAATAGGTACTACTACTTGGTCACGATGTCCAGTGACTCGGATGAAGAGGATTTGTTGCTGATTTACGCGATATCACGTTCGCAAAGGAAGCGATTGATTATACAAAGACAGTATTTTTTAACACATTCTATTAACTTCTCAGTCATTTTAACTAATAATTTACGAAGAACACACCCGGCGCTAACTAATATTCTGTAATAAAACTGATAAAATACAACGCGACGTCATGACGCGGCGCTAGAGCGTTGCATACTGGTAGCGCGCTAGCGCTGTTTGACAGGTTATAGCCTGTTCAGTACAACACAACGCGACGCTATAACGCGGCGCTAGGCCAGGACGTTTTAGCGCCTTGACGCGCGCTAATTACGCTCTCTGTTTGACAGGGCCTTAAAATAAAAATCAATGTGTAAATAGACAATCAGTGAACAACACAATATCAAAAATTTAGACTCTAAAGGAAATAAAGCAGTTTGATATTTCTTGATTGTGTGGTTCACTGATTTTGAAACTGATTGTAGACAGAGATGCGAAAACAGAGTTTGGTGGCCACCAAGAGCAATTTCGCATCTCTGCATAAACTGTAAAATAAAACTATTACAGAGGCATTAACAAAAGTTTATGATGTATTAGGGGATCACAAACTGCCCAATGAATTTATGACAATTCTTTTGCATAACGTAATAATAAGATATAATTGGGCGTGTTTTAAAAAACGATAAACGACGAACGAAATCACCCCTCACTTACTTTCCCTGACCGAAGGTCTATGTTCACGTGCAAAAAATTGAGTTTACACTGGCTACATCTAGTTATAATTCTAATTTAATTTGATGTTGGATGAAACTGTTGAGGCCCGTTGCCATGGAAACCATTAATTAGGTTATAGTGAAATTATCATATTCTGAAAATTGTTTACAAACCACCGTTTTACGGCGCACAGCAATTCCTCGAGAATCAAACTTATACGGGACCACCTTAAAATCTATTTTTATATAACAACGAAACAATCAAAAATCTATGAACAATTGGCGCAGATATCACCAAAACTGTTGTAGCTAGTCGTGATTCAAAGATAAAAATATTAAGTTGCTTTTGAAGTTTAACGGGATAAATAATGAAGCGAAATAACGAAGCGAAGCCGCGCGGCGCAGCTAGTACTTATAATAATCCTTAAATTATAGACGACCGATGTGGCGCGCCGCGCGAAGGCTCGCCTGCGACGCAGGAGGTTGCGGGTTCCATTCCAGCCTTGAGACAAATGCTTGTACGATCTGCAAATATTTGTTCCGGGTGTTCTGGGTATTTTCTATGTATAATAAAAAATATCTATTTATGTAATGTATTGTATTATGTATATCAGTCATCTAGTACACATAACACAAGCTCTGCCTAGCTCGGGGCTAGATGATGCTTGTGTGGATTGTCCAGCATTATTTATAATTTATTTTCTCGGCAGGTCCACACGGGCTTACGTCCGTACCGGTGCGTCACGTGCGGAAAGACTTTCTCTCAGTCCAACTCCATGAAGCAGCACGCGGCCGCCGTGCATATGAAGGCGCCGCTGTACGCACGGAAGAATAAGCAGATTGATTTTATTATGTAATTGTGAATAAATAATTTAATAGAGAATTTGTTGTTTCATTTAGGAAATTGGAAGCCTTCTTTAGTTTACCATACCACCATGCACAAGCGCGCCTCGTCCCTGGTGCGCAGGTTGCGGGCTAGCTCCAACACCGTCCTGGCAATGATAACCACTAGGGCGGGCTGCCCGTACACTAGGCACTGCGTGAGCTACACCTGCCCAGCAATCCAATTAGTTTATAAGTTCCATTTCTTTAATTAATTTTGCGATCTTCTTTGTACACGTCCTCGTAGTAATAATGACACCTACACCTGGTACGGCCATGAAGTCACATGAGGCACATGTGCCTCATGTGACTGCGAACCTGTTAATCAAGAATCTCATAGACATTAAATAAATCAATTTGACTAACTTCGCGCACTATCTAATTGTTAAATATTTACAGATTTGTATCACAGAAATATTATTCAGATTTCTGTGGTTGTTATTCGCATTTCAAATAATTAATAGGAAGGTCCTTCTACCTATTTAAAAAAGGGTTAAATAAAAATAAGACAAAATTGTTTCAACCTTTTATTTATAAACAATAGGCAATATTTACAACAGAAATAGTTATATTTTTAAAGATTCTTAACTCTAATTTATCTAACAAAATATAATATTCACAATTAGACTTAGTTAAAACAGGCAAAATTAGTTAAACGCACGTACCTAACTGTTACGTGGTTAAACGTGTTCTTTCAAAAGCAAAACGTTAGAAAAAGTGCTGCAAAAATGCCATAGGACCTACTAACTTTTGATTATTTTAATAAAGTATCTTATTCCCATCCTAAACCACGGTTTTTTTTTTCAAAATAACTCCATGGCGTCTTAATATCTAACATAACTAAGTTGTCTTACATAATCTAACGCGTGAAATTAAATTTGACCTTCATTATTTTAATCGTACGAACCGCTATCAAAACGCTAGTCTTGTACTACGTTTGTTTTTTTAATGTAAATTGTCTATCTAGAGTGTATTACCAGCATATATTTATATTTTAAGTATTCTTAATGGCAGATTGATCAAAAAAAACAACACTGGCATCAATATTGCCATATCTTTCATAATTTTAATTAACCTAAAACGAACATAGCATAAAATGTACAATAGTTTAACATTTTTCATCTACCTTTCAAAAGTGCAAATTCCTTGAGCGAATTATGCTAAACTAGATTCAGCCCGGGGCTTCACACGTGTGTTTTCGGAATAAAAAGTAGCTTTTATTTTATTCCATGTCCAGATCTTTTTGTGTGCAATTTCAGCTCGATTCATTCAGTAGTTTTGAAGTTGACTTCGGCCAACATCTTCACAACGACACAAACTTTCGCCTTTATATATTATTAGGATAGAAACAAGACGCGCCAATAAGAAATTTCTTAATTGGCATTCAAATATTTACAAACTACTAAAATATATACCTAAGTATATGTAAATTGTGGTTCGACAATATCAACATATATTACTAATATTTTATTAGAATGATACAGGTTAGAATTTAACTAATATTAGTTCAATTTTAACCTGGCTTTTACAAATGAAGTATTCTTAATTAAATGTTGCTCAGGCAGCAATTTTTTCAAGATTTTACTCAACACACATTCACATTCAGTGAGGAAACATTTAGACATAGATGAAAAAAACGTTCCTATCTCAAAATTCAACCATCATCAGCTCTCACCACGGTTGGACATAGGCCTCGTATAAAATTTATTTTATTTTACTAAACATTAACTCATTCTTTTATTTCAAGTTATGTATGAATCGATGGGCTCAGCTCTCATCTACCCTAGCCATTTTAATGTATAGACACTGCATCTCTGTTTGGCCGGAGTATAATGTTCACTTGCATGCTACATTATGTACCATTCAAATCACTGTGCAACAGCAAAATCCTAATTCTTATTCTATCTATCAACTAAATTCTACAGATGGGGATCATTCTGAATCAGACTCGGATTCCCCTGACTCAGATTCTGAGCTGGACATTGGCTCACACTTGATAAACTCAATCTCCTCTCTTTTCTTCCGACCACGAGCTGACTTTCTAGTCGGTTCAGCTTTCGGCTTCTCATTTTTAGTTTTTTTCTCCTTCTTCGTCATTACAGTTTTAACAATCTGGGATAACCGTTTGATCTGTTGCTGCTCGTGTCTTAGCAAATGATTTGTTAGATACTTCTTCATTTTAAACCTCTTCCCGCATTGTGGGCACTCGTGTTCGTACAAAGACTCGTCTATTTCTATGTGGACGGAGTCGATGTGTCGCTTCAAATAGTGCTCGTGTGCAAATTCTTTATTACACTTATCACAACGGAATTTTGGGTTTGTTGGATGGACAATCTTCTTGTGCTTTTTAAGCCTGAGTTGCGAGTGGAAAGACTTTTCGCAAAGCTCGCATTTAACTTTAGTATCAGGAGAAGAATGCATTTGCATATGCTCCTTTAAGTATTGGTCGTTTTTGAACTCCTTTAAGCATTCCGGGCACTGAACCTTAGATTCCAAAGGGGGATGGATGTTCAAAACGTGGCGTTTCATATGATGTTTGGACTTAAAAGTCATTGGACAGAAGACGCATTGATGTCGCTCGATGTTCGAGTGTTGGAACAGCAAATGCCTCTTCAGATTCAGGTCGGTTTTGTACATCTTCTGGCAGATATGACACTTGTGTTTCTCAGGTTGAGCTCGATGGCACCGCTCGATATGATGCCTTAGTTTATAAGGAACGTTGAATTCTTTCCCGCACTCTTCGCATTTGATATCGGGCAGGGTATTCGGGTGGACCTTCTTAACGTGCATATGCAACGCTCGTCTAGTCCTAAACTCTTGTAAGCAGAACTGGCAGTAGCACTTCTCCGACTCCGAATAATGCTTGTTCATCCTATGCATGTACAGATAATGCTTATTTTTGAATGACTTGTCACACTTGTCGCAGAGGACCGAGTGCTCCTCAGTAGAATGGACTCTGGTCGTGTGGAGGTAGAGGTTTTGGTAGTTCTTGAACTCTTTGTTGCATTTGTGGCAGATGTAGCGTTTTATCTGCTTGGGGAACATTATTGGCTTCCATGTCGTCAACACCGATTCGTACATTTCTCTTTGCTCGTCTGTGAGTAAGTCACTATTGACACTGATGAATTTCATGACCCCGTCATCGTGGGGTGGGTTTGTGATAGAAGGGAGGGTAAGAGGTTTGAGAGAGGATAAAGAGGGAAGTGGGGGGAGGAGGCAAGAACT
Source organism: Eupithecia inturbata (assembly GCA_963662085.1). Lineage (NCBI taxonomy): Eukaryota > Metazoa > Arthropoda > Insecta > Lepidoptera > Geometridae > Eupithecia > Eupithecia inturbata. The sequence continues at coordinate 1,576,542 of OY759204.1, forward strand.
AGAAGGGCCCACTCCTTCTCCAGCTTCCTCCAGCTTGATTTCCGGTTCTTCTTTGATCTCGTCCGCCATTTTAGATCTGAAATCGGAAAAGACAATGACAGGGTTGTAAAAGCAAAGTGGTTTTTGCTTGAAATCCTAGGTAAATTTGTTGAGACTTAAAGTATAATGCAGGGTGATTGGTAATTCAATTTGGAGGATTAGCATCTATTATGTAAAATGAGTAAGTCGATCAAAAACGGTCAAAAATAAATAATAGGCGAAAAATAACAAACCATTGTCGGCAAAAAAATATTGACCATTTCTTAGTATAAAGGTTATAGGTGTAAGGTTTTTTTATTCAGAAACAATAAAGTTTATTACTTTAGGCTTACAGAATAAGCTCATTGACAAGTCCTTTTTTTTACTATAAATAATTATCAAAAAAGAAATAAAGTTTTGATTGATTTTCTCTTTACCAGTGGAAGAAGTAAAAATTATTAGACAAGAACTAATTTGAAAACGATACATAGATTAGATATTGACTAGATGATACTGTGTGGATTGTCCAGCATTATTTATTTATTGGTGTTGGCCAAACTGACCTAAGATTCCTATTCCGAATCCGATTCTGTCTCCCCCGACTCCGAGCTCGAGACCGGCTCGCACTTGATAAACTCAATTTCTTCTCTCTTCTTCCGACCGCGCGTTGATTTCCTCGTAGGCGCATTAGGTTTCGCCTTCCCAGCTTTAACATCCTTATCCTTCTTCGTCATAACAGTTTTAACCACCTGTGAAACGCGCTTGAGATGCTGATTCTCGTGTCTTAAGAGATGATTGGTCAAGTACTTCCGCATTTTAAACTTTTTCCCGCATTCTGGGCATTCGTGCTCGTATAGAGCTTCGTCTATCTCCAAATGAACAGCGTCCATGTGTCGTTTCAAATAGTGTTCATGCGCGAATTCCTTGTTGCACTTGTCGCAACGGAACTTTGGGTTCGTAGGGTGCACGATCTTCTTATGTTTCTTGAGCCGAAGAGGGGAGTGAAAGGTCTTCGAGCAGAGTTCGCATGTGACCTTCGTGTCCGGAGCCGAATGCATCTGCATGTGTCCTTTAAGATACTGATCATTCTTGAACTCTTTTAAGCATTCCGGGCACTGAACCTTCGATTCCAAAGGAGGATGGATGTTGAGCACGTGACGTTTCATGTGATGACGGGATTTGAAGGTCATTGGGCAGAATACGCAAGGGTGTCGCGGCATATTCGTGTGTTGCACAATAAGATGACGCCGTAGATTCATGTTGGTCTTGAACAACTTTTGACAGATGTGGCATTTGTGTTTCTCTGGCTCAGCGCGATGGCATCTCTCAATATGACGCTTTAGTTTGTACGGGACTTTAAATTCTTTATCGCACTCGTCACACTTCAAATCCGGCAGCGTTGTGGGATGCATTCTCTTAACGTGAATGTATAGCGCACGACCGGTCCTGAACTCTTGTAAGCAGAACTGGCAGTAGCATTTCTCCGACTCAGAATAATGCTTGTTCATCCTATGCATGTACAGATAATGCTTGTTCTTGAACGCCCTGTCACACTGGTTGCAGATGACTGCGGATTGCTCAGTGGAATGTACTCTAGTCGTGTGGAGGTAAAGATTTTGATAGTTATGGAATTCTTTGTTACATTTGTGGCAGATGTGACGTTTAATAGGTTTAGGATAGGCGCCTGGTTTCCAGGTTGTAAGGACAGATTCGTACATTTCTCTCTGTTCGTCTGTTAGTTGGTCACTATTGACGCTAATGAATTTCATGACGCCGTCATCATTTGATGCTGTGATTGACGGTGGGAGCGAGAGACGCGGTGGTGAAGGTGGTATTGTAGATTGCGAAGGTGGTGGTAGATTTTCTGAAGATGGTAATTGCGATGGTTGCAACTGGGGTGGCGAAGGGGGTAATATAGGTTGTGAAGATGGCAATGCATTATGTAGAAGGGGCAATGGAAATTGAGGAGGCAACAGAAGTTGCAAAAGCGGCGGTGGTACCACCAAAGGACTGTAGTAGGACGAGCTGGGAATAGCCTCTGTGTCTTCGACGACTGGCTCTTCTTTTATTTCCGTCGCCATTATTGATCTGTAACGAAATAAAACTATGATAGTCATTAATTCTTAATATCTATAAAAATAAAATTAAGTTTCGGTCTTTTTAGTATTACAACACAAATGACATGAAAGTGGTTTAAAACAGTGTGATGGGATATTACACTGTTTTAACCAAGAGATTTCCGAACTATAAAGCAATGATGGTCTAATCGCTCCTCTGGTCAATTCAGACGTACCCTGAGTGCATCACTCAAACTATTTTTGCCATTCATTGGTAAAGCAGCTTTATTAACAAAGAAAATTACAATCAAATAATAAATACAAATTAAAAGTAGTATAGTTGAGAAGTTATCAGTTGAAACAATTAAGCTAACTGCAGACTGTTGCAAACAATCTACAGGTAGCTCAACTGTTCCATATCAATACCAGTCGGAAGCGTCCCCAAGAAGCTGGCTGCATTGCCCCGCTGTATGGCATTGCTGATGCGCTGCTCCAGTTACCCATCAGCATTGGTTGGTTCAACTCATTCATTGGTTCGTTTTCCATTGTTTATATTCGTAATCAAAATGCACCCAATGAGCGGCGAAAATAGTTTACAGTGATACACTCACAATCAGAAGGCCATACTAACACAGTTACCAAAGTAACCGAGATTTGATTGATGTTACATTTTCTGTCCTTTCACAGATTTCTTGGTGTGGACTTATACTATACCTAGCTATATTCCAGCCAAATTGGATGTACAATGTTTGTAAACAAACCGCCCAGACTTAACCTAAAATTCACTCTGTTGCCGCGTCTTTTTATACGCAACTTTAATTTATATTACTAGTCGGTTTGGGTTTCTTCCTTCAATAAATATTGCTCACAATTGTATCTGAAACTTGACGCCAAGCAAGTCAGTTTTAGTATTTTTGTGTCGTAGTTTGTTTACAAACATTTCACATCGAGTTTGAGCTAGTGTATATGATAGATGATGTTAATTCAGGCACTAAGACGGAATGTCGACAAACGGTAAGCTTAAGCTAAACTTTAGAAGCACTCTCTGTAAGTAACTTTATATTATTTACACATTTCATATCATTTTATTACCTACATTTTTATTGTGTAAGTTTATTACCTATACCTATGTTTAGTCGACCCATGATTTGTTCATGCTGTGGCACCCTTTTTTTGAAAAACATGACTTATTTATTCTGATAATCTGCTTGACATGTGATTTTTCTGTTGGGAGACCTTATTAAATAAATAGACATAAAAAATATCAGGGTGTACCAATCTTAGAGGAAAAAATAAATTTATAACTGAATTTACTGAATGGAATAAAATTTGATTTCCATATAACTTAACTCTTCTCACTTCTAAACCGTAAAAAATTAACAATAACAAATAAACAACCATGTAGGTCTAAGAAAAGGTTATATCAGTTGTTTATCAAGTACTTTTTGTTTTATTTCAAAAACTCTAGACCTTTACATAATAAGTAAACTATTCGCGAATGTTAAAGAAATTCAAAACTTTTTTAGACTAAAATGATGGATTTGATTTAATTTTACTTGTATATTTAACTTTGTTGTAGGATACACTAAGAATACTAACATTTAATATAAGAGATTTCTGCTACTAACAAATTATGGATCATGTTATCTGAAATAAACAAATTTTATTTTTATTTTATTTATTTAAAACATTTATTCAAACACCAGACACAGCTCTTGCAGGTTTATTTAAAGCACATCGGACACACCATTTTGCTTAATCCTCTAAGATGGGAACAACATGTATTTAAATTACAATGATGAGTTAACACAGATGATTGGTAATTCGACCTTGACCTTTGAATGTTAGGCTGATGTTTGTAAAAAAACATGAAAAAACTACTTACTTGAAGAATGACTCCGATGGCATAAAGTTTGTGCAGTTCACAATAGCAATTCCACACTGCGTAAGATACAACACTGACGAAACCTGCTTAGGTACCTAAAACTTAAGCCAGAACCATAATAAACAAAATCGTTTAATTGAAAAGTTTTCAAGGTGACAGGATAGATTTTTTCATCGAGACTCAATTGGGGACTCAATCATGAGGGGAGCAGATTTTTATGTGAAATAAACGGAATTTTCTGTTTTATTTCTCTGTTTTTCCTCACAGTATAATCCCAAAATCCTTAAGGTATTCATTTTACTCTTACCAGAGCCATCTTATGCAGCTTAGGTACTAATTATAGTCAACTCGCCAAAAATAAAGTATAGATATTCACTAATAATAAATAATGCTGGATAAATCAGACAGCATCATCTAATGGGTACAAGTTAGCTAGCAATAATATTAAAATGAACTATCTATATATAAAACATTATCAGGAATAGGTTGAATTACCAATCACCCTGCTTATAACAACTTAGGCTAGACAAAATTAAGTAAAGATTTGGTTAATCGAAGGCCTCTTCCATGGTAAAAAAACAGGTTGTTTTATATTGTTTTGTTTTATTCGAACAGAATATTATGAATTGTATTAATAATATAATATTATTCTATTCTTTCAATTCTTCTTACTTGTGAAAACCTTTTAATAGCCCACTGTTTCTATTTTCCTATGTCTAAACTTTTGTATGTGCTGCTGGTTTTCCTTTAATAAAAAATAAATAGGTAGAAGTCAACCTTTTTATGGGATACTAGTTTCTGCACAATCAGTTCAGTAGTTTTGGTGTAAGGAGGTCACAAACATCCAAACCTTCACATTTTTTATTAGTGTGATTTTATGATCTCTGTTGCTCTTAATCTCGTGGGTTTCTTTCTCAGTTGTACCTTTGAAATGGAATGCAAGTACAGGGTTTTTTAGGCGTATCTAAGAGCACAATTTGTGATATGATAACAGAAGACGTTGACCATGAGATCCAAAACGATTCTATACAGCGTTATACAATGTTGTCGTTACGCTACGTAGGTAGGAAACGTTGTTGATATGCTTACAAGAAGTAGGTACTCACATGAATTATATCGTTTGTTCCAAATATTGACTGTAAGACTATATCGTCAAATGATAACACTGCACTATGTCTGCGTCCATCACGAAACCGATAAAATGGCTCTACGATCGCCCGAGGCGCTATCAGTCATTTCGACGGTTCACACAATAAAACCCGATCATAAACGTAAAATTATGAATGCTGTTGTTGCATTTTGGATTGGATTATCGATTTTAGACTAAATTACAGGATAATTACGCGATAATTCGTAGATTTTTCATAAAATTACAAGGTGTAATCCGTGTGACAGACTAATCGTCAGACGCGCTGTCAAAATGGGAATGACAGCCTGACTGACAGGTGACAGCTAAACTGAATGAAGTGTCAAGCAACAAGACAAATTCACATTCCATTACGTACTACAAAAAAAATAAGGTGAAACTTTCTAGGATACCTGTTACACAGTATTTTAATTTATTCTTAGGTAATAAAATTAATGATCTGATGAAATAAATGTGTTCACAAAATCTTTTATCGTACCATAACTAAATAACTTCGATTAAAAACTCTAACAGATGTCGCTATGGCAAATGAGTTAGGGAAATTTCTTCACGGTTTCTAAAACCCATACAATTTTCTTTTACAACTTTTATAACTGTATTTTAATAACAGATGCAAAGTTAACTGTTTAATATCTTGTCAATAAAACAATACACACAACATTGAAGCGGCCACGTGAGCTGCACGACACGGCCGCGCCAGGCTAGTCTTAAAATAGATTTGCACAGACGTGCAGTAAAATAGGATTATTTCAGTGAAAATCAAAGTGAAAATGCGTGAAATCGTGCATTTGCAGGCCGGACAATGCGGCAACCAGATTGGCTCAAAGGTGTGATACAGAAAAATATTTTGAATTATTTCTATTTTAGTCCGTTACGCTTGGCCTCTTTCTAACATTATATGTTATGAGAAGAAGCGCTTACGCTTGAGAGAGCTTTCTCACAGTCGTTAAATGACCTTTTCTTTTTACCCAGTTTCTTGTACCTACATAAGTGTATTACTTGAAGCACTTAATTGGTATTTTAATAAAACATATTCTTTAAAGTCTTGCTTGTTGTGTTAATTAATTATAAGTACTCGTTTATAAATTCCAATTAGAAATTAACCATTTTTAATAGGTAGGAACACATCATAAAGTCCCTGCATGAACTTCAAGTAATTATGTATTACTTATCTTTCTAGGAAGGTACCAGATTAACATAATACTTATTATTAATACATAAATAGTGCTGGATAATCTAACTATACACTAGCCAAAATAGATGTAAAATTTTGTAAGTAAACCAGGACACAAATAACGAAAACTGACTTGCTTAGCCTCGAATTTCAAAATTGTAAGCAGTATTTATTTGAAGGAAGGATCTCGAATCGACAAGTAATGTAAATTGCGTATAAAAAGACGCAGCAACAGAGTGAATTTTAGGTTAAGTATGGGCAGTTTTGTGTTTACAAACATTCTACATCTAGTTTGGCTATTGTATAGGTACGTTTCATGTCGTACCTACTTAGATAGATATTTTTTATTTTTCTTTTAAGTATACTCTGTCTCCTTTATTGCTGCAAATAATGTAAACAAAGAACTGTCACTGTCAAAGTGACAATACAGTGGAACAAAACCTTGTTTTGGATGTATGGATCATTAAATATAGTTCTTGCCTGCAGCTTTGCTTGAACAGGAAATTTTCTTATTTAAAGTCATAATACATACTCTAGCTAGACACATCATCTCAAAAGTCGCGAGGCCTCCCGCCGTAAAACGACGCCGTGCGACGCGCTACGTGTTCGTCTAGAGCTTCACATGTTAATGTGCGTCATGTTGCGTTTTATTAATCCTAGGCTCACGTGCCACCCTACACTAGGCTTGTACGTATCAACAAGAGCACGGCATCATTTAGCTGTACCCTCAGAGATTAAATAAAACAAACAAATAGGTACCACAAAAAAAAAATCTTCCTGGTGTTCTGTGTTCTTATTTACACAGGCTACCAGTGACCAAGATTCGCCTTTACGCCAATTCTTGTAGGTTCGTTTGTTTGTACACATTCATCACCATCAGTTTTTCTGTCGAACTCAGTGCTTTTAAAGGCCGCTTGTTGGGTGGTGACAGAGTGTCGTTTGTTTCCAATGTCATTGACGACGGATTAGGCACCGACCGCGGGGGCGCAGCCGCCGGCTCAAGCTCCATTACAAAACAACACAAACACTACCAGATAATAACAACAAAACAATCTCAACAAGATAACAACGGGTGTACGGGGATTAACTTCAACAAATAAACAGAACAGCAAAAACAATAACGGTGGCGCAGCGAGAGAAAGAACATTCGATTCCAGAACGGGCGAAGGACGGGAAACGAATGACATTTATTACCCAACTAGCAAACCCCGCGAACTCCGTTTCGCCACCTTCGTATCAGAGATGGCGCTGTATGTGAAAAAAGATTTTCCCGCTTTTCTTTTTAAATTTTTCCTGAATTTTTTTTGATATAAACCTCACGGAGCCCGAGACCTTTCCAACGAATGCAAAACCGTGGAAATCGGTTCGTGCGTTCTGGAGTTATAGCGTCAGGAAGGAAAACCCGACTTATTTTTATATAGTAGATGTGCAGTACCTTGCACCAGCACCTTGAGGTGCGAAGGCCAGCACTCCCCAGAATGTGACCAGTGTCGCAAAATAATTAAGATAAGATAAGATAAGATAAGATAAGATAATTTTTATTGGTTCACAACTTACAACACACAAGAAAATACAATTTTAAAAGAATTAAAGAAAAAAACAATGTGAGACCAAAAGGCTGCCGCTCAGCGTGTGCTGCAGGAGCTTGGAGAGCAGCTGCAGCGCTGGTCTTCCGTGGCACCTTAGCGTAGAGCGCGTTACTGGCTATGGACACGCTCTTTACAATATAAGTTTGTATGAAACTAACATAAATTACGTATTTAGTAAAATTTTATAAAAATATAACAAAACATTTGCGAGTTAAAGACACAGGTGACGAATTAAATACATTTTTGACATGACACATAAATTGAAATAGAAAAGTAAAAGAAACAAACACAGAAAACAATAAATAAGCGCACAAAATAAACTAAACAGAAACCATGATCGACCACATTAATACGAATCACATTGAAGATTTAAAAGATATTTTTTTAGATTGATTTTAAAACTGAAAAATGATTTCCCTAAAACATGTTTACCTATCACATAATATCTTTGTGAGAAACCAAAGTAATAAACTAAAAATATGCTAGAATTCTATTTTATTTACACTTTGACAAGTTTCCCTAAAATAAAAAATCCGAGATTTTTTTATGGCGAAACGTAGTAACGACGTAGTTACCTACCACAAAGGAGGTAACTTATTAATGGTATCACCTTTATTTACATTGGTTGCAGGAATACACGAGACAGAGTATAGATAGATAGATAAAAAAAATATTATGTTCACACACACACACACAACACAGGTACCTACCTAGAAACCACCCAGATTATATATCTGCAGATCGTATTTTTTCGCAACCTCCTGCGTCGCAGGCGGACCTTCTCCCGCTTCGCCACACAGGTCGTCGTGACATTAATACGTACTTACGTCTACTACACCATCACTTGGCCATGTATTGTGTGTATTGTGGTGGCAAATAAATGATTGTCAATGTCTATGTCCACAGTTTTGGGAGATCATCTCAGACGAGCACGGCATTGACACCAGCGGCTACTACAACGGCGACAGTGACCTGCAGCTCGAGAGGATAGAAGTCTACTACAATGAAGCGGCTGATGGTAAGAAAACAAATAGCCTATGAACCTCTTTGCTAAAAATTTTAGATACGAGCAATTGTAGAAACGTAGGATGCTAAGGTTTCTAGATTAAAACGGAACGTTATTGTCACATGCTGTCCGTAATGTAATGACATTCACAAAGTGCTTTTGTATAACGAGAAAGTGACATTTGCCGTCATTTCAGCGTAGTTTTCAGCAGGCTGTTTGCTTTCAAAATAAATAAATAATGCTGGACCACACAGCATCATCTAGCCCCAAGCTAAGCAGAGCTTGTGTTATGGGTACTAGATGATGACTGATAAACATAATACAAAAAATGTATTGTATTATGTTTATCAGTCACCATCTAAAAAATATCTATCTTTAAGTAATGACTTAAAGATAGATATTTTTTATTATACATAGAAAATACCCAGAACACGCGGGACAAATATTTGCAGTTCGTACAAACATTTGTTCCAAGACAGGAATCGAACCCGCAACCTCCTGCGTCGCAGGCGAACCTTCGCCCGCCGCCGCGCCGCCGTGCCGCATCGATCGTCAAAATAGAAACGGAAGAAAAATTAGGTACCTAGGTAGCAATTAAAATGTTCATTTACCTTCTATGTCGTCTTCCGATACCAACTGAAATCTCGCAAAGAAGTTAAAGTTTCGCCTGTCATTTTAGAGTTCCGTACCCGAAGGGTGAAAAGGTCCGCTGGCTGTCCGTCCGTCCGTCCATCCGTCCGTCTGTCACAGGGCTCTATCTCATGAACAGTAAGAGGTAGACAGTTGAAATTTTATGAGAATGTGCATTTCTCTTGACGCTATAGCATCAAATAATAAAAATATCCAAGTTCCATACAAAAATGGTGTTTTTTTGGCTATTTCAGCTCTTCGGCTACACTTATCTCTTGAATCACAATAGGTAGACACATGAAACTTTCTGTACATAAGTAACACTTCAACTGTAACAACAACAAATACCTACTCAAATATAATAAAGTTGAAAATAAATTTTCAACAAAAATTCCTCTTAAAAGAGGATTTTTTTTAAGTTCTTTGATAAAGTTGCCTGATGTTGACGGTACCTACCGAACCCTTCGTGTGCGAGTCGACTCGCACTTGGCGGTTTATTGAGATCCCCTGTCAGTTTTGACATCAGCTGTCATTACTGACTTGATGCGTGTGAGCCCTTCATTCTAATGTGTGGAGGTATTTTCTAGGCAGGAGGTACGTGCCCCGCGCTGTGCTGGTGGACTTGGAACCAGGGACTATGGACTCCATCCGATCTTCCACGTACGGAGAGCTGTTCCGACCTGATAACTACGTGTTTGGGCAGAGCGGAGCTGGTAAGTAACTTCTACCAACATCTCATTTGAGGGGATAAAAAGTTGAATGTTATTATTACGGTGTCGACCCTGTAGTTTTTTTAATTATCATATTTCAACTGAAATCTGTGCAATACAGACAATATCTTACCTATGTAGGTAATTAACATATAATAATATACAGTATAACATATTAACATACTAAGATGCCACGTTATTGGTGTACTAAGCCGAAAGGGGGTTGTTGTGCACCCTATATACCCAAGTGATCCGCATGGTTGATTTTCAGAAATAAATTTTTTTAAGTTTTTAATAAAATGACTTTACTTATACCTACGCTTAGAAAAATGACTACCCTATCACTAACGCAAACACACGTAAGGCCGGCCATTTTGCCGACAAAATCCTGCTTCCTAGGATTCCACGCCAACAGTTAAATGAAAATTTATTCTGGGGATATCTTTCACGTGTTCGCAATGGATTCTCTTGAGACCAGTAATGTTCATTTTTCCGATTGTACATTCCGTTATTTGAGAAGTTTGCTTCGTCGGAAAATAAGATGTTAAATAAAAAATTTCGTTGCCTATCCATTTCTTAAGCCAGTGGCAAAACTTCAGGCGCCTTTCATTATCACCTGGATGAAAGTTTTGAACGACTCGTCCATAACGATAGCACTTGTATTTATGTTTTTGAAGAACTGCATAAATGGTGCTCCGGGAAACTTGAGGGTTCGTTTCTGCTTCACAAGTTGAAGCACGCGGATATGCTCCGAAAATCGTCAATATTGCCAGTTCTAAATCTTCGTTGACGATTCGTGGTTTTCGTGTCAATAGTTTTTTGTAACTTCCAGTCGCTTTTAAGTTACTCGCCATAGTTCTAAGAACTTTTTCACGGGGTAAAGAGCGCTGTGGGTATTTGTTTTGATACCAGCTAAGTGCACGAACTATGCTTCTACTATTAAAAAAATAGGCATCCATCAAATCAAATCGTTCACTATTTGATAAATCTATTCTTAGAAAGATCTTTTACTGTCATAAACCAACACAAACAACTCAATTTGAAACAAACAATTTTTCGAAAAAACCTGAATGGAATTCTTTTTTTTAGTCTATGAACACAGTATCCCGCTATTATGACAAATGAGTTTCACACCGACCAAAAAGTTTAAATAGGAGGTGAGTTTACTTCCGTGTAAAAATAAAAAAGTGAAAAGTTGCTATTTCCATTCATTTTTAGTACAACATTTATTTGCAAAGATTGATCCTTATCAGCAACATAATCGATTAGTTTAATAATAAAGGGTGTAATTTTTTTTTTCAAAAATTACTCGGGTCCATTTCCGTCAAAAGTAAAAGATTTTTGAAAAAAATAAATATGCAGTTATTGTTTACTTATAAATCGAGGGCATGACTCCTTTCACGACTTTTCCCTAACTCTCGTGGTTTCAGAGTTGGCCATCACCGCCCTTCTCAAAAAACCACCCTGTACATCTGAACTAATATTATAAATTCGAAAGTATCTCTGTCTGTCTGTACCTTTCACGTCGAAACGGCTGAACGGATCTTAATGAAATTTGGCAGGGAGGTAAATGTAATCCTGAAGACGGACATGGGCTACTTAAAAAGCGAGTGCGAAGCCGCGGGCAGCAGCTAGTTTGTTATAACATATACATAACAGCACAGCAACATAAGCGTATAAGTATCATGTTACCGTCCCTTTCTGATCTACCAAAATAAAAAGGATGGCGACAATGAGTTTTCTAGAAGCTAATCCATACTACCGTACTATATATACTCGTACTAATATTATAAATTCGAAAGTAACTCTGTCGGTCTGTCTATCTGTCTGTTATCTTTTCACGCCTAAACGGCTGAACGGATCTTAATGAAATTTGGCAGGGAGGTAAATGTAATCCTGAAGACGGACATGGGCTACTTAAAAAGCGAGTGCGAAGCCGCGGGCAGCAGCTAGTTTGTTATAACATATACATAACAGCACAGCAACATAAGCGTATAAGTATCATGTTACCGTCCCTTTCTGATCTACCAAAATAAAAAGGATGGCGACAATGAGTTTTCTAGAAGCTAATCCATACTACCGTACTATATATACTCGTACTAATATTATAAATTCGAAAGTAACTCTGTCGGTCTGTCTATCTGTCTGTTATCTTTTCACGCCTAAACGGCTGAACGGATCTTAAAGAATTTTAGCAGGGAGGTAGGTGGTATCCCGGGGACGGACATGGCTACTTTTTATACTGGAAAAGAGCATGCGAAGCCGCGGGCAGCAGCTAGTGTAAACATAACAACAGAATCGACACCACTCTGTAAGCTATGCGTAGAGGCACGCGCTGGTAGGTACACATAGCTTTCTCTACATGTGTACCTGCGCTTACCTACCAAAGATAAGTTCCTGAATTCACTATAATAGGCCAATGGAGGTTAGTGTCTGAGATACCACGGGATTTTGCGTTTGGACGATTAATTTATAACCGTAAAAAATCCAAAGGGCTTTGTTATTTATATTATGTTATTAAATATGAATAAGGGGTGAGATTTATTATGTAATTTTGTATCTTATTTGATTATTAAGGTTTGACCACTTTTTATGTTTTAATATTATGAAATTGTAATCACTTTGACTCGCACTTTGATAGATTTGTTATTTTATTTTTTTACTGAATGATTTTTTTTTTCTTTCATGTAGGTAATTATTATTATTTTTTTAATGGTATTTTATTTTTGTAAGGAATGTTTAAATGTTAAAGAATACTCTAGCTAGAGGTAATCTATTGCATTGAGTGCCTGCGCCTGTAAAGATGGAGTACATTATTTTGATGAATAAATAAATATATTTCAGGAAACAACTGGGCGAAGGGCCACTACACAGAGGGCGCTGAACTCGTGGACGCAGTCATGGACGTGGTGAGGAAGGAGGCGGAGACATGCGACTGTATGCAGGGTGAGTGTACACGTCTCGGACAGATGTTAACATGGAGGAATAAACCGCCAAGTGCGACTCGACTCGCACACGAAGGGTTCCGTACTGTAAAAATCGGGCAACTTTTTCAATGAACATCAAATATTTACTTGTTGGGAGACCCCTTTCAATATTCCACTTTATATTTTTAGTACTTGTTATTGCAGTTAAAGTGTTGCTTATTTAAAAAAAGTTGCATGTGTCTACCTATTGTCGTTTAAAAGATACAGCCTGGACAAACAAAGAGCAAAAATAACCACAAAAACACTTTTTTTGTATGGCAGCCCTTTAAATTGGATATTTATTTTATTTTTATTATTTGCTGTTATACCAGCAAGAGAAATACACATTCTCTGAAAATTTCAACTGTCTAATTTTTATGGTTCATGGATAGAGCCCTTTGACAGACGGACGGACGGACGGACAGCGGAGGCTTAGTAATAAGGTTCCGTTTTCTCCCTTCGGGTACGGAACCCTAAAAAAGTTAACGGAAGCTATAACTATGGAACTCCGCTAATGTTTATGTTATCAACTGTATTCAGTAAGTATCTAATCGATAATAGAGTACCTGGTGAGTATCTGGCGCAGCGCATCAGCATTGCCATACAGCGCGGGCAATGCAGCCAGCAGCGTCTCGGGGACGCTTCCGACTGGTATTAACCTATAGATTGTTTGCAACAGTCTGCAGTTAGCTCAACTGTTTCAATTGTAAATACTAGTTCATATTGTTTCTATTATTTTGATTGTACTAGTTTATTTTTTAATAAAAGTATTTTTATCGACATGTAAAAATATTACAAAGAGTACTTACCTATAGCAAATGGCAACAGATCTTATTAGGATTTAAGATAAAAATTTGATAGAGTATTTTGCCTATTTACATCATTCTATGTTACATATCCAGGTTTCCAGCTAACCCACTCTCTGGGCGGCGGCACTGGCTCCGGCCTAGGAACCCTGCTGCTCAGCAAACTGCGCGAGGAGTACCCCGACAGAATCGTTAACACATTCAGTGTTATGCCTTCACCTAAGGTTTGAATTATAGTACCTATCTATCTATGCTATATACATTGTATTTCAGAAAAGCAAGTTTTTAAAATTAACATAATCAAAGAAAACAGGTTCTTCTGGCCTCCTTATTGAATCCTCTGCGGTATCTTTACTATGCAGCTTCTGCCCCCGACTTCGCACATAAAAATCCTATGCAAACAATCTAGAGGTAGCTCAACTGATCCAAGTCAATAACAATTGAAAGCGTCGCGTCCCCAAGACGCTGGCTGCATTGCCCCGATGGCAATGCTGATGCGCTGCGCCATATATTCACCAACTCTAGGGTCTCGCGCTACATAAAGCATACCTACTGAAGTCCTTACCATTCACTGCCCTGCCTCAGCAGTGCGTTGATCCGGAGCCTCATGGGCACGGGAAGTTTTATAAACATGTGCTTAATTGTCCATCGCCAGGTGTCAGACACAGTAGTAGAGCCGTACAACGCGTCGCTCTGGTGCACGAGCTCCTAAAGAACACAGACGATACCAAATAACAAACATAGTTTTAATTCAAAAAATTCAAAATTCAAAGTTCTTTCAACAAAATTCAAATTACATAAGTAAAACTAGAAAATAAAGTGATTACTTTGATTTTTGCTCACTTCAATATTTTTAAGGTAAAGCAAAGAAGCGAACAATAAACCTTTACCTTGTTAGGTTGTTAGTTTTATTTATTGAATTTATTGGAAAATCAACAGCTATGTTATCATCATAAATAGATTATAGTTATATTAACAGAAAGCTAATTACCGATTTTCACGTATAGTAACAATTTTAACTAACAACAATATGAACATAAGTAAACAAAAACTCAATTGACAATGAAATGGAATAAAAGAGATTAGCTATAAACTATGTAGGCAAAATTAATGTGTACCTACACTTAAGTACCTACGTCACTATTGAAGTAGGTACCTACCTAACTTCTGGTCAGTCCCTATCTGACTGAATTTACGCTCGCACAGAATATATCTAGGTTTAAATCAGGGTACCTGCAAAACTTATTGAATAGATCGCCTGTTAGCCATAAAAATGCATTTTGTCTGTAGTTTGTGCCAAGATTAGGTATTACCGATTCGGTATTACCTACCTAGTTCATACGTATTACCGATTAGGTGTTACCTATTACTCTCACCTTTCTTCCACCCCTAGGTTCATACGTATTACCGATTAGGTGTTACCTATTTCTCTCACCTTTCTTCCACCCCTAGGTTCATACGTATTACCGAGTAGGTGTTACCTATTTCTCTCACCTTTCTTCCACCCCTAGGTTCATACGTATTACCGATTAGGTGTTACCTATTCTCTCACCTTTCTTCCACCCCTAGGTTCATACGTATTACCGATTAGGTGTTACCTATTTCTCTCACCTTTCTTCCACCCCTAGGTTCATACGTATTACCGATTAGGTGTTACCTATTTCTCTCACCTTTCTTCCACCCCTAGGTTCATACGTATTACCGATTAGGTGTTACCTATTTCTCTCACCTTTCTTCCACCCCTAGGTTCATACGTATTACCGATTAGGTGTTACCTATTTCTCTCACCTTTCTTCCACCCCTAGGTTCATACGTATTACCGATTAGGTGTTACCTATTTCTCTCACCATTCTTCCGCCCCTAGGTTCATACGTATTACCGATTAGGTGTTACCTATTTCTCTCACCTTTCTTCCACCCCTAGGTTCATACGTATTACCGATTAGGTGTTACCTATTTCTATCACCTTTCTTCCACCCCTAGGTTCATACGTATTACCGATTAGGTGTTACCTATTTCTCTCACCATTCTTCCGCCCCTAGGTTCATACGTATTACCGATTAGGTGTTACCTATTTCTCTCACCTTTCTTCCACCCCTAGGTTC
This sequence comes from Eupithecia inturbata, assembly GCA_963662085.1. Taxonomy (NCBI): domain Eukaryota; kingdom Metazoa; phylum Arthropoda; class Insecta; order Lepidoptera; family Geometridae; genus Eupithecia; species Eupithecia inturbata. The sequence continues at coordinate 1,592,634 of OY759204.1, forward strand.
ATACGTATTACCGATTAGGTGTTACCTATTTCTCTCACCTTTCTTCCACCCCTAGGTTCATACGTATTACCGATTAGGTGTTACCTATTTCTCTCACCTTTCTTCCACCCCTAGGTTTCAGACACGGTAGTAGAGCCGTACAACGCGACGCTCTCGGTGCACCAACTTGTTGAGAACACAGACGAGACGTTCTGCATCGACAACGAAGCTCTCTACGACATATGCTTCAGGACGCTGCGGCTGGTGTCGCCTACATATGGGGATTTGAACCATTTGGTGTCGGTAAGTCATTGATAGGGACTGGTGGAGAATGAATTAATGAATGAGAAAAAATATTCTCATTCATTAATTCATTTACCTACTTACCTTAAAAGTACTAAACACTATTAGCCATAGGAATATGTTAATTTATACTAGGTACCTAGGTGCCTAAGTTACAAAATAAAATTATTTTGTGCGTAGCAGTGTTTATGGCCTTCACTTAGCACTGTGCTGGGTGCACTCTGTTGTGTCCACCCAGCGCTGGTTTCCAGTGAAGACAGAAAATTCTCTGTCAAAATTTGACAGTTCTTTTGATATTTACCGAGTGTTAAATTGGCGAGAATTGCCAATTTAACACTCGGTTACGGTTACAGGGTGCAAATTCTCGCCAATTTATCACACGTTAATTAACTAAAGAACTGTCAAATTTGACAGTTTTTATACCTATAGAAGAACTGTCACATTTGACGTTCTTGCCATATATATCGAGTGATGTATTGGCGAGAATTGCCTTCCTGTAGGATAAGTGGTGTTTGATTACCTACACTAGTACACTACAACATTGCAATTTTTAGGGTTCCGTACCCGAAGGGTGAAAATGGGACCCTATTGGGTACAAAGCTTCCGCTGCCTCTGTCTGTCTGTCCGTCTGTGCGACGGACAGACAGACAGAGGCAGCGGAACCTTTTATGGTTCATGCATGATATAGATAGATAGATAGATAGATAGACAATGCTTTATTCATCACGTTATAAAACAGATAGTACTTATTAAATATAATGTAGAGAACAGCAATGGAACTGGCGGCCTTATCGCTTAAAGCGATTTCTTCCAGGCAACCAAAACGATGGTGAGAAAAATAAAGGATGGCGGTGCTTACAACATTAATTCGAACTATTTTTACAAACTAATACACATAATACCTAATTACTAAAATAATACACTAATACATATAACAAAATAATAATACTTAGTAACTCTAAGGGACATGCTAAATATTCTAGTGTGACGTGACATTTAAAAAGTAATTATAGACATTCCTTTTGAAGGCGTGATGTGATGTGGCCTTTTTGATATCCGCTGGCAAATCATTCCAAAGTCTGACAGCTTGAGCAGTGAAAGAGTTGCTGTAAAAAGATGTTCTCTGCACTGGAGATACAAGTAGCAGGGTATCCGATGACCTTAGAGAGAGACCGTGAGAAGAATGCAGAAACTGAAATCTCTCCTTAAGATAGGATGGGGAAAGGGGATTGAAAAGTATAGAGAACAGCAGAGACAGAATATGCAGGTTACGGCGCTGGTATACAGTCCGCTAGGGCTGTATATCATGAACCTTATAAGGTAGACAGTTAAGACTTTTAATAAAATAATGTCCTAAAGCGTCAGGTTTCTGAGATATTCACATGAAAATAACGAGGTATATTTTTTTTTGTCATATGTAAATATCTCAGGAACCTGACGCTTTAGGACAGTATGGTAGAGAACATATTTTATTTGTTTTAGTGTCCTCTATCCAAAAATATAAAGTTTACTAATAGGCCACGATTTGCCAAAAAAAAAATGGTGACCGATGTTAGGCCCTAATGCAAAAATCACATTTTTTTTTATATCTTTGGATACATTATCAACCCTTCGCGGGCGACTCGTCTCGCACTTGACCGGTTCGTTACATTTTTGACAATATTTACTCACAAAACGGGTTGGAAGATATCTCAAACCTATCAATGGCACATCCCGAGCAGACGCTCTCTTTTCGAAAAGTTGTTGATGACTATGTAGGTTCGATGGTTTGATGATGGGTGCGTTGTATGCTTTGAGTTTATATTTGAATCAATCAATTGCCTACCCAATTCCAGTTACTTACATGTTATTGTAATATATATTTTATTTTTTCTGTAATCTTAATCACTTAATCACACACTGTACCTACTATCGCAAGATTGACTCATTAATAGCACTCCTGTACAAACCTCTGTGGTTTTTAGGTGTTATTATTAGGTTTGTATTGTAATAATCTTTTAGAAATTAATAAATAAAATAAAAAAACGCAGCTGATGTTCAGCTTCATGGTTCTTGGAGTCTGTTGTCGGTTGGCACGAATGGATTGGGAGATAAATGCTTAGCTACCAATCAACTCGTGCGAAGCAGCAGGCAACAGCTATTCTATAATGATTTCTCTCTTGTTTTCCAGCTGACGATGTCCGGTGTGACCACCTGTCTTAGGTTCCCCGGCCAGCTGAATGCTGATCTACGCAAGCTGGCCGTCAACATGGTGCCCTTCCCACGACTTCACTTCTTCATGCCAGGTGCATGTTAATTAGGGCGTTACGTTAATGTGGCCAACATTTTAACGGGTTAATTTACATTACTATAATGCTTTCTGGCCAGGTAAAAATACATTTTAGTTTCTAAATCCAACGCAAAAAAGTTCATTTCAGCTTCTACTTTTCCGTCAGATCTCTAAATAGCTAACAGCGATCTTTCTGCGTTGAAATAGAGGGCACTTCTTACTACACTATGCAAACTGAGCGAGATTTCAGACCCAGAAAAATAGCATACACACTTGTAGTAGTGTATAAACAACGCTAAACGATATATCAGGTGTCGGTTTTTAGGATTTTAGCGCGTAGTTTAGCGCACTAAGCGAAGTTGGCTACATTGACGCGCCGTCTCATCTCCGCTCGACTCTACTTTGTTTGTCAAAAAGTTACTTGATACGTTGTTAAAATCAGATTTCAAAACTTTCAACAGAGTGGAAGTTGATTTGAAAAAGTGAATGGTAATTTGTTATCTAATTATATGGTTCCTTGAACCAGTTTCTTCATAAGTTATGTAGTTTTCTTGTGAATAAATAATAACTTGATTTTTGCGCTTACGCCGTTCCAAAAACGTATGCTCTGTCCCGCTCCTATGAACGCGAAATCCTATGACTATCCTTTTCACAAAATCGCGCGTATTGACTTAATAATCGGACTTCTCTAACACCCAGGTTTCGCTCCCCTAACGGCCCGCAACAGTCAAATGTACCGCGCGCTCACAGTCCCCGAGCTCACGCAGCAGATGTTCGCGCCGACCAACATGATGTGTGCATGTGACCCGCGACACGGCCGGTATCTGACGGTTGCCGCTATCTTCAGAGGCCGGATGAGCATGAAGCAAGTTGACGAGAATATGCGAGCCGTGCAGGATAAGAACTCTGGGTGAGCAATCCTTGTCCGTGTTCAAATGGTCTTCGTGTTCCGTGCCGAGCTGTAACACAAATATGAGGACTATAAATAAAAATCAACACACGTTCCCTGCTGAATATCCTCCTCAAACTCAACAGACTGTATTGGTCCACTGCTGGACTCAGGCCTCCCCCTGATAAGCGCCATTTTGGCTTTTATCTCATAAGGGTATGCTCATAATCCCCACGCTGGGCATGCGGCTTGGGGATCTCTGTCCGGTGGTGGATATGTTCTGCAAGGGGCGCTGCTGCCCACCCCCGGTGGATATCCCTTAGTCGGGTCTTACAACACCCGCGGGAAGAGTTAGGGTGGTGCACCACACAGCACAACAGGGTGAGTAATATGTCTAACTTGATTAGATTAATTAGACGGTCAAAGAAATAATGTAAATAATATTCGGAAATACATACATAAGAAGCAGGTACATGCCTTCCTACCTTTCAAAAAATTAATTTTACCTCAAAATAGCGATATCTAGGTTTAACACTTTCATGGTCCAAGACGCACATGTCGGTCAGCGCCACCACGTGGCGGGGCGCGGCGCCGGTGGTGGCGGCTGCGCGTACCTACCTAGGTACGCACTACGTAGGTACCTTCACCAAAGCCGTGGTAGTGTTTGCTAGTGGCTTCGTGCACGTGGTACCTACATACATGGATAGGTAGGTATAGCAGGGATTATTTTTAAACAGGTTCCTAGGTCAGTCATCAATCAGTAAAATATTTTTTAGATTCGGGGGATTACCTAGGTACTATTTGTACCTAAGTACCTACTAGCAATTACCAATATCAAAAACGTAGGTACCTAATTGTTAACAAAGAAAATTACAATCAAATTATAACTAGTATTTACAATTGAAACAATTAAGCTAACTGCAGACTGTTGCAAACAATCTACAGGTAGCTCAACTGATCCATATCAATACCAGTCGGAAGCGTCCCCAAGACGCTGGCTGCATTGCCCCGCTGTATGGCAATGCTGATGCGCTGCGCCAGATATCCGCCAGCTCTCGGGTCACGCGTCGCGTCGACCAGACGCTCAGATAACTTTTTAAAATTGTAATAATTGAACTCGTTAATGTGATTTGCATGCGTTGCTGCCGTTCTTGCAATGTGGTGGCTCATAGACCATTATTGAGACGTATTATTGCCAGTAGGTAGAGCCGTGGCGTTCGCGGCGTAAGAATCGACCCCTCTAACCAATGAAGTAGTACAGTTACTAACCACTCGGCCCGTGGATGACGTAAGTGGCGACTAAGATCCAGACTACCGGAACCCCAAAGGAATCCAGAGGAAGAATATGAAAATATTTATTTATAGCATTTACAAGAATTGCAGTAAATTATGGCAGACCCAATCTTGTTTCGGGATGACACGTTTAGCTAAAAATTTACTGTACTATACACTAGCCAAACTCTATGTAGAATGTTTGTAAACAAACCACCCATACTTAACCAAAAATTAATTTTGTTGCCGCGTCTTTTTATACGCAATTTACATTACTTGTCGATTTGAGATCCTTTCTTCAATAAATATAGCTAACAATTATATCTGAAACTCGACGCCAGGCAAGTGAGATGTTTTAGTACAGCTTTAGTTATTTGTGTCGTTGTTTGTTTACAAACATTCTACATCAAGTTTGGCTAGTGTATAAGCTGATCCCTTATTTACTTTATTAGGTAGATACTTTACATAAGCAGTACATATGGCAAATTGTTTACTCTATTTTCAGTTACTTCGTAGAATGGATCCCCAACAACGTGAAGGTAGCAGCGTGTGACGTGCCGCCGCGCGGTTTAAAGATGGCGGCGACGTTTGTTGGCAACACCACTGCTATACAGGAGATATTCAAGCGAGTGTCGGAGCAGTTCACAGTTATGTTCAGACGGAAGGTAGGTACCTGACTAATGTGCCTATACTCAAGCCATTCTCAAGGTACAATGTTGTAAACAAATCAATCAAAGGCAATGTTTATTAACATTGTGTATTGAGTTTGACCGGAGTATAGATACCTAACGCTTAGAACCCACTAGGTTGGGTTGATGAGTAATATAGAAAATAATAAATAAAATGTCGTAGGGAAACTAGATGGCGCAGCTAAATATCTTCTGCGTTCTACTGGTCATAGGTACAGCAAGCGGATAAGTTTACGCTTATTGTAAACGCTACCCTATAAATAAAATAAATAAATAATGATGGACAAATTCACACAGAGTCATCTAGCCCCAAGCTAAGCAGAGCTTGTGCTATCGGTACTAGATGACTTATAAACTTAAAACAATACATTACATTACATAGATAGATATTTCTTATTAGTCATAGAACACCCGGAACAAATGTTTGTCCCAAGGCGGGAATCGAAACTGCAACCTCCTGCGTTGCACGCAAGCGGACCTTCGCCTGCCGCGCCACATTCGGTCGACATTTTACGCCATTTTACGAGATGACTAATATCCCTTGTGCTAGCTAGCTATTGACATTTTACGAGATGACTAATAGCCCTTGTGCTAGCTAGCTATTGACATTTTACGAGATGACTAATAGCCCTTGTGCTAGCTAGCTATTGACATTTTACGAGATGACTAATATCCCTTGTGCTAGCTAGCTATTGACATTTTACGAGATGACTAATAGCCCTTGTGCTAGCTAGCTATTGACATTTTACGAGATGACTAATAGCCCTTGTGCTAGCTAGCTATTGACATTTTACGAGATGACTAATAGCCCTTGTGCTAGCTAGCTATTGACATTTTACGAGATGACTAATAGCCCTTGTGCTAGCTAAAAGGTACAATAACTAATTTAATTTTGTTTTAGGCGTTCCTCCACTGGTACACAGGCGAAGGCATGGACGAGATGGAGTTCACAGAGGCGGAAAGCAACATGAACGATCTTGTCTCAGAATACCAGCAATATGAGGTACACTAGGATTCAAACAACTTGGCCGCAACCTGAAGTTACGTCAGTGGCTACGCAGTACTCATTTATATGACAAAATGGTGGTGCGCATGTGAAAACTTTGCCTATAGCTAACTTCACTCCGGCCTAGTTGTTTAAATCTAACTTCAAGTCCCGTCGAAGTCGAAAAATTTTTGGGATATTATTTGATTTCTAATAATTGGTTAGTACAAAACTACGTAGTTTTATCAGATTCGTAAAGGTAATTTATGGAGCTCGGGGAGTTACGATTTTACGCTCTTACTATTTTACACGTCTGGTAACACCAGAAAACAATATTCGTCTTCTCATTCGCCGATGGCATCGGTGACGGTTTACGTCACCGATGCCATCACCCACGTGACCGTGATGTCTCGGAATGCCATACCTTGTTTAATATACCATGAAGGGGACCTTCAAGAAGAAGGACAGCAGCTTACTTGCTAATTTAAAATTTGTTCGCTTGTTTATTATAATAGGGTATTATGATACATAGAAGTAAGATACGATTACCCTTTCCGCCTGCCATGCGTGGTGATAATGGTAAAACCCCCCACGTTTGAAGAAGGCACGTTCAGCAGAGAACGTAAGACTCAGGGGCAGATCCAGGATTTAATTTTTGGAGGAGCCATTTTGACAAAGTCCATAGATAGGGTTAAAATCACAAGTAAACAAAAAATAAAGTGGTATCAACATTTTTACAAAATAAAGTTGACGCGCCTTGTGTCGCTTTTGGCAAACCTGTCTATAACATTAACGATATTAACCGGGACATCCCTGTGGATGTGTAGAAGTGCAAGTCCGCAAAGCAGCTCCTCCCATGTCCGCGAACGCAGCCATGTTTTAAAAAGGCGTAGAGTGAAAATTGACCTTTTGGCTGTGGCAACACTTTACTGGCAATGTGCTAACTCCGTTGCCATGAGGACATCCAGAGCAGGGCTTGGTATATACTGATCCTGTCTTTTTGCTCGCTGCCACTTCTCCATCCATACAAGATATTCTGGCGTCAGACTGACTCCATGGTTACCCAAAGCATTTGTGTAGACCTGACCGAGTTTTGTTATCCTTCATGAGGTGATTTCACTGCTGTTTTCTTTGTATCTTCGACAGTTTTTAATATGACTACGGGCGAAGGTCGAAGGTGTTAAGTACTTCTTCACAGAGACGATTTCTTAGGTCATTTAGAACTTCGTCCAACAAAGGGATAAAGACGGATAATCTGCAATAGGTTTCTGGACCTTGATCTCCGACGGCGTTGGAGTGGTTAGCCCTGTATACTGATCTTCGGGCTGTTAGAGGTCCAGATATATCAACTTCATGTTTGTCTGCCATTATTTCTGCCTTCTCATAATTTTTCTAAAGGCATCATTACAGTACCTATTTTGTTTTTCTTGTAAAACTGAAATAATGTCTTTTACTGCATCAATGGCAGATACCTACTGCATCCAAAGCAGGTGATTGCAGAAACTGACTCAACGCGAGTGTTGTTCCTAAAACGTCACTTAAGTAGGTAAATAAATAAATAAATAATGCTGGACAATCCACACAGCATCATCTAGCCCCAAAGTAAGCAGAGTTTGTGTTATGGGTACTAGATGACTGATAAACTTAATACAATACATAACATAGATAGATATTTTTTATTATATATAGAAAATACCCAGAACACCCGAAACAAATGTTTGCAGATCGTACAAACATTTGTCCCAAGGCGGGAATCGAACCTGCAACCTTCTGCGTCGCAGGCGGAACTTCGCCCGCCGCGTCACATCGTTCGTCAGTGAACGAGGTTATAAATTCACCCTCAGTTACGCTAAAAGACCATACGTGTGACTTCGTTAAGGAGTGTTGGACCATTTGGTTATTTTATCAAGACCTTTGCATATTTCTGCCATAAGTGTGCAGAATAGAATGGTGCCGTCATGTTTTTCTTGCTATCTTGTCTCACAAAGGCCAGAAAAAGAACATCTAAGTAGTACCTACTCTGAACACGGCTGTAGTTTTGGCTGAACTGTGTGTGTTAGAAAATGCAATAATTTCCTTCATTTTGCCCACGGCGGCGTTCCGGCAGCCCATCACATTGTTACTCTTCTTTAAAGAGTTGTTTTGTGAGTGATTTAGACAGGGGTAACGTTTCGCTTTTTTTGCGATTTTGCATATCTCTTGAACTGCTCCTTTAACTTCTGTCGCCATCACCGAGCAGTTGTCTGTACCTATGCCCACGCAGTTTTCCAAATCTAGGGAATGTTTTTTGCAAAAATCAATGACAATATACGCAAGAGCTTTGCCGGACAAACGTTGTTCTTCTCCAATAGTGTCTGCTGGTTTAATTGAATCATAACAGGCAATAAAAAAATAAAACTTACAATTTTGTGAATTTTATGTAATTCGAGTTTATTATTAAGTACGTGGATTCCGAGAGCACTGATATCTAGGCATAGTTTGACAACCAAACCCGTTAGGTTCGCCCCATAAAACCATGAAGCTTACTGCTTGATGGAAAATGACGACTTCAGCGTTTTTAGAAATTCAACCCAAGAATGTAAAAATTTTCATTTTTAGTAGTTTGTAGTATTTTTAGTTAGTTATGTTCATTTCAAAGTCCCAAGTGGAAGTGGGCATGGCCCTCCCTCTGTAGGGGAGGGTAGCTCAAAACGGGTAAGCTAAGGACGATGATTCATAAAACAGAATATAGAAGCATATCGAACATTTATTTATACTCTGACAATTCTTTACTTATTAAGGTATATAAAAACAATTACAAACATAATAGTATTCTACTTAAAGCATGCATAATCAACAAAAAACGTAACCCTTACAATTACCCGTTTTGCCCATAGGGGGAGCCCAAAGCGGGTATTGGCATAGGGCAAAGCGGGTAGTGACTAAATAATGAGATTAACGATTTGAAGTAATCATTTCGACTTATTATTAAATATATTTAAGGGTAACATTACTGTCACCACCTTATGTACCTAATCAAATCAGTCTTCATAGTTATTTTTAAGTCTTTTTAATAGGCATTTTATAACTCTTGGCAAATGTCGCAGTAATAGGTCCAGCATGTCCAGCACACGACTGTCGTTAGTTTGCCTCGTTCGACGCTGGATAACCAACTTGTTTTTTTCCTGATCTACATAGGACTCTTGATGGTTTGTTGCTTGTTGTTTGTATGCCAGTTTCATCCACATTATAAATTCGCGTTGCGTCAACGTCGTGTTTCTCTATTTCTCCTTCAAGCAAATTGAAAAATCTTTCAACTTGGGGCCTATTAAAGCCTCTTGCACGTGCAATTGATGTAGGTTCTGGACGCCGTAGAGTGACATCGGGATGTCGCATCTTGAAGCCAAGGTACCAATCATCACCTGCACTTCTGTTTTTAAATGGATGGGTAATATTATTTTTCTCTGCATTTTTCTCTGCTGGTACACTAGTTCCAAAAATTCTGTTTTCGTCAGACCAAAAAACAGATTATCCATAGGAAATAGATACTCAACCAGTTCTAATTCTTGAGCTGCTGTAAAAACAGTTGTAAATCTTCCGAGTTTCTTTTCTGGACATCCTTTTTTTATGTGTCTCTGTAGTGTAGTCAAGTTGATACCGTATTTTTTGGCTGCACTATTGACGGAAGTTTTGCTAGCTTCTTCCATCGCACGTTTCATAATCTTCACATCCCATGATGCGTTTGTAATTTTTCGTTTGTATCTATTGACCATCTGCAATAGATAACATATAACTAGCTGAACTATTAAACCGTTGCATACAGGGCAAATCGGGTAAGGGCATAACGGGTACCCGCTATACCCTTACCCGTTTTGCCCAAAAGCATGAATTTTATAAACACACTCATAACCTACAAACCCAAACAAAAGGTGCAGAACCGTTTCACAAATAAGAGGACCATATTATTGCAAAATAATAACATACAATTAGTAACAGCATATGATAAGCCATTTTCGAGTAATCGAATGTAATGTGTAAGTAACTTGAAAATATTTAGTGAAAAGAGCAAAAATGTTTGATTTCGTCTAACCTTGAAACTGCGTGAGCCAGAGAATCGGGCCGACTGCCTGTGACTGATTAGCGGGCGGATAAGTTATCGTATTGCACGCAGACATTCTCACTAGCGTTAGAGGCGCGAAAATTCAAACACCTACCCGTTTTAGGAAGGGTACCCGTTTTAGGCTTCCCTCCCCTAAATGTCCGCCAATGGTAAGACTGCTGCTGTGCAATTACACAAAAACTACCCATCCTATAATTGACATTTCAAAGCCCTTTCAATGACGACCGATTTGGCGCGGCGGTCCGCCTGCGACGCAGTAGGTTGCGGGTTCGATTCCCGCCTTGGGACAAATGTTTGTACGATCTGCAAATATTTGTTCCGGGTGTTCTGGGTATTTTCTATATATAATAAAAAATATCTATCTATGTTATATATTGTATTAAGTTTATCAGTCATCTAGTACCCATAACACAAGCTCTGCTTACTTTGGGGCTAGATGATGCTGTGTGGATTGTCCAGCATTTTTTTTTTTTTTTAATGGTTATATCCATACAATAGCAAATTACGAAGGCCATTCAAAGGGCTTTTAAATGTCAATTTAGGATGGGTGGTTTTGCGTAATCGCACAGCTGGTAGGTAGGTGGTATGGTATAACAGTATAGAGCTGCATGCAGTGATAAATTCATGGATGTGAGATTGGGCTTAACATAAACCATTTCGATTTCTATGGATGGGACAAATTCATTATACATTAAGGTACCTACATGGGTGGCTGGATGGCCAATGTCAGTGGACGAATTCCCCATTCTAGTTTCGTTTTTGCTAAAATGTTGTCATACAAAGGTCACTGCAAAAGCGAGCGACTATTGATTGAGATTAAATGATCCTCCTTTTATTTTGTTTTTATTCAAACTCAGCCTCCATAATTTTGAATCCTATTCGCTCACAAATGCGCAATTGAAAACTGACATTGGCAGAATTGTGTCAAACCATGATGCAGAGCCAAACATAAAAGAAGAGGCGCTTAATTTATATAATTATTATAATTTATGAATAGCAAACGAAACGGCTTTAGCTTTGACTTGCTTGCTATTTAATTTTGTTGTTAGTTTTTTATTACTATAAAAGAGTTGTTACTTGTTGTTTTAGGAAGTTGGGGTAGAAGACGGAGAGTTCGACGAGCAGGAGGAGATCGCGGAAGAAGGGGATTTAGAAGAGGAGTAGAGAAGAGGGGGATTTATTATAGCATAGAAACAATCTTGGGATAAGGCTAAATTTTAATTTTGTAATAGAATCTTAACTTAGTGTTAACCTACTTTTATAAGGAATAATCAATGAAAAAACGGTAATCAATAAAATATGACAAACATTTAATTTGTGGGAAACACGCTTTAAGCATTGACAATTTTGAATTTTGTTCTAATAAATTTGTAACTTGTTCCATGTTACATAATTATATTTGTAAGATACCTGTGTACATAGATTGTGTAGAATAGAACTAAGCAACATTATAAACAATAAAATCCTGAATTTCTTGTTAGAACAAAACTTTTTTATGCAGTCAAGCAACACAAAACCAGAACTAGTTAATAAAAAATAAACATTAACCAAAAGGGACGTGTGGTCACTATGATGAAATGGTCTGATACCTATTTTTTAACCGACTTCAAACAGGAGGAGGTTATCAGTTCGTCTGTATCTTTTTTTATTTTTAAGTATGTATGTTACTTTATATCTCCGCCTATGGGTAACCGATTTTACTGATTCTTTTACTATTGTATAGAGAATGATCCCGAGGTGGTAACATACAAATTTTATTCCCGAGGGATTATTATTTATCCCGTTAAACTTAAAAAGCAACAAAATATCATTGGAGAATCACGACTAGCTACAACAGTTTTGGTGTTATCTGCGCCAATTGTAATCGTCGTTGTATAAAAATTGATTTTTAGGTCCTATAAGTTTGATTCTCGAGGAATTGCTATGAGCGCCATAAAACGTAGGTTTGTAAAAATTCTTTAGAATATGATAATTTCATTATCACCTAATTAATGGGTTCCATGGCAACGGGCGTCAACAGTTTCATCCATCTATCATCAAACTAAATTAGACTTGAATTATAACTAGATGTCGCCAGTGTAAGCTCATTTTTTTGCACGTGATCATAGACCTTCGGTCAGGGAAAGTAAGGGAGGGGTGAATTCGTTCGTCCGAGACATTTATGAATATTATAAACCGGAATTTGAAGTCGGTTTATCGTTTTTTAAAACACGCCAAATTATGTCCTCTGTGATTATACAGAAGTGATCTTAAATCTCCTCGTTGAGCAAACTGTTTGCTACATACATCACAGGTATACGGTTTTACTCCAGTATGAACTCTCTTAAGTATTATATGTATATTAGCCTTGAGAAAAACGTTTAGAACATACATTGCAAGCAAGTTTAATTTTATCTTCACTGTGAATTGTCTTATGTCTGACCAAAATATCTTTTCTAACAAATTTATTTCTACATTTACCAACATTTTTTTTTATACTATATTGACAAAGAAAATTACAATTCAATAATAAAAACAATTTAGAATTAGTATTTACAATTTAAACAATTAAGCTAACTGCAGACTGTTGCATCACAATCTACAGGAAGCTCAACTGATCCATATCAATACCAGTCGGAAGCGTCCCCAAGACGCTGGCTGCATTGCCCCGCTGTATGGCAATGCTGATGCACTGCGCCAGATACCCACCAGCACTCTTTACTAACATTGCTTAACCTCTGAATGTATACGCAAGTGAAATAAGAGTTTCCATTTAGCATATATTTTAGAAAAAAGGTCACATATAAAAAAAGCAATTGACTTATATTTTTTTCTTCATCATTTGTTTCTTTAAGTTATGTTAAATCGTTTAAGTCATTTACTTGGTCTTCTTCAAATATTAGTTGGCTTTTTATATCTTCGTCATTAATTATAGAGTTAACGGATTCTTTGCTTCCAGTAGATCCTGATTAAGTTTTATATCACCTTCTTCGACAGTATATGCCTCTCGGTTCTTTCTATAAGAAAAATAATAACTTAAAATATTGGACAGCAGCATCTAACCCCCCCAAATTAAGCAGAGCTTGTGTTATTTTATTAGTACTAGATAACTGATACCTATAGTTAATACAATTACATATATAGATATTTTTTATTATGCATAGAAAACCCAGTAACAAATATCTGCAGATCATACAAATATCTGTCCCAAGGCGGGCATCGAGCATCCTCCTGCGTCGCAGGCAGACCTACGCCTACTACGCGCCTGAGGTTGTCTACCATAAATATAGAACCAAGTTCTAATCCATCTTTTCTTTTACAATAATCTCTCTGTTTCCGAATTCTAATGTAACACCTTTGTTTTCGTCTTCTTTATTGCCCTCATTGCTTTCCTCAACTTCAATGACCTCATTCATGCCCTCCTCAACACTCCCCGTTTTAGCACCATTCTCTTTCTTCACAGAAATTTCGTTGGTATTGTTATTTATAATAATTAACTGCAAAGAGGTTGCAGAGAAGTGTTGTTTCATTTGGAGGTTCAGCCCGGTAACAGTTTCAAGAGTTATCTAAAACAAACACATTTGTAAGCTTTGTTGGTTGTTAATTGGAACAGCGTCAGCTTGGTCTATTCAATAGTATTGGCATTGTGTTTGGCTAAACATCTTCACAACCGCAAAAAGGGGTTTAAAGTGTTTAGTATAGAGGGTGGCCCTTACATCGGCCACCCTCCATGCTCCATACTAGACACAGGTTCAGGTTTCTGGTATATTCACAGATGAATAGCTATTACCTATTATTTCATCTGTGAATATCATTGATGGAAATACCTACTGCTCTAATCTATCTATATATATTTAAATGAAAGTCGTGTTAGTTACACTATTTATAACTCAAGAACGGCTGAACGGATCTCGGTGAAATTTGGCAGGGAGGTAGATGGTATCCCGGGGCCGGACATAGGCTACCTTTTATTCCGGAAAAAAGCGTGTGAAGCCGCGGGCAGCAGCTAGTATAAAATATATTAGAGCAATAGGTATTTTCATCTGTGCATATCTCAAAAACCTGACGCCTTATAGGACATTATGTTATGGGACATTTTTTTTTTGTGTAAGTTATCTAAATATAACTTTTATTGTGAGTGGTGAGTGTAGTAGCCGATGTTAGGCCAAAATCTTCAAACCCCTTTTACCTATTTAATATTCATAGGATATTACAGTTATTCTACTTACAATCAGACATGAATTAACTAACCTCAAACTGTTTCAATTCTGTTGACTGAAGATCTTTGATGTACCAGCCATCTCGCAGAATGAGTGGCATCTCACCAGCTCTCTATAACAGATACAGCAGATAGCTTTCGGTCTTATATCTAGATTGGACTTATGGCCAGATTGGAGATAGCAGTGGAGGTGTTAAAATACACAGAAGAAAGCCACTGCCATTCTTTCCCTGGTATGTTCTCCTAATCACCTCTTACAATTTACACAGGCTGAGTTGGAGAGGTTGATTCTTACACCACCGCGACTGCCATGGTCATGCCATGACATACAAGTGTGAATGCTGATTCTGGGGTGCTGCTCCAGAGGTCAAGGCCAACCTCTTGCACCGCAGTACTGGATTCATAACAAATGCAATGACTGTGGCGTGTGTGTGTGGTTGTTACTTACGTAGTTCACCTGTGTTTTTGTCTGCCTGTTTGTTATCTAGTACTTTTATTTCTGTATCTAAGTTTGTTTGTGTGTAGTGGGATTATAGTCATAATCCTTAATAAACTGTCCCCACCAGTGGGGATTATCTACAGGGTTAGTGGTTACTGGAACAGTGACATTGCGTGAGCTGAAGGTTCTGCCCACCATCACCAACACGTTTATAAAGACGCCAGGTCTTACGTAAGTTTATTATCAGATGTTAGACTTACTTGCGTATTCGTTAGTTTTTCGTAAAATGTTAGGACTACCGGTTGTAGTACATTTTCGACGGAATACCTATAGCCTGATATTGCCGGCGAGGCAAACTCTACACACAGAAGACATAACTTGAATAATGTGCTAGCTACTAGCTACCATGGAAGCGACAGGACAGAGGCGACTTTATAAATAAATGAATTACAAAACACAAAAGTAAACGGAAAAAAAGCGTGACGGCGCATAGACAAGCTGTGTACGCCATCTATGCAGAAAAAGGGTGAACTGTGGTTGAAATGGACGTGGCCAATTCACTCTCACGTAACGTCGGGGGGCATGGTAGTGGCGGCGGCCATGTTGAGTTAGAAAATGGACGCGGGCCGTACCAGCCAAACGCGACGGAACGTGTTTTTCTAATTATGAATTGCTTTCCATGTTAAAACTTTGTGTTTGTGTTCTATTAATTAATTATTACCGTTGTAACGATTCCGTTCGCGCTGCTTTAAATTGAACTTTCGCGCCGCGCACCGCGTCCTCCGCGATAAGTTGGCAACAGTGCGTCTATGCGCTGCGGGCTTGTCTTTGACTGAGTCAGAGGTGACCTTTCCTTGACTTGCGGACTACAAATTTTCAACACCTTTAATTGTTAATTGCTTAAATATTAAAGAATTCAAAGTTAAATTGTTATAAATAGTGAACCCCATATCGGATGAGTGTTGCATTATTGTTATATAGTGTGTATTTAGTGCAATAAGTTGTGGGCTTGGTAAGTCGAAGTAACGGTCAATGACCTATCTAACCGTTAATGTACCATAACTGATATTAAATTAATTTACGTTCATCTATCTAGCTTGCTTCTTACACATCGCCTTCTTATATTAATTATCATTCATGGTACAAATACCTCTTGCCGCCTTTTAGCGAATTTCACTGTCATTTCATTTCCTTCATTCTTTATTCATTGTAAATTGTTTTATACAAATCATTTCTACGCATTACGTACCTATCACTCTAACATCTTTTATTGATTTTCCGCCCATGTAATTAATTCCTTGACTCGGATACCTATCTCACAATCGAACCGATTTAGTGAGGTAGGTAAACCGTTATTTCATTTCCATTGTTTTAGCTTTAGTATTTCATTTGTATGACTGCCTCATCATCGATTACTGCAAATGCTTTTTGCCATTGCGCTTACGCTATGAGTTGAGGATGCGGCAGTCATATTACAAAACCGGACAACTTCTAAAGTGTCTGGACGTGGATTCCAGGGTTCCATCCTGCGGGTTATCCCTACACAACCGAAGCCGCCATTCTCCGGCGATTGCTCAACGGTACCACCGGGAAGAGCCTTAACGGTACCACCGGGAAGAACCTTAACGGTACCACGGAACATTAACCGCTGCACTTCTCTTGCCGCCGGCCTTCTCATCTGGATCCACTTCTCGCCCTACCGCGTCGGACCTCTCTCCAGCTAAGGCCAGTGGCATTCATTCCAAGAACCTAACGTATTTCGGAGACAACGAACGCAGACCCACTGCTAAATTCCTTTAATATATATTGTAAGCATTTTCTTCGTGTTTTCTTTGGGCCAAGCCACTCTCCAGCGTAGGCAGGTCACTAGAAAACCACAAGTGTTTCACCGTTTATTTGTGTTTTGTGATTGTACACGGTGTCGAGACTAATTGTGGACGATATTTATCTTCAGAAACTTGCTCTTACATCTTTTCTTATTTTCATTGTGCTATTTCCCTACGTGACTTTACTTGTGATTGTGTTAAAATGTTAAACTAGGTGGACTAAGTATGAATAAACATGAACCGTGATTATTATCGCATTCGTTTTATATTATCAGAAAATATCGAATTCGATATTCCAAAATATCGAATTCAAAATATCGAATTTCAATAACTAAAGATCACGCCCCCAAATGACGAGCTCGGATAAAGGCCTTCCTGCGCCTTTACGCGTATGCTTTGTTTATTTTGGTTCAACTTCTTGACTTGACACTGACTTCTTTATCTTTGTTATTGGCAATAGTGTCTGGTTTTGACTAGACTTCTTTGTTAATGGCAACATGGTCAATGTCATTATAAAACCGAAATCGAAATCAAGGCGTTGCGTGCGTGACTATCTTATGCTACTCTTGTGCTTTTAAATACATTTATCAGGGCAATTAAAAATTTAGACTCCTAAGGCTACGGGGCGGGGGTACTTATCCATTTCCTTGAACCTTCCGGCCCATCCAGACTGAATGAACCGGACACTGACAGAAAAGTGGTAAGCCAGACACAAAGAAGTCAAGTCGAGATCCTATTTTATTGCTGGCAGTTTAAATAATTTTTGGTACGGCCTAGTTGTACCTACAACGTTCATATTTTTGGTTAATGTGCCTCTCTCCAGGCAAGCGACCCAAGATAGAGTTCGAGCGCCTCAACTTAAAAAAAAATTTCAGCCAACTGTTGGCTCATAAAATCGTCCTGCCCGTTTAGTGGCGATTGTGTCGTTGTGGGGTAAACACTCGTTCTGTGACATACAAAAATGACGATTTGCGCTATAAAAGTGTGCAGAAATTACAAAGGACGATTGAAATCAACTAAACAAGTTACTTATCATCGGTAAGTAAACTAAAGATAAAGAAACAATTAATTAAATTATTAAAGTTCTTTTGTTGTCCATAGAAAAGATGCAATTTGACGCCATGTTTACAGAGTTGCCTGCTGCTTTTTTTTTTAATATCTTTATTGACAAAGAAAATTACAATTCAATAATATAAACAAATGCCTGTTCTTAGAATATATTTATGTTGTATATGTTAGATAATTTGAAAAAAAATATTTAATCACGATCCAACAAGCATTTTTCGAGATTTCACTGTAGTGTTGCCTGTTTCTCACTAAGTGCGCGTTGCTTAAAGTGGAAAGTGTAACCATATACCTACTATGCCTACTTTACGTACCTATCTAATAGACAGAAAATTAAAAATTTCACGGTTTTTTTGTGGTGCTGGACACAAAACACAAGTTTAATTAAAAAAATAATTGGTGTAATATATTGTATTTAATAATCTGATATGGGTGTCAATTTCGGGGGTTCGAAGGGAGTGAAAGTACATTATTATGCATGTACCTACTAAATAACAATTTTAGATAAAATTTAAAAATAAAAAATAACTGTGACTGCTTTCAATGGTAAAGCCGTTAGGTATCGTGTAATATTTTTTTTTTTTACAGAATACCTAATGATCCTATTTTAAGAAGTAGGTGGATAGAATTAATAAGAAAAAGCCGTGGAGAGGATGTTTGGCAACCAGCTAAAACAACAGTTATTTGCTCTGAGCATTTCCGCGCTGAAGACTTGTATTTTGTCAACAACCAAAAGCGTCGAAGGTTAAAAAAGGAAGCGATCCCGTGCAAGGTAATTTTATAACTGTTTTTGTTTTTAGGGTCCCGTAAAAAGATAGCCTAGTAGGTAGAAATTTCTTTCGTGTACGAGGTTTATGATTTTCTTTCTTATATTTTACAGGCATTATTCTTAACGTCATTAGAAACAGATGATGATGATGATGATAGTGACAGTTTACTTGAAGAAACAGGAAAAATAACCGATTGCGTAACAAATGTTTTAGACGTTCCGGTAAGTCATATTTTTGAAAACTAACGAAGATAGTTTTGATTAAAATAAAAAAGAGTTTATGGTTCTCTTCCTTTGTGTGTTTCAGTTACAATTTTCTGATCTGATCTGATACTATTGCTTATTACGCAAAATATATTTATTCTAAGAAAAGTTTTATTTTCAGAAATGCTCGGGATCCAATGAAGAAGTATCTTTCGGTGTTACAAAAGACAACCATATTGCTTCTTCTTTCTGTATGGAATCTTCTGACACTACATATGTCTAGCAATATTAAAATCATAGCATCTGGCAGTCCTAGTAGTTGTTTACCTGGGCAAGCTACTGGTAGTAAAATCGGAGATGGACAAAAGAAAGAAAATGAAATCGACATAAATGAAGATTTTTCTGATCTTAATTCTATTTTCGATACTCCAAAAAAATCGAAAATGCGTCGAGATTTACGAAGAAGAATACGACTACAAAAAAAACGTACTCTAATGATCCAATCCTTAAGACGTAAAAATCTAAGACTTAAAAAGAAAATAGCTTCTCTAAACAAATTATTGGAATACTAAAAAAAGAGAGATATACAGTGGTGGACACATAATTAGAGACACCCCCTAATTGATCACAATAAACATGATTTTGGCACAACCATTAGCCAAAGTAGGTATTAAATTTAATGTAATTGTTACTAAATCATACATGACGTTGTTTTCTTAAAAATGGGGGACAAAAAAGTAGTGTTGCTTGGTATTTTAGACACTGCTCACTATCTGAATCTAATACAAACTTTTTAACGTACCTGTAGCTGGCCAGCTAATTAAAGACAGTGAACGCTGTGTTCTGAATAAAAAAAAAGAAAGAGAACTACATTCGGTTTTTCATTGTTTTGCCGCGTATTTGCATGAAACGTCGACATTAATTATAACATTTTATTTTTTGTATTCAAATTAATACGTTTTATACCAATCGATATGGGAAAAAACAAGAGTTGCGATTCGTCCACTAGAAAGATAATCTTGAACTTTCATAGCAAAGGTTGGTCATACAGAAATATCACAAACTATTTGAGCTGTTCTAAGGACATGGTTATGAATGCTATAACGCATTTCAAGAAGTTCAATACGACCGAAAACTTACCCAGAAAACCGAGACCTAGAAAAACTACTCCGCGGGAAGACTCTAGGATGGTGTTGTTGGCAAAAAAGGAACCGTTCAAAGGATCAGAACTGATACGCTCGGAAATATATGGGGCAGGAGGATCGACGGGTGTGTCTGCAAGGACAATTAGACGGAGACTATGTGAGGCAAACTTGTACGGAAGAGTGTCTCGGAAGGTGCCACTTTTGAAAAAGCAAAATGTTAAGGCAAGGTCAGCGTTTGCTAAAAAATATGAACACTGGGCTGAACGATAGTGGAAAAATGTGCTTTTTTCGGATGAAACAAATATTAATATGATTAATTCTGACGGAAAACACTATGTTAGACGCCCCCCGAACAAAGAAATGGATCCGAAGTGCACCAAGAAAGTAGTGAAACATGGAGGGGGAAATATCATAGTGTAGGGCTGTTTTTCAGGACTTGGTGTCGGACCTGTCAGGAATATAGAAGGCAATATGGATAAATACCAGTACAAAAATATTTTACAAGAAACCATGCTGCCCTATGCTGAGCAAAATTTACCGGTAATTTGGACTTTTCAACAGAATAATGATCCGACACACCGCAAAAGTAGTTAAAGATTTCTTAAGGAACCAGTTTGTGACAGTTTTGGATTGGCCCCCGTACAGTCCGGATTTAAATCCAATCGAAAACTTGTTGTACCAGGTGAAAAAGACAGTGGCGGCAAGAGTAGGTACATCAAACGTCGATCAACTTTACACAGCTTTTACAGAAGCGTGGGAACCAATTCCGGTACATGTTTGTACAAAATTGATCGCTTCCATGGCTAAGAGATGTCGTGCTGTTATTGCTGCAAAAGGACATGCGACCAAGTATTGATACGCATCGAAATGCTCTATAAAAATGTGTTAGAAATCTTACGTACTAAGATAATTTCAATGATAACAAATTTTTTGTTTAATTTCTTGTTACGAAATGAAGTGTCTTTAATTATGTGGCCAGATCTTACTAACCTTATCTTTTATTTACACTGCTTAAATTTAAGTTTTACCGAATAAAAGGCAAGTTTTGTTGTAAATGTTTTGTTTTAACAATACACAATAACAACACAAATAAAAATTATTTGTGTAGCAAGTTACAATGGCAGTCTGATAAAGTATATACAGGAGGAATAGCTTAGTTATTTCAATATGCTTCCAGTGTCTTTAATTATGTGACCACCACTGTATGTATCGACAACGACATTCATAATATTTTAGATTTAGATTTATTTATTGCATACATATACATTATACATTGTATAAGCTTAGGTGGTAATTAGCTTAGAGGTAAGTACATGTACCCTGTAAGGGCGCAGCAATTTATTTAAACATTATTAAAATAGGTAGGTACATAATCTATTTATAGCTAGAAACATAGTAGTCGAAAAATATAGGCCATGTCATGTGGCCATGTTTCACCCCAACACTCCCACAAAATCCTGTGTGTGGTCTTGATGCACCCTTTTCTATTCACGAGCTGAAAGGCATTCTGTCAGTGACGCGCGATACGGCTCCTGGCAACGATGGCATTCCATATTCTTTCTTTGCTCATCTGTGAAGATTCTTTGCATTATTTACTTACAATTATCAATTCCGTCATGCTGACAGGTGACATTCCTTCAGATTGGAAAATTCAAATAGTATTGCCATTTTTAAAACCAACAAAAAATTCATTAGACTACGCATCTTATCGACCCATAGCCCTACCGCCAGTCATTTTAAAAATTGTTGAACACCTAGTTATAAATAGAATTGAGTGGTTTATTCAAAGTCAGAATCTTTTGCCTCAGAGTCAATATGGCTTCAGAAAAGGTAGAAGCTCGATGGACAGCGTTAGTGTCCTTGTAACAGATATTAGTGTACCTAGCGTTTTCACTGAATAAGTCTGTTGTAGCTACTTTTTTGGATATAAAATCTGCCTATGATAAGGTTTTAATTGAAGTGTTGATTAAAAAACTTAACTTTTTAAAATCCCGCCTTTTTTGTCGAACTTTATTCAAAACATGCTAGCTGGAGGAATAATTAAATTAAATTCGTCTGAGACTTCAAGAGTAGCGTGGAAGTGTCTACCGCAGGGTTCTTTGTTGCAGTTCTTAAAAATCATTGATATAGGATATAGGAAGTATGTTAGAGGTATCGTGAAATGATAACTCCAACATAGCAACTGGTTTATTTGTTAGATTTAAGTTAACATGAAGACATTAAGCGGAAGATAAGAAATCACGTTGATACATAACCTCACGTAGATATTGCTAAGCTATAAGAACTAGGAAGTTAGGTAACCTTGATGCGTGTGATACGCATAGACTGAATAACACATTGTACCTTGTACAATCACAGTTCCTTCTTTAATGATCAAAATTTAAACTAAAAAAATATATTATAAATAATTATAAAAAATGAAATATGGCAAATGCTAAAGCTAGAGAACCAAAAAAAAATGTTTCCTAATCAATGCATCAAATAGCGATAGTAGACAAAATACGTCGTTAAAATACTTATTTAACTACAAAATACGCCGTTAAAATACTTATTTAACTAGCTAGTTAAATAAGTATTTTAACGACGTATTTTGTCTACTATCGCTATTTGATGAATTTTATCGATAGCATGATAATACTTTTTATATTTTAATGAACTAAATTATTCAGACAGATTGTGTTTTTATAACAACCCCGCCCATCAAAAGGACTATGAGCTAATTGTAGAAAAATATACCAAATACATTTTGTTACCTTCAACTTTCTTGTGACACTTCAGAAAATCATCATGTTAATTTAATTACAGTTTGAAGCTCAATTTTACGTAAGAATTTACTTTTAAATCGACCACATGGAAAAAGCTGTGTAAATTCAGCGTCGATTTAAAAGTAAATTCTTACGTAAAATTGAGCTTCACTCACACACACTCATGCTCGGCCTGTCTCGGGCATGAATCTCGAATGTCTTGACGAATGTGAACTGCTGTCATAAGAAGACAGTTGACAGTTGAGTCTATAACGAATTATTATTAATTACGGTTTCAACAAAATTTTATTGCTAAACGGCAAAGATCAAGAACGTGGCGTCGTAATATTCGTGTTGCCATCTAAATGACAGCAGCGCGCCCTAAACTCTTTGATCAAACATACGTAGTATCCCGTTATAGTTTATGGATCGAACTTATAGAGGGTGTGATTTTCTTTCTAGACGCAGAGCCATCATTCAAGAAGTTGAAGTGTTTTCTTAAGTTTGTTTACTTTGTTTGTTGTTTGTTTCTTTTCTTATCGTGTTGTGCGGACTTGTGTGGTTGTGCGTAGTTTTGTCTGTGCATAATACCTATTTTATTTATCTGTTTGGTGTTGTGTTGAGAAGTGATTGAATGAAAAAGCTGTGAATTACATTGTTTTGATTTTGGAAATCAATCAACACGTTGGAGGTTTTGACTTTGAATTATACTATTTGAAGAAAATATTTATTTTGTAAAGACAACACAAACTTAAGATGTCGTTTTGCCGGATCTGCTTACAGCCGGTTACGCCGAGAACGGTCGATCTCGACGCTACTCTTGATGCATTTTATGACGAACTTGTGTATTACGATGTAAGTATATTTCGATTTTCCCCTCCTATACCTACTTAAAAACCTTGAGAGGTTACTTTTTAGGTCTAAGTTACCAGATTATTATGAATACATCTTCGGCCCAACTCAAAATACAAGTTTGTAAACATGGCCCCACTTTCTTTTGAGTTTTCGGCAGATGGACATAAAAATAATGCTCAACACAAAAACAGAATTTTGGACTTTTGTACTAGTTAAGAGATATGTAAAAAATATTTATTGCATCACATACCTAGTAAAAAAAAGAACAGATAAACTTAACCTAAAACACATGAAAAGGCTCATTTGGTACATACATAATTTTCTGAGCTAATTTCGACAGTGATTTTTGTTGACTGCTTCTAGGCTGGACCTGTATGGGGGATGCCAGACATTTGATGAAAAAATTGTACATCTTGATAATGGCTATAATAGCCATAGACTATAGTAAATAATTTTCCAACAATTTGTTGGTATTTCATACAATATGTTGTACATGTTTAATTTTTTTTTTCAGGTGATTCAGCATGCTGCTCTATCAGTTTGTTCATATTGCGAACATCTCTTATTAAAGGCTTATAACATCAGACAGCGATGCAGAAGAGCTCATATACTCCTCAAGTTATGGACTAAGGATACGGGAAAAAAGGTAACAAATCCAAACTTCCACTCGCACTAACCTAGTTTCATCCAACTCATCATTTGCTACGCTTAAGACTTGCAGTTACAGGTTTTTCTAAAACCTATAGCAAGCCCCAGTTCTCACAATACAGGTTTAAATATCTCTGTGCTTATAATAACTAAATTTTA
The DNA here is from genome assembly GCA_963662085.1 of Eupithecia inturbata. Classification (NCBI taxonomy): domain Eukaryota; kingdom Metazoa; phylum Arthropoda; class Insecta; order Lepidoptera; family Geometridae; genus Eupithecia; species Eupithecia inturbata. The sequence continues at coordinate 1,617,171 of OY759204.1, forward strand.
AGTAAACCTATTGTGTAAAGAGGAAATAAACAAAAATTATTATTATTCACTTCGTTTATTTTTAATCTCGTTATAAAATTACTGATAAAATTACTGACCAATCATTTCAGATAATAACAGAATAAAACAATTACAACTAGTATATACACTTAATATCTATTTCTTAAAAATCTAAGCCGTCACCAGAAGGCAGAGTGCCCAGAATGCTGGCAGCATTGCATTCATTATAAAATACATTTTTTACTATAGAAAATAAAATATTATAAAACTATTCTACAGTAAAAAATATATCAAAACGGTGAATCACCGGCCGCGAAGCTAGCTATTATTATTATTATTTGCTACGCTACTGTGTAGAACAAACTCGCAGCTGCTGTTTTGCCAGTCAATTACGTGATACCTTGTCAGCCACATTGTCACAATTCCCAGATCTCAAAGGTTAAACTGAAAAAAAAAAAATTTTTGGGAAGCTACATTATTCGTTTACAATGCCCCCCTATAAATGGGAAATAAGTTTAGCTAGATCTAATTGACAGCTACACTGCCGGCCAAAAGTTTGAGACCACCTAAATCAAAGTAGGAAAATGAAATAAAACTCAAAATACAAAGCAAGAGGTTTAATTATGAATTAAAATACTTATTTCCTAATACACATACATTATGAAGAAAACAAAAAAATCAAGAAAAATCAAACATTTACTTTAAAAATGTCGCTCATATTTTATACAGATTTTTCGTCGAAAAACCCTCCCTTGCATTTTATTACTACTTTCACTATTCTTGGCATACGAGCAATCAATTTGTCGATTGTATCTTGTGATATATTGTTCCAGCTTTCTTGTAAAGCCTTCCACATGTCTTCTTGCGAAGTGGGACAACAACTGCGCACATTTCTATCAAGCTCTTCCCACAAAAGCTCAATCGGGTTGAGATCCGGACTCTGAGGGGGCCACACCATGTTTTTTAAAACCCCTTCTGTTTCTTTGTGTTCTAAATAACCCCTGCATAATTTTGAACTATGTTTTGGGTCATTATCTTGTTGGAAAAAAAATCCATCTCCAATTATTCTTGAACCAGACGGAATGGCATTTTGCTGTAGTATTCGTTTATATTGCTCCTTTTTCATGATTCCTTCGACTCGTACCAAATCTCCGGTTCCATGGCCCGAGAAGCATCCCCAGACCATAATGGAACCACCACCATGCTTGACTGTTGGCACCACACAGTCTGGCATCATCTTTTCCTCGACGTTACGTCGAACAAAAATTTGAACCAAATATTTCAAATTTGGATTCATCTGACCAAAGAACTTGTTTAAAGTCTTCTTCAGTCCAGTCTCGATGGGTAAGGGCCCACTGCATCCGTTTCTTTTTGTTTTGTGGCCTTAGTAGTGGTTTTCGAACGGCGACGCGACCAAATAACTTAGCATCTCTCAAACGTCTTTTTACTGTAGTCAATGATACAGGTTCTGATCGGGATTTGTTCACTTCTACGCGGATTTCTGGTGCTGTTAGGCGTCTATTCCGCTTGCTGGTAGTGACGATGAAGTGATCCTCGCGAGAAGTGGTAGTTCTCGGCCTTCCCGAACGCGAACGATCTTGATTACTGCCAGTCTCCTTGTATCGGGTTATTGTGTTATGAACACAAGTCTTCGACAACTTAAGTTGAGAGGCAATCGCACGTTCAGATTTGCCTTCGCCGTATAAAACAACTATGGCAGAGCGAGTTTCACTGCTAATTTCGCGAACTTTTCCCATTTTAAGATGTCTTCACTGTAACAACGACGAGCTCAGACTAATAAGGTAGAAAATAATTTACTCCATAAAAACTCAGGTACTAAATATGTTTTAGGAAGCTAACATAATCCCTGATATCGGTTAACGCGAAACAAACCCAAAACAATAAGTAATGAGCAGATCATAAAAATATTACAATGACTCTACCACCTGGTCCTTGCGCGGCGCTCATTGATGTTTTGAAACAATAGACCTTTTTAGGATGATAACTTAAACAACAACATAAATAATGACTCTTAGAAATTCTTTAATAATAATAGAATACGCAGGTGTTCAAATTAGCTCATTATCATATGTGTACTTTGAAATATTTTGTTGGTGACAAAGATTTTTACAGTGGTCTCAAACTTTTGGCCGGCAGTGTATGTCATTATCAACACCGTCACAAATGAAAGCTTTATATTTTCACAAATTCTCACTTTATTTATGAGAATTATGTCATGCTAGATCTAATTATGAATAATGATATCATTGCAGATCTCTTTAAACTTCCTATGGAAGCTCCTCCCCAAAAATCCCATCACTGTAGTTAATAATCATGCGGTACAGAAACTCTTTGCTTACATAGACAAAAAACCGGAAACTGAGACTGGAACCACCATAGACAATGATGGGTGGGCCTCACTTGTTCCTATATCCTTGAAACAAGAGCCAAAAAAGGATATTAAATCATATTATCAAGAATTTTTTGCTGACACAGAGTTAAAATTAAAAGAAGATGATGAAAATAACACCAACTATTTCGATAACACAGCAAACAACAACGAAAATGCTGGTTCTAACAGAGCTTCTGATAATGACAGCGATGATGTATTCGATGATAACTTTGATGATTTCTTCAAATCTGAAGTTGAATTGAATGACGTTGAATCGAGCAAGAAAACTGAAGACATAGAAATTATTAAAGAAAAGAAAAAGGAAAAGCGTCTTACAAAAAAAAGGGCCAGAAGCAGAGCCTTGTTAGAAAAGTTTATTGGTGATGGGCTACTTAGAGATCTGGAGCTGGATGACGAAATTATGCTGAAGTGGTTTGATCGGATGCCGATTAGCACATTGATGCTGAAAGGGATGCTCAACTCAAAATACTGTTTATGTAAGTGATGTATTTTTGCCTTAAAATAATATTTTATAATATTTTATACACAAATGTCTATATTATTATCTTAATACTTCTAAATAAGTACCTATTACTAATTTTACATTGTTAATTTCTTCTTATTTTTTTTCTTGTACACCCCATACTCATACCTACACCATGTTTAAGAGAATGTACTATTGTTTAATAATAATTATAAATAAAAACCTAGTAAGTACTTATATAAAGAATATGATTCTGTAATTCTTTATTGTACACAATAATACTTAAGCATGAATTTATTTAATAGGATATGTACATAGGCGAGCTTAACCCTGAAAAGAGTTTTCGTCCAGCAAACCTTAGAGTTATAGGAGAGGCGATGGAACAGGTAGAGGTAGTGTACAAAAACAATGAATCGAACAATATAAACTATGATTAGCACTCATATACCAGTAGGCTCTCATAAGATATAACCAGCTAATTGTAGATAAGAATAATTTACTTGCTAGTGATAAGTTAAATATGTCAACATGTGAGAAGAAGCTGTTCACCTGTAACACAGCTGCACTGTGGCTACCACAGGAGACAGTGTTCCAACTCCATTGATACACGTATTTTTGAAATAAACGTTTTTTTGTATTTGTATAATAAACTTATATTAACAACTATTTTCTGCCCGCGGCTTCGCACGCGGACGTTTCTATGGAAACGTTTAAAGGTGATTTCTATCCCATGGGAACTGATTATTGAAATAAAAAGTAGCCTATGTTTTATTCCAGGCCTAGAACTCTTTGTATGCAACATTTCAGCCCAATCGGTTCAGTCGTTATGGCGAGAAGAGGTAACAAACATCCATCCATACATCTAAACAAACAAACTTTCGCATTTATAATATTAGTGTGATGCGATATTTACAATTGAAACAATTGAGCTAACTGCAGACTGTTGCTAACATTCTACAGGTAGCTCAACCGATAATGAAATAAATATAATTAATTAGTTTTTGCCCGCGGCAAAAACTAATTAATTATAGTTTGGGTCTTTTCTATGGACACGTTTTATGGTTATTTATATCCCATGGGAACTATTTTATGGAATAAAAAGTAAGTAAGTAAAAGCCTATGTTTGTTTGATTTCATTCTTAGGGCTACATCTATGCAAAATTTCAGTCCGATCGGTTCAGTCGGTTTGGCGTGAAAAGGTTGTTACCATCCGTACAATGAGACGTGATCGTGACGTCTTCTTTTATAATAATAATAATGCTGGGCACAATCCACACAACAACATCTAACCCCGAGGTAAGCAGAGCTTGTGTTTATTATACATAGAATATACCCAGAACACCCGGAACAAATATTTGCAGATCATACAAATATTTGTCCCAAGGCGGGAAGCGAACCCGCGACCTCCTCCACATCGGTCGTCATTTTTCTATGAGATTTGGTAAAGCGCCTCTATCGTGCGGACAGGGAACTATGCAAATCCCATACAAAAACGAGACGTCACGGTCACGTCTCGATACCCTTAGACAGTAAATTTCAATGGGGTTCAATGGGGACACATAGACAAGCTATCGAAGAGACTTAGTTCTGCAGCGTATGCAGTCAAAAAAATCCGTTATCTTACAGACGTGGATACATCTAGACTAGTTTATTTCAGCTACTTCCATAGTGTTATGTCTTATGGCATACTGCTGTGGGGGAACGATGCAGATATTAACACCGTATTTGTTCGTGCAATCTATAATATGGGTCCCAGAGAAACCAATCAAAGAAATAAACATAATGACAGCACCATATCAATATATTTATGCAAACTTGTTGCACACTCATAAGAATATCAATCGGTTCCCTAAAAATAGCGACATACATAATTTAAATACTAAAAATAAAAATAAACTCGCTGTGCCCACAACTAGGCTACACAAGATTAATGTATCTTTTAAAGGGCAATGTATACGCTTCTACAACAAAATACCAAATGAGTTGAAAAATATATCAATAAATAAATTCAAACAAATTGTCAAACATATCCTTTGTAAAAAAGCTTACTACAAAATATCAGATTATCTAGAGGATAAAAAAGCTTGGGACAAGTTTTGCTCCAACTCGAAAACTAACATCCTAACAGGGTAAAGGTTTCTTGTTCGCTTCTTTACTTTACCTTAAAAATATTGAAGTGAGCAAAAATCAAAGTGATCACTTTATTTTCTAGTTTTACTTATGTAATTTGAATTTTGTGATGTGTCCAAGAGTCCTGTAAGGTGTAAAGGGAATAAAGCACTTTAAATTCTGAATTGTGATACTGTCATCAAACGGACTTAAGGCTTAGTTTTCTAGTACCACATGATTACTTTTGGGCTTGATGATACTGTGTGGAATGTTTATTTATTATTATTTATTTATTTCCAGCACTGGACAGGTGGAGGAAATTCTTCCGTTTCCTCAAGCACCGGTATGGACCAAAGTACGAGACTGTTTTCGACATCGAATTCCTCGATACGCACGAGCAAAAGGTCGCTGATTTCGTGGCCCGACAACACAGCGAGCAGTTCGTCAAAGCGCAGTGCAAGTGCTTTATATGCTTCAAGGTACGTGGTATTGACGACCGATGTGGCGCTGCGGGAGAAGGTCCGCCTGTGACGCAGGAGGTTGCGGGTTCGATTCCCGCCTTGGGACAAATGTTTGTACGATCTGCAAATATTTGCTCCGGGTGTTCTGGGCATTATCTATGTATAATTTAAAAAAACTATCTAGTTTATTGCATTAAGTACCTATATCAGTCATCTAGTACGCATAATACAATCTCTGCTTAGCTTGGGGCTAGATGATGCTAGATAATGGTGCTGTGTGGATCGTCCAGCATTATTTATTTATTTATGGTTTAAGATGTTTATTTTTCTCTTAAGAATTTACAAATTCATTTATAGAGACTATAACTAAAGTAATAAATATACTTTTAAGCTTTCTTAATATAGTACATAGGTACCTAAGAATACTTATTATATTACAATGAGTATTGTTAGTTAACAATAATAGGAAAAAATACGTACGTAGATTATTATTACTTGAACTACCAGCCTCGACAAACGAAGAGCAAAAATAGCCAAAAATCATGTTTTTTGTATGGAAGCCCCCATTAATTTGGGTATTTATTTTATTTTTATTATTTGCTGAAGAAAACAAAAAAAAATAATTTGCAGAGTAATAAATATTCTTTGATAATTTGAAGTATATATACCTCTATACCTATATCTCGATAACCTCTTACGGTTATCGAGATAGAGCCCTGTGACAAACGGACGGACAGCGAAGGCTTAGTAATAGGGTTCCGTTTTGACCTTTCGGGTACGGAACCCTAAAAATATATCTCATATAAAAATAAATATAAAAATACTCAAAACTCAGTAGCGTTTGGAAGAAATATCCAAATAATAAAATAAAAAATAAAAAAAAGAATAAAAAAAATATATTCGAAATTCGGATATTTCTACTAAACGCTATTGAGTTTGAGTATTTTTCTTGCACTCAAATACTTGTCAAAGTATTTTTCATAAATTGAACATTTCACGAATAAAACAAATTATTTATACGGCCACAGATAATCATATTGTGTTCAAGGCCTTTGGGGCATACACTAGCTCGTAAAATGGATCTTGGCCTCCGACACAAGACATCAAGAACATGGATAGTCGCATAAGACTTGGATAGGCATACACCAGCCTTAAATTCCTAAAAACACCTTGTTGAAAAAAATTTGTTTATTCCAGGTCCTCGCGCGGCGTGGGTTAATGGAGTACCATCATAAAGTATGGCATGACGTAAGTAATATGATTGACTAGCTTCTGCCCGCGACTTCGCACGCCCTTCTCAAGTAGCCTATGTCTGTCCCCGGGATATTGTTTACCTCCCTGTTAAATTTCATTAAGATCCGTTCAGCCGTTTAGGCGTGAAAAGGTGACAGAGTTACTTTCGCTTTATATTACTAGTTTCACCCGCAACACACTGTTTGCGGATGAAACTAGTAATATACGACTCAACTTCACTTCATTTATTTAAAATCTCGGTATAAAATTAAGAAGAGTATATAATTTATTTATAGCCACACTTTTATACATGTTATATAAAAATAAGGGAAATACAAAAACATAGGCCTTTGGATTTAAATTTTGAACATTACAATAAACAATACATGCTGCTCCTTTAAACAATACATGCTGCTCCTTTAAACAATACATGCTGCTCCTTTAAACAATACATGCTGCTCCTTTAAACAATACATGCTGCTCCTTTAAACAATACATGCTGCTCCTTTAAACAATACATGCTGCTCCTTTAAACAATACATGCTGCTCCTTTAAACAATACATGCTGCTCCTTTAAACAATACATGCTGCTCCTTTAAACAATACATGCTGCTCCTTTAAACAATACATGCTGCTCCTTTTTAACCATTAAAACTCTAAATACATTTTTTACTATAGAATATAAAATATTATATGTTTTTTTTTATTATTATAGTGCGTATGACCTCACACTCGGGGTAGTTTAATAACAAATCAAAAAATATCCCAAAAATTTGGATTGGATAAACTTCAAAGTTTCATCTGTAGGTGGAGCTAACGGCGCTAGAGTCCGAAGGAAGTCCCAAAGTTTTTAGACTCCTACGTCACTTGACCTCGTGGTGTAGTTGGTTATCATGTCATTCCCGTACGAGGCGTATAAGGATGCGAGTTCAAGTCCCGTCGAAGTAGAAAAATGCTTTTGGAATATTATTTGATTTCTTATAAAATGTTATAAAACTATTCTACAGTAAAAAAATATATCAAAACGGTGAATCACCGGCCGCGAAGCTAGCCTCAAGCGGCTGGTGACTAGGGCTGCAGAGAGAGGAACATCCTGACGATGCGCGCCGAGTCCAGGAGTAGGTACCGCCTTTTGGATCTGGCCCTTAATCCAACTTCCTAGCGAGTCTCTTGAGATGTTAATCGAGGCTCTACGCTATTATACGCCGTTAACCGAAACGACTATCGGGACGACGACGCTCGCTGAATCTTATTTATTTAACGTACAAAACACATCACAATCACTTAGAATTATTACTACACAAACACAAACATTTTAGTACACATTACACTTGAAACTCGTTCTGCTTGCTCTCAATGGGTTATGGCTGAAAATCAGTGTTTTTGCTTCTTGAGCAAAATATTCCGCTGAGCCATTGCCTTTTTAACGTACTGCAGCACCCACAGACATTTTACTTTGATTGTTATTATTTGTTTTTATTACTTAGTCAACTGTATTTTTATTGTTGTTTCTTTTTTACTACCATCCTGTTTAATTGCTATTGTCTGATATGTATGTGTGTGTCTGAAGTCTTAAATAAAAACCTTTATCTATCTATCTATATCTAGAATTATAAAGTAACAAAAAACTAGAATCAATTATTATACTTCGGCCGTTCAGAGAATGCGTTCCTGACACGTCGCGATTGAACTGACGACGCAACTTTGTAATGGCGTTGCAGTTACGATAAAAATATTTTTGCTGGTTGTTTACCGTTTTAACAATTGATGAGCATTAAAACAACATTATTATATCAATAATCAATGAATTTTATAATTTTGTGCCAAACTGAGTGTCAAATAACTTGGTAAACAATATTTTTCTAAATCTTTACTGCGCTATTACAAGGTTATGTCAGCGCTTTATACTTGTAGCGCTGTGCTAACAATAACAGGCAATAACAGTATCGTAATCTGTTCTTATCCAGTTGTACTTTATAAAATAATACGTTTTGTTTTTCTTTTTAACAATTTGAAGATAATGGACTTTAGACAACTTTTATTAAATATAAAAATAAAACTACGGAAGATGATGATGAAGACACCAGCTCCACAAGCGAATCGGAGTCTGATTAATATTCTGTACGCACATTCAATTCAATGTACTTTATTGCATAGAAATACAGATTGTAACTTTGTAACAAAGAATAAATAAAACAATTTTATTATATTAATATTAACTTTTTTTGGTTTCCACTTAAATTACTAAAATATAAATTTTAAATGATTCCGCCAATTTAAAACGAAAATAATCTTAAAAATAACGCGGCTTCATTTTGGAGGAACGGTAACGAACTCAGTGTTATGTTGTGCCCGTCACTAGTCGTGACTAACTGATAGGTGTCAAACGCATTCTCTGAACGGCCGAACTATATTAATATTATTTTTATTAATTTTCAGGAGTCTTTGCCCTTCAAGTGCGACATATGTCTATGCGGCTTCCAAAGTACGAAGCAGCTCAAACGACACATGCAGACAAGCCACGAGAATGTGTACCGCTGCAAAAGGTGCCCGTACATCACTCGTACCCGGTGAGATTACATATCAGCCACTTCTGAACATAGGCCTCCCCATACGACGTCACAAATAATAATAAATTAAATAAATAATATTCATTCAAAGAAACGTCATCATCATCAACCTATCTTAGTCCACTGCTAGACATAGGCCTCCCCCATACGACGTCACAAATAATAATAAAATAAATAAATAATATTCATTCAAAGAAACGTCATCATCATCAACCTATCTTAGTCCACTGCTAGACATAGGCCTCCCCCATACGACGTCACAAATAATAATAAAATAAATAAATAATATTCATTCAAAGAAACGTCATCATCATCAACCTATCTTAGTCCACTGCTAGACATAGGCCTCCCCCATACGACGTCACAAATAATAATAAAATAAATAAATAATATTCATTCAAAGAAACGTCATCATCATCAACCTATCTTAGTCCACTGCTAGACATAGGCCTCCCCATACGACGTCACAAATAATAATAAAATAAATAAATAATATTCATTCAAAGAAACGTCATCATCATCAACCTATCTTAGTCCACTGCTAGACATAGGCCTCCCCCATACGACGTCACAAATAATAATAAATTAAATAAATAATATTCATTCAAAGAAACGTCATCATCATCAACCTATCTTAGTCCACTGCTAGACATAGGCCTCCCCCATACGACGTCACAAATAATAATAAAATAAATAAATAATATTCATTCAAAGAAACGTCATCATCATCAACCTATCTTAGTCCACTGCTAGACATAGGCCTCCCCCATACGACGTCACAAATAATAATAAATTAAATAAATAATATTCATTCAAAGAAACGTCATCATCATCAACCTATCTTAGTCCACTGCTAGACATAGGCCTCCCCCATACGACGTCACAAATAATAATAAAATAAATAAATAATATTCATTCAAAGAAACGTCATCATCATCAACCTATCTTAGTCCACTGCTAGACATAGGCCTCCCCATACGACGTCACAAATAATAATAAAATAAATAAATAATATTCATTCAAAGAAACGTCATCATCATCAACCTATCTTAGTCCACTGCTAGACATAGGCCTCCCCATACGACGTCACAAATAATAATAAAATAAATAAATAATATTCATTCAAAGAAACGTCATCATCATCAACCTATCTTAGTCCACTGCTAGACATAGGCCTCCCCCATACGACGTCACAAATAATAATAAATTAAATAAATAATATTCATTCAAAGAAACGTCATCATCATCAACCTATCTTAGTCCACTGCTAGACATAGGCCTCCCCCATACGACGTCACAAATAATAATAAAATAAATAAATAATATTCATTCAAAGAAACGTCATCATCATCAACCTATCTTAGTCTACTGCTAGACATAGGCCTCCCCCATACGACGTCACAAATAATAATAAAATAAATAAATAATATTCATTCAAAGAAACGTCATCATCATCAACCTATCTTAGTCCACTGCTAGACATAGGCCTCCCCATACGACGTCACAAATAATAATAAAATAAATAAATAATATTCATTCAAAGAAACGTCATCATCATCAACCTATCTTAGTCCACTGCTAGACATAGGCCTCCCCCATACGACGTCACAAATAATAATAAATTAAATAAATAATATTCATTCAAAGAAACGTCATCATCATCAACCTATCTTAGTCCACTGCTAGACATAGGCCTCCCCCATACGATGTCACAAATAATAATAAAATAAATAAATAATATTCATTCAAAGAAACGTCATCATCATCAACCTATCTTAGTCCACTGCTAGACATAGGCCTCCCCCATACGATGTCACAAATAATAATAAAATAAATAAATAATATTCATTCAAAGAAACGTCATCATCATCAACCTATCTTAGTCCACTGCTAGACATAGGCCTCCCCCATACGACGTCACAAATAATAATAAAATAAATAAATAATATTCATTCAAAGAAACGTCATCATCATCAACCTATCTTAGTCCACTGCTAGACATAGGCCTCCCCATACGACGTCACAAATAATAATAAAATAAATAAATAATATTCATTCAAAGAAACGTCATCATCATCAACCTATCTTAGTCCACTGCTAGACATAGGCCTCCCCATACGACGTCACAAATAATAATAAAATAAATAAATAATATTCATTCAAAGAAACGTCATCATCATCAACCTATCTTAGTCCACTGCTAGACATAGGCCTCCCCCATACGACGTCACAAATAATAATAAAATAAATAAATAATATTCATTCAAAGAAACGTCATCATCATCAACCTATCTTAGTCCACTGCTAGACATAGGCCTCCCCCATACGACGTCACAAATAATAATAAATTAAATAAATAATATTCATTCAAAGAAACGTCATCATCATCAACCTATCTTAGTCCACTGCTAGACATAGGCCTCCCCCATACGACGTCACAAATAATAATAAAATAAATAAATAATATTCATTCAAAGAAACGTCATCATCATCAACCTATCTTAGTCCACTGCTAGACATAGGCCTCCCCCATACGACGTCACAAATAATAATAAAATAAATAAATAATATTCATTCAAAGAAACGTCATCATCATCATCATCATCAACCTATTTTAGTCCACTGCTGGATATAGGCTTCCCCCAATAAGTGCCATAGCGCCCTGTCTTCAGCTTGTCGCATCCAGTATCTGCCTGCAGTCTTTCGCAGATCGTCATTCCACATGGCCGGAGGGCGTCCTACACTACGGTTGTCGAGTCGTGGTCTCCACTCGAGAACACGTTTACCCCAGCGGTTGTCGGTTCTTCGCGAGATATGGCCAGCCCACTGCCACTTCAGCTTGCTAATTCTCTGAGCTATGTCGATACCTTTGGTTATCTGTCGAATATATTCGTTACGAATCCTATTCTTCAGAGAACCTCCGAGTAGGTATAGCTCTTTCCATAGATCGCTTAGAGACTTTGAACTGGTAAAAAAACGTAAATAGACAATACATTAGTGAACTAAACGAATAAATATAGCTAAGTAGGTATAACAATTTAGCCTGAACTAGGTAATCCTGTGTTTCAGGCGACAGAAGTGCTAATCTATACTTATAATTATTAAATCAAATAATCACTTACTATTACGATAAAGGCATACATAGGCACAAATAGCGGTCCTTAGCCGCCTCCATTCATCGACTCCCTGCGACCGCTGCACTGTGTTCGGTCCATCGAGTGGAAGGCTTCCCACACTCCGTTTCGCATTGCATCGCGGTCGCCACTCGAGAAGTTCGCAGAACTGGTCATATTTGGGAGGAGTACCCCAACGGTGACCAGTTCTGCGAGCTATATGACTATTATAATATGTAGTACTAGCTGCGCCCCGCGGCTTCGCCCCCGTGGAAATTGATTGCACACCCCCTAGAGGTAGATTTGTAATAATAAAAAAGTGTATCATTATTTATTAAAGACTAGCTGCAGCCCGCGGCTTCGCACGCTTTTTTCCGGAATAAAAGGTAGCCTATGTCCGGCCCCGGGATACCATCTACCTCGCTGCCAAATTTCACCGAGATCCGTTCAGCCGTTCTTGAGTTATAAATAGTGTAACTAACACGACTTTCTTTTATATATATAGATTATTTATCGGGTACCTTTAGTTTTATTTTCCCCTACGTTTCCATCGCGTTGCGATCGTGGTCACGGGGTGAGTCGCCCCATGAAAATAATTTAAACCACTCTCGCTACAATTTAATAATGTTCCTTAACAAAACTAGCAAGTACCTACAGAGAAATCGGATCAACTGTTGGACAGTTATGCTCAAAGTGACTATTTCACCATACATGCAAATCACTCAAGCTGCCGTCGAAATCATTCGTTCGCTTTGCTCAATCCGATCAATAATATCAAAAAAAAAACGAATTCGCGCGACTTAAACCCGCAACCTTCCCGCGGTACGGGATGCGCTGCCATTTGCGCCACGAGGTCAAGTGACGTAGGAGTCGAAAAACTTTGGGACTTCCTTCGGACTCTACCGCCATTAGCTTCACCTACAGGGGAAACATTGAAGTTTATCCAATCCTGTTCAAAGACTAAAGTTACATTTAGTTCGTTTTATGAGTGATTGATTATAAAACATTCTTAGAAATGACCCTACGTAAGCCCTCACAGACTTACGCATAATCATAACGAAAACCTAAGTATTAAGTTAATGTTTTGTTTCAGTGAAATAATGAGGTTGCACTATGAGGAGCACATTAACAACGGCATTTTCTGCAAAGAGTGCGGCAAACAGTTCCGGTGAGTGAAACAATAAATAAATAAAAAAAAATAACAAAGAAAATTACAATCAAAGAATAGAAACAAATTGAATCTAGTATTTACAATTAAAACAATTGAGCTAACTGCAGACTGTTGCAATATACAAGTAGCTCAACTGATCCACATCAATACCAGTCAGAAGCGTCCCCAAGACGCTGGCTGCATTGCCCCGCTGTATGGCAATGCTGATGCGCTGCGCCAGATACTTACTCATCAGCTCTCTGATCACACGTCAGAAATCTCATCTCGTCCCTCTAATTTGGTAAAACCTAAGGTAAGAAGGTGATTCAGCCAATAAGGCTATAATCACTTGCTTTCGGAGAGTTACATTACGTATTAAGTGCGTTTTACGAGCGTAGAGTGTGAAAAGTACGTTTTAACCCTAGAGCTTACTTACACTTTAGTCCCGTTGCGCTACGCTTTAATGACAGTTTTTGAGCAAGAGAAATTAAAAGTGTTATTATCATCTCGTTTATTTATCCACAGCACAATAAATGCTATGAAAAAACACTTGCTGTGCCACAAGCGCGGCGCGTGCTGTCCGTTCTGTGCGCGTTACTTCGCGCTTTTAGGACTGGCCACGCATACGCTCAAGCATAAGGTGAGAACAAGCGTATAGTGGGTAGGAACAAATATATAATGGTTCTCACTTATTATAGGTTTGTTCCTACAAACCTATAATAAGTGAGAATAAACAAAGTGGGTAAGAACAAACGTATAGTGGTTAAGAACAAAAATGTTATGGTTCTCAGTTATCTTAGGTTTCTTCCTACAAACCTTATAATAAATTAATGTATTAAGTACAAGCTTCTGCCAGCGGCTTCGCATACGTCTTTCCGGGGAAAAAGTATGTCCTTCCCCAGCAGTCTATATACATATATCCTTGCGAAATTTCATTATGATCTTTTAAGCCGTTACGCGTGAAAAGGTAACGGACAGACAGAATAGCTTTGGATTTTTTTATATAAGTACATAATATAGATATCAGTCATCTAGTACCCATAACACAAGCTCTGCTTAGCTTGGGGCTAGATGATGCTTGTGTGGATTGTCCAGCATTATTCATTTATTTTTAAATATTTCTCAGGACGACCTGCTGTACAAGGCCACGCCTGCCCTGCGATGTCCGGAGTGCGATTCTGCCTTCCATTATGAAGATGCCTTGAATATTCACATACAAAGGGATCATAAACAGTGAGTATCTTCAATAATATACTTAAAATTTTCTAGGTATACTAGTTTCTGGTAACGTGACGGATGAATGGGGTCGGCGAGTGTGTGGAATGGTGGGCTCGCCGGCCATGTATGGGAGGAAGAGGGGACGCCAGTCGGGCCGCGGTACGTTTAATGTTCCCGTGGTTCGGCGAAAATGGCGAGAGAGGAGCTTGCGTCCTACTCAGGACGTCGAGTCCCACATAATTCTGGTCCGCCCCAGACCAGTTTATTCGTAAACGAATTTCCTCGCCGAATAAAAAAAAATAGGTATACTTGATCCAGCCCGCGGTGCACGCGTTGCGTAAAAAATATAATAATAATAAATAATAAATAAATAATGCTGGACAATTCACACAGCATCATCTAGCCCCAAGCTAAGCAGAGCTTGTGTTATACGTACTAGATAACTTAGACTTAATAATATTCATACATTTATTTATTTATTTATGTAATTAGAACGGCCTTAGGCTAATTGTACTTATTACAGGGCTATACTAATTAGGTTTTAATATTATACATATATAGTTTAATTAAGTATGTACGTAGTGCTAGAAATAGTACATACCTACCTATGTCAAATAATAAACAATGAACAATGAAATTTAGGAATTAAATATATGTCTAAAATAGGGCAAAATTTAAAAATAATGTAAAACATTTGTCAAAAATCGCATTCACTAAAAGTTAGACACGTCAGCATAAGAGTTCTCCACTCGTCCGCGAATATATCGGTGTCCGGGAGGGCCTCATCGAGTTTATTTAGGGCTGCGAGGGCTCTAGGTATAGGAGAGCGGGCGCGCGCAACCGTGCTGCTCGGAGGTGGAGCAAAGAGTCTATGTTTCCTGCCTCGCAGGTAGTTATTGGGTACATAGAGTCGAAGTGACTCATTCACCAAATCAGGCGCGTCTATAGTACCTCGAAACACTTTGCAGATTGTCTTCAGCTGATCATGCGCTCTCCGCGTTTGGAGAGAGTTGAATCCAAGAAACCCAAGAAGGGATCTCGTCGGGTACATAAAAGGGTAGTATCCCTGGTTATGTTTGTATAGGAATCTTAGGAACGCTTTCTGTACTTTTTCCAAAAGGAGCGCGTAGGAGGATTCATAAGGATTCCATATACAAGAGCTTGACTCAAGCCTGGTTCGAACCAAAGTAGAAAAGGGAAGCCGTAAAACATGCTCGCTCCGAAAGTCGCGAGCATTTCTTAAAATGAAGAAAGTCTCTGGAAGGATTCCTTGACAACTGTAGTAATATGGTCTTGAAAAGGGAAGCCGTAAAACATGCTCGCTCCGAAAGTCGCGAGCATTTCTTAAAATGAAGAAAGTCTCTGGAAGGATTCCTTGACAACTGTAGTAATATGGTCATGAAAAGGGAAGCCGTAAAACATGCTCGCTCCGAAAGTCGCGAGCATTTCTTAAAATGAAGAAAGTCTCTGGAAGGATTCCTTGACAACTGTAGTAATATGGTCATGAAAAGGGAAGCCGTAAAACATGCTCGCTCCGAAAGTCGCGAGCATTTCTTAAAATGAAGAAAGTCTCTGGAAGGATTCCTTGACAACTGTAGTAATATGGTCATGAAAAGGGAAGCCGTAAAACATGCTCGCTCCGAAAGTCGCGAGCATTTCTTAAAATGAAGAAAGTCTCTGGAAGGATTCCTTGACAACTGTAGTAATATGGTCATGAAAAGGGAAGCCGTAAAACATGCTCGCTCCGAAAGTCGCGAGCATTTCTTAAAATGAAGAAAGTCTCTGGAAGGATTCCTTGACAACTGTAGTAATATGGTCATGAAAAGGGAAGCCGTAAAACATGCTCGCTCCGAAAGTCGCGAGCATTTCTTAAAATGAAGAAAGTCTCTGGAAGGATTCCTTGACAACTGTAGTAATATGGTCATGAAAAGGGAAGCCGTAAAACATGCTCGCTCCGAAAGTCGCGAGCATTTCTTAAAATGAAGAAAGTCTCTGGAAGGATTCCTTGACAACTGTAGTAATATGGTCATGAAAAGGGAAGCCGTAAAACATGCTCGCTCCGAAAGTCGCGAGCATTTCTTAAAATGAAGAAAGTCTCTGGAAGGATTCCTTGACAACTGTAGTAATATGGTCATGAAAAGGGAAGCCGTAAAACATGCTCGCTCCGAAAGTCGCGAGCATTTCTTAAAATGAAGAAAGTCTCTGGAAGGATTCCTTGACAACTGTAGTAATATGGTCATGAAAAGGGAAGCCGTAAAACATGCTCGCTCCGAAAGTCGCGAGCATTTCTTAAAATGAAGAAAGTCTCTGGAAGGATTCCTTGACAACTGTAGTAATATGGTCATGAAAAGGGAAGCCGTAAAACATGCTCGCTCCGAAAGTCGCGAGCATTTCTTAAAATGAAGAAAGTCTCTGGAAGGATTCCTTGACAACTGTAGTAATATGGTCATGAAAAGGGAAGCCGTAAAACATGCTCGCTCCGAAAGTCGCGAGCATTTCTTAAAATGAAGAAAGTCTCTGGAAGGATTCCTTGACAACTGTAGTAATATGGTCATGAAAAGGGAAGCCGTAAAACATGCTCGCTCCGAAAGTCGCGAGCATTTCTTAAAATGAAGAAAGTCTCTGGAAGGATTCCTTGACAACTGTAGTAATATGGTCATGAAAAGGGAAGCCGTAAAACATGCTCGCTCCGAAAGTCGCGAGCATTTCTTAAAATGAAGAAAGTCTCTGGAAGGATTCCTTGACAACTGTAGTAATATGGTCATGAAAAGGGAAGCCGTAAAACATGCTCGCTCCGAAAGTCGCGAGCATTTCTTAAAATGAAGAAAGTCTCTGGAAGGATTCCTTGACAACTGTAGTAATATGGTCATGAAAAGGGAAGCCGTAAAACATGCTCGCTCCGAAAGTCGCGAGCATTTCTTAAAATGAAGAAAGTCTCTGGAAGGATTCCTTGACAACTGTAGTAATATGGTCATGAAAAGGGAAGCCGTAAAACATGCTCGCTCCGAAAGTCGCGAGCATTTCTTAAAATGAAGAAAGTCTCTGGAAGGATTCCTTGACAACTGTAGTAATATGGTCATGAAAAGGGAAGCCGTAAAACAAGCTCGCTCCGAAAGTCGCGAGCATTTCTTAAAATGAAGAAAGTCTCTGGAAGGATTCCTTGACAACTGTAGTAATATGGTCATGAAAAGGGAAGCCGTAAAACATGCTCGCTCCGAAAGTCGCGAGCATTTCTTAAAATGAAGAAAGTCTCTGGAAGGATTCCTTGACAACTGTAGTAATATGGTCATGAAAAGGGAAGCCGTAAAACATGCTCGCTCCGAAAGTCGCGAGCATTTCTTAAAATGAAGAAAGTCTCTGGAAGGATTCCTTGACAACTGTAGTAATATGGTCATGAAAAGGGAAGCCGTAAAACATGCTCGCTCCGAAAGTCGCGAGCATTTCTTAAAATGAAGAAAGTCTCTGGAAGGATTCCTTGACAACTGTAGTAATATGGTCATGAAAAGGGAAGCCGTAAAACATGCTCGCTCCGAAAGTCGCGAGCATTTCTTAAAATGAAGAAAGTCTCTGGAAGGATTCCTTGACAACTGTAGTAATATGGTCATGAAAAGGGAAGCCGTTAAAACATGCTCGCTCCGAAAGTCGCGAGCATTTCTTAAAATGAAGAAAGTCTCTGGAAGGATTCCTTGACAACTGTAGTAATATGGTCATGAAAAGGGAAGCCGTAAAACATGCTCGCTCCGAAAGTCGCGAGCATTTCTTAAAATGAAGAAAGTCTCTGGAAGGATTCCTTGACAACTGTAGTAATATGGTCATGAAAAGGGAAGCCGTAAAACATGCTCGCTCCGAAAGTCGCGAGCATTTCTTAAAATGAAGAAAGTCTCTGGAAGGATTCCTTGACAACTGTAGTAATATGGTCATGAAAAGGGAAGCCGTAAAACATGCTCGCTCCGAAAGTCGCGAGCATTTCTTAAAATGAAGAAAGTCTCTGGAAGGATTCCTTGACAACTGTAGTAATATGGTCATGAAAAGGGAAGCCGTAAAACAACTCGCTCCGAAAGTCGCGAGCATTTCTTAAAATGAAGAAAGTCTCTGGAAGGATTCCTTGACAACTGTAGTAATATGGTCATGAAAAGGGAAGCCGTAAAACATGCTCGCTCCGAAAGTCGCGAGCATTTCTTAAAATGAAGAAAGTCTCTGGAAGGATTCCTTGACAACTGTAGTAATATGGTCATGAAAAGGGAAGCCGTAAAACATGCTCGCTCCGAAAGTCGCGAGCATTTCTTAAAATGAAGAAAGTCTCTGGAAGGATTCCTTGACAACTGTTGTAATATGGTCATGAAAAGGGAAGCCGTAAAACATGCTCGCTCCGAAAGTCGCGAGCATTTCTTAAAATGAAGAAAGTCTCTGGAAGGATTCCTTGACAACTGTAGTAATATGGTCTTGAAAAGGGAAGCCGTAAAACATGCTCGCTCCGAAAGTCGCGAGCATTTCTTAAAATGAAGAAAGTCTCTGGAAGGATTCCTTGACAACTGTAGTAATATGGTCTTGAAAAGTTCGCCTTTGGTCGAATACATGATATTAATAAAAATATCCATCCATGTAATGTAATGTTTTCAGTACTGGCTGCTGCCTGCGGCTTCGCACGCGTTTCTTAAGTACCCTATGTCCGTCCCCAGGATAGCATTTACCTCCCTGCCAAATTTCATTGAGATTCGTTCAGCCGTTTAGGCGTGATAAGGTAACAGACAGACAAGAGTTACTTTCGAATATATAATATTAGTATGGATGGATAATATGAATACCTAAACGTTTCCAGGTATACCTGTTCGTGCGGAGAAGTATTTCTTGATGATATGTCGCTCACCACGCACACGAAAGAGACAAAACATATCCGTACCAAGAGCGAGACAAAGGCAGAGATGGGCTACGTACGCTGTGATGTTGTGAGTATCAGTATTACATACTATGAAACGTATTTATTTATTTACTAGCTGCTGCCCGTGGCTTCGTACGCACTTTACCGTAAAAAGTAGCCCATGACCGTCCCCGAGACACCGTCCCCGGGATAACGTCCCCGGGATACCGTCTCCCTCCCTGCAAAATTTCATTCAGATCCGTTTAGGCGTGAAAACGTAACAGACAGACAGAGTTACTTCTGAATGTATAATATTAGCATGGCCGGATCAGTTAACTACCTGTAGATTTCTAAGAAAACAAATAACATAGATAGATAGAAAATTGTTTATCGCACACTTTACGAAACAATTAACACAAAATAAAAATTACAAAAAAAAATGTGAAAAATCTATGCTTCAGTGATGTTTATGCCTAAGAATATCGTTATAGAATAGAATATAACTTTATTGCACCATCAATACATTTATAAAACAACAACTTAATACTAATTATATCTAATGTGGCACAATCGGCGGCCTTATCGCTAACGTTATGTCATATAATAAACTAAAATGGGGAGAAATTTCTTACCTATCTGTGAACAAACTTTTACATAATAATAATTTAACCATCAGTAGTCGTCCTATAGCTTTGTTTAATATTATTTGATGTCGCTTTTAGTGGAGTTTTTTAAGTAGCCATCAGTATTTAGTCATATACCTACACATTAAGGCGCGCAGAACAGCGCCGCCACCTAGTTTATCTTATTATTACGTTAAACAAAGGAATTTTCTAATATCCATTGGGCAGTTTGTGATATCTATTATATAAGCCTTTTTTAAAGCCCCAGGAATAGTTTTATTTTGTATTGTTTATGCAAAGATGCGAAGTTGCTCTTGGTGGCCACTAAACTCTGTTTTCGCATCTCTGTTTAAACTATACAAAATAAAACTATTACAGAGGCATTAAAAAAAAGCTTATGATAGGTATCACAAACTTTTGTTTAACGTAATAATAAGATAAAATAGGTGGCGGCGCTAGTGTGGGTCGGGGTAGCGCCTTAAGATGCGAACTGTTAGATATGTAGGTATATATTGTATAGCGTGGCGCGGTAGTTCAATAAAACAGTGTGCAGTAAGCTGTCTTTCCTTACGTACGTCCCGCAGTCCGCTCCCCAATCGAATATCCAACACAAAACTTGGTTGTCAAACTAGGCCTAGATCTCAGTACTCACGGGATCCCCCTGGTAAAAAACTCGAATTACATAAAATTCAACATTTTATCTTTGGTTCCTTGAATGTGAAATCACGATAGCATAAAAAAAATACGATTATAAATAAATCATGAAAGTGCACTGTTGCGCACAAAATTTGGTCGAGATCTCAGGAACCCTGCGGTCTATTGAATTGTTTATGTTTTGATTCGTAGGTTATTACTAATTATTTGGTTTCATGAACCAGTTTCTTCAAAAGTGGTGCACAAAAATCTAGTTTATACTTATTTACAAGAAAAGTAAATAAGTATAAACTTGATTTTTGCGCTTACGCCGCCGCCATTCCAAAAACGTATGCTCTGTCCCGCTCCTTTGAACGCGAAATCCTATGCCTATCCTTTTCACAAAATAGCACGCGCCCTCTTAAGTTAGCTATTAATTTCCTGAATGTATTTATAAAATAAAATAAAAATCAGTATTATTTTTATTTCAGTGCGCTATGGACGTCCGGTACACAGGTCCCTTCGCGCTCCGTGCTCATCACCGCGCGGCGCATCCGACCCTGCCTTACCTGAGCCGCGACAAGCGGAAGAACGTTGTGTTATGCGAGCATTGCGGACTGGCTTGTAAGGTAAGTCGTCATTAATAATAATAAATAAAACGTCAAGTGCGAGTCGGACTCAAATCAAATCAAATCAAATCATTTGTTTGCTGAATACATTATTACAGGTACATGTCAGATCTTATAACTAGAGTGATGTCAAACGTATTCAACCCGCAAGCAGGTGTGCATATTTTAAATATTGGCGATTTATATAAGTAGTTAAAATAATCAATAATAAAATAATCAATACAATAGAGAATAAATAATTAACAATCAGATAATAACTATAGTCTAAACATAATAAATTATTCTACTTAAAATTAATATATTCATTTACACTACCTCTATAGAAACATTTGTCAAGCAGCCATTGATTTAATTTTTGTTTGAACAAATTACCATTGAGGTCTTTAATAGGTTCTGGTAACTTATTAAAGATGACAATGCACGTATTGAAAACATTTTTCTCATAGATTTGCTTGTAACATTGTGGCTTGTACAGATGATTAGCGAATTTTGCTCTTTTCTGTCGAGTGACAATATCCCTACGTTTGGTAAAGTGTTGTGGGTAAGATTTTACAAACATGCATAAGTCTCATGCATGTACATGCAAGGCAGAGGCATAATATTACAGACCCCAAACAGAGGCTTGCAAGAGTCACGCACCAAGTGTTCCGCATACAATACAATAGTAAGACCTTGTTTCTTACTAAATATCATGGTTCTATGTCAACGGGAACCCTATAGCTTTTCGTCCATAGCGAGAATCAATTTTTTTGTGACTTAACTACAAATTGACGGTTTTTGGATATTTTCCTTTACTTTTGCTATAAGACCTTATGTAAGGATCCTGGCAGGGTCGCCATGTAAGGGTCCTGTCACGGTCGCCATGTAAGGATTGACGACGGAGGCGAGTGAAACCACTGAAATCTAGATGATGACTACTCTTTATTAAGATCCGTTATTACACTCATACCACAGATTAGGTACTTAATACAATGGTAATATAGAGGTACATTATGAGTTAGTACTACTACATCATGATTCTAGGTATGTCTACAGGAAGTACCGTATAGGTTGTGTGCAAGTAATTAACTTTTGATTGCAATGACCTACAAGTTTAATTTATATAACGGCTCCAAGAGGTTATGGACTTGAGTATTTGATGTTAATTTCAACTCGATACCTCCACGCGTTCCTTAAAAAAGGGGGTTGACAGACGGACAGACATACAACAAAGTGATCCTTTAAGGGTTCCTTTTTTCCTTTTGAGGTACGGAACTCTAAAAATAATAAAAATATTTATTTCCAAAAAAGGTTGATGGTTTACAGAGTAGATACTTAAATATCTAATTAGGTTCCATATTGTTTAAGATAAAATGATCAGTAAGGTTTTTTGAGTATTATGTACATAATATACTCTAAAAACCTTAGTGCTGACAATGAACAATGTCCCTTAGTCGACTCTTACGACATGCACGAGGTGGTCCAGGTGTCGGTGCGTCCGCCGCGACCGATCGACCCCTCCAACTCACCCTGTGGATGTCTTGAGAGGCGACTAAGGGAATCTACCAAAGGGAGGAAAAGCAGAATCTTCCTTCTGTGTATTTTAACACTGATGTGATGCCAGAAGCCACCTGTGGAGCACGGGCGCACCTCCCCCGCTGTGTGATTGATTACGCTTAAATCTCCCATTCAATGGATCGCTATTCGGGGAGACTGGTACGATTTCGGTTTCCATCACGATACAAAAAGAAATACATACAATTTTCTGGTTGGATGGAGCCGACCGACGACGAAGCTGTCAACGTCAAATCTTCTTCAATAAATAAATAAATAAATATCACAAATGTTAAACTCAATTGTAATGTATAATTTTTATTTATGTAGATCTATGACCGTTTGTTAATACTTACGTTACTAATACTTGACCTGGTTTTGCTCGACTACGTTTCATTAATACAATGTATTTACTGTTTGTGACTTTGAATCAGAATTGTTGTAATCAAGCAAAAAAGGTCAAGTGTGAGTAATATGACAATTGACTTTGATTAAGGGTTAAATCTTGATGTTGACGTTAAAATTCCTCGTCGATCGGCTCCATCCCACCAAAAAGTTGTATGATTTTTTTTAGTACCATAAGGGAAACGAAATGCCCAGTCTCCCCGGATGGCCCGTTCAATGGGAATGGGAGATTTTACCGTAATCGCACTGCTGGTTGCACCGCAGAGACTGGGCAGTGAATGCGTTAGAATATGATTACAAATCCGCCTGACATGCGTGGTTATTTGTGGTGAGAGTTCCAACTAGAAATCTGTCGACTTTTTTTTTTTTTTAATTTATTTATATTAAACATTATTTACATACTTAAGCTACAGCTAACTAATAGCTAGCTTATTGTTTTAAATTCCTTAAGTTTTTCAAACACCACCGTCTATATTGTTCTCATAAGTCCAGTCCATCCCAAGGTTGCCTGGAAGAGATCGCTCAAAGCGATAAGGCCGCCCTTCGTACTTCCTTGTTGCTCAGCATTTTCTTCTGTATTATATTTTGTGTTTGTGTGGTACAATAAAGAGTTGTCTATCTATCTATCTAACATAAACCGTTGATCGGTTTGTCCGTCAGCCTCAGTCTCTACGGTAAGTACATTAACTAATGAATACAACAACTCGTACACTTATCATAGGCTAATAAATACAATATGCACCCACCGCAGCGCAGCGCGCAGGTCTGAAACTGTATGTAGGTACCTAGTTATAAATAGTTGTGAATAGCACTGGAAGCCAAGAAAGACAAGCGGGGTACAATGATCGAGATCTCTTGTGTGAGGAGTTTTGGTCAAGGGTGTCAAGTTCCGACGGTTCACTGGCCGCCTGCAAGGGGTTCACTGACCGCCGTGCATCGTCGTCAGCTGACACCTTGATCCCGACATTTACACGTCGCGTCTCGCCGCAATAATAATGCCCGTGTTATAAATTAAGTTTTTATATTTTATGTAATGTTAGTTATAAGATATATCTATGGACCGTAGAATAAGTTAATTAAGATCTATAGCTGTTCTAAGTCATCTGAAATAAACGATTTATTATTATTATTACGGCAAAAACCCTTTATTTGGGGGAGGCCTGCCGTGTGGTGCCGGCTTACAATTTGCATCACCCGAACTCTTCCCAGTTCCCGCGGGTGTCGTAAGAGGCGACTAACCACAGAAATATATCTAGATAGAAGCAATCAGTTTATTTACCTCGCGTGCCGAAGAGTTCCTGTAGAGCCTCTTTGCTCGCCGCGAACTTCAGTCCGCTCCCGACCGCTTTCACGTGAGACGTCAGGTTATAAAAACAAAATGCCTTGTTGTTCAATAATTAACTGTTCAAACACCACCAAAAAGGGAAATTGTGTAATTTAGTGGTGTTTAACATCACTAAAATTACACTCGTGACGTCAAAGTACATATGCAAAATGTTACACGCTCGGTTTCAATACAATTCGGCGAACTCTTTGCTTCTATCTAGATATATCCCTGTGCGACTAACGAATATCCACCGGGGGCGGGCAGCAGCGCTCCCTGCAGAACAATTCTACCACCGAACTGCGATCCCCAACCCACATGCCCAGCGTGGGGATTATGGGGGGATTATGGGCCGGAATTGTAGTCACAATCATAGTATGGCGATTCAGAAAACACCTTACTGCGTGTACAAGGAGAGATGCCAGCACACATATAACCTCTGCAAAGACTCGAGAGAGAACAGAAGAGATAGAACTAGATGAAATTTCACCCTACGCTACAACAAGAGGTGGACATCTGAAGGACATCCCTCAGCCAACGGTTACACCAGGATTTAGAGTGTGAAATTACCTAAATTATATTATGTTCTTCATAACTTAACTATAAATAACTTTACTTTTAATTTTGCTTATTGTTGTATTGCTTTTACTTTTGGTGTTCTGAGTAGGTACGCTAGCTTAACTTTCCCTCGGGAGCATGTATGAGCCAATATCGCTCATACAGCAGATTTACTTTATTCATTAGTAAACAATAAACAGTCGTAACGAAACCTTTGCCACGCGCCGGTGTGTGCCTCTTTACCTAAACATTACGTGCGGCTCAGATTACCTAATTAACGTTTAATGTGTTAATAAATCTAAAGACTATAAACAGTGGTTTGGTGTTGATATAATTTACCTACAACTTAACTATAACTGGAGTGCACTCAACGAGGAGAAAACCCCAACATCTAGTGAGATTAAAGCCAATAAGGCGCTTATCAGGGGAGGCCTGAGTCCAGCAGTGGACCAATGTAGGCGGTTGAGGTTGAGGAGATTATTCAGAAGTGAACGTGGCGATTTTTATGTACTCTGTGTCTCAAAAGCAAGGACATAATAAAAAAACCGTTTATCGTTTTTTTTTACACACTGGGAATTTATCTCTTATATAATACTCATATTTGTGACCTACCTGTTACAGCTCGGCCAGGAATACGAGGACCATTTGAACACGCACTCGGGGGAGAAGCCGTACGAGTGTAGTGAATGCGGAGCACGCTTCGCGACGCGCGCGCTGGCGGAGTACCATCTCAAAGTATAGGCCAGGCTTTCATAATAAATACTTACTTGCTCCTGTGTCGACCTAGGGAACGTATAGGTACGTTCCCTAGGTTGACGAGCCACAGCAGCATTTTATTTACGCGTTAGCGCTGTATTAATAAAAACAATGTGGCGGCCTCTAGTAGAAGTTAGCTGAACTACAAAGCTAACGTCAATAGAGGCGCTCACTAACTTCTACGAAAGGCCGCCACAACAAATTAAGGCATTTTTTGTTTTGCGCCTTTTCATGCCTAAACGGCTTTTGTTCAGCCGTTTAGGCATGAAAAGGTAACAGACAGACCGACTGTTATTGTCGAATTTATAATATTAGCATAATAGGTATGGATGTCAACATCATCACATCTAGATAATTACGAAAAACATTTTATGTGACTTTTCGACGTCTATAATTATAACACCCGGAAAAAATATATGTAGGTAGTAGGTACAAACATTTGTCCTGAGGCGGGAATCGAACCCGTAACCTCCTGCGTCGCAGGCGGACCTTTGCCACAATAATCACAAACTAACAAACTCACAAACAAACAAAAGACAAAAGATGTGTCGGAATGTTTTAAATTGAAAACACAAAAAATCGACTTCAAATTTCTTACCTAATATTTAGTTTTTAAAATTTTGCGGGAAAAATACTAATCAACCTGGAATAAAATATTTATAGGGATCATTCTCTATCTATAAGATAGTAAAAGAATCATCATCATCATTTCCTCCCTTTGGGGTCGAGACCCTAGGTCCGTCGGGTACCGAGGCTCTCCGGGTTTTTAAAAAGTTAGGTATCTGAGCGTCTGGTCGACGCGACGCGTGACCCGAGAGCTGGCGGATATCTGGCGCAGCGCATCAGCATTGCCATACAGCGGGGCAATGCAGCCAGCGTCTTGGGGACGCTTCCGTCTGGTATTGATATGGATCAGTTGAGCTACCTGTAGATTGTTTGCAACAGTCTGCAGTTAGCCTAATTGTTTCAATTGTAAATACTAGTTTAATTTGTTTTTATTAATGAATTGTAATTTTCTTTGTCAATAAAGAAAGAATCATTAAAATCGGAGAAATCGAAACATACATAAACCAACAGCCAAACACAGAACCTCCTCCTTTTTTTGAAGGCGGGTTAAAAATAGGTATCTGCGCTGAAGCGAATCGAATTGTTAACTATTTTACATTTAATTTGGTTTTACAGATACATACCAAGAATAAAGAAAAAATAATGAAGAACGCTGGAGTCAAATACAAGTGCCACGTGTGTGCCAAAGAGTTTGCACACAGATACTACTTGCGCAAACATATTACGTAAGCAAAATCACACTTCTTCCATAGAAACAACGCGTGCGAAGCCGCGGGCGCAAACTAGTTACATCAAATACTGTACAGGATGTCCCACGGCCATGGGACAGGGAGGGCGAGTACTCACACCCTTCATCCTTCTTTAAACCTTAAAAATATTGAAGTGAACAAAAATCAAAGAACTCTTTATTTCCTACTTTAACATAATTATGTTATTTGAATTTTGTAACGTGTCCAAGAGTCCTGTTAGGTCTAAAGGAAATAAAGCACTTTGAATTTGACTAGAAATATTGAAGATGTTACTGAAAAAAAAAAGTTTTACTGAAAGGAAACATTCTATTTGAAAATCTGTAAAACTGCATTCAAAGATTCCCTTGTTTTTATAGCTCATCGAACACACTAATATCTAAAAATATGAGCACTCTGTTTACTTATGACACCGGTAGAATGAATCTAGAAAGAAATCTGGCATATAAACATTTTTTTTATTGCTTGTTAAATACTGACATTGGCAGAATTGTGTCAAACTATGATGCAGAGCCAAACATAAAAGAAGATAAAATCAAAGGAAGACTATGAAATCTGGCAAAAACTGGGGAAAGAGGAAGCACTTTGTCTGTATGGCGAATATACGCTCAAACCAAGTTTCTTGGACAGGTTTGATTCTGATGATAGACTCTACCGATTGGTTTCTGAGAAATACAGGGTTTTTCATTAGATTTTAGTAGGTTCGATTACCTGATAGGTAACTCTATAAGCAGTTTACTTTGAGGTAAGATGATGCTGTGTGGATGCTGAGAATTATTTATTTATGAAACCATTATTTATTATATTAAAGTACATTTCTATAACTCCTGTTTTTTCAGGATCCATGAAGACTTCAGTCGTACGGTTGTTACTTCACGCGTAGTTTTGCCGAAATTCAAAGTCAAAACTGAAAAACCGAACGCACTTGCTAAAACTGCAACAATTCCATCTGTGTCTAAGAATAAAATACATTTGCAAAATGAAGAAAGAAGTATTAATAACGATGGAAGCAAAGATAGGGAAAGTATGGACAGTGATCAAAGTTTGCACGATGAAGAACATTGCATGAAAATCAATACTGAACAACGTAGTTGGTCCGGTCCGGGGCCAAGCATGGAAGTCATATTTGATTTAGAGACTGAAGTTGTTGAAGAAGTAGTTTTATGAAATAATCAGTAGGTAAATTAATTGTTGCAAATAAAAGAAGTTTTTCATGTATAATTTTTTATTATAATCTGAGTTACCTAACTCGTATAAGGCTTGCGTAAGCTTCTAAGAGTTAGATCTAATGATAATAGTAAGTTAAGAGCACACCACACAAGTGTAGGATGTAACATAAAGTAGGTAAGGACCAAACTCTCAGGGGTGGTCCAGAATCACAATACCAGAATCATAGAACGCCACCGACCAAGGATACCTTGATCGATGTAGAACGCAGAAGAAACATAGATATGTTCCAAGTTTCATAGCAGTTCAAAATTTTAATTTGTTACGTTCTTTCATTATTTAATTTGTGTCTTGGCAAGTCCAACATTAAAACAAATGCGGTGGATATAAACTTGCCAAGACACAAATTAAGATTATGAACTGCTATGAAACTTGGCACCTATCTACGTGATCTCAGCTCTTTTATCGGTGTAGCCACTATCTGAACGAACTTGGCTAGTTTTCACATTTATGTTTTTGATTAGATATTATTAACGCCGACAAAGACATGGACTAAAATCCTAAAAAAAATATTTCACAGTACCTCCCCTATACCTAATGAGGGGATTATTATTTTTTTCTCATCTACCTCATGGTGCGAGGTATCGTTCAATAGATATTTTAAAATATTGAGGGGAAAGCCATTTTTCGGTTTAGGGTTCCGTTTGCGAAATATTAGCATTAAAGATGTTTAAAGTGATTATTTTTGCTGGATTCAAGTGTGCTCCCTCCCCTGCCAGCAATTAGGTTGTTTTTGTAAAGGTGAAAAAATCTATATTGTAAACTAAATTATGTAAGGAGGTAAAAGAAAGATAAGTTAAGTACTAAGATAGTTTTTGTGACCTTTCAGAAACTTTTATATTTTATCTCACATGTATTTTCATGTGCCTAACCTAATTACTCTTATTACCAAATCGTTTACGACATATATTGCAGGCAAATGGCCTCTCTCTTGTGTGAGTTCTCATGTGTAAAACTAAATTACCTTTTAGATTAAATTGTTTAAAACATACATTGCAGGCAAATTGCCCCTCTCCTGTGTGAGTTCTCATGTGTAAAGCTAAATGACCTTTTCGACTAAATTGTTTATGACATACATTGCAGGAAAATGGCCTCTCTCCTGTGTGAGTTCTCATGTGTCTCACTAAACCACCCTTTTCATAAAATTGTTTGTCACATACATTGCAGGCAAATGGCCTCTCTCCTGTGTGAGTTATCATGTGATTAACTAAATTACTTTTTTGACTATATTGTTTCTGACATACATTGCAGGAAAATGGCTTCTCTCCTGTGTATAACTAAATTACTTTTTAGACTATATTGTTTCTGACATACATTGCAGGAAAATGGCCTCTCTCCTGTGTGAGTTCTCATGTGTCTCACTAAACCACCCTTTTCATAAAATTGTTTGTCACATACATTGCAGGCAAATGGCCTCTCTCCTGTTTGAGTTCTCATGTGACTTACTAAACCCCGCTTATCATTAAATTGTTTATTACATACATTGCAGGAAATTACTTCTCTCCTGTGTGAGTTCTCATGTGTAAAGCTAAATTACCTTTTCGACTAAATTGTTTTTCACATACATTGCAGGAAAATGGCCTCTCTCCTGTGTGAGTTATCATGTGATTAACTAAATTACTTTTTTGACTATATTGTTTCTGACATACATTGCAGGAAAATGGCTTCTCTCCTGTGTGATTTCTCATGTGTATAACTAAATTACTTTTTAGACTATATTGTTTCTGACATACATTGCAGGCAAATGGCCTCTCTCCTGTGTGAGTTCTCATGTGTCTAACTAAATTACTTTTTTGACTATATTGTTTCTGACATACATTGCAGGCAAATTGCCCCTCTCCTGTGTGAGTTCTCATGTGTAAAGCTAAACCACCCTTTTCATAAAATTGTTTGTCACATACATTGCAGGCAAATGGCCTCTCTTCTGTGTGAGTTCTCATGTGTCTTACTAAACCCCGCTTATCATTAAATTGTTTTTTACATACATTGCAGGAAATTAGCTTCTCTCCTGTGTGAGTTCTCATGTGTAAAGCTAAATTACCTTTTCGACTAAATTGTTTATGACATACATTGCAGGCAAAAGGCTTCTCTCCTGTGTGAGTTCTCATGTGTCTAACTAAATTACTTTTTAGACTAAATTGTTCATGACATACATTGCAGGAAAATAGCCTCTCTCCTGTGTGAGTTCTCATGTGTCTCACTAAACCACGCTTGTAATAAAATTGTTTGTCACATACATTGCAGGCAAATTGCCCCTCTCCTGTGTGAGTTCTCATGTGTAAAGCTAAACCACCCTTTTCATAAAATTGTTTGTCACATACATTGCAGGCAAATGGCCTCTCTTCTGTGTGAGTTCTCATGTGTCTTACTAAACCCCGCTTATCATTAAATTGTTTATTACATACATTGCAGGAAAATAGCTTCTCTCCTGTGTGAGTTCTCATGTGTAAAGCTAAATTACCTTTTCGACTAAATTGTTTATGACATACATTGCAGGCAAATGGCCTCTCTCCTGTGTGAGTTCTCATGTGTGAAGCTAAATTACCTTTTCGACTAAATTGTTTATCACATACATTGCAGGCAAATGGCTTCTCTCCTGTGTGAGTTCTCATGTGTTTCGCTAAGTCATATTTTTGAGTCCATTGTTTATCACATACATTGCAGGCGAGTGGCTTCTTTCCTGTGTGATTTCTCATGTGTACAACTAAATTACCTTTTACATTAAATTGTTTATGACATACATTGCAGGCAAATGGCTTCTCTCCAGTGTGAATCCTCATGTGTAAAGCTAAATGACCTTTTCGACTAAATTGTTTATGACATACATTGCAGGAAAATGGCCTCTCTTCTGTGTGAGTTCTCATGTGTCTTACGAAACCACCCTTTTCATAAAATTGTTTGTCACATACATTGCAGGCAAATGGCCTCTCTCCTGGGTGAGTTCTCATGTGTAAAGCTAAAGTACCTTTTCGACTAAATTGTTTATCACATACATTGCAGGGGAACGGCTTCTTTTGATTGGGAATTATTTTGTCTTTAATCATACCAGTTTTTTCAGTACATTGCTTATTATAATTATATTGCTTTCCTTTTACTTGAGAATGAGAATTTCGTATGTGTGAAATGAGTTTGATTTTTAGGAAAAATGTTTTATTGCAAGTGTTACAACTAAATGTAGTTTTTGAGTTTTCTGGTTTGGGTTGCTCGACATGACTATAAGAAGGGAGTTCGTCCACATCATTTCCTAGATCACTACTATCTTCTTGGAATGTTAATTGACTTTGTGTGTTGTTTTCATGGGCAGACTCAACCTTCACCAATATATCCTGTTCTGTGGTAACCTCTTCTTTTGTATCAATACAAGGTATTGGTTCATGTTTGATTGTTACCCGAGAACCTGTGCCATCAATGGTAACAACTCGCACAGGGGCCACAGACAAGTGTTGTGTCATTCTTAGCTTGACTTCAGTAATATATTCCTGTGTTGCCTGAAATTAACAATTTTGTGCTTATTTGGTCATAATAAGGTAATTTAAGTATGCGAAAGATGTTCTTTACCAATTCACGCCAAAACTACTGAATTAATCTGGCTAAAATTTTGCATTAAGGTAGATCTAGACCTGGAATAAAACATGCTATTTTTATCCCATAAATCAGTGCCATGGGATAGAAATAAACTTATAGAAACAAAGCGAGCGAAGCTGCAGGAAGAAACTAGTCATAGTAGTAGTTTATATTATGCCCAGTCTCCCCCCAGGCATCCATGCAGTGAATGTGAGGATTTAGTGTAACAGCACAGCTGATTAGTAATTTATCAATAGTTATACACTAGCCAAACGCGATGTACAATGTTAGTAAACAAACTGCCCATACTGAACCTAAGACTCACGCTGATGCCGCGTCATTTATATGGATTTACATTACTTGCCGATTTGTGATCCTTCCTTCAATAAATATTGCTTACAATTACATCTGAAACTCGACGCCAAGCAAGTGTGTTTTAGTTTTTGTGTCGTGGTTTGTTTACAAACATTCCACATTGGGTTTGGCTAGTGTATATAAGCAATTCGTTGATAAAATTGTGTTTCTAATAGTCCATATTAACAACAGTAGAATGGCCATTGACATGTACTATAAAGATTTTGGCAGGCATCAATATGATCAGCTATCTATACTTCATATCGATGAGTAAAGTTCTTATAATTCAAGGAAACTGATACCTCAAGACCCGTATGGAGAAGATGACTGAAGATCTGTTCAGATCTGTGAGCCATTTGGGAAAACGTGTGGCATCTCAGCAGCTTCTGGTAACAGAAACAGCACACAGCTCTCGGCCTTGCATCCTCGGAGTTGAACTGAAACAATAGTTATCTAAGATTTAAGTCACAGCCACTCAGATGTCTATAATGTGCAAGTCAATTCAATGCAAATTCATTGCATTGATGCAAAATACCAACTCCTGTGTACAGACAAGATAAACGAGATGCTAGAATCATTGAACAGTGAAGGACTATACTCGCTTATGAGATGACATAGTCTTAACGGCAGAGTCGCTAGAGGAGCTGAATCAGATACTGGACAGCCTAGCCTCAGCCTCGCGACACATGGAATTGAATAGAATAGAATGTTTATTTATTTATAAAAAGTATACATATTTTAGCTGATATTGCACCATTACACCAGCGTTAGT
Organism: Eupithecia inturbata; assembly: GCA_963662085.1. Lineage (NCBI taxonomy): Eukaryota > Metazoa > Arthropoda > Insecta > Lepidoptera > Geometridae > Eupithecia > Eupithecia inturbata. Next base: position 1,650,450 of record OY759204.1, read on the forward strand.
TTGTATTGGTGCTCACACTCGTTTTGTACTTATACATGGTGTAACTTGAGGGGTGGATCATCGTGGGTGGGGGGTGGGGGACCTCAGTACCTATCGATTGAATCCCCCACCATGTTCCGCGATTTTCAGTCGTTCGAAAGTTATTTAGATTTTTATGAAATTTCGGTCAAAATCCGATTTTAGTCTTCATGTCCCAAGTGTAGTCAAAATGTTAGGTCTACAACCGTAATTTTTTTGTAGGTTGTAGTTCAATAGTTGATCTTTTGTCCTTGTGGTGGACTGTATTTACTTTCTTCCAAATAAAACTCCTTTTTCTGTATTTTGCCTTTATTTCCCACTTTGCACTCTTATTACCACCGTGTGTTCGCTTAGATTTGAACTTAACTGATCTTCGAAAAGGCTTGGCTTTTGGGTATTTTTATACCCAAAAGCCGAGCCTTTTTGTCCTTCAAAACCTATGAGAAAATTCGCCTAACATCCAGACCTACCTATCTCTTTCTTTATTCTAGAACATTTTTATTGTCCTTGTCTTTTGTTTCCATTCATTCGAGAAATCAATCTATAAATAGGCAGGTACCTGCGAGTCGGGCGCCGACAACTATTACACAATCTATGCCCTATAAACACTATTATCTAGTCTGTAGCTATGTAGAGTTTGTCGCATAATTTTGAGCCTTATTCAGTCCGCACAAAGTCATCGTTCCTACAAACTATGAAGGCTCGTCGTGTCCAGGACATCCTCCCCCCGGCGTAGCTCGCGCAGCCTCTTCTTTCACCAACACGACGAGCTTGCTGGTCGGCCGCTTGAAGTCGCCAGTTTTCGTCCGGATATCTGCCACCCGTACGCCTCCGTCTAATCCCTTGTAGGTGCGCTCGACGACTCCCATTGGCCACACGTTTCGAGGTAAAGTGTGGTCTACTACAACAACGATGTCTCCTTCCCGAAGTGGTCGTCTGTTGCTCGTAGGCTCGCCGCTAGGTACCAATGTAGGAAGGTACTCTCAAAGCCAGCGCCGCCAAAAGTGGTCAGCAAACGCTTGGCTTATTCTCCATGTTCGCCGATCTGTCTCGCTGCATGGGCCAGTGGTAGGTAGACCGTTGGATGAACCCAGCAAGAAATGGTTTGGAGTCAGCGCCTCAGGTTCCTCGGGGTTCACGCTGACATGCGTAAGTGGCCTCGCATTCATGGAGAATTCCGCTTCAGTCAGGAGGGTGGCTAGCACTTCTTCAGGTGGTTCCTTCTCGTTCAAGGTGGCGGCTACTGCGACTTTGACTGATCGCACCAGTCGTTCCCAAGCTCCCCCCTGGTTCGGTGCGCCTGGAGGTATAAAGCGCCATTCCATTCGATACAGTTGACCTTCCTCTCGCAGTGCTGGTGCCCATTCTGTGTAGGCAGCCCGCAGTTCTTTGTCTGCACCTCGGAAGTTCGACATCATGATGCGGGGCCAGCCTCGTCGTGCAGCCATTCTTCTTAGTGCCATGATTGCAGAGTTGATGGAAAGTGTCGGAACGACCTCTGTGTGTACGGCGCGTGTTGTAAGACACGTGTAGAGGGCGCCCCATCTCTTCTCCCGGCGTCGTCCAATTTTCACCATCATGGGCCCAAAGTAGTCAGTTCCGCAATAGCTAAACGGGCGCTGAAATGCCTCGAGGCGGGCTCTCGGCAAGTCTTCCTTAGCTGGTGGTTGAGGCTTCATCTTCCGTACTTGGCAGAGTCTGCATTCCTTCTCGATGCCACGTACTGTCGGTCGTAGATGAATCACCCAATATTTCTGTCTGAGGTCGTTAGTCACGCGCTCCCTGTTAGCGTGACCAGCTGCGCAATGTTTTCGCAGAACGATGAGTCTTGTAATGCGGTGACGGCCGTCGAGTATTATAGGCCGCTTCAGCTTAATTGGTGCGTCGGCGGCTCCAATGCGTCCTCGTACTCGTAGAATCCCATCTTCTAAAATCGGGTCCAATCGGAACAGGCGACTCGATTTCGTGATTGGACGAGACGTTTTCATTCGTTGCAGCTCGTCTGAGAAGCTCTCCCTTTGTGCGTGGCGAATAAGCGCACGCTCCGCGTCTTCGATGTGCCGGTTTTCTGGGATTGTGGCGCGTCGTCGACATTTCTCGATGAAGAAGAACATACTATCATCTACGCTACGCTACTATTTTATAGAGATAAGATAAGGGTAGGACCTATCTCTACCCATACACTAGCCAAACTCGATGTAGAATGTTTGTAAACAAACCGCCCATACTTATCCTAAAATTCACTCTATTGCCGCGTCTTTACATACGCAATTTACATTATTTGTTGATTTGAGATCCTTCCTTCAATAAATATTGCTACAATTATTTCTATGTAATGTATTGTATTATGTATATCAGTCATCTAGTACCTACCCATAACACAAGCTCTGCTTAGCTTGGGGCTAGACGATACTGTGTGGATTGTCCAGCATTATTTATTATTTATTTATATCTGAAACTCGACATCAAGCAAGCTAGTTTTAGTTATTTGTGTTGTTGTTTGTTAACAAACATTATACATTGAGTTAGCTGGTGTCTAGTCTAGAACCTACCGGACCTATACCACATCCAAAATCAATGTAGAATGTTTGTAAATAAACCACGACACAAATAATAATAAAAATAATAAATTGTTTATTGACATAAAAGCTAGTGTAACAGACAATAAGAGTCCATAGGCTTCTGAACTAGTTAAAAACTGTGTTTCAGGAGCCAGTGGCTTCTCCAACTAATTTAAACAGCTAATTATGTCAAAGCAACATAACTAATAACTAATCTTAATTGTAGGTAGGTACAGAGGAAATAAGTTAGCTTGTGCATTAAAAGGTACATTGTTATTAGGGCATGCACCCGGTTCTAAAATTACCCGGGTATACCGGGTTCTTGTGAGGTATGTGTGGAACCGGTTCCGAAAGCAGTAAACCCGGTTTCCCTGGTTCTTTTAAAAAATAAAACTGGTTTAATTTTACGCGGTAAATATGTCCGGAAAGAAAATAAGTTGATAAGGTACTGGGTATGACTACTATATATTACCTAAAAATATTTTACTTTGTTTATCTACTATTTAATTTTTTAGATTTTGTTAGGGTTTATGAAGCACTAAATGAAATGGTTAGTTGATTTAAGTTTTACGATAGCTCATATTATCAGCCCACACACGTCCATTGATCACATTATTATAAAAATATAATAATAATAATAATGCTGGACAATCCACACAGTTATCGTGGTCGGATTTACCTAGTTGGACAATTTGGTCTAGCTAGGTAGACATAGTGATCAACAACTTCGTTTCCAACATGAACCCGTATGGGCACATGGTCTATCGACATGTCATGATCTTTGCTTTACCCATGATAATTTTAAGACCTACCTGTCGGGTGTTGAGGTATCTAAGAATCTTGCTAAGGCCTTCTAGCGATTCCGCCATTTATGTAATGACGTCGGCAAACCGAAGGTGAGTGTTGTAATAGCCATTGAAATTGATTCCATATCCATCCCAGACCAAGAATTTAAATTTTTCCTCTAATGCAGAGCTAGTTTCGGAATATAGCGTACTCTCCCTGTCTCACCTTTTGTTTTGCAATGGGATCTAATTTGTGTTCAGGTTCTGGATCTGGATAGATATTGTGGCCATGTTAATCACTTCAACACTTAGATATAGGTACCGGTAGTCGATTTGGTATCGCTGGAGAGGCACTGCTCAAGTTTCGACTGAATCAAAGGATTTCTCGTTGTCCACAAACGCTAGATATAACGGCCGATTATACTCCTCTGTTTTCTGTATAATCTGCCGAAGCAGATGTGGTCTACGGTACTAAAGACTTTTCGGACCTCGGCTTGTTCGAGGATGGAAGTCTTCAAACCTTCAAGAGAGACGATTGGTGGAAAACAGTTTATAGACGTGGTTCAGCAGTAAGATGGGCCTATTAGTTATTTAGGAGAGGTTTGTCCTAATTGTAAACTTTCTTATGGAACAGTCAGAACAGGAAAGTGGTGGTACCACACTCTTGCATGCCTCCGGCGTTTGCCCCTCGAGAGTAATGGAGTTGAACCTCTTCCGAAAAACTTTAAGCCGCAGTGATCCACCTGCTCTCAGAAAATTACTTATTCATTCAAATGCTCTATGATTTATTCAATCGTAAACAAATCGTATAATCGTATAACCTAGAACCGGAGGAACCGGTTCCCCCGGTTCTGATAGCGTACTGGAACCGTGTATCCGAAATCTGGAACCGGGTACGGTTCTGCATGCCCTAATTGTTATACTGTTTAGGTACATATATTATATTGTGTGTGCGTTTGGCTATGAATATCAATGCTTATATTTAATATTAAATTATGTAAAGTTAAGTGTTTTATGATGTATCATGCAAGCTAGTAAAAATAGAAAAAGGTATCGGTAGGTATTTCTTTAATTTATATTTGCAAAATGGTGCATCTTCTAAATTATTGTTTTCATGATAGTATATAATGTTGTTATAATTTAGTGTGCTTGGCCTACATTTTTGATAAATTATGTTCATACCTTGATTTTGGACAGTCTTTCAAAGACTTCTATGAGTAGGTTGTTTTTCAAAGAATGCAGTGTCATATTGCCAGAGAGGCAAACTCTACACACGGAAAACATTCTCGAGTCTTCACTGTAGGTACCTACTCCAAAGTTCTTCGTTATATTAAAAGATCTGTAAATTGTAAATAACCCACATGCACAACACAACACAACAACAAACTATCTTTTTCTTCTTCTTGTCTGATGGCTATCTTTGGCTCTGCACCATGGTTTGACACAATTCTGCCAATGTCAGTTTCCAATTGTGCATTTATGAACAAATAGGAATAAAATTTAAGGAGGTTGAGATGAGGTTGAGTTTGAATTATACAAAATAAAACGAGGATACATAATTTATCTTATTTTCGATGATCTAAAAATCATCACGGATGAATTTCTAAAAATAGATTTGGTATGATTTTTTTCTAGGTGTGATCTTTTTATTTCTCTTGTGTGGTCAAAAACAATTATCATTAACATCATCATCAACCTATCTTAGTCTACTGCTGGACATAGGCCTCCCCTAATGAGCGCCATAGCTCCCTGTCTCCTGCTTGCCGCATCCAGCATCTGCCTGCAGTCTTTCGCAGATCGTCATCCCGCCTGGCTGGAGGGCGTCCTACGTTTGCCGAGTCACAGTCTCGACTCGAGACTGTGACGAGACTGTGTGACAAATAAATCTTTTTCATTTCATTTCATTTCATTTACTTCAGCTTGCTAATTCTCTGAGCTATATCGATAGCTTTGGTTCTCTAACGGATGTATTCGTTACGATTCCTTTCCTTCAGAGAAATTACGAGCTATTTCCATAGTTCGCTGGGAGACTTTGAAAAACTAAGTTTAAATAAAAATTAACTCTAGTCTTAACCTTTCTACTTTGAAGGTTGTCTATTTTGCTTTAGCACAGTCCGTCTTATCGTACTGCGTGACTTCCTTGGGTGGAGCTGTAAAACCCAGATACTTAAAATTGAAAGAGCCCAGAGAGCTGTTCTTAAGGTAATGATAAAGAGACCCATTCGCTTTCCCACCGTCGAAATCTATTAGTTATGTCAAGTCCCCTCAGTCCATCAACAATTTTTACTCCAAGCGATTCTCCGCAAGCATTCACAAATACCTTTTAATTCCCTTACCATTGACAAGCATAGACATTACAAAGTCTGCAAAACTGAAAGTTGTCGCACAAAATGTGCGCAGAGTCAGTTTAATTACATTAGCCCTATCCTTTACAATTTGTAATAAACAACAAAACATATACCCCCTTACTCTTAATAAATGCAAAATTAAATGTCTTGATTATTTACAGTCATTGTTCTACGATGACACTGAGGAACTGCTTTTTGCCGAATAATAAGTGATAACACACACCTTGGCAGCTCCTGTTGCCCAGACTCTTAAGAGACCGATGTCCTCAGGAGCACCACATACACTCTTACTCTCACGCACACATATACAATACATACAAACATAACACATATACAACCCCCTAGCGACTCTTGTTGCCCGGTCTCTTAAGAGATCGGTGACCTTAAGAGCACCACCACATCCACATTTACAGCTTATTGCAGCATTGCAGCGCATTGGCAGCTCTCTTAACTTCCGTACTAAACAGTCGAATAAGTTCTACATCTTCCTAGGCCCCTATATCTACAACCTAGTCAATGATAAGCTCTCCATCTACTCCCTCCCAAGAGCGAAATGCAAAGTTACTGCCACAAACTGGCTAAAATCTTTAACCTATACTGAGACTGAAAACCTACTAATCCCTCTATCCTAACCGTATCACCTCAATTAAACCTCACATAATCATTCAAAAAGCAAGTTAAATGCGAGTTAAACGATAAAACGTGGCCAGATGCCACTTTGTTTGTTTAGAAGTAATAAGTATACCTATGTTGTATATGAATGTATTAGGTATTATTTATTTATTTATTTAGGTACGAGTATATCAAGCGGATCACTTACGCCCTGCACAAACAATCCGCACTGCACCACACACAAGACGGACATCACGCGACACACTCACTCACACACACACCCTCACACACACACACACACAACCACGCTGGAGTCAACAAATGTCATTAATCCTAAGCAGTAGTTATTACATTTTACTTATATTTTTTTTTTTCTTTTTATTTTGTTTTTTACATATCAATAAATTTAGGCGTTAAATTCATAGTTAATAAGTTTTGTTCAATGTATGTAAAACTAGATTACTATTACACTATAGTAAATTCACATCGCCCGCGGAGTGAAGGGGCTGGTGACCTGTACCACAGGTTGTTTCTAAGACCTATCACAGGCTCCAGTCTCTCACAAAACAGGTCATAGTTTAAGGAAGATATAAGCTCGGTTATGTTCCTATTCTTATACATTGCTATATATTTAAGTCCCCCTGTATTCATTTATCTTTAACTAAGTACCTATTGTGAGAGACAAATAAATGCTTATTATTGTTATTTACAGTCACACACATTTTTCCAAACAGAGACTGGCTGTCTAAGAATATAAAAACCTAAATAACTAAATTAGGTTGTAATTTTTGGTTGATTTATTTGTTTACTTTTTTCATAAACTTTTTTCATCCTTAGAAATCTTTATTTTTCTATAAGAACAAGTATATGTAAAATAGGTAGCTCGCCTACCTATTTTTATTAATTTCACATTTTTGGAACTCTTTCCACTTTAATTTCGGAGGAGGGTGTTGTCATCTGTGACACAGTTTTTAAAACTTCTGCAGATGGCATCGTTTCTGTTTAATACCCATGTATCCATTGTTTTTATTCCATAATAAACTATTTATTTTATTTATTTAACTGGTGGACCAGCCCTACCGTGTGTGTCCACGTCTCAGCTTGGTAGATCATAAATAAGTGTATATAATATCATTGGAAATTTAATTTGGCTCCAACATTACAGTTGTAGATAAATGTTCACTTTGCCTCCTTGGTTCACCAAATTTTGATGACTTTTTTCAGTCATTTGTAGATGAGAAAATTCAAAATATCAACAAAACTTCGGATAGACTGCTCAAAATTAATATCCCTAAGGCACGTCTTACAATTATTCGGTTTTGTCTTTTTGTACCTAAATTTACGTATTCTTTGAGATGTAGTTAACTACTCCATAGTTGACTACATCTCAAAGACACAGCGAGCTCGTGGAAGGCTTAAACAACATAATAAAGAATACTCTATCATCGGTTACGAATATAGATTTAGATGACATGGCATGGTCGCAGCCTCGCAAGCCTCTCTGGCTGTAAAATTGAGAGGCTTAGGTATACGAAAAATGTCAAGTGTAGCCCTTCCAGCATTCTTGCCTTCCGTCTACAGCACTAGTTCTTTAGTTGAAAAAATTTTAAAGCCATCTTGTTTAGTCCCATCTGGAATTTCATTCAAAATTTATTTTTTTAACGAAGTTCAACCGGCTTGGTATAGTTCTTGCCCCAATGCTGCTCCCCCAAAATATCTTTGGTCCCAACAGCAATAGGACGGGACTCTGTGTGAGTTGACACGGATTGCTTGTTACAAACGTGCTCCAGCTCTGCGGATCGTACCCGTCTCCTGGCCGTTTCTAAATGGGAGTCAGGACATTGGTTGCAAGCATTTCCTTCATTTAACACTGGCACTTTATTGGATCCCGTAACTTTCCGTATCGCAACATGTCTTCGGTTGGGTGTAAGGTTGCGCGCCTCATCAATGCCAGTGCGGTACTGCTGTCGAACAGCTTGGTCATCACGGATAATCGTGTACTAGGGCCGCCGGTCGGATATCTCGTCATGCCGGCCTTAATGACATCATCTGGCGGGCCTTTGTCACCGCTAACGTACCAGCTATTCTCGAACCGAATGGTCTGTTGCGTGACGATGGTAAGAGGCCCGACGCCATGACACTCGTCCCATGGGAGTTGAAAGGCCTATTGTGTGGGACGCTACATGCGTGGACACACTTGCGACATCCCATAATATGACTTGTTTTCACAGAACTTGACCGCAAAATACAGTAATTGGACTCCCTACTTGCACTACTTGGTTTACACTACTTGGTCACTCATTCAAATGCATATTTTTATACCTTCAGAGGTATAAAAATAAGTTCAATGAATCGTAATCTAGCATTCTACAACTATCGTTGGTATAGGCAAGGCTTCAAATTTTAATAATATCCCAAAAAATTTCGACTTCGACGGGACTTGAACCCGCATCCTTCCCTCAATACGGGAATGTGCTAACCAACTACACCACGAGGTCGAGTGACATAGGAGTCGAAAAACTTAGGGACTTTCTTTGGACTCTAGCACCGTTAGCACATTCACGTACTGATGAAAGGACGCGGTTTCAAGTACCGTCGAAATCGAAAATTTTTTGGGTTTGTGTTAAATTATGAATATTATAAACTACAATACATTTTAGTAATTCACACGATTCGTTGAGATCTAATTAGTCGGATTCAACACGAACAAAAACCGACATGCAGCCGCCGGGCTAGAGGCAAAGAGAGCGAGCGAGCCAGCAAGCTAATGACTTCTTCTTCTTATTTTATCTTTGGCTCTGCATCATGGTTTGACCCAATTCTGACAATGTCAGTTTCCAATTGCGCATTTGTGAATGAATAGGTTTAAAATTTAGGGAGGTTGTGTTTGAAATACACAAATTTTATGGAAGAATCTCAATCAATATTCAGCTAATGACCTCACATGAAATACATCAACGTCAAACAAGATGCATTTGTTAATGTAATGTCATCTACTGTGCAATGCATATTACAACAAAAAAAATGAAGTTTATTTCTTATAATGTAAAAACTAAAAAAATATTTTAATTACACTCAATAACATAAAGCTTCTGATGCTGTCGAGACGGACATTGGCGGAATTGCAACAATCCAGTCGTAGAAGCCATCTTATAAGAAGAAGAAGAACACTTAGCACGCGCACTTTATTATTAAAAACCATATTACGGCTTTCATAATATATACTTACTTGCTCCAGCGCGGCTCGCCGTTCTAGGGAACGTACTTACATACTACGCGTGACCCATTTTTATAGCGCTTCTAGTTTTCACGTAGTAATTCATAATACTGTTTTCAATATTTTTTTGTGAAAGTTAAAAAAGTTGGTATTTATTAATTCAGCGCTTGCCACGTGACGCCAAGAGTGCGTGCAAACTTAACTAGAAATAAAAAATATTATCAAGAAGAAAAAACATAATGCAAAACCATATTGTAACAGGAACTTAATTTACAAAAACAAGTCTCTTTTCTTTTATTCACAATTATTTTTCATCTTAATCATCAACAAAAGCACGAGATTTCCCTAGAGTATATTGACTACGTGACGAAAACCCATCAAAAACATAAGCCCTCCCCCCCCTCCTCCTGTGATCGCGAACTCGTCGGTAGGCGACACGTCGCCTAAATATAAATAAAATAAAATAAAATCCTTTTATTTCGGACAACATAGATCCATATGGGGTTAGTAACACAGTAAAATACAGTAAATAATTAGTAAGGTATATAATAATATAAAATAATAATAATATATAAAAATAGTATAATATATAAATAGTAAACTATCTCACCTGACATAGGTTACGCTACCCGCGTGCTAGAATGAGATGCACAATGATTCATTCCCAAAACGACCGCGTAAATAAATGTGAACAGACAGACACAAGGGGTATTTATTAATTACAGAAAAACTACAGAGTGTATCTTTTCAAAATAAATTTATTTCAACTTTTGAATAACTAAACTAGGGCTTTATTTTAGAGTTTTCTTTCTCCGTGTATATACAGGCTTATTGGTTATATTATAGGAACACTTCGTGAACTGCAGATTCTGCCCATCATCACGAACACGTTCGTGAAGACGCCAAGTCTTAATTCACAAAATTTCATGACATTAACCTCCCATACAAAATAAAAAAGCACTGTAGACCGGAACCCTAGGAATTAATAAAGATCGATCTACCCCTCCCATTCCATTTGACTCTCCCACTGATATTCTATGAAGAGACTAGTGTAAACTTAGGCATTAATGCAAAAAAGTGCCTACAGTGAGGGATTGCTCATAAATCTTTCAATCCACAATTTGTTTTAAAGTTAAGTTTGAAATTAAGTCCCTATTATGATTAGACTTTGAGGCTTAGGTAAGTCCTTTGTAACAACTACTTAAATTTGCTGAGGCTGGCATTCTTTCTCGTTATTTTTCGAAGAAGTATAATATTTACCTAGGCATATTCTCTCACTGAGTCATCAATGCAATAAACTAAGTATGAAATGTACCTACAGTACCTGGTTCTGTCGTCGAAGTATTCACTATCAAACAGTTACACAAAGTACCAAGAAGCTGATGATTATTATTTTTCTTATCGACACATTTCACATATAAAATCCACATTAAACACTCAACTATTTCACACTAAAATAAAATTATCAAAACAACGCACCAAAATAGATATTTTTGTAACTTTCAATTCAATTAAGTTTGACACAATGACATTTTTGTCAGTAAGAATGTGGTTTTTTTTTGCAAGCAGGTTGTTCGTTTTTGGAAACGGCAGCATAGAGGTTGATATTGGATAAAAGCCTCCATTTTCTTAAAAACATAAGTAGTCAATGGTAATTTTCAAAGACAAAGTAGCTACGTTCCGTATTTGTACTGTAAGCAATCAATTCTTTAAGTATGTGGCAAATCTACTAAGGTTTGAATCTTTGAAAGTCGTTATTTAAAGTTAGTGCTCAACTTTTTTGATAGGCTGATAACCCATTTGAAAGAAACACCCCAATTATTTAATTTGTATCAAAAAACTTTTAAGTTCATCCCACGAAAACTTTATTCTACCGCCTTGAAACATCCCTTTTGATTCCATTGGGAATTGAATAACATTAATAAATTATTTGAAAACTAGCTGTTGCCCGCTACTTCGTTAGCGTGGTAAGATTTATGCTACCCGGTCTTTTACAGTGACAATAAGAGAATAGGTACACATAATATTTCTTAAAATTTTTACATATTTTTTGTAAAAGTTTACATAGCTTACAACCCGTAATTTAGTAACACTACGCCGGACCCAGTTTTGGGACATAAAAACGAGTCTCAATTTATAGGTATGCCTGTTGGAAATTCCGGTCGGTATATTTTTTAAACCTGCTGTTACAAAAAGTACGCTTTGTCCCACTCCTATGAACGCGAAATCCTATGCCTATCCTTTTCACAAAATAGCGCGCTTTGCGCCCTCTTAAGTACATAAAAAAACACTTTTAAACTAGCAACCATAAGCCTTGTGCTCAGTTTTCTAAATTAAACTTTGATTTTCTTCGTTTAAAACATTTTTTTTTTTGTGTCTTAGACCAAATTACTTTCGAATGTATTACCTATAATTAGTTTGCATACTGCCTCCCAATGCAGAGTTAGGTACTTAAGGGCCTGTTCACACCTATTGTGGTAATCGCTACCCAGAGCGGCAACGAAAAACTTGGCTCAGTTTCGCGCGTATTCCCGTCGGACATTTTGAATCTGAATACACACCTACTACCTACCTAGGTAGTAGGTGTGTTTTCAGTACATACGTACAAGTTATGATACTTAGGTAAGTATCATAACTTCTTCAGAAGGCATCATAGGTCATATTGGCCGCTTAAAATACATCCATCCACATACCTTCCATATTACAATTCTAAACGAACGCCACCCTTAGTTATTTTTAGGGTCCCGTACCTCAAAAGGAAAAAAGGAACCCATAAAGGATCACTTAGTTGTCCGTCTGTCTTTTAACCCTCTTTTCTCGGGGAAGGCGTAGAGGAGTTGAAATGAACACCAAATACTCAAGTCCGTAACCTCTTGGAGCCGTAATACAAATCAAACTTCTAAGTCAACTCAATCAAAATTTACAGCCGTATGCCCGCATTTTTTGTAATTTCCAAGGAAATCACATGCACAAAAAAAACCGATAGGGTAATTCACGTTGACCTCGATCCATGACATTTGGTCTTAGCACAAGTAAAGGGAAAAATCCAAAAACCGCAAATTTGTAGTTTAAACACAAACGATTCTTACAAGGGAATAAAACCTAGGTATATGGTATTTCCCGTTCACCTCGAATCATGAAAATTGCAAAAAGCAAGGTCCTTCACAATTTTCGTCAGCGAAGTCACTTCATGTTGGCGTTAAAGGTATCGTGTACAACAGCTGTTTTTGCACATGAGAAGTAGAGTTGATTAGAAATGGGCGTTTTGAACCGTAACTAGTTACTGAAGCAGAAGCAGGTTTTTGGTTTAGAGTGCAAGGAAACCTACTTATTTTCCGTAAAAAGTTATTCTCTGGGAACGATGTCCACTGCTGTACATAGGCCTCCCCCTAAGATTGTTACAAAGACCGACCATTGTGCCTTCTGTCTGAAATCTCCAACATTAATAACGATGCAGTTAATTTTGGATGTAAGCGGGTTAAGAGTGCAGCATAAATGATTTGAAAAGGATAGGCGTAGGATTTCGCGTTCTGAGGAGCGGGAATGACCCAACGTTTTAAGAACGGCGTATGCGTAAAAATCAAGTTTTGTTCTATTCTCTTGTAAATAACAAGAAAACTACGCAACTAATTAAGAAACTGGCTTAGAGTAATCAAATAATTAGTAAAAACCTACGAATCAAAACATAAGTCATTTTAATAGACCACAGGGTTCCTGAGATCTGACCAAACGCTGGTAGCTAAAACTTACCAGCTGCTTGCTGGCGTTTTCAAGTATGCTGGAATGATCGACTTTGCTCAAGGAAGGTTGTCAAAATAATGAGCATTTTTGAATTTTTGAGTTAATATGATAACTAACTAATATTCGTGTAATGTACTTTTAGTTTCAAAAAGCAGCTATCGTTATGGTATGCAAAAACGTACTAAGCCCTTTACTAGATTTTACATCAACCCATAGGCGTGGCCATGTCTTGATATTACGCCCTCTACAATTAGGGATCCTTGTGATGCGACAAAATCTTTTTTTTAGGGTACCGTAACATATTTGGATGAGAGATTTAACAGTTTTTTTTTTGAGATATTTACCCTGGTTTAGGCGAAATGTAATTCGTTACCATGTTCAAAATTAGCCCGCGAAAGGTTGTTCCCATATATTACCAATAACCCTGTATATTTGTTTTCGCCCAAAGTTGCGCTCAAATCAGTGTTGAAATAGAAAAGCTTAGAAGCTTGTAATTTTCACATATAATTATATTTTTTTTCGGTTTTGGCTATATATACAAACATAGGTTATGACGAGATAAATTGATATTGTCCTTAGTTTTGGATGGTCAACATTTAATAGTGTAGTACTTAAAACGTTCACGTTTGTATGGAAAGATGAGCGTCTTGTTTACCCTTAAAAGTATATCTTGGCCTCCGACACAAGTCTCCTAAGACCATTTTCCTGTAGCTACACCGGTTACGGTATCTCCCCTTACTGCCCCATCAAAAAAACCCACTCTGTATAATTTAATAACTTTATACAGAGTAGGTACTATCTGCTGCCCGCGGCTTCGCACGCTCTTTTCCGGGATAAAACGTAGCTGAGATGTCCGTCCCCGGGGTACCATTTACCTCCTTGCCAAATTTCATTAAGATCTGTTCAGTCGTTTGGCGTTTGGTGACGACCGATGTGGCGCGGCGGGCGAAGGTCCGCCTGCGACGCAGAAGGTTGCGGGTTCGATTCCCGCCTTGGGACAAATGTTTGTACGATCTGCAAATATTTGTTCCGGGTGTTCTGGGTATTTTCTATATATAATAAAATATATATATCTGTGTTATGTATTGTAATTATAAAGTTTATCAGTCATCTAGTACCTACCCATAACACAAGCTCTGCTTACTTTGGGGCTAGATGATGCTGTGTGGATTGTCCAGCATTATTTATTTATTTGTTTAGACGTGAAAAGGTAACAGACAGACAAACAGACATACAGATAGACATAGTTACTTTCAATAATTTTAACTTTTTTTTTAATTTTAATATTATTATAAATTGGTATGGATGTTAACATCATTCAATATACTATAATAGATAATTGCGAAAAATATTTTATGAGACTTTTTAGACGTCTTTATGTAAAACACCCCGAAAAAATATCTGTAGATAGTACAAACATAATTTGTCCCGTGGCGGGAATCAAACCCGTAACCTCCTGCGTCGCAGGCGGACCTTTGGCCGCTGCGCCACAGAGGTCATCGTAATTAAATTTATTTTATCAATTCTCAAACACTATGGAATTATATCGGAATGTTTTAAATAATAATAATTTGATTGTTTTGAAAACACTAAAAACCAACTTCAAATTCCTTCCTTATTTAGTTTTTTTAATTTTGCTGGAGAATTACTAAATACGCTGGAATAAAATATTTATGGGGATCATTCTCAATCTATATCATAGTAAAAGAATCATTAAAATCGGTGAAATAGAAACATACATAAACAAACAGCCGAACACAGAACCTTCTCCTTTTTTTGGAGTCGGTTAGTAGGTATCTGCGCTAGTATGAAGCGAATCAAATAGTTAAATGCTGTTTATTTTGTTTAACAGATACATACCTACCAAGAATAAAGAAAAAATAATGAAGAACGCTGGAGTGAAATACAAGTGCCACGTGTGTGCCAAAGAGTTTGCACACAGATACTTCTTGCGCAAACATATTACGTAAGCAAAATCACACTTCTTCCATAGAAACAACGCGTGCGAAGCTGCGGGCGCAAACTAGTTAGATCAAATACTGTAGGTACAGTCTGTCCCACGGCCATGGGACAAGGAGGGCAAGTACTAGAAATATTTGAAGATGCTCACACCCTGTTTAATTATGACACCGGTAGAATTAATCTAAGAAACAAATCTGTCATTTAGACATATTCATTTTTTATATATTAAATACTGACATTGGCAGAATTGTGTCAAACTATGATGCAGAGCCAAACATAATAAGAAGAAAAAATCAAAGAAAGACCATGAAATCTGCCAAAAACTGGGCAGAGACGAAGCACTTGGTCTGTATGGCGAATATACGCTCAAACCAAGTTTCTTGGACAGGTTTGATTCAGATGATAGACTCTACCGATTGGTTTCTGAGAAATACAGGGTTTTTCATTAGATTTTAGATGGTTCGATTACCTGATAGGTAACTCTAAGCAGTTTACTTTGATGTAAGATGATGCTGTGTGGATGCTGAGAATTATTTATTTATGAAACCATTATTTATTATAGTTTATTATTTATTATATTATAGTACTCGACATTTCTATAACTCCTGTTTTTTCAGGATCCATGAAGACTTCAGTCGAATGGTTGTTACTTCACGCGTAGTTTTGTCGAAATTCAAAGAAAAACTGAAAAATCGAACGCACTTGCTAAAACTGCAACAATTTCA